>CM048755.1:548896124-550251838 GCA_026315105.1 Locusta migratoria | reverse complement strand
ACAAATATCCATGCCCGGGGAGGGGGGAGGATTCGAACCCCCTATCGTAGTGGCCGTGCAGAACGTGACTGGCGCACCGCAGACTGCTCGGCCACTGCGGCCGGCAGAAATATAATGAGTCCTATATTTAATATTACTAATAATTTATTGCGTACCCCTCACGCCGCGGTTACCTGTAGGGAGGTAAGTGGGATAGTGCCAAGGCTATATTTTCTCATGATCATAAAATTTAAAATTCACTGATGTAGACAAAGTTACAGAGTCAGTATTATATTCTGAAACCCTCAGATTCACACATATATTTACTTGTGCGGCATCGACAAATAAGCTAAACTTGCTAGGTATATTACATACTTCAGCATTATTAATTAGAATGTATAAATGAATTGGATATCTTTGCCGTGTGGACTGCATTTCTCCCTACAATTTTAGAAGCTGGATCGATCGCGAGTAGTTCTAAAGCCTTTTCCTATTGATAATGAATACATGGGATGCACCTGCTGTTACGATGAAATATCACGTCTAAATTTAGAGGCTCAGTTGGGAAAGAAAACGGGGAAACGGGTTACAAATAAAATAGTTTTGATAACATTTTGCTCATCTGAATATCTGTTAATAATAGTTTGTGTACGTTTAGTTTACAGGAAAAAAAATTTTCGGCAGAAGTATAGTTTTGCCTTCATAATATATTTATGTAACTATGGTTCTGCCAGTCGAAGAACTGAAGCTTGATTAGTGGAGAGCCCTGTTTCCATAACGCTATGAAACAGTCATGATAGACAATCTTCTATTTAAACTCTGAGTTTGGCGCAGTAAAAAAATGTGCCAATCATTTCAGAGATGTAATTTAGATGTCCTGCGTGTATAATGTTCAACTTTTTCTAAAACTAAGTGACTTAACTGCTGCGGTTATCAGTCCCTGGGCTTACAAATTACTTAAACTGAAACTAACGTATGATAAGCAAACACACACACATACACACACACACACACACACACACACACACACGACCGAGGGAGGACTCGAACCCCCGCCGGCGAGCAACCGTGCGCTCCGCAGCAAGAAGCTTAGAGCGCTAGCCAACTCCACCGTGTGACATGGATGTCACATATTCAGCTAAGGTTTTACTCAGCTCTGAGCTCTAAAATGATACATAATAATGACATTAATAGCCATCGAAATTACTTACTTATTTTGCTTCATTGTTATTTTTCGCGTAAAATTTTACACTACGGTCGGGGATTCGAATCCCCCCTCGGGCATGGATATTTGTGCCGTCCTTAGTCTTAGCTAGTTCATGAGTAGTTTGTAAGTTTAGGGAATGATAACCCCGTAGTTAAGTCCCATAAGCTCTACAAATATTTGAACATTTGAAAATTTTACAGAAAAGTACAGACGATTTTCCGTCCCGTTGTAAACAGTGATTGATACATAGGGATGTATCTTATGTATCTACATCTGAATACGAGCTACGTTATATCGTTAGTGCTGCTTCAATGCTCATACAGTTGTATTTAGAAAGTGTGAATAAATCATAGGAAACTTCTAGAGTAATATTCTGATGTATGTTTCAATGTAAGTACATTAGACTTAACGTAATTTAGTACTTCCAACAGGTCTCCGACGTCAGCAGTGTAAATACAGTTAGTTAACGTTTTCCAGTTTTAATTACTTCTTGTCAGACAGAAGCGTGAGTGCAACTGACGGGATCCATTTGCGGCTTGGAATAGAACGAGTTCTCAATCTGATTCGCCATTGGGTTCTAGCTGATTCAGCTAGAACACTCAATTGCACAGAGTGACAGAGTGATTAAATGTTTATCTGTCCAACAATTTATTCATTGGAAACAATGAAAGACTGAAAACGTGCCATAAGTGCCCACTGTCACTAGAGGCTCTCGATAAAGCTCCAGCAATCTGATTGTAGTTGTAATATTAATCGTCAATAATTTTTATCGAGAAATTTATTCTCCCAAAACGTAGCGATGTCGTAGGACGTAGGTAGTTGCTGGAAGAACACTGGTTTGATGTCAGAAATCATTTCTTTAGCACTTGTCACACACGTATCCTAGCACAGAATTAGCTGGCTCTGACCGAAGGTTTCCATAGTATATATGCACTAAGAGAAACTACTATAACATAATTTCTCCATAGATCTCTAAGTACCAGAACAGTATTTACGAATTCAGATGTGCAAGCGTGGTGAGTCTTCAACCCAGAACCCCTTGCAGTAGAGTCCATACATTTCTTAAATTTCTTTTTTATTTTATTTATTTATTAATTTTGTTTCTCGTCGTGTTATCGGCTGGATGAGGTCCTTCTGGACTTGGTGTTGAGCTTGTTAAAGTTTGTTTCTAAAACAAAATGTTTACTTCAAACGCCTCTTGAAAATAGTGGTTTTGTTAGAGCACTCATATTACATACCGAAAAAAAAAAAAAAAAAAAAAAAAAAAAAAAAAAAAAAAAAAAAAAAAAAAAAAACAACAAACCTGCAACACTTATAATCCAAGTTACTCGTTACAGTGATGTTATCTTGCAAGGTCTTCCTACCATCGTCTGTAAATAGTCCTGAACGCCTGTGTTCGATATATATGTAACACCTTGTGTTTCACCATCTTACACGCAGCTATACTGACTCCGTGCTGATAAGCGCAGATATTTTCATACAGTCTGTTTCCTCTACTCTCTTATCAACATACACTGTCCCTCATATCTTTCTTCAACCTTGACAGTATTGTTTGATCAATGTAACATAAATACACGTTCCTATCAGAACAAAACTCTTTCTGTCCCAATCCATCACACAGCCGTTTTCCCGAAGTCCTTTTCAGTAGCAGAAACCTGACACTGCAACAATCTCCCTCACTATATCAGAGAACCGATTAATACTTTTAGTTTCAAATGACAGTTAATGGATTACCTACTAAAGCAATAATTGCCACATTCTCTGTTCCCCTAAGCTGCTGATACAACGACACATCCATTCCTCCTCCCAGATATTCTCTGACTGCCATTTCTCACGCCAAATACGGGTTTCGTAACTTACTTCTATCATAATTCGCCATTTCTTAGCCAGTTTCTACAAATTCAAAAGTACATTTTGTATCTGCTAATATTTATGTTGCCGGCCGCGGTGGCCGAGGGGACTGAGGCGCTTCAGTCACGGTCTGCACGGCAACTACGGTTGGGGGTTCGAGTCCCCCCTCGGGCATGGATATTTGTGCCGTCCTTAGTATTAGTTAGTTCATAAGTAGTTTAGAGTTTAGGGACTGATGACCCCGTAGTAAGTCCCATAAGCTATATAAACATTTGAACATTTTTGGAGCCCGTGTGGGATGGTATGGGACGACGAATGGCACTTGTGACCCATCAACCCACAGCTCTTACAGAACAATGTGAAGAGATCGAGCAGGCTTGGAGTAATCTGTATGATGGCTTGAGTGCCAGAATCATCGCCTGCAATGCTGCACCTTGGAGGCTATTATACGTACTAACATGGAAGCTTCATAGTGGATCGACAACTGCTTCCTCAGTACCGGTTGAGCTACATATCTGTAAATGTAATAACATCTACTCCACGTGCATTGTTCAACAATAAATCTTGAGTGAATCTTAAAAATACAAGAGCGTTTACTATACATGTACTACTCCATCTTTTCCATGTCATCTCCCCTCGGTCAGTCGCTGTTTATCAGGTCCCTGTCCTGTATATAAAAAGTCACGTATAGCTGCCAAATTCCATGGTGATCGGTCAAACGGTGTCGAGGCCTGTAGGAAGATTCCTCCGGCATATATCTGACCAGTTGTGAATGTACACGACACAGGGACACATTCAAAGAAAGACAAAATTTCAGCCGCGGTGGAGTAGCCGAGCGGTCTAAAGCGTCTCGCTGCGGAGCGCGGGGTTGCTCGCCGTGGAGGTTCGAGTCCTCCCTGGGGCATGGGTATGTTTGTTGTCCTTAGGTTAGTTTACCTAGGTTTAAGTAGTTTGTAAGCTACGGACTGATGACCACGCAGTTTGATCCGATAGATTTACAGACATTTGAACGTTTTTTTGAACAAAATTTCATCAGAATCGGTCCATCGGGTCATAAGGAGTGCAGTGTCATTAGTGTCACACAAAAAATTTTGTCATCTCGTTTACTTTGTGCAAAATCTCCGGCAATTCGATAAACAACTTGAAAATAAGCAGAACATCTCCATGTAACAGCTAGTTTGTTTGATTTTGTTGCCATGTTACAGACATTTGTTGTGATGACAACATCACTATGCAAGTTAGTCATTTGCTTAAGTCAGGCATGTCCAAACACCGCCCCGCGCCCCTGCCACGCGCACTGTGCGCAGCGGCGAGTGGGGCACTAGCGACACACGGTCGCGGTGGACGGGTGAACTACAGCCGGGCGGAAATGTTGGCCATGTCTGGTGTAAGTTGTGAAAATTTTGTAATGTTAAGGGTCCAATCAGCTAATTTCATCGGTCCCTAGACTTATAACCTGCTTAAACTAACTTATGTACAACACACACACCCATGACTGAAAGAGGACTCATATCATCGACAGGAGCGGCCGCGCAATCCGTAACATAGCGCTCCAGACCGCAAGGCAATTCCCGCGCGGCGATCATTTGTATATGGTTCATAGGGCACGTGTACGTTTCGTCCCTATTCGCATATGTGTACCTTTGTTTTGCATTCAGGACTACGTGATGCCCGTAGCGCAGCGAAGTACATACATCGACACAGATCGCAGGCTAGATTGGAGTGATACTGATACGTGTTGTTAGTTGTTATTGAGTCCACGTACAAAAGAAATGATTCTTACATGTTTTCAGTTATGGAGTGCTTTTCCCGCTCAAGTCGTGCGTTATTGCAATGGGTACTCGAATCAGGAAATGGCAGACATGTTCAAACATTTGTAAATCTTGGGTACTTAACTGCTGCGGTTATAAGTCCTTGTGCTTACAAATTATTTAAACTAACTTTAATTTATGCTAATAATACACACAGACACACACAGACACACACACACACACACACACACACACACACACACACACACACGCCCGATGGAGGACTCGAACCTCCGACGTCGAACAACCGCGACCTCCGCAGAAATGCTCCTTAGAGCGCTCGCCCACTTCATCCCGGCTGGTAGATATGTACCTTCAGTATGGACGGCCTCAGTGTAACTTAAGTAACGCACGGCGCTTGTATGCGGAACACTTTCCTAACAGACGTTTACCGATGACAAGTCGATAAAAAGAATACGTGAGCATCTGTTCGAAAGAGGCTCTTTTAGCAAACGCGTTGCTGAAAATGTACTACATAGGAGTGTAAAACCTGTCACGGAAGAACGAGTTCTCAACCATATTGAGGAAAACAGCAGGAGGAGCATCAGGGAACAGGCGCAAGGGTGCATGTTAGTCTTATGACAGTGTGAAGATCTCAAAGAAAACTGCTCCTTTATACATATCGCCTTCAGAAGGTCCAGGGTCTTGATGCAGTTGACATTTCATGAATGTTGATACTGCCATTCTTAACCACAATTACAAGGTAGAGTTTAGTAGAAACGTCAAAGACATAGTATCTAAAGTTGACAATTCAAATGAGCAAACACTGGAATCACGTTGGATGTGATAACTTTCGCTAACACAGAGCCAATTACGGATAGAAATCACACTGAAAATGTGAAATTAGATCAGAGTAAAATAATGGTAGCAATATGGAAATTTACTGAAAAGGATCCCGTGAGGATAGAATCAGGAAAGCAGAAAGAGCAAAGGGAATCAAGAGAAAACTCAAAAAGGAAAGAAACAGGCAAATGAAAACACTAAAAGATTAGCAACTTAATTTAAAAACGACATAAATGAATCGACAGAAAGGCAAGATGCCAAGCAAAATGAAATAAATGTCGAAATGGATAATACGAATGGTAAGCTTGAAACTATGGGAAAAAGGGCGAATGCAAATAAAGCTCGATCTGCGGAGTTTTTACGGAAAATTGATCACGAAATACTAGAATGCTATTTAGAAAAGATAAATCAGAAATTCTTTGCGAAGTTGACGTTCAAATTAAAGCAATTAATCAAAATGTGCAGGATCAAGAAAACGCTATATTATTAATTTGTACTAATAATCTGAATGTTTACCTACACAATCAGCTTGCAAAGGCAATGCTAGGTTAATTAAGAGAAACTAAGAAAAGACTGCAGAAATTATCTGATATACATTAAGTATTTGATAATTTAGGCGAAGTAAAAGGTGAGTTTGAACAAAGAGTAGAAACTGGAACTGAAAAAGAGATAATTGAAAAGATTGTTCAGGTTAATGATTCTCATCACCTTGCTTTTATTCAACTTCACTTGAATAGAAAAACAGTAAAGAAAAGATTCCAGTAAAATGATATTTTGGAAATTAGTTACTAACAAGGGGAAGGAAGAAGGATTAGGATTAAAAGGAATGACTTAAGCTGCATTGGAACATTGGAATTACGCAATGGCGACAAGTGTAAATGTAAGCCTGGCCGGGAATCGAACCTGGGTTTCACGCTTCGGGTCAACTGTCGCCTTAACCACTTTTCTTCCCTTTTTTTCAGGTAGATCGAAGCATTGCGGTCGTTTTTCTTCATGTTCGGTCTTGGTAGTTCGTTGAGCATTTGGCTCAGCTTTTATTATTATTATTATTACAGAGGGCGTTGAGCTCTCTGATCGGACGCGCTAATCCACGGCGCCCAGCTACCACTTGACTACCCGAGATCGCCAACCATTCGTCTCAAACGTTCACAAGTTGCACGCTATGGCTGTAGAGAGCCCGTCGTCCATGTCTCTTACATTCGCAGTTAACGACTCCCATGCGAGGCAGACCGTATGACCGCATCTGTGTTCAAGTAAATGAAACAAATTGCCATCTTCGCACACTGGTCTATAATAAGTAAAATGATCTTTGGCACATGGAATGACGTTTCAATACACGAAACGTTAGCTGGCAGTATACTAAACTAAATCAATTCAGCCGCGGCGGAGCGGCCGATCGCATTGAGGCGCTCTGCTACAATGCGCGAGGCCGTTCCCCGTCGGGGGTTCAAATCCCCCCTCGGGCATGGATGTTTGTGTCGTATTTAGCATAAAGTAGTTCATAAGTAGTTTGTCAGTTTAGTGACTGATAACCTCGCAGTTAAGTCCCTTAAGCTTAACACACATTTGAACTGTTTTTTTGAAAATAAATTCAGTAAAAATAAATCGAACGGATGCACTAAAGGAGCACTTACAGGTGTTCATTGACGCCAAAGTTTTGATAAACGTCGACTTGACAGTCAGTTTCTGGAAAGTTCCATTAGTAGAGAATTGTAAGGGATGATATTCATGCGTCTGTGGAGGACGAAGTTGTCAATTCAGATTCGAAAATTGAGTAATCAGAGGAATACAAAACTCGGCTGACATTATAAAAGAAAATCATAAAATCTCAGAGAGCTACAGTGTTCTTTGCATTTCCGGGTAACTAACGATTAGCGGGTACCCGAATTAACTGACAGCTTACTTTTTCCTTTTCACGCTGTTAGTTACTGCCTCTTCTTTATTCTGTAATTATTCGCTACATTCAGTAACATTCTTATCTATCCACAGTAGGTGCACAAAACGTGACGGAATGTATGCAAAGAAACTAATTATAAACACCAAATATAACGGAAAACTCCGAATTCATACCAGAAACATGTAACCCAGCAGTATGAACATCTGAAAAGAACGGCTGAAAATTGAAACAGAAGCATCAAAACACGAACAAACAGGTCATAAAATAAAAACGAATATGTTGCATGTTCACACGTACGACAAGATCACAAGTTTGTACCAACATACACCAGTAGACAGATAGTTACAAGGGGAAGATCTGAAAATCACAGTTAAGCTACATAATAGTATCATATTAAAATGTAATTAAATGAACAGTTGAAACGGAAGAAGAGGATGATGCTAAACCATATTAGTGAACATGACAAATTCCAGTATAATGAAGGAGTGAGCGCGCACACACAGACACACACACACAGACACACACACACACACACACACACACACAAGTCCTAACACAATAGCAAATGGTTGGCAAGCGAATGCGATAGATAGTACTCATTAGAATTAAATAATACAACATAGAAATTCCCACTGATATTATTATTTGCTGATAGGCAAACAACTGTACTGAAAAATATTTTGTGGTGTAACGGCGTTTATTAATCGGCGACAGGATAGTCGCTCAATTACGTAGGTTAATGTTGGTACAGAGACGTCGGGAGGTTTTGAAAGAGGTAATTAGAGGTAAACGGCAACGTTAACTAAGTACAATTTTTCCGAAGATGCACAGTACAAGTTACAACAGCAAGGTGTGAAACAGCTAACCATTACACATAGAACAAAATAAAGGCAAAGATGTTATAAACCGTGTATTTTAGGTTCTTCAAAAATCGAGCTTATCAAGTGTTCCCTCAATAGATCTCTGAATCATATTTGTATGCGTGATATAAGAATACTGTAAGAGTAAACGAACAATACTTGGTACTGAAAAACAGTTGTGTCATTTAACACAGTAGGACGGCCAGCCGTGGATCACGCTGGAGGCATGACTCCTGCCTGTTGATTGCAGCTGACGACACGTGCGCGCATGCGCATGCACCGGCATTTAAATGCCGACAATTCCAAAACACAATAATGCAAAAACATGCATTTGTATGCAAACATAATTTTATATTTTAATATACTTCTGTACGCAAATTACAAATAATGATATTGTGTGTCATTTTATATCATTATGTTTTAAGTATTTATTTAGAATTATTAAGACTACATTTAGGTACCTTTATTTATACATGTAATGGAACGGGAATTGTAATCTGAGCTGGAAGGCAGGAGAATTAACTGTCTGCTGTCAAACTTAGCACCTATTTAGCAAATCGAGAATACGCCATGAACCACAGACATAAAAAAATGATGTTGCTGTTTTGGATTGAATGTATTGAGTGATAGCGTAATAATATGTGAAAGTGAAACCAGAGATTATTGTCTACCTCATTCCTTGTTCCATGAAGTGTGAAGTGTTACACTGTTTTGGACAGCAAAGTGCCAATGTATGTTTCCTCAGTGTAACTAAATGTTAGATAAATTTAGGGATGCTACTGTGCCGATGATTTGTGATCTTTAGTATAACGGAATTTTCACGGAATTTTGATATCATAATAAAGAAGGCGGAGCGGCCGAGCGCATTGAGGCGCTATGCTGCGATGCGCGAGGCCGTTCCCCGTCGGGGGATCGAATCCCCCCTCGGACATGGATGTTTGTGCTGTCTTTAGTATAAGGTAGTTGATAAATAGTTTGTAAGTTTAGGGACTGATGACATAGCAGTTAAATCCCACAAGCTTCACAATCATTTGAACATTTTGAAATCAAAGCGCCGATAACAAATGTTTTGTGCATATGCACAATTTCTTGGTTTACGTTAAAAGGACGATATATATGTAATCAATACTATTATTTTATATCGATAACTTTCATGTTACAAAGATAATATATGATATAGTATTGTCTTACTGAAATAGTATGACCTAATGATCAAATAACTGCTAACGTCTGTCAGATAGATTATTTTTGATATGCTGCTTCACATTCAAAGACTAATGTCAAATTTTTTATTAATATATCTTTATAATTGTCAAATAATTTGAGATAGAATTGGTGAAGGATGTTATTTCTGCTTTTTGTTGAGGAAACATATGTTAAGTTAATTTAGATTTTTGAAATATTGGTTCAGAACATTGTTTATTTATTTATTTATTTGGTTATTTAACCTGACCAGATTAGGGCCATAGGGCCCTCTCTTACATCTGATCAGGAACAGCATAAACAAAGGATTTAATTACAAAAAACACTGCATTAATAATATTAATAATAACAATATATTATAATACTAATAATAATAATGATAATAATAACACAAAAATCAAAGTAATACTAATAATAACAAGAGATACTGACATGGAGATAGATTTTTAACAGATTTGAATTAAACTTAATATGAACAGAAGAGGGAAAATGATTAGTGAAAGAGGAGAAGATTGAAAAATGACAGTGCCAATGGATGTGAGGAAGTGGAGACATATGAACAGCGATCTCTGCTGACGAAAGGAAAGGGAAACATGTATGGGGGGAATAGGAATTGACAACAGTGGGCTACAGACTGGTAAGTGAGAAAAAGATGGCTATTGTGACAGAAGGTGAACCCTTAGCTGTCTTTTAAAATTTTGAACGGATTTAATCTCTCCCTTAGCTTTTGAGGAAGATTGTTCCACAGACGTGTTCCCGATACAGAAAATGATTTAGAGGGAGTGTTATTGTAGCAAATCTCTAGAGAAATGAGAAACGTAATCTTTTCAGAATTAGGGGCAAGGCTTATCAATCCCAAAATTGGCTGTTGTCACTGAGAGCATTTCTGGGAAAACTTCAGCCATGTTTTAGCGCTAGATAGCCCGACCGCAGACCAATGTGTTTTGCGATATCTGTTCAAACCCGTTTCGACAGTCATTATGGGCAGACTTGCTGCCCGATAGTACATGTTTTCCAGAGGCAAATAGGACATTAATTCTGTATAGTATAGATAACTGTTGCCCATTGAAACTTATTTTAGTTTGCTTCATGACAGACTTTTATATTTAAAAAATTAAATGTTCCTCATGAAAACAACACATCCTCAGTATGAGAAATAAACCTTCCTTTTAACCTTCACATAAATAGAATATATGCACTCCGCACGTGAATATGGGATTAAGTAAATTAAGAGTAACTGATGTCTACTGAAACTTATTTTACTATTGGTAACGACAGATTTTTATATAAAAATATGTAATGTTCCTTGTGAAAACAACATATCTTCAGTATGAGAAACTAACCTTTCATTGTGATTTTTGTAACTCCAGGGAATCTAAAATACATTACAAGAATAAGGATGCGCCGAAATTTATTGCTCGTGTAAGAATCATGGATGTAAATAACGCAATCTCCAACTCCAGGATATCAGATTATCATGTTATCAACTTAAGTCATTATCATTCCAGAAAACATTCATCAGAGTATCACATTAAACAATTTTTACAGAATCCTTTTGAATTTATGGATCATTTAAGCCTCATGGATGTAGATATAGCATGTAGGAGGCTATGTTAATATCCTTTGATGAGTGACCAAATGGTTGATCATAGTATATGTTCTTGCAGTCGGCAAAATTTGCTCCCTGCCTATGTATTTATTGGTATTGGGTAGTTGTATGCACAAATCATTAGATACTCTATCATCGGATTAAGAAGGTCACTATGGTTCCTAAATATCATGTAGCAGTCTTAAGAATCTTTTGTGCGGGAGGTGGGATTGGTATCCTTCGAAGGGTGGGCATTTACTATCAAGCAGACCCCCTGAGAGACTTAGTAAAGTAGGGTACGTTTACACCACTAATGGCGATGAAATCATCTTTTCTTTAAACTGGTGGTGCAAATTATTGGCGTGAAATTAATGTACCCTGTGATACTTATAACAAACAATGTGGTTAATATTAAACCCACTTTAGTCAATGTTCTAATGTTTACGTCTGATTATAAGTCAACGTAGGGTAGAACACGCCAGGATATTGGAAGAAAGGTACACAATTGGTCGTTAAAATGTACATGGTACATTGTTACAATAGAACGAAATATATCGCACATTGTGATCTGACATCTAGGTCGGGATATAGCTAGGGAATGCTTACTTCTACATCTACATCTACATACATACTCCGCAATCCACCGTAATGTGCGTGGCGGAGGGTACACTGTACCACTACTAGGCATTTCCTTTCCTATTCCACTCCCAAACACAACGAGGAAAAAAAGAATGCGTATATGCCTCCTTACGATCCCTAATTTCCCTCACCTTCTTTTTGTGATCATTACGCTAAATGTAACTAGGCGGCAGGAAGGTCGTTCAACACTCCGGCGCTCTAAATTTCCTCAACAGAATTTCGTGAAAAGAACGCCGTCTTTCCTCCAGCGATCCCCATTTGACTTCCTGGAGCATTTCCGTGACACTCGCTCATTGGTCGAACATACCAGTAACAAATCTAGCAGCTTGCCTCTATGCCTTCCTTTAAACTGATCTGCTGCGGGTCCCAAACACTTGAGCAATTCTCAAGACATGGTCGTACAAGCGTTTTATACACGATCTCCTTTACACATGAAGTATATCTTCCCAAAATTCTCCCAGTAAACTGAAGTCGGCTGTCCGCCTTACTCACTGTCGTCCTTACATGTTAGTTCCATTTCATATCGCTCTGCAATGTTACGCCTAGATATTTGAACGATGCGACTGCATCAAGAAGCTCACTACTAATGCGGTATTCGAAATTTATGGGATTGTATTTCAAAAATGTTCAAATGTTTGTGAAGCTTAAGGCACTTAACTGCGGGGTCATCAGTCCATAAACTTACAAACTACTTATGAACTACATTATACTAAAGACGGCAAAAACATCCATACCCGAGGGAAATTCGAACCCCCGACGGGGAACGCCTCGCGCATCGGAGGTAAACTAACCTACGGACAAACACACACACCCATGCCGCAGGGAGGACTCGAACCTCCACGGCGAGCAACCGCGCGCTCCGCAGCGAGGTGCTTTAGACCGCTCGGCTACTCCACCGCGGCTAGATTATTTGTATAGATAGAAAATAATAGCGGTCCCTTGGGGCAAGCCTGACGAACACTCGTCTCTGATGAACAGTCGCCGTCGAGCACAACGTACCACGTTCTATTACTTAGGAAGTCTTACAGCCAGTTACAAATCTGTAAACCTATTCCATATGCTCGTATCTTCGTTAGCAGTCTCCATTGTGTCACAGGGCAAACGTCTTCTTGAAATCGAGAAAAACGCAATCTGCCTGTTGCCCTTCATCCACGGCTCGCAAGATCTCATGTGAGAAAAGGGCACACTGAGTTTCACATGAACGATGTTTCCTAAACCCGTGCTGATTCATAGAAAGAAGCTTTTCCGTCTCAAGGAAATTGCCTTCAGGGAGATCGATGCTTTGTGGTCGTTTGTTCATCTTCGTCCTGCGTTGTTCGTTGAGAATTTAGCTCACTTCTTTTTATTATAGATGGCTTTGAAGCCTCTTTCTTTATCTCTCTTTTCATTACTTCTTCGGTTTGGTCGGTACTTTGTGGATGTTGGTATGTTTTGTTCTATTTTGATCGTTTCGTCGTCAACTCAGTTTTTTCGTTACAGAGGGTGTCGAACTACCATGCTGGCAACCCTCTAACATAGCGCGCTGAGCTACCTCACCCTAGCAAGTTTCGAACCACCGTCTAACATGTTTGTACATCACAAACAAATTCGTAGCCCAATACGCTACGGCGAACAGCTGCGAAACTAACCCGTAATTATCGTACCATCGATGGCACGTATTAACTGCTAACACAGCATTTTTAGACTTTAGATTATAATTCATTGCCCTAAGAACGACGTGTTTTTGATAATTTTCAGTGCGCCATCGCTTTTAAATGATAACGCTTGAGCTATAATAAGAAAACCATCAGTTACAGAAACAAGATGAAGTATGCAAAGGAGAGTATTGGGCAAGGGATGTCACGTGACTGATATCCGAACGCCAAATGTACGCCGTATTCCATCCAGTCTATAGTCAATCATCCGAACGGCAAATGAATGCTACGTTCCTACCAGTACAGACAAAGAAAATAAACTTTGATCAAACTGCCAAGGCAAGACAGGTGATCATATTTTAACGGAAAAATATAACGAAAATTGGAGAGAGAGATTAACATAATAGTTTATATAGAAAAAGGTTAAGAAAAAGAGTATGTTTGACAAAGCAAAACTCAGACATCAAATACTTTCAGCTGTTTGTTAAAATACGGTCAGAAAGAATATTACGTTTAGGGTGCATAGATAGTATCACAATAGTAGACTCGTGATCGCATCGCCTATAATTTTTTATTATTTACATTTTTATTATTTTTGTACCAAGTGTTTGCAAAAATCATAAAAGTACAAGCAAATCTAAAGTGGGCCGTAAACACGTCAGTGGGATTTCTTTTTCTAAGCGTTTATTCCACATTTATTGAATATATTTAAAGTCATTAATTAGAATCAACACATCTACAAAAATATTTTTCTTTGACATGGTTGCTATGGACGCTTTTAACGTAGATGGTATCAACTTTCCTGTAGTTCCGATATGACTTCGTTCATGTTACTCTGTTCTGCGCTAAAATAAAGAGCAAATATTCTATTTCAAACCATAATTACGTCATCTTTTACAGCTAAAATCACAAACGGAATAAGTGTGGTAATACTGAATTCCACATAAGTCTAGTACTTAATATATGTACAAAGTTATTTGTCATATTTACGACAGTCATTGTAACAGTATCTCCTCAGTTCATGTACATGTGATAAAGAAGTCTATGCTTACAACCAGTTGCTTTGTATTTCATGGCATGTTCTCCAAACAGAACAAATGCACTTTTCAGAGAAAGCGCTGTTACCTTTGAACAACTCTGAATCTTACAGAATATAGTTGTGTTCAGTTAACAAGAGTATGCGAAAACGTTTTTGAAAGCAAGAGGAAAAACAGAGTGGGCCAAAAAAATTTACAGTGGTGGTTACACACACACACACACACACGCACACACACACACACACACACACACCTATATAAATCTCCAGTGAGTGTGATGCTTTGCGGTCGTTTGTTCATATTCGTTCTGGGTTGTTCGTTGGGAATTTTACTCGTTATTTTATTACAGATGGCGTTGAACCAACTCCGTCTAAAGAGAAGGCCTGTGCACTGCAGTGCCCCGTTACACAGAGTAGGTCGCGATCGCGTAGCTCACTGGGTGGCTGATGGTGCACAGTCCACCACCTCACAGCGGCCAGCCAGTGAGCTATGCGATCGCGACCTACTCTGCTCGATATGGCACGAGAGCACACAGGCCTTCTCTTCAGATGGTACTAGTTGAATCGTCTTTCGTTTTCTCTCATTTCATTGGTTCTTCATTTTGAATGGGTACTTTGTAGACGTTGGTTTGTTCTGTCCTATTTTGATCGTTTCGGATAACTCAGTTCTCTCGTTACAGAGGTCGTCGTGCTACCATCCGAAACCCTGTGATCGAGCGCGCTGAGCCACCGTGCCCTAGCAAGTTCCGAACCACTGTTCGTACATCACAAACTAATTCCTCGCCTATTACGCTATGGCGAACAGCTGCGAGAGTAAACCGAGATTCTCGTACCATCGAGGGCAGGTGTTAAGTTACTAACCATTATTAAATTATAATCCATTGTCGTAAGTACGTCGTGTTTTTGATAATTTTCAGTCCGCCTTTGCTTTGAAATGACAACGCATGAGTTATAATAAGAAAATCATCAAGTAGAGAAAGCAAGGGACATATGCAAAAGAGATTTTGGGGCGAGGGATGTCACGTGACTGATTTCCGAACTCCAAATGTACGCTGTGTTCTATCCAGGCTTTAGTCACTCGTCCGTACGCCAAATGTACGCTACGTTTATTACAGGCTATAGAACAGGCAAAGAAAATAAACTTTGAACTACCAAGGCAAGACAGGTGATAATATTGTAACGAAAGTGTATAATGAAAATGTAGGAGAAGTATTAAAAAAATAGTTCGAAGAGGTGAAATTAAAAAAAAAGAGTATGTTTGTCAAAGATAAACTCGAATATCATATAATTTTGGCTGTTTGTTAAAATACGGTCATAAAGAATATTACGTGTTGGGTGCATAGATATTACCACAATAGTAGAGTGTAATCATATCACCACATTTTTTTATTATTATTTTGGTTAGAAATGTTTGTAGAAACTTATAAAACTACAAATCTAAAGTGGTGAGTAAAACACGTCAATTTTTTCCTTAATGCGGGAAGAATAAAACACTATGAAACTGCCATTGAAGGGCTTAGCAAAATTGCTTCAGGCTTAACACATAATCGCAGTATCGAACATTGAATTCGAATTTCCAAATTAGATTTCGTCTTCTGCAAAATTAGTTTTTAGTAAACGCTCGGCGCGTCACAGGCTAGCAGCGCTCCACTCATAAGAATACTGGCGTGTACGCCAGCCTGCTTTCTGCTCCTCCAGCGTTAACACGACGGTGTTGCCACAGTGTCGAGGAAGAAATTAGTCCTCTTCCCTTCCCTTCTTCAATAGGGGCGGCCGGCAGGTAGTCGAGGCGCCATGCCACAGTTCCTGAAGCCGCTCCCTCCAAGATTTGATTTCGAATCCCCTCTTGGGCATGAAAGTTGAGATTTCCCTAAAAAAATAAATAAAGGGGGGAACGCCAGACTTGCCGCCCCTCGGAAAGTGCCACCCTGTGCGGCCGCACGTTTCCCACGTGCCTTGCGCCGGCCCTCGTAATTATTGTATGCTTTGCGCATCGATCTTTTTATAGACGCTTACTTTGGGATGTTCCGTATTAATTTTGCAATTATTCTGTGAAATTCGATGTAAATTTGACGATTTTATTTATCCCATTTGTTTCTGACATAAGACCACGTGCTTCGATATAAATATTGCATTTTTCTGCATACAGTCTATACTACTATGACATTTGGGTTGAAGGAACTTCATAATTTATCGTATAACTTGGTCTTAAACCATGCAGAAAAAAATAGTCTAAATGAGTTATATGCAGGTGCGCAATTTTTGTAGGTTATGAAAAATACCGAGTAGCACCGTGGTTCGGAACCCACGTTAAACTGTAGGTCCCCCAATAACTGGCTGGGTAAGTCAGTTCGAAGGTCGGAGG
This sequence comes from Locusta migratoria, assembly GCA_026315105.1. NCBI lineage: Eukaryota > Metazoa > Arthropoda > Insecta > Orthoptera > Acrididae > Locusta > Locusta migratoria. The sequence goes on along the minus strand of CM048755.1, from coordinate 550,234,985 downwards.
AAGGCAACGGCATACCACCTCCAAACAGGACCATGCCTAGTAAAGCACTGTGGTGTTCAAACCAATCTTCGGATTGTTGACTGCTTTACCTTTAGGTAATTATAGTGATGAAAAAGAGTCAGAAACCGGGTCGAAAATGCTTCAGTGACTTTTAGTCCAGTTGGGTTAAACCCAAATATTAGACAAATCGTAAATAATTGCCAAAAAGGTTTACTGTTTTAATGGCTTCATTTGTGGCCCAATATGTTTATCCTAGGTATTTTCCCTCGGCGGAGTTGTGCATAAGTAGTGAGGTGGGGGGAAATGTACCCAAAAAAAAAGGGGTACGTTTTCGGTTTTGTGATTATATCTCGTAAATGTCTCAGAATATCGAAAACATAGTACAATTAAAAGTTGCAGGGCATAAAATTCTGCGTTGAATGGGACCATCCACATATATTTTGGACCATCCTTTTCCATTCTAGTGCTCTTCAAACCTGGACCAATTTTACATGTTCATGAACAATTTTCGTTTTAACCTGTTTTTGGCAATATCATTGAAACTAACCCGTCTATCGATAAAGTGGTTCATACAAACGATAGAAAGGAATAAATTCTGCGTTTGATGAGACCAAAAGTGAAATGGAGCACCCGTTTCTGTACGGCTAAGTTTATACTTTTATAGCTATGAATGTAAGGTACTTCACATTTACAAATCTAGGTCTCTAGATCAGTTTTATGCACATAAATAAAAAATAACATTATCATCAGTAAAGTTTGAATAGTTATTATATTTTTTTTTCAAAGTCAGGGTTACATTCTGTGACAAGAAATTTAAGATCTGCTTTGGCAATCCCTTATTAAACGGCAAGGCCTTTTCACACCTTGTTATTCTGCCTTTGTGTATAAGTTTTTCCTTGCAGGTCAGTGTAATAATGACAAAACTGTATATTTTGTAATTCCTAAGGTAATAGTCCAGAAAGTTACCTCCAAACAATCAGAACACTATATTTCACCAAATTTGGAGGCAACTACATTTATATAGGTCACCTCTGCTTTTAATTTAAAAAGCGCCATTAGGAAGAGCAGCTTTTGCTTTACTAGAATATTATGCATAATGTGAATGTGCAGTTATTATGCGGCAGCTTCCTGCGTCCGCCTACTAGGCGATACCGTTTATTGCCTTGTCGAGTGCCCAGCGCAACCCGCGAACAAAAGAACGGATTCGGCCCAGGTAAAAGCTTTTTCTGGCCGGGTCTCGCCAGTTCCCAACATTCTTCCGAGGTGGTAGCACGACAAACGATGCAGTCACGATCGAGGCTTGAAGATGGAGGCTTTTCAGTAAAGCAAGCTCATGAAGACACAGACACCTGATTGTTGCCACAGCCCTTATCATAGGAACATGAGAAGGTTATGGTAGTTGGTGAGAATACGGACCTTCTCATCATGCTCAATGCCGTAGCCACACCATCAGTAAATATATTTCTTGAAACCAGGAATAGGAAATACCTCATCAAAAGTATTTGGTTCCATCAGTTTGAAACTGGCAAACTACATCAGAAGGCCACTCATATTTCTCCACGCCATAAGTGGATGTGACACCATTTTAGCTATTTTCAGTCAGGGCAAGAAGAAGGTGGTCAATCTACTGGTCAAAAATAAATGTCTTCTGAAAGTTATCAAGCCTTTCTTCGAGTATGACACTCAACCTGAAGATATTGTCGAAGCTGGCCTCCGATTTTTAACAACTCTCTATAGAGGTTGGGTATGAGACACTTTAGACAAATTGCAATTCGATCTGTTTTCCAAAGTGATGGTGAAATCCAGATTCAATCTAGCATCCCTACTGCCAACGTTGGAAGCAGCCCGCCAGCATTGCTTGTGGAACTACTTAAAACTACAGATGTGATCAGGACACCAGATGGATTCGCTCCTCTGAGGATGGCAGATTTCAGAGTTTGGTCTGTGCCCCCACTCCTGCCTCCAAGGAACCAGCTCCACTGTCTCTTCTCTCAACAGTTTCCTGCAAATGTAGCAAGCACTCTGTAACTAGTTATGGGTGTCGGAAAGCTGGTATTAAGTTCAAAATTGTTCAAATACTTGTAGAGCTTATGGGACCTAACTACGGGGTCATGAATCCCTAAACTTATAAACTTTTTATGAACTAGCTTACACTAAAGATGGCACAAACATCCATACCCGAGGGGAGATTCGAACCCCCGACGGGAAACGGTCTCGCGCATCGTAGCATAGCGCCTCAATGCGCTCGGCCGCTCCGCCGCGGGGCTGGTATTAAGTGCTCATTAATTTGTGTCAACTGCAAGAGTAACTCATGCAATAACTCACTCCAAACAGACACTGGCGAATCAGATGCTGATGAGACCTGGACTGTATATATGAGGCGATGAATATTTCTGTCCCATAAGCTTTACAAACATTTGAACATTTGAATATTACTGACTTCGAGTAGCCGAGTGACGGGGCGGACTCGAAAATTACAGACTTTGAGGAGCTGAGTGGTGCAATGACAATCAAACGTCTACGTGCGTGAAATTTGTGTACATACCTACTTTTACCTTTCCATCTCATACCTATGTGTAAAATTTTGTTATCACGAAATATAATAACCACTACTCAAGAAGAGTGTCTCTCTTCCTGTCTCATTCATATCAGTTAAATGGATATCACTACATTATACACGAAAAACTTTTTTTAACATTACTTTTCAAATACTCCAAAAATTTTAATATTTTATTCTATTACTATATTAGTACAAGTCAGGGGTGGCTATAGTTCTTTATTCGAAAGAGCGTCCATAAGAATTACTGAAGACCTACATTTGAAATAGTCTTCATTCATGATGAGAAATTGTCCAACTTTAATGAGGAGAAGTACACAAATGGGTTATCCAATAAATTCACTTTTAATTTCATCGAATGCAGAATTTATCTCTCTATAACCTTTTTATGAACTACATTATTGATAGCTGGATGAGTTTCAACGATATTACTAAAAAACAGAGGTCAAAACGAAAATTGTTCGTGAATATGTATAAATAGTCAAATTTTCAAGAGCACTAGAATGGAAACGGGTGTTCCAAAAAATATGCGGCTGTTCTCACACTGCAGAATTTCATGTCCTACAACTTTTAATTCAGCAATGTTTTCGATATTATGAGTCATGTAATCACAAAACCCAAAAAATACCACTTTTCGGGTACATCCCCCCCCCCTCCGAGTTATGCACAACTCCGTCGAGGAGGAAAACCTAGGATAGTCATACTAGTACACAAACGAAGCCATTAAAACAATAAAACCTTTTGTAGCAATTATTTCCGATTTGAATGCTAATTCTACTGCACTATTCCAAGCCGCGGTGCCGCGGTGGAGTAGCCGAGCGGTGTAAAGCGTCTCGCTGCGGAGCGCGCGGTTGCTCGCCGTGGAGGTTCGAGTCCTCCATGGGCCATGGGTGTGTGTGTGTTGTCCTTAGGTTATGTTAGTTTAAGTAGTTTGTAAGCTACGGACTGATGACCACGCAGTTTGGTCCGATAGAATTACAAACATTTGAACATTTGAACAAGCCGCGGTGGAGTAGCCGAGCGGTCTAAGGCTCCTCACTGCGGAGCGCGCGGTTGCTCGCCGTCGGAGGTTCGAGTCCTCCCTGGGGAATGGGTGTGTGTGTCGTCCTTAGGTTAGTTTAAATTAGTATAGGTAGTTTGTAAGACTAGGGACTGATGACCAACCTAGTTTGGTCCCTCAGGATTTCAAACATTTGAACTACGAATTCTGTTATTTTGCGTTTTACGGGATTAATGCTACATAATTTTTAGGTGAACCACTTATCAGCTGCTACATATTACTATATTATTATTTACCTTTTATCAGTAAATGTTGGTTTTTAATACGGTTTCACATATACTTAGTGCAGCATTCCATGGAACCTCTTACATAAATAACAATGGAATTTACTCATTTGTCCATCGTCATAGCTTGTTTCTTGGGGTTTCGGAGACTGAGTGCACATATACATAAGCCAGTAATGCAAACATAGATACTATTAGTACAAAAAATATACACATTCTGGGGAGGGGGAGAGATGATAAAGGCGCAATATGACACCTGTGCTCTTGTCAGAGTGCTCTGATTGCACGTAGAGTACGTGTGTATTGTGAAACTTAATTCAGAAGGTTGGGACCGCTGACCTGTTCTGAGACATAGTATAATTGTGTAATGTCACACCCAGAAGGGTGGGCGACCTCACATAACCTCCTATTAATATGGAGGGGCTTGTGACCCTGCTGAGTCTGTACTTTCGATGAAGCTGAGATGCCCTAGACAGCTGTTACTGTACCTACTACGATTTTCAATCGCGTATAAATGAACACTATCATTACTGGAAATGCATTGTCCACACTGACCCAATTGGCACAATTCATAATGCCTGACAACGTACACAGTTTAGGTCATATCTGTTGTTGTTGGGTTTTTAAAGGGGGCTAAACGGCTAGATTATCAGTCCCCTGTTCCTAGAGAGAACATCTGTTAATGAGCGCGTAAGAAGTATGCCACGTCTAATACATAAGACGTTCAAGGTGATAATGCGTGCTAAGACGACAACATTTAAAGGAAAATCCACTAAAGCAGAGGACCAAATAGACAATAGCACTAAAATAGCACAGCCGAAGGTCATATCTGTTTGATCAGATTTGCAGTGATAATGGGTTACAACATATATTATAGACGTCCTGGTATCCTGAGCCAAATGGTGAAGCTAAAAGTGGTACGTCAACATTTAAGCAACACTTGGAGTTGTTACAGACCACCCACTACAGTGTATTAAAATGATTGCACCTACGTGCCATTCCTTGCCTAGCGACGGAAACTGTACGAAAATGATGGCTCTGTATCTAAATCAGAATTGCATTATTCATATTACGTCGCATTTCCATAGGCACACATATTAAACAATTGATGCTCAGTGTCTTCATAGTACTGAAAATCCAGGGACAGTCCTAATCAGAAAGAAGCAAGGTTAATGAAGAGGTGAGATAAAAGAGAAATACAATCGTTTCAGATAGGTAGAATCATGACAGTTTAATTATCTTTTACGTAATATTGCTGCGACTAAATTGTAAAAAAGATCTGGCAAAACAAATGGCTGTTACCTACATGAGAGAAGGTTGTACAAACACTCGTCTCACATAAATGATATACGTATATTTCTGCTGTCACAGAATTTACATGTCGGAAGAATTAGAACAGCATGTCTTTTTTATGTCCACTTTATCAGCAAAAACTGAGAATTATGGACACTTTACACTATTACTATGAAAACTGGTTATATATTTCCGTATATCTGAAGTATTAGTCGGAGGTGACGCATTCTCAGTTGAGGTCATATGTCGGAGTCAGAACAATAAATACAGACCCGTCTATCATTCTCTTGAAAACTGTAATCTCTCTGTGACTCTCTACTGCACAGTAAGCCGAGTTGAAAGCAGAAATTCGGAAATTTATAATAGCCTAAACTTTGTGTTAGGCTGAAGCATACGGCCAAATACTGGATCTAAATTACACGCTTGATAATGTACAGTCGTAGACAAAAAAATTGATCGCCGTCCGGCCGACGCAGAGGCTAAGTCTGAATCGTTCACGCATTGTGGACAATAAATTAAATCGCATCTCAGAATTCTACGTCCGGCGATATGCACGATCTGGGAACACTGTAGACTGCGGCACTGTCAGGAGGAAGTGTTATCCCCCTCTCGAGGTAGTGTTGTACTGTGTGAGCTTGTGCTCTCGTGGTAAAAGTAGCGTTTATACTCGTATATGTAAACTGTCGCGATATGGAATCCCACAAACTCCACTTTTTTTACCTATTTCGGCTGTCTTTGTTATCAGTATGGAAGAATCTCACATGTAACAGCAAAAAATCACATAATTATACAAAAAAGCTCGCGGCTGCTTCAAATCCGAACTGTTTACTCTCGGGAGCCATCTACCCTTGCAGTGGGCACCGGCAACGGCGACGCGCCAGCGGCCACAACGCGGCAGCAACCTGTCGACTCAGTGACAGCGGCGCACCGCTGTGTGTCTATTTACCGGCTGTTATATCCTTACTTGAATTACTAATACTTATATTCCAGTCACGTGATGGATTTTCCTGACTGATTTATGAACACAATCTAAACGTCGTAAAGTAGAATCGCATAGGGGTCATAGCGGTGACTGTTACTACAGTTTTCTTTAATGTCATCAGGTCGCTGATTCAGGATTCATACTCACGATTGTTATTAGTGACGAGTTATGATGCCCTCATGTTGACATCTGAAGAAGAAATTAAAAATGAGTACTAACACATTTTTTTATATCGAGAAAAGTGCTATCACAAAGCCAGGAGTGTGCACATTTGTTTCTGAGACACAATTTAGTCACACTGTAAGGAAAAACGACCTAAACAACTACATCATGTATTAGTAAAACCCCATAATAGTTTCAGTTGATTTCACAAACAAAACATCCAATAGTGTGCTTTGGAAGTCACTCATTTCTCACCTACTATTTCGATCGTATGTCCTCAAATTTTTATCTTTCTTGCCCCTGTTCAAATAACCTCGGAGATGAATAATTTCAGGACGAAAATACACGCGGACATTGATTGGCGGCGTCATTAGCTTGGCATCAGTTGGTTTCCACAGCGACAGATTCGGTATCCTACATGAATGTTGTCAGACTTTCCCATAATCTGAGAGAATATAACAAATAACAAGAAGACGTTTCTTGTCATTTTCAATGTGGATTCCTGTAGCTCCTGTCACAAACACAGTTAAAAACTTATACTCACACGAGACCAGAACCATGGACCAAAGCCAGCTTTCCATGGCAGGCGACTACTTTAACTCATAGCTAGCGAAAGCGATGTGCATACAAGTTTCATTCCTACTACTAGGTGCATCGCTAGGACATATAATTCGCAATATAAGAGATGAGATTAGTTGCAATTTTGGTTTGTAAATAATACTCTGGACTAAAACGTATGAATTAATAGCCTTCTGTCGCGCCTTAAGCGAGAAACCAGTCAGATTATTCAATGGAAATTACAGGGAACATCAAGTGAATTTATGTGCAGAGTTATGTGCGCACCCGGAAGTAAGACGTCGCTACTAGCGTTGACAGACTTACAATGCGATGTTGCCAAGCTTCCGTCATACTATCAACAGGAAGAATAAGAGCCGAGGTGATTGCCAAGCGAGCTCGACAGAGACTTAGCTCGCACCTCGCGCGCCTGCTGGGGGTCCGAACACGTAAAGTATATGTCACTGAGCCTTGCTCGCAATTACGTAACTAGCTTTAACGAGTCGATCGCTGTCACTAATAAAAATATACAGATTCACCGACGCAAACATAGTAATAAGTGTCTGAATTATTTGCGTTTTCTGTTTTAAGCGCAATGACAACAAAAGGGCATTCACCAGTGGTGTTGCACATTTCTTCGAGCATTTCCATTGATTATACTTAAAACATTAGATGTAAGCAAGAGTTTTCTTTATAACTGATAGAGCTGTCAGTGGCACAATTCCCAAACAGAGGAAAACAAAAGAAGAGAAATCAATGTAGCATTGTTTTCAAGATATAAACACCTCTGGGAAGTCTTCGTAACATGGAGTTCAAAATAAGAAGAGCTTCTGTTATTCGAATGAAGAATTAGGGAGAGGAATGTATACATTAATTTATATTTAAGCCAAACTGGCATCCAGTCTACAAATATTGCAAAAATGAAACGTATCACCTGTTAAGTAGATTCCCAATATATCCGCTAACAAAAACGAGCAGCGGATATACTGAAATCCTTTTGACTGTGCACAACATTCAGGGCAGAAAGAACCCAAAATAACTATGGGTTAACGAAGCAGAGCATGGTGCTGACATTATATGCAGCAGTTGCAAAATGTTCAAATGTTTGTAAAGCTTATGGGACTTAACTACGGGGTCATCAGTCCCTAAACTTACAAACTACTTATGAACTACTTACGAACTAGGACGGCACAAATATCCATGCCCGAGGGGGGATTCGAACCCCCGACCGTAGTGGCCGTGCTGACCGTGACTGGAGCGCCTCAGTCACCTCGGCCACCGCGGCCGGCACAGCAGTTGCACAGTGATATTTTTTACCCCAGTCGTTTTCATATGAATAGAATCTCAAGGCTTCTACAATATTCATACCAGAAACATCGAGTCGTAATGTGATCAGACAATTGACCAGATGGTTATGGAAATTGCAGAGAATGTTTATGTATTGCCAATAGATAAAGCCAAGTTGTCACTATGTCGGATTATATACCAGATTAAGGTCTGTCTGTGAAAGAATTGCTCAACAGTTGAAGAACAGTATTGGCACACCTGCACGTAACTCAAACCCATCAGTTCCCATTTATACGCAGCAAATTTTCTATGACTTGATCTTCATATGACAACGATATAATTTCTTTCACAACAGAGTGGCATCACTTACGGAAAGTGTTTAACAACAAGCACGAGTCTATCACTTCATCGTCCACGGCCACTTCTTGCTCTCGCCCTTACACCCACTGTAAATGTCTAATAAATGATAACACAAAATACAGATTTATACTTACATTAATGAGGTTGTTGATGTTAGTTTTTCTGACAGTATTCTGCCATTGACCTCAAGATGAATACACAACGTAAATACTAATATTCAGTTGGATGAATATCTGCGGAGTCCATTTCAGTTCTACAAACCAAAAAAAAAAATTGAGCTAAACGAATAAAATGTGTCTATATGCCGATAAATAAAAATAAAATAACAGTTAATAGAAGTTTACAAACCCCATAAGAAGAAGATGAAAAATACAAATTCTTGTATTTCACTGAAATAAAATATTTAAGCACCCCTTTTATTTTGATTTGTATCACTTGCGCAAGAGAAGAGATAAAACATGGGAATATTTTATGTGGATTACAGGTCTTGCAACTCCGTCAGTTACCACTGAGTTGCAAATAACTTTCCGTATGATAATCGTTGTTTGCGACTGATTAAAGGGGCATTACGACATCCTCATATTATTCGAATTTTATATTTTTAAACTTACAGAATAGTAAATTCAGATAGTCAGCGGCAATATTGTGAATTTGTGCCTGAGCGGGTCGTTGGATCGTTTTTATTCTATGTTGACTGGTAAGATTGATCTTGGTTTCCCTCCTTTTTTTAACTACTGATGTGGGCACTCCTCTGGCCATGCGATCTGGAAGAATCGCTTCGGCTATTCATGCAAGTAATATTCAATATGCTTCAAACTTTTCAAAACACGCTGTTGTCATTCGGTCTCATATAGGTATGATAGTAGTGGAGGCAGCTCGAAACGTAAGTATGGCGCGTGTGCTTTTGGGCCAATCACCCCACAAAAGAGATTTTCCGTTTCCGGTATTCATGATTTTACACATGAAGGAAGACTCGATAACTCACGTAAGTCATGACTTATGATTCTCTGGCCATCGTGCGACGTTTTCACTGCTCGGGCAGGATTCAAAAGATGGGAGCAGGTGTACCGCACATTCAGTTTCAAAGCGTCAAAATCCAAATTATTCCTTTTTTGCTTAACCGTCATTAGTTCACCCATTAAGTATAAAAAATAATGCTGTTATTAGTGACTTATTCTGTAACCTTTATGTTATCTTCTTAAATGGCTGAGTCCTAATGAAAGGCAATGGCATTGTGAACGTGATGCTTTATATCTAGCTGGCAAAAGTATGTTGTTCTCTGTTCGTAAGTTGTGTGTCCATCGTAACTGCCTGTAGCTCTGCCAAACGAGGGTCAAAATTCTGATCTACAGAGGGACTGGAACCATGACCCAAAGCAGCCCTCGTTTACGAAGCAGACACGTCATCTCAGGGTTACTTCCTGATTGTTCCCCTGGTGGATACAGCTAATCATATGAAGTGTAAGCGATTACTTGCAATTTTCGAATAGCATGCTCTTAACGTATAAAGTAATGCGCCGATGTCATACTTTTAAAGAAAGTAACTGCGATTATTCAACTAAACAGACAGGTAAATATTAAGTGAATTTTTTATCATGTTTCTGTGTCATCTAGGAAGTAACTCGGCGGTCACACCGGTGCCAAAGAGCTTTCAAACATGCAATGAGCTCAAAACAGAAACTTACCGAGATAGTAACACGTTCAACGAGCTGAGCGTTGATCTCATTTTTCATAGAGTGCTTCTGAGTCGGTATACGGTGTAGTTAACTGACTCCCTGATGGTACCGCCGCGGCAGCGGCCGAGAGCATTGAGGCGCCATGTTACGAAGCGCGAGGCCATTCCCCATCTGGGGTTCGAATCCCCCTCGGGCATGGATGTTTATGCCGTCTTTAGTATAAGCTAGTTCATAAGTAGTTTGTAGGTTTAGGGACTGATGATCCCGCAGTTACGTCCCATAAACTTTACATGCATTTGAACATTTATTGATGGAAGCAATTCCTAACGATGTCGCCATACTGTCACAATATTCAAATGAGAATTATAGCCGTTTACTTCGACGGCAGGGACACGCAGACAGATATTGTACTTGTAGAGATTATACATAGGCTACAGGTTCTTGATGCTCAACTACGTCGGATTGTAGGACTTACTTTCTGCTCTTGAAAGAGTTTTTCGGAAGCGGGTGAATAAGCATCCACATTCTGGTACCACACACATAACCAGACAAATAAATTGCCAGTTAACCGCAGTGAAATGCAATATAACCGTGTCTTTCTGGCAGCGTCTGTCTTTCCCGTTTTTCTATTTTCTGCTTTGCAATAGACTGTCACCTCGTTTTGGAGGTGAAAAACAGTTTTCAGTCCACCACGCCATAATTCACACAAACTCCCTCCCAGACAATGACAATTGCAACCCGAGATGTTACATAAAATATGACACTGGATGCAATTTCATACCTACACTATCTTTTATTCTGAAATTGAACACGTTATATAAATGCTAGTGTTTTACTGTGGAAAACATAAACGCTTCAATTTTTACAGCTCCACCAATCAAAATGTAGTTCAATGAGTGACACAAATTCCTTTCTGACTTATAAACAATATTATACTAGTAAGTTGCAAGTGCGGCGAATTCTGTAAGTCATCTGACAATTACGAACTGAGGTGTTTCGTAGGACTTTTGTAGCTGATGTCGTTGCAGTCGTACCCATTTAAAATACAGGAATAGTAAAAACTTCAGGCTTTAAACACACTTTTGTAGTGCGATTTGACTGTATGGCTACAGTTGCAGCAGTACACAGGTGGTGATATATTATCGAGTCTGTGAAGATTCTCTCATTTCTTTAGTACGGGCTAAGTGTGAAAGCTGCTGATAGAATTATTTCAATGAAGTGGTCATATGGCATTACTGGCCAGGATAAGCCGCCTGGGATTCTTCGGCCGCATTGCTATTTATTTTACCTCGAATTTAACATACTGCAATAATACGAGGCATGTCCACAAAGTAAGTTCCGTTTGGTTATATAAACCAAACGCGTACAGATATAGAAAAAAATATTTATTGTATAAAAATCTACAACTGTTCAACTACTTTTCTACATAACTTCCGAATTTTGTAGGCACTTGTCATAGCGTGGCACACGTTTTTCTGTACCTTCTTCATAGAAGGTTGCCGCCTGTGTATTCAAACATGTGGTAAGATGTTCTTTCAGCTCATTATCGTTGAAGTGTTGACCACCAAGGACAGGTTTTAGGTGTAAGAAGAGATGAAAGGAGTTTTGATTTTCCCTTAACGTTACCGCCCGACCTCACAAGGCGAATGTGACCAAACAACTCTTACGGGAATATCACTGGGACGTGTTTGATTATCTTCCGTTCAGCCTCGCTCCTAGCGACTTTCTTCTTACACCTAAAACCTGTCCATGGTGGTCACAGCGACGATGACGAGCTGAAAGAACATGTTACCACATGGTTCATTATACAGGCGGCAGCCTTCTACGAAGAAGGCATACAAAGACTTCTGCCAAGCTATGACAAATGCCTACAAAATTTCGGAAGCTATGTAGAGTAGTTTAATAGTTGTATATTTTTGTACAATAAATATTTTACTGTATCTGTACACGTTTGTTTTATATAACCAGACGGAATTTACTTTGTGGACATACGTCGTAATAACAGAGGATAGCAAACAACTCACCGTAAAGACGAACGCTGAGCCCCCGACTTACTCAAATAAAAAACACATTTACACAATTTATATTTTTGGCCACAGCCTTCTTCAGAAAGAGAAACATTCAAACACACAATCACTCAGGCATAACTCATCAACACACGTCAGTCATCGCTGTCTGCTCAGCCTACCCTGACACACTGGAACACATTTCAAGCACGTTTTGCTCATGATCAGGCGTGTATGTGTCCTGATCCGTTAGTTAAAGGAATTGTCTTAGCATCGGTTTTGTTCACTCTCCACTCGAGATTGGCTATTGTAGTATCAAACGGAAAGCGGTGCTAGTATAAGTTCACAGAAATCGATGCCTTCCGCTGGCGTGAAGCAGTGTCTCGTCGTGTGTCCTGACAGAAATCACGACCTATACGGGTAGCGGATAGTGTTACTTCGTTCGTTTTAGTGTGAGTTCGTGTAATACACATTTTATAAGCCATTTGATCAATCATGATTACTGCATCCCACAATTCATCTGCATCCATGGCGCAACAACGAATTACGAAAATAGAAGGTTTCCTATGCCGTAAATTACGTGAGACAATTAATTTACTTTTCAGATGAGTTCCTTGTAGGCGAAAACGTAAACTTCCTATGATTATCGCTTATTACGCACGAATTATATTTAACTGTTTTTCAGATAATAAACGTAATGGCACTTCAACGGTATTCATTCATCAGGCATTGTTTGTGAAGAGGCCAAAACATGTCAAATACTTGTCTCAGAGTGGGATGTGTATTCATTCAAATAACTAATGGGCCATACATTTCGTAATATTGCAGCAAACTGATTGCTTAATTGTAACGCATAAACTTGTGTGATGGCTGTCATTTTAGTTCGGGTACTTTCCCTGAGCAATTATTTGCAGAATTCATTGTTTACCGTACGATTTAACTTTGTCACTTCTTAGTCTTATTCAGACAGGTGAATCGTATTTTGGACTGAGCAGACAAACGAGTGTTTCCTTTCAAATGTTAAGGGTACTTGGTTCCATTGTGTGGTTGTTCGTGATGTTCTGCTGGTCATAAGAAGAGAAGACGCCACCGACAATTACTATGCCAGCGCTAGATTAAGCCCACCGACGCCTCCGCCCTGTAAAGTCGGTAAACAGCGTGACACCGTGTCGCTCTCTGAGCACCCCCACTGTTCTGATTATACAAATTCCACTGTCTGCCATTAGCAATGTTTGCAGTATAACTGCTGCTGATGCTTTGCCGCGAAATGTGAAAAACGCCTTACAGATTAGAATTTTTATTCCAGCTTGCCTCTATTCTTGGGTTTGTTCTAAATATATTCCCGGCAGTTTCACACAAACGAACATTTTCAGCTATTCAAATAATCGCATAGGAATTATCACTGTGTAACTACTGTATCACTTGACTGATTTAAGTAATACTTAATTTTTGGATGAATATGTCTCAGAAAGCGACGTCATTTTTATTACAGTCCGTCTCCTGTCGCCTTACTGAATATTCTCTGAATGATATGACAACTGCGTTAATTCTGTAAAGGGTTGTTGCAACTGTGAGTCAGTGATGAATGCACACATGCGCAGCTATATTCACCTCTGGTGTACTTCCCTCCTTATATGTCCTATGTCTATATATAAAAAGGTTCTGTTGGTTTGTGTATAACCGTTAATCTCCGAAGGTTCTTGGCCCATTGCTTTGAAATTCTGACACAACGTTGAATGCTAGCCCAGGTAGGTTTATAGGTACACATTCCTTGACTATATTACATATATAACCTATAAATGAGTTACATTTGCCATTTTTCGTACAAATCTTTTTCCCATTATAAACTTTTTATAAATTCATATGTGACATTTATTGAAAAATTTGGTATATGAAAACATGCACATATTTTATTAGAACGTTGTGTCAACATTTCAAAGCTTTCAGTCCAGAACTTTTGGAAAAATACGATTTTGAACATAATACTAAACATGGCTCTAGGTTGGAAAAAGTTCTAAAAAGAGGTAGAAGTGAGGAGGAGACGAACAGGAAGAGCGTAATGATGAGATGTAGTGGGAGAGGGAGGAGGTGCAGATGCACAAAAAGAGGGGAAGGAGGATCGGTTAGATAAAGAGAGAGGGGAGGAGATGAGAAGGAGAAGATGGACAGGGAGTGGGGGAGGAGGATATGGGCAGAGAGAGGCGGGAGAAGGTTATGGACAAGAGAGGGGAACGAGGAGAGGTGCAGAGAGAAGGGACAGAGATAAGGGGACCAAATAACGTACGACGTGTATCCAATTCCCATCCACAAGGCAGTAGGAAATTAGCTCTCTTTTCCATTTAATTTTTAACAAGCCACAGCAACTCGTTGATGGGTTCAGCTACTACCGTAGTAAGTAAAGTAACACAACGTTTAGTCACAGGAAAAATTCAGTGTCCACAATTTCATATATAAATGGTTGTGAGGGATATTTATGCAGGAAAGGAAGGAAAGTCGTGGAGTTTATGGTGATTATAGTCCGGATTGCTATTATGGAAAAGCATCATATCAGACTTCGCAACCCTAGCAACTTGATACTATCACTTCACACTGACACAATGGCTGTGATACAAGAGAAGGAAATTTATTATATGCCTCTCACAAAATATTTTTCATTGTGTACCACTATCTAGTGCAGAAAAGCTCGTCATTTGTTTTCCGTGTGTTGCATGAATTCAGGTCTCACCTAGGTTCTTTCTTGTGGAGGGTAAGAAGAGAGTCATCGGAAGAGAGTCTGAGTTTGGCTACGAGAACACTGTGCGCATAGTGTTGTCGGCACACTGCGTTCAGAGCCAAGACGGCGTCTTCCTGTTCGTGTCTTAGCGTGTGCTGGAGTGGCCGCCTATGCTGGAGTGGAACGCTGTTTCCAGATGCAACTTTCTGCGTGTCTAGACACCCAGAACGGATTGTCTTTGCCAACTAGATTACAAACCTAATACATTCTCCACGAATTTAACGAACTTGAAGCATACTGAATATGATTTGCATAAATAGCAGAGGCGATTATTCCAGCTCGCTCGTCCAGAGGAGTGACAGCTCCTGTAGCTAAAAACCAATAAAAGGCGGGAAACTAAGATCAATCTTATCAGTCAACAAAGAACAAGAAAGATCCAACGACCGCAAAGAATTGATCCACTAGGGAAAAGAAAGCAGGGTTCCAGTGCAGCTCCGGCACAGGTTTTCAATATTACCGTTGACTATCTGAATTCACTATCGAGAAGTTTAAACATTTAGAATTCGACTAATACAAGGATGTTGTAAAGCCCTTTTAGTCATTCTGAAACAACGATTATCATACGGAAAGTGATTGTCAACTCATGATAATCGACGGAGTTCCAGGACCTGTAATTCTGATGAAATATTCGCATGTTTTAAGGCTTCTCTAGAGCAAGTGATAATTACCAAAAAAAGGTAGGGCCTAAGTAATTCATTTAAGCGAAATACAAGAATTTGTACTGCAGTGGTGTGCACGTCAAGAATATATTTTTCATGTTCTTCCGATAGAGTTTGTAAACTTCCATTAACTGTTATTTCATTTTTATTTATTGGCATATAGACGCTTTTTATTCGCTAAGTTCCACCAATTTTTGGTTTGTGGAACTGAAATGGACACCTCAGATATTCATCCAACTGAATATTAGTATTTACGTTGTGTAATCATTTTGAGGTCCATGGCAGAATACTGTTAGAAAAACTGACATCAACAACCTCATTAATGTAGATATAAAACTGTATTTTGTGTCATAATTTATTAGACATCTACAGTGTGTGTAGGGGTCAGAGCAGGAAGTGGACGTGAACGATGAAGTGATAGATTCATGCTTGTTGAACACTTTCAGTAAGTGATGACACTCTGTTGTGAAAGAAATTATATCGTTTTCATATGAAGATTAAGTCATAGAAACTTTTCTGCGTATAATTGGCAAATGCAGGGGGGTCTATACTGTTCTCCAACTGTTGAGCAATTCTTTCACAGACAGGATCCGACATAGTGACAATTCGGCGTTATCCATTAGCAGCATATAATCAGTCTCTGCAGTTTTTATAACGATCTGATCAACTGTGTCACCACATTACGGCCCGATGTTCCTGGTATGAATATTGTGGGAGCGTGGACCTTGTATTCACATGAAATCGTCGGGGGTAAAAAAACTAACACTGCACAACGCTGCATATAATGTCAGCATCATGCTCTGCTTCGTTAACCCATAGATATTTTGGGTTTTCTCTGCCCTGAATCTTGCGCACAGTCAAAAGGATTTCAATATATACGCTGCTCGTTTTTGTTAGCGGATATATTGGGACTCTAATCAACAGGAGATACGTTTCATTTTTGCAATATTGGTAGAATAAATGACAGTTTCGCTTAAAGATAAATTAATGTATACATTACTGTCCCTAATTCTACATTCGTATAACAGAAGTTCTTCTTATTTTGAACTCCATCTTACGAAGTTTTCCCAGAGATGTTCACATTTTGAAACCAATGCTGCATTGATTTCTTTTCGTTTATTTTCCTCTGTTTGGGTATTTTGCCACTGACAGCGATATCAAGTAAGATGTTTTCTAAGTCTATAATTATAAAGAAAACTGTTGCTTAAATCTAATTTTTTCAGTATTATCAATGGAAATGCTCGAAGAAATGTGAAACACCACTGGTGAATGACCTTTTGTTGTCATTGCTCTTAAGACAGAAAACGCAAATAATTGAGACACTTATAAATATCTTGTATTCATTTGCGCCCGCTGCGTCATTTCATAACGACATTGTAAGACATTTTGCTGTATCAAAGAAGCTGCTATATGAAAAATTATTTATTAATTACGACAGGCCTGTTTCAGCACAACTGCCATCTCCAATTTTATTAATCTTTTCTACCTTGCAACGTCGTTGTCGTATTTGCTGTGATGATGATTTGACCATTGTATTGCTGTTAATAGTGAACGCAGTTAACACCGCTCTTATAATTCCAATTTACAAAAAAGAAATCGTGTTTTGATAGCTATTTTGACACTTCAGTCAGCGATGTTATATTTCATTAACATAGCTGTAACCATATAACATCGCTGACTGAGCTGTCAATATAGCTGTCAAAATATGAGAAAAAAAATAAAAATAAAAAAATAGCGATACCAACTGCGTTCACTATTACCAGCAATAAAATTGTCAAATCATCATGACAGCAAATAAGACAGAGCCGTTGCAAGGAAGTAAAGATCAATAAACCTGAAGATGGCTGTTGTGCCGAATCAGGCCTGTCGTAATTAATAATTTTTCATATAGCAGCGTCTTTGATACAGCAAAAATTATTTCTTATTAATATGTTAGTGGTCGGTGCAACTGTGTATTTTTATTAGTGACTACGCTCGACGTATTAAAGTTAGTTATGGAAATTCGAGCAGGGCTCATTTACATATACTTCAGGTTTTCGGACCCTCAGCAGCCGCGCGAGGCGCGAGCTAAGTCTCTGTTGAGATCGCTTGGCAACCACCTCGGCTCTTATTCTTCCTGTTGATAGTGTGACTGAAGCTTGGCAACATCACAGGGTAAGTCTGTCAACGCTAGTACCGAAGCCTTACTTCCGGGTTGGCACAAAACTATGCTCATAAATTCACTTGGTGTTTCCTGTAATTTCTATTAAATAGTCTGACTGGATTCTCACACGAGGGGTGACAGAAGACTATTAATTCACGCTTTTGGGTCAAGAAAACAGTTTACACACCAAAATTGCAACTAATCGTGTCTCTTGCGTAGCGAGTTATACGTTCTAGCGATGAATGTGGTAGTAGAAACGAGGTAGCGTGCACAGCTCCTCGCTGGCTCTGTGGTAAAGTGCTCGCATGTTACGCAGAATGGATTTGGTCCATAACTCCAGTCCCATCGGAGTATAAATTTTTTAGCTCTTTTCGTGACAGACGTCACTTTTGATCCTGCAGTTATTATCTATTTTTATTCATGGAATGTATGACATTAACTGAGAATAGGTAAACTTGAAAATGTATCGAGTCCCAGCTGGGTACAATTTTAAACTTTACCTATTCGCAGTTAATGTCATACATTGCGTGAACGTCCAGGTAGTTTACCGAATCCTTCCCTGTGGAAACCAACTGATTCCAAACTAGTGATGCCGCCAAGCAATGTTCGACGTGTATTTCCGTCTTGAAATAATTTTTCCCGAAGGATATTCGAGTAGGGACAGGAAAGATAAACATTTGAGGACATATGATTGAAAGAGTAAGTGAGGAATGAGTGACTTCCAAAAGCACACTATTGGACGTTTTGTTTGTCAATCAGCAGGAACTATTATGGTGTAGTACTAACACATGATGTAGTTTTTTTAGGTCGTTAGTCCCTACAGTGCGACAAAATGGTGTCTCAGTTGTTTGCAAAAAATGGGCACACTGCTGGCGTTGTGGGTGCACTTTGCTCGATATAAAAAATATTTTACTACTCAGTCATTAATTTCTTCTTCAGATGTCAAAACGAGGGCATCATAACTCGTCACTAGTAACAATCGTGAGTATGAATCCTGAATGAGCGACCTGATGACGTTCAAGAAAAATAAAGTAATAGTCAATCCTATTACTCTTTTTCCGATTCTACTTTACGACATATAGATTATGTACATACATTAGTCAGAAAAATCCATTAAGTGACTCGAACATTAGTACTAGTAATTCAAGTAAGGATGTAACAGCCGGTAGACAGACTCGCAGATGCGCGCCGCTGTCACTGAATCCGCAGACGGCTGCCGTGTTGTGGCCGCTGGCGCATCGCAGTTTCCGGTGCCCACTGCAAGGGTAGACGACTCCCGAGAGTAAACAGTTCAGATTTAATGAAGCCACGAGCTTTTTTGTATAATTATTTCTGGGAGTTTTCGCTGTTACATTTGAGATTCATGCCCACTGTTAACAAAGACAGCCGAAATGCGATTTGAAAAAAAAAAAAAAAAAAAAAAAAAAAGAGATCTGAAATTTATTGGATTCGATCTCCTGACTGCTTCTATATACTTTTATAAACGCGACTTTTACCTCGAGACCACGCGCTCGAACCCTACAGCGCTTCCTCTAGAAGGGGATAATACTTCCTCCAGACAGTGACGCATCCTACAGTATTGCCAGATCGTGTACATCGCCGGACTTAAGAATTCTAAGGGGCGATCGAATTTATTGTCCACACTGCGCGAACGACTCGGACTTAGCCTCTGCATCGGCTGGCAGGCGATCAATTTTTTTGTCTAAGACTGTACGTGACGAACTCCTTTTTGGTATGCATGGAAATCGCAAAACCAGAAATAGTATACATGCCACTCACTAATGACGTTACCTTTTTACCTCACCTATTAGCGACGTCTCTTTCTTTGTGTGTCAGTTATTCACATAGAAACCTTGGAATCTGCAATACTCTTCTTAGGGCATAAGCATTGAAGATGTCCTGATCACCTGTCGAATGAAAACATCTACACGAGTGTTGGAAAAATAATTGCACTAGGTTAGAATTTCTGTCATTTGCCTTTTTAGTTCTCTCTGTAGTGATAACAAAGTTTTTGTTACATTTCGTGGATAAATACTGAAATGACTATAGCTGCATGCTGCTATAATGCTAAACAGTCTTCGATTCAGTTAGTATGACAACACACTTTACGTTCATTCCTTCCAAGAAAAAGTTCACTTAAAATATAATAATTTGTGAGAATATATGATAATTAATACATTTGTATCCTTCATAGATTTATTTTTGTACATAAGTAATGTGAAAATCGACAAATGAAATGACATTTGAACTAAGTGGTTATGTCGAACATATTATTAACTTTAAACTGATACACTAGCAGGCATAATCTGTGTACATTGTTTTTCTGGAAAAAATAAATAAGTTTAAGATATCATTATCATACGTTTGTCTACTGGATTACCTGTATAATAAAGAGGACAAAATGATAATAATGTATTTAGATGCGCTAACGTTTCGTGAAACCATAAATGCTACAAAAAATAGTCACATCATGCAGAAATAAATTACAAACTCTATATAGTGAACTTTTAGATCTGAATTACAACAAAATTTTATATTGATAAGAGTAGTACAATTCGATTTCCAGAGAAATATAAACTGCTAGTTTTTGATATTTCGTCATACTTCAAATCCAGAAGCATTCCTTTTGTCTCATAAAACGGTAATAAAAATGTCAGTACGTATTTTATCTCAACACACAATAATTGTAAAGCAATGAAAGCAAAAATTTCATATTTCTTTATCACCTAGCGTAGGAGAGACAATAATGTACGACGAAATCCTGCACGTTCCTCCTTTTGTGTCACTGGAACTACGTTTCTCTTACTTGAAAATATGAATTTCTGTTAACAACTCAAATAAATACGCAGAGTTCTCCGAAATCTACGTGTATATTTGTAATACATTGGAACGAGATGCCCAGTGAACCGAACTCGTTTCTTTCTCACCTGATGTGTATTCAAATCCAATCTGGGAACAGACGGCGGATGAGTGAACACTCGAAACCACCTGCGCAGGATCGAATTCCACTTCATTCTTTTTCCCAGTCGAGCAGATTTAATAATGCAGCGGACAGGAAAAAGGTGAAACGGCGAACGCACACGGAATCATTTCACTGCGACTGTATCGTAACAGACTAAAATCAAAGTCTGACAAGTCTTAGCAAGTGAAGAATATTGATCTTCAAACTTATGCAAAACATTCTCCTCACACTTTCGGGAACTCATTTATTCATAATAACAAAGTTATTAAGAAGGCTTTCTTCTTCGTAGGGCTCAGAGTGTGATCATACATAATGACGAGGTCAAACTTTGAGAATTTTCTATGCTGATCAATATCATTACATCAATGCTGAATCTTTTTTCTGTTGTTAAGACAATAACTAAAGATAAAAATTTAAGAAAGAAGTAGTCATAGAGTGTAGCTCAAAGTTACTTACACTTGAAAGTTTTACATGTAGTCTAAACATAATATCTCACCTACTGTTGATGTTCCACGTTATTTAGTTAGTTTTGTTTATTATCTACAAAATTGTTTGTAGCTCTCTGAAGACCCTACTTGGAACGTTACGCATTTAGCTCTGAAGTCTTTCCGGAGGTTGCAGTGAGAGAAATCCCTAGAGCATTAAAGTTAATGTTGTTTAACAAATTCTCATGGCTGGGGATTATACCTGTAGAGCTTTGAAAATGTGTCCCCACAGCGACGTTACTGGCACTAACCGTTCCATTTAAAGGAGACCTAAATAAATAATGTTGTACTGTTGGAATGAAAATATGTAACATAAGCCTTATTTGAGAAAAAAAGTGGAAATACATGTATGAAATATAGAGGATTTAATGTAAGTGCTTCGTGACAAGAATATTACAAAGGATTCTTTTTGGGGACAGAAATAAAGCACAAGAATGTGAAGGTGAGAATCAAGCCTGAGGTATACTGAGTGTATAAACAAAATTAATTACTAAACAACTGATAAAAAGGAACATTGGATACGCCAAATAATTACACTGTAAGTAATAAACGATGGCATAGAGTTAAAATAGTATGTTGCTACGAAAAGATTATATAAAGATCAAATTATTGATAGTATGACGTCGCGTCAAAAATGGAGGGATAACCCCATCGAGTGGATATATTTTTACTCGTGAGATCGGTCCACTGATATGCAAATGTGCATAATCACAGATATGCAAATTAATGTTAATGTAATCATCATTAATGTTATTATCAAGGGTCGCCACCATATTTTTTATTAAAGACATGGAAATAGATCCAACACTCTAAATCGATAAGCACGGTGGCGAAATAATTGATCAGAGTGCACGATCCTCTACCTATCTATCTAATTACTCCTCCAAAATAGTGAGTTAGGAATTTGTAAAGGAAAGTAAATTTATGACTTAAATGAATACATTTATTCATTAAAGCACACAGAAATTCGGGGGACAGTTAACAATTAGTATAAAGGATTTTGTAAATGAAACCAGAGTTAAAAGTGTAATCAAGCAATGGGTTACAAATGAAACAAATATTTATAAAAAGGAAATCAAATGCAGTAAAATCGATTAACACCGCGGAATACATGTGTGACCAGCTAATTGTCTGAGTTTTAACAAATAAGTAAACAAATCAATATACGAAGTATAATAGGAATGAAACAAATGGAGCCGTAACTCAGTGAACTATCTGGCTATACATGTAGCGTTGTCATATCGTGAAAAATAGAAAGGTGGACAGAGGCGCTAAGAACTTAGTTAACGATCATACGCACGCACATATACACTGATGGGTGATTACTGCAAGTACATAAAACAACCCTAGCAAATAGCGAGCATCACTTTACCTATAACCTTGAGTCGGATTGATCTGTCGACGACGGATCACGCTGGCGACTGGATGATGTTGAAGGAGTGGAATTGAAAGAGAATATATTCTTCCACCCGGGAATCTCACTACGATCTGTGAAGCAGTATTGACATTTAACTATAACAGCCGCATTATGACGGTAGACAGCAGTTGTCAGGTAAATGCTTCCAGTGTCGGCTCACAAACTCAAGCGCAAACCGCGAGTATTGAGCACAAGTGTCCCCAGAATAGAATTGCATAAACCAATAGCACGTCGTTACGGCCAGTACGACGGTGGATGTTTAATCTCAAGTCTCGACGAACAAGAACATAAAACACAGCTGATTCACAAAGCGCACAACTGCAACCGAGTTCCTGTCCGGATCGATACGTGAAATTTTGAAAGTTCGCGATCCGCTGCAGGGGGATACCTTAAAAAACTAAAGTCCCACAAACTCTAAGGACTCAGCCGAGAAAAGCGAATAAACTCTTCAGGTCCTATCTGAAAGAAGACGTCCGAAACTAGCCGGAACCTACACGATAAGTCTTTCCACTCTTCGTCCGCCCACGGCAAAAACTGGGCGTCACCGACTCCCTAAACTCGATATACCAATCACTGGAGAGCTCTAACCCTCCGGCCAATGAGATGGACAGGCAGCTGTGACAGATAGCTAGACCTGTCGCCTACCAAAACAGCGCCAATCAGATCGCCTCCACAGGACGCCAGCTGCAGGAAAAATACAAATATTCCTATGTTTCAGCTATGTGCGCACAATACTGTCACCTATACAACAAACGTATGGGATCTCACGAAAATAGTATGTGAGAGAATATGAAGCACAAAAACTGGCTTTGGAGGAGCATGCTGAGTGGCATCTCTTCAAGACGAAAAAAATTTAGGCGAAATAAATAGATAAAAAGGCAACCAAAGAAAAAACTTTGTGTTTATGTAATAGAAGTGAAGTCATCGCGAGGTAACGGCCTGCTAGCCATCTATAAATGGCTCGAAAATATTCAAGGAAGACTTACAAGCTTACAGACATGTGAATGAAGGAGGGAATGAATATTACTGTGGCAAGAAACAGTTTAAGACATGAAACGTGATAAAACAGGAAGTTCTGATAATTTGTCCCAATGGACTACATATTATATAAATTGGACTCATAAGCAACAACCGCTCTTGTTTTTAGATTTATTACAGTTTCGACTGACATTGCCGCCATTTTTAAAAGCATATAAACTAACAACATGCAACCTTCATATAAAATAATAAATAAAGAAACTAGTTAACAAAGTACATGATTATATAAGTTTTGTTACTGCACTAAATATCAGCAGTTACAAAATGAAAGAAAATATATGTTATATCTTGTACACTGACTACACTAGTGGCTCATGGTAAAAACTAATATCTGAACAACGCAGACTTTTAGATGACATAACCTAATGTTGCCAGTAAAGGAACTGTATGATAATGAAAATTACTCTATACATTTCAAAGGGATAGAGAGGATTTACTATATGACAATCGAGGGGCTCAGGATGAGAATAAAATATCAAATTCTGACATTCGTCAGTCCTATTTCACCATATTTTGGCACAGTGACACATATTGTATCGTATCTTAGAAACAATGTACAACTTGCATATAATATTCTCAGATGATTTACATGGAGTGTGATATTTATATTGACTATTGAAAGTACCAAAGTTACCAAAAATAGACGAAAAGTATATTTTTTCAGGAAAGCAGAGAAATAAAATAAATTGCTTCTTGAAAGACAGTTTCCACTCGTTTCTAACACTAAACGTGAGTTTAGACCAGATGTGGCTCAAATTCAAAGAGGTGGTATCGACAGCAATTGACAGTTTTATACCAAACAAATTAATAAAATAAGGAGATGATCCCCCTTGGTACAAAAAACAGGTCAGGACACTGATGCAAAAGCAACGGGAAAGGCATGCTAAATTTAAACGAACACAAAATCTCCAGGATTGGCGATCCTACACAGAAGCTCGAAATTTAGCGAGGACTTCAATGCGAGATGCCTACAATACTTATCACAATGAAACTCTTTCTCGAAATTTGACTGAAAACACAAAGAGATTTTGGTTATATGTAAAATATACTAGGGGCAAAACACAAACAATACCCTCACTACGTGATAGTAATTGCGATCCTGCCGATGATAGCGCTAGTAAAGCAGAGTTACTAAATATAGCTTTTCGAAACTCATTCACAAAAGAAGACTAAACCAATATTCCAGATTTGGAATTACGAACAGAGGCCAGAATGAGTAACGTAGAAGTAGATATCATAGGAGTAGTGAAGCAACGAAACTCACGTAACAAGATCAAGTGTTCTGGCCCGGACTGTATACCCATTAGATTTCTATCTATGCTGAAGCGATAGCTCCTTACTTAACAGCCATATACAACCTCTCTCGAAGAAGAATAATCTGTACCAAAAGACTGGCATATTCTATATTCAAGAAAGACAGTAGGAGTAACCCACTAAACTACAGGCCTATGTCATTAACGTAAATTTGCAGCAAGGTTTGGGAACATATCCTGTATTCAAATATTATGAATTATCTCGCACATAATGCTCTAATGACCCAAGGTCAACACGGATTTAGAAAATATCGTTCATGCGAAAGACAACTAGCTCTTTACTCACACGAAGTGATGAGTGCTACCGACAAGGGTTCGCAAATCGATTCCGTATTTCTTGATTTCCAGAATGCTTCTGACACCGTATCTCACAAACGGTTTTAATCAAATTGCGTGGTTATGGTATATCGCCCAAAATTTGCTACTGAATAGGTGATTTCCTGTCAGAGGTGCCTTTAACCTTAAGCCCGGTTTGTCTATGGGTATTCCTTGGCGGAAATATAGTTCACGTAATCGATTTAAATTTGTTACGTATTGTAAACCTCAAACAAGTGTAGATGTTGCCAGTGTTAAGAATTGGGGAGATCTGGAAAAGAAATGCAAATGCAAGAATATGCTGTTTCAAGGTAATAATCGTTTTCACTTTGGTATTGAAATAGCTGGGGATGAACCAGACAAAGATGATGTATAATCAGAGACGAAATATGTAACACCTATTATTCGTAATAGAGTGTATATGACATTTTGTAAAAGAAAAGGTAATGTAACATTCTGAATAAAGGTATTTGTTTGCAGCTAATGTCTGTGTTGGACTTCTTCTATGCAAATTGGGACCACTTACGAACCTTTCCTGGTGGAATCCGACGTGCCTTCATTGCACAGTTTGTAGTAATCGATGGTAAAACATCTACTAACACAGAGGTGATATCCGGCGTTCAACAGGGTAGGCCTCTGCTGTTGCTTATTTACATAAACGACTTAGGAGAAAATCTAAGTAGCTCTCTTAGGTTGTTTGCAGATGACGCCGTCATTTACCGTATAGTAAAATCATCTGAAGATCAAAATCAACTGCAGAGCGATCTGAATAAGATATCACTATGGTGTAAAAATTGGCAATTGCCTCTAATGAGAAGTGTAAAGTCGTCCACATGAGTACGAAAAGAAATCAGTTAAACTTTGTTTACAAGATAAATCAATCAAAAGTGAAGGCCGTAAACTCCACAAAATACCTAGGAATTACTATTATTTCAGACTTAAACTGGAAAGAACACGTATATAATATTGCGGGAAAGGCGAACCAGAGACTGCGTTTTATTGGCAGAACCCTTGAAAGATGCAACAGAATTACTGAAGGGACTGCATACACTATGCTTTTCCGACCGTCCTGTTTTGGAGTACTGCTGCCCAGTGTAGTATCCTTATCAGGTGGGTTTGGTGGAGGACGTCAAAAGAGTCCAAAGAAGGGCAGCTAGTTTCGCATTGTCACGATACAGGGAAGACAGCGTTACGGAAATGATACAGGATCTGGGATGGGAATCATTACAACAACGGCGCTTATCGCTGCGGCGTGGGCTACTTACGCCAATCGCCAACATTCTCCTCCGAATGCCAAAATATATTGTTGACTCCCACTTACATAGGTAGAAATGATCATCAGAATAAAATACGAGAAATCAGAGCTCGAACGGAGAGATTCAGGTGTTCTTTCATCCCGCGTGCTATTCGAGAATGGAATGGGAAATAAATAGTATAAAGTTGGATCGATGAACCCTCTGCCAGGCACTGAAATGTGATTTGCAGAGTATCCCATGAAATAATAACTTTCATTTTTCAGCGAATGCTAAGATCAAAACAGTTGACAAATACCCAAAGAAATAAAATAATCTGTTTTATCTGTATACACATTTCTTCTTCAGTTCGGTCATCAAAATGGGCGAATAAATTCACGCGGCCACCGGAAATCAGCAGAAACGGTGAAATATACGAGCATTGCGATTTTTGAAGACAAATACTCCAAATTACGTACTATTCCGCTTGATTTCCTCGGTATGTGCACAAAATGCAATGTCGCATTTAGCGGTAATGAAATAGTACCGAAAATTCACAAAGTCGCATAGACGAGGGTGATGCTAATACCAGGCCATCGGCATTGACTCATGCAT
This sequence comes from Locusta migratoria, assembly GCA_026315105.1. Taxonomy (NCBI): domain Eukaryota; kingdom Metazoa; phylum Arthropoda; class Insecta; order Orthoptera; family Acrididae; genus Locusta; species Locusta migratoria. The sequence continues at coordinate 550,207,872 of CM048755.1, read as the reverse complement.
GGGTTATATTTTCTCAGGCAGGAAGCGAACGCCATTAAGCAAAAAAAGGCAATTACTTTAACATAACTAATAGTTATTATTTATTGTTTTGATATTTTTTTCATTTTAAGATTAATGTTTATCTCCATTTCAGCGATCGAATTGTTATTTACGGGAAAGGGTACTTCTGTCACCCTAATCAACTAATGCTATGCCATTAACATCGAATGAAACCAGTAAGCGACCCACGAGAATTCCCTATTGAGTACATATTGCAGTTTCTTCCAGTGCACAAAATATGGCATCCAAATTGGTTATTCAAACATTCTAGTATAACTTCTCGCATTACAGTTTTCTTTGTTTAATAAGAACCAAAACAGACACATAAAGCTGTGTGTGCATAAGAATATCTTAAATTCTGTAACAGAACAGTGAGTCAGCAGCAACGTCTTAGAGTAGCATAAGGGGGGATAAGGGAAATTGGTCCTGTCACTGTCAAAGGACCCTTCATACGATTTTCCTAAAGGGGTTTACGGCATCAGGGCGAAATGAAAAAATGAAATTCTGGAGCGCCTGACTGGAATTTACGAGCCACCCAAGAGAATACGGATCCATAGTCTTATCAGGGTACAGTCTATCCTTTTTATATAATGGGCTAGTATTTAACTACATGTTTCGAATCACTCCCTTTTAGGGGCCACTTCTACACCATTTGTTAAATTGAGATTTTTTAAATTACATTAGGGATTCATAATTGGGTCACATTCATCTGATCCAGATCACCTTCATCACCCATAATATTGATCTTTATCCTTCCTAAAAACTGTAACTTTGAATCAGTCTAACGCTGCATACTAGGGTTTCTCTTAGGTGCCCATGTAGAGATGAAAATGTATTGTGACCTACGTGCTAGTGTATTGCTAATACTGCAGAACAGCGATGTAGCGTACTCAGTAGTCTGATACACGAAGTAGATATAGGGTACTTCTCCATCTATAAAGCTATCCATAACGCCATGCATCACTGTTAACGTACAACTAACACTGCCAGAAAAAAGGCCACGCGGAATGGCCGCGTGGTGTATGACGTCATGCTACGGACTGGGCGGCAGTTTCCGCGGGAGGCTCGAGTCCTTTCTCGGACATGTTGTCCTTAGTGCAAATTAGTTTTAGCAGTTTATAATTCTAGGGACTGGTGTCCATAGCAGTTTGGCCCAATTGGTTTACAAACATTTGTTTTTTTTTTTTGGGAAAAAAGGGTAAAAGTGTAAAATGTCAATTCCGTTGTCAAGAGTGAGTACCGTGACGATTTTGGCACTTAGTAAATGGTGATTATATAGATTACTGAGGCGGATGCTGATAATATACGGTAATATCTTTGATGCTTGAGTCCTAAAGTTAGTGCCTCAATTTGAAAAATGTTACAATGCTCATGGTGAATATGTTGACAAGTCAAAAATGTGCGTATTGTAGATTGTTATACAATTTACGTTCAGCTTCTGTAACTACATAAAATACCTGTTCTCACTTTAAAAACGATCCTTCGTATCGCAACCGAGTATCAAATATATAGGCAGCTTTTCTGTATCCGTTGACTTATGAAGAAAATGACGCCATAAGATTAAAGTTCAACGACCGGTCGACAGCGTAGTCATTACAGACAGAGCACGAGCTCGGATTGATGTGTTCAATAAAGGGAAAAGATGTGGTCCGTGTCTCGGAATTTGCTTGAAGTGATTTTGACAGATGATGGAAAACGTACGTCTGAATAGCCGGAGGCTGATGTGTACCGCCGTCCTCACGAATGCGAGTCCAGTGTCCTAACTACTGACCACCTCGCTCGCTGTACAGGTATGATAGAGAGCCGCGAATTAAAACTTCTTGTGTGTACTGAAAAATGTGCTGTGCGTTTAGGTGTTCCATGCTCGTTACTTGTCAGCCACTTCTGTCTAACCGTGTTGGAACATGGTCAAGGATAACTTTGGAAAACAGACCAACACTTCCTGTTTTATCATCAGTAGCAAGGAAACTATTTTTTATTGTAGATATGGTGAAGCTGTAGTAGCTAATAATTTTATGCCGCATAACAATTCATTTCACTTTACGTTGAAAGTCAAGCCGCCAAGGCACCTTTTACAAGGGGACGGAGACATAAAATATCAAATAAAGTGTCCCTTAATGTAATTTACACATGTTGCCGATTTGATACGCCGTTTATTTAGAGATACTGCAGGAACATCTTCGAAAGTAGGGTCCACGATTGCATCAGAGACTATTATGAACATATTGAATCGTTGCGACAGAAACACTTTTTGTTATGACGTTTGGTTACCATCGCCGCTTTTTATGGCACAAATGAGAACACCGCCTGAACATTGACTCAGCTGCTTTGGTATTTCACGTTTGGCCAGTTCGACTGCTTTAAATGCACTATTTGTTTTACTTCGGTGGAATCTCAGTTGGCAGTGTGCCCGTTTCGGTTGCTGCTTTTAATATGTTTTATACCTATTTTAGCTTAACTGTTTCTCAGTTGTCTCTGTGATGAGCAGCGTGATAGGACGTTCCCATGTACGACATGTGAGTAATTACGTAGTTAGTTAAATGGAAAATGTATCTTCTCGTAATATTTTTCGAAATTGTTGTATGTAACTAATGCCCATTCCTTGCAGCTACTACTTAAGAACAGCATCGCCTAAACTGGTGAATAGCAAATAATGGAGAATAATTCTATTCGTCGACAATAAGATTATCGTTTTAGAAAGTTATTAGTAATATGAAGTGAATCAAAACAAAAGAAAAATTATAACTACTACGTTACTGTATAGTTAATAGTAAATTTAAAATCTGGTGGTAAGTGTCTTTCGGTCGTAAAATGTATTACTTACAAAAGAAAATTTTGGTGACAGAGATCTATACCAAAAGGATTAGGATTATTATCCCGAAACAAATTTAACGAATAAATAAAATGCTTGACATGTGAAGGAAGGCAACATACAGATGTCTTAGACCTGCTGTAGGATCATCTGAACACCCTCCTAACATAATCTCTGGACGCCCCTGGAAAGTGGAAATGCAACGATTGAACCCCAATCAGTCTTAAATTTATCCATTCGATGTACCTTTTGCGTATTATTAGAACTGATTTTGGTGACATAATTAATATTTACCGGTTAATGGATATCTGATAAAAGTTATGATCGGATAATTTCGAAATTCCTTATTTTTGTTATTGCCTTAAACTATAGAATAGGATGAAGTTATTCTGCATGGTTGTATGTATTGTTGAATTAGTACTACTTGTCAAAAATGTCTTCGCTAAGTAGGACGTCCCCAATAGCATGGACATTATCCCATTATCGTGGCTCTAAAATCGATATTTTGACCCTATTTTAAATAACCTGCAACAATAATCGTGAAAAGTATTTTAATCTATTTTTTGTGTTTTCATTGTAAAATAATTTGAGGCGTGAGGTGAAAAAAAGTGGTGCTCAAGATATGGGAGAACACGATGTACTTCGTAGCAGCGTATGGTGTACTGAAAAATTATTGTACCGCAAAATTATTTAACAATAAGCTATACTCTGATAAAAATATTAAACTAACAGAAACAGTGCGAGGAAACGTTGGCTTACGTTCGTCAATCGATTGCTGAAAGAAGTACCAAAAGAAATTGTATACAGGCGAAGCTTTATTCCCTCAGGGAGCATTCAACAACACCTCGGCGGTATGGTAGGAGAGCAGAGTGGGTCAGGGAAAACCCGAATCGCGTGAGATGTTTCCCTCGGGAAAGTGTCGTTGGGAAGGACGAGTCCCTCGCCAGATTTACGGCGCAGGAGGATGGCTGGCTGAGAGCGGAGAGCCCACCACTGCACGTTCGCTCTGATTCCTTCCGTGGCAGCGGACGGCACACGTGTATTGTTCGCTCCAGGAGCTACGTCTGTGCTCCGTAGCCGTAAATCTTTTGCTGGTATTCCACCAGTTAATGTCGGTCGTCACATTCTCTATATGAACGATCCTCACAAAGATATTATTAAGCCGCTAACTCGCAATGGAGACTATTGGTTCAATTCTTAGTTTGGACATCCTTCATTCGGCTATCCATGGCCTCCCTACTTATGGTGAATGCCTTTAGGAATCATGTAAAGGGAAACGAGCAATTGCTTGTTATGTTTGTATAGCTTATGGGACTTATCGACGGGGTCATCAGTCCCGAAACTTACAAACTACTTATGAACTAACTAAGACTAAGGACGGCACAAATATCCATGCCCGAGGGGGGATTCGAATCCCCGACAGTAGTGGGCGTGCAGACCGTGACTGGAGCGCCTCAGGCCCCTCGGCCACTGCGGCCGGCAATTGCTTGTTACATCATTATGCAATGTATAATGGATGGTAATTCTAAAGATGTCGTTGTAAAAGGGGTGTTAAGTACCAGTATTTCTTCATACATTTTTGGATTACGAGAACGCCGTGCACTGATTATACTGTTGTCACGCACATTTATAGAACAATCCACAGTGAATGACCAGTTCGAAATTTTATATTACGGACTGTCTAGCACATGAGGAATCTATTAAAGATTCATGTGGGGTGCATGGCAGATATATTTAGCCTAGATAACGTTAGTAGATGACTAAAACATTACAGTTCTTCTTTTGGGCACGAATAAAAGATTATATATATATATATATATATATATATATATATATATATATATATATATATAGGGTGTTTCACTAAGTGTGTTTGCCTCTGTAACTTATAAAATAATAGGTGACGAGAAATTTTAATGCGGTAGGTCAACACAAGAAATGTTACACTTTCTGCGGAGTTATGAACATAGTTTATTGTATCATTTTCCAAAGAGTTACACCACAAAGATATAATTTTTAAATGGAACAATAGTTTTTTTCTATCGTGTATTGGATTCGTTTAAACCAGCTGCGTCCTAATCAATTTAAACTACATTCCTATCACTGTTAGTTTGGCAGCTACAACCCTTCAAAGTTCCGGGGACGGAGGCTGCGATAACGTAGCTCACTGGCCGAGTGGCTATCCCCTGGGGCACGGCCCACAGTCTCATGACCACCAGCCAGTCAGCTACGCTGTCATAGCCTCCACCCCCTAAACTTTGAAGGGTTGTAGCTCCCAAACTAACAGTGATAGGGATGTAGTTTAAATTGATTTCAACGAATCCAATGCAAGATAGAAAAAAACTATTGTCCCATTTAAAAATTATATCTTTGTGCTGTAACTCTTTGGAAAATGATACAATAAACTATGTTCATAGCTCCGCAGAAAGTGTAACATTTCTTGTGTTGACCTACCGCATTAAAATTTCCCGTCACCTATTATTTTATAAGTTACAGAGGCAAACGCACTTAGTGAAACACCCTGTATATATATCATTCCCCTTGACGTCCTCTGTGTTACCACAAATGACGTGATGAACTCAGGAAATGGAATGCAGTACCCGCAAAGTAACTAGATTCTTCCAATAGCCAGAGCAATTTCGCAAGTTTTGAACGAGGTTCATCCAAATTATAAACATATTAAGTTATAACATTCACTTATACTCCGTGACCACCCTCATGAACCACAGACATTGCGAAGGTGGGTGGCTTACCTGCCTCAACGATATAGATAGCCGTACCGTAGGTGCAACAATAGCGTAGGGGTATCTGTGGAGAAGCCAGACAAACGTTTTGTTCCTGAAGACGGGAAGCAGTCTTTTCAGTAGTTACAGGGGACACAATCTGGATGATTGACTGAGCAGGCCTTGTAATATCAGGTAATGTGGCTTTGCCACACAGCTACTGAGAACGGCTGAAAGTAAGGGGAAACTACAGTTGTTAATTTTCCAGAGGACATACAGCTCTACTGTATGAATATATGTTGGTGACATCATCTCGGGTAAAATATTTCGGCGGTAGAATAGTCCCCCATTTGGATATCCGGGCGGCTACCTCACAGGAGGATATCGTCATGAAGAAAAATAAAACAGGCATTATACGGATGGGAGTGTGGAATATTCTAACCCTTAATCGGGTACGTAAGTTCGAAAATTTGAAAAGAGAAATGAATAGGTTAAAGTTAGATATGGTGGGATTAGTGAAGTTCGGTGGCAGGATGAACAGGATTTTTGGTCAGGTAAGTACAGGGCTATAAATACAAAATCAGTTGCTGGTAACGCAGGAGTAGGTCTGATAATGAATAAGGAAATAGGAAAGTGGGTATGTTACTATGAACAGCACAGTGAACACATTATCATAGCAAAGATAGACACAAATCCAACACCGACCACAGTAGTACAAGTTTATATGCCAACTAGCTCTGCCGATTATGACATCTGAGAAATGCCTGAGGAGATAAAGGAAATTATTCGGAAAATTAAGGGAGACGAAAACTTGATTGTGATTGGGGACTGGAACTCGGTAGTAGGAAAGGGAAGGGAAGGAAATGTAGTAGGTGACTGTGATCTGGGGAAGAGGAATGAGCCGGCCTTGGTTGCCGAGCGATCTGCGGCGCGCCAGTTACATTCTGCACGGCCACTACGGTCGGGGGTTCGAATCCCCCCTCGGGCATGGATACTGGTGCCATCCTTAGTGTTAGGTAGTTCATAAACAGTTTGTAAGTTTAGGGACTGATGACCCCGTAGTTAAGTCCCATAATCTATACAAACATTTGAACATTTGAAAAGGAACGAAAGAGGAGATCGCCTGGTAGAATTTTGTGCAGAGCACAATTTAATCGGTTGGGCGTTTTAGAGAGAATATTAAGCAAAGTAATACAGTAGAAGAAGAATGGGTAGCTCTGAGAGACAGAGCAGTGAAGGCCGCATAGGATCATACAGGCAGAAGGACAAGGCCTAATAGAAATCCTTGGATAATACAGGAGTGACTGAACGTAATTGACGAAAAGAGAAATTAAAAAACTGCATCAAGTGATGGATGTAAAAGGGAGTACAGACGTCCGAAAATTGAGGTTGACAGGAGGTGCAGACTGGCTAAGCAGGAGTGGCTTGAGGACAAAGCAAGACAGTAGAAGAATGTATAATTAGGGGAAAGATACATACCGCCTACAGGAAAATAAAAGAAACATTTGGAAACGAGAAAAGCAGCTGCATGAATATCAAGAGCTGAGATGGAAAACCAGTACTAAACAAAGAAGAGAAAGCTTAAAGATAGAAGGCCTGTACAAAGAAAATAAACTTGAAGGCAGTGTTCTAGAAATTGAAGATGAAGTAGAGGAAGATGAAATAGAGGATACAATACTGCGGGAAGAATTTGACAGAGCACTAAAAGATTTGCGTATAAACTAGGCCTATGGAGTAGATGATGTTCCGTTTTAACTGCTGTTAATGTTAGGAGAGCCAGTCATGAAGAAATTGTTCCACCTCGTATGCAAGATGTATGAGGCAGGGGAAATACTCTCAGACTTCAAGAAGAATATAGTGATTCCAATTCCGAAGAAAGCAAGTGCAGACAACTGTGAAAATTACGGAACTATCAGTTTAACATGTCATGGTTTGAAAAAACTGACACAAATTATTTACAGACGAATGGAAAAACTGGTGGAATCCGACCATGGGGAAGATCAGTTTGGATTTAGGAGAAATGTAGAAACACGAACTGCAATACTCACATTACGACTTATCTCAGAATATACGTTAAGGAGAGGATAACCTACATTTTTAGCCTTTGTGAATCTGGAGAAACCTTTTGACAATGTTGACTGGAATAAACTCCTTCCAATTCTGAAGGTATCATGGGTAAAATACAGGGAGCGACATGAAAGGGTCGTTGTGGTTGGGAAGGGAGTAAGACACGGTTGTTCAATCTGTAAGTTGAGTAAGCTGTGATGGAATACAAGGATAAGTTTGGAGACGGAATTAAAGTCCAGAGAGAGTGATTAAAACCTTGCAATTTCCTGATGACATAGTCATTCTCTCAGAGACAGCAAAGGACCTGATAAAGGAATTAAATGGAATGGGCAGTGTCCTGAAAGGAAGATGCAAGATGAAAATTAACAAGAGTAAATCGAGAGTAATGAAATTTAATGTCAGAAAATCAGGCGATTCTAAAGTAACTGGATTAATTAATGAGCCGATAAAAATAGTAGATGAGTTTTGTTATTTGAGTAGGAAAATAACTTTTGATGGCCGAAGTATATAAGGTATGAATACAGAATGGCTATGGGAAGACAAGCCTTTGTGAAGAAGCGAAATTTGTTGACATCAAATATCAATTTAAATATTAGGAAGGCCTTTCTGAAAGCATTTGTCTGGAGCGTAGCATTGTATGGGGGTTAAACGTTGACGATCAGGATTTCAGAGAAAAATATGATAGTAGCTTTCTAAGTGTACTGCTATGGACGAATGATGAAGATTAGCTGGATAGATTACGTAACTAATGAGGAGGTGCTCAACGACTTGGGGAGAAAAGGAGTTTCTAGCATATCCTGACTAGGAGAAGGAATAGGCTGGTGGGACACATTCTGAGATATCAAGGAATCGTTAACTGACGATCACAACATACTCTGTGACTCTTAAGATAACTGGTGACTCCGCGACTGATAACATAAGTATGTGTGTGAAATATGAATAACGTATAATTTTTAAAGTTGGAGTTATCAGATTAAATTTTTGTTTCGTCGGATGGATAAAAAGTGGGGAGAACTATTATTTTTCTTTCAAATGACTATAATCTCTCCCGTTATTTATGACCTTATATAATTGTCTCAAACGAATCGTATATCATTTGTGTGTCTACTTCTGATGATGTCCCGTATTGACCACCTTAAGCCATGAATATTATCATCTGCGTAGTTGTACAGTTTCTTTCACAGTGTTCAAATGTTCGTATAGCTTATGGGACTTAACTACGGGGTCATCAGTCCCAAAACTTACAAAATAATTATGAACTAGCTAATCCTAAAGACGGCACTAATATCCATGCCCGAGGGGGGATTCGAAATCCCGACCGTAGTGGCCGTGCAGACCGTGACTGGAGCGCCTCAGTCCCCTCGGCCACTGCGCCGGCTTTTCACAGTGGTTCTTTTCATTTCGGGAAAGTTATGATATTCACAGGGATTCGTACTCCACGTGAGTTCACCATGTACGGGTGTTCCATGAAATGTAACAACACGTTCGCGAAAGCGACGACATTTCATAAAACAGAACCCCATCACTCTGCACGACAAGGCACGATGCCACAACCTACTCCTGTACGACCTACTGCCGCACTGTCTGTCGGTGATTCTCTTCCTCAGTAAAGTTATCAGAGAAAAATAATATTTCTCATTTCTTTTTATCCAGCTCTTGTATTTGTGCATTTTCTCGTATACCTTCTTAAACAAATACTGTGTGATTGGCATCCCTAAAACGAAGTGAAAGAAACAAATTATTGACATAGTAACAGTTCCTCGCTAATCATCTATTACAGCATCAAGGTAACGAACGATCTATGTACTGTTCTTGTACAATTATAGAAAACTACCGGTTGGTGAAGTTTATTTGCAACTCATGGATTTCACCAAGGACGGACGAAGCAAGGAGGCACCTATTGTGTACTGCATTCTCTATACAAACGAGTTAAGTAACACATAGTCTGTCGTAATAGAGAAGAGGATGATATTTAAGTTTCCTGGAAAGGGATGTCACGTACGAAAATAATTAAAAGAGAAGACGGAAATTTTAAGTTTTTTTTTCTCCCTTTATCTTTTCTGTGTCAGCACGGAAGACGTGTCACTGAATTAATTTGTATTGAGAATGCAGTATGATGTTCTGCGAAGGAGGGAGGGAAAGGAAAATTAGAGTCTTGTGTGCAACTAGCTCCGTACCTCAGTGTTACTCGCAGTTAATAGCTGTTTATGAAAAACAAGTAAAGGCCTGAACTCATTATCCACACTTATGCACCGCCCTCTGTCAGTCTCCTCCTTTACTCTCTATATGTCCACCTCATTGTCCCATCCTCTTTGTCCGTTTTTTCCTTCGTGGTATCTATGGAAAGTTTCATTTATCTGTCAACTATCATGGCGAGGTTCAAAGAAATCTAAGCTTACTGCAAGCTACTCTCAAGCAAGCACCATATTGTAGTTTCCGGAGTCGTAAAACCCTTCTCCATAAAACACACCTGTCTAAAAATTTCCACCGCTATCGGTCAAATGGTGAGGAAACCTATTCCAGGCAATCGTCATAGGTCGTACTACCCACTCCTTCCGTCTCCACGATTTCTATCTTACCCTCCACAACCGCCCAATCCGTCACACCCCCACCCTAAAATACCTTGGCCTCACCCTTGACCGCCAACTGTCCTGGACCCCATACCTCAAATCCCTCCGTGAGAAAGCTCTGTCCCGCCTCACCCTCCTTAAACTCCTTACCGGCCGGACGTGGGGCCTCAACCCTTACACTGTCCTTCACACCTATAAATCCATCATGCACCCCATCCTTTGTTCCTTCCACCCCGCCTGGATATCAGCCCCTCCTACTTTCTACAAATCCCTCCAGATCCTGGAACGCCACGCCCTCCGCCTCGCTTACCGTATCAGACTCCCTTCCCCCACGCGGATCCTCTATGACCTCATCCCCTTCCCTCCTCTCCGACTCCTTTACACTACCCGCAAAATAGAGTCCCAAAACCCTCTGGTATACCCTATTCTCACGAATCCTGGGGCTCTCTCTCGCCTCCGCCAAACCATCCCTCCCGGCCTTCACCTACATACGCTCCGTATCCTCTCCCAAGGCAATTTCCGCACCCTTCCCTTACCGGATGGCGAACTTCGTCCCGATATTTACCCCTCCTACCAACTCTGATCTCTTCCCCGTAGCGTCAGCACTCCTCCCCTCTCTCCCGTCCCTTGTCCTTCCCACCCGCTTGGTTGCCCCTCTCCCATGCCCAGAGTCTCGTCAATCCTTCTTTCCCCTCCTTTTATCTCTCTTCCCTCCCCTCCCCACCCCTCCCCCGCACTTCCGCCATCCCTGACCCACCTCCTCCCCCTCCATCCCCCTCCCCGCCCCCCGCGGGGGCGTCACGACGTTTTAGCAACGTGTACAGTGGTCAGTGTGTCCAGAGTCTTGTGTGGTTTTTAATCAGTGCCTCCGCGATCTACGTCTCCAAGTTTTTATCCTGTGAGTCGTCAACTTTCTTCGTGTTTGTCCTTAGTGTTTCTGCGATGTACTTTTAAATCGTCGCCGTGGCCAACTGTTTTTACTGACTATGTGTGTTTTATTACTACTCGTCTGTTCTCGTTCTCTGATATATGTTTGTCCCGTTTGTCCATGTACGTTTCAGTTCTTCCAAAACTCAGTGTGTCAATTGTTTTTACATTCCGCAATTTTATTCCTCTTTTTATATATTTTTTACTCTCTGTTTTAACATGTATGTCACATGGCTGAAGAGCAGCTACCGCAGCTACTGCCAACTGTTTCACACAGTTGGCTTCAAAATTACAATAAAGGAAAAAAATTATAAGTAACCGTAAGTGATACACAACTCTCATTCCAAATTTGATCCGTATCCGACCGGCCGTTTCATAGAAAATGAGTAAGAAATATAAAAACTTTGTAATTGGTAATACATAAAAGAGTTTCATAATTCATGTCAAACCAAACGTTTCTAATTTTGTGGGACCAAACTACGTTGATCATCAGTCCCTAGTCTTACAAAATACTTAAACTATGTTAAACTAACCTTAGGACAGCACACACATTCATGCCCGAGGGAGGATTCGAACCTCCGACGCGGGAGGCCGCGCAAACCGTAACGTAGTGCTCCAGACCGCTCGGCTTCCACCGCGCGGCACAATTCATGTTACACAACTGTATAGGCTATAGAAAGATAACAGGAGCTCTAGTTTTACATAGAAACCCACTGCAGTAAAAATCATGCAAGGGCGCTACTTGAACTTATTAATCTTAGATACCGTAAACGTAGTTTCTTCTACTGCAACCTCTTTCGTTTCCATACTTGGAAACAACGAAATATGTCGAGTATATTTTATACCATAAGAGGTATTAGAAATACTTGATCTTCCAAACTGTGGAATATATCTCTTCTACTGGTCAAGTACTCATAGTTCTATAAGTATGCATTTTGAAGCCAACGTTCACGAGACTTTTTCGTTGTTTTAGTCCATTGTACCTACATCACAATTATAGAAACGGATGATCTTGCTGAAGAGAGATCAGTTACTTTGTATCAAAGATGAATAAGTGCTCAAATCGTCGCTAGATGACATTTCCGAACATACTTTCATATGTAATGCTTTATCTGGAATTATTAAATGAGTGTAGCAGGGCTTCTGAAGGATACTGCATTAAGACCGCTATGGAGGACGTAATACGCAAAGCAGTAGTTATCACGACAGCAAATGATGCTGAAAATTTCTGTTGTATGCTAGGTGACATATGTGCATATTCCTTTGTAATGTAACTGCGGGGTCACTCGAATGAATTGTAAAGCTCCATAATAAGTCAGCAATGCAATATCTTTAGTCACAAACTCCTCATAAGAAAATACGCTTTATCTAGGGTCTGTCCTGTTCGCCCATTAAATATCGGTAAAAGATTCTAGAAGGTGTGCAAAATGTATTTAGCAGGGAACACCTAAACATTCACACTGTGTGACTGTAATTCGACTCACGAAAAGATAAAGTCAGAAAGAAATTCATATTTTGTGTATATCATACAGATCATTCTCACAAATCGCAGTTCGTTTACTGTGCAATAAGAAAAGCCATATTTTAGAATTAGCTAACTGAGACTAATGACCTCAGGATTTTTAACGCGAAAGAAAAGATTTTAAAACTAAGTATGAATTATTAACATTCTGTTAATTCATCGTGTCTACACACACACACACACACACACACACACACACACACACACACTGTTTCACTAAGTGTGTTTGCCTCTGTAACTAATAAAATAATAGATGACGAGAAATTTTAATGTGGTAGGTCAACACAAGAAATGTTACACTTTCTGCGGAGCTATGAACATAGTTTATTGTATCATTTTCCAAAGAGTTACACCACAAAGATACAATTTTTAAATGGAACAATAGTTTTTTCTATCGTGTATTGGATTCGTTTAAACCAGCTGCGTCCAAATCAATTTAAACTACATTCCTATCACTGTTAGTTTGGCAGCTACAACCCTTCAAAGTTCCGGGGGCGGAGGTTGCGATAGCGTAGCTGACTGGCCGAGTGGCTAACCCCTGGGGCACGGCCCACTGTCTCATGACCACCAGCCAGTCAGCTACCCTGTCGTAGCCTCCACCCCCTAAACTTTGAAGGGATGTAGCTCCCAGTGATAGGAATGTAGTTTAAAATGATTTGGACGCCGCTGGTTTTAACGAATCCAATGCACGATAGACAAAACTATTGTTCCATTTAAAAAATTATATGTTTGTGCTGTAAATCCTTGTAAAATGATACAATAAATTATGTTCAGAGCTCCGCAGAAAGTTTAACAATTCTTGTGTTGACCTACCGCATTAAAATTTCCCGTCACCTATTATTTTATAAGTTACAGTGGCAAACACACTTATTGAAACACCCTATATATATATATATATATATATATATATATATATATATATATATATATATATATGAGCACAGGTTCTTATTTTCTGTCACTGTTGACATGTTATATGTTAAACAAAAAAAAAGTTCAAATGTTTGCAAATCTACTCTTGTTATCAGTCCCTAGGTTTACAAACTACTTAAACTAACTTATGCTAAGCACAACAAATACACCCAGCTCCGAGGGAGGACTCGAACCTCCGACGGCGAGCAGCGGCGCGCTCTGCAGCCAGGTAGCTTGGGACGCTCGGCCAGTCCACCACGGCAAGTTTAACAGAAAAGTCTTCGACATAGTTTTGCTGCATACCTAGTGAAGGGCCTCGTTGGTAATTTGAATTTTGTTTTCCCACTTGATCTGCTCTTGATCCTTTCACCCATGCATTGTAAACTGTTTGTTATAAAGGACCTCAAAATTGTACTTTTAGTTGATGTCTACGTATAATATGGAAAACACAAGTATATAGTAGTGACTAGGCTACGGTTAAAACAGTAAAGAAATTTCACGAATAAGCCTTTACGGCTGTTGCAACTGGTTGGCTGCTACACATAAGGCAGTATGACATGTGATCTAAGAACATGGACCGAATGATTAACATGTCACGTATCCCTCCAGCATTATCGCATAAGAGGTGTCGTGATGGTGGCTCCGGGTATTTTTTAAGCATTTCTCCAATATTCCTGACAAGGATTTAGTGAATTGCACACCACACGGTCCTAACTCAGAAAAAGAATTCAGGAGGTACCGAAATACGAACGTGTGTCTTTCCATACGGAAAAAGACGATATTTATATATTTTACTACTTTCTTTCTCGTTACACATTTTGCGGGTAAACAGTTCTGTGTCGAAGTTACATGACGCCTTTCAAATTTTACTATGAGAACTTTGCTCAGTTGTTTCATTACACATGGCAGACAGCACCTGACTGAACAAGTTCTGCTACGTACCACGGCGTATATGTCGGTGACAAAGGAGGTTGCTGTTACGATACTACCCATCACATTTTATCTCACAAGGCAGCATCACAGCCGGCCGCGGTGGCCGAGGGGACTAAGGCGCTCCAGTCACGGTCTGCACGGCCACTACGGTCGGGGGTTCGAATTCCCCCTCGGGCATGGATATTTGTGCCGTCCTAGTTCGTAAGTAGTTCATAAAAAAAAAAGTTTGTTTTTCTTTTTGCAAACGAGGACGTGTTAAAAGTGTACGTATGCCACTTACGACTGCTCCGCGGCATAAGCACTTGCAAAATTCACGCACACGACCTGCACACTCTGGTTTTGCTATTCATTCTAAGCCTGCTGTCACTAAGTGGGTATCTAGTGTTGCGATAAGTAAAGGTCCTGCCTACATTTCTTTGCAACGCCACGTGAATAAACTGTTTGTACTTTGAAAAGTGCTAGCAAAATGGTGCAATTTTTGCTTGATACGGGTGCCACAGTGTCGTTAATCAGTGTGCCACATATGAAATGCCAGGCGCAACTCAATTGCGAACAGTGCACACTTTGTTTACGGCTTATACACGACTGGACATACCATTGTTAAGAACTTGTAGCTTTCCTGCAGTTTATGGATATATACGTAAGACAATTTGATTCTTGAATCCTATGTCAGCGCAAATAATTTAAGTGTTGATCTGTTTGATTTGTTTGGACTCAGCATCACTGGGAATGTTCTGTCAGTGACACCATGCCAACATACTGAACGTATAACTAACCTGTGTGCCGAATTTCCTGAATTCTTTTCTGACGGACTTGGACAATCAAGTAATTTTTCCGCGCATGTGACATTAGAAGGTAATGAACAGCCACGTTTTTAGCAGGGCACGGCCTGGTCGTGTGCTGTGTAGTGTTTCCGGATTGTATCATGAGGATTCGCCTTCCCATCTGCTTACTCAGTTTTCTCGGCAGATCTGCATGTGATCCTCAAGGAACTAGAAAAAAAAAAAAAAACGCAGCGTGTTCAGGACAAACGATTTATTATTCCTTCCGATTACATTCCTATCAGTATTCACCAATAAGAATTGGGCGATACATAACTCAGGGTAGTAAAAGTTTATGGCTCGTTGTCTCTGTTCATGGGGGTGAGTTATGTATGTCAGCTTCTGTGCTCTAAACAGCTACCCAATCTGTTTAAACAAGATCAATAATTAATCTGTAGTTTAGCCAGTCTATCAATCTGCATATGATGACGTGAAAATATATTGTAACAAACATAAATTAAACTTCTGAATGACCAACAAAATGGATTCTAAGATTCAGAAGTGATTCACTCACGAAGTAATTCTTTATAAATGGAGTTTATTACTCTTATTAGACATGAAACGCGGAGGTGGTCCTTCTTTATACATCGGTAAATAACTGAATATTTCTCCTACTATTGTTCATGAGAGGCACAATAAGTACCACACGCACTCAAGAGTAAAAGTTCCAAATTATCACTCGTAAATTATTATAGTCCATCCAACACTACAGTTACAAATTAATCCGTGATTACAGTATTTGTTATAAAATAT
This sequence comes from Locusta migratoria, assembly GCA_026315105.1. Classification (NCBI taxonomy): domain Eukaryota; kingdom Metazoa; phylum Arthropoda; class Insecta; order Orthoptera; family Acrididae; genus Locusta; species Locusta migratoria. The sequence continues at coordinate 550,191,793 of CM048755.1, read as the reverse complement.
AGTTTGTAATCACACGAGTACACAATTTCTGATTAATCACAGTTCCACAGCCCTACTACAGTGCATAGTTTACCACTTTTCAAGCAGAGACTAAGTTCTGCAGTCAGAGTCCCGTATATTTTCTAAGTACACAAGTTCGTATCTCTTCGAATCACAATTTCGTAACGCATCTTCAAACCGTCCAGCGTCACAACCTTTCACCACCACGTCCAAGTTACGAGTCACTCCCAAAACGTTCGAAAGCGTGCTCTCTCTGCTCCCAAAATTGTATCTTTCCGCGCATCCTAACGCCTCATCTTTAAAATATAATTTCGCTTCCAAAATATTATACATTTGAATATCACAGAATTAAATGCTTTGACCACCTCCCTACAAATGTTGTTTACATTTAACAAGGAAATATATATTTAACAAGACTAAAAAACGGTTGAGACTGAAGCTATTTGCTCAGATAGCCTATAAGCGTGGCGTCTCACTGTTCAATTATACTGCCGCCGTCGAAGTATAGTTACACAATTAATATTTAATTTATCACGGCTTTTTATACAAATATATACAGTTCTTGTACACAAATACTTATAATTGTTTATATATATAAACTATCTGCTGCATATCTCTTATTTTAGTCGGCCATAAAATATTTAAGTGGCAGTCTACACCATAAAAAACGAACGTTACTAAGTATAATATTAAATATAATAAAATACATATATAAATGTAATGCGCTTTGCTTGGTTCATGTTTTGTGTTTCTGTGGAGGAATCTATGTTATGACAGAATATTATTACCTCAACGAAAAGCTGAACAAGAGAGTAAACAAAGTTTACTGAAAGAATACGGAAATAACGTGGTGCGTCTTAAGATAGGTAGCGTGGTGTAATGCTGCCCATTTGCTTTTTAACCTGTTACTTATAAACACTATGTATCAATAATTGTAAATATAAGTCTTATAATAATATTATTAGAGTACTGAAATTTATCGGCTTTTTATCTGTAAGGGATATTGAAATTGTAATAATGGCGTTTGATTCTCCAAAGTCTCCTGAATTCATTCTTTTAATTATATTTGCCGTATGATCAGTCATGATTTTATATGGATTTTTAGTATATTGTTTGTGGCTATATTGTATTTTAGTTGCAATCTGGAATAGACGCCCTCTCTCAGCCAAGAGCGTTTCCGGTTTCCGAGAACATTAGGGAAACCCTGATTACCTGTCCATTCACTAGGCGAACTGTTATCTGGCTGGCTGGGGAACCCAACAGCCTCGCAAAACCCGCCTTTCACATGGAAACAATCAGCTTCCCACTGTAACTGTGATATCACACCCTGGTCGACATCTTCTCTGTTCTGCGGCAGAGATCCCTTCAGTTGTAGGAGGAAACGTGGCTGACAGTGACAGTAATAAGTTGAGGTTGGTTAAACCAACTCTCCGACCGTGGCGAACCTGCCTCCGAATCGGCCACTGCTCTTTGACGAACAGCTTCTGACTACATAGAGAGGATCCCCCGTTTCGTGATGCTTGTGGCATGCAAATCACTGTATGCCACATTTTCACTTAGTATATTTGATATTGAGCTGAGGGGCTGCAGTGTATATTGGTGATAGTCTGCCTCTAATTTATGAAATAATGAGACGGGGTTTTATACTTCTGATATTTATGTGGACTCTGGCCTACACTTTTAGGCTGGAAGTTTTAGTGTGCTGCGACGTGGCTGGCTCACGGTTTTTTGTCTGTGGCCTGTCAGACATGGTCATATGCCAAATTCTTTTCTTTCCCCACTCTTTTCCATTTTGTAGCCAATGTTGTAGTATTCACTTGAGTACATCGTATTCTGTGTGTTGCTTTAGCTGCACTCAAATACTGCGATAGTAGTTTTCACCCCGCTCACATTAGTTCGGTCGCTAAAGACCTCGTCTTCGTGCTCTCACACCCCACATATCCATCCATCCATCCATCCATCCAACACCAACGTCGACACTTCATTGGGGCAAAAAATTATAATGTGAGAACACTGTGTTAGAATTCCGTCTCAACTAATTACCGCTATAATCGAAAACTCGGTTTCTTCGACATTGTTTCAAACCTATGTTCCAGGATGTCCTAAAATGTACTTTTAACCGGATAGAGTTCTCAATACTGGTGATTTTAAACCAACGGAGTTTTCTAATGTACTATCTGCCTACTGAGAACATTTAGTCTCACATTACGAGATCATCACTCATTTACATGAATGGTGTCGGTTCTTGTGACAACATAAACACGATTACTTAAAGGTTTACGTTTCAGTCTAAGTGGTTTTATTATTATTATTATTTTATTTCAGGCAGGCATTGTGATTTTTCACTGATGGATGCAAACAAGGGGGCTCCATCGGGTGTTCTGTAGTGTTGCAGATCGTGTCATGAGTATTCGCCTACTACTGCATACTAGACCTGTATTACTATATTGTTTTACAGTGAAGTACACTACCGGATTCAAAGAAAGAGACTCCATCGTGTGCTGTGTAGTGTTTCCGGATTGTATCATGAGGATTCGCCTTCCCACCTGCTTACTCAGTTTTCTCGGCAGATCTGCATGTGATCCTCAAGGAACTAGAAAAAAAAACGCAGCGTGTTCAGGACAAACGATTTATTATTCCTTCCGATTACATTCCTATCAGTATTCACCAATAAGAATTGGGCGATACATAACTCAGGGTAGTAAAAGTTTATGGCTCGTTGTCTCTGTTCATGGGGGTGAGTTATGTATGTCAGCTTCTGTGCTCTAAACAGCTAGCCAATCTGTTTAAACAAGATCAATAATTAATCTGTAGTTTAGCCAGTCTATCAATCTGCATATGATGACGTGAAAATATATTGTAACAAACATAAATCAAACTTCTGAATGACCAACAAAATGGATTCTAAGATACAGAAGTGATTCACTCACGAAGTAATTCTTTATAAATGGAGTTTATTACTCTTATTAGACATGAAACTCGGAGGTGGTCCTTCTTTATACATCGGTAAATAACTGAATATTTCTCCTACTATTGTTCATGAGAGGCACAATAAGTACCACACGCACTCAAGAGTAAAAGTTCCAAATTATCACTCGTAAATTATTATAGTCCATCCAACACTACAGTTACAAATTAATCCGTGATTACAGTATTTGTTATAAAATATAGTTTGTAATCACATGAGTACACAATTTCTGATTAATCACAGTTCCACAGCCCTACTACAGTGCATAGTTTACCACTTTTCAAGCAGAGACTAAGTTCTGCAGTCAGAGTCCCGTATATTTTCTAAGTACACATGTTCGTATCTCTTCGAATCACAATTTCGTAACGCGTCTTCAAACCGTCCAGCGTCACAACCTTTCACCACCACGTCCAAGTTACGAGTCACTTTCAAAACGTTCGAAAGCGTGCTCTCTCTGCTCCCAAAATTGTATCTTTCCGCGCATCCTAACGCCTCATCTTTAAAATATAATTTCGCTTCCAAAATATTATACATTTGAATATCACAGAATTAAATACTTTGACCACCTCCCTACAAATGTTGTTTACATTTAACAAGCAAATATATATTTAACAAGACTAAAAAACGGTTGAGACTGAAGCTATTTGCTCAGATAGCCATTAAGCGTGGCGTCTCACTGTTCAAATATACTGCCGCCGTCGAAGTATAGTTACACAATTAATATTTAATTTATCACGGCTTTTTATACAAATATATACAGTTCTTGTACACAAATACTCATCACTCATTTACATGAATGGTGTCGGTTCTTGTGACAACATAAACACGATTACTTAAAGGTTTCGTCACGCATATGACTATTAGATTGACGGTGCACAAAAATTGGCCGATCACTTGAGGGAATACAGGTATAGCTGCGAGCATGATGTAGACGGGCCTTACTATAGTAACAGTATATTTAACTTTGATCATTTTAATAGGAAGGGGAAGGTATCCGGGAGTAAGGCGACAATTTTGGAGAAGCAGGACTCCGAGATGGAGTACCGATCGTGTATAAAGTTGTTACTGTCGCCTTTGGATATATGTCAACGTCCTGAAGTAACGAAGAAGTCAGAACTTCATTGTTCACAAAGATGATTATCGCCTCATCCACTGTGTTTCTGGACTCGTCCTCACCTTCATGTCTTATGACAAGTTTTTATAGATGAACTAAATCGCGCAAAACAATAACAAAAAGTCTGAAAGATATTCAGAAAACAAGTTAATCTCACTATGTAAATCAACTGTGAGGTCGCAGCCACACATCGGTATACCTCCTGCAACAGAACCATACATATTAAAGCAGTTCGTCGTTCAAATTAACCTTCGATATAATGACACCTAATATTACAGAATTTTACTAATTTTAATGTTTTGGTTCGTCTATATCATTTTAATTATTAGTTTGACACTTGCATTTGCAATAGTTTCTGTCTCTTCCATTGTAACTGTACGGAGCATGGTGGCGTAGTGATTATCACACTGGGCTCGTATTCCTTAGAACGGCGCCTCAAAAGCACCTTCCGCCATCCAGATCGAGTTATTTTGTGGTTTCACGTATATGCCGGATAGTTCCTTTGAAAAAGCATGATCGAGTTCTTTCATCAACATTTACGTAACTTACCCCACCTTGTGATTGGTCTCTAATGACCACGCTGCCGACGGGACGGTAAACCCTTATCTTCCTTCCATCGTTTCACTCCTTTTTTTTTTCCTTATCTGTTATTTATATCTAAAATATTAAGAACTAGTCTACCACTACATCTATTTTGTTTCTACATGCGAGAGGGCTGATGGAAGCGTAACAGTGGTATGTTAAGTGACTGGAAATTTTAAAACCCCATTTTTTAAATTGTTGCATTGGATAGTGAATTAATGAATCATAAACCGTGAATTTGTGACTAGTGTGACCGTTCGACCGCAAATCATAGATTCCTGACAATATACCCATAAATTGTACTATTGGAATAACGTTATGGTTTATTTAATGTCACAGATGAAAAACTGTAGTGAAGGGAGAATTTATACATAATTCATATAACAGTATACTCCTAAAATATCGAAGTTAAGGAACACGTTACAAATGATACAAAGATTCAGTGAAATACAATGCCGTGATCACTAATACAGTTTCAACAACATACAGGTCTGAATGCATAATGGAAACCTCGTATTGAATTCCTTCAGCAGTCGTTGGCCTTTTAATTATTTGTCTTCTACAACTACATATTTACTCTGAAAATCACATTTAATACATGTATATATAGATTTATGTCAGTATGAAGAATATCTTGAACTTTCCAAACTGTAATCACAATAATGATAAGAATACGCTAGTAGTTTCGTGAAGGATACATACCCGTCGCTTGGAGCGGATATTTTCCACCTGGCGTTGAGTACATTCTCCAATGCTCTGGCTGCCCCAGAGCTCTTTCCCAATACGAGCATATGTAAAAGTCATCAGTGCCACCGGTACAAAGTATGTCACGACCATCAATACAACTGAATATCTGAAACAGTAATCAAACAAAATTTTTTAATATTTCGTTGACTGAGGGTTGCGCTATTAACTCTATTAATATTTGATACTAGCAATTAAATGAACGTTCCACTTGCAAGAATATTAATCTGAAATAATCATTCATCTAATAACACAGTGTTAATATAAAATATCGAGAAGCTTTATTTGTAAACTGCTGCCATCAAGCAAACAAGGTTTTTATGTTCTCACCAAATACATTGGTATATTCGTGTGCAGACACACAGATATTTCTAAAAAATTTAATAAATGTAAATTAAAATATTACTCGCCGCAGTTTCATGAGGAACGTACATAACTGACAAGCATGTGAAATCTTCAGTGGGTTTTACATAGATACGAAGGGAGTGATTCGAAGGCTGTTGCACTATTAATACAATCTCTCCTTGCTATAATTCTACTACAGCAAATTTCGACTTCTTATTTCTTTCCTCTATTGTATTATCTGTTTAACACCGGATGACTGGGCAGTATATACACTCAGCAATCATAACATTATAGCCACCTACTTATTAGCCAGTATTACCACCTTCACCTGGGGTGGGGGACAGAACATTAACCCCCTCAGGGGCTCAGCATTAACTTGCTGAGTACGGGCTTGGCGAACCCGGGGTCCTGAGCTGTGGGCTGTGTCGCGCCAACAGTCCGCTACACCGTAAGCTCTGTGCGTGCCTCAACGACCATCGTTCGGCGCGACGGTGGAACGTTGTACGTTTCAGAGCCCGGGGATCTTGGCTTAATCGCCCGGGTCGCGAGGACGGTACAAACCCTCAATCTCAAGGTGTGCTACGTGCCGAGGAGATGCATGGCTGTTGAGGTTGAACAGCCGCTAGCGAGCAACCTCTGAGGAACCTGCCGCACCTCAGTTGTATAAGGCTTACCCAGGCAAGCGGGGCTCTGTCTGGGTGGACCATTATTTCCCTAGCTGCTCGTGGGAACGAAATGAAACGAGCAAAAGATCACGTTGGTGGACGTACAACCACCGTCTCTAAGCGTGGGAAGTTTCATGCCTCTTCTTATGACCCCAAGTCGTTTCCTTCCTTGGCCACGCCCTGGGAGGAACGCAGGGCTGCTACCGGAAATGAGCAATATTCACCTCGATATTTAGTGTGTACAAGGACTGATGGGGAATCTTTTACGGCAGTGAAGCCTCAGTTCTTTGTTGACCACCTGGAGGACAGGTTTGGGGAAGTGGACTCAATTTCTAAAATGCGCAACGGTTCTGTACTCATCCACGCAGCATCCCCAGCCCAGTCACGGGCGCTACTCGCTTGTGACAAGCTGGGTGACGTTGCGGTGACCATCACTCCCCACAAGTCGCTGAATATGGTTCAGGGAGTAATTTTCCACCGGGATTTGTTGCTCCAGACAGACGACGAGCTACGGACGAACCTTGAACGGCGAGGCGTTCATTTTGTCCGGCGCATCCATAGGGGCCCAAAGGATAATAGGGTCGCAACTGGTGCCTTCATCTTGGCCTTTGAGGGTGATACGTTGCCCGAAAAGGTCAAGGTGATGGTTTACCGTGTTGATGTGCGGCCTTATATTCCTCCCCCTGTGCGGTGCTTCCAATGCTGGAAGTTCGGCCACATGTCTTCCCGTTGTATGTCCAGTGCTACATGTAGGGACTGCGGGCGTCCAGCACATCCGGGCGCCTCATGTACTCCGCCTCCCATCTGCGTCAACTGTGGTCAGAACCATCCTCCCTGCTCGTCGCAATGTCCCGCACTTCAACGGGAGCGGAAAATTACGGAGTATAAAACCCTGGACCGTATATCCTATAACGAGGCCAAGAAAAAGTTTGATCGTTTGCACCCGGTAACAATGACAAAAACGTTCGCAGCAGTGACGTCGTCGCCACTCTCCTTGGCGGCGACAGTAGTTTCTACTTCCTCTGTTCCTGTGGGCTCCCAGGGCCGCCAACCTAAGCCTGCCCCCACGGAGGTTGGGGGCCATCCTTCCAAAGCTCCCAAGGCGAAAGCCTCGGGATCAGCTACCACCTATCCGCCGGAGAAAGAACAACCTTCTCCGGCTTCCCTCACACAGAAGGGGTCCCTTGGGACGCTCCCTTCCGCCAGTGTCGGTAGCGACACTAACCAGCAGCGGGCGCGCTCGCAGGCTGCTGGTCGTAGGGCTTTGCGCTCCTCCTCAGTCCCTGTGGCTGAGTCCGAGGAGCACCTCCCACCGGCGAAGCCCCCGAGGGAACGGAGGGGAAAACAAAGGCCAAAGAAAGGCCAATCACAAGAGTCCATGGTGGCTTCAGTGCCATCACCCCCCTCTGCCTCCGCCTCTACTTCTGAGGATGAGGTGGAGATTCTTGCGTCACCCGAGGACCTCACTCTCGGGGACGCCCTTGACAAACCGATGACTGAAACTGATAAACCTCCATCGGTGGATGCAAGTGATGCTGAGGTATGACCTGCTCATTTGTCTCATTCATGTCTTCCCAGCACTCGAACAATGTCATTCTCCAGTAGAACTGCGGCGGTTTCTTTCCCCACCTGGCTGAGCTACGGCAGCTTCTGAGCACGACACCTGCTCTCTGCATTGCTCTTCAGGAAACTTGGTTTCCAGCAATGCGGACCCCTGCCCTTCGCGGCTACAGGGGATTATACTGCAACCGTAGCTCATATAACCGGGTCTCAGGTGGAGTGTGTGTTTATGTCCTCACCTCTGTGTATAGTGAACCCGTGCCCCTTCGAACACCATTAGAAGCAGTGGCTGTCAGGGTGAGGACCACGCAGGAGTTGACCATCTGCAGTATCTACTTGCCGCCAGATGGTGACATATCTGTGAACGTCTTGGCTGCACTCGTTGCTCAACTACCCCCACCTTTCTTACTGTTGGGCGACTTCAATGCCCACAGTCCCTTGTGGGGTGGTTCTACGATCTCAGGTCACGGCAGGGTTGTCGAGGATTTCCTAACTCAACTCGACCTCTGCCTCTTAAATACAGGTGCCCCCACACACTTTAGTGTGGCACATGGCACATTTTCGGCCATTGATCTCTCGATCTGCAGCCACGGCCTTCCACCATCTGTTCACTGGAGAGCCCATGACGACTTGTGTGGCAGTGAGCATTTCCCTGTCTTTTTGTCACTCCCACAACGCGAGTCCCCAGCGCGCCCACCTCGGTGGGTTCTGCACAGGGCTAACTGGGAAGACTATGCTTCTGCTGCCATCGTTGGCCCTCCCCCACTCGAGGAATTCGATGTGGTGGTCGAGAGCGCCACACATTCCATCATTTCTGCTGCGAACGCGACCATTCCGCGTACATCAGGGTGCCCACGGCGTAAGACAGTGCCGTGGTGGTCGCCGGAGATCGCTGAGGCCATTAAAGACCGCAGGCGGGCCTTACAGCGATACAAACGGCACCCCTCTCAGGAGCACCTAATCAATTTTAAACGGCTTCGCGCTCGTGCTCGCCAGCTTATAAGAAGACGGAAACGGGAGTGCTGGGAGAGGTACGTTTCCACTATTGGGACAGGTACCTCAGCTTCGCAGGTCTGGAGTAAGATCAGGCGGCTACATGGAATACAGACTACATCGGGAATCCCTGGGATCTCCACGAATGGAGTCCTATGTACGGACCCGGCCACTCTTGCAGAGATGTTTGCCGAGCATTATGCTCGTGCCTTTGCCTCTGCAAATTATCCACCGGCCTTCCGTGCAGTAAAGGAGAGGGTAGAACGCCAGTCTCTCTCCTTTCGTACCAGCCGCTCTGAATCTTACAACACTCCTTTTACAGAGTGGGAGCTCCTCAGTGCTCTTCAACAATGTCCTAACACGGCGCCTGGGCCTGATAGCATCCATAGCAACATGCTGCAACATCTCTCAGCAGATAGTCGGCGTAATCTACTTGCGGTCTATAACCGCATTTGGTGTGATGGTGTTTTCCCGTCACAGTGGCGGGAGAGTATCATCATCCCAGTGCTTAAGCCCGACAAACATCCTCTTTCCTTGGATAGCTATCGGCCCATTAACCTGACTAACGTGTCATGCAAACTGTTGGAGCGGATGGTCAGTCGGCGGTTGTGTTGGATTCTTGAGACTCGGGGATTATTGGCTCCGTGCCAGGGCGGTTTTCGCCAGGGTCGATCTACCACCGATAATCTGGTATACCTCGAGTCTGCAATCCGCACAGCCTTTTCCCGGCGCCAACACCTTGTTGCCGTCTTCTTCGATATGTACAAAGCATATGATACAACCTGGCGACGACACATCCTCAACACTTTATATGACTGGGGCCTCCGGGGCTCCCTACCGATTTTTATTCAGAATTTTTTAGCCGTCCGTACCTTTCGTGTTCAAATTGGTGCTTCTCTGTGCTCCTCTCATGTCCAGGAAAATGGGGTTCCTCAGGGTTCCGTTTTAAGCGTCCCATTATTTTTAATCGTCATCAACGGTTTAGCCGCAGCGGTTGGATCGTCGGTGTCCCCCTCTCTTTATGCTGACGACTTTTGTCTCTCTTGTAGTTCCTCCAGCACCCAAGTTGCCAAGCGCAGGTTGCAAGGTGCTATTCGGGAGGCGCAGAACTGGGCGCTTACCCATGGCTTTCAGTTTTCTGCCTCCAGGACCAGAGTGATGCACTTCTGCCGGCGTCGGACCGTCCACCCACACCCTGAACTTTATCTGAATGACGAACCACTTACGGTAGTGGAAACTCACCGTTTTTTAGGACTGGTCTTTGACGCCCGGCTGACGTGGCTCCCCCACATTCGTCAGCTGAAACGGAAGTGCTGGCGCCATCTCAACCTTCTCCACCACCTGGGTCATACGACCTGGGGTGCTGATCGCTCGACACTGTTGTGGCTTTACACGGCGCTGGTGCAGTCCCGTCTTGATTTTGGGTGTATTGCCTATGGGTCTGCGGCACCTTCGGCACTGCATCTCCTGGACCCCATTCACAACTGTGGGGTTCGCATCGCGACGGGTGCCTTCCGCACCAGCCCAGTGAACAGCTTACTAGTGGAGGCAGGGATTCCACCCTTGGGGATCCGCCGCCAACACCTGCTCGCGGTTTATGCAGCGAACGTATATTGCTCCCCAGGCCACCCAAACCGTCGTCTTCTCTTTTCTAATGTAGTCGTCCCTCACCATCAGCGACGCCCCAGGTCAGGTCATACAATAGCCTATAGAGTTCGGTCCCTCCTCCTGGAACTCGAGTCTTTGCCCCTTCCGTCTCCATATCGGGTCCAGGTGCATACACCTCCATGGTGTTTGCCAAGGCCGTCTATTCGGCTGGACTTGGCCCATGGACCCAAAGACTCAGTACCACTGGAGGCGCTCCGTCGTCAGTTCTCGGCTGTCATAGCGGAGTTCCGTGGCTATGACCTGATCTACACCGATGGCTCAATGGTGGATGACCGTGTCGGATTTGCCTATACACACGGTGACCATGTGGAACAGCACTCTCTGCCGAATGGCTGCAGTGTTTACACTGCAGAGCTGGTGGCCATTCACAGAGCTCTTGTGCATATCCGGTCTTGCTCAGGCGAGTCTTTTGTTGTTTGCAGCGACTCCCTGAGCAGCCTCCGAGCTCTGGAGCAGTGTTACCCACGGTCTACGGTGGTGTTGGCCGTTCAGGAGACACTTTATGCCATTACACAGTCCGGGCGATCGGTGGTGTTCATCTGGTCTCTGGGTCATGTTGGTACCCCGGGCAATGAACGTGTTGACAGGCTTGCCAAGCAGGCTGTAGGTATGTCCTGTCTAGAGATCGGCCTCCCGGCTTCTGATCTCCGTTCATTGTTGCGCCAGCAAGTACGCCAGCTTTGGGATACTGAGTGGCGTAGCCTGCGCACGCCCAACAAGCTCCGGGTGGTCAAGGAAACGACGGGTGCATGGCGCTCCTCCATGCGTGGTTCACGACGGGACTCAGTGGTTTTATGTCGCCTCCGCATTGGGCATACGTGGCTCACCCATGGACATCTCCTTCGGGGTGAGGACCCAGCCCAATGTCGGTGTGGCTCCAATTTGACAGTCGTCCACATATTGTTGGACTGCCCCCTTTTAGCCGCCTTGCGGAGACATTTTAACCTCCCTGCTGTTTTATCGGAAGTTTTAGGTGACGTTGCCACAATGGCAGGTACCGTTTTACGTTTTATTCGAGCAGGGGGATTTTATCGTTCTCTCTAACTGGAGATTTCTTTGTGAAACCGAGTGGTTGACTTTTCCTTTTTTATTCTTATGGTCGGTCAACCACGGCCATCGGTTTCCTTGTTGTAAGTTGTCTCTGTGTATCTGTCTTTTCGTTTTGTCTTGTTATTCTTGATGATGTTTTATTGACTCAGTGGGACTCCTCTCCCACATCGTAACTTTAAACTCTGTGCGTGATATCTTTAACGTGTATGGTTTTCCTTTTGTCGCCTAGAGGTGGAATGGGGGACTGATGACCATTGCAGTTTTGTCCCCCTTAAACAACCAACAACAACAACAACAACAGAACATTAACTGCAAATCGCCACATTGTGCTTCTATCCAATGGATCACATTTCAGGCCTTGTGACACGGAATATTCTCTTGATCTAAAATACCAATGAAGTAGAGACGCATGATCATCTTGGCTGGGTGTACGTGGTGTGGAACCGATATCCTAAACGTCTTGGCCGTCATATTGCATTGCACTACTCAAAATGGACATGTGAATGCCCACATGAACGTTCCACAGAGTATATTTGAGTCGCCGCCAGTTTTTCTCCGTCACGCAGTGTAGGAGCTTAGGTGCTGCTCGCCTGGAAGACGACGGATTCAGACCCTTGAGTTGGCAGACTGAATAAGGTATCTGGATTTCTGAGACAATGTTACGTACTGCCATAGTGCTAAAGTCCAGTGACGACCCTTAGGTTCAAATGTTCAAATGTTTGTGAAGTTATGGGACCTAACTACAGTGGCCATAGGTACCTAAACTTACAAACTACGTACTTTAAACTAACTTATCCTAACACATACATCCTTGACCTAGGAAGGACTCGAACCTGCGACGGCGAACGGCTTCGCGCGCCGGAGCAAGACAGCTTAGTGCGCACAGCTATTCCTACTTAAATGGTAGCTGCCGATGTCGTAGAATTAACATTCGCACACGCATAAGTTGTCGTCTGTGGAGGCACAGAGAGATTTTCGATGCACGCTGAAAGGTGTCTTGCTGTGGAGTGAGCGGCTGCTTCCCGTCGCAGTTGACAGTCCTCCCTCGGACATGGGAGTGTTGCACTTAGCATAAGTTACTTTAAGTAGTTTCTAAATCTAGTGACTGATGACCACTGCACTTTAGTCCCGTAACTTAACAAATATTTGAACATTTCTTTTTCTGTTTAACGCGTCTGCTCAGCCTACGGCGTCCCACGCCTGTGATGAGAAGTATCCACCCAGCTCCTCAATGTTTCGGTTTGTTTTCACTTTGGTATCACGACTTGTTGAAAAACTCAACACACTAACCCTCGAACATCTGGTAAGTCGTGCAGTTTTCGAAATGCTCTTGGCGATCTACTGGCCATCAAAATTTGTCCTCGGAAAAACTCAGGTAAGTCGCGGGCTTTCACCATTTACACAGTGACAGCACACTCACTAATAACACCAAATTGCGTCGTGCTTGTTTCTGACTAGTTGTCATTCCTCCTCAGGTGACGCTGTGTCACCTCGATGTGTCGATATCGATTGTAGGTGAGTGGTCAGAATGTTCTCGCTTATCAGTGCAGACCTGAGACCTGAATAGTGTACAATAATATGTCAGAGGTAAATGTGTTAAAATCATGGTGATACAAGATTATAGGAAGCTTTGATATACGTCTAGGATGTACGTAGCTAGAAAGTGATAGTTCTTGTTTCATTACTGTTAATTCTGTTAGTCTAATGATTACTGAATTACAGTTATCATCACCCAGTTATAAGCTATTTCTGTATATTAGTTACAATAATACATTCAATAATACTGAAACTGATTGCATTAAATGTGCTTACCACTACAGAAGAAAATGCCCAAAACATACTACGTGTCTAATCATTAGGAGGTGAAAAATAGCTTCGTGGTTGCAACAATATTGCAATGGACTGAATCTCCTGCATCTTTCCAAAAATGAGTACAAATACATCTGTTTTATGTTGTTTCATAATTAGCCAGTAGGAAAAACGAATTAAGGTCAACTGCAGATTGTTGAAGGAACTTAGAAGTGTGAGGTATATCATGGTTAAGTAGAGATGAGCGATCGCTGATATTTTGCATAGGTTATACATTTTAGTTCCTTCCTAATGAGAACTACAAGCTGTTTCTACGTTATAATAAAGTAGGAAAGACTTTTGATGGACAAAGTTGGAAGAGAGCAGTCATTTTACCCTCCCTTTTATGCGTGGTTGGAGAAAATTAGAATATAAAACGGAAATTATAAAACGCATTTTATTAGAAGTTGACTCCTTACTGATTGCTACGCATGATTAAAATAACTGCTTGCGATACGAGCCAGTTGCTGACCAGAGAAGTGGGCTGTGCTTTATGGGTCTAATTCCTAATGAGAGTATTTTAAGCGGTCCGACGAATTACCTGAAACAGTCGTCTGAATATTGTTAACATGACATTTATCACAGTTATTTTGAGGGAATAAAAGGAGGAAGAGAATTCGTTAAAGTCCCATCGACTACATTGAAACTGTTCACCGTGAATTGCACTAATACTTATTACACAGGGAATCTTATTGAGAATAGATTTTTATGACTGTAACAAAGCAAATAGGAACATGTTTCTCCTTTTCACTTCATTGTTCGTACTCTGACAAGACATCTTTAATGACTCGCTGACTGTCCATGAGACATTGTTTTGTTAATTATAGTCGCTCAGTTAGTTCATCCTTACCATAATCCACCAGATATGACGCCACATTGGTAAACTGGGTTTCCCACTAAAACAATGTAAATGGGAGATTTAGTGAATCCGCAGTCGTAAGTCGTGTCAGTATTACTAGCTAGGAGTAATTTAACGTATGTATGAGAGAAACAGTTTGGATTCAACTGCGATAACGTTACGGTTATTGCAAGAGCATTAGTACTCAAACTGCTTGAAGATTTCTTTTTTCAACTATATTTTCCTGAAAACCTAAAACTAATCCTACATTGTTAACTAACTTATAATCTTAATATACATTTCTCTACTAGTTAATAGTTCTGTTTTTCCTGGTATCGTACTTCGTATTAACATAATGCAATATCGTGAACTACCTAAAACAATGTTATCAATGGAGGGATAGCAGTTAGAAGCGAATCTTTACTACTTAGAATAAGTGTTACATATTGTTCAATGACAAGTGCCACAGTGTCGTTCGTAGTTACTTGTTAATAGACTCAGACATTTATCAAGAGCTGACAGTCTGCTAATACAAGTGAACACAAGATTGGCATATAACTGATTGTGCCTAAATATAGTTACACTATGTTGTAAGATTTGTAAAATAAATTACTTATTCGGAATATGTAGACAGTTTGTAAAATCATGGATGTAATACGTATTTATGAATTTTGCATATTTTTTCTGCATACTCATAACAGCTTGCTCAGAACTATTTCAGTTCTCAGCACATCGTAAAATATCCTTCATGACATCCCGAAAATAGTAAACATTCTTAAATCTCAGCATATGAAATTAAATCAACATTAGGAAGTGCTCCTGTATCAAGATATTCGAAAATGAGATCAATTTCTCTTGACTTTTCCTTTGTTATTGTTTATAAATAAAAATGTACAGCAAGTTCGGTTTTGAAATAGATTGGTATTTAAGGACATTTCTCATAACAAATCGGTAGTCGCAGGAGTGGTAAGCAGTTTTAGACCCGTTACAGCTCTCATAATACCAACTGTTACGACAATTAAGGCTACCAGGAAAATAAAGCAGCAAATGAATTCTGATGTTCTATACCAAACGGTTTGTGATGGGTATTATAAACGTACTGTAGAATGTTTGTTATTTTCCTAATGCAAACTTCGGATCAACGAGTCAAACTGTCCCTGAAGCCGGTT
This sequence comes from Locusta migratoria, assembly GCA_026315105.1. Classification (NCBI taxonomy): domain Eukaryota; kingdom Metazoa; phylum Arthropoda; class Insecta; order Orthoptera; family Acrididae; genus Locusta; species Locusta migratoria. The sequence goes on along the minus strand of CM048755.1, from coordinate 550,176,249 downwards.
TTGTTCTTGGTATGAGAATACTTCCAGGATAGTAGTAACGGTACATAAGCCTTATTCGCATTATTATTCAACCATGTGAAACTAAAACTGTGAGGTCAGTAAGGGAAAGGTACTATACGACCCTTCGTAAAAAGAACTTCACCATACCTCAAAGCTGAATGTAGTGACTAACAAACTTACTGATTACTGGCTGTATCTGACATGCCATGCGCTACAATACCATCAAAAGTAAGAATGGTTTGTTTTTCTCATTATTTTATTGAAGAGCTTTTGGATACACAATAGTTTTCGTTTTTCCATCTGATGTCTTCACGAGTCAGACAGACGGTTTCTCCACGCTTTTTTTTACGGTACATCTACTACTTTCAAATTAATAAATGTTCTAATACGTCATTCCACATTGGATTATGTCTGACTGTAATAGTAGGAACTGGACTACGATACACTCGAACATATTTATCGCATCTGGTGCGTACTCATGCATGTAGCGTAGAGCAACCTGGTTTCATTTAATCGAATGTACAGGAGTCAGTTTATAGCTTTATATGCATATCGATGCTTTAAGGTATAATTTTCTGTCATCACGAATCGGCAATCAGTATGATTAGTAATTCGTGGCACTGAGATTCTACGTGTTCGATCACCTGCTAGTAAATATCTCATTTTGATGTTGAACTGATAGCTATCTTCTCCTTGCCAAAATAAAATAGGATTCTCAATGCGTCGTACGAGTGATGAGATTAAGAGACTCGTTGCCATCACCACTTCCACAATGAACAGTAAAATCATACGAGTTAAATTCTTCACCAGATGTAAGGATCGCCACTTGTTCAACTGTTGGTGCGATGTATAGATGTTCAAACGGACCAACTAGTTTTTTGTATGCTCTAATTAAAACTGTGTATTTATCAGTTGCCATTTTTCTAGAGCAGTTTTCAATAATCGAATTAACCTGTTATGGTGAGTGACTAAATTTTGTTAAGCAGGGACAATTTCTCGTTTAATGCCTGTATTGAATCGACAACGTTGTTACATTTGTTTTTAAATGTTTCAGAAAAATTTTAATCTGTGTTTGGCAGTTGTAGTACAGATCCGGCATATAGATAAATTTGCCCCTGTATTTTGAATTTTAGCGTGTAATTTTCGCAGTATTTGTTTCACCGAACGATGTCATTTGAAAACACGAAATATACTTGCGACTATCTACGAAATAATTTTTGATTCACTTGTATCCTATTATGTTGTTGTTCTGGACTTCAGTTTAGAGACTGGTTCGATACAGCTCTCCACGCAAACGTTTACTGCGCAAGTATCTTCATATCCGAATAAGAACATCCTTCTGAACCAGCTTACTGTATTTACCTTTTGTGCTCCATCTTCAGTTTCTTCGACAAACACTTCCCTCCATTACTAAATTTACGTATTATTAATGCCTCACATGTGTTACCAACAGACCTTTCCTTTTACTCAAGATAAGGCGATTCTGTTCACTACCTCCTCATTAATCATGCCATGTAACCAACTAAAGTTATACATTTTCCTATAGGAACGAATTTCTAAAACATCAATCCTCTTCTCGTCTGAACTATTTATAGTCTACATTTCGCCGCCGTAGAAGGCTATACACTACACAAATGTGAAGCTCTCTACAAATGCGGAGAATGTGGGTTTGCTTTTTCTTCAAAAAAATGTTCAAATGTGTGTATAGTCTATGGGACTTAACTACGGGGTCATCAGTCCCTAAATTTACAAACTACTTATGAACTACTTACTAACTACGACAGCACAAACATCCATGCCCGAGGGGGGATTCGAACCCCCGACCGTAGTGACCGTGCTGACCGTGACTGTAGCGCCTCAGCCACCTCGGCCACCGCGACCGGCTTGCTTTTTCTTAACCTCTCTTCTAAGGTAAGTGGTAGAGTCAGTATTGCCTCATGTGTTCCTCCTTTTCTCCTAAATCATAACTGATCTTCTCCGATGTCGATTTCCTCAATTTTCCCATTCGTCTGTAAGTATCTTGAGTTACTATTTTATATCCGTGATTTACTAAAACTGATGGTTCTGTGCCGCGGTGGAGTAGCTGAGCGGTCTAAAGCACCTTGCTGCGGAGCGCGCGGTTGCTCGCCGTGGAGGTTCGAGTCCTCCCTGGGGCATGGGTGTGTGTTTGTCCGTAGGTTAGTTTAGCTAGGTTTAAGTAGTTTGTAAGCTACGGACTGATGACCACGCAGTTTGGTCCGATAGATTTACAGACATTTATATAATGATGGTTCTGTAATTTTCACTTTCTCTATATCTTGCACACGAAGTGGAATAGAAAGATAATTTTCAGTCTGCAGCGGAGTGTGCGCTGATATGAAATTTTGTGGTGGATTAATACTGAGTGCCGGAACCGGGATTCGAAACTGGGACGCTTTCCTTTCACGGGGAAGAACTTTAACGAATGAGCGGTCCGCCATCAATGCTTTACTTCTGCCAGTACCTCACACCCTACTTCCCATCCTTCACAGAAGTTCTCCTGAGAACCTTGCAGGACAATCACGCCTGGAATAAAGGATATGGTGGAGACATGACATAACCACAGCCCAGGGGATATTTCCATAATGATAATTTTCACTCAGCAGCGCAGTGTGCGCTAATATGAAACTTTAATCCGCCAAAACGTTTCAGGAATACCTAATATCTCATATCATATCTAATATCAGCGCACAGTCCGCTACCGAGTGAAAATTATCATTCTGGAAACGTCCAATAGGCTTTGGCTAAGCCACGTATCCACCAGGATATTCTGCCAGGAGTGCTAGTCCTTCAAGGTTCGTTGGAGAATTTCTGTGAAGTATGGAAAACAGTAGGCGAGCTACTGGCGGAAGTAAAGTTGTAAGAACAGACCTCAGAGCGTGCTGGGATAGCTCAGTTAGTAGGGCGTTTGCCCGCGAAAGGAAAAAGTCCCAGGTTTGAATCCCGGTTCTAGCACACGGTTTTAACTCGGCAGGAAGTTTCATATCAGCGCACACATCTCTGAAGAGTGAAAATTATAATTCTGGAAACATCCCCTAGGCTGTGGATAAGCCATGTCTCCTCCATATCCTTTCTTCCAGAATTTCTAGACCTGCAAGGTTCGCAGGAGAACGCAGGAGAACTTCTGTGAAGTTTTGGAAGTAGGAGGCGAGCTACTGGCGGAAGTAAAGTTGTCAGGACGGATCCTCAAGTAGCTTAGTCGGTAGGGCAGTTGCCCACGAAAGGCTTTTCCAGATATTACAGTAGCTCTGAGCGAATCTCGTCTTCTACATAGTCACTGTTTCGACTTAGGTCCTCCAGAACACAGTAAAATCTTCTCGCAGTATCGGAACACATATCTCATCTTCATTTACTTCATCTTTCCTTTCTACAATACCACTTTGGATTTCATTTCACATATAGTGTCTCTCAGTATACTTTTTCCACTTTTAAGCTTTCCCTTCACTTTACGTCCTGATTTTCCGTCTGCACTGTTGATATTCAAACTGAAGCTTGTGTTTGTTTCGTTTTCCTATAGGTAGTAAATATCTTCTTCATATACTGTGAACTTGCATTTGACTCCGAGTCGCTCCTGGTTTGCCATTTTGCACTTCATAACAATAACATTTTATTTCTCCTGTACTGCAATTTACCTACTTCATTCCTGCATTTTTTCTTCTTTTAATTTGATTCGGTATATCCTGTAATATCAAGGAATTTATCTATTTCTTGTCCTTCTACCTATTTCGTCCTCTGCGGTTTTCGCAGTCTTATCTCTGAAAGATACACATAGTACCTCTGTTACTTCTCCCAGTTTGCGTCACTCGTTGCCTAAAACTTCCTTTTAAACTCACAAGGACCTCAAGATCCTTCAGTGTATTCATGCCTCATCTCTTTATTTTTTACGTATTTGCTTTTTCTTTAGTTATAATGTACAGTTCATAATCAGTAATATATGGTCAGAGTGTACATTGCCCTTCGTAAATCTAACAGTTCGAAACATTGTTTTGAAATCACCTTATAACAGTGTTTTTCAACCTGTGGGTTGCGAACCCCAGGGGGGGGGGGGGGCGAAAGTCATGTGTTCAGGGTGTCGCCATAAAAAGAGGAACTACTCGTACCATAAAATAACTAATGTTTCAGTAATACAAATACGTGTGCCTAAGTAATATTTATTTAATGTTAAAATTACGGAGTTCCTTGTGTAACGTTGATTATGAATTAAATTGATCATAAATTGTTTTATAATACTCTGAGTTAATGATGAATTAGCGCGAACCTTGAAAATTTTTTTCAGAAACCAATCGATAGGTAAAAGAAAACGATACAGTAAGTAGTCCCGAAAAATTAAAAAAAATCTACTTCTTTACAAATTGTCTATACAGTGGGACGTTTCTTAATGAGCATAACTCGCCTCTGAGTCTTGCATCAAGTGAGAAACACTGGTTAAGCGAAATATGTTTTTCTGTCGTAAATCTTGTAAAAATAGTATAATGTGCTTCTTTCAACAATTTAAAAGAAAGCTGTAGCAAAAGAAGGAAGATTAATTATGTTTCCTTCAAGATAACATAGTTTTCTTTCGGCTCGTGGAAGGGGGGTCTCGCCAGAATATTTTTACTTGCAAATATTCGAAAAGGTTGAGAAACACTGCCTTATACCAACGTTAGTAATGGTTCGGTAGGAATACACATCTTTGTTTGGACATCTCGTGAACATTGACGTTGAGTGTGTATATTTCACAGCTCTTTAGATTTTCCATATATGTCACACAAACCGCACTGAGGTGTAAACAACGACGACTGAGGAGTTTCAATGCGATGAAGTGGATAAGTCGGCCGATCAGTTCCAGTCATCAAGTCGTTCTACCATGTTTAGTAGGCGTATTACGAAGTTTTATTGCATTTGCATGGTTACTTTGTTTCAAGAGGGAATCGCAACAAGGAAAGTTTCCAGACGCTTCGAAGTGAACTAGGGCAATGTTGTTAGAAGTTGAAAGAGCTACAGAGATACAGGAACTTCGGATACTTTGCCTCGCTCTAGTCGTCCCCATGTTACCACAGCAGTTAATAACCGCTGCTTTCGGACTTCAGCTCTGAGGAACCCTGAGAGGAACGCTACAATGGTCCATAATGATTTACGTACAACTACAAAAAGTCGAGTTTCTACTCAATCTGTACGTAATACGTTCCATGACATGCAACTTCACTCTCGATGTCAATGAGGAGGTCCAGCTTCGACATCCAGACAATATGTAACGCGATACAGATAGGTCGAAGAGCATGCTGCTTATGTGTGGGAAACATCACCATATCATGGTGGTGGTGAATGTTGTGGGCAGAAGTCAGTACTATCGGATGTACGGAATGGCGGATTTACTGCACAGAGGTATAGAGGAGAGATCCTTCGACCTTTCGTTGTGCGCTACAGTGGTGCCATAGGAGATGGGTTCCTTCTGATGGACTATAACGCTCGCCTACAGAGCTGTAATGGTTCGAGTCCTCCCTGGGGCATGGGTCTCTGTGTTTGTCCGTAGGTTAGTTTTCCTAGGTTTAAGTAGTTCGTAAGCTTCGGACTGATGAGCACGCAGTTTGGTCCGATAGATTTACGAACATTAGCTGTAATGGTGGACAACATCCTTCAAACTGAGGGAATTGAACGAATGAAATGGCCGTCTTGTTCACTGACCTTAAAGCCGATTGACCATGTCTGGGATGCACTTTCAAGGTGCATTGCACCTTTCGTTGTAACCCACAGTGATGCCATAGGAGATGGGTTCCTTCTGATGGACTATAACGCTCGCCTCCAGAGCTGTAATGGTTCTAGTCCTCCCTGGGGCATGGCTCTCTGTGTTTGTCCGTAGGTTAGTTTACCTAGGTTTAAGTAGTTTGTAAACTACGGACTGATGAGCACGCAGTTTGGTCCGATAGATTTACGAACATTAGCTGTAATGGTGGACAACATCCTTGAAACTGAGGGAACTGAACGAATGAAATGGCCGTCTTGTTCAATGAACTTAAAGCCGATTGACCATGTCTGGGATGCACTTGCAAGGTGCATTGCAGCCCGACCAGTACCTCCCACAGCGGTTGCAGAACTGGATATTGCACTCATGGAGGAATGAACGCCGCGGCGGAGCGGCCGAGCGCATTGAGGCGCTATGCTCCGATGCACGAAGTCGTTCGCGGTCGGGGGTTCGAATCCCCCCTCGAGCTGTCTTTAGTATTAGTTGATTCATCAGTAGTTTGTAAGTTTAGGGACTGATGACGCCGCAGTTAAGCCCCATAAGCTTAACAAACATTTGAGGAATGAACCAATGTCCCTCAAGAGCTGATTGATAACCTCGTACTGTGCATGCCACGCAGGTGTGCAACTGTACTGGTCGTCCGAGGTCATCACACGCCATATTAGAAGGCAACGAGAATAATTTTTTCACTTTTGTGGATCACCATATTAGAGGGCAACTTGAATGACTTTTCACCATTATTGGAGCCCCGTGGTGCCTCGCTCTAAGTAAACGCCATGTAAACTTCAGAGAGAGTTGAGATAGCAAAATATCGTAATGTTTCTCACACCAGTTACAACTGTAAACAATATTTGAAAAAATAGGTTACCATGTATATATTATGTATGATATCTCACCTGATCCCCAAACTGTTCGGCGCAGGGTATGTTTTGAATACAACATTATCATTTCAGTCACCTCTGTTCAGCAAGTGTCCTGTTGCCTAGGGTCGCCTTGAACTTTCATAACTTCTTACATGTGTAATTGTATTTACAAGTTTAGAGCGTCAATGGCGAGCTATCGATACTGCATTCACCAGATTAAAAGTTCACTTGTGGTGGTTGATATTGTGTCACTGCGCTGCATCCGTCGTTTGATGATTTGACGAGCCGTCGCTGATATCCTGTGGCACCAAGAACGCATTTCTTCGTGCAGCTACATGTAGACGTGCGATGTCATGCTGAAAACTAGAGGCCTCTGATGGGTCGGGAAGAAAGTTTATGGTTACAGTTCGCAGGACGTAATTCACGAAAGTCAAAGTGGAGTCTGTACCCTGGAAAACACTAACTATGATTTCTGGTTGTACGCAATAGCATTCCACATGATAAGGTCTTGAGTTGGTGCAGTATGTCTTCTGCCAATACAGTCACTATGATTCCGTTACCCCTGTAACAGGCTAACGAAAATGAAGCCACTATTTTAAAACAAACAGAACCTAGATTCGTTCGAAAACACTATCGGATACCTTTCGAGTCCACAGTGACGTCGTTCTACACACCGCTACTATCTACTATGTATATGCACTTATATCGAAAGTGTGTGGAAAAGTGGACGACGCGCTCGTAACCTGGGGCTGAATAAACGGCGGCAAACCCCCACCCTTGATAGTCTACATCGTATTACTGTGTTCCATTGTTTTTCCACGGACTAGGAGGACGCAGATCTGTCCTACATTGCCATTCTCATCAGGAGTCAAACATCTCGGATGGTGGTCGGGTGTTGGGACCTGCGTCACGTTATATGGCATTTCGTGAACCATTATGCAGACACCCGGTGCACTGCGGGAACACTTCGTTCCACACGTGCAGTAATTTCCCGGACGGATGCATCCAATTCTCTCTTGCCAATAATCTGCTCTATTTCAAACACGCTGATTTGGTGGTATGGGTCGCGCATACGTCTGAGAGTCATTCACAACATCTGCTGAAGTCACATAGATCGACTGCCTTAGATATGTAGTACGTGGGTGTATTTGATGTCCCTTCAAATACGACACATGTCAAATTACTTTATAATTATTTGTATTGCTGTAGTGAAATAATAATATCTTTGGTTGATATTGGTATTTCGCAGACATTTACACGTTTGATTATGTAGTGTAATTTAAGGAATTATGTACATTCTTCAATGTACTACAGGATTGATTGAACATCTCGGAGGACTGCTAAAAATGTGCTCACGAAACACATCGCTACTGGAATGAAACGATGCGTAAAAGTTTCAAATATTTTGGTCAATAACTTTACAGTATGGTTGTTAAGAACAAACGAATAGAATTCGTAAATGTTTCGAATGGCAAATCTTCGAAAGTTCATTGCCAACTTGTTTGAAACTTGCATATGAACAAGATCGTGAGTGCATATACTACTTTAATGTTTGCGAAATGTGTTATGAATCGCATTAATAGTTAAGAATTGACAAAACAAAACGTTATGCTTGACGCAGCAGGTTTTCACGTATCTCCTTATTTGCCCTATAGAAATTTCTGACACATTTAATGAGATATATGGAACCTTTATGCTAAATACGTTCCGAATAGAGTAAACACAAACAAAATAATACATTAAAACCTGCTTTCCTGATGAGTCAATTTTACGGCATGTACAGCAATAATATTATAATCAATATATATATATATATATATATATATATATATATATATTTTCCTTTGAAATGTATGTATGTGTACTTGTGTACTTCGTGATCCGATTCAAAATTCTTTGTTAGTGAGTGTCAGTGAGAGCATCTGATTTTTTTAAATTATTTATTTATTTATTTATTTTAATGTAGCTTGGTTGCGGTTGAGTTACCGAGCGCTGTTAGGCGCCTTGCGCGGTTGCTTGTCGTCGTAGATTTCAGTCCTCCCTCGGGCATGTGTGTGTGTGTTGTCCTTAGTGTAAGTTAGTTTAAGAGTTTGTATGTCCAGGGACTAACGACCATAGCAGTGTAGTCCAAAGGAAAAATAATGTTCAAATGTTTGTAGAGCTTACGGGACTTAACTACGGTGTCATCAGTCCCTAAACTTACTAACTGCTTATGAACTAGCTAATACTAAGGACGGTACAAATAGCCATGCCCGAGGGGGGATTCGAGCCCCCGCCCGTAGTGGCCATGCATAACCGTGACTGGAGCTCCGCACTCCCCTCGGGCACCGCGGCCGGCAGTTTTGTGTGTAGTAAGAGAGGTTGAGCTGCTCTGGAGAATGTGTTTCTGATTTTAAAAAGGAAAGAGGACACATATGAATATATTTCACCGACCTATATCAAGATAGTTTTGGGGGGAAATCGCTGGAAGCTAAAAATCCGTCAAACGTTTGCGCAGTGAGACGTTACTTATTGTAAAATAAAGTTCCTGGCAGGCAAGTAAGTGCAGAAAGCTAAATTCCTGAGCGAATATGGTACTGAGATTGAGTTGCACGTCCCCTTAAACTACAGCATAAGTTTAGAGACGTGTAGGAATCTGGTTTACATGCTGAAATACAACTGAAGATTGAGTGGGCTTCTGAGGACATTGTAAAAGTGAGGAACATTACGAAATTGGTGGATGGGCAGTTGATCAAATCTTACTGATTTATCCTCACGTTAGTGCTTTATCGTCTCATTTAATAGTCTCTGGAGTACTCACTCGGGCATGAGTGTGTGTGTTGTCCTTAGCATGAGTTCGTTTAAGTAGTTTGTAAGCGTATAGGCTGATAAGCGCAGCAGTTAAGTCACTAATATTTACAAACACTTGAACATTTGTGTTGAAACGGAGGTCCAGTATATAAAGACATCAAAGTTGGTCTCATACGCTGCAGCCAAAAAGATCTTGAAAGCCGTCCAACCGCCTTATTTGCAGTCCCTTTCTCATCAGTTCATCATAAACCAGTTGCCTAATCTGATGCCCCTATACAAGCGGAGGTTGTTAATGTCAGCTCGAACACCTGCGCTTGTCAGTGCACCTACTAAGTAGCAGGAGCTTGAGGCCTGTAGCCCAATCAACAACATCGGACAATGATATATGTACCGCTGCTGTAGATCCCCTGACACCTCCAGCAGTAGAGGTTGGCCAAACCCCGCCGTAGTCACTTCTACCTCTACTGCATCTACTGCCATCAAACTAAGGTCTATAAAGCTGGGAAGTTCCAAACGCAGGTGAAAATAGAAAATCAGTCATCAGATCACTGTTGTTATACCAGATGCTCATTTTGAATCCTCTGTAGAACTCGAGGAATTGGATGTCAATATGGGGCACACTTCTCGCCCCAAGACAGCTTCCACCTACTTTAGTGTCCCCACTCCGACGGAAGGGAGGGCCAGAAGTTTCACTATCTTGATAGATAGCTTCCATACATCAGGGGAACTTGCTGGGATTTACGACAAATCTGAGAGAGTCTACGATTGTTGAATTACGGAACACAATTTCCAACCTTCTAACACACCTGAGATACATGAATATATTCTCCACAGAAAGGAAGACCTGATTGGAGAGGAGATAACGTTGGTGCGACCATATTGAGCTCTCCCAAAACTTTGTCCTCTATGGTGATTTTAATGCACACGATGTGCTTTAGGGCTTGGCCAATACATACCCCATGGGTACGGTAGGTTTGACGCAACTTTTGTTGACCTGTGCGCTGTCAGAGCACGCAATTCTGTACTGCCACTACGTCGTCCTTTCACATAGATCTCTTGCTTTACTCCCCGACCCTTCCCCATACTCCTCAATGGAAAGTGGACGATGACCTCCATTGCAGTCATAAGTTTCCGATTTGTATTAACCTGCCAGTCCGAGGAGAGATCTAAAGCAAACCACCTCTATCGGTGATTAGTAAGGCAGATTGGGTGTTATACAGCCATATTGCTGAACTGCAGCCTCGTGATAGTCTCCAGAAATTTGGGGATTATATTAGGCTTATGATCCACCATGCCACAGATGAATCGATTGCACAGACGTCTGTTAAATTGCGACGGCAGACGGACCGTCGGTAGGTAACATCAATATCTACGTAAAAACTCCGCTAATCACATTTAAGTGCATGGCAGTGTTTATCTAACAACTTTTGTGATATTTATGTACCATTTCATTCTCAAACAGCTCGCGGGAAAAGAAACAGCTGAATCTTTCCTTTTAGGATTGATTCCTCTTACTTCATTATTATGATCATGTCTTCCTGTTCGCAATTAGTAAGTGGTATGCAACTCGGCTTTGTTTTAAGTGCCTGCCTAACGCAGGTATAGACAAGCGTTTTATATTCCTGGCACGCCATGATATACTTCTCAGCATGAAGATTTGGTATAGGTCTTGTCCTGAATGGCCGAGTGGCCAGCCGAATCCGTTCATGGTGTACCGCGAACAGCATATTTAAATAAGACGGTCGTGCAGATCCATATAATGTGCATCGATTATCAAGAAAAGGCAGCACGAATGCTCTATGTAACAAGAGCAACCATGTTCTATTCCCCACGATGTGTGGCTAAGACATTTTAAAACTGCCAGTGCTTTGAGATACCGTGTCTGCAGGTTCTTAAGGTGAAGCAACCATGGAAGTTTGGAATCAATATTGGGGGCCCGAAAACTTCACCGCATCTTTAAAAGTCAGAACAGAGCTCCTCACCCGCAGTTCAAGAAAATAAAAAATTGCAATAGAATGGTTAAAAAGAACAAACACAGACTTCTCGGTTGTAAACTTAAAACGAGTCATCCCTACCCATTCATCCAACCTTCGAAGAGTGAACTACAACTGACGTGTAGTCGTTGCAACGCTGGAAGAAGAGCAAATGACAGAGAAGACATTCACAAATAGGGAACACTGCACAGGACAATTAACTATGAATGTAATACTGTTAATGTTTATGGCAAACAAGGTCACACTTAAAACTACTCCGATCTCCTGTTACGGCGATAAGAAAGGGCGTCACCAACTCGATATCTAAAATAGCATGGAGAAAGAAGGGACCGGATAAAATGGGAAGGCAACCACGGAAACCCAATTCATGGAGCTGCCTGAGGATAAGATGCCTCCAAGTAGTACCGTAAGCCTTCTAAATATCGAAAAATACAGCCAGAAGAAGTCGTGTTGTACAGTTACCTCCAGGAAAGCCAGTTTCTCAAAGATGGAGCGATATCCTCTAAACCCACAATGAATGCGGTTGAGGTGCTGCCTGGATTCTTTCATCCAGATAAGGCTGTTGTTGCCGATCCGCTCTAAGGTCTTTACAACGCAACCAGTGAAGGCAGAACTACGACAACTGCGTGGGTATCTGCTGTCATTCCGGGTTTTAAAAAATGGATTCAAAATGGTCTCCCTCAATGAATCGGGAAACTGGTCTGATGTCCATATGAAGTTAAAAAAGTTGAGGAGGAGGATTTCTTTCTTCTGCCTTTTTCTCTGTCATGACGTGATGCGTGTTAGCCGCAGGAAATGGAGACTCCACTTCCCAAATAGAGAAGGGCAGTTGTACTCTTAATCAACGCTTGATTGAAAGTCCAAAATTACCCTCTCAGCAGCCACCCGGTTGCGCTGGAAAGCTGGATCGTAAGTGTCGGTAGTGGTAAATGTAAAATAAAAATTAAACTTTGCCGCCATAGTCTGGGCAATGTCTCGTGGTGTGGTCTGGAGAGTACTATTCCCCTTCACAGAAGACACTGTATGCCTCCTTGTCTCCCATATAACTGTAGTCTTAGTGGAACGGTTAATGATATTCAGAAACTGTTGCCATGATCTCTTCTTACTCTCCGGTGACATTTGGTCCGAAAGGCTGAGAGATTCTTTACAGTCAGGTGGTACTTGAACCGACGCAGAGCTGCCGGCGTGCTCTTGACGGCAGAATGGCAATCTTCATTCTACCAAGGGATGGGTTACCTCTTAGGTCGTCCTGAAGACTGAGGAGTGGTTGCATCGGCAGCGTGGTGGTTCGTTTGGACGATATTATTTATACTTTATTGGAAACTGATGTACATTCAAACGCAGCAAGCTGGCTGTAAAGCGTTCAGTCTGCTCTGATGAGTATCCATCGCGCTGGTTGTCTGATAGGCTCCATTCCATGTGGTTGATTGATCCAGAGAGGGAAATGATCACTGCCATGAATGTCATCAACCACTTCCCATAGTATATTATGGGAAAGGGCTGGAGAGCAAAGTGAGAGATCTCTGGCAGATAATGACGCTCTGCAGTACAAAAGGATGTGAGCTGTCCCGTGTTGAGTAAATGTGTGCTCGACACAAGTGAAGCCTCTCAGTTACGCTACCCCTGTGGCAGGTTGTGGTAGAGCCCCAAATCATGTTAAATGCGTTAAAATCACCACGGACGATGAAAAGGTGGAGGATCTCTGTAAGAAGGTCTTCCAGGGCTTTTATATTGAACGTGTCATCAGGGGACAGATAGAGGTAGCGTACCGTCAAATGCTGGAGCACACATATGGACACTGCAAGTGATTTTAAACGTATGGTGTGAAAGAGGAGCTGGGAGTGATAACAATACTAGTAAAATAGCCATTTGTTCTCTAGCTCTCTCTCCACTGAGGCTGAACTTCTTGTGGATAACGTAGCCATGTCTCTTAGGGTTGTCCGTAGCTTTAAAATTTGTCTCCTGGAGACAGATACACATTAGTGTACCCTGAGAAAAGAAACGCAGTTCCTCCACATTACTCCTTCATCCGTGTAAGTTCATCTGGATTGTGGAACACATTTATCACGGAGGTTGTACCTTTACTCTCTCCTTCCGTCGAGATGGGAACACTGAACTGGGTAGAGTTTCAGTCTTGGGGCACGATGGTGGCCACACAGTGACATCCAGCTCCATGAGCTCTGGAGTGAAGTCCTTGGACAGGTTAAGTATAACGACATCTATGTAGTCTCACGGTTTAGTGCTCGTTTTAACCAGCGCCAGACCTTTTCCTGTTGATTTTTTCAGCTTGGGTCCCTTAACAATAGTGACAACAACAGAAGATCTAGCGGCATTAGAGGCGTATCACTGGTCTTTTGAATAGCCTCTGGCGTTGGAAGTGCCAAGACCTGACCAGCGGTCTTGCGGAGGTCTCCAAAAGCTCTGTAAACTTTACAACAGTACCTTTTTCAGATGTAAGTAGCAGGGAATCGGGTACTATCACAACTGCAGCGTTACAAGTGCACTCACATGGGTTCTATCACAGCTGCAGCGTTACAAGTGCACTCACATGTACAGGTGTTAGTATCGACACTAGCAACCTCACTTTGAGTGAAGGAATCAACTTCGGAAACTGGCCTTTAAACAGCAGCAGCAAAAGGGGTGACAAAGGAAGGATGCCTCATGGCCTTAAAGACCTTTTTGTCCTCAAAATACGGTATGCACTTGGTGGTTTTAATTTCCTGCACTTTCTTTTCCTCCGAATACACTCTACAGTCCCTACTCCAGAATAGGTGTTTCCCAGAGCAGTTTATACACTTTGCAGGTGCCGTACACTCAGCTCCATCATGGGTGGTCTTGCAACATGCACCAAGAGCGGCCTCTCCCTTGCAACCAAAGCGCTGACATATGAAATAGAGCATAGGGTTGGGTACATATGGCTGCACCATTAACTTAATGTCAACACGGTAGTCGTTGAAGCGTGGCCAAAAGTTACGGTGTCAGATGACTGGCCGCACTTACCAGTCCCCAGTTCAGATATCCCGGGTTCGCCAAACTCATACCCATCATATTATTGCTAAGCCTCCTGAGAGGATTATTGTGGGTAATCGAAAAGATGCCCAAAACATTAAGTTTCTTTCCCTCACCTTGGTCTGTTGTAGAATTTGAACATATATAAAGCATGAGTATTGTAACATATCTGGATACCAAAATTCTCCTTGTAGGAATATACATGAGTTCCGAAAGCAACTGACAAGTGATACGCAGTTCGCACTATTTGTTCGCGAGACTAAAAAATGTGTGGGTACGGTCTCCCAAGTATCTTCCGTGTTTTTTTAAATTATCAAAGTGTTTGATACCGTTCCACAACGCTACCTACTAAATGAAGTACCAGCGTACGGAATATCTGACAACTATGTAATTAGACTGATGAGTTTCTGGCTCACGGAACGCCGCATGTCATTCCAACCAAGCAGTGTACCGCCTTGAATGTAATTTCTGGCATGCCTAAAGGGAGTGTTACGGGACCTACGCTTTTCACAATTTATGTATATCATTTCGTAAATCACATTGAAACTTCAATGAAGCTTTACGCCCATGATGCTATAATATACCGAGAAGTCACAAAGTTGTAGCGAAATGCAGGATTCTATGTAACAGATTGACGTTTGGTGAAGAGAGTAGCAATTGAACATAAGTTTATTTAATTTTCATCCAATATGTCACTTCTTCCTACGTATATGTCACGGGATGACCACGAGGATGAGGACAGAATGATATAAGCCTACACGAAAGCATACCTGAAAACTGATTTTTCCGCCTATTCATAAGCGACTGGAATTGGAAAAGGAGTAAGTGAGAGTGGTACACAAGTACCCACCACCACGCACAGTAACGTGGTTCTCGAGGTATGAATGTAAGTGTAGAACAACAAGTATCAGTTACAGAGATCTGCAACTGTACGCCATTATGCAAATGTGTACGAAATGACATTGATATCCTACATTGTATTTAGCTTCCTTCACGTTTTTGTCTAACAGAATACTTAGTTCTCTGCGCAAGGATTTTTATTTTATTATTATTTTATTTTATTTATTATTATTATTATTATTATTTGCAATCACAAAGTACCCGACAATTCCCAAATTGTGCGAGTAGTGGAAAAGATGACGTATGGCACTCAGTATTGTCAAATACTATTAAATACGTCGTTTTATTAGTTAAAATTGCAATTCATTGTTCTCATTATCGTACAATCTATACTAACTTTTAGTGAGTTACTTGCAGTTTTTTTTTACAAAGCTAACGCAGGTTTGCTCGTCGAAAATAATTTATCACTTGTTTGCTCTAAATTTAGTGATAGGATTTTACCGAGAACGATAAGCGAAGTGAAGAAAGTTAAATGTCTGGTTTACAGTTTTCGATTATAGACAGAAATTTACCTTGAAAATCATTCTTGTGAATCATCACTGACAGGCTTTCATCTTTACACTGTGGCTCTTATGACCAACATTTCCCTTCTTTAATAACAGTACCATCTTTGGTATGTCATTACCCTATAATGTTTAAGAGGTAAGTGATTTTTAGGTAATATTGGTCTGGATTTCTTAAAGATTATCCTTTAGCCTATCACGTTACTATAGCATCTACTACATCATGGGCCCACATAATACCTTAGTATTCGAGGAGAACACCAGGGTACCTTAATAGTTGTCTTTCATTGAAAATTTTAACCAGTAACTTCCTTACTAATGTATTACACCTACAATAAATACTAATATACTAAAATTTCCAAAAGTTATTTTCCGTTGACTGTAAAACAGTTGATGCGAAAGTACGTCTTCTTTGAAATATTATTGCAAGCTACAGATGAGTGAAGTTGCCAAGTTTAGTACTGTTAATTAAATCGATACCTCGTTTCCTTACAAAATTCATTGAAGAAACAGATTTAATTATATCCTACTTCAGTTATAAAGGTATTTGGTAACACTCCAGTCATGAAAACGTATACAACACTTTCACTACAAATAAGAGTATTTACTAAGTGGGAAGGAATCTTTAGAGGAAGTTCACAATTCAGTTAGTAAATAAAAGTGGAAGTCATCAAGAATTAGTTACATCCAGGAGTGAATATTTCAGTATTTTTGCATGAGTGTCCTGCGTTTAGTATGCTCTGTTGGCATTTGAGCATTCATGTTGCCTCAGGATTAATATGTGAACAACTTAAACACGAACAAACTTATTTAATATCTGTGGAACTGGAGCGCCCTGCTTGTCAAACATTGAGAGTCCTCTAAAGTTGTCTCATGCTTATCCCGAACAAAGTAGCGCCATTCTTTTGATACCGAAATTGAATCGTTTGCTTTTCCTTTTTTGCCGGGAGTGCAATTTGCAAAAAGAGATGGAGAAGTAAGTAGAACATGTAAGACGTAGATTTTAATGATCCTTTCCAGATAACAAGATGTCTGAAAACGGCAGTCTCAAAAAAATTTCTGATGTGAATGCTTTGGTCTTTCCTAGACCCTTAGCTGGAACTACTTACCTCCTAATTCTGTTCAGTTCCGAAACATTTATATATATCCTGACATCGCTTTGGACTTAGCATAAAATAGTCATCTTCCTTTCTCTATTGAAAATTGAAAACTAAATGGTAGGCCTACCGATTTTCAACTTTTGTGTGCCAGTCATATACATAAGGCTTAATGGTTACTAATAATGCTCACACAAACTCATCGTTTCCATCTCTTTAACAAGAACATGCCGTGCAGCTACTATGCCAATGTAAATACAACGGTGAAACGATTCTTCTTAATGTGAAACTGTTAGTGATGAGAGATATGAGCAATTGTGTAGCTCCAAAATCTAGTGGTCGGGAGAACGGTATCTTTATTTCAAGTTTTATTTACGTATTACCGAATCGCTACACAAAATACAGCGTAAGAAATAAAGACGTTTAATTTTGATGTAATTACTGCAGTTGTTGGTAGATAACTAATTAGATAAAAAATAAGACAAGCTGTCTAATAGGTGGTTCCATGAACACTATCTAAAGTAATCGACTCGATTTTCTGTGAGATCTCACGACTTTTTTTGGTGGAAGGAATTCGTCGCGAGACTTGCATTTTTGTACATTTTTTGTTTCTGATGGAATATCATTTTGTAGGCAGTACTTTTCTATAAGACATTTTGTACTTTCTTTGTCAACATCTGCACACTACGCCACCACCGTAAGTAAAATGTAGCATTTACGTCAAAACTCTAGATGTGACCAAATTATATCAGTTTATCCCTATTTCTTAAGAGTTACGTCTGATATATCTGTACACAAATAGCTGTTGATACGTTTTATAAAGTAATAGGGAGACCAATAATACAGTATTCGGTAGTTCCAGTCTAATAATGTTTCAAAACATTGATATTCTCGGACGTTGATGTTTTTATTTCGATGTTCATCGTACATAGATTTCTTTGAATTGATGTTAACATTGGTGTTACCATCGATGTTTTTTCTAATATCGATCATCCCTGGGGCAGTGGTTGGTTGCACTTCAATATTTTGATGTTCACTTTTTAATACAGTTGGAGAATTTAAATCATGATACGAACTATAGATTTGAAAACATTTACTTGTTTTTACCATTCTTAACGGCTATGTACACTCATGATTATTGTATTGTGCACATTTACAGCAAATCATCTTTCGAACTATACTAGTATCGTTCGCCTCCTGATAAAATGTCGTAGAACATTGGTACTTCAATTTCCAAGTTCGCGTTTTTATATAATGATATCACGTGACAATCCTAACTTGATACAGGAGGTTCTAAAGTGCCATGAACTGCTTCGAGAAAGGAATGGTACGATCGTCCGCTCGATTAGGATAAAATATTTAGTCTTGTACAAACATTCTCTCGTTCAGCATTCCTTTTAGCATTAGTCGAAATGGCTTTTGAACCTTTCCTCAGTGCGGAAGCAAACTAGGCTCTAAATCCCATGGGAATAACGAAATGCGGCGATTAATGAGTGATAATAGGTAGGAGCATTACGTACGTGCTGTGAGGATATATGGAGAATTTGCGTCTGATGGGAGCCATGCAAGGGTATCCCCTGCTGCCCTGCCAACCACTATGTCCCCAGTGGCGCAGTGGCGAGCGTGATTGCCTTGTAAACAGGACGACCTTGGCTTTGTATTTCGACTGGACACGAATTTCCTACTTCGCCCCATTGATCTATTTCAACACCACTTTAGCTATTATCGTAAATTCAAAATGTTTGTAAGGCTTATGGGACTTAACTACGGGGTCCTCAGTCCCTAAACTTACAAACTACTTATGAACTACTTACGAACTAGGACAGCACAAATATCCATGCCCGAGGGGGGATTAGAACCCCCGACCGTAGTGGCCGTGCAGACCGTGACTGAAGTGCCTCAGTCCCCTCGGCCGGCTATCGTAAATTCCTTTGAGTATACATGTAACTGCTGATTCGATTGTAACTATTTTTGTGGTTTTTTCCGACAGTTAGAACTTGAGCGTTATCTTGTTTGGTAAGGAGCAGGCAGACAAGTTGCTGCGGAATAATGCATTGCAAGTAATAAATACTATTGGTACTCGAGATGACAGCGTAATTTGGATTAAATTTCGCAAAATTCGTAAACATTTCTTTCATTTATTAGTGGTCATAAAAGTACTCGAGATGACAGGGTAATTTGGTTTAAATTTCGCAAAATTCATAAAAATTTCTTTCATTTAGTAGTGATCATGAAATTCTTTCTGTATAAAATTAGCGAGTTTTGTCCCTTGTTTTGTAAGAACTGATATAATGTAGACTGAAGGTGGGAGTGCTCAGGGTAAATAGGTGTAGGTAAATTGTACTTGAGTGAGCTTCCTCATGCTTTAACATTCAACACCAGTGATTTAATAATACGAACGTAATTTTTATGTGTGAATTTGGCTGAATTATTTGTGGTTTCTATGTGCGATTTAGCTGGCCACGTGGTTGCACAATGATGCTGATGCTACGCTGGGCTATTGAAGGCCAAGTTTAGTAAAGATTATTTGTGCGCGGTAGTACTGTTACTGCACTCATGATTGAAAACCGCACAGTAAATGTTTGTAAAAGTTCTTAGTTATTTCGGATACTTTTGCGTATGCATGTTAGTAGTAAAGTTTTGCAGGCGACGGTCATTGTCATATGTTACAGGTGAGTTCGGAACAAACAGTGTAATACTAAACTCATTACTTACCATATTTTCTACTACTTTTTCAATGTTACCTACTGTTGATCACACAGAATCTGATCCTGTCCATGTTTGCACAAGAGAGTGACAAGAGTTAACTACATGTTCGTGTTAGAAGTAGGTGTTGCGAATGATTCGTTGTGTTGTGTACAGTTTTTTCAATTCACCTCCGACCCACGATGTAACAGTTAACGCAGCATTTTTCGATTAATTTGCCCGGAGCACGTAGTAGTAGGAAGTTCAATTTGTAATCAATGGTCATAACTGAACAGTGACACCGGAGCCAAAAGTGTTGACGTTGTAATGTTCTTTGAGATAAATAATATAATGCAAATAACTAGACTTTATTTCACATGTTAATGCAATTACTAAGGATTGTCACAGTGTCCCCCAATCATAACCATTATATAAGTAAAAGAAAAGATTTGGAATTAGTAGTTTGACTGTTTCTAAAACAGGGAGGACATAGCCAGGCAAATTTCTCCTAATAGGTATTTCAGGATTTAATTGTCTACTCATTTTTTACACACAGGCCTCTGTAGCGGCTATATAATCATACAATTCCTTTCATCAGCTTCTTGCTCTCTTGCGTCGTTAAATACAATAAACTTTTATTGCGCGATTAAGGATTACCCATTTTGAAAAAGCCATTAAATTCAAAACACAGCACAGCACTTAAGATGGTCATGGCCCAGGCTAATTAAAGCCAACAACAATGTTCTTAAGCAATGATGGAACTAAATAATTTTGTTCTCTGTAACAATTGCTGGAAGTCAAGATATTAAATTATTTGAAGTGTGAAATGGTATCTATATCTACATCTATATTCCGTTAGAACACTCACGCTAGGTGGTGGATGGTATTCATGTACTAACTGTGACTTCTTCCATTTTATTTTCCCGTCGCGTATGATTCGCGGAACAAAATACTGCAGGTAATCCTCCGTTTTGGCTCTCCTCTAATTTTATCCTCTTGATCTTTGTGCGAGCTATACGTAGGGGGAAGTAATGCATTGGTTGACGCTTCTATAAATGAATGTTCTCGCAACTTTGACAGAAGTACCTCTCTTATAACGTTAGCCGCTGGAGTTTGTCAATAATCTCCGTGTTCAGCATGTGCTTCTAAATGAACCTGTAACGATGCGTACTGTTTTGTTTATGAATCCTCAGTGGCGGCCGGTGATAATGTGCTAATGTGCTGCAGCACGCTGTAAATATGTTACTAAAATTATGCATTTCTCTTCGAATGCAAGCGAGAAATCGCTGTAAAATTACATCCTTTCTCTTGGAATAAGAGCCAGATATCACAATAAAATTATGCCAATTCCCTTCCAATGCGTATTAGAATGCTAGTAATAAGGATGAAAACGCATTTTGGAGCGCTCTCGCCGCGATAGCTGGAAACCAGCTACGTGTGCTGAAGTGGGATTCAGCCGCACTGGTACGTGCGCAAAGAGGCGGCGCAGTCGTATGTTCGCTAGTGCGCAAGCGCAGACGTGACGTCAGGCCTGGCGACTCATGTGCTGAGACCGATTGCAGCACCACATCAATATTTCTCTTCGCACTGCGTGTGACGGCTGCGGAAGAATAGTATATGACGAATATTGCGGCTTACAGAGTCAAATAGCGCGCTGACTCAGGCGTCTTACGCGTTGTCTCTCAATTCCTGTATGAGGCTCGTATTCAAATACCTCTGACTCTAAATTTTTAATTTCTGTAAATAAAATTAATATTTTTTAAACGTTATATTTTCTACCTGCAGTGAATACATGCACTTGGCAGCGCTGTTATAGATTCCCCTGAAGGTCTTACTGCCAATACATTATTAATTGATATTTAATTAAAGGCAGTCATACAAAGGTTGACTTTTATTTTAGTATATTTTGTTTCCTGTTTATTTTTGTAATATTGTAGCACACTGGTCAAATTTTTTACGAGCCGCCACTGCGAATCCTATCTGGTATGTTTCAAAAATAGTTGAGCAGTCTGTCAAAGTACATTTATTTTTATGGATAACTGTGCATCAAAGGCCAAAAACCGGTAGCATTTGTATTCTATTAACATCTTTCTCACGTACGTTATTGTAAGCCGCGGTGGAGCGACTGAGCGCATTGAGGCGTTCTGCTACTATGTGCGAGGCCGTTCCCCGTCGGGGGTTCGAAACTTCCCTCGGGCATGGATGTTTGTGCCGTCTTTAGTATAAGGTAGTTCATAAGTAGTTTGTAAATTTAGGGACTGATGACCCCGCAGTTAAGTCCCTTAAGCTCTACAAACATTTTAACATTTCGTTATCGTAAAGTTTGTCTGTGTTGATATTTAACCATGCCGGTGCATTCTTTCGTGTCCATTGCTAAAAATGTTGGCAGTACTGCTAAACGTATACTAACAATAGGTAAAGTCTCATTTCCTTCCAAATGTACCAAATTAATCAGATGTGCTATGGGTAAAGTTGATGTTATATACGTCAAACGACATCTCACTGAAAGTGGGAAATACTTGGAGCTGCTGTTGCTGATTTTTTTTTTTTTTTTTTTTTTTTTTTTTAATTCAAAGATGTATTTGACAATTATTTTTAGTTCAGTACGAAAGTTTCAGAAGAGGATGTATTCCTCATGTTCGTCAGACACTATCTTTACGTTCAGAACCATATGTTGTAACTCGGGGATTTAAATAAATTTAATCCTCTTTCAGACGAAAGTAGGTAAGACAAGTGAAAATAAGTAACAGCGGTCACACATATCGCACATGTGGAAATGAGGAGAAATATTTAACAAAATAATATGTAAATAAAAGTGACTCCTTAAATATTTTCAATCAGTTGTGTTCATTTTTCCGTATTTAAAACTACATTTTAAAATTGAATTCGCTCTAACTCCAAAGACTTGAAAAACGCCGGCCGCGGTGGCCGAGGGTACTGAGGCGCGTCAGTCACGGTCTGCACGGCCACTACGGTCGGGGGGTTCGAATCCCCCCTCGGGCATGGATATTTGCGCCGTCCTTAGTGTTAGCTAGTTCATAAGTAGTTTGTAAGTTTAGGGACTGATGATCCCGTAGTTAAGTCCCATAAGCTATACAAACATTTGAAACATTGGAACTTGAAAAACAGCGTAACAGTTTCAGCTTCTGATTGCTTCTGTCACGTAGTTGACGAGTACTTCTCAGGATGAAATGACCAAATAAGTCCCGTAATAATTCCTGTCTCATTTTCTATTCCCTATCTTGGACATGAGAAACATCTTAGATATGTTGGGCATTCGATATCCGATATCCATTACTTCATGCTGCTCCTTTCAGTCAAACTATTTACTTTTTTTACAGTCGTTTACAGTTAATTATTCGAAAACGTCCATTAATTACAGTTAAGATTTCCGAAAATGCAATAACTTTTGTCTTTCCTAAAATCAGTATTTACTTGAACTTACGCAAGTCATCTGATGTGGTAGTTATACTTTTGACTGTTCTGGTTTAGTTTTCGCAAAAACAGCAGAAAAATTGTTAGACAAGACCACTAAATTCAAGTGACTCAATATATACAAAACAGTGGAGGATTTTTGTGACTCCCTGGGGCATGGGTGTCTGTGTTGTCCTTAGGTTAGTTTACCTCGGTTTAAGTAGTTTGTAAGATACGGACCGATAGATTTACAAACATTTGATTTTTTTCTGTCATTCTGGGATTAACGTTATGAGGATTCCAGCAATGGATGTGCATATGGCTCTATCCGATCACGAAAGTCATCGTAATTAGCCATCACTCCAGATGGCCATAAACATGTGATTAAAAGTTATCTTACCCTTTTAACTGGGATTGCGTATGATTTCCAACGTGACCGACGTAGGATTTTGGCGTGCGTGTTGATAGCTGTGGATTTTATTCAGGTGAAGGCTACGCAACATTGAAATTTGTTTCTCAATCATTCTCCTCAAGCATGTGCGATGAGTAACAGTTTCTATTCACGTAGCTTCCTACCTTTAACTGGAGAGCTGAGTACGGATTTAGTGGAGGTAGTGGAAGACTCCTTAATATTTAATGCCTTCAGCCTTAGATAACACACCATCAGTCAGTCTGCGGTAACGTGTCCTTCGACGGTACAATAGTCTTATATCCTCTTAAATGCTTAATGAGCTACTGAAACCCATTAGCTATATGAAAGAGGGGGTTCGTGTTTCCTCATTAAAAATTTAATGGATTACTTCGAGTACGTCATAGGAGCGAAACCAGTGCTCTGTTCCAGAACCGAGCTTAATACTTTAAAAAAGAAAATAACTCCTACGTGACTCGTGGGAGAGGCAAGCACTGAGCGTCCCCCGCAAATGTTCCTGTGAATATCTTCCTCGCTATACTACTAATTACTAAATAATGAACGCGTTACAGCTGAGAGAAAAGTTACAAATAGAAATCTGCTTATGTCCTATAGTAATTGATATATATATATATATATATATATATATATATATATATATATATATATATATATATATTGTACTGTGGAACGTCCTTTACCGAGGAGTATATACTAATTCTTCATTAATGTATTATATTATACCTCACGTATAGAAAATTGTAATGATTAAGTGAAAATGTAGGATAGTTACTAAGAAATTGGTTATCAATGCAGCTGATAGCATGTATTGTAGACAGAGGCTCTCCAGGAAGCTACGAATTAATTTCTTCAATCTCAGTAGATATACCTAAACTAATATAAAGACAGAATTGTCGATATTAAAAAGATCCCTCATGTTAATTTTATTTGTAGACTATACATAGTCGTTGTGAGTAGAGTAGTAATAGTAGTATGTCGAAATCATCATACGCGAGCACATCATGAAATGCTTAAGTGTGTAGTATCAAATGTTCTTTATGATTACCGTGAAGAATAACAAAGAAATATCCTGGTATAGAATAAAGAAAAATACCAGGAGAACATTTTGTAGCAAGAAATACGTACAGATGCAAATATGCCATGTATATGTTGTAAGATCAATGTCTATTTCAAACTAAAAACCCAACGACCTTAAATTTTGGAAATATTAAGGAGAAAAAACAGAGAATCGTCATTATAGATGTAGCCCATGCTTTCTCAAAGAACAACAGCCATCGACTTTGGCGACATGGAGTTCCTTGCGTTTCTCTACGATACTGATAGCCGCACAGTAAGTTGCGGGCGTAGTACTCTTAATGATTGACTGATATGGCTATGTATCATTAGACGACATAGCCTAACATTGTTGGCGCTGAAGTGACACGTATCGCACTGGCAAGACAGAAGTTAGCAATGCCGGTCGACGTGCGACCGCTACTAACTAAGACTTATGATGGGTACATAATACATTCACAACACGGAGATAATTGGTGCGCCATGCGAGAGAAGGGTGTCAGGAAGGCCAACGCCATATGAAACCATTAGCGAGAGAGAGAGGGGGGGGGGATCCCATTAATGTGCTGATCAGGAATTATGAAATTAGAAGCGTTACATCTGATGTAAGAACGATTATTCAGGAATTCAGTCTCTGCAGAAAATGTCTACTACTGTTTCTGCAAAGCGATGTTGGATAATAATTCAGGCTCAGCAAGTGTGGTCAGAAAGTTCGAAATTCTCAGGCGAACTGGATCTAAAGAAATAGTCGCTTTCTTGCTACAGCAAAGCCCGCTACATCATAGTTTGAATACTGCTCTTTTCCAATGGCTCAATCGTCCTTCTGTTAGTCTGCAGCCGACCATTCTCGGATTATTTATACCGGTTTTATCATCCTGGCGACCCTATTAGTTAAGCCAAAATTACAGTTCCCTCTAAGAGAAGACGTTACACCGCCACTCAACACAGTTTTCTTTACAGGCTGCTTCAAAAGCTGAGGCTACGGATATTTTAAAACTGGGGAGCTGAGCGCCCTTGAATTCCTTTTTCTCATCTCAATGTGACATAGGTTGTGTCACCTTAATTATGAAGCCTTGTTTTCTCAGCGTTTGTCAGACACTGCCTACTCCAAACTGGATAGACCTTGGAGCTGTACACACACGTGGACAGCGCACTGCGTTGAATACTAGATTCAGAAGTAGCAGCATAACATCTTCTACAAGCAGCCTGCTCGTTACAGCCAAAGACGACACGACCGAAGCGTTGACACGTATCACTGAGTTTGGAATATTATGCCCAAACTTAAGTCGGAGAAAGCGGGCCGTAATGTATTCCAGAAACTCCAACTGCTTGTCAAATTATTTACATCAGTGTTGAAGCAGCCTGTACAATAGGTCAATTAGCTACTCAGACTAAACTAGGACTATCCACTGCAACTGTAAAGACACCTGTCAGCCTTCCTCTATTGACCATTGACAGCTGTACCAAATACTGTCAAACAGCATAACACAACACCAAAGAAGACTTGAGAAGAGAGTCGGTAAAATGTTCAAGTTACGACTAAAGTGGTATCGCCTCCAAAGTCCGAGACAGGGATCTACACCAACAAGCCTAAGCAAACTGCTCAGAAGCCATCATAATATCCAACCTTACTCCTGTCTGATGGACCAGTAGACTGCCATGATACTGGAAGTATGGACGTCGATTTATGCTCGAGGAAACCAGCAAGTCACTAGAGTAAACACTCCCTCCCTTGCATTGTTTCCTCATTGGTTGAAGAACATGGGAGAGAAAAGGAGATACCTCACCAATAAGATGAACTCCATACTCAAGTGAAACCTAGAGGAGATCAATGTCCTCCAGCACCCATTTCTCCACGCAGACTACATCACAAACATCTACATCGGAACAGGATCGTTCTCTAGTACCTATTGAAAACGGTAAGAAACACAGCCTGAATTTTGAAGTGTGAGGTCTGGCTTTTCTTAAAAGTTGTTAAATCAAAAACAAGTCTGGGTCTCTAGTGAAACCAAGGAAGAAATCTGCTCGAACGTCGACATAAAACTTGAAAATAACCCACTCCCTTATCTAAAATGCAATCGCTTGCAATGAATCCCATAAGCCAGAGTTTCTCGTAGCCGATTACAAAAAAACCATTACCTTTGGAGGCTGAGCCATGTTTTGGTATACAGGTGTGAAAGGTGTGGACAGCGATATATACGTTTGGTGCATGATGCCTGATGTAAACTGGCGTCTCACCATCCTCAGCACTGAGACGCACTATGGGGTCTGTTTTGAATATTCAACAGTCTGCGCAGTCCCTTCTTGGTGAACGTCGTCCAATATTTTTGAACTGGATGACCGTGTAGACACGTACACATAAAACTGTAAATCAAACCAATACCACACGAATGTTCTCTGAAGCCAATATTGTCCTGATTTAGGTTAAAAGGACAATATATAGTCAATATTATTATTTGATTTTGATGATTGTTCACATTACAAAGATAACTGATTTAGTATAGTTTTGCTAAAAGTAATATAGATCAACAGACTGCTAACATGTTTAAGAGCTCGAGGTTTTATGAGAAATTTCTTTATATTCAAGGGCTAATGTCATTTTTAATGATTAATAGATTTTTCTAATTACGAAATAATTTGGGGGTAGAAATGGTGACGGTAATTATTACATTTTCTTGTTGAAGAAATTTATGTAAAGTTTATTTTTATTTTTGGGGTTTTGGTTTATTGCATTACAGAGCAATAGTAATGCAAAATCTCTTGACAAATGGTACCCATAATTTTTTTCTTACATTGAGGCAAAATTTATTCCCAAAATTGTTTGTTGTCTTCGAGAACTTCCAATTTCGGAAATCGCAGAAGGAAGGGGACGTGCGATATTCCTGGAATGTAGCGAACATAATCAATGCTTTAGAGCAAGTCAGGACAGAGCTGTATGCAGCTGACGCAGAGTCGTGTGGGGTACCGATAACAGGTGCTACAGTAGGTACTATTCTCGTGGGAAAGGTCGCCTAACGTTTTAGGGCTCTGTTGGGATTGGTCAGTGCATATGGAGACTAGGCGCCATAACTAATTTCTTTTTTGCTTAAAATTAAATAGATTTTTCATTAATATTTACTTGATTTTCTGAAGACATCATCTCTCATACTGCAAGTTACCATTCTATTGTTTCTGATCATTTAAATTCATACGGATCAATATACAAAAGTAAAACGAAAAGGCAGACGAAACGCATTGCCCACGTTTTGGCGCGAGTTGACGCGCCAGCAAACCGAGGTGGATCGCGCTGATAGTCACTCCGGTTTCGGCAGTCATCATGGACAGACCCGCTGTCCTATGCAGTCGGTCTTAGAGCAGTAATAGATCATATCATTGTGAACTTTAGTCTTGTAAAAGCAACATCAAACGTTATTTTAATCAGATCCATTTTATTAAATGTGCAGTTTCTTTATTTCTGCGTAAATAATCAAAGTGTCAACCTTCAAACATGTGTTTTATAAGACTGGTTTCTAGCTAACTAACCTAACAGCTTCGTCATCAAGATTTAACTACCTTCGTCCGTCTTCTGCGTTGTGGAGAAAATCTGTGAAGACAACAGGTTGGTGAACATTTTGTTTAGAGATTTTTGACTTTCACTGAGTAAAGTGAAAGCTACCACGGCAGCTCACGTGTACTGCCTTTTCGTTACAACTGAATTCATTTCCTCGAAATTCATGGTAACGTGAAGGAGGTCATGGAATGAAGATAGAATATGTGGGAGAGACAATCTATCAAACCAAATTTCCCTACGTAATTAATGTAACAAGGTAGACACTTGTTAAATGCCCCAATTTTTATGGAGTTTCTCATGCTGGGATTCAAGGTTCCTGATGTTGTTGTTTCGCTTATTCAGAAAGGTTTTTTTCCCCCTAGCATTCTGCATTTTAAATCTTCTTAGCTTCTGCCATCAGATCTTACATTACTATTCAGATAACAAAACTCATCAACTACTTAAATGCCTCATTACCTAATCTAATTCCTTCATCATGACCTGATTTCTGCACTACATTCCATTACCAATGTTTTACACTTGTTAATGTTCCTATGTACACCTGTTCCAAGACACTGTCCTTTCCTTTCAATTGCTCCTCATGGTCATTTGCTGACCCTCACAAAATTACAATGTCATCATCATCAGCAGACTCCAACTGGAGATCCGAATGGAGAACTATTTTACCTCTTGAATATTTTATCCAAGAGGATGCCACCATCATCATATATTCATACTGCAGAGCAGCATGTACTTTGGAAAAGGAATGAATGTAGTTATGCCTTGCCTTTAGCCTTTCGCAATAAGTGCATGGTAGTGCAACGTTAGCTGATGTTACAAGGCCAGCTTAGTCAGTGATCAAGACTACTAAAAAGGGTGCTGCCCCTTTTCAGGAACCACACGTTTGTCTGGTCTCTCCACAGACAACCCTCCACTGTCGCTGCAACTAGATTTAAACTGGACGTAGATAATGTCGAGGGAAAGGGGAACCAGAGACTGCGTTTTATTGGCAGAACCCTTAAAAGATGCAACAGAACTACAAAAGAACCCTCTGCCAGGCATTTAAATCTGATTTGCAGAGTATCCCATGTAGATGTAGATGTACGGCAATCTGTATCGTTGAGGCACACAAACCATCTCAGCTCGTCAATACGACCACATGATACGGGTACGTTTGAAGTTTTGGAGAGTTTCTCGACTTGAGAGTGAAGGTTTAGAATAAGAATTTATATTTCTTCTACCTATGCAATCATTCTCGCTTCTTTGAAATCACTGATACTTTGTATTGGAACATTACCTTTTAAGGGGTAGGATGTCCCGGAATATCCACCTATATCGTCCCTCGTTGAGTTTCCTTCTTTTGTCAGTAACTAGAAACCCGAAAGCTGTGTTGTTCAAGAAATCTGCCCATATGACTATAAATTCATCGAATGTGATACCGTACCCATCATAGTTAGGTATTTTTTATTACTGTTGTTTTGTCTCAGAGTAATTAATAGGTTGGCATTTATCCCGCACTAGCTGTATTGGAATCCCGTAAAACGTCTGAATGAGTAAAATAAATCAAGATTCAAAACAAAAATATTTGCGAATCGGATCCTGAGTTTCCACTTGCACGCCGCCAAATACCAGTACGCTCTATTGTTTTCTTTTCGCGGGTGGTGGAGTGTCACTGTTTCCGCTGAAAGTCTGGAAACTAACATCATCCATGATGTGTATAATTTCCTGTAACAACTGGTATTGTGGTTGAAATAGTTACTTTGAAAATAAATACATGTGCTCGATGCACACGGGTGTGTTAACAGGGAAAAGAGCCACGTTTGTTTTTCCACAGTCAAATGGTACAACGATTAATTTACGAATGTTGTCAGGACGTTGTGTCCATTTTTTTATTTGTTTATGTTTTGTCTACGCTGGTTACCAGCACCATTGCAGGACTAGCCGGTTACTGAACGTCCCTGATGTTTACTCCACTCCGCCGTTCTGCTTACTAATCTTACCCAGTACCCGCGATCACCTGGTTTTAAAATCATGCCGTAATGTTACTTTACACAACCTTAGCGCAAGAAAATTAATAGCTCTTTGTACTGAGGAGCAAGAAATATGAATTTGCTGTGAAAGAAGCGTAAGAGAAATTTTAAGGTAATTTTGCAGGCGGTATGCAATTTCATCGAGATGAGGTTCTGTGACCACTGTATGTCGTCATTTACACGTCCCGTTTCACGAAATGTACTCACGAATTACTAGGAATTCGAACACCTGGAAACAATACAGGCGGACAATCTGCAATACTGAGTTGGTTTACGTTCCAGGAGGCGATCCAATTATGATAATGTAGAAAGATATAAAAAAGCCAAGATCGCTGCTGATCAATTTTTATGTACGACGACCAGTTTCGCTGAACTATGTCAGCATCATCTGGTCAAATAAAATATTTTACAAGGCCATAAACTGTTAAAAAGGAAAGACGGAAATTTAAAACAAGCATGTCATTATAATAAAACGTGAAGATACATCAATTAAATCCATAGGAGCAAGATCGGGCATATTTAGAGATGAGCCATATTTTATGACTGATACATTGTAGACACTGTTGTATATTCTTTTACACTACACTGTGGTTTTATACAAATATTTTGTAATATGCGTTAACCAATATTGCATCACCGCTGCATTGTGCCCACTGTTGTACACTTTTTAATCGACAGTCGGTTTATACAGATATTCCTATGGTATGCACAAACCAATATTTTATGACCGCTACATTTTCACTGTGTTAGTTTTTCGTTTATAACTGACTGTCAATTTATACAGATATTTTTGTGGTATGCACAAACTTAATTACACCATCAACGTAGATATTAGTCTATTTTTTCAAATGACTTCTAATTATTTTTATAATCTGTACAACACGTTTTAACCTCATTGTGGTTTTAATATTACATTGGTGTGTGCTGCCACCTGGCGTCATATTCTTTTATCCTTGACTTGTATCTCGTATCAGTTTGCTATTGTCACTCGCTGTGATAATTATGTTTTATTATAATGACATAGTGCACCTATGCACTGTAAATTGTTATATGACAACTGATTGACATTACAAGGTGTGTCTCATCTCTAAATATGCCCGATCTTGCTCTTATGGATTTAATTGATGTATCTTCTCGTTTTATTATAATGACATGCATGTTTTAAATGTCCGTCTTTTTAACAGATTATGGCCTTGTAAAATACTTTATTTGACCAGATGATGCTGACATAGTTCAGTGAAACCGGTCGTCGTAAATAAAAATTGATGAGCAGCGATCTTGGCTTTTTTATATCTTTCTACATTACTCTGCAATACGATACGCAAATAAACATAATTATCCGAATATTTCGGTCTTGCCATTGTTGCTTTCTCGTGCCACTCTGTAACACTCGTGATGGTTGTTTCACTGCCTCACTGACCTTAAAGGGCACAGTGTGGTATTAGGACAGATACGCAGGAACCTTCGACCGTACTGCGCGGCTCCGGTGACCGGCAGTCAAAATCCCGCTTGTGCGCTCACAAGATATGAACACCCTGTACTTCAGCGATGTGGGAGCACTAAAAATGGTTTTCATTCTCTTCTCCAGGACTCCCATAATATTTCAGTTCTTTAGAGACATGTCTATCATTACTGTCATGGATAGATACCTGATAATTTTCATATGTTGCGCAAAGATCACTTGAGACAGTTTGGCTGAGTTTGTAGGCTCATAGCCGCTTTCGAATATGGAAGTATTTCTTGCTTTAATCATCATGAATGAAGGTTGTATACGTGGAAGAGACTATGAGACACTGGGCGGTACCAAATTGATTTATAATGGTAAGACATAGCTTTCGAAGCATGGTTTTGTTCAAATGTTTGTAAATCTATCGGACCATACTGCGTGGTCATCAGTCCGTAGCTTACAAACTACTTAAACCTAGGTAAACTAACCTAAGGACAACACACACCCATTCCCCAGGGAGGACTCGAACATCCACGACGAGCAACTGCGCGCTCCGCAGCGAGACGCTTTAGACCGCTCGGCTACTCCACCGCGGCAAGCCTGGTTTTAAACTGTAAGACATATCCAGGGGCAGATATAGACACTGACCTTAACTTACTAGTTATAAACTGTGAGATAAAAACTTAAGAGACTGGAAAAAGGCAGAAAAGTATGGAGATGGAATCTGTATAAGTTTAAGGAAGCAGAAATGGTTGAGAGTTACAGAAGGAGCATTATGCAAGGATTGACCGAACAAGGACAAAGTAATATAATAGATTAATAATGCGTAGCTCTCAAACAAGCAGAAGCGAGAGCCGCAGAGGATCATATAGGCAGAAGGATAAGATCTAATAGAAATCCCTGGATTACACATAAGATACTGAATTTACTCGAAGAAAGAGAAAATATAAAAATTCAGCAGGTGAAGCAGGCAAAAGGGAGTATAGAAGAATGAGGTCGACAGGAAGTGCAGACTCGCTAAGCAGGAATGGGTAGACAACAAATGCAAGACCTTAGAAGAATATATAACTTGGGGAAATTTAGATACCGCCTGCAGGAAAACAAAAGAAACATTTGGAACCAAGAAAAGGAGTTGCATGAATATCAAGAGCTCAGATGGAAAACTAGTACTATGCGAAGAAATGAAAAAAGAAAGGAAAAGAACTTGAAGGCAGTATTCTAGAAATGGAAAGGATGGTAGACGAAGATGAGATAGGGGATACGATATTGTGACAAGAATTTGGCAGAGCACTGACAGAGATGTGTCGAAACAAGGCCTTTTGGGTAGATGATATTCTGTCTGAATTGCTGATGTCGTTAGGAGAGCCAATCATAAAGAAATTGTTCCATCTGGTACGAAAGATATTTGAGAAAAGGAAATACCTGTGCCTATCAAAAGAATATTATAATTCAAATTCCAAAGAAAGCAATTGCATACCAATGTGAAAATTACAGAGCTATCAGTTAATAAGTCATGGATGCAAAATACTAACACGAATATTTACAGACGAATGGATGAACTGGTGGAATCCGGCTTCTATGAAGATCAGTTTGCATTTAGGAGACATGTCGGAACACGGGAGGCAGTACCCACAACACGAATTAAATTATAAGCTAGATTAAGGAAACGCAAACCCACGTTTTGGGCATTTGTAGGTCGGGAGAAAACTTTTGAAAATGTCGACTGGAATATTCTCTTTCAATGCAAACTCATACTTCTCCAATGGTAGCTAAATCGTGACGTGACAAACTGCATAGCTCACACCTAGTCGTACATCTGTAATTCTCTCTACATTTACCCAGGAACAATGGTAGATGTGGTTTTATTTAATTTTTATATCATTTTACATATTTATTTATTTATTTGCCTGCACAATGGCAATTTGAAGCTCAGAAGTACGTCCTTCGGAATAACATGACTGGAATCAAAATTTTTAAAAAATAATCCAAAAATCGTAGTTACTCGCAATACTAAAATGAGACAAGTGCTGATGTCTGCTTTTGTGTGTATATGAATCCTCGATGACAGTAACATCCAACGTCAGCATACCTGATTTCTAAATCGTAATAGTCAGACATCTCTGTTTCTGGCATCAAACATGAAAGAGATCGCTGGATTAGGATTACTCCCTTGGTCAGGATTGTAAAGATGATGTTGTGGTAGAAATTTGCTGCGCAAATATAACATTACTTATTTAAGAGCGTTTTATTGAAGTACATACAGAACAATCTAAATCGTGGCTCTTCTCTCGAGACAATTCGGCAGCGGCTACGCTTCAGCAGTACTGTTCCTCGAGGATCCAAGGCAGTGATTAGGTAGCCAGCTGAGAATCGACTGGAGCAGCTGGCCGTCGTTGTCGGTGGTGGGGACACAGGCCCTGCCGTTGACAGGTGTGAAGTAGGCAGGCTCGATAGCAAGACGCCGTTACTGACAGCCTCATGGATCTCAGCGCTCTCGAAGAGTGTAAATGTGCTCAGGTCCGTGCCCATAGATACACAATGCCCTGCTCTCTGCTGGCGAGAAGGCAGAGGTTAACTCGAAAGCGGTCCCGGCACACAGCTAACATGGCGGTTCTTTGCACGGCTTGGAGGCTGCTATGGTGGCACCGTATTGCGAAGTTGAGTAGCACTCCATTAGGCAGGCCGACTTGCGGAATATCTGCCTAGCCTCCGCCTTCAATGGCCGCAGCTCGTTAAGTCAAAGTTACCTTAACCGGCTGCTTGTAGCGCAGCAGGAGAGTTCTCCCAGGCAGAAATTCACCAAAGCATCCTGCAACTGAGCTGGCCTTCTATCGGTATAAGCCTAATTGATGCAGATGGCATCGCCAGTTTCTGAAAATGAATGGTTATGAGGCCGAATTTTTGTATCACTTGTTTACGCGACTTCCCCTTACTGTCGACTGCATATTTATCACTTCCTAAGTGCTCTTTGCTGGCACCCTGAAGTGTGTTCTTACTGCGGTACCAGGTGAGGGCTTCCTTTTAGACAGAGCTTATGGTGTCCTTTCCTGTGCCACCACTCTGTCGCACTGTGTGATATTTGAGGAGGAAGGAAACTTAGAGTTTAACGACCCGTCGACAGCGTGGTCATTAGATACGGAGCTTACGCTCGGATTTTTGGGGAAGAATGTGGGCGGAAATCGGCTGTGCCCTTTGAAAGGAACCATCCCGGCATTTGCCTGAAGTGATTTGGGTAAATCACGGAAAACCTAAATCTGGATGGCCAGAGGGATTTGAACCACCATCCTTCCGAATGCGAGTCCAGTGTCTTATCACTGCACCATCTCGCTCGGTGACATTTAAGGCACTGCATGTTTTTATTCCTCTTCGCCACTGCTGTATGCGGTCATGCGCTCTCTGGTTAGTGGCACTCTGGCATTGTAACACAAACGTTTCTTTCCTATAAGGTGTCTTCAAAAAACTTCAAAACAGTTTTCATCAGAAATCGAGATCACGATTATTTATGAATTATATAGATCCCTCTCTAATCTGGTGGGTATAATAACTAACGAATAATGCATAGAAATTATTATTATATTTGTTCCATGATTATCCCTAAATATTCCAACGTTGCTACAATGTGACAAATTATAGCTTACAATGATGTTACATTGTGGAGAGTAGTAAGATACATGGAAATTAAAAGAGATATCAAATGGAGACTACTCTTTAAATACTTTAGCAAGCATCAAACTAAACATGATACTTATTGGTTATGCCGCAGAGTGGTCTCGAAGAATTAAGTTTTTACAGGCCTCCTAATATCTGCTCTTTATGCACTTATATTGAAACATGTTGTAAATATGTAATCTCTCCACCTGTCATCCAAGTTAGTGGCGGAAATGCTGAACGGTTTGTTAACTTCTGTTGTTGCGTAACTCCAATATACAGCGTCAGACAATAAATTGCGGTGAATATTCCTGTAATATTAACGTAGATGAACGATGACATATAGTTACCTTACTGTCCTTCGAAGTAGGCAGATCCGGCGAGAATGATGGCTATGAAGGTTGCACCACCCCGTTTTTTGCTAGGAACTGTTTGACGATATTGGCTATGTGTGGGCAGGCGTTGTCTGCCCTCCAGCAAGAGATCGGAAAACAAAACTCCGCTGTTCATCATGCCGACCCGCTATGTATGATTGTGCAATGGTTTACAGAGACTGTACGGACTAGAGGAAGGTCATATACCACTTCAAGGCAAAGAATCAAATTTCGTACTTATTCACTTAATGGTTAATTAATTTTGTTCAATTTCAATTTTATAAAATGTATTTAAAATTTTGGGAAATGAATGTAGTTTATAGTTTGTAAATAAGTCTTGGTAACAGATTTAATTAGGTTTCAATTTATACCAATTTTATAAGAGCCTATAAAAATGATGTAAGGGGATTTGGGTAATTTTCGAAGTAAAAAGTATATTTTTGTCTGGTATTATAAGAAGACCCTTAAATGCTTTCACACTAAATTATATCCT
Organism: Locusta migratoria; assembly: GCA_026315105.1. Classification (NCBI taxonomy): domain Eukaryota; kingdom Metazoa; phylum Arthropoda; class Insecta; order Orthoptera; family Acrididae; genus Locusta; species Locusta migratoria. Next base: position 550,140,250 of record CM048755.1, on the reverse strand, counting down.
TTTTATTTAATTTCTGAAAATATAAGTCCATTAAATCTATTTTTTTATTTCAAATTTTATTTCATTTTATGGAATTCAATACGTTTTAGTAAATAAGAATGTAACATCTTCTGAAATTACTAGTAAAATTCTGTAAAACAAGTATTCCAACCAAAAATTGTTTCAGCACAATTAAATGTACATGAGAAATGTGTAAACGAAATTATTTTTAAAAAAATGTAAAATGTGGCAAATAGAAAACATACATTGGGGTCCACGACACCCCAAGGTTATATTTGTGTTATATTTCTAAGTGTTTTATTTAAAGGATATAAAAGTGAAATGGCTTACAATACCTGGAACGTGCCATGTATAGGAGCTATTATACTTTGTTAAAAGCCGGGTTCGAGCTGATTTTAATCTGAATTATTATAACGTTCAAATAAATTTTTCGGTCATTGTTCTTGTTGTTGTTATGGTATTCAATCCGGAGACTGGTTTGTTGCAGCTCTCCTCCTTACTCTATCTTTCTCATAAGAACGGCAACGGATTGTAAAACACGGTTCCAAAGTTGATGCATTTATGTTATCTTAGTTTTTCCATAACGTTGTCTTTATTGTTGGTTTTTAGGGGACTAAACATCTAGGTCATCAGTCCATTTGCATAACAACCCAGATTTTTACATGCCTTAAAGAAGTAAGGTTAAAGCTGTATTTTAAGAAAAATGTACTTATAACTAAACCAAACTGTTTCTTGTTTCTTTTAACAGACTGATTCTAGTCTAAAGATGCAAACTATTATACACTATAAATATCTGTAAATATTGATTGTGTCTTAGATTCAGTCTTCGTTTTTCTACCAAATAAATTTCACTATCAAATTATCACTGTTATTAAAGGCTAGAGCAAAAATTACATGGTATGTGCGCATCTATATAGTTACAGTTCGGATTCAGATCCAGTCGTGTGTATAATACAATGTTTCTTTGCTACTTATACAAAATTAAAGTATTCTTCGAACCTTAATAAAAAATAAAATAAAATAAAATAAAATAAAAAAACACAACAACAACAACTGAGAACTGCTCTTAAATGACAGAGGCAAGGCGACTTAATACTTAAACCAAGAATGTGTCAGACTGGGTGCGAAGGAAATCTGAATACTTGGACATCTTGTGACAACCGAAGATATGGTGCCTTATCTAGAGAACTAAAACACTAGTAAAGTGAGACCTTCATACCGTCGCGTATGAATACCCAGCCACGTTACGGGTCGGAGGTTCGAATCCTCCCTCGGGCATCGATGTGTGTGTTGTCCTTAGGTTAGTATAACTTAGTTTAAACAGTTAGTAAGTCTAGGGACTGATGACCAAAGTAGTTTGGTCCCATAGAATTACAAACATTTGAACGACGACAGTGAAATAGTGATGCGCGCTAGACTTGTGAAGCGTAAAACTCCATAAAAAACAATTTAAGACCAGCACAATTAGTTAATTCTTTTTTACGGCATTCACGCAATGCATTGCTCGTGTGAAATACGGCTTGCCATTTCATCACACTGTATCTTGTGAATAATGGATGAAGGGAAAGCAGCATATTCATTGATTTCCCAAAGGCGTTTAACACGAAGCCCCACGGCATTCTACTGACAACGGTACGAGCATATTGAATAGTTTCCAAGACAAATGAGTGACTCGGAGGCCTCTTAAGAACTAGAACCCAGACCGTTGTTATCGTCGGCGAGTGCTCTTCAGAGACAAGGTTACCGTCAGGAGTGCTCCAGAGTAGTGTGACCTCAGCGTTATTATTTTCTACATACGTGAATGATCTGACAGAAGCAGAAGCAGCAATCTGCTGCTGACTCCTGAAGACGTTAAACAACTACTAATATTATTGAATTACAATTACGTGCATCTTTAACAAGAAAGAAAACACAGAAAATATCGTGAGGAAGGCTGAACCAAAGTCTACGTTTCATTGACAGAACACGTAGAGATGCAACATTTACACTATAGAAACTGCCTACACTATACTTGTCCATCCTGTTTTGGAGTATAGCTGCGCATTGTGGGATCTCTTCTAACTTCGACCGACAGAAGATAAGGAGAAAAATTAGAGAATGGCGTTATTCGTTGCTACGAGATTGATTTGGAAAATTTCTTTCACCAAATTTCTGCTGCGAATGAGAAAATAATTTGTTTACACTCACCTACATATGGAGACATCATCATCATCATCATAAGAGAAATCAGTTCGAAAACGGAACATTTTAGAAATTCCTTTTTTAGAGAATGGAACGGTGTAGAAATACTATCAAAGTGGTTAGATAAACCTTCTGACAGGCACTGAAATGTGATTAGCACAATAAATATGTAGATGCAGATGCTGTGATATACGGGCAGGTGGCGTTATTGAATGAGTGTAGAAGGATACAAAATTTCTATTTCTTCTGAAGACTGACAGCTAGCTGTAAACGTTGAAAATCTAAGGTGTTGCAGATGAGTAGGAAAAGTACTCCCGTAATGTTCTAATACTGCGTTATTGTGTGCTGCTTAAGACAATCGCGTCGTTTAACAACCTAGGCGTAAGATAGCAAGCCATATGAATGGCACAAGAAAGTAAGGAATATCGTCAAGAGGGGGACTATCGACTTGGCCTTATTGGGAGAAATGTGTGGAAATGTGTTTCATCTGTAAAGAAGACAATGTGTAAAAGGCTAGTACGACCCATTTTTGCTCGTTGATCAAGTGTTTGGAAGTTCGACTTAAATGGAGAAATAGAAGCAATTCAGAGCCTGGCTGCTAGGTTTTGTTACCGGTGGCTTCGGTATATGCGAGAATATTACAGTGATGTTTTGGGAATTCAAATAGGAATAGTTGGAGGGAAAGCGAAGTTCGCTTCAACAAACACTATTGTGTGAATTGAGACGGCAGGAATTAGAAGCTGACAGGAGAACAATTCTACTGACGCCAACTTACACATTTCGCTTAAAAAGCACACACACACACACACACACACACACACACACATATAAGGGAAATTTGGGCTCGCACAGACCCATGCAACCATTCACTTTCATCTCGTTGTATCTGGAAGTGGAACAGTAAGTAAAATAAACAGTAATGGTTCGAGTTACCCTCCACCACGAACATTACGGTGGAATGTGAAATATGTATGTCGATCTGTGTACTTTTTTGTTATGCAGCGACAATTCACATTTTAGTTCAAAATTGTTTGTAAAGCTCTTCGACCTGACTGCTATATTCATTAGTCCCTAGACATAGAAACTACTTAAACTAACTCACACTAAGGGCAATTCATACACCCATGGCCGCAGGAGGACTCGAACCACTCCCGGGAGCAACCGCCCAGTCCCTAGCATGCCTTAGACCACGCGGCCAATCACGCACGGCTTACACTTTATGCCAACAAAAAGGCGAGGGATTTGTATATCTGGTTGAAGTGAGATCAAAACAATATCGTCTTACTACCGATATAACCAGCTGTAAGGCCCGAGTACTCATTTATTTTGTCCATCTCTCCTTCCCTTTTCTCTTTCCGTCCGCCTTCTCTGACAATCACCCTCTCATCCGTCTGTCAAAATCCTCCAACTCCTCACTCCATTGCCTCTTCCATCGGTGAAATTTTATATAACTGTGTTAACATTCGTTGCAATCAGTGAAGCGGTGTCCAAATTCATTACAAGGTAGCCTCCGCAATGCACCGTGTGAAATCTTTGCTAAACGGTGATGTCCGTATTGCACTGAATGCTGCGTGTGCTACATTTAATCAAAATCGGAATAAAACTGTAGATTTTACCGAAGTCCAAAGGTTGAAGCACCCTCTGCAATGCGCCATACAAAATTATACGTAGACAGTGATTTTTTTCTTGGTTTGAAGATCAAGTGTACAAAGTTTCATCGCAATCAAGTTAACGGATAGGCAGCGCATAAAATACTAACAAATTCAATGAGGCATTTAGCCACGCGTTTCAATGTTTATGATGTCATACCTCCTAAGCTATAAGTCGTACAGTGATATAATAGTGTAGGTACAGTCAATGGCATAAATTGATACGGCCTGCAAAATATGCTGCGAATACATTTTTCAGGAAAAATTAATACATTTAAACGTCATTCGTAAGGTGGTAGTTCTTGTCGCGTTTCGGTTCTCATGACGTCATATCTCCAGGACATAATCATACCTATAACCTTCGCGAAAGTGCACGCAATGCGCTGACAAAGTTTCATCCTAACCGTATGAACGGTGCGATAGCGCATAAAATACGAACAAACATACACTCATTATTTTTTTGGTTCAAGCTTTCCTAGCCTGTGTTTGCTTCCTAATATACGGTGAGTATGGTTGTTTCTGCCTTCAGCAAACACAATATATGTTTTTGTTCACTCTAACATGTTTCTGAAAAGTTTCTCAATCATCAGTGAGATTTCTATTTATTATTGTATCTTAGAACCATATTTTGTGTTTCTTATGGTTACCTGAGAGTTTCAGATAGGTTTTTAATACCATCCAGTAAGTCATTTTTGTCGATTCTTTTAAATTATATTTCGATTTGTTTGTAGCACTGTGTTTCTAGATATGTAGTGTCACTGTAAACAGTGAACCTCATACAGTGAAATAACATATCTAGAAACGTAGTGCTACAAACTTTCAAGATTTGTACGTTTCGTACAGTGCTATTTAGGTGCAACTGTACGAGAATATATTGAATTTTGCCCGAGAAATACCATTGATCGCCATCTGAATCGACGCAGTTGTAACGAAGTAAGGCTTGAGAACGCCCTGGAATTCCGCGCTGGCTACAGGTCTGGCGACGCTGGCGGATGCTAATGTTAGCCCTCCGTGGAAAGCCTGTTTCTGTTCCGTACATTACACTATCTGTCTGAATCATTGATGACAGACTCCCGGCCGGCACGTGCACAACAGCTGCTGCCCGCAGAGGCTTTCCATGGCTTTCATGATCGAAAGCTGCGAAGTAGTTGGAAAGTTTTTCTGCGCCGACAAAGTTAAAGGTGAAGAACGACAACACAAAAGCACATGCGAGTTTTGTATAGATAGTCGCTACTGCTGATTAAAGATGAAACATGTGCCGTTGAGCGATAGTCTTCATGACACTGCGAACATTGACGGCGTTCATTCACTTCTTGTTCCATTTTCGGCAGCCGATGTATGTATTTCGATTCTTTTATAGAGGAAAGGAAAGTCGAAAGGAACTGTGTACCATGCTTGAATATTTCATTATTTGCATTTTGTGTTCTGGAATTAGTTTTAATGAATAACTACATATAATCATAGTACTTAATTATGTCTCAGTTAATCCGTTCGAACAACAATAAAAGTGTACGAAAGTAAAATATCATAGAAACATATGACTAAAAGGTGCAATGGCACTTACATTTACTGTTTGAAATCATGGCTACAGAAAGAATTTATGAATGCGATACATCATGTCTGTATCTATTCGCATGTTATCACAGTAATGAACACACTCAAATAAGTGTTGTATCACCACGATTCTAGGTGTTCACGGCCCTTTACATAAAAAGGGTTTATAGAAATAAACAAACACCATTTCAGTTATGATTATTGCTCATGTTGACAGAATGAGACGGGTTGTGTAACAATAATTTATACAATATCAGTTTTGTTCCTGTTTAAAGCGTACACCAGTATCTCTAACACACGATAACATGTCCTCGTGCACTGAAGAATGCCTGCATTCCTCGTGGAAAACTGTTCACTACGTCATCACGTGACTGTTGGTCCAGATTGCCCCAAACCTCAACGGCGATTCGGCGTATCTCTCAGATTGGTTGGTGGATCATCTCGTCCCAGACATGTTCAGTAGGGCTCATATCTGGAGAACATTCTGACCATTATAATACTGTGATTTCCGTATCGTGAAGGAACGTATTAACAAGATGTGGGATGAGCAAGAGTACTGTCGTCCATTAATAGTGCCGATCTTGTTGCAATATACGTGGGAGGATGGCATACCTGTACCGAATAGCAATTTGATTGCCTTCTGCGACCACCAGTGGTGTACAGCGGTCTCACATAATGCCACCCGTAAACATCAAGGAACTACCACATTGCTACACTCATTGGACGGTGTGTCTAAGACATTAAAGCTCCCTTTAAAACCATCTCTGACGATCGTCTGGTTGAAGGCAGATGCAATTCTCATTGTGAATAGCACTTGATTCCTATTATGACACGTCCATTCAGAATGCATCGCTTCGAATGGTGTCTACATGTCGAAGCTGGACCTGGACGTCTCGTGTGAAGTTGTGTGTCATGCAACCTACTACTTACAGTGTAAGTAGAAACACTTCGCCCGGTGACTGCACGAAATTCATTATTCATCATGGTGGCTTTTCTCTCAGAGTTCCATCGAACTGAAATTCGCAAGTAGCGGTCATGAACTGCTGTGACAGCCTATTGGCATATATACTCCGCAATCCACCGTAAAGTGCGTGGCGGAAAATTTTCAAATGTTTGTAATTGTATGGGACTTAACTACTATGATCATCAGTCCCTAGGATTTCAATCTACTTAAAATAAATTACGCTAATGACAACACATACACCCATGCCCGAGGGAGGACTCGAACCTCCGACGGCGAGCAGCAATACTCAAGATGTGGTCGTACAAGCGTTTCATACGCGGTCTCCTTTAAAGATGAAGTATATCTTCCCAAAATTCTCCCAATAAACTGAAGTCGTCTGGCCACCTTAATAACAAATGTCCTTGCATGTTCGTTCCATTTGATATCGCTCTGCAAAGTTACGACTAGATATTTGAATGACGCGACTGTATCGAGAACCTCACTACTGATGCTGTATTCGAAAATTAAGGGAATGTTTTTCCTACTCATGTGCATCACCTTACATTTACATTTAGTGCTAGCTGCCATTCTTCACACCAACTAGAAATTTTGTCTAAATCATCCTGTGTGCTATTATAGTCAATTAATGACGGCACACTCCCACACACCACAGCATCATCAGCAAACAGCCGCAAATTACAAAATACTCTGTTCATCAGGTCATTTATGTAGATAGAAAATAGTAGCGGTGCTATCACACTCCCCTGGGGCACGTCTGACGATACACTCGTCTCTCATAAACACTGGCAGTCGAGAACAACGTACAGCGTTCTATTACTTAGGAAGTCTTCAATACAGCCACAAATCTGTGAACCTATTCCATATGCTCGTATTTTCGTTAGCACTCTGCAGTGTGGCACAGCGTCAAATGCCTTTTTGAAATCGAGAAAAACACAATCTGCCTGTTTCCCTTAATCTATGACTCGCAGGATGTCATGTGAGAAAAGAGCAAGCTGAGTTTCACATGATCGATGTTTCCTAAACCCGTGCTGATTCATAGAAAGAAGCTTATCAGTCTCAAGGAAATTTACTATATTCGAGCTGAGAATATGGTCCAAACTTCTACAGGAAACTGATGTCAAAGATAGTGGCCTGTAATTATGTGGATCAATTCTTTTACCTTTCTTATAAACGGGAGCCACTCGCTTTTTTCGTTTACTAAGAACTTTTCCCTAAATTAAAGATTCGCGGTAAATACAAGCTAAGTAAGGGGCCAATGGCGGAGAATACGCTTTGTAAAACCGAACTGCTATTCCATCCGGACCAGGAGCCTTTTTTATATTTAGCCCTCTCAGCTGCTTCGCTACACCGGAAATACCAATAACGGTGGATCTTTTCATTGTTTTATCGACGTTATAGACACGTATATCTCTAACCATTTATTTACAATTCATTAAAATTTAGTCCACAATTCCTGTACAGCTATTGTACCGGAAATAAACGATGTGCATTCATTTTCTAAGTGTCATGCTAACAATTGCTTATCGGCTCTTTCTAACCGAAACACGCTCCTAGACTACTTGATTGGTTAATTAACTTTGGTCGTACCTCCTTCACGTCCAAACAACATAGCTTTGGTTCACTCCGAGACGCCAGGAAACTTCCCTTGAGACTCCCACCTCACACAAATTGCAAGTGCTTCATTTGTGGAGTTATGACTGGATCTGATCGGCCGTCTCACCCCCTCTGTCATATCTGAAGCGCCTATGCATGGTTATTTATATCAGTATGTGTGCTGAGTGACATCTATGATTAATAAAAAGAATTGTGTTCTTGATGCAACTTACAAATTAAACGTCATTGTTGAGTATACAATTGAAGCAATATGCTGCAAAAATTTTTATGTGTATAGTATTCTGGGTCCAAGTTTGCTGAGTTCATTAATCTCTCCCTTACAATTCGAAGAATTCAGATGGCGCTACAAACAGAAACACTGTGAATTAAGAGCTGGCAATCCTGGTGACTACGCTACAGGGCCTCCATGATCAATACATTTGGAAAGGAAAGTAACGTCCAGCTGATGTCGTACAGTGCCACGGAAATAAGGATCGGTTTCATCATGATTGTGCCTCAAGTACACATGGGAGGCCGCATTAACAACTTCCAATAATTTCGGTAAATCAGCAGCCATTATCACTGCAAGACACCCTTCGTGGTAGCTCGTGTGGTCATAATTACAATGTTAATACCACAGCAGATATTGACGCCGAAAGATTGTCCACTCTCTCGTGCCACTGTGCTGTGACAGTTTTCCTCTAGCCATTCGTGCCAAATACGCTATTGGAACACCTATATTTTTATGGGTCCCTAGTCTGTTCTACCATTTCCCGTCTATCACAGCACCGATAAAACATTTAGGTAAGTAATACTCACATTTGAAACTTCCTGAGTGATTACAACTGTATGCCAGACTGGGATTAGAAAACAGGACATTCGCCTTTCGGGGAAAGACGCTCTACCGACAGAGATATCTCTGCACGCCTCATGGACTGTCATAACGTCATTGAAACCACTACTTCGTCTTCTACCTTCCAAACCTCACAGAAGTGCTCCTGCTAAAGTTGCTAGACTAGCACTCCTGGCAGAAAGGACATCGTAGGAGATGTTTTCAGATTGATAGCTTCTCTCTGAAGCGGTGTGTGCACTCATATGAAACTTCCTGGCATATTAAAACTGTGTCCCCATACACGGGATCAAAGCCACGAATTTTGGAAGTTAGAAGGCGGGATTCTGGAAGAAACACAGTTCTGAGTATGGACCATGAGGTTTACGCATGGAACACAGTGAGTAGAGCGCTTGCCCGCAAAGCATAACGGTCCTAGTTACGATCCCCGGTCTCGCACACCGTTTTAATCTGCCAGGAAGATTCATATCAGTGCAGAAACAGCTAGAGAGTGAAAATCTGCTTCTGAAATATCCACACTAGTCTTCATAATAATTCATGTACATGTGTTAACTTCAACCCACAAGAGTTCCGTTGTTGTGTATTGTTGTGGCCTTCAGTCCGCACACTGGTTTGATGCAGCTCTCCACAATACCTTATCCTGAGCAAGCCTCTTCAACTCCACATAAGAACGGCAACCTACATCTGTCTGAATCTGCTTACTGTATCCATCTCTTGGTCTTACTCTGTGGTTTTTACCCCATAAACGTCCCTCCAACGATAAATTCACAATTCCTTGATGTCTAAGAATGTGTCCTATTGATCGATCCCTTCTTTTAGTCAAAGTATGCCAGAAATTCCATAGGATTAATACCCCCCCCCCGGGGGGGGGGGGGGTATTACAGAGAATCTTTATTTCGACAACATTTTTTTAAGGTTTTTTTATTTATTTTTTATTTTTTTATTTATATTTTTTTTACAAAATTTTCAAAGTAAAAACCGGGGGAGGGGCGCGGTATTACAGATACTCTTTATTTCAAACACAACAGCTTATTTTTTTTCCAAAATCATATTCATGACTTCCTCGAATTTTCTTAAGTAATTCTTTCTTGGTTTTGATATTGTCATAGAACTGAGAGCAAGTGATATCTTTGTAGTTGTAACTGATGATCAACAAATCCCTTACACATTGTACAGACATTCGATTTCCTTCATTAGTCCATTGTATATTTAATAATGAAAATACCCTTTCCACAGCGATTTCGAAAAAGTACTGAACAATTTTTAAAAGTTCTGAATATTCATCTCTTGAACGATGATTCATGAACTCACACCATCTATGAGATACAGTTTTTTTCAAAAATGTTGGCCCAGTTTCGGATTTGAACTGTTCACACCGAAACTTTTTAGGCGAGTTACCTCATCAAACAATTCAATGTCATACACAACAACTTTTCTGTTTCTCAAGTAGGCAACAATATTTTCCACACTTTCCCAATCAACTTCCTTGTTTAGAGTTAACCAGTTGAATACAGTTAACTCCTCATACTGCCTCATTCACTTACTAAAGTAATCACTACATACCATATGAAAAGCTCTCATGTTTTTCCTGAACATGTGAACAACCTGGTCATTGTCACATTTAGAGATGACATCTCTTACTTTTAGGGGAACGAAGTTATTTTTAGCTCTCTCTAGTAGACTTGACACAGTATCAGAGAGGACAGAATACACTTCTACAACAGTCTTTTTTTCACCTTCAATACGCAATATTATTAGTGTAGGTAACTGGAGACACTATGTAGAAACTTGTAATTATGCCTTGTGCCGCGACAGACGACACTCATCTAGTTGTCAGCTTGTTTTATCTCTCCAGTTTTACTCAGTCAAATCACACTTGACACCACAGAACAATAGTTTGACGTGTAGGACCAAGAAATCGGGGGATTTTTAATGTTTTGGATGATTGCAACCGGGGGGGGGGGGGGCAGAAATAGAGCTTAAAAACCGGGTGGGCCCCGGGAAAATCGGGTGATTTGGTAACCCTAGCGATCCACCCACCTAATCTTCAGCATTCTTTTGTAGCACCACATTTCAAAAGCCTATATCCTCTACCTGTTCACACTGTTTCTGTTTCACTCCCATACAAGGAAACACTCCACACAAATGCCTTCGGAAAGGACTTCCTTAGGCTTAATTCAATATTCGATGTTAACAAATATCTCTTTTTCAAGAACGCTTCTCTATCCATTGCCATTCTGCATTTTATATCCTCTGTACTGCGACCACCATTTGTTATTTTACTTCCCAAGTAACAAACCTCATCTACCTCCTTTATTGTTTCGTTATCTAATCTAATTCCTTCAGAATCGTCTCATTACCTAATCTACTTCCTACGTACTGTAACGATAGAAAACCGGGGACAGGTTCATAGGACTCTTTCGGTTTATTTTCACATTTAGATTAGCTTCACAAAATTCGTGACGTTCCTCGTAAATCACACTGTATATGCAAGAGAAAATACCTTAATATATCGTAGCCTACCTTTTTTTTAATTTAACAGGAAACTATTAGCCTTTAACTTACGGAATATGAACTACACTATTACTAGGGTATATTTACATACTACCCTTGCAAAAAAACTTCAGTACACTTTCTGATTCCGTAGCAACAACAGAAAGAATAAAACTGTATAATTTTTCCTTTGTAAAATAGGGTTATTCATTTCGAGTTTGATAATCATGGATTAGAAAGAAACAATGAAATTTAATAAAATAGGAACATGGCCTATTTATTTATGTCAAATTTTGTTTCAAAAAGTACAGATTTCTGCTTAGAAAATCAAAGAAATTTTCCATCTTTATCTGAATACAGAAATAGCTATGTAGAATGAATCGTTTGTAATATTTCTGGCTTAAAGCCATCATATTAACACCAGAGAATTGCTTCAGTGCAGCCGGTTAGGACCTGTAGGCAACAGATGGTAAACGCTGGTGAGAACCACGACAGGTGGTACAATAGCTCGGGATCTCATGGGAAAGAGCACTGGCAAGTCTTCGGGAATTCTAGGGGAGTCCCCGAGCGGCAGGCTCTGGACGCCGATAGGCTGTAGCACTGGCGGTCACGCGCCAAAACGCAATCATATTTTTCTTAATATTTATTTAATAAACCAATTATTTATTCAATCAAATTCAGTTTAGAAAAACCTCTCAAAGCTAAGCTATGCCCTGAGTAGGTAAAACATATTAACAATTGCTAATTCAATAAACAAAACAATTAATTTAAGACGGACGATGCACGGCCGCCATGTTTGCGCGCCAAATTGCGGAGCGAAGGCAGCCTTGCATCGAGCCGCCACACTTCAATTCAATACACTTACTAGGAGGAGTAACATGTTGCATATGTAGGCGGTCATAAGACAAATTTATCATTTTGAGTTCAGTACACACACTCGGAGGAGAAATATGTGAGTTCAGAACATACACTCTGAGGAGTAACATGCAGACGTAGACGGTCGTAAAACATTGTTTAATCTTAGATTAAGGCAAAATGACTTTATATTTACTTTCAATTAAGACAATTTGTGTGAAGTGGGTGTTATTTACAGTTTGCTGGTATTCTGCATTCTATAAATAAACCAGATGGCATCCGAACTACCTCAGTTTTATTCCGTAATTTGATCAGTTTCTGCCGATAGTTTAGCAATTTCAGCCTCATTCAAGAATTCCGACCTGCGTGCTATCATTTACGAGGGGACATCTATAGAAGACATCGGGTTGGTGAGCTTTTAGAGTTTCTACTCTTCACACAGTGCAGTGGGGAGTTACTACAACCCTCGCGTACACTGTTATTGCGATACAAACGCAAACTGTTGTGCGTCATCCATGGCAACATGGAGGAGGAAAGAAAATGATATAGGACCGGTTAACTCACCCCCTGTAGACATTTTTTTCCTGTTGTACATGGCATCCCTGGCGGGAAAGTACACTTGCAGTACGTACGTAGAATAAAAGAGGCCTGGAATTAGCGGAAACTGTCAACAGTGAATCGTTGAAAAGGGACCGATTTACGCAAAAAATTACGGTGTTTCGGGTGAAATATGTGCATAGTAAATAATCGCAGAGAAACTGATATTGGAAGCAGCAAAGTGTCAATAGGAAGTGTGCGGCCACTGGATTACGTTACGTCGGTGCACGAGTCAGCAGATAGCAGTAAGGAGCAACACAGCCGGCACGCAGCTACGACGGGAGCAGAGAGGAGGCGACCGCACGCAGCAAGGCGAGTGGGGCAGCGTCTGGCGCGACAGAGGAGCAGCTAACCTGTCCAGCACAGCTGCAGTGGCACACAGCGGGTACAAAACAACGAGAGCGGGGTGTACACAAGGAGCGGCCGAATAACAGCAGCAGGCAGAGGTCAGCGACCGCCCAAATCAACAAACAGCAGTGGTCACGGAGCCGCGTTCTCAAGCAGTTAGGAGAGCGACGCGTAGCTGCCGTCAAAAGCAACAAGGAGTACAGCAGCAGTACAACTATCTACAGCAACGCTCACGAGAAACGTAGGCTGCACACATGCGACGGAAGAAAAGTTAGAGTGAGTGTTGTACTTAGAAGTTTTGTAAAATTAACAAATGCAATATCTAAATTGTTCTGTAAAACTAAGTGATTAAGAGTAGTAGCAAACTCAGTAAAATGGCTAGCGAAAATAACGGTAAATACTTCTTATGAAGCAGAGAGCGAGCGGGTGCTCACAATGTGGGCAATGATCCATTGGATCAGCCACAAATGGAGCACACAGTAAATGTTAGCTTACATTTTGTCAATCAGTCTTGTGAGGCAAATGATAATGTAGAAAACATTGTAGATGAAAATGCAGATTCTGGCCAGTGGCTCTGACAATGTAGATATTCTAACAAACCCAAACATAGAACTAATTACTACACAAAATGTAGATGATGCCTGTCTTAACCACAATGAGGTGGAAAATCTGAAAGCGAACGTCGGAGACAATGAATCCGACGCTGGCATTTCAGATGAGCAGGCATCAGTATTGAGTGAGGTGAACCATAGTACTGCCTCAGCAGATACTTTGCTGGTAGAAAATAGCAAAGAAAAAGAGATTAACCAAAATAATAAAACAATGGACGGGTTCAAAATACTATTAGATCATGTTAAAGATACCAGGTTAGAGCTAAAACAAAACAGAGGAAAACACAAAAAGATTTGAACAGAACAAGACGAAAACATAAAATGATTAGAAAAACATGTAAAAGAACACACACACACAAACAAGACGAAAATATAAAAAAATAGAAAATAAATCACAAAACGAGTTAAAACAGACGTCAGAAAGTCTAACTGAAATAAATATACAAATGGCTAACATGAATCGTAAGTTTGAGGTTTTGCAAAACAGGGCAGACGCCAATAATGCTACCTCAGCTGACTGTTGGCGGAAAATTGATCAGGAAATACTAGAATGGGACGAAAAATTGAAAATAGAGAAATCCTATGTTAATTATGATGTTAATTTTCAAGTTAAGACAATTAATGAAAACATGCCGGATCAAGAAAATGCTGTGTTATTAATTACTACAAATAATCATACTGAATTATCTGCTTGTAAAGGCGATATAAATATGCTTCAGAGTAGATTTTGCGAAGCTGAACAAAACGTGACAGAACTACCTGAAAAGTGCAGTGTTGCTAAAGATTTAAGTAACATAGAAAGTGAATTTACGCAAAAGTCTGAAACATGTGAAGCACAAGAAAGAAGGGAGGGGATAGTAAAAGTAAAAAGTAAATGATGCAGTAAATCTCACAAATATTTATAAATCCAATCATTTTTCAAATCAAGGTAATGAACACCCAGCTGCTTTTGTTCGGCAATGCAAGGACACTACACATGTACACTTCACAAAGCAGCAAAGGAAAACTAGTGGATCTTATCAGAGAATACATTCCGGTAAAATGAATTTTGTCACCTGGAATGAGCTATCATTACACAATATGGTAGTAGACAGCCTGCTTCTGGAAGGTTCATTTAGTAGAGAATTGTCATGAATATGTTTCAATCGTCTGTGAGCGACGAAAGTATCAAAAAAGGTTATTTGAAAGAGGAGCAATCAAAGAAACACACAACACAGCAGACATCATAAAACGTTATGTACGAAAGAAAATAACTCAGGGGGCGTTATTATTCTTTATATCGCTAGGTAGCTGACGCCTACCAGGAACCAGAGTTGACTAACAGCTTACTTCCGTTCTTTCCACGCTGTTAGTTTTTCCACCTTCATCATTCAGAACTGTTATCTATCGTCTTTAAATTTCTTCTCTATCACACGAACTGGACAATAAAAAAACAGATGATGACATAAAATTAAAAGATAAAAATCAACTACATTGGAATATAAACACAGGCTCAAGCTCAAGACAAAGTATACATGTGTATCACCAAAACATAGGTAGAAAGCCAGTACAGAAAAACAGCAAAGAACAGACACCAGATACAAAGCGAAGGAACAAACGTTATTTGAAACCTTATAGATAATTTATGATACGTGAGTAATATGTAAACAGTGACGCTGAAGAAGAGGAGATTTTGCGAACAAGGTAAGTGGATAAGTAAATAAAGTATGGTTTTAGTAATTGAGAAGGTAGATGGTCTGCTCTTTGTGTGAGATGTTAAGGAACAAGTGAGCATTAGGTGTGACGGAATATGAGAAAATTTATAAGACGACTGTAAGTCGGCAAGTTTACGTAAATCAAATACTAGCGGTATCATTAGGAGACATAAGTAGGTCAGCCAATTATGTGAGGCAGGTAGCTGTGGTGAGTTGAAGTTTAAAAGCAACTAGAAGTCGACCAATTTATATTGATGAAGTGGGACTAGTAGTAGTAGTAGTAAAGGAGGTGCTAATATTCATTAGGCGACGGTAAGTCGGCCACACTTGCAAGAAATAAAGTTGTAGTATTAAGGCGAGGTAAGCGTTAACCCTAAAAATGCTATGAAGTGGATCCCCTTCCTTTTCATTGATCACTTAGTAGTAGAAATTTTACATCTGTTATTAAGAACGATGGGATCTATATAAATAATCACTGGATCAGAAGCGTAAAAATGAGGTTAGTTGAAGAGTATGAAGTAACGCTTCAATTACATGAAATACAAACAAAACAGGTTAGACATTGTATCATGTATAATTTTTTTTTTTTAATTTCGAAAAAAAAAAACAAGAAACTATGGTGTCGAATAAAGCAACTGGCTGTCCATTCTGTATAGGTACTGTGTTTTATTGATTTTTGGTGTTAAAAACGTTCACATTCTCGCAATACGCGATGAAATCTATTTGTATGCCTGTATGAAAATGAGATCACAAAACCAAAGCAACAATAAAGAAAACGTGATAAGAATTACTACTATGTACAGTCAACGAAACGGCAGGACGCCAATATTTCAGTAGGCTGGGCCGCAGCGCCATCTGACGCTGTAAACATGGTACGGTGGAAGGGGTAGAGCAGGTGGTGCCTGCGCACGCCTGGCAATGAGCCTGACAACACAAACACAGATGTGACAACAAACGTGAATGACTTGTCCAATGAGTCAACATTTGTCTCCTATTATATACATATATTGTATTTCATTCATGAATCAACATTTAGCCATGAAATTTATTAATTTTGTTACTTTATTTATAAGCCAACGCTTATGCTTATACAAGATATCATGACTGATTATGTACTCTTGTATTTTATGTATGTAATAATATTTAAAATTTACATTACATTCTTTTTGAATTATTGTGTATTCTTGTATTTCGCTTATGTATTTCATGGTAATTTTTGTATTTAGTTATGATGATAAAATTTTGCAATATCTAACTTCTTATAACATCTGTAGGTTGTTATATATAACGTAACATTTCTTGTACTGTCAAATGGTAGACAGATTATGACTGTCTAAACTACGTGATTAGTGTGTTAGTGAAACTAATGGCAAAGAAAGCAAAGTGATAATGAAAATTATTTTTAGTTGAATGAAGTGATGTAGGGTATTCACTAAAATTTAAACGGCCTGGTGTTGAGTGTAGTGGTTTAAAGTATCAATATGTTGTGGACGGCAAAGTGCCGATTTAAGTGCATTCATATAGGGTATATGATAAGTTTTATGCACATGGCTTATCATCAAGCAAATGCATTTGTGACTCATGTGACTGGTGATAAGTAATTATCTCAATAATAATATGTTAATGTGGCATTCTAGCCAAAAGACAGCAATGTGCTGACAATCATCTGTGTATATATGTGTACGATTTATGTTTATGTATATTGAAAATTGTGTACTTATGTTTGTACAATATGTTTGTATGTACTAACGTAACCATTAATTATTTCTTTGCAGGAAATTAGTTAGTAATGTTAACAACTGAAACAGACAGAAATTTTCATAATATTTTACAAATGTAAAACAGATTAAATTCACAGTTTAAGAGGACATAGTGAGGCGTTTGAGGGATTTTAAATTCTATAAATTTGAAAACAAAATTAAGATTTTTCCAAATTGTTAGTTGTCTGAGAAAAACTCCAATTTTTGAAAATGATAGAAGTAAGGGGATGTGTAATATTTCTGGCTTAAAGCCATCATATTAACATGAAGCCGGTTAGGACCTGTAAGCGACAGATGGTAAAAGCTGGTGAGAACCACGACAGGTGGTACAATAGCTCGAGATCTCATGGAAAAGAGCACTGGCAAGTATCCCCGAATTCCACGGAAGTCCCCGAGAGGCAGGCACTGGACGCCGATTGGCTGTAGCACTGGCGGTCACGCACCAAACGCAATCATATTTTTATTAATATTTAATAAACTAAGTATTTATTCAATGTCAAATTCAGTTTAGAAAAACCCCTCAAAGCTAAGCTATGTCCTGAGTAGGTAAAACATATTAACAATTGCTAATTCAATAAACAAAACAATTAATATAGGACGGACGATGCACGGCAGGCATGTTTGCGCGCCAAATTGTGAACCGAAGGCAGCCTTGCATCGAGCCGCCACACTTCACTTCAGTACACGCACTGGGAGGAGTAACATGTTGCATATGTAGGCAGTCATAAGATACATTTATCCTTTTGAGTTCAGTACACGCACTCGGAGAAGTAATATGTGAGTTCAGAACATGCACTCTGAGGAGTAACATGCATACGTAGGCGGTCATAAAACACTGTTTAATCTTAGTTCAAGGTGAAATGACTTTATATTTACTTTCAGTTAAGACAATGTGCGTCAACTGGATGTTATTATGCAGTTTGCTGGTTTTCTGCATTCTTTAAATAAACCAGATGGCATCCGAACTATCTCAGTTTTATTCCGTTATTTGATCAGTTCCTGCCAATCGTTTAGCAATTTCAGCCTCATTCGAGAACTCCTACTTGCTTGCAATCATCTGCTTGGGGACATATATAGAAGACGTCAGGCTGGTGAACTTTTAGTGTTTCTACTCTGCAGTGGGGAGATACTACAACCCTCGCGTACACTGTTATTGAGGTACAAACGCAAACTGTTGTGTGTCATCCATGACAACATGCACCCCGTTTACATGGGCTCCCAAAACCGGATTTCGTAAACCGATTTCCCAATTCCGCTTTTGATTGGTCATGTAAACACTCCAAAATCGATTCTGGAAATCCGCTTCTCTAAAGCGGTTTTCCAGTTCCACAATCGATTTTCGTGCCCATGTAAACGCAACCGTTTTTGAAGCGTTCTTGGCTTGTCAGATTGTGTTTTCTTGTTATGAATTTTCGGCATATATGGAAAGAGTGATGTTTTCTAATGTGAAATAAAAGTATAAATATTAGAGTGAACATAAATCTATGTATTTAAATAAAGGAAAATAGCGATTGTACAGACTAAATACAGAACTGAATCAGCTGTTTTCCAGCCGCCATGTTAAGTGAGCTCAGAAATCCGATTCAGGCTACGCCATGTAAACACGACAGCGAAAAACGGTTTACGAAAATCGGTTTTCGTCTTCCGGAAGATGTGTTGCATGTAAACGTAGTGATGAATTAGGAAAGAAAATGATATAGGACCGGTTAACATACCCCCTGTAGACATTTTTTCCTGTTGTACGTGCCGCGTGCCGCCACCAAACTCACTATACATATCAGAATGGTCTTTCCTAAAGGTTCGCGACTTATCGGTAAGCAAACGATATATTTAGAAATCTAGAAATATGGGCATTGTATCCTATACGATATATACGAGTTGTGGCAGTAACATAGCACCATGAATGAAATATGTAACGCGACAATTAGTCCTTAAATACAAAAAAAGCTGAAAGTAGAGCTTTGACGAAACGCTTTTATTGTTTGGGACATAGGACGCAATATGTTTAACACACTTACTCTGCGAGTTATTCTCACCCACTGAGTATGGGCCTATGAGCCTACTGACACTATAGTTCAAGTGTTCAAGTGTTTGTATAGCTTATGGGACTTAACTACGGGGTCATCAGTCCCTACACTTACAGACTACTTATGAACTAGCTAACACTAAGGACGGCACAAATATCCATGCCCGTAGTGGCTGTGCAAACCGTGACGCGCTTCAGTCCCCTCGGCCACGGCGGCTGGCACTATAGTTCCTTAATATACCTGTGCTGTATACTCCTGAGTCATTTATGAACATGTGAGATGCCCGTGAAATCAATATAGCGCGCTGGTATTTGAAAATTTACGACATAATATGCAAATGAGACCCGACACAAGCCAGGACGTTTAAAAACGGAGAGGCAAGACACTACTAACAGTTTCCTCGCAATATCCTTTCATTAGTGAGTGGTAGTGCATTAACGTATGATGGAGAGTCTGTGAAGTTTGAAAAGCAAGAGAGAGGAACCGGCAGGCGGACAGCTATGGGCCGCTTCTGACCCATACCCTGGTAGGAATGGCAGTAATACTATTGACAGAAAAAGCCTAAGTTACAGGAACAAGTTGTGATATAACGCACAGCCTTACTGAATATAATGTTTGAATACAGCCCATTAAAGAAGAGGAACTTCTTCTGGATAACACAACTACTTTCCAAAGATTGGGTATAAGTAGGTGTATTAGACGGCAGACGTTCCGTAGTATCATCTCGTCTTATAATTTACCTTCTCCCCTCTATACATAAAGTATTATGACAATTTCTAATAAATTTGTCCATAATGTGTGGGCTTTTTATTTGCAGTTACTTTACAATTATTTGGAAGTTCTAAATCCGTATTTGTTCATGGCAATTGCAGGATGATCTAGAAATCAAGTTAATTCTAAATATACATATTACTGCGAACCACAGATGATTTTTAATTTGAATAAAATGCCTCTTGTTTCTTGAAAGAAAGAGTTTCATATATTTGAAAGAGGGAGATAAAATAAAAACCAGATGCTTCGTCGTCAACGAATGGAACACCTACCAAATACTAGAAAAATTTTATAATACTAATATATTAGTATTGGAATACAATCATATTTGTCAAACTGCTTCGTATATTTAGCTTGGGATATGCAGTTTGTAAAATGTGAATTCAGTGCCTTCTGTGGGGTATGGGGCTGAAAACTGCGGTATGGAGCTCATCGGTGTTGAACTATTATTGGCCATTGGTCTTTTATGTGGATCCCAAATAGAGTCATTGTAAGTGTGACGACTTCTGCCCTTTTGGAGCACAGCGTCACACTTTCTGTATGGAAAAGTGTCTTACAAAGAGTACACGGACGACAAATATTTAAGCACAAAACATTGAAGTATAAAAGTGAGAACCTATACATAGGTCTGGATGCTTTGGCCAGGGGGAAATAACTTAGAATACTGACATAAATGAGATGGTGTCATATTTTCGTATATTTTTAGCACAGTTGCATGCCATAGACAGGAGGTTTGTTTGTCTTGCATTTTCTTACATTTCGTGCATTTTTACATTTATTCGTGATATGCATCAACTTCTCTGTTACTCCATACTGACAATTGCTTCGTGACAATTGTTACTGGTATCATTCACCCTACTCATACACATCGCTTGATTCGATCTCAGAGTGAGTAACTCATTTACTGGGACGCTTATGTGTGATGTGTGCGAGCGCTCTGTTATTCTTTACTGGCAGTATATAAGTGAAAGGGTCTTCTAAGAGCAGCAAAATATTGATATGACGTTCAGAAAAACGTACCAAAATTCATGTACATGTAATAAAAATATAATTAATTAATTATGTGTAGTAGGTAGTTGGTCTTCTCACTACAAATCATGCAAACTGCTATATTATTTTGTATTCAATGCACGTGGTGTATACAGTAGCCCATTCTCAATTGCCGAATTGTTTGACCGGGCTTCATTGTAATTTCCTCGATAGCAGCGGACATTATTTTCTATTGGAAACTCTTAAACTTCAGAAAATTCTGCACCACATGAAAATTCTACACAGATAGGTAAAGTGTGGGACGTGAGGCCTGGTGAAACCTCTTTCCGCCTTCCCCTCCCACTCCACTTCACTGAATAACCTTTGCAAGTGTCAATGAGGACAGTAGTTCATGATTTTGATGATGTCATGGTCCTTATTCATGTGGCAGGATGAAATTATGTTAGAAACAAGGTAGTTTTATTATGTTACGGAAATATAGCTTCGACAGTTGTTCAAAAACCTGATGATTGCATCTCGAGTCCTTCAAAGTACTGACAATGCTGAGTCAGTGACTTAGCGACTTGGACTAAATGACCACTGCCATTGTAGTATATATATGATAAATGTACCAATTATCGACATCTTAAAGGAATTCTCATTAAATATCATGTGTAAATCCTATTTAACACTATGATAGTGGTTGTAACTTATTGTGACATGACACATAAATCTATCTGGTATCGTATGGATATGCGCAAGTCCTTGTAGTAACAATCAGTTCAGTTTAAAATAATAATATTTATAAGCTGCACCTTTTGTACCAGAGATGTGGCAAGATCCTATTGTCGGCGCTCAATTATACTATTTATCGCCAATGGGAAGTAAAATTTTATTTCTGTATGACGGGCTATTAAGCAATTACATGCGGTTTTTTAAATATAGAATTAAAGTGCTGATTACTCGGAGTACCTAATACTGGTACACATACCCGAAAGGGTTCATCACAGTTCATATTACATATTTATAGAGGCTGCAGAGGAGAAGTAGTAAATCAGGTAGTGCGTTGCAACCCATGTCGGGAAATGTTATCTAAATATTCTATGACAATCTTACTCCTATTCGATACTATAAAACAAATCTCTTCTATTGCAATCTCTTTGGTCTCAATGTTTTTTAATTTGCAGGAATGTCGGCACGTTCTAAGGCACTATGTTACCGATTGTACCGTCGCTCCCAGTCGGACCGATAATCCTAGCAAGTTCGTCGCTTAGTCTTTGAAAAATTTATTTTTTATTTGCATTTATTTATTTATTTATTGAGAGGAGGTAGGCCTAATATGGGCCAATCAAGAAACAATGTGCAGCACTTGACCAGAAGAAGTAATGTGTTCCACAGTTTAGAAGACGTAGAAGTGTTCTAAATGGCCGGAATTTATTTTCGCACATCACTACAGATATATTCCGGGAAGGTTCCTTTCAAGGGCACGACCTGTTTCATTTCCGATCCCTAACCAAATTAATCCGATCTCGTGTTCCGTTTATAATGACCACGTTGTCGACGGGACGTTAGATCATAATCTTCCCTCCAACCTTATTACCGTACGCATTTTGGAGCCCATATTCACTTGACATTTCTTCTTGTTTTAATCCATACTACCTCCTTTCAAGGTATGAATAGCAAAGTGCTTTAGTAGAAGATGTTTGTTTCGTAGCAACGAAGATGAAGTAAGTGCTAGGAACGTCGTTAGATAACATATCTGTACATGCCATTTACAACTTCTGGAAGTGTGTAACATTAACTGTAAAACACTCTGTATAAATATTCACTGCGCTCAATTTATCTGAAGAAGCTAAGATATCTCGAAAACTACAGATCGGATGAAACAAACGTGAAATTAAAATGGTTTCTTTTCACCGGCGGTCATCCAATTATACCGAACTTGACCACCCACTACCATGTCCCCTAGAGGGGATGGGCAGTGGAGAGTAAAAACTTAAATAGTAACCACCTAATATTAGTGCATATTTGGATTTTCGAGGGAAAAACAGACCCATCAACCAGAGAAATAAAAGTAGAGGTATCAGATATTTTCAATAAGAAAAACCTACCGACCCACCGAGGATAGGAAGCACTACTCAAAGTTAAAATCGAAAAATTATTTATTCTTTCACTTCTAAGACTGAATGAAAAGTAAGTTTTGCACGGCCTTCTTAAAGGCAGTAATAATTCGTTGCGCTGCCACAGTTACGCATCAAATTGTTCCCTTTCCATCATGTCGGAGGAATACATAATTGAGAATGGGCTTTACTTTTAAAATTATTCATTCTTCTACTCTCAGTGCGTGAGGTTTAGGGGTTATTTCAAAATAACGCTAATGTCTATTTTATTTCTCTGATTTTATGAGCTTTTCTCGACAAAACTCCACTTTACAATAATTTGTTACCTATTTTAAGTTTTGTTGATTAGAGTGTCATTTATCACGAATACAAAAATGTTAAGATAAAACGTTCGTGTTTTGTTTTATGGAAAATCAAAATATGCAGCAAAGTTTAGGTTATTCCTCTTTAGGCAAGCCACGTCGCGGATTGCGCAGCCGCTTCCGTCTGAGGTTCGAGTCGTCCTTCGGCTGTAGGAGTAAGTGTTCTTAGCGTAATTTAGTTTCAGTTAGTTTAAGTAGTTTGTAAATCTAGGGACCGAAGACCCAAGCTGTTTGCATGAACATTGGTGATTTTTGACTACGGTTTTGCTCCACATCTAGGTAGGTGCACCATTAAGTTTGCTATCTTTTGGATGTTCCTCTCCAAGACGAACACATTTTGATCATAATGTTATTTATTCGATGTGTAGTTTTATAGATATGTCACTTTCTTAAGAGAAACTGAACACCATGTATGTGCCCAGATTTTTGAGATTGACGCTGTTAAGAAACTATAACATAAACACACCAACGTATCGTATGACACATCGAATCGCCAAATTTCACTTTTAACACACAACTTTACAATGCATTGTCAATGAGTGACACTATACATTCTGCTAATGACATATCATGAAAAGCTATTGGACATATAATCAATTCAGCAACTCCATATAAATATCATAACATACGATTTATCTTCATAAAAATACGAAGTGTGTAACAATAAATATAGTATATATTTAGTGTTCATCAAATGTGCCTGGAGACTGGTTTCTGGATCTCTCCAGCCTACTGTATCATGAGAGAGCCTTTTCATCTTCTCATAAGAACGGCAACCCATATCCATTTGAACCTGCTTACTGCGATAGTCACTTGGTCGCTCACTGTTGTTTTACCCTATTAATTTTCGTCCACTGCTAAACTGACGACTCCTTGATGTCAAGAATATGCCCTATCAATCATTGACTTCTTTTAGTAAATTCCTTTCCTTTCCTATTCAGTTCAGTAATTTGTCACTAGGTATGCGAACAACCAACCTAATTTTCAGCATTCAACTGTAGCACCACATTTCTTCTACTTGTCTGAACTACTTATCGTCCGTGCTTCACTACCGTACAACGCAACTCTACGCACAAACTTCCTTAAGCATTTCTGTGATCTCATCGTCATCGGCAGAGCTAGTTGGCGTATAAACTTGTTCTATTCTGGTCGGTGTTGGCTTCGAATTTATCGCTGCGGCGGAGTGACCAAGCGCATTGAGGCGCTATGCTGCGATGTGCGAGGCCGTTCCCCGTCGGGGGTTCGAATCACCTTCGGGCATGGATGTTTGTGTCGTCTTTAGTATAAGGTAGTTCACAAGTAGTTTGTAAGTTTAGGGACTGAATGACCCAGCAGTTAAGTCCCATAAGCTTAACAAACATTTGAACATATTTTTTTCGTATTTATCTTGACTATGATAATATGATCACTGTGCTGTTCATAGTAGTTCACCCGCATTCCTATTTCCTTATTCATTATTTGACCTACTCCTGTAATACCCATCACTGAGCTTTCGCTTTTTAATATCCACCCACCTGACCAGAAATTCTGTTTATCCTTCCATCGAACCTCATTAATCCCCACTACATCAGCGTCCAAGTTATCCATTTCTCTTTTTAAGTTTTCTAACCTCCATACCGCATTAAGAGATCTATAACTCCACGCTCCGATCCGTAGAATGCCAGTGTTGTTATCCCTGATGACGACATCTTCCGGAGTAGCCCTAGTCCGGAGATACAAATGTGGGAATATTTTACTTACGGAATATTTTACCCGAGAGTTTCTCAAATGTTCAAATGTTTGTTAAGCTTAAGGGACTTAACTACGGGGTCATCAGTCCCTAAACTTACAAACTACTTATGAACTACTTACGAACTAGGACGGCACAAATATCCATGCCCGAGGGGGGATTCGAACCCCCGACCGTAGTGGCCGTGCAGACCGTGACTGGAGCGCCTCAGTCCCCTCGGTCAGCCGCGGTGGAGTAGCCGAGCGGGCTAAAGCGTCTCGCTGCGGAGCGCGCGGTTGCTCGCCGTGGAGGTTCGAGTCCTCCCTGGGGCATGGGTGTGTGTGTTTGTCCTTAGGTTAGTTTACCTAGGTGTAAGTAGTTTGTAAGCTACGGACTGATGACCACGCAGTTTGGTCCGATAGAATTACAAACATTTTTGCCCCTCGGCCACCGCGGCCGGCGAGAGTTTCTCGTTATCAAGTATCCATATAGTAGAGGTGCATGTACTCGGAAAAAATAATGACTTTAGTGTCTACTTGTTCTCATACAGTAACTGTATGAGAAATTCATGTTGGCTGATATTACAAGTTCAGCTCAGTCAAATGTTCGTAAATCTGTGGGACTAAACTACTATGGTCGTCAGTTCCTAGTCTTACAAACTACTTAAACTAAACTAAGGACAGTACACACATATACATGCACGAGGGGGGACTCGAACCTTCGTCGGGGCAGACTCGTAGTGTCTGACATGGCTCTTAGAACCGTTTGGCTATTTCCGCGGGGCCAAGCTTAGTGTATTATTCAGGCTGTTGCCGTGCAACTAGTGAAACGGCTCCTTCCTCTCCACAGATTTTCCTTCGCTGTGGTTGCACGTACTGTCCTGCTACCCCAATCGTTGAAGCACGCAAGCCACCTCACCTCGGCAATGTATGTGGTTCATGGGGTGGGTTTATGGAATATCTGATTGTAAGTAAAATTTCACGGTCGAAGATACTGCTTCACTGAATATGAGAATTATGTTGAAGAAATGAGATCTGCCACGCACACATAAATAATGTGTCCAATATTGCGAAATGACAGTAAAAATACTTGTTATTTATCTGTTTTACGAAACGTTTTCTTTACACTTTGGCCCTGCGCAAGAGCGATAAAGCAAACACACGACCAGCCTGTGTACCAAAGAATCAGGAAAGAGCATAAATCACGGAGTACAAGAAAAGGTGAACAATGAGATGCATCGGAAATAGACAAATTATTTTGAACTACAGATAAGATATGGATCTGCCGTGCCGGATACGTAGCGATGGAGTGGCCGTGTTCTCTAAGGCGCCTTGCTGCGGAGCGCGCGGTAGCTCACTGTCGGAGGTTCGAGTCCTCCCTCGGGCATCAGTGTGCGGGCGTGTGTGTGTTTCTTCTTAGGTTAGTTTAAGTAGTTCGTAAGCCAAGAGACTGATAACCAGAGTAGTTAAGTCATATAGACTTACAAACATTTGAACATTCTGCCACATATACACACTTGAATTCAATGTTCGCGAAACCATCACCCAAAAATACATAGTAATCAGCAGCCATGTGCAATGCTGTGCTACAAACGCACAACAAAATGAGGTAAATGAGAAAGACAACAAATGTGTGGATGTCCTCTACGCGGACCCTTCGCAGAAACTCTCTCGTCCTCTGCCGTAGGCCTACTTGGCTGACACAAGATCATTTTCTCCGTCGCGAAGTTCTTCCTCAGTGTCGCTGTGGCGCACATTTGACAAACGCTCTCATCATACTACAGTGCCACAATTTAGCCACCCAGAAGTGGAATTTTAATTTTCCTGACGTCTTAACCCACGTTCTACCTGACACTTTATCTATGCCTGCTCTAGTTTTAAAATTATTCATAAATTTCAAAAGTGTACTGAAGAGCATTACTATAATCAAAATATCCACGGGTGTACTGCCGGTCTATAGTGTCCAACGGGCACAATATTTCGGCGATCATACATATCGCCATCATCAGGTGATCTGACGGACTGAGCTCCTGGAAACGCGCCGGCACGGAGATCCGCACGCTACGGCTGCTCGAAGGGAACTGGGTTCTAGCCCGGTAGCGGGCCATTTAAATACCCTCTGCCCGCGGAGCGACCCCTCCGCGGTCCGCGCCCCGCGCCGCGGCCGCGCAGTGGAACCGATTGCGCCGGCGTCTGAGAAGACGTCGGTGTGAGGGCTCTGTCCGCCGTGGTCGTCACTTCGTTACGTTTGCTAGATTTACTCTTAATTAACCCAATCGCTGGTTCCCAAGCTTTGCTAAGATTATAGGCAGAGTCACGGTTTATGAGGTCGTCACTTGTGCGAATTTCAATGGCCTCTCTAACGACGCAGTCCCAGTATCTCGACGTCTGTATCAGAATCCTAGTGTGTACATACTCCATGGCGTGATTCTCCGACAAACAATGTTCACCGACCGCCGACTTGCTCGGATACATCAATCGTGTGTGCCTCTGGTGATCAGCGCATCGATCCTCGACGGTACGCATAGTCTGTCCAATATATGACTTTCCACACTGACACGGAATCTGGTACACTCCCGCCTTCCTCAAACCGAGATCATCTTTAACGCTCCCCACCAGTGCACGAATTTTATTCGGCGGACAAAAAACAGTTCCAACCTGGTGTTTTCTCAAAATGCGGGCGATCTTCCCTGAGAGTGCGCCGGTATATGGAACGAACGCAGTGCCTACATCCTCCCTTGCGTTTTCATCCGTTTCCACAGGTTGTGTTGTAGTGGTTGGGCGGAGAGCCCGCTGAATCTGCCACTCTGAGTACCCATTTTTTCGAAATACAGTTCTCAGGTGTTTCAATTCCTGGGGTAGACTCTCTGCGTCGGAGATAGTGCGCGCCCTATGTACTAGAGTTTTAAGTACCCCATTCCTCTGTGAAGGGTGGTGACAGCTGTCTGCGTGTAAATACAGATCAGTGTGCGTTGTCTTCCGATATACACTATGCCCCAGGGTGCCGTCAGCTCTTCTCTTGACCAAGACGTCAAGGAACGGCAATTTACCCTCCGTTTCAGTCTCCATAGTGAATTTGATGTTGGGGTGTATGGAGTTCAGATGTGTAAGGAAGTCAAGGAGTTTATCCATACCATGTGGCCAGATGACGAAAGTGTCGTCCACATAACGGAAAAAGCAAGTAGGTTTCCATAAAGATGATGCAAGGGCTTCCTCCTCGAAATGCTCCATGTATAAATTTGCGACCACAGGGGAGAGTGGGCTACCCATGGCGACTCTCTCCGTTTGTTCGTAGTATTCGCCATTGAAAAGAAAATACGTGGAGGTCAAGACATGCCTAAAAAGTTCGGTGGTCTTCTCGTCAAATTTCTGACCAATCAAATCTAGTGACTCTCGAAGGGGCACCCTCGTAAACAACGAAACGACGTCAAAACTTACCATGATATCTGACTCACCCAGCCTGAAGTTGTTAAGGCGTTCCACAAAATCCACGGAATTACGTATGTGATGATGGCATTTACCCACATAAGGACTTAATATTCCCGTCAAGTATTTGGCCAACAAATATGTAGGTGCTCTGATGTTACTGACAATGGGACGTAACGGTACCCCATCTTTGTGAACCTTAGGGAGTCCATAAAGTCTTGGCGGTACCGGGCCTTGAGGTAAAAGTTTCTTGGCGACACCCTCCGGCAAATCCGCATCCTTGAGAATCCCTTGCATCATCTTTATGGAAACCTACTTGCTTTTTCCGTTATGTGGACGACACTTTCGTCATCTGTCCACATGGTATGGATAAACTCCTTGACTTCCTTACACATCTGAACTCCATACACCCCAACATCAAATTCACTATGGAGACTGAAACGGAGGGTAAATTGCCGTTCCTTGACGTCTTGGTCAAGAGAAGAGCTGACGGCACCCTGGGGCATAGTGTATATCGGACGACAACGCACACTGATCTGTATTTACACGCAGACAGCTGTCACCACCCTTCACAGAGGAATGGGGTACTTAAAACTCTAGTACATAGGGCGCGCACTATCTCCGACGCTGAGAGTCTACCCCAGGAATTGGAACACCTGAGAACTGTATTTCGAAAAAATGGGTACTCAGAGTGGCAGATTCAGCGGGCTCTCCGCACAACCACTACAACACAACCTGTGGAAACGGATGAAAACGCAAGGGAGGATGTAGGTACTGCGTTCGTTCCATATACCGGCGCACTCTCAGGGAAGATCGCCCGCATTTTGAGAAAACACCAGGTTGGAACTGTTTTTTGTCCGCCGAATAAAATTCGTGCAGTGGTGGGGAGCGCTAAAGATGATCTCGGTTTGAGGAAGGCGGGAGTGTACCAGATTCCGTGTCAGTGTGGAAAGTCATATATTGGACAGACTATGCGTAGCGTCGAGGATCGATGCGCTGAACACCAGAGGCACACACGATTGATGTATCCGAGCAAGTCGGCGGTCGCTGAACATTGTTTGTCGGAGAATCACGCCATGGAGTATGAACACACTAGGATTCTGGTACAGACGTCGAGATACTGGGACTGCGTCGTTAGAGAGGCCATTGAAATTCGCACAAGTGACGACCTCATAAACCGTGACTCTGGCTATAATCTTAGCTAAGCTTGGGAACCAGCGATTGGGTTAATTAAGAGTAAATCTAGCAAATGTAACGAAGTGACGACCACGGCGGACAGAGCCCTCACACCGACGTCTTCTCAGACGCCGGCGCAATCGGTTCCACTGCGCGGCCGCGGCGCGGGGCGCGGACCGCGGAGGGGTCGCTCCGCGGGCAGAGGGTATATAAATGGCCCGCTACCGGGCTAGAAACCAGTTCCCTTCGAGCAGCCGTAGCGTGCGGATCTCCGTGCCGGCGCGTTTCCAGGGGCTCTGTCCGTCAGTTCACCTGATGATGGCGACATGTACGATCGCCGAAATATTGTGCCCCTTGGACACTATAGACCGGCAGTACACCCGTGGATATTTTGATCATCAAATACGTCGGGAGAAACTGAAGAATCACATCATACACCTTTACGGGGAGGAGATGTATCGCAGCATGAAGAAATTTGAAAAGTTGCGCCACCGTAGATGTCGTTTGCTAAGTACTCTTGCTTTTCTAAAGAGATGTCGTTCCGAGAATGTTGTTCCAAATTTTGCTAAGGTTACGCATCACATCGATTCTGCAGCAGCCAAGAGAATTAAAAAACGGGCCGGCCTCGCATTGCTTCGTGAGAGAGTGCATTTCACCCGCCGTAGTCTTGAGTTCGTCTCTCTGGAACTATTCCATCTGCACTTACAACTGGCTAGTCTCTTCACGTCTTTTTCCTGGGATTGGATTGATGGTGTTACTTCGGTTGCAGCCGATTCCGCCCATAAGAAAGCCACGGGACGTCAAACAGCTAAGTTCTCACGCCTCCTTGACAAGCCACCTCTGCAGGTTCCGTGCAAGACCGTCATCAATCTGAGTGGCATGGAGTTGAGTGATGATGCGGTCTCAGTTTTAGAGAAAGGACTCAACTTTGCTCCTACCCCCAAGTTCACACCTGTCGCAGAAATTATTAGTGCTGTTGAACAGGTTGCAGCTCGACTTCCGCCTGATTCAGCTGAGGAAATACGTCGTGAAACTTGTCGTACATTGACGAAATCCAAGCACACGAAGTCAAACATCACTAGTAAAGAGAGGGCGACCATTCGTGACCTGAGGGAGCGCCCTGATATTGTTGTCTTACCGGCTGACAAAGGCAATGCTACGGTTGTTGTCTCCCAGAAGGACTACACTGAAAAGATGCAGAGCCTGCTAAATGACGATTCCTACCGGAAGATCAGCGTTGACCCCACAAAGAAGGTGGAAAATAAGACGAGGGCGCTTCTCAAGGATGCGGATTTACCCGAGGGTGTCGCCAAGAAACTTTTACCTCAAGGCCCGGTACCGCCAAGACTTTATGGACTCCCTAAGGTTCACAAAGATGGGGTGCCGTTACGTCCCATTGTCAGTAACATCAGAGCACCTACATATTTGTTGGCCAAATACTTGACGGGAATATTAAGTCCTTATGTGGGTAAATGCCCTCATCACATCCGTAATTCCGTGGATTTTGTGAAACGCCTTAACAACTTCAGGCTGGATGAGTCAGATATCATGGCAAGTTTTGACGTCGTTTCGTTGTTTACGAGGGTGCCCCTTCGAGAGTCACTAGATTTGATTGGTCAGAAATTTGACGAGAAGACCACCGAACTTTTTAGGCATGTCTTGACCTCCACGTATTTTCTTTTCAATGGCGAATACTACGAACAAACGGAGAGAGTCGCCATGGGTAGCCCACTCTCCCCTGTGGTCGCAAATTTATACATGGAGCATTTCGAGGAGGAAGCCCTTGCATCATCTTTATGGAAACCTACTTGCTTTTTCCGTTATGTGGACGACACTTTCGTCATCTGGCCACATGGTATGGATAAACTCCTTGACTTCCTTACACATCTGAACTCCATACACCCCAACATCAAATTCACTATGGAGACTGAAACGGAGGGTAAATTGCCGTTCCTTGACGTCTTGGTCAAGAGAAGAGCTGACGGCACCCTGGGGCATAGTGTATATCGGAAGACAACGCACACTGATCTGTATTTACACGCAGACAGCTGTCACCACCCTTCACAGAGGAATGGGGTACTTAAAACTCTAGTACATAGGGCGCGCACTATCTCCGACGCAGAGAGTCTACCCCAGGAATTGGAACACCTGAGAACTGTATTTCGAAAAAATGGGTACTCAGAGTGGCAGATTCAGCGGGCTCTCTGCCCAACCACTACAACACAACCTGTGGAAACGGATGAAAACGCAAGGGAGGATGTAGGCACTGCGTTCGTTCCATATACCGGCGCACTCTCAGGGAAGATCGCCCGCATTTTGAGAAAACACCAGGTTGGAACTGTTTTTTGTCCGCCGAATAAAATTCGTGCACTGGTGGGGAGCGCTAAAGATGATCTCGGTTTGAGGAAGGCGGGAGTGTACCAGATTCCGTGTCAGTGTGGAAAGTCATATATTGGACAGACTATGCGTACCGTCGAGGATCGATGCGCTGAACACCAGAGGCACACACGATTGATGTATCCGAGCAAGTCGGCGGTCGCTGAACATTGTTTGTCGGAGAATCACGCCATGGGGTATGAACACATTAGGATTCTGGTACAGACGTCGAGATACTGGGACTGCGTCGTTAGAGAGGCCATTGAAATTCGCACAAGTGACGACCTCATAAACCGTGACTCTGGGTATAATCTTAGCAAAGCTTGGGAACCAGTGATTGGGTTAATTAAGAGTAAATCTAGCAAACGTAACGAAGTGACGACCACGGCGGACAGAGCCCTCACACCGACGTCTTCTCAGACGCCGGCGCAATCGGTTCCACTGCGCGGCCGCGGCACGGGACGCGGACCGCGGAGGGGTCGCTCCGCGGGCAGAGGGTATTTAAATGGCCCGCTACCGGGCTAGAAACCAGTTCCCTTCGAGCAGCCGTAGCGTGCGGATCTCCGTGCCGGCGCGTTTCCAGGAGCTCAGTCCGTCAGTTCACCTGATGATGGCGACATGTATGATCGCCGAAATATTGTGCCCGTTGGACACTATAGACCGGCAGTACACCCGTGGATATTTTGATCATCAAATACGTCGGGAGAAACTGAAGAATCACATCATACACCTTTACGGGGAGGAGATGTATCGCAGCATGAAGAAATTTGAAAAGTTGCGCCACCGTAGATGTCGTTTGCTAAGTACTCTTGCTTTTCTAAAGAGATGTCGTTCCGAGAATGTTGTTCCAAATTTTGCTAAGGTTACGCATCACATCGATTCTGCAGCAGCCAAGAGAATTAAAAAAACGGGCCGGCCTCGCATTGCTTCGTGAGAGAGTGCATTTCACCCGCCGTAGTCTTGAGTTCGTCTCTCTGGAACTATTCCATCTGCACTTACAACTGGCTAGTCACTTCACGTCTTTTTCCTGGGATTGGATTGATGGTGTTACTTCGGTTGCAGCCGATTCCGCCCATAAGAAGGCCACGGGACGTCAAACAGCTAAGTTCTCACGCCTCCTTGACAAGCCACCTCTTCAGGTTCCGTGCAAGACCGTCATCAATCTGAGTGGCATGGAGTTGAGTGATGATGCGGTCTCAGTTTTAGAGAAAGGACTCAACTTTGCTCCTACCCCCAAGTTCACACCTGTCGCAGAAATTATTAGTGCTGTTGAACAGGTTGCAGCTCGACTTCCGCCTGATTCAGCTGAGGAAATACGTCGTGAAACTTGTCGTGCATTGACGAAATCCAAGCCCACGAAGTCAAACATCACTAGTAAAGAGAGGGCGACCATTCGTGACCTGAGGGAGCGCCCTGATATTGTTGTCTTACCGGCTGACAAAGGCAATGCTACGGTTGTTGTCTCCCAGAAGGACTACACTGAAAAGATGCAGAGCCTGCTAAATGACGATTCCTACCGGAAGATCAGCGTTGACCCCACAAAGAAGGTCGAAAACAAGACGAGGGCGCTTCTCAAGGATGCGGATTTACCGGAGGGTGTCGCCAAGAAACTTTTACCTCAAGGCCCGGTACCGCCAAGACTTTATGGACTCCCTAAGGTTCACAAAGATGGGGTGCCGTTACGTCCCATTGTCAGTAACATCAGAGCACCTACATATTTGTTGGCCAAATACTTGACGGAAATATTAAGTCCTTATGTGGGTAAATGCCCTCATCACATCCGTAATTCCGTGGATTTTGTGAAACGCCTTAACAACTTCAGGTTGGATGAGTCAGATATCATGGTAAGTTTTGACGTCGTTTCGTTGTTTACGAGGGTGCCCCTTCGAGAGTCACTAGATTTGATTGGTCAGAAATTTGACGAGAAGACCACCGAACTTTTTAGGCATGTCTTGACCTCCACGTATTTTCTTTTCAATGGCGAATACTACGAACAAACGGAGAGAGTCGCCATGGGTAGCCCACTCTCCCCTGTGGTCGCAAATTTATACATGGAGCATTTCGAGGAGGAAGCCCTTGCATCATCTTTATGGAAACCTACTTGCTTTTTCCGTTATGTGGACGACACTTTCGTCATCTGGCCACATGGTATGGATAAACTCCTTGACTTCCTTACACATCTGAACTCCATACACCCCAACATCAAATTCACTATGGAGACTGAAACGGAGGGTAAATTGCCGTTCCTTGACGTCTTGGTCAAGAGAAGAGCTGATGGCACCCTGGGGCATAGTGTATATCGGAAGACAACGCACACTGATCTGTATTTACACGCAGACAGCTGTCACCACCCTTCACAGAGGAATGGGGTACTTAAAACTCTAGTACATAGGGCGCGCACTATCTCCGACGCAGAGAGTCTACCCCAGGAATTGGAACACCTGAGAACTGTATTTCGAAAAAATGGGTACTCAGAGTGGCAGATTCAGCGGGCTCTCTGCCCAACCACTACAACACAACCTGTGGAAACGGATGAAAACGCAAGGGAGGATGTAGGCACTGCGTT
This sequence comes from Locusta migratoria, assembly GCA_026315105.1. NCBI lineage: Eukaryota > Metazoa > Arthropoda > Insecta > Orthoptera > Acrididae > Locusta > Locusta migratoria. The sequence goes on along the minus strand of CM048755.1, from coordinate 550,105,601 downwards.
CGTTCCATATACCGGCGCACTCTCAGGGAAGATCGCCCGCATTTTGAGAAAACACCAGGTTGGAACTGTTTTTTGTCCGCCGAATAAAATTCGTGCACTGGTGGGGAGCGCTAAAGATGATCTCGGTTTGAGGAAGGCGGGAGTGTACCAGATTCCGTGTCAGTGTGGAAAGTCATATATTGGACAGACTATGTGTAGCGTCGAGGATCGATGCGCTGAACACCAGAGGCACACACGATTGATGTATCCGAGCAAGTCGGCGGTCGCTGAACATTGTTTGTCGGAGAATCACGCCATGGAGTATGAACACACTAGGATTCTGGTACAGACGTCGAGATACTGGGACTGCGTCGTTAGAGAGGCCATTGAAATTCGCACAAGTGACGACCTCATAAACCGTGACTCTGCCTATAATCTTTGCAAAGCTTGGGAACCAGCGATTGGGTTAATTAAGAGTAAATCTAGCAAACGTAACGAAGTGACGACCACGGCGGACAGAGCCCTCACACCGACGTCTTCTCAGACGCCGGCGCAATCGGTTCCACTGCGCGGCCGCGGCGCGGGGCGCGGACCGCGGAGGGGTCGCTCCGCGGGCAGAGGGTATTTAAATGCCCGCTACCGGGCTAGAACCCAGGTCCCTTCGAGCAGCCGTAGCGTGCGGATCTCCGTGCCGGCGCGTTTCCAGGAGCTCAGTCCGTCAGTTCACCTGATGATGACGACATGTATGATCGCCGAAATATTGTGCCCGTTGGACACTATAGACCGGCAGTACACCCGTGGATATTTTGATCATCAAATACGTCGGGAGAAACTGAAGAATCACAGCATTACTATACTTCAAAAATATCATATCATAAACGGCTTATAATCTTTTTAAATTTCATCCAAACCATCTAACTGTCATTGACAAATTCGTGAAGAAGAAAGGCAGGAATATATTCCACCAATAAAAAACAAAAATAATAATAAGACACTTATTAATGATGAATCTGTTTGAATTGCAGCCATGACCACACGGTCCATGTCTGGATGTCACCTCGAGAACTCAATAATTAGTAACAAAAGTCACCTTAGCACTGTTGAAATACTAATGAGATATCTTCCAAATAATCAAATTATTAGTAATATTTCAGTATTTTTCCGAAAAATAAGACCTTGCCATTTTTTTAAATCAGACAACTTTCTGTAATATGTTGTTGTTGTGGTCTTCAGTCCGGAGACTGGTTTGATGCAGCTCTCCACAATACCCTATCCTGAGCAAGCCTCTTCATCGCCACATAAGAATTGCAACCTACATCTGTCTGAATCTGCTTACTGTATCCATCTCTTGGTCTTCCTCTGCGATTTTTACCCCACACACTTCCCTCTAATGCTAAATTCACAATTCCTTGATGTCTAAGAATGTGTCCTACCAATCTATCCCTTCTTTTAGTCAAGGTATGCCAGAAATATCTTTTCTCCCCAATTCTGTTCAGTACCTCCTCATTAGTTACGCGATCCACCCACCTAATCTTCAACATTCTTCTGTAGAACCGTATTTCAAAAGCCTCTATCCTCTTCTTGTCTGCACTGTTTATCGTCCATGTCTCACTCCCATACAAGGCAACACTCCATACAAATGCCTTCAGAAAGAACTTCCTTAGGCTTAAATCAATATTCGATGTTAACAAATTTCTCTTTTTCAAGAACGCTTTTCTACCCATTGCCATTCTGCATTTTATATCCTCTGTACTGCGACCATCATTTGTTATTTTACTGCCCAAGTAACAAAACTCAACTACCTCCTTTATTGCTTCGTTTCCCAATCTAATTCCTTCAGCATCACCTGATTTTCTTACACTGCACTCCATTACCCTAGTTTTGCTCTTGTTAATGTTCATCTTATATGCACCTTTCAGCACAGTGTCCATTCCGTTCAATTGCTCTTCCAGGTCCTTTGCTGTATCTGACATAATTACTATGTCGTCGGCAAAACGCAATGTTTTTAATTCTTCACCCTGAACTTTAATTCCTTCTCCAAATTTCTCCTTGCTTTCCTTTATAGCTTGCTCAATGTACAAATTGAATAACAATGGAGAAAGACTACAACCCTGTCTTACTCCCTTTCCAACCACTGCCTCCCTTTCATGCCCTTCAACTCTGACAACCGCTGTCTGGTTTTTGTAAATAACTTTACGCACCCTAATTTTACTCCTGCTTGCTTCAGAACTTGAAACGGTTTATTCCAATCAACATTGTCAAAAGCCTTCTCCAAATTTACAAAAGCTAGAAATGTAGGTTTGCCTTTCCTTAATCTATCTTCTAGGATAAGCCGTAAAGTGAGTATTGCCTCCCGAGTTCCTACATTTCTCCTGAACCCAAACTGATCTTCCCCGAGGTCGGCTTCTACCAGTTTTTGCATCCTTCTGTATATAATTCGTGTTAATATTTTGCAGCCATGACTTATTAAACTGATGGTTCTGTAGATTTCACACCTGTCTGCACCTGATTTCTTTGGAATGGGGATTATAACATTTTTCTTAAAGTCTGAGGGTACTTCGCCTGTCTCATACATCTTACACACCAGGTGAAACACGTTTGTCATGGCTGGTTCTCCCAGAGACTTCAGTAGCTCTGAGGGAATATCATCTACTCCAGGGGGCTTGTTTCGACTTAGGTCTTTCAGGGCTCTGTCAAATTCTTCTCTCAGTACAGTATCTCCTATTTCATCTTCATCTACATCCTCTTCCCTTCCTACAATATTGTCTCGAAGTTCATTTCCTTTGTAGAGCCCCTCTATATACTCTTTCCACCTTTCAGCTTTCCCTTCTTTGCTGAGAACTGGTTTTCCGTCAGTGTCCTTGATATTCATAGAGCTGTTTTTCTTATCTCCAAATGTTTCTTTTACTTTCCTGTAGGCTGTATCTATTTTTCCCCTATTTATACATTCTTCTACATCCTTGCATTTGCCATCTAGCCACTCCTGCTTAGCCATTTTGCACTTCCTGTCAATCTCAATACTTAGTCGTCTGTACTCCATTTTGCCTGTTTCAATTACTGCATTTTTATATTTTCTCCTTTCATCGATTAAATTTAGTATCTCCTGTGATATCCAAGGATTTTTTGTAGATCTTGCCTTCCTACCTATTTTGTCCTCTGCTACCTTCACTATTTCATCTCTCAATTTTACCCATTCCTCCTCTACTGTTTTATTTTCCCCTGTTTCTGTCAATTATTGCCTAAAGATCCCTCTGAAATTCTTAAGAACCTCACGTTCCTTCAATTTATCCAGGTCCCATCTTCTTATTTTCCTAACTTTTTGTAGTTTCTACAGTTTCAGCCTACAGTTCATAACCAACAAGCTATGGTCAGAGTCTATATCTGCCCCTGGGTATGTCTTACATTGTAACACCTGGTTCCGAAATCTATGTCTTACCGTTATAAAATCTATCTGGTATCTCCCGGTGTCTCCTGGTCTCTTCCAAGTATACAACCTTCTTTTGTGATTCTTGAACCAGGTGTTTGTTATAACTAAATTATGTTCCGTGCAAAATTCTACCAGGCGGCTTCCTCTTTCATTCCTTTTGCCCAGACCATATTCACCTACTATCTTCCCTTCCCTTCCTTGTCCTACTACCGAATTCCAGTCTCCCATAACAATTAAGTTTTCCTCTCCCTTAACTGCCTGAATAATTTCCTTTAGATCCTCATATATTTCTTCGATCTCCTCATCATCGGCAGAGCTAGTTGGCATATAAACCTGTACTACTGTTGTCGGCGTTGGCTTCGTATCTATCTTGACAATGATAATGCGATCACTGTGCTGGTCATAGTAGTTTACCCGCATTCCTATGTTCTTATTCATTATCAGCCCTACTCCTGAGATACCCCCAATTTTAATGTTTGTAAAGCTTATGGGACTCAACTACGGGGTCATCAGTCCCTAAACTTACAAACTACTTATGAACTACTTACGAACTAGGACGGCACAAATATCCATGCCCGAGGGGGATTCGAACCCCCGACCGTAGTAGCCGTGCAGACCGTGACTGAAGCGCCTCAGTCCCCTCGGCCACCGCGGCCGGCTACCCCCAATTGATTTTGTATTTATAATCCTGTACTCACCTGACCAGAAATCCTGTTCATCCTGCCACCGAACTTCACTAATCTCCACTATGTCTAACTTCAACCTATCCATTTCCCTTTTTAAATTTTCTAATTTTCCTACTCTATTAAGGGATCTAACATTCCACGCTCCGACCCGTAGAATGCCAGCATTGTCTTTCCTGATGATCTCATTCTCCTGAGTAGTCCCCGCCCGGAGATCCGAATGGGGGACTATTTTACCTCCGGAATATTTTACCCGAGATGATGTCATCATCATATGTTCATACAGTAGAGCTGCATGTCCTCGGGAAAGGTAACGGCTGTAGTTTCTCCTTGCTTTCAGCCGTACGCAGTAGCTGTGTGGCAAAGTCACATTAGCTGATGTTACAAGGGCAGCTCAGTCAATCATCTAGACTGTTGCCCCTGTAACTACTGAAAAGGCTGCTGCCCCTCTTCAGGAACCACACGTTTGTCTGGCCTCTCCACAGATACCCCTCCGCTGTGGTTGCACTTACGGTACGGCTATCTGTATCGTTGACGCACGCAAGCCACCCCACCTCGGCAATGTCTGTGGTTCATGGGAGTGGTTCTATAATAACTGTTCCACAAATCAAACCTCACTCGCTGCAATCGCAGCATATTTGCTCTCTCTCTCTAGGCCATTATGAGATGCCCTACTCAGCGCAACACCAACACTTCTCTCTCTTTCCCTTTCTCTCTCTCTCTCTCTGTCTCTCATACAGCCACCACAAAATTAGTCTTCACGCGTACGTGCTTCCTGCTGCCGTCGATGCAACAACTCAATACCAAAACATGAAGTAACTCTGTTGTTACCAACATATTTAAACGGAAAAACGAAAATGCCCTAGAGTAGGCATCAGCGTTTGACCTGTTGCCTTAAAATGTAAGAAAGTTGTAGCAACGCTCCATCTGCAGTAAATTAAGAAATGTTCAAATTTTTGTAATGGTATAGGACCAAGCTACAGTGCTAATCAGGCTTTAGACTTACAAACAACTTAAACTAACACATACATAGGACAACACACACATCAGTGCCTGAGGATGGACTCGAACCTCCGACGGTGAGCAGCCGCGCACTCCGCAGCAAGGCGCCATAGATCGTACGGCCATTCCTGCGAAACGTAAATTTACATGGGGATGAAAATAATAAGAGCACTTCAGTGCATTGTACTGCAAAAACTTAGAAAAGGGGCAAGAATTATTTTCCTAAGAGTATCATGGAGCTGGCCGCGGTGGCCGAGGGGACTGCGGCGCGCCAGTCACGGACTGCACGGCCACTACGGTCGGGGATCGAATCCCCCCTCGGGCATGGATATTTTTGCTGTCCTTAGCATTAGTTAGTTCACAAGTAGTTTGTAAGTTTAGGGACTGATGACCCCGTAGTTAGGTCCCATAAGCTATACAAACATTTTTTTTAGTATCATGGAGAAAACTGCTTCAGTCCTTTACAAGTTACGTGTCATAATCTCCTCAATTCCACTCTTTTATATGCCCGAACAAACCGCGCAAAGCTAAAGTGTTATTAGATCGTGTCCGCTTTATTAGTGGTGTTGAGCGACTTGGAGCAACGGTCATCACATTGAACTGGCATTTTAGAGGACTTCAGTTCAAATCCGCCTCCAGCCATCTAGAGTGAGGTTTACCCTAGTTTCCCTAAAATCACTTCATGTGAATGCTTGGATGGTTTCTGTAAAAGAGCACGGCACATTTCCTTCAGTATCCTTATCGGAAGAGTTGTAGCTTATTTTCCGTCTCAAATTAAGGGCAATACACTTTCGACGGGACTTTAAACCGTAATATTCCTTATACCAATTGTGGGAAGGGGACTTCGCTGCAGTTAGCTGTACATACTCTACATTGTGGTGGGCCAAAAGACACACACTATACGATGAATACAACCACACGAATAACACTGTGCTTTTCTATTGGCAGAGTCATGCTCACACAGTTTGGCCGTGGCACGTATGGCTAGGGCCTTCTGTGACCGCCCATATTCTGCGGAAAATACTTATGTTACATTAGCTTCTACCAGCCATCAACAAAACAGAGCTAATTTTAGCACTTACAGTCGATCTTTTCGCCATTCTGATCACCTACTTCACTGTCTGAGATCCAGTGAGGTCTTCTAGTACGGGATAGGAAATTATTTCAGATCTCACTGATGATTTAAAACTGTTAAGCTGTTAACCTAAACACAGAAAGTAACATATGTGTGTCCAGAAGTATTCGAACGGTCTGATGATGTTACACACTCAAGTATCCACGTATGCTAAACATATGCTGCTTGTACATCGTATTTACGCTCACCGACACCATGAAAGGTGTAGTTAGTACACTCAAACTGAAGGGAACGTCCATTGCATTTGGACCATTTTCATTCTGCTGTGTAAAGCGAAAACAGTTACTTATCACAATTAACCTGATTAAAATGTCAAGAGGAGTCTTGCACGTCATTACAATCAACAGGGAACGTCATTGTGCAGCCTCGTGTGGTCTTGCAATTTCTTGCTAAAGAATGGTGTATGGCGTGTCGTGTTGAAAGGGTATGGCTACGGGTCGCAGGATGTCATTCGTTTAGTTGAATCTGGTCAGAGCGCCATGTACGCGATCGAAGATTTTTGGTGACTGATTGGTTTCTTGAAATTTTGGAATGGACTAAACTACAACGGTCACAGAGATTAGATTAAGAGGAGTATAAATGGTAATTTCGTCAAAAATTTTCAATATTTTGTTTTTTACGCAGAAATATTATTTGGAATTTGCTGATTAATTTGGTGTGCGATTTTCGAAATTTGTTTGACTGGAAATATTTTTAATAGAATTTAATCTAATTAGTTGAAAAGGACGTTTTTAGCATTTCATAAACCACTGGTCAGCTAAAAACGTATATCTCAAGGCTGTCGTTTGATTTAAATTGCATTGGAAATTTATCTACATAAGCTGGTAGGACTTGCATGACAGTTGCGAATCTTGTTTGTTTTGTCCCTGCGATATTTTTGGTGTAACGTTTGTGAGTACTTCATTCTGTTTACTGTTGCGCTAGTGTACTTCTGATGCTGTGAGCTAATTATTACATTTGACAATGACAAGCAAAAGAAGTTTTCAAGAAAGTAAAAAACATAAGAAGCAACCAAAATAACCTAGATGCTATGAAAAAGGCAGTGTGGGCATCAACGGACGACAATCCCATTCGCAACCTTTGCTAAGCTGTGTTGTAAAAATAAAGAAGCAAAGCAGCTGGAACTTTAGATACATTTACCCACAAGAACTCTTTACATGAAGCTGTCGTGTTTGCTATACAGTCAGTTTATAGAGATTTGGTAAATCCAGATCTATAGAAGAAAAGTCTGACAGGAAAACAAAAATCTGAATGAGTCACCCAACAATATAGTGTTGACAAGAGTACCTAAAAATGTATTTGTGGGGTACCATACATTGAAGTTGGGTGTGCTTGATGCTGTTATCACTTTTAATGATGGTAATGCTGGCAGACTAAAAGTCTTAGAGGAATTGGGAATGAAGACTGGTTGGAATACGCAAGACATACTAGAGGAACTGGACAAGCAGCGAGTCAAGAATGTTGAGCTACCAGCCCAAAAAATGTCCAAGGAGGCAAGATCTTTGAACAGGAGGAAGAGGATGCATCCTGACAATGTCGAAGATGATGAAGATTATAGGGTAGGTGCATTTTAGCTGTTGATTCTATTGAAAACTGAGTTTTATTTAAAAATTATTTACAATTTCAGTTTCTGAAAAATAATTCTTTCTAATACATATGACCCGTTTTCTCAGCAATTGTAAAAGATAGCCTCTTTACTTTTATAGTTAATTTGTAATACCCTTATTGTACTATACCTCTGGAATGTTAGAAGTAACTTGTACATTTCCATCAAAATGTACAAAAAAGTATAGTAAATTGTAATAAAAAATTGTACAACAGAGAAAAATTTCTATCTTAACTTACAAAATACATATTTCAATCAAACTAGAGGACTAAGTACTCTAAGCACGTATAAGTAACCCACAAAAGTTTCATAATTTTGCAAGAAGTAGCTCTTGAGAAAATGGCTCACGGAGTTAGCAAATTTAACATTAGCGGGATAGGCCATTCATACCCCCTTAAAAGTCACTACAAATTACATAAAACAATGTGTGAAACTACATCATGCTTAGGATGTAACACGTCACAAATGCAAGAAGCAAATAAACTGGAAGAAAGTAGAGAAGGATTCAAAGATAATACCAGAATGTCTTCGTTGTGTGATCACAGAAATAAATTAAAACATCCAGCTACTCGTTAACTCATTAAAATCTCCTGCCTATAAGTATTAGGCAAATGAAGAACAAGTAGATAATGGCCACTTACTGAACCTTAGATGGAATGATATGATGCACGTTTTCGAATAAAATTTAAAACTGAATCAGCCATAGAGGAATTGTCGGGTAAAACGAGGGTAAAGACGTCAGGGATATTTAAAGTCCGCCTCTGGGAGGCTAAATTGGGACATTGGAGTAAGATGTGGGAGAATGTCAAATGTGCACCACAGTGACATTCAGATGGATCCTCGCTATGAAGAAGGTGACCGTGTGTCAGTCAAGTATGGCCGAAACGAAGTTTGCAAAGGACGAGAAAGTCCCTGCGAAGGCTCGCATAGAGGACACCCACACATTCCTTGTCATCTTTATTTACCTCATTTTGTAGTACGATCGTAGAGTACGTCATTCAGTATTCCACAAACCAAGAGTAGGTTTATGGGTAGACTTTTTGGCTAACCTTTCAGCTAATTCGTTTCCTTCTATCTCGGCGTGCCCTGGAGTCCAGATGAATACTAATGACCGCCCACGTTGTTCGATAGCGTATATCGACTCTTGGGTGGCCGTTATGAAAGGACGGCGGGAGAAGCATTGATCTAGGCCTTGTAGAACCGCTCAAGAAATCGATGCAGATGAGGAAAGACTCCCCGTAGCAGGAACGGATGTAATTTAGCGCGGGAAAGATATCTGCTATCACTGCTGTGAATACACTACAGCTATTCGGCAAGGAGCGCATTTCGTTATGTTCTGCATGCACGTAAGCAAATCCGACATGACCATCTACCATCGAGCCATCAGTTACATCACTTTTAAGCTCTGAGACATGTCAAGAATTGAAAGAATTGGCGGCGAAGTGTCTGAGGGTGTACTGAGTTTATGGAGCACTGCGACAATTCCAATCGAAGCTGTGGTCGCTGTGTACACCATGGTGGTGCAGGCTATTCGCACTGGAAAAGAAATGTTAGGGGAAAGACTCCAATTCAAAGACAAGTGATCGGACACTGGTACCAGGTATCGATCCCGATGTCGGTCGACCTTGTGGAGAATGAAGTGACCTCTTTGGGAAAAGGAGAGGGCGGTTTGGGTGATTAGGCGAATCCGAGACGTTAGCAATGTAGTTGGCCAGCAGCCGTTGGCACCTGATTCGTAGTGGAGGAACTAAAGCCGTAGACGAGTCGTCACAGAACATGACATGGGCTTTGTAGTAGTTCAGCAGTGTTTTGCGCTCTGCACCCCAAGTGATAGTGTGAAGGCAGCGGAGAACATTACTGCTGCCAACACTTCTGAGTAAGTGTGTGGATGCCATGTTAACCGTGCGTCTAACACCAGTCCCAAGATGCGATGAGTTTCCACTAAACTAAGTAGCAATATAAAGTCTTGAAAGTTCCTAACACAGGTCATGGCGACAGGGAACTGGAACCCATAAAAGAGAGACCACGACTGCGCCTCCTCTATGGCTCCCTGTAGCTTACGTTAAGCAACTCATATAATGATCTAACTAAAATATACACTGCTAAAACAATTAGGGGATCAGGTGACATATCATATACAATACACATATGGTAACGTGTTTTATTCAGATATTGGATACAACTGTAATTTGTGTGTGATACAGTACGATGTTTTTCTGTCTCACTTGTACTTCTACATCTACATCCATACGCCGCAAGCCAACCGAAGGTGTGTGGCGGAGGGTACCTTGAGTACCACTATCGGTTCTCCCTCCTATTCCAGTCACATATTGTTCGCGGAAAGAAAGATTGTTGGTTTGTCGGTGTGTGGGCTCTAATGTCTCTGATTTTTATCCTCTTGATCTCTTCGCGAGATATACGTAGGAGGGAGCAATATACTGCTATACTCCTTGCTAAAGGTATGTTCTCGAAACTTCGAAAAAAGCCCATACCGAGCGACAGAGCGTCTCTCCTGTAGAATCTTCCACTGGAGTTTATCGAGCACGCTTTCACGATTACCAAATGATCCTGTAATGAATCGCGCTGCTCTCCGTTGGATCTTCTCGACTTCCTCTATCAACCCCACCTGGTAGGGATACCACCCCGGTGAGCAGCATTCAAGCAGTGGGCGAACACGTTTACTGTAACCCACTTCCTTTGTTTTCGAACTGCATTTCCTTAGGATACTTGCAATGAATCTAAGTCTGGCATCTGCTTTAGCGACGATTGATTTTATATGGTCGTTCCATTTTAAATCAATCCTAATGCCTACTCTCAGATAATTTATGGAATTAACAGCTCCCAGTTGCTGCCCTGCTATAGTGTAGCTGAATGATAATGGATCTTTCTATCTATGTATTCGCAGCACATTACACTTGTCTACATTGAGATTCAATTGCCATTCCCTGCACTATGCGTCAATTCGATGCAGATTCTCCTGCAGTTCAGTACAATTTTCAATTGTTACAACCTCTCTATATACTACAGCATCATCTGCAAAAAGCCTCAGTTAACTTCCGATGTTATCCGCAAGGTCATTTACATATATTGTGAACAGCAACGTACCCACTACACTCCCTTGGGTACCCCTGACATCACTCTTACTTCGGAAGACTTCTCTCCATTGAGAATGACATGCTGAATCCTGTTATCAATAAACTCCTCAATCCAATCACACAATTGGTCTGATATACCATATGCTCTTACTTTGTTCATTAAACGTCTGTGAGGAACTGTATCAAACGCCTTGCGGAAGTCAAGAAACACAGCATCTACCTGAGAACCCGTGTCTATGGCCCTCCGAGTCTCGTGGACGAATAGCGCGAGCTGGGTTTCACAGGATTGCCTGATTCCTACAGAGCAGATGTCTAGTCTCCAGAAATGTCATTATATTCGAACATAATACACGTTCCAAAATTCTACAGCTGACCGACGTAAGAGATATAGACCTATAGTTCTGCACGTCTGTTTGATGTCCCTCCTTGAAAACGGGGATTACCTGCACCATTTTCCAATCTTTCGGAACGCTACGCTCTTCTAGAGACTTGCGGTACACCACTGCAAGAAGGGGGCAACTTCCACCCTGTACTCTGTGTAAAAACGAACTGGTATCCCATCAGGTCCTGCGGCCTTTCCTCTTTTGAGCGATTTTAATTGTTTTTCTATCCCTCTGTCAATTACTTCGATATTTACCATTTTGTAATCTGTGCGGCAATCTAGAGAAGGAACTACAGTGCAATCTTCCACTGTAAAACAGCTCTGGAGAAAGACATTTAGTAATTCAGCATTTAGAGTGTCATGCTCTGTTTCAATGCCATTTTCGTCTCAAAGTGTCTGGACATTTTGTTTTGATACACCTACCGCTTTGACACAAGATCAAAATTTCTTAGGATTTTCCGCCAAGTTAGTACATAGAAGTTTACTTTCGAATTCGTTGAACACCTCTCCTCACGGTACATTTCGCTTCGTGTAATTTTTATTTGTCTACAAGGCTTTGGCTATGTTTATGGTTGCAGTGAAGTTCCCTTTGCTTCCGTAGCAGTTTTCTAATTCGGTTGTTATACCGCGGTGGCTCCTTTCCATCTGTTACTATCTTACTTGATACATATCATCTAATGCATATTGTACGATGGCTTTGTCCACTGTTCCTCGACAATATCTGTACTTCTGTGTTGAGCCGTCAAGTACTATGAAATCCGATTTGTGTCAATTTTTTCCGAATAGAAAAATCTTCCTGCACTTATTAATATTTCTATTTACGAATGTAACTATCGATGCTGTAAGCGCTTTATGATCGCTGATTCCCTGTTCTACAATTACTGTGTCGAATAGTTCGGGTCTGTTTTGTCACCAGAAGGTCTAATATGTTGTCGCCACGAGTAGGTTAACTGCTCAAGGTAGTTTTCAGATAATGCACTGAAAACAGTTTCACTGGATTCTTTGTCTCTACCACCCGTCGTAAATGTTTGAGTCTCCTAGTATCCGGTAAATTAAAATCTCCTCCCAAAACTATAACATGATCGGGAAATCTGATCGAAATATTTTCCAAATTTTCCTTCAGGTAATCTGCCACAACAGCTGCTGAGCCAGGAGGCCTACAGAAACATCCAATTACCATGTTCGAGCCTGCTTTTAACCGTGACCTTCATGCAAATTATTTCACATTTCGAATCTCCGTCAGTTTCCTTAGATACTAGTGCACCTTTTATCGCTATAAACTCGCCTCCGCCTTCACTTTTCAGCCTATCTCTGCGGTATACATTCCAGTCTGAGTTTAGAATCTCATTAATGTTTACATCTGGTTTCAGCTAACTTTCCGTCCCAAGTACTATGCGGGCCTTGTGACCGTTTATTAATGAGAGCAGTTCTGGGACCTTTCTATCGACGCTCCTGCAGTTGACTAGTACTACATTGATCTTTTAATTCACTGTTGTGTTCTGCCTACTGTTACCTTGTCGCGGCTCAGGAGGCGTCTTTTCGAGCCTAGGGAGGGAATTCTCTAACCTAAACAAACCCCATGTGCACTAACACACGTACTCTGCTACCCTTGTAGCCGTTTCCTGCGTGTAGTGCACGCTGACCTATTCAGGGGAACACTACATTTCTCCACCCGATAGCGGAGATCGAGAAATTTGCACCCCAGATCTCCGCCAGAGCCTCTGGTTTAAGTATGAGGTTTACATGGCGTTTACTCAGAGCGAGGCACCATGGAACTACCATAACAGTGATAAAGTCATTATCGTTGCCCTCTAATATGGTGTTTGATGACCTTGGACGGCCAGTACAAATGGTCACCTACGTGGTACGGACAGTGGGAGGTTATCAATCAATTCTAGTTGGATATATGGCCATTCTTCCATGAGTGCCAGATCCAGCTCGACAACTGTTGTGGGAGTTGCTGGTGTTGTTGCAATGCGTCTGTCAAGTGCATCTCAGATATGCTCAATCGGGGTTTTGCCTGGTGAACAAGATGGCCACTCCATTCGTTCAGTTCCCTTGTATTCAACATGTTGTTCACCAGTGCAGACTCCTATGACACCATCGTAGGGCACAAAAAATCGAGCCTTATAAGCTTGTAGATCCCGTGATAGGGCTCGCTCAGTTTGATCATATGGTCGGGAGTTCGAATCCACTCCGTCCACATTTTTTTAAAGAGGATGTCACTGTTTTAAGTGACTTCTTATGGGCAGTACACCATAAATTAATCACTTGAAACACGGTGATGTAATTATTTATAAGAAACTGGAAATCATTCCGTAAACTGTCATTTACTTACGTATTACCTTTCGACTCTGTCTGTCAGCTTGCTAGAGGAACACGAATGCAATGGCAATTTAGAGAGTAATCAAAGTCATATTTATGGCGTCTGAACTCAGGGATTATTTGAGTAACTACGTGATCTGTAATCAAACACAGACATTAAGCTCGTCCGAAAAAAGTTTAACGTCAACTCAAATTACAATGCTATCAGAAATTATTTAGGCAGTGCAGAAATAAAATGGTGCGGCTGTGGGTGCAGGTCACGTTTATACTGTTTCCAAATGACGAACTACGTGTAACACTGAGTATCTATCGACGGAAATAGATCATATTTACAGTTGCGGAAACGATTTAAGAACTCTGATACAATGGTGAATTTTACTAATAAGGAAATATTTCAAATGTAATTACAATTTTATTTTTATTTTAATCGTACTGATAAATGACGATAATCAGGAAATCACACGTTATTTGAGAAACAATCAGTGACCAAGCAAATTAATTAAACCTCTAATATTTAATGATGAGTTATTAAATTCGTCTCCAGCGTCAAATAATTTTCTTTTTAGCTTTGGTGAATGCGTAGCCTTTTTCATGAGTCACACATGCTATTGCTAAAGCGAATCTATAGCCAGTTTTGATAATATCTCAAAAAATTAGTTAATTGAGATTACGACATTCTTTAGTACGTACACTTTTGGCCCACTTTAGGTTACGGTAGTAACCCTAAAAGCGGGCCTTTGCGATAGCCTTTTGACAGCTCGTAATTTAAATGAAAATAACGGCTTAACCATTCATCTGACACAAAAAGTGAATAACCGAATTTGTAGAGGAGAAAATTTTCTACAACTTTGCTCTCTCGTGTTTGTTTCATATCTCGTATCGTTTCAGATATATTTGCAAAAATAACGGCGTTTTTACGATGTCTGTCTGTCCGTAACGTGCCGCGGCGGAGTGGCCGAGCGCATTGACGCGCTATGCTCCGATGCACGAGGCCGTTTTCTGACGGGGGTTCGAATCCTCCCTCGGGCATGGATGTTTGTGTTGTCTTTTGTGTAAGTTAGTTTATAAGTAGTTTGCAAGTATAGGGATTGATGACCCCGCGGTTAAGTGCACTCAGTTTCACCAAACATTTGAATATTTTTTGTCCGTAACGTGTTCCGACTTCTGTTCAATCGATCGGCACCAAATTTTACAAACATACTTGATAGTTACCAGAGACCAGAACCTCTATTTTTTCAAAATTTTCGAACAAAATATACGTTAGCAACACCAAAAATAGTCTGTTTGTGATGGCCTTTTCATAGCAGGAAACTGCAAATAAACCGTTCATCTGACACGAAAACTGAATAAACAAGTTTGTAGAAGAGAAAATTTTCTACCACTTAGCTCGTTTATGGTTTTTTCATATCTGGCACCGTTACAGAGATATTTGCAAAAACAACGGTGATTTGAAACCGTCACTTGATTTTTCTTAAACCAGGGGTTCGAAGATATCACGAGTCATTCCTCCCCTAGAACTCTCTCTGTCATACGCCATGTTCCTTTCTGTATTTTATGATTTTATTACTATAACACACGCGTTGTCATTTAAAAGCAATGGCTCACTGAAGAAGTAACAAAAACACGTCCTTCTTAGTAAGGTAAATGAAAATCTAGTCTCTAACATGTCATATTAGCAGTTAACAACTGCCATCAATAGTACGATAATTACGAAACACTTCCGTATTTGTTCCACATGCTGTAGTGGGCAGCGCGTTGCATTGTGAGCACATGGTCGGTAGCTCGAAATCCGCCGATATCATTTTTTATGTTTTTCTGTTAAAACGGTTATTAGAGTTATGTTCTGCAATGTTTAGAGTAGTGCATATCTAAGAGTGCTCCCTCTAAGATGTGCATTTGTTCTATTTAGTGAACATGCCGTGAAATACGTAACAACGAATTGAACAATGGTCTTATTAACCGTATGCACACATACTGGGAGGCTACTGTAATAATTAATATTCTACACAACGTGCTGATACTACTATTTTCTTATACAAATGATGTCCTAGATTTCTGTGGCAACTGTCGTTCCTTAATGAAACCGAAGGGAAATATATAAAGTGCAACAAATTGCCTTCCTTTTTTTTCTAAGTAATTATTCACAATTTTTGAAATATGTTGAAACTCATTAAAATATCAATGTGTCTACTAAAATGTTAGTCTTTGGCATGGTTGCTATGGGCATTTTTAACATAGATTGTATTACCTTTTCTGTAGTTCAGCTGTGATTTTGTTCATGTTACTTTGTTCTGTGCTAAAATAAGAGCATATATTGTATTTCAAACCGTAACTACGTTTTCTTTTAAAGCTAAAATAACAAATAGAATAAGTTTGGTAACACTGATTTCCACATAACTCTAGCATTTATTCTATATGCAATTTAACTACCATCATTACGTCATTTACAACAGTGATTATGACAGTATCTCCCGTGTTTATGTGCATGTGAAGAAGAAATAATTGCAATTGTTTGTATTTCATGGCACGTTCACAAAGCAGAACAAATCCGCTTTTCACAGAACGTGCTGTTATCATTAAACAACTCGGAATCTTGCAGAACAGAGTAGTTTTTAATTAACAAGAATGTGCGAAAACATTTTAGGAATCAAGATGAAAACAGAAAAAAAGAAAAAAAATCCAATGACGGTTTTTAATATTTAATTTTTATTTATTTATATATTATTCAGGTAGATCGATGCTTTTCGGTCGTTTGTTTATGTTCGTTCTGGTTGTTCGGTTGAGAATTATGCTCAGTTTTTTAATACAGATGGCGTTGAGCCCTCTTTCTTTTTCTCTCTTTTCATTGATCGGACCTTTGTGACCGTTGGTTTTTGTTTTATGTTGATCGTTTCGTTGTTTTCGTTACAGAGGGCGTCGAGCCCTCTGACCAAGCTCGCTGAGCTACCACGTCGGTAACCCTCCGAGCGGCATGTTTCGAACCACTCACTAACATGTTCCTGCATCACAAACTAATTCGTCGCCCATTACGCTACGCCGAACGGCTGCGTGAGTAATCCGTAATTCTTGTACCATCAATGGCGGTTATTATCTGCTAATATGGCATTTTTAGACATTTGATTATAATTCATTGTCTTAAGAACGGCGTGTTTTTGAGAAATTTTAGAGCGCCATTGTTTTGAAATGACAAAGCTTGAGTTATAATAAGATAATCATCAAATAAACAAAGCAAGATGGTGTATGCAAAAGAGAGTTTCGGGCAAGGTTTTGGGCGAGGGATGTCAAGTGACTGATTTCCGAACGCCACATGTAGGCTGTATTCCTTCCAGGATAGTCATTCGTGACCATTACAGGCAAAGGAAATAAACGTAGAACAAATTCCTAAAGCAAAACATGTGATAATATTTTAACGGGAAAATATAATAAAAATGTGGGAGAGATACTAAAATAATAGTTTAAAGGCGTAAAAGTTCAAAAAAGAGCATGTTTGCTAAAGCTAAACTTGAATATCAAATAATTTTGGCTGTTTGTTTAAATACGGTCAGAAAGAATATTACGTGTTGGCTGCATAGATATTATCACAATAGTAGAATCGTAATCATATCGTCCATGATTATTATAACCTATATTGTTATTATTTTAGTCCGAAATGTCTGCAAAAAATCATAGAGATACAGGCAAATCTAAAGTGGGCCGTAAAACACGACAGTGTGATTTTTTAAAAAAAAAATTTTCTGTCTTATATCCTTTTTTATAGTACATCATTTGGAGAGTTCTGTTTACTTGCACTGTATATTATTATCGTAATGTTCAAACTGTTCAAATGTTTGTACAGTGTATGGGACTTAACTACGGGGTCATCAGTCCCTAAACTTACAAACTACTTATGAACTAACTAAGACTAAGGACGGCACAAATATCCATGCCCGAGGGGTGATTCGAACCTCCGACCGTAGTGGCCGTGCAGACCGTGACTGGAGCGCCTCAGTCCCCTCGGCCACCGCGGCCGGCTTATCGTAATGTATTTTTCAATTAAATCAGAGTGCAGATGGTTTAATGAGTTATGCCACAGGGTTATCAACACTGAAAGCATGAATTAATCATCAATGGAATTTTAATTCTTATATCTCCTCCATATTTATAGAGACCCCTTTATTCACAAATTTTAAACTGCTTTTGAATAGTCAAAGAGAGAAATTCTATGTTTTGCTCATATTATACTAAATACAATTTCATGTATGCTACGTAATAACGATGTATGGAACAGTTTCGGGATATTATGATAAGAGTATTACTAACTATTTTCTGTGATGTATGATGACGCCTAAAGTTAATAATTACTTAAAAAATCAGAGTAAATATTTAGCCCCATGTAACGAAGATATTGTCGAGGGTGATGGTTTGTGAGCTTCAACGATACAGATTGGCGTACCATAGGTGCAACCGCAGCTGCGGGTTGTCTGAGGAGAAGCCAGACAAACGTGTGGTTCCTGATGAGGGCAGCATACTTTTCAGTAGTTACAGGGGCAGCACTCTGCATGATTGACTAAGTTAGACTTAAAGGAGGGCAGAGTCTTTTTAAATGTCGTGCTATAGACGTATGCTGAAGATTAGATGGGTAGATCGAGTAACTAATGAAAAGGTTTTGAACAGAATTTGAGAGAATAGAAATTTCTGGTATGTCTGAGAGGTACCTCTTTTTTCTCTAATCAGAAATTCAATTGCGCCATTGAACCCTCCGGGTCTGTAGGAATAATGCTGTACGCTTAAATTAGAATCGATTTCTGCAAACTTCTTTGGAGATGGGAATACGTATAGCTAGGACATTTTGCAGTTGGAATCGCGAGCTCTGTGAAAGGTGAGATGCAGCTGCCTAACGGGACTTTTCCCCTTGGCAGAAGGACGTCTTGGCGGGTCACCCAGTGCTTACTTCAAAACGCTGTTTCTGAGAGTGTTACAAAAATGGCGAGGGGAACGCACCTTCCCATAAAAACTGACAATTCTGGCGGGAAACAGCTTTTTCCGTGCGCGAACGGTAGGGACGCGTATGATTCTCTAGGCTCTTGTATCCATGCGCGAGGTCCGTTCGGGACAACGCCTATGAATCTTATTGGCTCCCACTCAAATTTGAGCCGATGCAATTGGCCAGCAAGGCGTGGGGGTGGAAATTGTATAGGAGAGAGAGCGTTTACACGAGTGTGTTAGAACACTTGTGTCTGGGTGTTCGACGCGGAACGTGGAAGCGTCCAGTTGTGTTTGAGAACACCATCGACCGTCGTACCAGGCAGTTCCTTCTAGGAGGGATCCACGTAGTGTGGAAAGCTGGGGAACTCTATTTGATTTGTGAAAGAGCACCTCTTGATGTCTCTATTTGGTTTGGGTTCTAGTTAGTGTGACGTTCTGAGATTCAGACGAGCCTGTCTTGATCCGTGGAAACGCACCGGGGTCCAGCAGCTCTGTTTTATTTTGACAAATACGTATTCGTCACGCCAAGATACTTTTCGGTGTCTAACGACCACTCTGAGACATTCATTGCATCCTTGGAGCATAACTGCTCAGGTGTGCGAACTGGTATAGTGGTATACGACAGAATTGCGAGGCCTATGACAACTAGATTCACCGGGACCCGTGGCTCTATTAACGTCAATACAGCAGCGTCCCTTCTGGATCTGTGCCGGATTTATTTCTGTTTTCGCCGCGAGTTCTTTTCAGCGCCAATAAGACGCACCTTCTCATCCGTTGTCTACGTATTGGTAATGTATTGCAGCAGTTCAGCCACGAATTCATTGTCTGTCGTTCACAGAGCCCACGACGCCAGCAATTTGTCACGAGTTTGCAGAACTTGTTAACGTACGATCGGGTTTGCTTGTGTCAGTATTCGAAGCAGTAGAACTATTTGTAACACCCCCGACCCCCTACCTTTGCGTCTCGCAAAGTAAGTTAATGGTATACAATATTTCATTTCAACCTCCCTTGTATCACTCTTCTTAAACTCAATTGTATTTTCTTGTATTTTTGGAGGAGAGCGTTAATAAGATAGGCAGGTAGCAAATCAAATGTCCAATAAATTCCCTCCTTTCAGTGCCTAATAAAATGTCTCACGTTACGCAGCCAGTGATCATATAAGCGCTCGTCAATTCAGACGATAAACTGTCAAATTTCTCATCAATTTAATTTGATAAATGAGGGAGTAATTAATTTACTGACCTCTGTGCTAGTAAAATAATAACCCCCACTACATTAAATAATAAACTTCTATCTTGACTAGGAGAAGGAATCGATTGATGGGACACATTCGGGAGACAACATGCATTCGTCAGTTAAGCATTGGAGGTAAGAGTGTAGGGTAAAAATCGCTGATGGAGACCGAGAAACGAATACAGTAAGCAGATTAATACGGATTTGGGTTGCCGTACTTATGAGGAAACGACGAGGCTTTCACGGGAAAGAACTGGGTTCAGAGCTGCATCAAACAATAATAATAAATTATTTAAGAAGTATGTAATTATTAATGACTTGACTCATTTCCGATTATTACTTGGTGAATACTACTAGTGTTAGTAGATTGCATGTAGATAAATTTCCTTAGCACATACTGTTTATGGTTTATAAGTTCAAACCTTTCAAAATTTCGTTAGTATGTTTTGAGCCACGTAGTCTTCCACTAGCCAACGGCAGGGTAAACATAGATCGATCTTGGATAGGTCACCGTCAGGATCTGCCAGGCGCTGTTGCCATGCAGGATTCACCCAATCCTTGTGAGGCCATTTGAGAAGCTACTTGATTCATATGTAGCGGCTCCGGTTAAAAGAACACACGGTGACCGAGTGCGTGGGGCGCTAACCGTGTTCCTCTCCATACCACACCCGCTGTCGCTTTCGTGCGGTGGATGACGTGGCGGTCGTTCGATACTTGTGGTGACTTCCCGAGGCTATACTCACCAAAAAATTAAAAATAAACGCGAACTCAATAATTAGAATGAAGCACTTTATGATACTATATTTCGCCCGCCTGTGACGCCAAAATTATTCCCAAGGTGGATGCAAACTACAGACGAAAACAAATTTATGAACTTTTTGCGAACATGATAATGGTGTTTCATATCACTAAATTAAAACACGATGACAGTGCGATATTTGAAGTTCAAGAATGCGTTAATGAATTTTATGGTTTTCAAAATGTTCAAATGTTTGTTAAGCTTATGGGACTTAACTACGGGGTCATCAGTCCCTAAACTTACAAACTACTTATGAACTACTTACGAACTAGGACGGCACAAATATCCATGCCCGAGGGGGGATTCGAACCCCCGACCGTAGCGGCCGGGCTGACCGTGACTGGAGTGCCTCAGTCACCTCGGCCACCGCGGCCGGCTTTATGGTTTTGATTATAGGCTAGCGATGTGTTGCGCTCACTTCTAGAGTCCGCTACGTCCGTTTCCTTGGATTTGTGCCAGCACGTGCTAGTATGCACAGTATTACAACTAACAAATTTCGACACATTTTCAAGTCGTTTCTATTATAATCACACTATGTTAGCAAATAAAGTGGTATAGTAGTCAGCATGTGAATAGCCGTACGGTCTAAGGCGCGATGCTGCGGAATGCGCGATCGTTTGACGTCGGACGTTAGAATCCTCCCTCGGGCACGGATGTGTGTGTTGTTTTTAGCATAAGTTAGTTTAAGTAGTACGTAAGTTTAGGGACTGATGGCCACTGCAGTTAGATCCCATAGCTTTAGAAACTTGTTCTTCTTCCTTACCGTTTGTGCCCCCTGATGGTAGGGTCCGCTGTTATGGCTCGCTGTCACCGCCTTTTGCGATCTTGTACCCGGTCAGGGAGGAGGCGTCAGAGCTCTTCGTGCAGTGTCTCAAGCCATCGTTGCCTATGTCGTACTACAGTGGTCCATAGCTTTAGAAACATTTGAAAAATTATTCCGATAGTGGAGCACATATATCGCAGGGATGTTGTTTGCGGATCATACGTCAGCCAGCTACAGTGATATAGAAATCATTCTCAGACGTGATTGTGCGAGTGATTTGTTTAGAATGTAATAATCTCGTGGGCGGATGACGTTCAAACGGAGTATGGTGGTCGGTGCCCAACGGATGAAATTTCGATTTCAATCATTGAATCTTTTCTAGGATTTACACTCAATAGATGCATTGCGGCGTCACAGTCCACAACAGACTAACTACCGGCTGTCGAGCCACTCTCAAAGAACCTGACCGTCGACATCTGAGAGAGATCGTTAATTGTGACAAACTACAACACATCACAACTCATATCAACACAGGACTTATCATCACTGTCAATCCATAGGAATATGGGTACCATGCGGTACATTAGACAGCGTCGTGTAGGGGTGCCGTTTTAACACATTGTCACCGGGCACAAAGTCTTGCATGGATAAATATAGAAATTTAGGGGCACGATATCTAATTCTTCATCGTCCTTACATAAATACTGAGATACGAATGTAAAAATATTATAGTAAGAAAGGTGAGATGAGCAATGGAGAAAACTAAAACTAGGTGACCAGTGAAAATACTTTGCACCATTAGTGACCAGTCATGTGAAATGGAAATAAGTAAAATTAAAAATCTATCATTTAAAAGTATTTTATTATAGATAGTAACAGTATACGGAATATTACATAAGTTCGTGTTTTCTTAAATTCATTTCATAACACTTATTTAAAATCAATTGTAGTTATGAAATAGATTCTTTTTTGTATATAAGAAAGATAGAGGAGCCGTGTGAATACTTTGCACCGTTAGTGGAATGACAAGGAAGTTGGGAAATAATGGAAGTAAAGTTGAATGTTAACGCATAGCTTTCTTCAGAATCAATCAATGTAAGTGTTTAAAAGCGCAAATGAAGGACCTTGATTCGCTGAGTGTGGTTATATAAAATGAACTGCTTACCTCAATTACAACAGAATGTATCGAAAAACAAACCGATTAAAATACTCATTGCAAGGACAGAAGGATACCTCGTTTGAATAAAAATAAAGGATGGAGAGACTTAATTAATTATGATACTTGACGACAAATCTGCGAATGAATACCTTTTGTTTGAAGCATAATTGAAGGACATCGGTCGGATAGAACGGCCTGAGCGACTGACTTTAGTTTACAGCGATGATATCCCTATAAGAAATATACAGAATAAAATCGCGTTTGAGTGTAGAAAAAGGAAGGCGAGAGTTATGTAAAATCTGATTCTTAATGACAAATCTATGGATGCATACTTTTCGTTTAAAACAAAAATGAAGGAAATCGACCGGGTAGTTTGGTCTGGCTGACTGACTTTATTTTTCGTAGATTATATTAATAAATAATAAAAAGATTAGGCAAACTCGGTGTGAATCACGATAACGGATTTTGCACGTTACGTTAGCTTAAAACTGAGAGAATATTAGTAGGAGTTAAGACAACTTAGCTGATTGGCGTGGCTATGACACATAGGTGTAAACGATGCATGGCTATGGGGTTTTGGGCGCATGACAACGAATGTAATATGAGAGGAGTCTGAGAAAGTTCAGTAAAACCAGCTGCAGAATTAAAAGACGACACAGCTAGTAAAATATTTGTGCAGCTAAAGCACCAAATAGTACAGTTACAAGTCAAAAGCGGACATTGCATATAAAAGGAAATTTTGACCAAGAAATTAAGACGATGTAACAGATGACCATTTTTGTCTTATCACAGTATGAGCCAGCCACTTTTCCTCAAACTGATGCCTTCCAGCGTAAAAGCTTAGGACAGGGTCCACAGAAATCACAAAATGTTTTAAATCTCTGGTCACACTCCCCTCGTCATCAGCTAAAATAAATCCGTTTCAGCCCTAACAGCAAGATATAAAGCACATTCAATTAAAATGTGGCGCACAGTCATCTGTACGTTATTATAAAATTATAAAATTGGGGGATCCTCACGACGGAGTAAAGAACCATGCGTGAAGGGTCAGTGCCCCACACTTCATCCCGCCTCAGTGACCGGCAGAAGGACCGCCACAGTCGGATAGTTGGTTTCAGCGACCGCAGCCTACTCCCCGTCACTGCCAACTACTTACATGGTCTCTACAAACTTCGTTGGCTGTCCGATGCCTGGTGCACCACAAGGAACTGTCGCCATATGTGAAGCGGCAGCTCAGTAGCCTCGACGCAAAATTCTGGTATAGGACTGGTTCTGAATTGCCCCAGTAGCCAGCATAATCCCTTCATGATGCATGCACCATGTCCAATATATTTAAATAAGAAGATCTTGCAAAGCCATTCACGGTGAACCCGTAGTCAATCATAGGTCTCACAAAAGTTATATAAAACCGTAATAGGCAAGTTCTATCCGCTCCCCATGAATTTCGGCAAAGATATTTTAAAATACCAATTTAATTTTGGCACCGTCTTTTCAAATCTTTTAGGAATGGCCACCATGAAAGTTTCATTATAAATATGATGATACCCAGATATTTCACAGTGTCTTTCAATGTTCAAATGTCTGTAAATCTATCGGTCCAAACTGCGTGGTCATCAGTCCGTAGCTTACAAACTACTTAAACCTAGGTAAACTAAACTAAGGACAAACACACACACCCATGCCCCAGGGAGGACTTGACCTCCACGGCGAGCAACTACGCGCTCCGCAGCGAGACGCTTTAGACCGATCGGCTACTCCACCGCGGCACACAGTGTCTTTAAAAGGCAGTACAGTGTCCGTCATCTTCAATTCAGGTTAATTTCAAATCGGTGAAAAAGGACACACGCAGACCTTTCTGGTTGTAACTTAAAACCAGTCTTTCCTGCCCACTCATCCAGCTGTTTAAGAGTTAATTGCAACTGACGTTTTGTAGTTGCAAGAATGTAAAAAAAGAGAAGTCTTCCACAAAATGAAAACACAGGACAGTTAATTTAAAACTGACGTTATACTATGAGTAGCTATTGGCAAACCCAGTCACACATAGTAGCTACACTACCCTAAGGGACATCGTTCTCATGCTGAAAGTGGTCAGAAAGGAAGACACATACCCGAATTCTAAAATAGCATGCTGAAAGAAAGGACTAAAAAAATGGAAGAAAACAACGGAAACGCCATTTGTGAATCTGCCTGAGATGTCTCCAAGTGATAACGTAGGCCTTCTCAATGTCATAAAATAACCCAAAATGTGATGCCGTCGAAATAAACCATGTATTGTAGCCACTTCTACGAAGGCCAGATTATCAAAGGTGGATACATATCTTCTGAACCCACACGGGAAACGACTAAGGAGCTATCTGGACTCTATAATGTACCCTATCTTGGCAGGTCACGTGTCACTAGCTGCAAATCCCACATGGAAAAGGGGCGGTTGCATTCTTATCATTAGTGGACCTGAAGTGAAAATTGTGGCGGTGGAAGTGACTGTAGCGAAATATTCCACCATTGTCTGCGCAATCTCTCGTGGATTGGTCAGTAAGGTGCCACTTCCCATTACAGCAGCCACTGGCCGCCTGCCACTTCTCCCAGATACCGTCCTGATCTTGCTCTCTTGTATGGTTTCATGACTTTTGCCCTCGTCACCCGAAAGGCAGCGAGATTCTCCGCGGTTGGCCGGCTTTAGAACCTACGCAAAGCTGCACGCCGCGTCCGTATTGCAGAGCGCATTCGTCACTCCACAAAGCGATGGACTACCTTCTCAGTAGTCCTGAAGACTGAGTAATGGAAGTCACTGCCCCTAGGTGGATCATTTCGGTGATATGATCCACAAATTCCTAGACACAATCATGAAGATCAAACTCAGTCAGTTGTAAATGGTCTAGTCCACTGTAATGAAAACCCATCGCGGCGGTTGTCGAAAAGGCTCCATTCATTCTGGCTGGTGGATACAGATTGAGAATTGTAGAATTACGTGAATGTCATCGGCCACTTCCCATTGAATAATAGGAACAAGGACTGGAAGACAAGGCGAAAGATCGATGGCATAAAATGTTGGAGGAGAAATTAACAACGAAAAAATGCGCTAAATCGTTTGCATATTTTGTGAAGGACGGAGGGTCTATTAATGGATGGAGGGAAGGAGAGAGATATATTTGAAATAACATAAATTACCTTATCAGTGTCCATAAAAAAATGTTTGTAAATCTATCGGACCAAACTGCGTGGTCATCAGTTCGTAGCTTACAAACTACTTAAACTAAGGTAAACTAACCTAAGGTCAACACGCACACCCATGCCCCAGGGAGGATTCGAACCACCGACGGCGAGCAGCCGAGCGAGGCGCCTTAGACCGCTCGGCTACTCCACCGCGGCTCGATGACATAGAACGGCCTTGTTGCAGTGCAGAAGTGTTTGCTCTGAGCTGTAATTAGTAAATGGGCAGAAGGCATATTGAAGGGATTGAACACTTCCCAGTAGAGTTAGGAGGAACATTAATTTGATATTCATTTAGCAAATCTTCCCTGTTACAGTTTGACGTAGATAACTTTTGGACGAATTCTTACGGAATGAGGAATGGGACACCCTTGGTTTAAATAAAGATATGTGATGTTCATCTAGGTCTCTGAGTGGACGACGAACTGCACGTGGCCTTTTATTGTGCTTGCCTCTCATATTCATAGGAGAACAGCTTAGATGTTGTTGCACAGTGCGTAGTCAACCTCAGGAGATATTGTGAAAAGTCATGGGGACTGTTTAGTCCCCTAAAAACCACCACCACCAACAACAACAACAACGAAAAGCCATGAATGCCTCTCTACAAACAGGTACCTATGTTGCAATAGTTTCAGCAGTCACTCGAACTTGGTAATAAAAAGAAACGTCGAGTGCAAGAGGAGCACTGGATTGTGAACCGGTGTCTTCACTATCACTTGTTACCTCTTCATGCACTACTTTGCGGGACTTTCTTTGTTTGTCAATAGAAATAAGACCAACAGTTCCGAGTCCTGCGCATTTTTCGTCTCCATTATACAGAAATCTGAGAAAATTTGTCGCCTGTGTTCAGCGGTAGTCGTTTCAAAGCGCCGCAGTCTTTTGTATCTCCAACCGAAGAGAGAGCAAGTCGTGTCACCAACGAATCTACACGCCAAGAAGATCAGACGGAAAAAATTACTGGCGGAAATACAGAACGCAAACAGTGACTACGTGGTGTTATCTCCAATACATATGGCGGGAACAGTTTTAGCGACATAATTAACGTGTCTTCTCCCATCAGCTTCTCCTTCTTTATTACAGCTTCCTTTCTTTCTTGTGGTTTCTGCTATTTAGGCCACTGGTCACAGTCTTCGGAACTCATTACAAAAGCACAGACAGTGAACTGTCACTTGCCAAAGAGCAGACTGAAATAATACGACAGATACTACGGAGACGACAATGAACTTTGAGGTTGCATTGGTTCCTACTTCCACACAAAAGTAGCAAGCCACAAATGGCACAGGATGTTTTTGTAAGACATTAATTTAACAAAGGCTCTTTATATAGAACAATAATATCATTGAGCTATAATAACTCAAGAAGAGGGTCTTTTCTGTCGTATCTGATTGGAACTAATCTTGCCGCGGTGGAGTAGCCGAGTGACCTAAAGCGTCTCGCTGCGGGGTGCGCGGTTGCTCGCCGTGGAGTTTCGAGACCTCCCTGGGCACGGGTGTATGTGTTTGTCCTTAGGTTAGTTTAATTTAGTTTAAGTAGTTTGTAAGCTACGGACTGATGACCCCGCAGTTTGACCCGATAGATTTACAAACATTTTAATTTGAAATAATCTCGAGGCCCGGTGATGTCCACAAGAATGTGCTGGGATCGCAAAAACGGAAAAAAATGACAAGTGCTGTTTTTGTTATGTGGTCTTCATTTTATACAGTAGAATAACGTTTAAGGTAAATCCATCAATCACGTCGCAAAACATAGCACACAACGTTTGAATACCTACAGAGCTTGGACATGAGACAGTAGTTAATTTTTTTAAATAAATTATATAAAAATAAAAAATAAAAACTTAGATATAACTGCACCAACTTTACTAATGAATATGTTTTAACTTAACAAGCACACTAAACCTCGACACATCAGCATTCGAGGAACAGATGGTTCCTAACAACGTCACATTCACTATGTGATCTGAGTGCGTAAAAGTTACGAGGATTTACACCTAGTGAGTGAATTGTGGTGACATGGTGCTAAGAGGAAAGGCTTTTTCTCAGTTTAAGACTTCCGCCAAGCAACTCTGCTTAGAGAACCGTTTCACCGCAAGTAACGTGACTGCTGTGAGTCACCGAAAATATCTCTCGCGGAAAAGAGGAGCTGCAAGGTCGCTTATCTACTGCCAGAATCGACCAAACTCCGGATACGAAACTTTCTATATTTTGGTGTAAAAACGGCAACGACATGCCTTCTGTATTATTCGTGGCTCTTTGGATTTTATTACGTAAATGTACGCCACTTTATGAACGAATGTTTAGTAATTGACGATATTGATTTTAATTTCCTATGTTTTACCCTCTCGGATATACTGTAGGTGAAAACGTATTATGTTGAAAACTTTCGCAATACTTAAATAACGTTATTTTATTTAAAATCCTATTACAAAAGTGGCATCCATACTTTGAAATTGAGTGAAAGATTTCTAGTGTAATACACTGACATTGTATTTCGACACAACCATGTTCGGAATGCTGCATGGCTTAACTAATTTTGCAGTTAATAAGATTTACTAATATACTTTAGTCAGATGGTGAGACAGTTTCATTTGACGGTCAAACGCCTTTAATTTTTTTATTTGTACCTACATGGGCTATTGCTCCGTACCGTCGAAGTGAGAATTAATGAGACTTTAAGTGTAAAGTTTCCCTTTGGCCTAAAGGATATTATTGATATGGTGTCTGTTCTTTCGCACATGTACGAAGTAAAGGACACATTAACAGTCTTAATTTTACGAATTTGAAATACTGAAACATTTCGGCCGTTTCGGGGCGTTGAAATAAATTCAATGGCGAAGTAGAAAATTTGTACTGGACCGGTAATAGAACCTGGTTAGGGCAAGCGGTCGCCTTATTCAAGTAGGCTATCCGCGCACGCTTTCGTTCCAACCCAAATTCTCAACCTCTACTCCCCTGCCCATTGATTACTCTTGCTCTTCAAATACTCAATCCATTTCGGTAATCCAGTATAGGCTGCAAGCAAGAGGAATCAATGTACAGGGGACTAGAAGTTGAGAATTTGGGTTGAAAGGGAAGTGCGCCCGTATTCCTAATTGGTTAAGGCGACCCCTGGCCCAATGTGAGAAATCCAGGTTATAATCCTGGTCCAGCACAAATTTTTAACTTCGTTCAAATGTTCAAATGTTTGTATAGTCTATGGGACTTAGCTACGGGGTCATCAGTCCCTAAACTTACAAACTACTTACGAACTAGGACGGCACAAATATCCATGCCCGAGGGTGGATTCGAACCCCCGACCGTAGTGGCCGTGCAGACCGTGACTGGAGCGCCTTGGTCCCCTCGGCCACCGCGGCCGGCTCTAACTTCGTCCTTGAATTTATTTCAACACCCCGAAACCGTCGAAATGTTTTAATATTTCGAATCCGTAAAAGATAATTGGATACCAATAGTCATATTCTCTTACAACTTACGACAATTACATTCTGAATTGTTTCATTAATTTTTATGTGATGAATCATCAAAATGAAACTAAAATGTAGTTTTCAAAATGCATCCATCTTTTTATAAAACAAAATTAAAAATTCATGTAACGCCGTAATCAGTGACGGACATCGCTTTCTGATGCGTTCAATTTTCGATGCAGGATTTCAATTTCAGCTACTCAAAACTTAAGTGATATTCTTGTCGAATACTGGTCATAATTCATCACTTCAACTTATAAAGGAAGGTAAAAATGAAACTTCCTGGCAGATTAAAATTGTGTGCCGGAACCTGGACTCAAACCTAGGACCTTTGCCTTTCGCGGGCAAATGCTCTACCGGCTGAGCTATCCCGACACGACTCACGATGCCGCCTTACAATTTTACTTCCGCCAGTACCTCGCATCCCACTTTCCAAACTTCACAGAAGAAGAGTTAAGGTTTCATTCTGGAAGGTAAAAATGTTTCTTAAATTTTTGGGCATTCAGTGAGCCAAATGTGGAATACTTTCAAATTGGAAAATGAGCATTATTGGAAATACGATACTGAACGAATTAGCACAACGATAAGTATACACAACTTGTAATTGCCTACTATAATGCTCATAACTGAAGTTATACAGTTAATATTTGGTACTCCTTAAAAAATTGATCATCTTATTCGAAAACTGAACAATTGAGTAATATTCAATTAAGAAATATGTAAGTATAACAATAGATAATTTAAATATTAATCACTGATTATAATATTTCAAATGTTGGTAGTAACTATGCTTAAATTCAGAAACCGTATTTTTCATAAAATGTTTAAAAATTTAAGCTTCATGTGTTGATGTATCGAAGGTGGACTTATTAAAAGACGTAGCCTCAATCATGTGATGCACTAACACAAGTCTGACAACAGAGCTTAATAAAATGTACATATCTATGCTAACTTGACTTTCGCGACCAAAGTGGTCGAAAATATATACGTATAAACGGCTGTTTATATTGTGCCCCACATCGTGCAAGCTGTATACAGAATTTATGACATTTTCAGCTTTCCCATTCCCAGCTGATATTGTGTGAATATGAAAGAATAACAACTACAGGATCAGAAGCGACATCTGCTCTTCGGAACAGACACCACAAGTATATCTATAGAGAACTAAGATACCTGACAGTCCATTCCTTTGCGTTTTGCCTCAACATACTTTTGATATTGAAAATTTCGAAAAAAGAGACTGTTCATGACAATATTTACATTAATAATTGTTTATAGAATACTTCACTGCCCAAATTCAAAGTGTGAACTACAATAAATATTTCTTAATTGAGCTTCCCAGTAATTCTCTACTAAAATACGAGGACAAACTGTGACTTAAAAGGTGTTTTCAGACTTCGTTGAACAACTTTCTTTTGTTCATACGTAAGATTTGATAATTTTGTTATTACTGTTCAGGTCTGAGTATTTCTGAGGTATGTATCCAATTCAGTCCATAAAACGGATAACATTTTACTTCCCAATTGACATTACTGGCTTATGTGAACTGGATACAGGCAGTTGTTTTCAGTAACACGAATAATGACTAAAAATGTGGATTTATTTGACGACGGAAACTGAGGATTGAATAGTTCAGAAATGTATAGTGACAGCTGTGGTTGCTTTAGAGTTTTGGATCCAGTGATTTATTTGTTTCAAGACCATTCCGGTCCGTCATGAGTTGTAACAGCGTATGAGTATCTCCTACGTCCATGCTTTCGTATACTTGCCATTTCGCATTCCCGTACGAGCTCGAATGTTATTACCGAATCTGCGATAAAACATACTTGAACCCGGCATTACCTCGCAATTACATAGATAAAAGTTAAGTTCCATATTCTGGCCCTACGAGTGTCAGTCGCCACAATATTTAATTTACAATAAAACATACCGAGAACATTCATCGAGATAAAAACTATCTATTTTTAAGCTGTATCAAATAACAAACTGTGTACGCAACATCATTAATAACAGTTTAGCAGATTCGAAGTTTATCATGAACTAACACTGCCGTGCCTCATTGACTAATGTGATCGCCAGAATTTTTTAGAGTTGCGTCGAATGGCTTTGGATGATTGTTATTTGTGTTCTGAACTTCTCGTACCATAAAAATTAAAAATTCTAAACGCCCATACCCATGTGGTCTCCTTGTTAGCTAAATGATCTGATCTGAAACACAGCCTTAGAAGTTATTTACGATTCGTGAGAATAAAAATAATTGTGAGACATCTATAACTATAGGAACTGTTAAGTGTGAATATGTAGCACCTGGAATTAAGGTAAAGCAGTCAAGAAACCGAAGATTGGTTTCAGCACAGTGATTTACTAGGCATGGTTTTGTTTGGAGGTGGTATGCCGTTCCCTTCTTCCGACCTTCGAACTGACTTACACAGCTTTATACAATACATTGACCTCGAAGGCTCCTATTATATTTAAAACTGTAAGCTAAAATTATACAGTATCACAAATTTCGTAAATCAGATTTGATATCGGAAAGGAATGTAAGAAAAAGTGTCCGTGACTCTGGTTCGGTAAACGATGAAGCTGTAGAATCATGTTTGTTGGATGCTACGTCGCAGCCTCAACGTATTTCAGTGTGACACGTTTCCAAGGAAGGGGTGTGCGGGCGTAGGTGGCAGGAGACAAATAATCTGCGTTTCATGAGCTGCGGCAGATTACATCACGTGACGAGCCGGATCGATAACACAGGCAGCGTACGTATATAGGCAGGAACTAACGAGGGTGAGAGGTAATCAAGTAAACGGCCGGTCGCTGGAGGAATCAGCGTAAGTGGCGCTACTTACATGTAGTCGTGCTGGGAGCCCGGCGCGGGGCCGTCGGGCCACTCGGAGTAGCAGACGATCTGCGTCTCGCCGCCCGCCTTGTCCAGCGGCGCCGTCGTGAAGAAGAGCAGCATGGGCAGCGACATGAGCGAGCCAAGCACCCAGATGCCGCCCGCGATGCCCAGCGTCGTGCGCCGCCCCATGCGCGGCTTCAGCGGCCGAATGATCGCCATGTACCTGCACATCATTACCGCTCTAGACAGGCTACCAGTATAAACACTTGAACTGTTTTCTTAAGATACGTAAAGGACACTATTCGGGGACCGCACGAACTTACAGACACAATTAGTAATGATAGTATCTTTTCGGGATGAATTAACATATTTAGACACGAAACCCATATTCTAGAAATTCCATTTCTAAATTTGATGCCTGCTTATATACTCTGTATAGTCGCTAATATTTAGTGACTAGCTGAAAACCCGTCGTTGCCCGGGTAATTATTTATTTATTTATTCCTGCCATTTTCAGCTATATATTGATTTGTATAAGAGCTGTATATCTGTAAAATCTCTAGGGAATAAAGTTAGTAGTAAAGAAGTAATAAATTAAAACTTGGTGCGGTTTTCCATGAACATTACAGTTTATGTGCTCAAATATCATGCCGGCCGCGGTGGCCGAGGGCACTGAGGCGCTTCAGTCACGGTCTGCACGGCCACTACGGTCGGGGGTTCGAATCCCCCCTAGGGCATGGATATTTGTGCCGTCCTAGTTCGTAAGTAGTTCATAAGTAGTTTGTAAGTTTAGGGACTGATGACCCCGTAGTTAAGACCCATAGCCTCTACAAACATTTGAAATTTTTTTCAAATCTCATGAACTACGTGTCGCACTGTGCTACAATTTAGAAGCTACATTAAACTATATGTGTGTATATTGTCTGTAAAATTTCCTGTCGTTACAATTTCTGGTGTTCAAATTATAAATTGTAACGTCATACCGAGAGCCGTAGTTTTACTCCTTAAACAGCGGAAAAGTAGGAAGCGAGTAACTTTTTTCCTTTCATAATTTTACTATGGTTGCCAGAGAAAGTTAATAAATGTTTGAAATTATGTTTAAAGTTTGTTGCAAGTCGCTAAGTACTGTCATTCTCATACAGTGTATTTCGAAAGTCTTGCCCCATTATATGGCATTTTTTGCTATTTCTATTGGTTATGAAGTAATATCTTTTGAACCATGTGCTGTATGTGATTCTTAGCCATGCAGCAATTGTTACCTCATCGTAAGGAATGTATGTACCAAATGGTTGAAATCGGTCCAATGGTTTAGGAGAAAATGAACAGCATTGTCGCAAAATGCAGCAGTTTTTCGCGCATCTCATTGTTTATGACGTAATATCTCGTGAACTATATATCGTATGTGATTCTTACACTTACGGCGATCGTCCTCATGGATTGAAGGTTACGTGTACAAAATTTCATAAAGATTGGAACGAAACTGTAGATTTGTATGCAACACGTACAAACATACGGACACTCCGCTTTGTATATTAGATTCCGCAGTCGAGGGAATAAGTGTGAGAGCTCCGGAATGAAGCTCACTGCCAGTAGCTTTCCTCTTATCCACAAATTTATAACAGCTACTTTATTTATACTGTGCAATTCCTAAGCCGTACAAATGTGAAAATTACAGAACTATCAGTTTAATAAGACACTAGAGGACCGTGCAAATACTTCGCACCGTTAGTGGAATGACACAAAAGTTCGAAAAAAAAATGGAAGTAAAGTTGAATGTTCACGCATAGCTTTCTTGAGAATCAATCAATGCAAATGTTTAAATGCTCAAAGTAAAGAGCTTGATCCGCTGAGTGTTGTCAGGTCGAAAATAATTGCGTTCATTCATTAGAACAGAAGATATCGTAAAATAAACCGATGAAAATATTCAATGCAAGGAAAGGAGGATACGGCGTTTCAATAAAAATAAGGGTGGAGAGACTTAAGTTTCCCGGAACACCTTTGACAGTGTTGATAATAGTCTTGTGTAGTTCGCGAACGAACTAGTTCGGAAGGCCGCTCCCACAGGCGAACTACGCGAACTAGATCGCAGATCCCTCGCCTCGCCGGCCGCAGTGGCCGAAGGGACTGAGGCGCTCCAGTCACGGTCTGCACGGCCACTACGGTCGGGGGTTCGAATACCCCCTCGGGCATGGATATTTGTGCCGTCCTTAGGATTAGCTACTTGATAAGTAGTTTGTAAGTTTAGGGACTGATGACCCCGTAGTTAAGTACCATAAGCTATACACCTTTCTTCTTCCCTCGCCTCTTAGTTCGTCCGCTCCTTTTCCGAAGACTGACGGGTAACAGCGAGAGGACGCGAGAGCGCGCAGAATCGCGTGATTCTCTTCTGCTAGTTGCCGTCATTTCGAGCTGAGATGCAGCTCAGCTGTAGTTTTAGTAGCGGTATCAAAAGTCTAAACGAGCGGACGAACTAAAAGGAACGACCTACTTCGCGGCCGAGCTGCGAACCAAAAAGAGAGGTACAGGTCGCGAACTAAAATATGCGTAATAGGTCGCGAACTAAAATATGCGCGCAGGACGCGAACTAAAATATGCGCGATATGTCGTGAACAGAATTAAAAATTACGTGTTTGCCTTCTGCTGATGAGAGCCATTTCGAGGTTAGCGTCTGCCTGCTAGATTACATAGTTCAGTGCTACAAAATATCTGCTTTGAAGTATTCTGCACTCTGCAATATCTGACTAATAAATTCCATAATGCCAAGATATAGAGATAACTCTAAACTTAAACGCGAGAAATTATCCACAAACTGTTTCTTTTGGTTTGCGAGATATCGTTAGCGGCTCAAGCAGCAAGCGCATGAAGCAGCTAGGTGGGGGAACTTCTCCCTCCACCTGCATGCGCAGACCACGCCGCTCAGCCGTCACTGGAAGCGGACGAACTAAAAGAACGAACTAGTTCGCGGCAGAGCCGCGAAGTAAAGTGAGTGCTTCGAGAACTATTATGCGCAAGTCTAGTTGATAAAACGAAGTAATCAACGGACTGAACTTAATATCCGAGTGCATTGGCGTATACGTATAGTTAGAATTACTAAGAGACTAGCAATATTGCGTGAAATAAGATCATAAATCTATGCGGTACGCACGATGTGTGTATCCCTTAGGTCAGCTCGGTGCACGGTCTGTGGCAGCAGATGTTCGCCTCGTGAGCTTACATATCAGCACGATATGGGCTGTAGCGCTTTCCTTGAGTTTGGTCAAATGACTCTCAGTTTCGGTTGGGAAGAGCTGAAGATTGGGATCAGGTATGGCGCAGACCCCAAAAAAGCCATGGAACTAAGATGACAACAAGGTATTTTACAAGCTGATTGTCGCGCCGAAATGTCTTACTGGACAGATATTGGCAGGAAACGGTTATGTTTGTCTACTTGGAGGCCATTTGCAGCCATACGTGGTCTTCATGTTTGCAAGCAGTGACGAAACTTCTGTGAACCACATCACTGGGGCACAG
Organism: Locusta migratoria; assembly: GCA_026315105.1. Taxonomy (NCBI): domain Eukaryota; kingdom Metazoa; phylum Arthropoda; class Insecta; order Orthoptera; family Acrididae; genus Locusta; species Locusta migratoria. Next base: position 550,070,032 of record CM048755.1, on the reverse strand, counting down.
TTTTTCACGATTGGTTTTAAGAACATTACGGACAGTTCTATCTAATGTTTCGGCCATTCTTTTTATCTGACATGAATCCACAGAATACTTAAAAAAAAATGTTCAAATGTTTGTAGAACTTATGGGACTTAACTACGGGGTCATCAGTCCCTAAGCTTACAAACTACTTATGAACTAGCTAAGATTAAGGACGGCACAAATATCCATGCCCGAGAGGGGATTCGAACCCCCGACCGTATGGGCCGTGCAGACCGTGACTGGAGCGCCTCAGTCTCCTCGGCCACCGCGGCCGGCCACAGAATACTAATGTGACGTAAGAGAGAGGTCATTTCGGACACAAAATCCTGCACCAACAACTCTGTCGATTTATTCACTCCACTCCACGTTGATTTGCAGAGCTTCACAGGCCAAGAAGAGATCCGACAAGATATTTGGAGGTGTTCCATGACTTCTGTTACCTCAGTATATTACAATTACCGACTTACTAACAGAGGAGTGAGAGGACCTATACATTATCGTTTCTCTGTCTCATAGTAAAATAAATCTCTATTGCATCTAAAATTACGTATCGTAACGCAGATCCCATATTGTGTTTGTTATGCGTTACTCCAAAATGTTTGTACCTCTCCTAGTTACTAAATTTTGTGATTACCCTATGACCCCTTCTGTGACAATCTCCTCGTAGGAGTCAACATGGTTTCCGAATGCAAAGATAATGTGACATCCAGCTCACGTTATTCACCCACGAGACCCACTTACATACAGGGTGTCCAGAAAAGGACTCCCTGATTTCAAAATTAAGTATCTCGAAAACAAATATCGATAGAGGAATGCAGAAAACAGTATGTTTATTGTGAAAGCTGTAAGAAGTTTATACAGCAGTTTGAAATAATAGTTACAAAAGCTGCTAACAGATGGCACTGTAATTGCCATCCCGCCACGCTGGACGAACTTGAATCGGCGATATCTGTGGCATGTGAATCCATTTCGGTTGAGACACTACGAAATGTGATGGCGAATTTCATTCTTCGTTTGCGCCACCTCTGTAGTGCCACTGGTGAACATTTTGAAAACATTGTGATGTGATTGTTTGCAAAGAGTATTTTCATACGATTATTTCACTTATGTATGCTGATATGAGCTGTACAGCGTACAGCGCCATCTATTAGCATCTTTGTAACTATTATTTCAAACTGCTGTATACAGTTCTTACAGCTTTCACAATGAACATACCGTTTACTGCATTCCTCTATCGATCTTTGTTTTCGAGATATTTAATTTTGAAATCAGGGAGCCCTTTTCTGGACACCCTGTACTATTTCAACTTACCCAAAACAGAACGTATGAGAACTAATACTCATCTAACAGCACAGATTGTAATCTCCCGAAGTAAAGAAATGTTTGTAATTCTATCGGACCAAACTGCGTGGTCATCAGTCCGTAGCTTAAAAACTACTTAAACCTAGGTAAACTAACCTAAGGACAAAACACACACACACACACACACACACACACACACACACACACACACACCCATGCCCCAGGGAGGACTCGAATCTCCACGGCGAGCAACCGCGCGTTCCGCAGCAAGACGCTTTAGACCGCTCGGCTACTCCACCGCGACCCCGAAGTAAAGCAGTTCTTTGAAGCCGAAGAGAATGAGCGAGATTAAATTAAAAATAAACTCTAAGTCATTTTAACATAGTACTCGGGCAAGAGATCGTTTATTACTAGAAATACAGGATGACGCAATTTGATAAAACATTCCGGTTACTGGTTAATACGAGTATACAAAGTAAGAGAATAGATGTATAATATGAAATGATCAGAATGACCTACAAAAATTTCGGCGAAAGTAACATGTTGCATCAAGTATGGTAATTCAATAAAGAAGAAAATAATATATCTTTATCTTTTTTATCTAATCTATAATTCCTTTTTCGAAAGTAATACTCTTGACTGAACTGCATTTCCTCCGACTGCCAGCACGATCCTTCATCTAGAGAGTTGAAAAAGAAAAAAATAGTGTAAATAAGTTACGCAAATTATAAGTATTATGATAATTATTTATGACTTGAAAACCTACAAAATTTTTGTTTATTTGCATTTCAAAGAAATTTCCATAAAATCTTTTTATCTAAAATAATAAGTTAGTCAGTAAATTCAAATGTTTGTTAAGGTTATGGAACTTAACTACGGGGTCATCAGTCCCTAAACTTACAAACTACTTATGAATTAGCTTATACTAAATAGGGCACAAACATCCATGCCCCGAGGGGGGATTCGAACCCCCGACGGGGACCGGCCTCGCGCTTTCCTTTAACACCAGTGTGAGCTTCTTTTGCGTGATCTGTGGGAATCCCAGAGTATAGATCTGTAGATCACTTTTGCTGGTCATATATTCATCGTAGCTTGATTACTTTGTTCTATATCCACCCCAGGTTGTGAAAATTTAATAAAGTACCAAGTGATACAAAAACAGTGTTTTATATCCTAACACAAGTATGATACTACTACTACTACTACTTTCTACCAGAAAGCCATTAAAATCAAAAGTGTGTTAAGAGGGGACAGAGAAGACCGATGAAGCTGGGTGTCTATCAGATCAGTTACTTATATTCATACGAATACTACCCCGCTAGTGTGTAAGAAGACTGTGCTAAACCGATTAATTTAATCTGATAGATAAATACACTCACACACTAATGAATTACCGTGTAAACTTACTTTCTGACAAATCTATTAACGAATATGTCTGTCGTGTTATAAAATGAGAATAGTATCTTGCTAAGAAATTTATGGCATTTTCAGTGTGAAGAAATGTTGCAATATTTCGATTTGTCGCTGCCATTAACTGAATCTTGCAACATGGTGCTGTAATTGAAGTCCGAAGATAGTTTCTTTTGGCTAATAATATTGTGCTAAAATTATCTCTAAATCCTTTAGTGACTTTTCTGCTTATCGATTCTTTACCACAATAGGATATATGTTTCAATATGAATCGACAAAGGACACTATACGTTTTGATAGTATTGCACAAAAGACGAGATTCAGCAAATAACTTAAGCGGTGCATTCCACAGTTACAAATTTCGCAACATCTCAGTAGATGTCTCTGATCTCCTCCGATTCAAGAGAACGCACAAAACTTTCAAGTATGTACAAATGTTTCTTTAAGAGTGGGGTGAAACAAAAATATATGAATTTAGTTTATAACAAGCAAATAAGCGCAGTTGTACAGATGAAACAGGTTGCTCGAAGAAACCCACAAACCAGAAAGTAATTACAATTACACATTATTAATTATAATTATTTGTCCTCCGACTGAAAAGAGAAATTTACATGTGTCTAATCATTATGCTCTGGATAATCATCATCACTTAGGTGCGGCAAGTAAAGGGTACCGATAGACAAAGTAAGGAGCTTCGTTCGTTCCTCTTGATTAATAAACAAATTAACTTTTCTTTCTATTCGTTTATCTATGTAAATACTGTGGAAAAATCCACCATAGTGCAGCTCGATTAGGCTGATACATGTCTTTAGCTGCAGAGTGGGACTTAGAATAGGAATGGTTTTGTAATACAGCCACCCTACACTGTCTGGACCAAATATTCTGAGCATACTACGACATTGAGAGCGATAATTTATTATCGTTTTGGTCCATTTATATTCTATTTAGAACGTTCTAAAATAATGAGTTAGTCACACATTGAAACTTTCTCACATGTATTTAAGAAGTACTATAGGTATCTTTACGCAGCTATCACATCTCCAAAGGAAAGACTTACAGAGCTCTTAGAGGCGGGAGCAGAGCGATTGAAACGAACTCAACCTTTATTGATAATCGGAATAGTGTTTTCTGATTGTTTGCTTATTTACTTACTACTGCGCCAGAAATATATATATTAGTCTATGAGTGTATGTCTGTATGTCTTCTATGTGTTCATAAACCATTCATTCAATTGCAATGAAGCTCTGGTGAACTGTTCACCGTACGCCCACGAAGTTTCCTGACCCAAAAAACAAAAGAGCACGACACATTGCTCAGAAGATATGACGTCATAAATAATGAGAGTCCACTGCGTGAGAATACCCAGATTTAAGCGTCAATTATTCCAAAATGGGAATAGTTAGGGACCTGCAACAAAGTTCGCATGTAATTTCGGATATTTATGAAGCGCGTTTTGTAACCGACCCCCCCCCCCCCGCCCCCCAGCCTCCCATACACAAAATAATGAAACGAAAAGAAGTTTACTGCTCACAACAGTTTCGCTGTAGATGCCGTAAAATTCCGGCATGACCTTGTATCAACTAAAGTTAGCAATATAGTTTTGCATGTTACTATTTATTTTTGTCTGCAAGTCTGCCTTAATTCTGTTGCATCCAAAAACAAGCAATCTGTTTTCTTAATCTCTATCTATATAAAAGAGAAAGGACACTCACTCACTTACTCACTAAACACGAAATCTCGAAAACTACTGCACCTATGAAACTGAAATTTGGCAGGAATGTAGTTTATAGGTAGAAAAGTCAGCTAAGAAAGTATTTTGTGATAGGTGAATGGCGGAGCGTACTTCTCCTACAGACTCACGAAATCTACAATTTCATTCCGATCTTCACAAATTTGGCAAAAAAATGTTTGTAATGCTTATGGGACTTAACTACGGGGTCATCAGTCCCTAAACGTACAAACTACTTATGAACTACTTACGAACTAGGACGGCACAAATATCCATGCCCGAGGGGGGATTCGAACCCCCGACCGTAGTGACCGTGCTGACCGTGACTGGAGCGCCTCAGTCACCTTTTTTTTTTTTTTTTTTTTTTTTTTTTTTTTTTTTTTTTTTTTTTTTTTTGCTCTATGGGTAGTTCTGTCCATTGCGGACGCTGTTCGTGTTTGTTCGTTCTTGTTCGATGTGTTGTTGGCTCAGCTTTTTTTATTACAGAGGGCGTTTAGCCCTCTGACCGGGCGCGCTGAGCCACGGCGCCCGGCTTTTGTCTGCAAGTCTGCCTTAATTCTGTTGCATCCAAAAACAAGCAATCTGTTTTCTTAATCTCTATCTATATAAAAGAGAAAGGACACTCACTCACTTACTCACTAAACACGAAATCTCGAAAACTACTGCACCTATGAAACTGAAATTTGGCAGGAATGTAGTTTATAGGTAGAAAAGTCAGCTAAGAAAGTATTTTGTGATAGGTGAATGGCGGAGCGTACTTCTCCTACAGACTCACGAAATCTACAATTTCATTCCGATCTTCACAAATTTGGCAAAAAAATGTTTGTAATGCTTATGGGACTTAACTACGGGGTCATCAGTCCCTAAACGTACAAACTACTTATGAACTACTTACGAACTAGGACGGCACAAATATCCATGCCCGAGGGGGGATTCGAACCCCCGACCGTAGTGACCGTGCTGACCGTGACTGGAGCGCCTCAGTCACCTCGGCCACCGCGGCCGGCACAAATTTGGCACGCTCGACCTTCAAAACAAGAGTAAGGTCACCATCGAACTTAAGTTTCATACGGTGCATGGGGGAGGGTACTTTGCAACATAAAAATGGATCCCTAAATACCTTGGTCGCGCCATAACTTGAGAACGGCTCGACCGATTTCAAAGATCCTGTTTTTGTTGTTTTCGTGATTCTGAAAACAGGGGTTGTATGAAATGAAACTGGAATATTTGAGAACAACAGTGCGTTTTTCAATGTGACCCTCCGTTTCTATTGCATAGAAATCTATAGTTTTGTTCCGATATTGATAAAATTTTGCACACTCTACCTTTAAAAATAAGAGGAATGTCACTGTCTTTATAAAATTTCATTCAGTGCATGGTGGAGGGTACTTAAATTACGGAATTTTACAAAATGCATAGTTTTGCTCCAATCTTTATGAAATTTTGCACACATGACCTTTAAACCAAGAGGAAGAGCAACTACATAAATGTTAGTGCGGTACATGACAGAGGGTACCTTGCAGAAAACTTTGCCGAAAGAGGGAAAGGTGGAAACGAACAGAGAGATGGGAGAGAAAGAGGTGGATGCAGAGAGAGGGGGGAAGGGGATGTGGACTACGAGAGTGTAGGATAAATAAACACCCGGGCAACGCCGGGTTTACAGCTAGTTTTTAATAAGAACCTGAAAACTGTAACTATGAGAACGCAGGAAGTTTATGGATCAGTACACCGTAAAGAATATATGTGCACTGCTAATGCTCGCGGAACAAGGTTGACTGCGGAAGGCAACTGTGTACAACAATGTTCAGCTTTGCACAGTTATTAAATTAATAATGCAGAGATTAAGCTATGTTGTTACTCTTGATATTAATCTCAGACAGCAAATTCATATAGTGCGCTCTGTCAGCTAAACGGATTCAAGAATCATTTTCAACGTGTAGTTACGTTTAAGGAAACGTTTATTGTAAATGTTGGAAGATGTTAATACTATTTACATCAATATCGTTTTCTAGATGACGATTATTCCTAAAAGTAATCAAATGTGAATGTTGGCTTTCCAGATGTATAGTGCTGATTAAACCTTCTTCGGTTCCCATCCGTGTAGCTACGTTTTAATTCCGTGACGTTTCGATGAGAGTCATTCTTACCATCACCTAGCGAAAATGGATATCCGAGAAGACTTCATCAGTAATCAATGTGTAAAAACTTTAGTAATTACATACTAACAATTTACTAAACATTGGTTAACAGTTAATAATGATTACAAACCTGTAGTGTGAAACACAACGGTAATAATTAATCAACTCACTTTCATTATGGTGTTCTCTAATAATATAGTAATATCATAAAAAATCTAAATAATGTTAAACTCTACGTATATTTCTATTACGATTATTCGGGAAGGAATCTGGAACTGTTCATTTTTTCCTGTCATGGATTTTATTTTTGAACCGTTGCCAGTAACACATAATAAACGGTATAGTATGCTAAAAGAAACAATGAAAAGTGTGCATTTTATGTCACTACTGGAACGCACCGTATGGTCAGGAACGCAGTAGCAACTACAGGGCCCCATTAATATCGAGTGGTAAGAGTGATGGCTACTTTGGTACACGTCTTAAAGGGCGTCAGTTATGACATGGACGCGTTGCCCTTGCTCCATGTGGCGTGTACATCTGACTCTAAGAAGGAGGATACGTGCGAAGCAGTACACCTCCCTGACATAGTAAATGTCTAGTATACTAGGGAATTGATTCCGTAACAGACATTCCTTCATTACGCTAATTTAAAATTTGTTCACTGCCTATATTCCAACAGGGGTATGTTTCGACAAAATTACCCCTAGCCGCTTTCTCACTGGAAGGCTTACGACTGGCTAATTACTACGTTGATAATACCACAATTAAACGAAGTGCTGCGATGTCAAGATTTCCCAGTTGCGAGCCACATCGGCTGACCACAAATTATTAAATACTATACCATACATATATTCGCCTTTTTCATAACAATATTACCCGGTAGCGCAGTTTGTGATGATCGACACTATTTTATTCTGCAGGAAGAATGTACCTAATCGTTATTACCAGTGTCAGTGTCTCCACAAGATACAATAATACTACGAATACCATAAGCTACGTGAAACACACACACGCATAAAAAAACTTTACATCGGGACGGAACGGTATAAGTGAGGAACTTTTGATGAACCTAGGTCCAAACGTACTTGAGGGGCTCACATAATTTCACACAGACATGCAGTAAGCGGAAAAATCATCTTACGACTGAAAAACTGAGCTTATCGACTACATAAGAAAGATAACTGGTTACATGTCAATAACTACAGAGAGATTTGCCTTTTCAAGACACTTACTTCTCAGCGTAGTGCAGAAGGTCCTATGAAATCGCAGATGGAAACAATTTAAATATTAGACAGTGAATTCTTTACAGTCAAAAGATAAATAATTCGGCAGTACAATCAGAGAACGATATTCTGAAGAGATCAGGAACAGTGTGGACTGACGAACGGAAGCTCGTCCTCCATGGTCCATGGAGAGAAAATGAGGGCTGTGTAGAAGAGGAGGAAGACAAATCATTAATGCACTGTGTGATGCAATAGTGTCAATAGGTATGTATTTACGCCTTTCGCGGAGTTGACGTCGTTAACTATGGATTAGGCATGTTTAAATTTAAGGGGTTGCCGACATACATCTTGTTACGGAATGTGCCGTTGCGGGCCACACGACTAAAGGTGCGGTGAAAGGTTACATTTTTCAATAGCCCTGATACTACAATAAATTTTAAAATGTATAGAGTATTTATTTTAACTGAAGCCAGTGAAATATTTCGAAAACTACATATCGGATAAATAAAAGAAGTCAAATTTGTTTGTTTCGGGGGACAATGGAAATGCGACATTCAGTGCCCACGACACCCCGTGCGTCTCTAATGACCACGCTGTCGACGGGACGTTAAACTCTAAGTTGATTCCTTCCTTCCACACCCCGTGCTTGAGTGCTGGGGGCAAACATTGAATTCTTGAAGTGGTATCCAAATTTTTTATTGGATGTTTCTAACCTACGGCAAAAACTACTTGCATTTTGACTGACGCATTTGTTTCATTTCACCACATTTAGCGCTGTATTCGGAGGAGTCGAAATGGGTACATTCGTAACTTTCAACGTTGTACTCAAAGTTCCTTGCATTCAGTGGTACGTGGGACCACACTTTCATACTGCGTCTGTAGGAAGAGCTAATATTTCATTACTTATAACTGGAAAACCGATTCGCAACGTTGTTTTTCTTCGACGTACTGAACAGAGGCCTACCTGATGTGCCACTGTGACTGGCTCACGGCGAGTACTACTTTACGTTTTCAAAAATGTTCAAATGTTTGCATAGCTTATGGAACTGAACTACGGGGTCATCAGTCCCTACATTTACAAACTACTTATGAACTAAGACTAAGGACGGCACAAATATCCATGCTCGAGGGGGGATTCGAACCCCCGACCGTAGTGGCCGTGCAGACCGTGACTGTAGCGCCTCAGTCCCCTCGGCCACCGCGGCTGGCTTTACGTTTTCAAATCAAGTAAATGTTCATCGTAGAAGCATCAGCTATAATACACGTAATGTTCCGTTTTTACGATGACTGTACGCAGGACAGAGACACAAATGACGGAATGTCTACCGAACCGTTTCTTATACGGTCGAACATATCTTCACAGCCTATTGGCACTCGTACATAAAACTTTTAAATACCCTCACGTAAAGAAATCCGAAGACGACAAATCTGGCATCCTAGCGGCCAATTAAATATGACCACCTCTGCAAGTCCAACGGCCAGTGTAAACACGGTCTATGGTATTTTCAGTCTGCATCGGTATGTGCGCTAATATCACACTTCCTGACAGACTAAAAGGTTTCGAACCCATGACCTTTGCCTTTCGCGGGTAAGCACTATACCGAATGAGCTACCTGAGCACGCGTCACACCTTACTTCCAAACTTCACAGAAGTTCTCTAGTGATCATTACAGGACTAGCACGCCTAGAAGAAAGAATATTATGTACGCATGGCTGAGCCATAGCTTAGGGGATATCTCCAGAAAGAATATTTCACACTACAGCGAAGTGTGCGCTGACATGAAACTTTCTGGTAGAATAAAACTGAGTGATAGACTGCCATTCGAACCGAGGACGAAGGGTTAATAGAAACTGACGAGGTGTCACTGCAAGACTGGAAGGAGAGCATAAAACAGAGAGGTGATTAACAAACTAACAAGACTGGACTGGATATCTAGCGTCTGAGGTAATACTGATAATTTTATTCTAAAATAATGTTTTGAAATGTTTATAAATCTATTGGATCAAATTTCTACCGGCATGTCCTCCCCAGTGAGGACTGGAACCTCCGATGGCCAGCAACTGCGCGCTCCGCACCAAGGAACAATAAAGCGCTCGGCCAATCCACCAAGGCAATTGTATTCTAGTCGTGACATTAATTCTCTCTTAAGGTATTCGACAATATTTATGGATTTCAATTATTAGACAGTACTATTAACGAGCTGTTAAAAATTTAATGGCTACAGTTGGTGCTGCGACAGTATGTATGTTTACGCGTTTCGAAAATCATCGTCACCAGAATCCAGTCCAAGGGTTGGATTCTGACGAAGGAAGGAGGGACTGTACAAAATGAGAAGACATCCACGAAAACCGTACTCATGGGGAGATATCTGATTATAATATGCCTTCCGTTTGTATCATAGACCTCACTATCAAAATAATAATAATAATAAATGTATATATAATAAAATAAATAAAACACCTAGAAGGCAATGCAGGTGAAGGAAAGCCTGTTGTATAGATATATCCAGAAAGGCCGTTTGGTCCATTTAAAACCCCCAACCATCCATCCAGAAATGCCAGGTTATCAAAGGTGAAGCAATATACCCTGAATTCACACTGAAAGCTATTGGGGAGATTCTAAGATCGAGACTAGGCGGACAGATCTTTCCTCATACAGCTACAGAGGGCAACAACTTCGATAACTATTCGTGCTTTTTCGATCTTTTCCAGTTTTTAAAAGAGGGATTAAAATTACTTCATACCACGAATGGGGAAAGTGACCTGTCACCAAAACGTCATTAATAAGAGCGTCGAGGATATCTTCGTTTCGTTATATGACGTGACTTTCCATCCTGCAATATATCCTAACAGGGCCAGGCGTCGTGTCAATAGGAGAAGATAACGCAGAATAGAGTTCTTACATTCATCGTAGGAGAACCTGAATTCCAAGTAGCCCCATTTCGCAGCCACCATGTGGCACCGGAAAGTGAGCTCTTGACTGGCAGAATCAGTGACTGTGATGAAGGAGACCGCCACAGTTTGACCAATGTATCCCGGGCTTATTTGCAGACTGGTATTTCCCATTACAGCTGTCATTTGGTACATACTCTCCAGAAATCATCCTAATGGTCTCCCATGCATCCTGTACGTCTGTGGTCCTAGTTAAGCGGTTCATAAAGTTCATGAATTGTTGGTACCATCTCTTCTTACTCTACCATATAATTTGGCGATACTACGCCCTTGCCACCAGAAAGGCTGCCAGGTTCTCAGCAGTTGGCCGAGACTTAAACCTACACTGATCCGGCAGCGGAGTGCTTACGTCAGATCGGCATTCCTCATTACACAAACAGACGAGTTTCCTCTTTGAACGCCCTGAAATCTATGGAGCAGATGCATCAGCGACGTAATGGATCGTTTGGGTATTATGATTCATCTATTCTTGGACAGTGACACAATGTTAAAACTCGGCAACATAGCTATAAAGAGTTTAGTGTACTCCTCTGAGAAAATATCATGACCGTATTCTCACACGCCCCACTACTTATGGCTGGTGGATCCATATTGGGAAGACATCTTTTCCAAGAGGTTCATCGTAAATTTGCACAGAGTAATTACGAGAAGGCCTGGAGAACAATGCGAAAGAACGATGTTAGAGAACGACACTGTTCCATTGTAGACTTCTGTACCATTACCTGTATTTAATAAATGCGCATTTTCAGAACACGGAAAACCTCTCAATTGCCTTACTACCGAAGCAACTGTTTGTGGTCTTCAGTCCGGAGACTGGTTTGATGCAGCTCTCCACCCTACTATATCCTGTGGAAGCCTCTTCATCTCCTCATAAGAACGAGAACCCAAATCCATCTTAATCTGCTTACAACATTCGCCTCTTGGTGGTCTCTCTTTGTGATATTTTCCCCCACACACACACATCACTCCAATGCTAAATTTACGATTCCTTGATATCTAAGAATGTGTCCTACCAATCAAGGTATGCCAAAAATGCCCTTCCTCGCCAATTCTACTCAGTACTTCTTCATTAATTACGCGATGTGCCCACCTAATCTTCCACATTCTTCTGTTGCACCATATTTCAAATGCATCTATCCTCTTTCTGTCTAAACTATTTATCATCCAAGTTTCAAAAATGTTCAAATGTTTTTAGAGCTTATGGGACTTACTACGGCGTCATCTGTTCCTAAACGTACGAACTACTTATGGACTAGCTTATACTAAAGACGGCACAAACATCCATGCCCGAGGGGGGATTCGAACCCCCGACCGCAGCGACCGTGCAGACCGTGACTGGCACGCCGCAGACCGCTCGGCCACCGCGGTCGGCCGTACAAGTTTTACTCCCAAAACTCCACATCTCACACAAATGCCTTCAGAAAAGACGTCCTTACACTTAAATTAATATTCGATGTTAGCAAATTTCTCTTTTTCAAAAACACTTTTCTTCCCATTGCCGTTCTGCATTTTATATCCTCTGTACTGCAACGATCGTATGTTATTTTGCTGTCGAACTAACAAAACTCATCTACCACCTTTATTGTTTCGTTACCTAATACAACTCCTTCAGTACCACCTGATTTTCCAAGACTGAATTGCGTTACCCCTGTTTTGCTCTTTTTAATGTTCATATTATACGCTCGTTTCAAAACATTCTCCATTGCGTTCGATTTCTCCTCCAGGTCCTTCGCTGTCTCTGGCAGAATTACAATATCATCACATAAACGCAATGCTTTATTTCTTAACCCTGAATTCGAATTCCTAGTTACAAAGCTCAGTACCGTATTATATATGTTAAAATCACCAAATACGATGAGTCGGCAGGGAGAAGGGTGGAGCCAGGTACAAAAGTCATCGAGTGTTTTATTGAGAGAATCATATGAGGGAAATAGAAGAAGTGTATAGGCAGTGGATGACGTACGTGCACAGACACTGCGACTGCTTGAAAACTTGTATTGAGGAAGAGGGACTCTGAGCTGTGGATCTAATTAACGAAAATAGCCGGTTTCCCCTTGGCTCTCTCCTGCAAAGTTGACTTTTAGTTGGACAATATATTCATATAAGTCATGGGTGTGAGATCATTTGACACAAGTCTCTTACAGACCTAGATCAGTATTCGTACCCAGGTACTGGATACTGTGTCCTCTAAAAGCTACATATGATACGCTGGTGTGCAGACAATATAACTGGAGCAGGTATTGTGAGATTTAGATGTGCGTTCTGACCTATGTGTAACGATGCATGATATCTGGTAGCAGTTTACTTCCCACTAAGAAAAGTTCTAGTTCGCTACACAGCCTCAATGGCACTTCGAATAGTTCCGTATCTGACATATCACGGGAATATAATGTTGCAACTGGGGTTTGCAATTTAAGGTTTAGAGGTACTGGTCTTCTCTGCCCTCGCAGTATGAAGTTGGAGACCTTCGTGCCATTGGACATTCAATAGACTTAGAGTAATATGTTAAAAATTACGATTGTTTAACGATATCGATTACTCCAATTACAGAGCAAACTGCGGCGTAACGAAACAAATTCCTCAGACGGAACGTATGTTACTTTGTGCCGTTCAATCACAGTCAGCAATAAAAAAACGGTGGTTCCAATTGAAGATTACAAAGTATGGGGGGGGGGGGGGGGGTTGAGGGCTATCATTTGATGTTCCCCTCCAATACAGACAAATTTTAAATTCGACATTTTTTATCAGTTGTTTTGTTTTCGAGGTATTTCAATGTCTCCCGTTAAGATGACATCCCTGTATACTATTATCAATGATTCTCCTAAAACGGAATAGAAATACCCACTTCCCTCAGATAACGCTTCAAGGTACAAAAATAATATGTCGTACATTGAGAAATGTGCATTGCTGGGAAACAAAAGACGATGAAGTGAAATTATCCGTGTTCGAGGTGGATCAGTCTAAATTCATGGGATCGAAGTGATCATTATGAGATACGAGATAATTGGAAAGTTCATTTCAGAATATTCGCGTGCTCTCTGCTACGTCATTACCAAACTCATAATTGTAGCCATTCCTCGAGCCAGAGTTCCACGGATCTCTGATTCAGCTTTGAAATGACCACTCTCCCAGCCCCCACTGGAATATTCCAATTTTTGCTACGTTTGATGCCTCTGGGCGTCTTACATATATGCTTCTTGTCCGGATTCACATGTACCTTGGAGCAGAATGTGCCTCCCGTACTCTTCCTGTCGATATCAGCTGAGTAAACAGTCTGCAATGCCTATCGGGTAACAAAGGTATTGGAGGTGATGATATAAGTTTTTTTTTTTTCAATTTTATTATGTCTCATCTATCGCATTGCCATTAGGATCAACGATTCTATGCACCAGAATTTCGAGTTCTACAGACAATATCTTGTTTCACGTATGAACAGGCTGCTACAAACTGTGTCTTTGTATATTCATATAAAATATAAATTTATATGTCGTTATAGCTGCAAAACTCAGAAACAGCATTATCCGTCTCTTAAAGACAGTAAGTCATGATGGCGAGAAAATGTCCTATTGGTTGAGATTGATAAAAATCTTTCCATTGGTGGACGAACAATGATATACTAAAAAAAACAGTCGGCTGTGTGGATATTAGTACAGCATGGGCTCTGTTTCTGCTATACAGTGGCTCACCAACATCATTGCAGATGGTGCAAATGGAACAGCTGTTATAGTCGCTCTGACAAGCCAAACTACGTTACAGTACACAACGCCAATCAGTCTTAAACAGAAGTTTTCGAATATATCATTCACCAGCTATGAATGAGAGATCACAGAGGCCGGCCGCGGTGGCCGAGGAGACTGAGGCGCTCCAGTCACGGTCTGCACGGCCACTACGGTCGGGGGTTCGAATCCCCCCTCGGGTATGGATATTTGTGCCGTCCTAGTTCGTAAGTAGTTCATAAGTAGTTTGTAAGTTTAGGGTCTGATAGCCCAGTAGTTGAGTCCCATAGGCTTTACATACATTTGAACATTTGAACATTTTAGCTTACAGAGAAGGAAGTGGGGTTTAATGTCCCGTCAACAGCTAGTGATAACGCTCAGAATTTTGGGAAAGGATTGGGAAGTAACTCGGGCAAACCACCGACCTTCAGAATACGAGTCCAGTGAGATCACACAAGTTTTGTATGCTCACAGAAAACTCCTACTGATACTTCTTAAAATGTTTTGTCAACTTGGCAGATAGAGGTCTTGCAGTTTACAAGTTAATAACTATGGTATAGTACCTTAAGGCTCTGCCTTATTTGTGAGCGAGTTAGCGGATTTCTTATTATCTTACTGATCAGCATTCTCTCGTTGTGAACATTCAGTTACGATGACGCATACGCGATATGAAAGATGCAAAAACAGTCAAAAACTAAGAGGACCAGGGTCATCTGGCTTGATAGTTTTCTATCATATCTACTTGTTACGATTTAGTTTAGTTGGTAACGCCTGCTGCAAAGTAACAGTTATAGCTGCCGGTATTGATTCGGGTGTGTGAACGGTGTAAATTCAGGCAGTCCTTAAGTTCATACTTTGTTTATTTGAACAGTTAGAGACAGTAACTTCAATTACTCAGACAGTCAGTCTAGTGCGAATCACCGCCTTTCTATTATCACTAGACTGCCACGTTACGTAACGTAACTTTTTGTTTTTGTCTCTGTAGATAATTCTTAAATTTTGTGTGTGTATTTGTTTGTAAGAACTTTATTCTAGAAATTGTTTATTTCATAGTGTAGCGTTGTCTGTAGGTCTCTAGTCAGTGAGTGTTATGTGAACATTTAAACAGTTGCTTCAGAGAGGTAGTCATTCTAAGGAGAAAATATTTGGATGGGAATTGTGCTCAATTTCTGAGGCACTCGGTATCGATACATGGTATCGAATATTCTTTTTCAACTGTCGTTTTTGACCAATCACATTCCTTACGGATTATTACAAAAGTAGGTGAAAAGAATCAGCAGAAAATGGTTATGATTTTAAGAAATTATGTTGACAGTATGTTGTGGTAATTGGTAGGAGGTAAAACGTTGTCCCTAATAAACATGGCGCCCGACACATTCTGTTTCGTAGTGATAAGGCATTTGAATCTGATGTTTCGAATGCTAACAATAGTTCTGACTAAAGCTTTCTCAGTTATCCGTACTATGAATACGTGGAATATTATCGAGTTTATGACTGCATACAGATCGGATGCAAATTACACCCATAAAAGGTAAGGAACGATGCCTTAACTTCTTGGCCTCTTTTCAAGTAAAACGTGTAATTTACTGCACTTAGCACGTTTTACAGCCTGCTCCACCAGCTCAGAAACACAAATGCTGCTCGTTCCTATAATCACGTATGAAATATGATTATGATATCTGAACTTGACAAAACGCAAACATTATTCAGTATTTTTAGCTGACCGACATACTTTGGCTCGCAGATGATAAATATGTGCAAAGGTGAACGTGGTATCACCTTCATTTACCATGTTTTACACCCAATAGAAAGAATCGCTGAAAACTTTGTCTCTTATCATGGAGTAATTCAGCTTTACGGCAGAAATAGAGCAGTATACGAGCGATCTAAATAAATATGTGTTCTAAGTGATTCCTTAATTTTATGCTGAAAAACCAAGCAGGTGTAATATCCCTGATATTCCTCTGGAACATACTATAAGAGCCTTTGGACATTGCGCCGATTTTTTCTTCGTAACAGGTGGCGGTTAATTCTAAAGCCGTGAAAGATGGGAGTTCAATTTTTCCCAGCATAGAAATTTGAAGCTATCCGACTTCATCCAATGCAGCGTACTGCTGTTTACGGGGTGTGAGCAGTTCACCAGAACTCAACAAATGTGGCACTCAGTCGTAAAACATGGTAATTAAGAAAATGGCAACTTCTGGGAAATATATTATTACGTTTTGAGGAAAATATCAAGTACTTTGCTTTAATAAACGTCATGTAATGACGCTGCAGAAGAACTCTTTGTGTATTGAAAATTACAATTCGCTCTACCTGCTCATCATAATATTTCTTGCGGACATACGAACTAATAACAGAGAACAGATTCCAGCAGATACCAGGTTTTTCATCCACATATGCTACCCTGTTACCTTGATATGTGTTAGATCCCATGTTTTACAACAAATTATGTAACAAATTGCATCAGGTACGCGGCAGTTACACATAGAAGAAACCTTACTCACATATTTACAACGCAATGTTGTGTGATATTAATTACATCAGAAATCAAATAACGAAGCCTAAAGTTCTATGGAGTCATTTGCTGGAGTTAAGCAACTTCGCAAATCCATGGAAAGAAATTTAAGTAGGACGATGGTAGTCTAAGGTACTTATTCTATCATTAATTGCCAGTATTGAAAACTTTCCTGATGATGTGGTTTAAAACTGGAGGTACTTTTCGTACTACTGCTACGTTTCAACTACCCTACGCCACGAACTATCATTATTGTTTGACCTGCATTAAGAAGGAAGTATTTTAGAGGGCAGTAGTATTGACTAACTGCAATAAAATGCCTCATCAAATACATCCAATTTTTTGTGAGTTCAATGCATTTTCGTTTCTTGTGTTGCTACACTGATTCCTACGGGTTACTGTGGACGTATTTATGGAATATCAGCAGTAGTGTGTTTATGTGCAAGTGGTGAAGTCGTGTGTTAGTTCCAATGAAGTTTCCATCATCACTTGTTGTCCAAATTTAATTTATTGTATCGTGTAACCAGGCCACACACGCATTTACACATAAGCAGCATGCCGACATGGCATTTGTGTGCAAACGCTGCTGCTTATAGAAAATACAGCATACTACCAGATTGAAGAGTCATATTGAATAAATTCACTTTACAAAGACAGATCTATTTCCAACATATCAAAGATATTAATTACAAGGCGATGCATGAATTAAAATTTGATAGACAGTCGTAATTGGAACTTCGATTCGAATTACATGGGGAACATCAAGGCAGAATTGAAGTTTGTGTTTTGGAGGTAGGCGTGCTAAGGCTATTCCGTGAATTCCGTGAATCATTGCCACGATGGATGAGTAGGTAAAGTATCTAGTGAACAGGAGTACCCGGATTCGAATCCTGACCGTGGCACAAAGTCTAATCCGTGCCTCAACTCATAATGAATAGATTGAAGAGTGTTTATTCCTGTGTTCAGTTTACTGCGTGACAGTTCCCTGCTGCCATATTGCATTGGAATGTGTTAGTAAGCACACTGTAGAAGAAGTGGAAGACGTTACTTGAGAAATAAAACTTGGTACTTCAACAAGCACACCTAGAATGATGCCGTGAAGAAACATTTTTAAGAGCGCTTCTCTGAAAATGTGTGGTGGAGTCTGACAGAAAATCAGTGCATTTCACGTATTACCGCGTCGTCCTAGAGGATGCCGTTATCAAATCTTTCTAGCAAATGAACTTTGAAAAATTATTAGAAGACATTATTTTTGCAAGGAGCTACACATGGAGTTATCGAGATAAATCAAAAGGGCATTGAAGATGGTTGCGAAATTTTTTTTAATCAATTTTCAACAGCCTAAGTTGCCTTTGCTTTAAGTTTTTACGGACTGATGACCACGCAGTTTGGTCCGATAGAATTACAAACTTTAAGTTTTTTTTTGTTTAAATACTGACATCTTTACGAGGTGCGACAATCAAGTAATAAGATTGATTTTCTATGCAAGATGTGACAAACCTGCAGGATGGCGTAGGCACAACACTTTCGACCTTGGTCTGTACGCTGCTTGTAGTCCAGGCGGCACATCGATGCAACTGCTCAGTCGTGAGCTGTGCTGTAATGAGGTAACACGTGTTTGTCTCTCTCGTTACTGAAGTAGAAGCGCATAATCTTGCGCAACGGAATGCATTTCTTTTTGCGTTAAATTGGGTTAAAAAGCGACGACAACTTACGGTAAGCTTCAGAAGGCTTTTGGAGAGGAGGTTATGTAAAGAGTTCAAGTTTTTCGTTGTCATAAAATGTTTAGTGAAGGCAGAACGAATGTTGAAGATGACAGCAGTGGACGACCATCAACCTCACGGAAAAATGTCAACTTGGCCAGGGTGCGTGAACTCGTATGATCTGATCGAAGATTATCCGTGAAAATGATTGCAGACGAACTGAACATCAATTGAGAAACGGTTCGACTTGTAATAACTGAAGATCTTAATATGAAAAAGATATGTGCAAAAATGGTCCTCAAACATCTCACACCACAAATGCAAGAAACACGGAAAATGTGGCAGTCGATCTGTTGGAGCAAACGGAAATCAATCCAGAATTGTTGCGCCATGTTATCACTGGTGATGAAATTTGTTTCTTTCAGTACGATCCAGAGACATAACGGCAAAGTTCTTAATGGTGATCAAAGGGATCACCCAGACCAAAAAAAGCTCCCATGTCAAAGTCAAAAGTGAAACACCTGCTTGTGTGCTTCTTTGATTCCAAAGGAATTGTTCTAAAGAGTGCGGGCCTCCTGGACAAACATTTAACCAATAATAATACAAAGAAATTTTAGAAAGACTTTGTAAAAGAGTTCTTCGTCTCCGTGCCAACATTGCTGACAATTGGATTCTGCATCACGATTATGCGCCATCCCATACTGCTCTGTCAGTAGAGCAATTTTAACCTCAAAACAAATTTCAGTACTACAACAGCTACCTTATTCACCAGATATCGCTCTGTGCCACTTTTCTCTATTCCAAGAGTCAAAACGACGGTCGACAGACAGCACTTTCAAACAACACAAGATGTCCAAAAAGCTGTTACGAGGGTCTTGGGAGGGTATTACAGAAGATGAGTTCCAAAAATGTTACCATAAATGGCAGAAGGGCTGGAAAAAGTTTGTGCACTTAGAAGGGAACTACTTTGAATGAGACAATACTAAACTTGACTAAAACGGTAAGCAACATTTTTTTCACATCAGTCTCATTACTTTATTGTCGCACCTCGTATATCTATACCTAGTAAAAATTATACAAATGTTATATGTCTGTTTCTTTTTTTAATTGCAATTCATCTATACTACCATCACCTGAAATATTTACTATTCGTCCTGGAACACCTCGTGGTTCAGTAATAGCCTGGGTAGACCTTAAACAACTTCCTCAGAGTTTGTCTGATAATGACTGATTTACATGAATCTATCACATCTGTATGTAGCATATTTTGCGTTAGATAGTTTTTATTATGAGTTTTTCACCACTCTTGCGATCAGGACCAAGATGTCTTCCTCCTTTGGAAGGTAATAGTCCATCATGACACCACATAGTAAGCACTGAACCGTCCAGAGGACTTACAATTGCAAAAACTTTTGGCACTCCTCAGTCCACAGCTTAGATATCGTGGGTTTAAAAGTAAAACATACAACAACAAAAAAAGGCAGCTTCCGGAGGTGCTCAGTCTTTTAACATAACGAATTCAGGCCAACGATTTGGGTGGGCTGAAGTAAAGTGAAGCAGTTACAGGGCAGCCAGCCGAGCAATCCGGCCACGTGCACTCCTGGGAGAACACGTGCAAGGAGTCCTGGCCTGTGCGCAGAAACGCATTCATGACTTGTGCGCTGGGTGAGTCCATTTCTTTGCTCTGGAGGGCGGCTACCTCAGTTGCAGTTTGGCTGCTGGTCACGGGAGGCGCAGGTGAAAGCCAACTTACAGACAAAGCGTACGGCTCAGTGCGCAACAGGCAACTGAGCTAGCCGACACTCTGAAACAGAGGAATGGACTAACCATGCACACAACTCGAGAATGCGTTTCTGCGCACGTGTCACCACTTCTTGCGTGAGCTCTACACGGGCGTTAGCGACTTAGCAAAAATGAATATTTCCTGAGAAGAGTAGCCTGGCAGCAGCCACCCAACTGGTTCGCGAAGGGGAGTATGTTACATAATCGCTCCTTTCTAAATTATGCTTATTATGCGGAAAATGGCAATTTACAACAGTTAGGAATCCAATAGTACATAATGAAGATACTTTGAAGACTTCTGGGATTTAATATGAGTGAGGCACAACCTATGAACAAATATCTTTTTCGACACATTTGAAACTACAATATTTAACATTTGCATTATTGAATATTTACAGAGTAAAACTTAAAATTAACAATTTGTAATTGCTCCAAGCCATTTCAAGAAACTACGTCTCATATGATGGTATTACGCTAAAAGTTATCATCCTCAAATTCACTCATCTGTATGTATTTTATTCATTGTGATAGCTTTTCATTATTCAATAATTTATCAGAACATCGAATTCCTGACACTTAACAGATCAAGTGAATGTAGCAATACATGCCTCATATTTTGCCATACTTGTGTAATTCTCTAATGAATATTTCACTATTTTGACATTAATTATAATTAAACATTTTATGCCGTTTACATTGTTCGGTCAGGCCTAGTATTATGTATAATTGTAGTAAATAATCTGAAAGAGACTCAATGTTAATAAAATTACTTCTGTATAATGTTGCTATAAATTATTAGTTTAGTATGAGAAATAGACAGAACGTGAGTCAAATCACATATACAAAATCTAAGAAAACTGTGATTTATACAGGAATATCTTTCACACAGTTACGGGTAGGTAGTAGCGTGAGACTGCAGAGTCAAGTAGATTTGTTGGACACTTCTTTCGGATAGTTCGAAAGAGTCAGACTGTGACTTTACGCTTAGCTCTTCGAGAGGCAAAGGTTCCTACGGTAAATCGTAGCGACAGTAATACGGTAAATTTGTTAGCGAGAGTGATAGAGATTCACAGGGTCAAACTGTCGCTTCAGTTTAAGTTGAAAGGGTGATAAATGCATTCCAGTTCGGAGCTTTACGTTTTTACGCTTGCGTTATGAAATTATAACTGGACAGAGCATTTGACTCTACACTGCGTTTCGCAAGCATTGATGTGTACACTGTTATGCAGAATCTTAAATTATTTTGTGCTGCTGATTATTTTGTGCGCTGTGATCAAGAAATGCAATTACTTCTCGAGCACTTTCCATAGTTATTTAATTTGGAAATACTGATACTGTTCTTAAGACGCACTTGCCCCAACTTCACTGCTAATTTTATTACGTTTTTAGTTCTGTCGTATTTACATGTGTTTTGGGTAGGACTACTTACCGTTTACCTAAAGTAGTTATTTGTAGAAATATTATTCAAATTATTTCTCTGGTTTCGACTGCATCAATTATAGACATCAGAAAAAACCTTTTTTTTTAATTACGGCATTCATTTATCTTTATATGTCTCATTACGTTATTCATTCGCAACTGCATCCATTTCTTAGACAATTAGAGCGCAGGGTCACAGCTATAGACTATTATTTGTTGTTAGATCACTTTCTGGGACATTTTGACCCCAAGAAATCGTCGAGCTATGCTTCGTAAACAGAGTTGTGCATAGCGTAGTACAATGTGTATTGTGTTTGAGAAAGTTATTCCTATCACGTCTACTTCTGTTCAAACAAATGAAGTCACAATTGGATGTTCTATTGGATAATGGTTAAACTAGAACACAAATACAATCTCACCCATTGGCATGAAATAGACATTTCGCACTTATCGGAATCCACTAACGAGTCGAATATTAACTATAATTAAACTTTGAAACATATTTATCTTTTTGTTTAACTGAATAACTGACAAAATAAACGTATATCGCGTACTATTTGTGTGTGTCATTTCCGTAGTAGCATTGTTTTATATCGATAAGACACAATGACGTTAGATATGAGATGTACAGAAAGGAAGCTGGTTGTAAACTCCTGCATTGATTTATCGTGTTATTTGTTCACCTAAATTTAAGGATAAAGAAAGGAAAGGTGATCTGACCTGGATTTGAACCATTCGCATGTCTCTGATGTGAGTCTGTGCTGTTTTAAACAACGAAACGGTACCCACAGTGTATTACCTATAATAATTCATCGACATTCAGTCATATGACTACACTGAAATGTCAAAAATTAAAGTAAAAAAAGGACGTAATTGTTCTTATAGGATGTGCATCAAATGGCTGTGTCATGATCTCCAGGTTTTCAGAATCAAATGAGTACCAGCTTACTACCAGGCTTACTGTTTTAAAATTCCAAAAGTCTTACTTTTGGATGTCTTATGCCATGTAGTGTATGATACTGTATAAGTTACTCAGAATGCAACAGGTGCAAGTAAAAAGTATTTTTAGAACACACCTACATTACACTGTCCAGTATGGGATCGTTACAGCGGACCAGTGAACGAAGTCTCTATTCGAGGTTATTGACATCAAATGACAGTATTATATTTCACAAGTGAAAAAATAGCTTATTATTTGAGAATAGAAGTGTGAGTCCTTATCCTCGGGGCCGCCCACAAGAACTGTTGCAGTAAAGTGTCTCCGTCCTCTATTGTGAGATTTTGTTATTTTATGAAACCGGATAACTGTTAGTGTGGACAAAAAACAGTTTTAAGAAAAAGATTAAGGGAAAAAACTTACTTTAAAACTTACTGCGAAACAATATTAATTTTGATTCCATATACACCACCTTCATAACTGATACCAAAATAAAATAACATGTTATACAAGCAATAAATTAACGTACTCAATCCATTTTTCACTAATTATTCATTTTGTCTTTATAACAGAACTTTTAATAAATATATTTGTTATATTACTGAAAGAAGTCGTTTGAAATGTATTATATCCTCAATTTTTTCTTCTGTGTACACAATTTCGTATGGAGCAAGTGAAGTACAATTTCCTAAATGCGAAAAAAGTACCACTAATGTTGAATTTCTTATTTGCACCGACTTTTAATCTCCAGTATGTTTCAAACGCTTTCTCTGGACTTGAACCGCATTCTAAATATCTTATACATCACGCAGCAAAGTTGTAAATACTGGTACATGTGTTAGTAACAAAAATTCAAATTCAAATGTTTGTAATCCTATGGGACCATACTAGGAATCTTCCCTATGTCCTTCTTTTTCTTCTTCTCCTCTGCCTTTACCACCTTCAGAACATACCTGACAATGATTTAATTGGTCTTCCTGGATAACGTCTCACCTTGGGCTTATTCAACACACTTCTAGGAATTCTGTCCTTTAGAATACTTACAACATTATGTTTCCAGTTAATAATAATTCACAAATAATTCGTCTAAAGATTTTATCCCTACATTCCCCATATTATTCCAGATTGCCATTTTTTCTGAAAGAGTAAACCCTTTAAATGACTTTATAAATCTTATTTCGGCAGCCTCTATCTTGCGTTGTATATGCTTCCTTCAGGTTCTACGTTTTCACTCTAAAGTGACAGGGCAGGTTTGTCTCACTGTACTGGCAGTGTCATTCTACTCAGGAATAGATATTTCTTCTCTTTGTGGCCGTGAGTAAGTTCTTCCAGTTTTAATGATGCTTCTGAGGATTCACTCTTAAGGATATTGTGGTTTCCAAGCGTCATTATGTTTTCGCCTAAATGTTATCGACGTTTCAGACGGCGTGTAAAAATAGGATGATTCAGAACATCTATTCCTGGCTAATAGGGTCAGGAGATTGAAGAAGGTTCTTAACTTACTAAGATACGCGTTAAAATTGTGCTAGGACACCGTCGTTAGTCCCCGTTGTAATTGTTACGTCAGATAACATTTTCGTCGAACTACAATGGCTGTTTGGTTAAATGTGGTACTACAAGCACAAGCCACAGCCTTCGTGACGTAGAAGAGAAACGGAAGACGAGTACTTGCCCAATTTCCCATGCTGTAGGATGAGACGGGGAAATGTAATACAGGAGAAGAAGAATGGGTAGCTCTGAGAGATAGGGTAGTGAAGGCAGCAGACGACCATATAGGCAGAAGGACGAGGCCTAATAGAAATCCATGGATAACACAGGATATACTGAACGTAATTGATGAGAGGAGAAAATATAAAAATTCAGCAAGTGAAACAGAAAAAATGGAGTACAAAGGTCTGAAAAATGAGATTGACATGAAGTGTAGAGTGGCTAAGCAGGAGTGGCTAGACGACAAATGCAGAACCGTAGAAGAATGCATAACTAGGGGAAAGATAGATACCGCCTACAGGAAAATAAAAGAGATATTTGGAGACAAGAAAAGCAGTTATATGAATATCAAGAACTCAGACGGAAAACCGGTACTAAGCAAAGAGGGGAAAGCTGCACTGTGGAAAGAATATATAGAGGGCCTATACAAAGGAAATAAACTTGAAGGCAGTATTCTAGAAATGGAAGAAGAAGTGGAGGAAGATGAGATAGGAGATATGATACTGCGCGAAGAATTTGACAGAGCGCTGAAGGACTTGAGTCGAAAAAAAGTCCCTGGAGTAGATGATATTCCGTCTGAACTGCTGATATCGTTAGGAGAACCAGTCATGAAAAAATTGTATTACTTGGTATGCAAGATGTATGAGATAGGGGAAATACCCTTCGACTTCAAGAAGAATATCGTAATCCCAGTTCCAAAGAAAGCAAGTGCAGATAAGTGTGAAAATTACAGAACTATCAGTTTAATAAGTCATGGTTGCAAAATACTAACACGAATTATTTACAGAAGAATGGAAAAACTTGTGGAATCCGATCTCGGGGAAGATCAGTTCGGATTTAAGAGAAATGTAGGAACACGGGATGCAATACTCACATTACGACTTATCTTACAAGATAGGATACGGAAAGGGAAACCTACGTTTTTAGCGTTTATCTATTTGGAGAAAGCTTTTGACAATGTCGACTGGGATACACTCTTACAAATTCTGAAGGAAGCAGGGGTAAAATATAGAGAGCGAAGAGTTATATTCAACCTATACAAAAATCAGACAGCGGTTATTAGAGTCGAATGGCAAGAAAGGACGCAGAGGTTGGGAAGGGAGTAAGACAGGTTTGTAGCCTTTCCCCAATGTTGTTCAATCTGTACATTGAACAGGCAGTGAAGCAATGGAAGGAGGAATTTGGAGAGGGCATTAAAGTGCAGGGAGAAGAAATAAAAACATTGCGGTTTTCCGATGACATAGTAATTCTGTCAGAGACTGCAAAAGATCTGAAAGAGCAATTGAATGGAAAGGACAGTGTCTTGAAAGGAATATATAAGATGAACATTAACAAGAGTAAACCGAAGGAAATGGAATGCAATGTCAGAAAATCAGGCGATGCTGAAGGAATTAGATTAGGCAATGAGACAATAAAAGTACTAGATGAATTTTGTTATTTGGGTAGCAAGATAACTTCTGATGGCCGAAGTAAAGAATATATAAAATGCAGAATGGCAGTGGGAAGAAAAGCTAAATTTGCTGACATCCAGTATTAATTTAAAGGAAGTCCTTTCTGAAAGCATTTGTCTGGAGTGTAGCATTGTATGGGAGTGAAACGTGGACGATAAGGAGTGTAGAGAAAAGATGATAGAAGCTTTTGAAATGTGGTGCTACAGACGAATGATGAAAATTAGATGCGTAGATGACGTAACTAATGAGGAGGTGCTTAACCGAATCAGGGAGAAAAGGAGTTTCTGGCATATCCTGACCAAGAGAAGGGATAGATTGGTTGGACACATTCTGAGACATTAAAGAATTGTCAACTTAGCATTAGAAGGAAGCGTGTGGGGTAAAAATCGTAGATGGAGACCGAGTGACGAATATAGTAAGCAGATTCAAAAGGATGTAGGTTGCCGAACATATTCTCAGATGAAGAGACTTGCACAGAACAGGGTAGCGTGGAGAGCTGCATCAAACCAGTCTACGGACTGCACACAACAACAACAACATAGGCTCTTGTAAATGATACAAAAAGAGCTCTCTACTGTGAGCGAATCGTAAAGTGGGACATTATAATGTGATTTTATCTTCAAACTTCATTCACATTCAAGCTGCACTTACCAAAACTTTATGCAGGAAGTCCCCAGAACAACCCCAAGAGGCCTGTGTTAGTGATGATTAATCATCCTATATATAATATGTTCAGAAGTTACAGAGTTCGATGAGTTGTAGAGGGGAGTGAATATATAATATTCTTCCAAGAAATCCATGTCCGTCAATGTCATTCTGTGACGCTGTGAGCACCTCTTTTTATTTTATACTGTGAATCATAATTGTACTTCTTCGAGCCCTTTTCTTTCCAAAATTTTGTGAAATGTTGTGTGGAAAAACCACAGTAAGGAGTATAATAAATATTGGTTCTAAAATGCACAACCGGAGAGTTATGACCACGTGTTCATTTTCGATACTGCGAACACGTCAGTTTATTAGTTATGTATTCATACCTCTTAAGGTATATACTTTTGAGTCCAAGTTTACTAGACTTTTTTTCTTGTTTTGGGCCATACAACCGGCTCTCAATATATGGAAAGCAGAAAGCCTGCTGGAGAAGAGATTGGTTTCAAAGAGGCAAAGAAATCGAAGGTCTCTTACAAGGGACACCTTTAACCTCGAACGCTCGAAACCGCACGAAACCATGCTTGGAATAACAGGCAACCATAAATAGGACAGTGGTGTGCGTCATTTCCATGAAGAACGTTGCATTGCACCTCAAGTAACATTGTAACAGAGAGAAACACAGTAACGAGAACACAGTAACGAGACACTAATACCATTGGAGGGAAATTATATGTTATTAAATGCCGTCAGTGTATCATTACATGTTCAATCAGCAGCGCCAAAATTTCCCTGCTTGAAGTACTTATAATACCGCAATACACACACATGCAGCAGTTCCACGCATCGGAATAAACTTATATTATTCCTCAAAGTGCAGATACGTGATTTCGATGAAGTGGTTAGAACAAAGTGGAAGAGCACAATGCGGTTTCGAGCGTTCGAGGTCAAAGGTGTCCCTTGTTAGTGATGTTTCAGGACATGGAATCCTCATAAAAACATTATGTACTCACTCCTCTGTACACGTCCTAGAAGTCTGCAACGGGAATTTTTGGAACTACAATATATTTGAAAAACGCAAGTCATAAATGCACTCTGATAATAATTATCTACTGCGACCGGCGTCGGTAACTGAACATCCGCCAGGTAAGAAAAATATTCTTTCTTGCCTGGAAGATTCCAATGAGCGAAACCTGTCGTAATCATCATTGCAAGTCAGTGAGTGTGTGGACTATCCATTTTCCATCACCACCATTTCCTCTCCGTACATATTTAAAACAAATTGAACGTAATGCGCTTGAGAAAGTATAATAGAGCTTATTGAAGCTGAATGGATAAGCTCTTATTTTCATCGTTAATTCCTCGGTGTATTACGCAAGGGCATGCTACGAACGAATTCAGGTGCATTTCTGGATGTTGTTTCTGATTCGATACTCCTAATATTAGACGCGACTCTAAGATAGTTCTGAAGCACAGTATTAAACTTTAAAGTAAATTGGAAATGTATGTACGTATTGATTTTACCGATCAATCTTATTCGAGTAGGTGTAGTCTTTCCAACGAGCTGAAAAGGCGCGCCTCCATGGTGAAAGAAGATGGAGAGTTGTAGCCGACAGGTGTGAATAATTTCGAGCCTGGAGGAGGAGCGAATGAAGACGCGAATCGCGCGCATTCCGACCGTGTAAGTCGGCGTGCCAGCACAATCCGTATAAAGCAGCGCGTGTTAAAAATAGAGAGTTCAGTAATGAGTGTCGCACCGGGGAGAATTCCGCACGGCCGGAGGAGCAACGCAGCAGCCGCCCTTTCCTCAGGCATCTCGTGCCTAAAGTTCATTGCGAAATATCGCGCTGTCGCCTTTGTTGTGCACTCTACGCCTCACTTTTATCACGTGAGCCTTATTATATTAATTCATATAAAGTGTAAGAAATATTTGAAAGTAACCTTGTGAGTCAGTGAATGGCAATGTCGAAGGAAAGTATTTATGAAGCCCCCTTTTCCTTAACGTCTTTTCATTTTGCACAATGGTTTGCCAGCGAAAAATTTCAGTATATGAATAGCGATGCTCTCGAGCATGCTTTTCAGTTATTTAGTGGCTTTCATATACTTTACATGTGACCGAGACGTTTTCGGCAAGCTTGCTACATTATATGATGGCATCGTTAGAAGTTAAAGTATGCAAACTTTTGGTGAATGAGTGAATATTCGAAAAAATTCGTAGTAATTTGTATACTTTGTTTATCCCATTATGAACCATCTTTTAGGGACTGTACGTTGTCTTAAACAAAGACAATTTATTTATTTTAATTTTAAAATCCAGTCAGTTGTCTTGTAATTACTTCACAAAGTTTGTAGTTATTGTGGAATATTTTGTTGAAAACCTTAAGTAGTACGCCGTTTCCATGCCCTAAAAACGTTAACGTTGCATCATATTACATACGTTCAACCCTCTAACCCACGTCTACAAACCTCAGCTCAGTGATTTTAGTAATGTCTCTCATATGGGCTGCACCACGTAACGAATTAATTCACAATTGAATTTCATGCTGCAAAGCCGCCAAACTCGGAAAAAAAGTTCAGTGGTAGTTTTGTACAAAGCTTTCATTCAGTTAAGTGTTATTGCGTAATTACCGTAAACGTTTTTTAATGTATCGATTTGTAGTTCATTTCGTTGTGCAGTTAAACACGTAATTATATTTTGAGCACTTTTTCTCTGTATCAGTATTTAGTTGCGTTATTGTGATGTTATTCGTGTACATCTCCTTCATGAGATAACTGAACCACCTTTTTCTCAGTTGTTGACAACAGCTTACGTTTACATCTACATGGTATGCTCTGCAAATCACATTTAAGTGCCTGGCAGAGGGTTCATCGAACCACCGTTATACTATTTTATCTCCCATTCCATTCTCGAATAGCGCGCGGGAAGAAAGAACTTTCGTAAGTAGCCCACACCGCAGCGATAACCGCCGTTGTTGTAATGATTCCCATCCCAGATCAAGTATCATTTTCGTAACGCTGTCTCCCCTGTATCGTGACAATACGAAACGAGCTGCCCTTCTTTAGACTGTTTCGATAGCCTCCGTCAAATCCACCTGATAAGGGTATGCATTTTCTTTAGTACTTCTATTGCATCTTTTAAGGGTTCTGCCAATAAAACGAAGTCTCTGGTTCGCCTTTCCCACATTATCTACATGTTCTTTCCAATTTAAGTATGAAGTAACAGTAATTCCTTGGTATTTTGTGGAGTTTACGGCCTTCACTTTCGATTGATTTCCCTTGTAAACAGGAGTAGTTACACACCGCCGTCATGATTCGATGGATTTTCGTCAACGATTAACTTTCCAAAATAAGAAACATTGCAACATACTACTTATGCTTCTCGATTAGCAATGGACACGTTTTCGTGAAGTAGGCCAACTTTAAATGTCGGTGTGGAACAGCTATATCTGTTTAAACCAAATATGAAACAGAAACAGCTGTTTCTGATTAACATAAATGAGGCAGTAAATGTCGAAATCACGCCCTCTTCCCACCGTTTCCAAAACGATGACGTATGACGCTCTAAGAAGGTTTACAAGAATAATTCTCGACAGCAGTTTCTTTGCTTACCAGTGAGACGACATCGCGGACGCTGGGAAGGGCAGGGAAGTGATTGCGTTTCATTGGGCTCTCTTTGAGGAGGGACACAAAGGGAGTAACTGAAAAGGCTCTCAAGTCAGTGGAGCTGCTGTTCATCGGAATTTCACGACGTGTGCGATCTCTGGTGTCTCAACTTGCATGAAGGGGCGTCACGTTCATGAGGACTTCTAAGTACTACCATGGCATGACTTCTTTCGTTAAGATATATTTCAATGGATATATTCATCTACATCTATACAATTAATCTGAAGATCACATTTATGTGCATGACGGAGTGTAATTATTGGAATTATACGTACTGGTTGTTACAAGCACCTGCATTTGTAAACACAATAAAACATCCTGTGTCGCAAACTACCGCGGAAATTAGTTAAACACAAGGAGATTTCAGTTGGAATTTCAGTTTCAAACTCTTGTATAAAAAAGAGCCACTGTTCAAAAACACTTAAAATGTAATTGAAGTGTTATCTAAGAATTTTAAAACGTTATCGAAACATAAACGATAACGAAAATTTGTTCACTATGTGGCCCTATATGTGGCATGATATCCAAACTAATAGTCGTGGTATGCATAGTTGTTCTCTCTGAAGATGGTTATAGAAGAAGAAACCGAAAAAGTTCTCAACTCAATGCAGCTGGTATTAAAACTCCTTTACAAGAAATGCCACTCTGAAACAGCAGTGCTGCAGAAGATCCCAATACAAACAGACGATGCTCTCATGTCTGCTTAGGATCTGAGGAAATTGAACATTAGTTTCTTTTTGTAGGGAAGGATGAAAGCGGGAAGAGGAAAACAACTGATCAGAAAACGAATGCAGCAGCTCTACATCAGTGGTCGTGTGCATTAATTCAGTGCAATGGTTATATCCCCAACTTCGCACATGCTTGCAGGCATAGGTCATAAAATTATATTAAATATCCAGCAGTCCGAACGATACAAAATGACACATATGAACGAGCTGTTTCTGGCTGACTTGCCAGTATGACAACGGTTTACTCTCTAATTTATTGTTCATACAGAGGTGGGCTCTGAACAGCCATGGAACCTTCTGTAGAGAGAAAAATTCCATTTACATCTTCAAGGATATGCCATAGAAAGACTTGTACAATATAGCAAATGAACCTGTATAACTACAGTATTCAGAGGTAACTGTGTGCTGGAAAAGGACGATATCTTTTATCGTAGCACTTGTACTGTTAATTGTAAACGCTATGAGTCTTCAGCGCTTCGATGTCAACACCGTGGACGTGTGGAAAGTATTATTTCTATTGTGCTCCTCCACGCATTGCGAAGCCAGTAAATCAACTACTGCAAAGGCTTTTTTAAAATGCTTGCCTTCATTTCCCGACAGCCTGGCCATCCATCTCACCTGATCTTTTTCCTTTTACTTGTGGAGGTTACCTGAAAGATGCTGTATTTAGTGCTCTATTTAAAAACTTTGTCGAACCTGAGGTACGTATTACGTAATGCATTCTGAACGTCCCCCTGAGATACTGCGATCTGTTATGGAAGATGTGGTTCCTTGATTTCAAATTCTGTCAGAAAAGGATGAACACCGAATTGTCATAAGCCAGCTGCAAAACAGTTGAAGTCTCAGGAAAATTAAAAAGTGACTTTCTCTATCCTAAATGGGACAAACTTGTCACTGTGGATGGACTCATCTAATTAACAGTACCACCATAAATTACTCATTGCCTAACTTGTATGTCATGCACACTGGCCATTACGAATGGCTTAAAATCCGTTTCACGCCATAGTCGTCGTATAGCGATTAATCTGTAATTTATAGCCGAACGTATTTACATTATGCTTACAAAGTCAGTTAGTGGAAAACTTCCATGTCCATTTTCAGTCAAATCCCACTAAGATTTTCTCCCATTCTATAATATTCTTTACCAATTATGTGCTTTCATAAGCAGTGATTCATTTTTTTCCAGCGTTTTGAAGCTCAACCTTCAGTTAAAATCACCCTGTATATGTCGTACGTATGAACACACACCTTGTGACAACATTTCTTCTGTATACATGACAAAACTTTGGGAAGCTTTGGCCTAATAACCACTAATAACGTACTTTTTTCTTACAATGAGGAAACTTGTGTTTTAAAGTAGCTATTAATTCAGTAATGATCGTAAAAAAATTCTAGATGTACTGTCGAGCTCAAATAAAAAAGTAATTTAAAAAAATCACCTAACAACCATATTTGCGTTGTGGCTGATATACAGGCATCCCAAATAACGTTCCTGTCTTGCGAGTCCTCTGGTCACTTCACAGTATAGTCGTTCGACAATACAAAATGGATACCGCAATATATATCAGTAGATTACACTGCTTCTTATGGAAATCATTCGAGATATAAATTGACTCCTCGATATTACAAATAAAAAAAATAACGTTAAGAGATAAGACAATTCGTGAAGCTTATAAATTCGACTTCATTGGAATAAGAAGCAAACTATGTGAAGTAAATAATTTCGTAATCGTTGCACGTAAGTAAATTTGGTATTGTTTCCTCCTTGAATCGTTTTTATGCAGCTTCGAAACGTCGTTTCTGAGGCAAGTGGTGTTTCATAAACCGGTTGTTTAAGTAATCAGTTAAAAAAACGCTATTAATAGCGGCAAGGGATAGAAATATGTATCCCGTCAGAAACATAAAATGTACAATAGTGCAAGTCTCGCGACCAATTCCTTCCACCGTAAAAAGTGGTGAGATCTCAAATAGACCAAGACGGTTCTTTTAGTTAGTGTTTAAGAACCACCTATTCCACACCTTTCAGAATTTGTTATCCTGTTAGATGTCTACCATAATTTGTAACGAATATATCTATATTATAAAACTTAATTTTTATAATAAATACAATGACGTAGCAATCGTATGAAACTATAATGACATAAGAATAAATACAATGATCCGCCAATTACAAATCAACGTAATGACATAATAATACGAATGTTGAAATGTTTCTAAAGCTATGGGACCAAACTACTGTGGTCTTCATTTCCTAGACTTAGAAAGTACTTAAAGTAACTTAACTCTGTCCTAAGGACAATTTACACATCCATGCCCCAGGGAGGACTCGAACCTCCGGTGGGAGCGCCATAACAACAATTTATAGTACATTATGTAGCCAAACTTAATCACATAATAATAATGTACACTGGAATATGCATGGTGTATTTCAAATATTAGTTTATATTAGCAATGGGATTGCCAAGTCATTATATTTATCGTAGAAATAACGGTTTATAATACTGATATAGTCGCTATAAATATTGATAGATAATTAATTAGATAAACTGTGATAAGTTGTTGAATATGTGGTTCTATGAACACTAGCTAAAATAAAACACTTAGTTTCTCATGAGATCTCCCAACCTTTTACGGTCAAATACTACTCAGAGCATCAAAAGCTGCGGAAGAAAAATGTTAGCTTCACAAGTTCAGAAATAATTGATCATTGGATTATTAACTAAAACAAAGTAATACAGATTTATGACGACAGCGATTCTGATTGCCGCGTATTCTGCCTGTTACTAACAACAATAAACCGGCTCTGTCGCAGTTAGTAGGGAATCGATTTATATTTAATGCGGATTTTGAACAACAGCCCAACCTGCCATTGTTCACTTCGCATTACGAGACGTGAAATGGATATAATCTTGCTGGTTACAGATAAACGCTGGCACGGGGAATTGAGCCCATGCATTGCACGTAGTAAACTAGAAGCGATCCACCAGACCACTGCGGCCACAAGCACCATCCTGACAACGTTTTGTGTGTTTTTAAAGGCTTTATTATTGCGTGTTTTGTTACATATGGTAATTTTAAGTAACTTGACACAGATGCATAGGAACTGCGCATTTTGTATGCGAATTTAGCAGGATTTGTCCGTTTCCGTAAGGTGCTGGAAGCTGTGTTGGCCAAGGTCACCAGTCTTCAGACACCTGCCCTGGGGGTGTAGTGCCCACCCGGGCACCTGAGCCGATTCTTGAGGTACCGCTGATGATTACAACAACGTCTTCGATCCCTGACGTCACGGATTCGACACTTTATGACGTCCGTGCAAGGTGACAGTTACTTGACGGTAATTGACAAACTGTATTGTGTATTGGGGTAACGAAACTGTGGGCAGAAGGCGAAACCACGAACTGGCGGAAAGACTGTCCTCTTACGCAAATCAAATATTCGAATATTTGTAAAGCTATGGAACGAAAGTGCTTGGGTCATCAGTCCCTAGACTTACAAACTACTTAAACTAACTTTTTCTAAGGACAACACACACACACACACACACACACACACACACACACACACACACACACACACCGACGGACGACTCGAACCTCCGACGGGGAGCAGCGGCGCACTACTCATCAAAGTGCCGTAGAGTGCTCGGTCATTCCTACGCGGCGTCCCCTTACGCCTCAGCAATAGATTTGAGGTGGTGTCCGCTGCTGATAATACCCCCCAGCCGGCCGCGGTGGCCAAGCTGTCTGCGGCGCGCCAGTCATAGTCTGCACGGCCGCTACGGTCAGGGGTTCGAATCCCCCCTCGGGCATGGATATTTGTGCCGTCCTTAGTATTAGCCAGTTCATAAGTAGTTTGTAAGTTTAGGGAATGATAACCTCGTAGTTAAGTCCTATAAGCTCTACAAACATTTGAACATTTTTTGTTTTGTTTTTTCGTTTTGTTTTTGATAATACCCCTGAGCCAACAAGGGCTACCTCATCTGTTGCGACAGTGGCCTATCCTTCTGAGAGGTCGGGACAGAGGAAGAGGGTGAGTTTGCTAGTCATCGGAAACCCTAAGCCGCGGTGGAGTAGCCGAGCGTCTAAAGCCAGTCTGGCTCGAGCTGTTGACGCGTTCGGAAGTGCCCGCTGCCGCTCCGTCTTGTCAGTGTTTACGCCAGCGTTCTTGTTGAGTTTTCGTTGTTATTGTGTATCTTGTGTTGTCTAGAGTGCTATCATATATTGTGTATTGTGTGTTTTTATCGTTCATTCGACGAATTCTCGTCGTCTTTACTTGGAATTTCGGTATTGACCGGAATCCATCGGCAACCGTTAATCATGGCTAAGACCGTAAGGAAGAACAACCTGGTTTTTGTATTTGACAAGGAATATCGCCGAGTTCAACCCACTGCTGTGGAGATCCACGATTGGCTCTTTGAGGTAATCGGAATTGATCCTGATTCTGTCCACACCACCCAACTAGACTCTGACAATTACTGTGTTTTCCTGAAATTCCTGACTCCTGCTGGTCTTGATAATGCACGTAGTAAAATTGGTACAAAATTACAGTATCTTCATAGAGATGGTAGTAAGAGTGTAGTAGCTGTTAAACGTGCTGATTCTGCTATTAGAACTGTTCGTGTTTTAAACCTGCCGATTGAAATTGACAACAACCGAATTAGAGATGCTCTCTCTAAGTTTGGTGACGTGAAGGAAATCGTGAATGAAAGGTGGGGTCCGCAGTTTAAATTGCAATGCTTTAACGGTGTAAGACAGGTTGAAATGGAGGTCAAGACAAATATTCCGTCGTATATTACTGTTGAAGGGTACAAGGCTCATATTATATACAGTGGTCAAACTCCAACTTGCCACGTGTGTAATGAGTCGGGACACTTTCGGCAAGACTGCCCCCGTCGTCCTTTCGTTCTAAAAACGAATTTGATGCAGCGGCGGAAACTAACTTTAAGTGAAATTCTGGCGACAAATACAAATGTCACTGAGGAACCAGAAACAGTTGTTGTTTATTCAAGTCCTCTTGAGTTACCGATCGTAAGCCAAAACAGACTTTCCACCGTTGATGACTAAACCGATCTGTGAAACTGTTTTGTCTGATAGCGACGTTCAGAAAAAGAAACGGCCCCTCGAACATGTAGAGGATGGTTCAGATGATGAAACGACTTCCGGAAGTCATGAAGCGAGGAAATTAAAGTCTTCCAATGAGGACGAAGTAGTACAGGAAGAAAGTATGCAGGTGGATTCTGTAATTGATAGTGTAGTTAGTGAACCGGTGATGGAAGCGGACACGACGGCCGCACAGCAGGACTCAGCGGCCGCGCTGACTGCCGCAGCCGCAGCCGAAGCACAACAGCCGCTGCAGCGCGACCGGCACGAGGAAAGTGACGCACGGCAGTGTCAAAACACAGCCGCACAGCCGGCTGCAGGAAAAACCAAGAAGGATAAAGCCCATGCCAAGCAGCAAGCAAATGACGATACACCAACAGATACATCGACACCGACTTCCGCATCTCAAGAGAGCACGAAGCGGAGGGTGAAACCACAGGCAAACCTTTCTGTTGC
Source organism: Locusta migratoria (assembly GCA_026315105.1). Taxonomy (NCBI): domain Eukaryota; kingdom Metazoa; phylum Arthropoda; class Insecta; order Orthoptera; family Acrididae; genus Locusta; species Locusta migratoria. Next base: position 550,033,436 of record CM048755.1, on the reverse strand, counting down.
GCGACCTCACAGCAAATCAAAAAAAGACAAATCAGACATGCAATCAAAAAATGGAAACACGGAGACTACAAACACGCAACCTAAAAATGTCAGCTATGAAATTGTAAGGGAAGATTACGAAGAAGATCAAACTAAAAAAACCTGGAAGGGCTCCCTCCTCAAGAAGTAGCGATTAATGTGCAGCAATTGCAAATTCCACTCGTCAGTGTCAAGTTTTAAATTCCTGTTTGTTTTTGCTGTTATGTGTAAAACGCATTCTAGGATCTGTAAGAGCTCTTCTTCATGATTAATGTGATACCTAAAATTTTGTGCAGTCTCTACTCCTTACTGTTGCCATATATTTAAAATGTTACAGACCTATAGAATTACGACTGTAAATATTAATACTATTCAATCAAAAACTAAGATAGCCGCACTCCAACAGTTTCTTTACGATTCCTGTACACATATTGCACTTTTGCAAGAGGTACTTCTCCGACAGCTTGATATACCCGGTTTTATTGCAATAGTTAATTACGCACCCGAGATGACAACCGGCACAGCTATCTTAGTAAGAGAAGGCATCCCAGTGACGAGTGTTGAAAGGCTTGAATCTGGACGGGGTATAGGTGTGAATAAACCAGGTGTTACCTTAGTAAATTTATACGCTCCTTCTGGAAGCTCGCGTAGTGCGGAGAGATCTGACTTTTTTAAAAATGACATAATCTATTTACTAAGGAAAGACCCACGAGACCTTATAATAGGGGGAGATTTTAATTCTGTTTTAAACCTCAAGGATCAGATGCCAAATTTTAATTTCTCAAAAGAACTTAAAAAGCTTGTTGGTGATTTAAAGCTTCATGATGCATGGGAACTTAAATACCCAACACTAGTTAAATTTACATATATCACGCACACTTCTTCCAGCAGAATAGACAGAATTTATGTGTCCGATAGTCTTATTACTAATGTGTCAACTGTGGAGACAATTCCTGCTATTTTTTCGGATCACAGCGCTGTTATTGCGTGCATTAATTTAACCCCGCAACCATGCCGGAGGTTTAGAAATCAATGGAATTTAAATACATCCTTGCTACAGGATAGTGATTTAGAAGACGCCCTGACGAACGCTTGGCATTTATGCGTACCCTCCATCGCAAACTTTCCAAGCGTGATGGAGTGGTGGGTGAGACGCGCAAAGCCCAAACTGAGGAAGGTCCTAATATCATTCAGTATAGAGCGAAAGAAACAGGTAAAAGACACTATGGAATTTTATTATAGTGTACTAAGAGACCTCTACAATCAAGAAGGTGCAGTAACAGCAAGACTAAAAGATATTAAAAAAATAAAAGCCAAATTAATCTCACTGAAGCGACAGGAACTCGAAGGGCTGAAACTAAAGTCCAAAGTTAAATCCGTCGATGACGAAGAATCAGCGGCCTTATACCATCTTATGAAGCACGCTAGGAACAGGAGGAAAACCTTCATGGAGGAAATTAAGTGTGAAGATGGGAGAATAATTTCTATGCAGAAGGACATTGTAAATGAAATACACCGATATTTTGAAGATATGTATACTGCAGGCCACACGTATGAAAATGACTGCGGCGAGCTTTTCAGTACTTTTACTTCAGCAATCACCCTGGAAGATAATGACACCATTGTTTCTGAACTCAGTAAGGACGATGTCCTTGAAATAGTACGCAACTCCCCCACTAAAAAGTCTGCCGGTCCCGATGGGTTACCAATTGACTTTTACCGTCGTTACTGGAACCTGATAGGAGACAAAATAACTGTGATCGTAAATGAAGTGTTACAAGGGAAGACTGTACCTGCGGAATTCAAAGAATGTAACATTGTGCTCATTCCTAAAAAAGAGGCTGTAAACAGATAAGCAATTTCAGACCAATATCCTTGATCAACTCCGATTATAAGATTGTAACACGTGCACTTTACAAGTCTATCATCCCACTCACCGCTAAAAAAATCGGCCGATATCAAACTTGTGCACACAAAAGGTCTGTATTTCAAACTGCAGCACAATATAGAGACATTATAGCTGTCACTTGTACGAGTAATATAAAGTGTGGTCTACTATTCATTGACTTTCATAAGGCCTTTGATGTGGTTCATCACGGGTATCTATTGGAAACAATGAGGAGGATGGGCTTTTCGCAAAGCAATTTAGACGTAATAAAAAATGTGGCCTTCAGTCTAACAGCTAAAATATCAGTAAATAACCAACTAACTAAACCTATACAGATAAGAAGGGGTATTCCCCAAGGCAGCCCTCTTTCAATGATTTTGTTCGTGATGTCCCTTCAACCCTTCCTGCAGAGAGTACAGACTGAACTCACTGGCTTAACCATCTCTGGACAGAGAACTGTAGTTGGCGCTTATGCAGATGACGTAGGGCTGGTTATTAGAGAATCTGATGATATAACAAAGCTACATATGGAACTGAAACGATACTGCTCTGTTTCGGGAGGGGAAATAAATACTGCCAAAAGTAAGTTCCTGAATATTAAAGGGTTTGAGGACATTCACATCGAGTGGGCAAAATTGACAACTGAACATAAGACACTCGGGATAAAGCTTACGGCATCCATCTTACAAATGATAGCTGTAAACTGGAGAGATGTGTCAGTGAAAGTTAAGGGCTCGCTTCTTGACAATATGTTTCGAAACATAGACCAGTTTCAGAGAGTGAGATACCTAAATGTATATGTTTTATCCAAGGCCTTCTATACAGCGCAGATTCTCCCTATACCTAAATTGGTTGCAAAAAACATAATGGCAACACTTACCAACTTTTTGTGGAAAGGGGAAATCTTCAGAGTTGGTGTAAAAGCGGTCACTCTGGATCCACGGAACGGTGGGATGGGTTTAACTGAAATCAGCAATAAAGCCACAGCCTTATTCATAAAAAGAACTACCGCAATAATAGAAGAACACCCACACAGCATTACGGCAAAACTTTTTGATGCAGTGAAGCCAGAAAGTATGGAACCACCTGTAAATATCCAGACAATAAATTTTCAGCTGAAACACGTTAGAGACTACTACCTGGAAAAAAGCTACCTCAGCAGGAAGCTCAGGAATAGTAGTGCCATAACAACAAGAGCAATTTTAGAGGACCGGAGGAAAAATGAAGGGAAAAATAAAATAGAAAAGAAGCACAGTGGTGTGATGTGGAACATAGTGTGGGAAAATATCAGCTCCACAATCCTATCAACTGATGTTAAATCTGCATGGTATAAAGTAGTCAATGGTGTTATAGCCACAAATTCAAGACTCCATGCTATAGGGAAATGTAATACGGACCTCTGTTGCAACTGTCAGCTTATCGACACACTGCAAATCGATATACATGTGGAAACCGCATTCATTGCTGGAACTGGATTAAGGAGAAAATAATAATCGTTACCAGACACGCAGCCAAGGACATAACAACTGCATTATTGGACAAACCTGACATTAAGTACTTTCCTCAGGGGAAAAACAACACAGTGGTCTGGTTACTAGGAAAGTATGTAAGTTACGTTTTTAACAAACTGGGATCAGACAGCATAATTGATTTTAAAGTTTATATGGAAAACGAATATGAAAAAATGTGCAAATACCAAAACCACACAAAAATCTTCGGCAATATGTTGCACATAGCGTTTGGCAGGAAAGGCATAGGGTAAAAGGCATTATTAGATACAGTAAGGTACTAACTGCCAACCGGTAAAGAGAGAAAGCTTACTACATTCTAACTAGGCAAAACATAAACTGCCACTACTCCGCATAACAAATTCAAGATTTTTTTTTCAAACAACATTTTTATGAAGACAAAATTATGTACAAAATTTGTACAACGCAGAAAAATGCAACAACTTTTTAATTGAGAATTATCACAAGTTTTAAAGTTCAAACAATTTCATCAACTGTAGCAAGCCTGCATTGAAATTAACGGTTTCTAAAGAAAAGACAATAGTTTAATCAACCAAGAAAAAAAATAAAAAAATAAAACCTCACTTTAATTTTTTCACAAAAAAAAAAAAAAAAAAAAAAAAAAAAAAAAAAGCTGTCTGCGGCGCGCCAGTCATAGTCTGCACGGCCGCTACGGTCAGGGGTTCGAATCCCCCCTCGGGCATGGATATTTGTGCCGTCCTTAGTATTAGCCAGTTCATAAGTAGTTTGTAAGTTTAGGGAATGATAACCTCGTAGTTAAGTCCTATAAGCTCTACAAACATTTGAACATTTTTTGTTTTGTTTTTTCGTTTTGTTTTTGATAATACCCCTGAGCCAACAAGGGCTACCTCATCTGTTGCGACAGTGGCCTATCCTTCTGAGAGGTCGGAACAGAGGAAGAGGGTGAGTTTGCTAGTCATTGGAAACTCTAAGCCGCGGTGGAGTAGCCGAGCGTCTAAAGCGCCTCGCTGCGGAGCGCGCGGTTGCTCGCCGTTGAGGTTCGAGTCCTCCCTAGGGCATGGGTGTGCGTGTTGTTCTTAGGTTAGTTTACCTAGGTTTAAGTAGTTTGTAAACTACGGACTGATGACCACGCAGTTTGGTCCGATAGATTTACAGACATTTGAACATTTTTGAGGAAACTCTAATGTCAGGTGGGTGATGGAGTCCATTAGGTAAATAGTGGAAACGGCAGAATTTCAGTATGCAATCTGTTTGCTTGCTGGGGGATCTCATCGAGAGGTCATCCTCGGCTCTTTATGGCTAATCTCCCTCCTGGGGTAAAAGCGGAACTTTGGATTTGCAGCATAGTTCCCAGACCCTATCGGCATATTTTGGTTTCGAGCTGAGTGGATGGTTAAACCAGAGGCTCAGACATAAATTTCTCTACATTCGTTATCAAGTGAAGAAATATAGGCTCCTTGTAAATAGGTCTGGCGAGCACTACACGCAGGCCGCGATGAAATGGCCGAGCGTTCTAAGGTGTCTTGCTGCGGAGCGCACGGTTGCTCCACGTCAGAAGTTCGAGTCCTCCCTCAGGCCCGTAGACGTGTATGTTGTCCTTCGGTTAGTTAAGTAGTTTGTGAGCATAGGGACTGCTAACCACAGTAGTAACTCCCATAGTTTTATAAACGTTTGAATTTTGACTACAAGCAGGAAACGGATACCAGTGTAGGAGAGCACGTGTGGGGTCGACATGTGGTGTTTTTAGACTAGAGGAATCTTTCCACAGGCGAGTTAAGACGCTTACTGACAGAGCAGCACTCGGTACAATAGGACGGAGATAGAAAAGATAGTTACAGTTAGCAGCAGGAGCGTCTATGGAATGATCCCAGAACTTCTGATAGTCCTCAGAGTAACAGGGACAGAAAGCTGGCTCAAAACGTATGTCAATAATAATGACATTCTAAACTCAGACTGGACCGCATGTCGCTGAGATAGGTTGAACACTGAAGGGGGAGGCATGTTGTTCGTAATTAAGAATACGATTGTATCGAGTGAAATTAGTACAGATTCGGAATGTGAAACAATTTGGTCGAAAGTTATCGTGAAAATTGGCTCGAACATGATCATCAGAAGTTTTGATAGTCCATGTGTCTCAGTGGAACTTCTGACGGGAAATTTGGAAAATATTTCCCGCGGATTTCTCTGTCATGTTGTAGTTTTGTGTGGATATATTAACTTACCTGATATAGCCTGGGACACATACGTGTTTAAGGTGGATGGCAGGAAGATAGAATAGAGCAATTTTGCTCGAAGTGCAGTATCCAAAAAATACCACGAGGAGTTAAATAAGAGCCGACTCGTCGAAATAACGTGTTTGAAATTCTGGTGATAAATATATCCAAACTTTTCGATTTAGTTAACGTAGATCAGAGACTAGGCGACCATAAGGTCATTAAAGCATCAATGAATGCAGCTGTAAATACAATTATGCAGAAAAGTATGATGATCTTCTTATTTAGCAAAAGGGAGAAAGGTCTGATTTCACTGTACTTACCTGCTCAACACTATAGTTTCGTCTCTAAAAGTGACAGTGTTGAGTAACTATGAACGAAGTTCAAGAACAACTGTACAATACTCGTTGGATAAATATGTGTCAAGGAAAATTATAAGAGATCGGCAACGTTTACCGTGATTCCAAAACCGAGTTACAAACTCTTAGGAAAGCAAAGAGAACTTCACTGCCAGTATAAAAACAGCAAAACTCATGGACACAAGCAAAATTTAAATGATGCCGATATTAGCGCAATGGCTGCCACGAAAGAGACATCCAGTGACTTTGAGAGCTCTGTTCTGTGTCCCGACTTGGAAGAAAATCCTAAGAAATTTTGGTCCTACGTCATATCGGTAAACAGTTCGACATAAAATATCCAGTCACTTTGTGACCATAATGGTTTTGAAATAGAGGATGACACAGAAAAGTGCAAATTAAAATCAAATGTTTTGAAATCTAATGGACTTAACTGCTGCAGTTATCAGTCCCTGGGATTACAAACTACTTAAATTAATAAACTAACTTACGTTAACAACAACACACATACCCATGCCACAGGGAGGACTCTAATCTCCGACGGCGAGCAACCACGCGTCCCACAACAAGGCGCCTTAGAGCGCTTGGCCAATCAAATGTTCAAATGTTTGTAGCACTTATGGAACTTAACTACGGGGTTATCAGTCCCTAAGCTTACAAACTACTTATGAACTAGCTAAGACTAAGGACGGCACAAATATCCATGTCCGAGGGGGGATTCGAACCCCCGACCGTAGTGGCCGTGCATACCGTGACTGGAGCGCCTCAGTACCCTCGGCCACCGCGGCCGGCGCTTAGCCAATCCGCCGCGGCACACACAGAAAAGTTCGAAATACTGAATGTCTTTTTCGAAATACAGGAGGATTGCAGTGTACTTCCTCCTCAAAATCATCGCACGAACGGTTAAATGGAAGGTACTGAAAAAAGTTCCAGAAAGGTAGAAAAGCAACTGAAATCGCTCATAAGATGAAAGACCGCTGAACCTTATATGATGCCAGTTTCATTTTACACGGAGTATGCGAATGAACTTGCCTGTCCGCCCCTTTCTAGCAGCACTGTACCAAACGTCTCTAAAGGGGGAAGCGTTCGTACGGGTTAGATATAGCGCAGGCCATTCCCGTTTACAATAAGGGTCGTCAATCAGATGTGGAAAACGATAGGCCTATATCTCTGACATTGGTCAGATGCTAAATTTTGGAACACATTTTGTGTTCGAATATTATGTCATTTCTGGAGACCGGAAATCTACTTCGTGGGAATCAACATGGTTTCCGAAAGCAAGGCTCACGTGAAACACAACTCGTGCTGGTCATCCACTCGATTAAGAGGGCAGTGGATACAGGATCCCAGGTAAATAAAATGCTTCTTGACATCTGCAAGAAGTTCGATACCGTTCCTCATCGTCGCTTAATGAAGTATGTTCGAGTATATGGTATAACAAACTACCTGTGTGTCGGGATAAAGGTGTTCCTTTTTTTTCAGAATGCAGCGTCTCATTCTCAACACAGAGAAGTCTTGAAAAGTTAAAATAATTTCAGGCGTGCCCTGTGGGTGTGTTATACGACCGTTGCTTTTCACGGTGTATGTAAAAATCCTCGTAAATCACATCAGATGTCAATGAGGCATTCTGTCGATGATGCTGTTGTTTATGGAGAAGTGGAAGCACTATAAAAGGACAACGAAATGCAGGAGGATCTGCTGCGTATTGACGCATGGTACAGGAAATGACAATTAAGCCTCAACATAAATAAGGGTAAAGTGCTTCTTTTACATAGAAAGAAAGGTCCTTTATTAAATAACTACGCAATAGCGGACAAGCATTGGAAGCAATTACATAAAATATCGGAGATAAACGTAAGGGATGATTTGAAATGGAATGACCATATACAAGCAATCGTAGATCAGGTGGTTGCCAGACTAAGATTCATTGGAAGAATCTTCAGAAAGTGTAGTGCGTCAAAATTAGAAGTACGTTACAAAACTCTTGTTCGGCCAGCGCTTAAGTATTGCTCATCAGTGTGGGATCCGTAACAGGTAGAGTTAATGGAAGACTTAGAGAAGAACAAACTGAGAGCAGCACGCTTCGTGACAGCTCATTTAATAACCGCGAGAGCGTCACAGCGATGAATAGGATACTCCAATGGTTGACGCTGCAAGAGACACGATCTACGAGGTCGGGACTTAAACAGTGGCAACTATTCATTCACGACCTATACAAAAGTGTTACATGTTTGCACCTGTTACTGTCCTTCGAAGTAGTCACCAGCGTTTTGTAGAAATCGTTGCCAGCGATGTGGAAGTTGTAGTATGCCGTTAGCAGTGCCTGCTCTGTTGGTGGTGCTAATGGAGCGGTCTACTGCTTGTCGAATCTATGGAACAGTTCTTTATCATCGGAATCAATTCAAAAGTCACAAGGACCTAAGTCTGGAGATTATGGTGCATGGAACAGTACTTCCCAGTCCCTTCGACCGAACAGAGCAGTCAAAGCTTGCGCTGCACGACCCCGCGCATTGTCGTGCAAAATGATGAGTCGATTGACCAGAAAGTGTTGCCGCTTCTTTCGCAAAGCTTAATTCCTTGTGACTTTGAATTGATTCCGAAGATGAAGGAACCACTTCGTGGCTCAGAACAGGCTCTGTTAACGGTGTACTACGCCTTCCACATCGCTGGATACGGGTGCTACACAACGCTTGTGACTACTTTGAAGGACAATAAAAGGTGCAAACATGAAAAGCTTTTGTGCCGGTTGTGAATAAAATAGTTGCCACTATTTAAGTTCCAACCCTCGTATACGCGGTACGGGCTTCTGCCGAAGTTCGGAGATCGTGCGTGTCATGAAGAGTAATCAAGTGCATTGCTTCCTCCTATGTACGTATCGTGAAGCGACTACATAGTTAAAGTCGGAGAATTCAGGGCCCTCACCGAGGCATACAGGAAATAAGTTTTCCCGCGAAACATATGTGACTGGAATAGAGGAAAGTGGCAATTGTACGCAAAGTACCTCAGCCACGCAGTGCGAGGTGGCTTGCGGAGTATACATCTACTTGTAGATGTAGAAGATACACCTAGTTTACGTTCTGAGGACGGTGAATTCAACGTGAATCTCAATTAAATGATCAATTATAAGTAAGAGTCTGACACAGAAATTAATTCCGGTCTAATGTTAGTGTGATGGAAAACGCTTCTAGCCATCACTTCTAAAAGCAGAGCCATTATGAAATTTCAACCATTACAAAAATTCAGTAGTTTGATAAATACCACTTCTGAGTATGCTATGCACCATCAGTCTAAATACTGAAAAACCATAGATTTAAGTGTATAATCAGAAGTACAATCTTTCTTAAAAGCCAAGAAGTTTAAAATTATTCTTGGCCTTCTGAGGAGGGTGGGTCAAAATTTTCTCAAAATACAACGGAAAATATAAAAATCAGTGACAATTCTGAAAGGCAGTCTTCCTTGCATATCACAAAAGGCCTCGTCACTCTTCGGCGATTACGACACTGCCCTTTCAATGGAGGCCAAGAAACGCTATGGTGTATGTAGGTGTATATTGTGTTCATGCCGCTTGATACACCTGGTCCAATATGAGTAGCTGTCGTCTTATAAACAGTGGTGGCTGAGCAACCAAAGCCTCCGACGCTGTATGGAGCTTGTTCTAAATGTCCATTTGGCGAAACGAATCCCTTGCTTGTGCACCGCTGCGGCGGAGTGGCCGAGCGTATTGAGGCGCTATGTTCCGATGCGCGAGACCGTTCTCCGTCGTGGGTAAGAATCCTCCCTCGGCCATAGATATTTGTGCTGTCTTTAGTATCAGTTAGTTTATAAGTACACTCCTGGCCTTTAAAATTGCTTCACCACGAAGAAGACGTGCTACAGACGCGAAATTTAACCGACAGGAAGAAGATGCTGTGATATGCAAATGATTAGCTTCTCAAAGCATTCACACTAGGTTGGCGCCGATGGCGACACCTACAACTTGCTGACATGAGGAAAGTTTCCAACCGATTTCTCATACAGAAACAGCAGTTGACCGGCGTTGCCTGCTGAAATGTTGTGATGTCTCGTGTAAGGAGGAGAAATGCCTACCATCACGTTTCCGACTTTGATAAAGGTCGGATTGTAGCCTATCGCGATTGCGGTTTATCGTATCGCGACATTGCTATTCGCGTTGGTCGCGATCCAATGACTGTTGGCAGAATATGGAATCGGTGGGTTCAGGAGGGCAATACGGAACGCCGTGCTGGATCCCAACACCCTTGTACCACTAGCAGTCGAGATGACAGGCATTTTATCCACATGGTTTTAACGGATCGGGCAGCCACGTCTCGATCCCTGAGTCAACAGTTGGGACGTTTGCAAGCAAGATAACAACTATCTGCACGAACAGTTCGACGACGTTTGCAGCAGCATGGACTATCAACTCGGAGACCATGGCTGCGGTTACCCTAGACGCTGCATCACAGACAGAAGCGCCAGCCTTGGGTAAACATGTAATCACATGTCAGTTCTAGTATAATATATTTGACCATAGTATACCCGTTCATCATCTGCATTTCTTCTTGGTGTAGCAGTTTTAATGGCCAGTAGTGTAGTTTGTAAGTTTAGGGACTGATGACCCCGCAGTTAAGTCCCATAAGCTTAACAAACATTTGAACATTTTCCTTGAGCTAGTGCACCACGTCTCTCATCTTAATATATGATGGTCTCGCAGACGACACACCGTGCTCATTCAATCAAGCTGAGATCGCAGGAACGTTCTATTAAGTCAGAGCAGACAAGTCCTGTCCGCTCCCCATGATGTGTAGCTACGACAATTTAAAAAATACTCAGTGCTTTGAGGCACCGACGTTTCAAATATTTAAGGCGTGGCAGCCATGTAAATTGGGAGTGAAACGTTGGGTCCAGGAACCTCACGGCGACTTTCATCACAGTGTCTCTCATCTTTACTTCTGGTTAGTTGAAAACAGAACGGGATGCATATAGTAAACACAGAGAGACTTCTCAGTTTGAAACTTAAAACGAGGCTTCTCTGCCCATTCGACCAACCGATTTGTTAATTGCAGTTGACGTCTAGCCGTTGGAAGTCTGGTAGAAGAACAGAGAAGACATAAAAAATAAGGAACACTGGACAGGACTTTTCATGATTGAAGTAATCCTGTTATTTGCTATGCAAACAATGTAAGACTGAACTCACTACCCTCAGGAACACCGTTCTGCTGCTCAATAAGATCAGAGAGGACGTCACCGACGCGATCCATAAAATAACCTGAAGAAAGGAAAGACCGAATAGAATTGGGAAGACAACCATGAAATCCCCATTAGTTGGAGTGCGCCTTCACTATAGTTCACTAACTCAGTTTCTATTTGGTACTCCACGAGGCACTTTGCTTTCAAGAGATCCGCAGTCTGTTGGGAATCTGATGTCTCAACCAACAGTGCACCATTTTGTAACCGTTCTGTGATTTTAAAGTGCCTGTCAGACTTTCCAAAGCATTATGTATATAAAGTGGCGAAACTTTTTCGAAGGAACCATCCTTTATCGTAATGATTAGAAAAATTCTGGCTAGCTGACTATTTTTGTTACTTTGGACATTGCGTTTTTGTTACATCGCAAGTGTGGAAGACTGGCTACCTGAGCCCTCTAGTTTTGATAGGGTGTTAATGCCTCCTCCCCCCCCCCCTCCAGTAGTACAAACATCCTGCTGGTAGGTGAACATGAAACAGTCAATGGATCCGTCTCCGTTCCACCAGCTGTTAGGGAACTAAAGGTCTTCCTAGACAGTCTTAGACAACTGACGTTCAGCAGTGACCCCAGAGGTTGCCCGCTGGTTACTGTGCCATCACAAGAGCAAAGCATCTGATCAGCACGTAGTACAGTACATCTTGGCAAGTGTACCTTATAGCGGTATTTTCCTTCATCGGGATCCAGGCGGTCAAGCCAAGATCCCCATTCCCTGAGACACGCAATATTTCACCGCCACGCCATGTGATGATCGCTGAAGTGTGCCTGAGGTTATGACGACAGAAGCCTGGTGGCGCTTACCATTCCCCACCTCAGGGACCCTGAGTTCGCCAAGCCCATACTCAGCAAATGAATGCTGAGACCCTGAGATGGGTGTAAAATAGTACAGCTCAGATGGAGCGGCACTAAGCTGTCTCTTTATATGTCATTCTCCTCTGACCCATGGCTTCCTACCTATGACAGATGAGCCACCCTTTGTGACATCTGTAGAATATGCATTTCAGTACATTTTTATTGTTTTCTTTTTTTTAATTTATATTTTAACAAGAGGAAGTAGTAAATGTAATGTCAGCTTTCCTTTTCATTTAGCTGGAAGTGGCACACGTTTTATAACTTGCGAAGTATATAGCTCACGTTTGATCAGCCTAGTGAGGCAGCCAATATATCTATGGCGACAAGTATTCAACGGACGCGATCAGCTGATAGCAGTGTACGCAAGAAGTTCGTGCGCCTGCCGCTTGGGGCGCTGCCTTGCGCGCTTATTCCTTGTCGCGAAAGCAAAACTCTATGAAATAATTTAATTTCTGTTGTTTAATGTATCTGTGTTACTTCCTCGTCGAAGTTATTAGTTTGCATTTGAGTTATTTCTGAAATAAAGGTTTTATTGCTACATCTACGGCATTGTTCTTCTGTAAATGGAGGTCAGGTGTATTAATTATAAGAAGCAGTTAAAATATGTTACTGTGTACTGGAGACTATGTGTAAGTTACGTGAAACAAGTCGCTGATTTCTTAACGCTAAAGAGTACCGCTTCAGTAACATACAGCTTCATATCTGTTGCAGGATTTGAAGGCCATTAATTGTGTAAGTCATTGTACTAGAAAACGGATGCTTTTACAACTATTCAATTCCTATCACCTGTTCCAAATAGTATTTTTTTCCAGCTAGAGAGCAAGGAAACTGCAACACAAACAACATTTTTGTTCATTCTCTCTTCTTTGAGGGATATTCTATAAGAAGAACTGTGAATCGACTCTCATACCGCGATGCACAAATTTTAACTTGAAAACGTTTTTTGTGCTCAAACATCTTTTAAATATAATCACAAACTAATTTTAAAAACCTAATATAGTTACAATAAAGGCCTTTTCGAACCCAACTGAGAAACAAGTTTGGGTAGGATGTTTATAGTGCTGATAATATAGACGATAAATATAATACTTTCCTTTACACGTTTCTCATGCTCTTCGAATACTGATTTCCGTTATAACACTAAAAAAAAGTATCACTAATAACAGGTAGCCTGGGTGGCTGAGAAGAGTAATAAGAATTCGATTCACCATAGTGATCCAAGGCTAAGTGTTATTCAAATATGTAAAGTTCAAATATTAAAGTCTTAAAATACGTAACATATATATAAGACAAGTGGTTTTCCCTGGAGCAATATCTCTAAGCTATGCTTTTAACCGTACGATCGGCAAAGACATTAGAACCTGACGCAACCGACTCATAAAAAATTTGGTGACAGATCACGACGAGAATCCGTTTCCAAATGTAAAATGATACTTATTCTGTTGTGTAATTTTTTTAAAATACTTATCATATGAAACATTAATGAGATTGTTTGTAGTTTCATCAGTTTAATGCGCGGTGGTTTAATGTTTCGATATGACATCTGAAAGTAGGCATGAGGGGAAAATTCAACCTTTTTTTGCCTCTCCTGGAATATTAGTTAGGGTACGACTGTGGTGTGAATTTGTTTCGGTGTTACTGGCTTCTTCGAAAGTAAATTAAAAGTACTGCCAAGTTAACTTTTGATCAGATCTGCGCTAATTTTATTCCCTTGTCCCGACTGGGCCGGACTGTAAAATATTAAAATCCTCTCGTTAAACTTATCCGGACAACCTTTATAGAAGGCGTAAACGCCATTCATTACGGGGTGGCTGTAGCCGCTTAGGTTTGCTCGACCATGTGGCTCTGTGGCTCTCAAGGATGGCTTCCGTAATCGCTCGTTACACGCGGATGCGACACACAATGCTAATGAGTGCGAGGGCGACGGTGGTGGAAACTCAGTGAGGCTTTCATTACAGCGACGAGGGCGCGTCACTTGACGCCGTCAGTCTTGCGTGGCCCCACGACGATAAATTATGAGAGTCCCTGGGGCTGGTGGCATCCCTAACTACTGACATACGGTATTCGTAAAGAAGCGACTTATACGGACTTCCACAGCAATACTTCTCACATCGTGGCTTACAACTTTACTTCTCGACCATTTATGAAATGATATGGATATCTCTAAAACGAATCAGAAGTTTAGTATGAGTTGGCGAAAATAATTTGAATAACCAACAGTCCAGTGTTCTGCAAGAACGAATTGAAAATACTAATGAAAACTGAAGTTGGAGTCCGGCGTAGTAATGGTTTTGGCATGCCTAATCGTTTAAGACAATTGATTATATTAATTACGAGATTCAAGTTCAAATCTAAACTTAATAAAACCTCCAGTTATTGTCGTACAAAAGATCGTGCAATATGCAATGCTAAACTTATTTTACTGATTCTTGCCGGCCGCGGTGGCCGAGGGGACTGAGGCGCTTCAGTCAGGGTCTGCACGGCCACTACGGTCGGGGGTTCGAATCCCCCCTCGGGCATGGATATTTGTGCCGTCCTTTGTCTTAGTTAGTTCATAAGTAGTTTGTAAGTTTAGGGACTGACGACCCCGTAGTTAAGTCCCATAGACTATACAAACAAACAACAACAAACCACTGATTCTTACGACAGGTTTGTTTTAGCAGGTGCCGGCCGCGGTGGCCGAGGGGACTGAGGCGCTCCAGTCACGGTCTGCACGGCCACCACGGTCGGGGATTCGAATCCCCCCTCGGGCATGGATATTTGTGCCGTCCTTAGCATTAGTTAGTTCATATGTAGTTTGTAAGTTTAGGGACTTATGACGCCGTAGTTAAGTCCCATAAGCTATACAAACATTTTTAGCAGTTAGTAAACAGTTGAATAGATTTCCTCATCTGGTGCGTTAGGCCTATAAGCAAAATAAATGTCGAATCTATAACACAGTTTAAAGTAAACGTGATTCCGTTTTCAGCATGTTAGTCCTCATATGAGCTGAAAATATAAACACTAACTTTCTAATTGCTATTAAATATATTACTTTAGGGATACTCTGGAGCTCAAATAAACAGGTTTCTCCAAAGTTAATATTCTTATATTCTACTCAGTATTCCCCACAACATCCCACATATTTTACCTCGCATTCTTAGCTTCTGTTAGACGAAATCCCAAGTTCCGTCATACTTTTAGATCTTACGTAACAAACAAAGAGGCTTGTAGAGCAGACGTTGTCAACGACAGATATCGAGCAGAGTGCACTTGCCACATTTTAAGCTCCTATTGAAAGTCATCTGCCCAGCAGTTTTCTGGAGACCTTTCTTCCTGTACGGGCTTTGTGAGTTTCTGTAGAGTGAGTGAAAGAAAGATAGGCCGTGAAATATTGACGGCACAGCTGCATTCCCGTTAAGGGCAAAGTAAACAGGCCGAAGTGACGTGCGCAGCTCTGTTGTGTAGCCGGAGAAGCCTTTTCCTCTTAACCGCCGTCGCAACGTTTTCGATTCTTATCACGCTTGGCACTCCGCTTCTGTCTTCGATAATGGCCAAGATTATTTTGAAAATAACTAATAAGGAACTTAACAGATACAGATAACATTTTCGTTTCCCAACTGTATAATTACATTACGGTAATTACGATCCAGTGAAATACTGTAAATCATAAACGAGGGACAATTGACAAAACACTCCCACGGTCAGGAAATAGACTTAAGGAACCAAGTAACTTGACAAAGAGGGTTGTACAAATTTACGCTGCAAGCAACTGTAATATTTATTAGTTAATTTTTCGTCAGTGTTCAAATGTTTGTAGAACTTATGGGACTTAACTACGGGGTCATCAGTCTCTAAGCTTACAAACTACTTATGAACTAGCTAAGACTAAGGACGGCACAAATAACCATGCCCGATGGGGGATTCGAACCCCCAACCGTAGTGGCCGTGCAGACCGTGACTGAAGCGCCTTAGTCTCCTCGGCCATCGCGGCCGGCTCGTCAGTGTTTTTTACATTTCGTACAGGCGATAACCAATGTCTTACTCTAAAGACTAGATTCGGTTACTAAGAGCACTGTCTGCAGTAATCAGCCAAGGAGATACGTGTTGTGGCTTAGTTTTATGTTAGGCCAATAATGATGACAGAATACATAAATGAAGAAGTTTATGTTTAAACCGTCAGCTGCGTTATTTTTCCTATACGTCTGTCGGTTTCGGTCCTAAGCAAAGCTGAACCACTGATCAGATAAACACGTAAGCCATCTTCCTCTTACCAGCGGTTACAGACATTGTCGAACTGTGAAATTAACAAAAGTACACAACGACATTTTGTTAATTTCATCGCTTCGTAACTGTCTGTAACCGCGACTGTGGTCAGAACCAGAACTGATATCTCTTCACTGTAATACTGATCATACAAATTTACACGAAGTGTTTCTGTAATACTGTATATTTTCCTCTACGAAATGGTCAGTTGTTACACTATTCTCATTCCATGTATAATAACGTACTCTTGATGTTATCTGGTATGAAACTATACAGATTGATCTATCTGAACTTAGTTTTACCCGTCGTTCCGTATGATGACTAGGAACGCGTTACTTCAGTTATCGTTACCTGTCAATTATTTAGCCTGCCGCAGTGGCCGAGCGGCCTGCGGCGTGCCAGTCACGGTCTGCACGGCCGCTGCGGTCGGGGGTTCGAATCCCCCTTCGGGAATGGATGTTTGTGCCCGTCTTTAGTATAAGCTAGTTCATAAGCAATTTGTAAGTTTAGGGACTGATGACCCCGTAGTTAAGTCCCATAAACTCTACAAACATTTGTTGATTATTTACACTGCGTAGGAACAAATTAAATCTTTTACCTTTGCATTCTGTACGGATATTGTCATTTAAAATAACTGACTTATTTGTTTAGCCATTATCGCATGTTACTAGTAAAAAATTCTTTTATGATCACAAGATTGCTCGAGGGAGCTGAATCTAGTCATTAAATATTGAATTTTTTTTTTAAAAGCTTAAATAATTTAATCCATAAATAAGAATTAATAAGTTGTTCTATGAAAATGCACTCTCGATATATGAAGAGTCCAGGGGAAAAACCTGATAAGTCCAAAATTCCAAAATTTCTGTGTTTTTCATAATGTAATAGTCCAGCCAATGTAGTTTTAGCTGGTTTTACAGAACTGGTTAAAAATCTGATTTCGATATCTTGTAAGCATGTGCAAGGGAAAAACATTACAAGTCCATGCAAAACAGGGTAATATCCTGACAAGTCCAGGGCTTGCAACATATTAATGTATGTCTGTGGTCTGTTTTCACTAATGTTGTTATTTTACTATTATTGCCACAGTCATTGTTGTATATAAGTTGATCATTGCTGTTAGCTTTATGGAGTTCGTGAAGGAAGTTCGATCTAGCATAGTATTCTGTCAGTGTAATATGAATAAAGAAGACAGTGACTCATCTACTAGTGAAGAAAAATATAGAATGTCATCAAAGAAGCTGATCAAGAAAAGGAAGAAGTATGTCGCGTTAGTTCATGCCTCCAAACGTTTAAGATTGCAGTCACATGAAACAGGAGAACCATGTAAGTGCAAGAACAATTGCTTTGATATTGTAAGTGAAGAAAATAAAAGGAACATTATTAATAAGATGAACGAATTTCAAAGTCATGATGAAATAAACCTCTATTTAAGTGGTTTAATCACAGTGCTCCCTGTACAGCGCAGGCGTCCTAGAAAAGATGAAAATGTTTGTATAGTCTATGGGACTTAAATACGGGGTCATCAGTCCCTAAACTTACAAACTACTTATGAACTACTTACGAACTAGGACGGCACAAATATCCATGCCCGAGGGGGGATTCGAACCCCCGATCGTAGTGGCC
Source organism: Locusta migratoria (assembly GCA_026315105.1). Taxonomy (NCBI): domain Eukaryota; kingdom Metazoa; phylum Arthropoda; class Insecta; order Orthoptera; family Acrididae; genus Locusta; species Locusta migratoria. Next base: position 550,015,509 of record CM048755.1, on the reverse strand, counting down.
GTGCAGACCGTGACTGGAGCGCCTTAGTCCCCCCTTTTTTTTTTTTTTTTTTTTTTTTTTTTTTTTTTTTTTTTTTTTTTTTTTGTTCTATGGATTGATCAGTTCATTGAGGTCGTTGTTACTTTTTATTCGTTGTCGTTCGATGAGTTCTTGGCTCAGCTTTTTTATTGCAGAGAGGCGTTCAGCCCTCTGACCGGGCGCGCTGAGCCACGGCGCCCGGCGTCCCCTCGGCCACCGCGGCCGGCTAGAAAATGAGAATTGTGACTTATCAGGTTTTTCCCTTGGACTCTTCATATATTTTGAAAAGACTGTCTATGTTAATTTCACACATAACTTGTATAAGTAGCAGTGCATGTTAGTACGTCACATTCAGGTTCTGTCTGGTGTAACGGCCCTACACTGAGGGCCGACATGCCGAAAGGCCTGAATGTGATGTCTAGTTGGTATTCCAAATATGACTGAGCGAATGACAAAGCTGTACTTACGTCAAAAATCAGATGATGTATTAAACATTAGAACACGTTCTGATACCTTCGTATAACAATCAAACATATAAACAGATGGGGTTCACAGCATTCATAAATTGTGTCTAGGCTGCACAAGCCACGTAAAATTAATAACTACAGATGACATGTCATTGAACCAGTTTTATTAAAATACACAGTCAAGTCCCAAAAGCTGTATCATCGAATCGTATCCAGAAACCACGTATTTTACATCACAGTTGACCGAAGAAAATTGAAAATTAAGCAATAACCAGGATGTCGGTAGCCATCCATCGCACTAACAACACCATGGACGATGGAAAATGTAAGCAATATTATTTTACAGACTTTTTACTTGGTGTGTTATCGAGAAGTGTTGTTACTAAATTACCAATTCTCCTTGGATGAACGTCTAGAACTTGTGTCATAAGTCTATGAACTGCAGATACCTCAAATTAATTTCACTGACCAAACAATGAAGTCATCTTATTTTCCACCAGCACTATCTGACGTAACTCTGAAATTGGGTCAGTTGATTGGAAACATATTTCGCCAATGTTCTTTTAATAGAGAATGCAAATCCTGCAGAAATCGGAGCCAAGAAAAAGTACCTACTTACGGTTTCATTGACTTGTCTGTAAACGATGCAAGGATTGGCGAATTGGCGCGCAACTGTAATTTATCATTACTATGTGTACATTTTTGAAAGGAGATATTGACAAATCGGACGTAACGATATGCTACGGTGTGTTCCACCAGTTGTTCTGAAATCACACACGTTCTAATTTCGACACAGACCATCCCGATGCCTCCCTTTAAAACTCAAATTAGTATGGCGAATACTGTCCAATAATGGAAAAGCACCCAAAGCATTAAAAGAAGTGGGACAATCATGCCCATACGTGAGACGTGTGACATTCGGGCCGATTAATTATTTAATTTTAAGGCTGAATTCATATTAAAAATACAAATCATGCTGTTCCCTTTTCGTTTGGTGCTCAGGTGCTTTTCTAATTTGAAGAGCCTTGGCAATACCGATGCGAGTTAAAAGGGGAACATCAGAATAGGCTGAGGTAGAATTAGAGTTTGTATTATATCGGGGAGGGTGATGGAAAGATCCTCCATTTAAAATTAACACTGTTTAATCATTGAGACTGTCATACATTGGCTGCTGACGGTGAATTGGAGGTATGCGTGATACCTAGGCAGCAGAGGTTGCCACGGAATAGTCCAAGGTGATCAAGTGGCCACTGCGACTCGTGTTTGACGGGCAGGGCCGCTGGATCAGATGAGTACAGCCTCTGGGCACATATCAGCGGGTATGGCACTTTTCGCACTCTGATCTTACAAATATTGCAGCAACAATGTTTGAAGCCAGGCAACGGAATTTCTCAAACATACTGCTAGTCCACCTGGCCATGGGCTGTCTCGTCTTTTCCAATGGGCGTTGACACAATATTTGTTACATGTATGGTGGGAAAGATGAATAGAGGGTCACTCGGAGCTGTCATATGGGTGTGGTACACAGTTCATAGAAGTATATTAGTACTAAAATGTCAATATTGAACTCCCTGATGAACACTAGACGTTAAATTTAATGTCATCCCCATAACCTCAAAAAGTACAGAAATGCGGGCCTAAAACAGAAAGGGCTTATATAGCGGAAGTAGCTATTGGGTATAGAAGAATTGTGCCACTTATTCATTATATTCACATTACTGGCCATTAATACTGATATACCAAGCATAAATGCAGATGGAAATGGAAATGAGCGTATGGCTTCCGTGGTCGGGAGATCCCTTACGGGATTGTTTGGCCGACTGAGTGTAAGCCTTTCTATTGGACGCCGCGTGGGCGACTTACGTGCCAATGATGATGAGATGATGATGATTAGGACAACACACAACACCCAGTCCCCTGCCGGGAATCGAATCCGGGCCTCCTACGTGGTAGTCAGCGATGTTGCCACTGAGTTACGGAGGCGGACAATGCAGATGATAAACGGGTATTCATTGGACAAATATATTATACTAGAACTGACATGTGATTACATTTTCAAGCGATTTGGATGAAAAGATCCTGAGGAATCAGTACCCAGAACAACAACCTCTGGCAGTAATAACGGTCTTGATACGCCTGGTCATCGAGTCAAACAGAGCTTGGATGGCGTGTACAGGTACAGATACCCATGCAGCTCCAACACGATACCATAGTTCATCAAGAGTAATGACTTGCGTATTGTGACAAGCCAGTTGCTCGGCCACCATTGACCAGACGTTTTCAATTGGTGAGAGATCTGGAGAATGTGCTGCCAGGACAGCATTCAAACATTTTCTGTATCCAGAAAGGCCCGTACAGGACCTGCAACACGCGGTCGTGCATTATGTGAAAATGTAGGGTTTCGCAGGGATCGAATGAAGGATAGAGCCACGGGTCGTAACACATCTGAAATGTAACGGCCACTGTTCAAAGTGCCGTCGATGCGAACATGTGGTGACCGAGACGTGTAACCAATGGCACCCTATACTATCACGCCGGGTGATACGCCAGTATGGCGATGACGAATAGACGCTTCCAATTTGCGTTCACCGCGATGTCGCCAAACACGGATGCGACCATCAAGATGCTGTAAACAGAAACTGGATCCATCCGAAAAAAAAAATGACGTTTTGCCATTCGTGCACCCAGGTTCGTCGGTGCGTACACCATCGCAGGCGCTCCTGTCTTTCATGCAGTGTCAAAGGTAACCGCAGCCATGGTCTCCGAGCTGATAGTCCATGCTGCTGCGAACGTCGTCGAACTATTCGTGCAGATTGTAGTTGTCTTGCAAACGTCCCCATCTCTTGACTCGTGGATCGAGAGGTGGCAGCACAATCCGTTTCAGGCCATGTGGATAAGATGAGTTTTATATCGACAGCTAGTGATGCGAGGCCGTTGGAAATCCAGCACGGCGTTCTATATTGCCCTCCTGAACCCACCGATTCCATATTCTGCTAACAGTCATTGGATCGCGACCAACGCGAGCAGCAATGTCGCGATACGGAAACGTGATCGTACGCATTTCTCCTCCTTACACGGGGCACCACATAAACGTTTCACCAGGCAACGCCCGTCAACTGCTGTTGGTGTATGAGAAATCGGTAGGAAACTTTCCTCATGTCAGGACGTTGTAGGTGCCGCCACCGGCACCAACCTTGTGTGAATGCTCTGAAAAGCTAATCATTTGGATATCACAGCATCTTCTTCCTGTCGGTTAAATTTCGCGTCTGTAGCACGTCATCTTCGTGGTGTAGCAATTTTAATGGCCAGGAGTGTACCTCAAAGAGACAAGCACTCAAAAGAAAGAAGACGTCAAAATATTGACGTTACAAGTGCACTGGTATCCACAATTAATGCATCAAACCGTTATTCACGATATAATTATACAAACCAACAACAGGAGTCCATAAAATCGTGCACCGCACGGAAGATTACCTTCCGGTCTGCCAATAATCATACGCAATCCCAAATACCCACCCCTACTGGGGATTACGGTCGTGGAATAGTTTCGCTGTCTTCTGCGTCTCGTAAGTGGCGAGTAAAAGGAGCGTACAACCTTTTGGCAGTTACGGTCTCATATTCGGGTCTTATCCACATTTTTCAATTTTTTTCTGTATTGCAAGAAATGTGGGTTTGCACACATAATAACAACGGAAGTGTGCTTGCGCTCAGTATCCACCCATTGGGAAAGGACTCTTTATGTGTGCACTGTCACATCCTTGACCCACCATAATAACGGTACTGCGCACACCTAATTTCGAGCAAGTAGCCAGTCAGCTGACAGTGTAGCTGTACCCTCTAGGTTCTAGCCCCAAGACAACAGAGCTTAGCCCTTAGCTGCAAACTCCTCACGCATGCCATGGACGAGATTCCCGTCTCCCAGAGGCATCAGGACTCTCAGCAACGACCACTCCGCAAGATAGCCTTTGTGTGACGCCTAAGCGGAGGGCACCTGATTGAAGTGGGTGCCCTAGGGGTGAAAGACACGCAAGGAAGCGCTCCTTTGAGGACAATACGATTTCCGAAAAGATCAAGTTTGTGGTTTACCGTTGTGGTGTAAATCACACTCGCTCCCCTATGTGTTTCTTCAAGAGCTGTAAATCCGGGCACGTGTCTATGGACAGCACCACGTTGCTTGCTGTACCCTTACCAAAAAAGAGAGGAAAATAATGGAGTTAAAGACTCTCGACGTATAAACCCTCTCAAATGCTAGGAGCGGTAAGAGCGGATTCACGATGTGCATATGGTTACCCCGTTTGTGCCAGTCACATTGTAACCACACTTCTTGGGGAAGGATAAATTATAAACAGTAGCTTGAATTGTAGTCAGTCTGAGCCACAAGATTACACCCGCCCCCCTGATGCTTTTGTGGACTCCTTCTTGTGTTGCCCCCCAAAACTTTTTCAGGAGAAATACCCATCCCTCCAGCAACCATCAGATAAACATGTCCCTTTCCCTCGCAGTACTCGAAAAGTCTACAACTTAGCGGTTAAGGGCTTCCCGATCAACATTAAATGTTCAAATGTTTGTTAAGCTTATGGGACTTAACTACGGGGTCATCAGTCCCTAAACTTACAAACTACTTATGAACTACTTACGAACTAGGACGGCACAAATATCAATGCCCGAGGGGGGATTCGAACCCCAGACCGTAGTGGAAGTGCAGACCGTGACTGGAGCGCCTCAGTCCCCTCGGCCACCGCGGCCGGCCTGATCAATATTAGTCCCAGTAGGCATTTCAGGGAAGCCTTCCCAGTTCTCGAAAGATGAAGGAACCGCGAGAGGTAAAGAAAGAGGAGAAACAAGAAGAAAGACTTTTCGGCGGATCCTGCGCCACTACCTCCTACATCTCCTGGTTCTGAGGATAAGATGGAGATTCTACCGTTTCCGAGGACCTAGCGTCACTGAACCCTATTAACGATGGTCTTCGAGCCTTTTAGCTCACAGTGTTGGCAGTAGTTGATCCTGATAAATTAATTGCCTTTTCAGTCTAGTTATAGTCTCCCGACCCACTGAAAATTGAATCCTACAGTCGAAATACGAGGTCTATTACTCCGTTCGACTGAGCTGTGACAACTCCTCAGCACTTCACCTGCCTTTTACATTGCCCTACAGTAAATTTTCCAGCAATGTTGAACCCTCTAATGTGTATTCTATGAGGGTTACTTTAGTAAATGTGCAAACTATGATAGAGTGTGTGGTGGAGTATGTGTATATGTCCTTAACTTTACCTGCAGAGCACCTATGCTTCCTCACACGCCTTTTGTTGCGGTGTCTGTCAGGTTATTAAGGACTATGCAGGATATTATCGTCTAGTATATTTATCTTCCTCCAGATGATGAATTGTTTGCAATTATATCTCAACTCCCCCACGTTTCCTACTATTGGGTGATTTTAATGTCCATAGCACTTGTGGGATGGTATCACGGTTACTGGACACACTACTGATGAGAAAGTATTTTCTCCACTCGACCTTTGCCTTTTCAATACTAGTGCACGCACACATTTCAATGTTGCACATGGTACCTACTTGGCCATTGACCTTTCCCTTTGTGGCCTTGGTTTTCTACTATCTGTCCACTGCAAAGCCAACAACGACTTGTGTGTTAGTGAGCATTCTCCACTCTTCCAGTCACTAGTCCATCGTCACTCTCTTGGGAGCCTGCCCATATGGACTTTAAACAAGACGGACTGGAAGCCACTGCTGCCACCACTGGCTGCCATTGCAATCCATCGTTCCTCAGAGCGAAAGATAGTGCGTTGATGGTCGACGGAAGTCGCTGAGGCCACCAAAGATCGCAGATGTACTTTACAGTCAAATATTCGTAACCCTTCTCTGGAGCACTTCATTGCATTGAAATATCTCCATGACCGTTTTCACATGTTAATGATAAGACGGGAATAGGAGTGTTGCGATAGATACTTCCTTTAGTGTTTGGGCCTACGGATTCCGTGCTCGGGTGGTTTCCGCCAGGTCGCTTCAACACACGAAACTAGTATACCTCAAGTCTTTCATCCAGAGAGGCTTTTCCAAACGCCACCTACTGGTATCCCTCTTTTTTTAATTTGACAAAGGCCAAGAACACGACGACAAAGGCCAAGGACACGACCAAATTCTCACTACGATACACGAGTAGCGTCTCTGTGGCCGTTCCCAATTTTAACACCAAATATTTTTTGCACTTCGTAACTTCTTAGTCCAAGTAAGTGCGACAAACAGTAGCTCACATGTACAAGAGATTGGGGACCGTGATGGCTTTGTATTTTTGTAGTGCCCAGTGAAGTCGCAGAAACAGCTATAGGGTCGTTATTATCTCCCTCATTATATGCTGACCCCTTCTGCATCCACTTCAGTTCATTTAGTGTACAGGGTGATTATAATTATACTTTCAAAACGTTGTTAAAATAACACCCCTCGTCAGAATGTTGTCAAATTGCAATGGGATATTATTGGGGAAGGGGAAACCGTAAGACAAAAGAAAAGTAAATATTGTGAAAAATTATCAATACATGACGCAGTAGATGTCAGAATATGTAAAGGAAAATACCTGACATTCGCACGACCCATTGAAGTTGGTATAAACTCATTTCGCTTCTGAGACGTTCGCCAGGACTGTCTCAATGCAAAATCCCGCTCTGCATGTAAAGCTCTTCTAAAAGATGCATGAAAGTGCACAAGTTACTCTGCATAAGTTCCGGACATTGATGGGTTTGTCCGGTGACTGCCGTGGGGTCTGGAGGAAATGATTTGGAATTTAGAAAAGAAGGCGCCTTTGGTGTGGAACCTGGTAGAAGGAGGAAACGAACAAATTCGACGTTAGCTGAAGTAGTGGGAACAGCAGTTTCGGAGGTGTCGAAAAGTGATATACAAACGTATAGTGCACGAAGATTTGTTCTAACACTGGGCAAACCTGTGAGCAGGCTGCGTAAGATCAAACGAAACATCCTTGTTTGCTATTCATTCAAAATTACCCATGTGCATGAGTTGCTTCCTTTTGACCTGCCAGTAAGAGAGACTTCTGCTTTAGAATTTCTTGCTCGCATGTAAACCTACGATAAAAGGCAGTGAACCATTTTGTGGACAGAGAAGTTCACTTCCATCTGACAGTATCTGTGAATACAGAGAATTGTTCAATATGGGAAACAGAAAATCCACACGCAAATCACGCAGTTCTGCTTCATCCTGCAAAGGTCACTATGTTTGCGGCATCATTTATCATAAGGCCATATTTTTTCGAAGAGATACGTGCTTTTGGTCCTGTTATCTACACCGTCACCGGTAAGTGCTATGAATGTTTTTTGTACAACCACGTCAATACAGCTCTCCAAAAGCGTTGGTTTCTGGATGGGAACATTCTTATGGAAGATGGTGTGCCTCTACGCATTGCCAATCAAGTTAAGCAGTTGCTGAATCCTCATTTCGAATAAGCTAGAATCATCAGCCACCATTTCCCTACAGCCTGGAGGTCCGGATCACCTGATCGTAATCCGTGTGACTTATGGCTGTGGGGCTATTTGAAAGATGTTGTATTCAGTGTTACGAACTTAGCTGCACTGAAGGCACGCATTGCGCAACACATTCTGAACGTGACCCCGGAAACACTTCTATCAGTTGTGAAACAAAGTGTTTCTCAATTTCAACTTCTTGCAGAAAATGGTGAGCAGCATGTTGAACTTGTTTTGCGCCAGTCACACGGAAATAAGAAGTCAAATTTGATTCTGATATGCTTTTTGTGTGGTTTTTGGTCTAAGGAAGATTGACAACCTATTTTTCCCATCCGATGTATTATGAACTTGCCACGTGGATGGGCTTACGTGACTGATACTATACCCATGCACATTGAGTTGTACTCTTTGTTCAACGTCTATCTCATACCCTAGATATTGTTGTGTGATTCATTTGATTCATTTGTCATACGTAGCCGGCCACTATTACATTATAATGCTTACACCACCATCTATTGATATATATCATACTATTGATATTTCTTCTGTTACAAACTAACGTCATGCTGACCATTTTTGTTGTTTTGGCAACCTTTTGAAAGTATAACTTTAATCACAATAATCATGTATGTGTTGCTGAACGGCCAGTGTAGGGCGCCTCATGCAAAGCACTGTCATGAGCTCTCGCCCATGTGTTTCAGTTTTTTACTGCCAACACCTGTGTTACGCATTTCTGTCGGCGTCGTATAGTCCACCAAAACCTGGAACTTTGCATTGACGACAACTTACTTAGCTTAGTTGCAACCAATTTCTATTTCGGGATAGTTCTTAATGCCCGTCTAATATGTCATCCTCATATTCGCCAGCTGTAGCATAAGTACTGGTAGCAACGTAACGGCCAAAGAAATATGGGGCGCAGATCGCCCTAGACAGGTACGGCTCTACAAAGCCCTTGTTACTGTCGCGTAGTGAATGTAATGATTGTATTTTGCCGTTAGTATACTTTACATACGACCAGAAGTTTTAGGTTTCTCTACCAGATGACTTGACAGGATTTCGTTGTTGTGGAAACTATTATAGGCTTCTCGCACTAAAATTTCGAGTTTCTTTGAAAGATTGTCAATCTCCATGATTTTGTGTCTGTTCAAATTTAGCATGATTTTTCTGTTTTTGCTAGAGTGATATGGTGTACCAAGGCTGGTCAGCCCCGTCGTTGCAAATAAACCGTTCATTTGAGACGAAAATTGAAAAAAAGAATTTTTCGATGAGAAAATTGTCAACAAACTTTGCGCTCTTGCGTTTTTCTTTTTCTTTTTTCAAAACTTGTATCGTTAAGAGACATTTGCCAAAATAACAGCGATTTGACACCGTCACTTGATTTTACGTAAACATGTCATTCGGAGATGTCACGTAACATTCCTCGCCCTTAACTCTCTCTGGCATACGCTATCTTGCTTTCTGTATTTTATCATTTTCTTATTATAACTCACGCGTTGTCATTTCAAAGCAACGGCGCACTGAGGAATTAACAAAAACACGATAGCACGATAAATTATAATCTAGTGTCTAAAATACCATATTTGCAGTTAACAACTGCCATTAATAGTACGAGAATTAAGGAATAGTTTCGCAATTATCCGCCGTTGTGTAGTGCGTAGCGCATTAGGTTGTGATGCACCTGGTCGGTATTTCGAAACCCGCCGATGCCATTATTTTATTGGCCTTGGCTCCTAAAAGGTTTTTGGGCTACCTTATTTATTAAATAGAGCTATGTTTAAAGTTGTGAATATGTAAGACTGCTTCTTCTAAAATGTGAGTTTGTTCTATGTCGAAAACATACCGAGAAATACATAACAACGAATTGAACAATGGTCACCGTGGCGGCGTGGCCGAACGCATTGAGGCGCTATGCTGCAATGCGCGAGACCGCTTCCCGTCAGGGGTTCGAATCCCCCCTCGGGCATGATTGCTGTGCTTTCTTTAGTATAAGGTAGTTCGTAAGTAGTTTGTAAGTTTAGGGACTGATGACCCGGCAGTTGAGTCTCATAAGCTTCACAAACAATTCAACATTTTGAACAATGGTCTTCTGAAACATATGCACATAATCTGGGAGGATACTGTATTAAAGAATATTCTAAACAACGTGCCGATACTGGTAGTTTCATATATAAAAGAAGTACTAGAAACTGTGCCAACTGTCGTTCCTTGATGAAACGGAAGGGAAAGGTACACATCGCAAAAAATTACATTGCTTCTTTTTTCTAAGCAATTATTGGCTACTGATGGAATATGTTGAATGTCATTAATGAAAATCAATGCATCAACCAAAAATGTTTGTGTTTGATATGGTCGCTATGGATGCTTATAACGTAAATTGTATTCCCTTTCCTGTCTTTCACATGTTCCTGTTGCTTTGTTCTTCACTAAAATAAAGAGCAAATATTCTGTTTCAACCATGGCTACGTTTTCTATTACAGCTAAAACAACGAAAGGAATAAGTGTGGCAACACTGAATTCCACACAACTCCAGTACATAATCTACATAAAACTTACTATTATCATTACGTCATTTACAACAGTCATCATAACAGTATCTCCCCAGTTTATATACATGTGTAAAAAGTCGTTGTTTGCAATTAGCTGGTATGTATTTCATGGAATGATCAAAAATTAGAACAAATGCACATTTCAGAGAAAGCACTGGTACATTTGAAGAATTCTGAATATTGCAGATATAGCTGTGTTAAATTAAAAAGAGTGTGCAAAAACATTTTAGGAATCAAGATGAAAACAAAAACCCAAAGAAAACAAATTACTCGTGACTTTTTAATTTTTAAAACTTTTATTTTTATTTTCATTTATTTTATTTATTTATTTTTGTTCTTCGGGTAGCTCGATTCATTCGGACGTTTGTTCAAGTTCGTTCTGGGTTGTTCGTTGAGAATTTTGCTGAATTTTTATTACAGTTGGCGTTGAGCCCTGTTTCATTCTCTCTCTTTACATTGGTTCTTCGGTGTGATCGGTCCTTTGTGGACGTTGGTTTTTGTTTTATTTTGATCGTTTCGTCGTTTTTTCGTTACACAGAGCGGCGAGCCCTCTGACCGAACACTCTAAGCCACCATGTCGGCAACCCTCTGACCGAGCGCGCTAAGCAACTGCGCCCGGCAAGTTTCGAACCACCGCCTAACATGTTCGTACATCACAGACTTTCGCCGCTCATTACACTACGCCTGACAGCCGCAAGAGTAATCCGTAATTCTAGTACCGTCGATGGCAGGTGTTATCTGCTAACATGACATTATTAGACATTTGATTATAATTTATTGTGTGATAAACGACGTGTTTCTGGCAATATACAGTGCGCCATTGCTTCGAAATGGCCACGCTTGAGTTATAATAAGAAAAATCATCAAATACACAAAGCAATATGGCGTATGCAAACCAGAGTTTCGGGCAAGGTTACGTACGAGGGATGTCACGTGCCTGATTTCTAAACACCAATTGTACGCTACGTTCCTTCCAGTCTATAGTGATTCGTAACCAGTATAGACAAAGAAAATAAACTTAGAACAAATTACCGAAATAAGACAGATAATTATATTTTAACGGATAAGTATAATGAAAATGTGGGATGGATATTAAACTAATAGTTTAAAGAGGTAAAAGTTCAAAAAAGAATCTGTTTGTCAAAGTTAAACTGAAATATCAGATAATTTTGGCTGTTTGTTGAAATACGGTGAGAAAGAATATTACATGTTGGGTGCATAGATATTATCACAATAGTAGATTGTTAATCGTATCGTCCATAAATTTTTATTATTTTTATCCGAAATGTTTGCAGAAACGACAGTAGACCGTAAAACACGACTGTGCGATTTTATATACTTTGGCTTTGGTGGTTTTGGGAATTTTTATATTCAGTCTCGCTACAACAGCTGTGTCTGCTTTGTTGCTTCTTATTAGGTCCAGATTATTTGTTTGCTAGTAGTCAAGTATGATTTCACAACAATTCACTATTCTAAATCGAGCATCAACTAACTGTGTTCGAGATAATTATTTACCATTTCAGTTAGCCGCTCAAAACCGGAGACAATCTCTTCCGATTTAAAGCAACACACATCATTGGCAAACGTGAACCACCACCTGCTGTTGACTGCACCCCATACGTTTGTTTGTTTGTAAAGCTTATGGCACTTAACTACGGGATCATCAGTCCCTAAACTGACAAACTACTTATGAACTACAGCACAGACATCCATGTCCGAGGGGCGATTCGAAACCCCGACGGGGAACGGTCTCAGGCATCGCAGCATAGCGCCTTAATGCGCACGGCCACTCTCCGCCCATACGCTTCATGGCATCCGGAAGCACCCGTTCCACATCTAGAATGACTGCACCAGGAATGCACACAGAATGCATACTGGTCTTGTCCCCCTACCTAAGCGGGTCCGTTACCCGTCTTGCATTGGAGCTCCCAACTACAAGCTTATCCATCCTCTGTGATAGAATGGTTCTTGCAGGCTGGGAAGTGAACGTAGGACAAGCGACACGATGTGACTCATGATTATTGTTCGGCACAGATAGCTCCTCACACCTCTTGGTAAGACTAACCGAAGAGGCTTCTAGATCGGTCCCCTGGGATGTTTTTCCCTGGCTGCCACGTGCGGGGCCGAACTCACAATCAACCACGCGTGGGGGAGCCTGCCTTATTGCGAGCTGTAACAAAGCTCGCCGCGGCCGCAGGCCGGTCGGTGGAAACGTCGGACGTGGTAGTAGTCCGTTTGGGTCCCACGGCCGGCCCACAACATCGGTTCTACTCTACTGTAACCTCCAGGTGTGTAACCGGGGTTAACACCGCCTGAGTCTTGGAGTGAAGTGTCTCCATCACTGTTTGCATCGGCACACATCAGTCACAGACCTTATCCATGTCTACGGTACGCAGAAAAACGAACGACTAAAATGGATGATGCAGACTGTACAGTGAGTAACTATGGTCAGTCGAGGTGACATTTGAACAAAGGCGAACAAAGTGGTGCTACTCCTCCAACGAAAACAAAACAAATTACTATCGCAGCAAAGGAGATGCAATACGGAGCTATCAAACTACACGAATTTGAAAATACGAAAGAGTGGGCCTACCAAATGTAAAAACAGTCAACGAACGTAAGGATTAAAACTGCAGACCAGACAAGGAGATGAAACTAAGTCGCTGGTACTTTACTTTTGTGCGCTCTCCTTTCTGGCTGCTTAATTTCTGGCGGTTTACTGATTGAACAAGTGCTGATACTGCACGAAAGAAAATAAAACAAATTACTTCTTTCGCGGTAAACAAAGTGCTGCTACTCCTCCAACGAAAACAAAACAAATTACTATCGCGCTAAAGGAGATGCAATAGAGAGCTATCAAACTACACGAATTAAAGAAAATAAATAAATAAATAAACGCAGAGAGTGGGCTTACTAAGATTGGAGGAAGGGGGTGCGTATTTCAAATGTTCAAATGTTTGTATAGCTTATGGGACTTAACTATGGGGTCATCAGTCCCTAAACTTACAAACTACTTATGAACTAACTACATCTAAGGACGGCACAAATATCCATGCCCGAGGGGGTATTCGAACCCCCGACTGTAGTGGCCGTGCAGCCCGTGACTGGCGCGCCGCAGTCCCCTCGGCCACCGCGGCCGGCGGTGCGTATTTGAAGTAGGGGAGATCTGTGCTACATAAGGTCTAATTCTTGTCTTTGGTGTCACTCTTCAGAGGAGTTTCTATTTAGAAGGTTTAGGAATAAGTTTGCTGAGAATGGCGGTGACAGGGTCGTTGAGGTTATATGTGTGTGTGAAATATTTCGATACCAGCGGGACTTCCAAATATTAAGCTGCAGTTTGGAAATTAAATATCTTCAGACAGATTTGTAGTTGGTCTCCTTTGCAGTAGTTGGGATTTGGTTTTATTTTAACTTCATCAATGAACAGTTGTGAACATAGGTGTTTTCCAGCTAACTTGTTTGATCCATGTAGTTACTAGTATTCACTATATTGGGTCTGGAACTATTATTATGCATCCTAAGGGTCTTAGGATGATCACAAGCCTACTGATTAGCATCAAAAAATTTATAAATTGTTTTATGTGATATTATAAATGAACTGTAGTTTGTTGCTTGGTTTATCACGAGAACCTACATCCAACCTAGTAATCATTACAGTACTGCCAAGTCATTAGTGCTCATTTATAGTTTGCCTATCTATCACGATTAACGGAACGCAACTTGAGGCACTCTACCACTAAACGAACGAAGTGAACAAAAATTACAGGAAAGTCAAATCTGATTATATGTCATAAGCTTGAAAGACGTTGTAAGAGTCAGCCATTATATAGTTACTTTCTGTGTATAACTTTCAGAATTACCATATGGTAATGTGAAAACTTGTAAGAACTGGTAAATTACGGCCACATTTTCTGCATTTTCTGAGTACATCAGAATGGGACTGTGCAGTTATTAGCAAACTAGACTCGTATTGGAAACGACGGCTGTCCAAACCGTCCTCCCGTCATTTAGAATTAGGTTTTCCATTACTTCTTTTAAACACTCACAGAAAATGACGACTGGTTACCTTGAAGGAAGCGGCAGAATTACCGCCCCATCCTACAAAAAGTAGAATTAATGTCTGACCTTGTGTACCGTCCCGATCGACCTCTATGTCGACGGGATTTTAATCACTAATCTAAATTTCTTATTTCCTTTCTTCTTCCGCGTGCAATAAGCCATAACAGGCCACGGGAGCGAAGGAAAACAGTGTTCTAAATATGTTATATCTCCTATTCCTTGGGAACCTACCACAATATGGTACGTATTTACCGTTCGAATCTTGAAAATACCAGACTATAGAGCACCTTTTTACCTTAGAGTAGCCACTACAGAAAAAAAAACTCGTCCCATCTTTATAAGAAAGAATTTCAGCTTGATGTTGATCTCCACGAATTCCATTCTATAATACACTTTATAAACACATTTTAGCAATTAGTTTCTGCCCTTACCCGAGAGTGAATCCAGCAATTGCATGTAACATTATCGACAGGTTTTGGCACAGTGCCAACGAGCAGATAATTTGAGCATGTATATTACGTGAGAGTACATGGAAGTGACCATTTGAAAATATGAGTAGTGTTTAGGGATCTATTCTGGCCGTGAACGTACAAAATTTGTACACATCTATTCAAGGGCATCTCAATCTGTATGTGTGACAAATATTTCTGTTACAATTTAAATGAACTAATTTTCGTGAATGTGGACAAAGTTAAGGTGATAAGTAATATAGACACAGCATGCAAATAGAATGAATTTCAAACTATGCATTGAGCTAGAATTAAATCCAGAATATATTGCTATAGCAGTTAGTATATCATAGAATCAACTGAAGTCATCACGGGCTTTTATAGGCCGGAAGTGTTTCGCGACGACGTTCAGATGCAACGTCCGTAAGTGCTCCATTGCTCAGTAATTTTCAACCAATATCTGTCCACAGTATTGCTTCTAGCATGCCGAACTCATCATCGGCTGACGACGAATCGTACTAGCCTCTAGATGATGCACCCTGTGCAGTACCCCTGATCCTTGTTCCTTATCACACGCTTCTAAATTTCAACTGCACTGTCTCAAAAGTCTCTAAAATCGCGTATTTACGGCCCGGAAACTTTCACACGGTGTCGCATTTTGTGGAGATTTCCCTTCCACTGCAGGTTACACACTTGAGTGGTCTCGTGTCAACATAGGGTGATTGAACGCCTACAACAAAGTAGCATATGCGATAGGGTACGCAAAAAGGAGTACTGGAGCGAACATTTGTGTTTTCTTAACGCTGAAAATTTTAAACTTACATGAGATCCAGTGGTCACAAATTTGTACTGTCAGAACCTGTCTCTCTTGATATGTACTGTAAACCAAACGAACTTTGTGATTGCTATAAATTAACGACAAGAAACTCAAAGTTGTTGAATATCTAAAATGAAGTGAACGAACAGGGCAAGAAACTAAAATTTCATGATAGCATACGCAATTCCGTATACCTATCTAATTCATAATGTGCTTTATTTTGTGATAACGATCCCATGCCGTGTTGTATGTTGTTTGACGAAATTGTTACGCATTGGTGCCAAAGGTATTAAAATTTCAGTAATGATGCACATAATCACAGCAACATCAGATTGGTATATGCACTGATTATTTTCCAGGAACAAATATTGAAAGAAGCAGGACATGGTAACAGATTAATCCATTTTTAGCAATTATAGACGTGAATGGGCTGATAGCGTTGCCAACTTTGCTCTTACACTCCTTTAATTCGACATAAAAATGTACTTCATGATTGGTGTTGTTGCGTCTAAAATATGACAAGGTTTGTGCTGTATCTAGTCGCTAGTTGCGTGCTTTGATAAATTAACATCATCAGTTTCAGCTTACGAACTTTGTGCTTAAAACCTCCCCTCAGTCTGCGAACGAGTTTCTGTTTAAGGAACAGTAACCTATGAAGAAAATTAATTCTCAGTACCTGCAGTTGCATGAGTAGAACTAAAATGTAACGTGTGCATTGATGTTAAGCTATACATGGATTCATATCATGTAAACTGTGTCATTCTATATCATTTTGACAAGAGAATCGTTAATATGGTAATGTTAACTACCTAAAGAACTAACTCATTAAATGGAATTTTCTCAACATTAACCCAGTCCGTTTTGCTCATGGTATATGCCACACTGCTTTTTAGGATAAAGTTCAGATCAATCCCAACTACCATCTTTTGCACTATGGCTTTCATTAACTTTACTTCCACTTAAATCTTATGCGCAAATGATCTACGCTTTTAGGAACGGCGGCTGAAATGTTCACTGCTGTGTCCACAGTCTCTTACTTGATTAAAATGAATCATGGAACTTCGAGCTGCTTCAGATCTTGACTACTCACTGAATATGGGGGTGTAGTGATTACGATAATTGAATCGAATTAGGGAGAAAGACGGTTCAGATAAGCGTACGGTCATCCAACTTAATAGTTCCGGAAATTTCCTTAAATTAACTCAGAAAAATGCAGAGTTAGTTCCTATCTTTGATTCAGCCGCGGCGTAGTGGCCGAGCACTTTGAGGCACTATGCTCCGAAGCGCAAGGCCGCTCCCCGTCTGGGGTTCGAATCCTCCCTAGTGCATGAATATTTATGTTGTCTTTAGTATAAGTTAGTTCATAAGTAGTTTGTAGGTTTAGGGACTGATGACTCCGCAGTTAAGTCCCATAACCTTAACAAAGATTTGAACATTTTTTCTTTGAATCAATCAGAGCAGATGCTGTCTCTCTTCCTTTCATCCCATATATTGCCCTCTTTTCCTCATAACCTTTTGAAATCTTCTCAAACGTTTGTTTGTTGGAAAATATAGTCTTGTCTTGTTAAAAAAATCTTTGCTTGTTCGCTTATTAGTTTGGATCGAGCGGTTTTGTAGCTGAAATGTACTCAAAACGTTGGAATTGTTATTGCTTTCCCAAGTGGTCATTTCAGTAGTATTACATTTAAATTTAGTATCGATGAGTAAGATTATTAGGATATTTCTTAGCTAACACAACTACATAAAAGTGTCTGAATATTGACTTGAACAACTTACCTTAATGAATTGTATTTCAGGATCAGCCTTTCCAGTAAGTACCTCCATCCTGGCCATCAATGACTGTTAAAAGAAAGCTTCTCCATCAACATCAGCAAAGGATTAAGCTACATCTTTTGTGAGTGACGCTGTTGCACCTATGTCGTACAAGGGAAATCATTTTTTCACCTGCGGTACAACCATTACTTATAAAAATGAGGGTTCGCTAATATTCCCATCTGTCACTGTCTGTCTTCTTCGGGCTGTTAAATATTACATTATTCTTTAAGACAAAGATACGTTTGGTCGTGATATGCTCTTTCAGCCCACTCTTCTTTGCTGACGACAGGTTTCCCATCTGGGCTCTTCATAGTCACAAAGCTGTTCTCTCAAAGGGTTCATTAATTTTCTTGGTGGTGACAAATTTATGTTGTACGATCATATAAGTATCTACAGACTCTCCCATCATCTCTATCTACACTTGCTTCACAATTTTAAGTTTCCTGTTAGACCAATTTTTGACATCTGCATTGCTTTATATTTTCTTCGTTCGCTGTAATTTTCTAGTTGCTTCGTTAGTCAGTTACATGTATCACTTCGTGTGTTACCCAAAAATTTACGCTAGGAATATAGTGTTACCATTTTAAGCCATTTCTGCCTTCATGATTTTTTATCTCAAAGTTTTCCATTCGACTTCCATTGCTTCTATTCTTTCGATTGTTTATTTTGATTGTGTCTTTATTCTGCCTTTGGCACTCTCCACATTCATCACTGGTGATTCCAATTGCTCTAAGATTCATCCCTTTAATTTTCCAGACGTGACATTAAACTCCAAACTTCCTTCCTTTAATTTTCCAAATTTATGCAGATCATAATTAATGAATGGTGGTAGGATAGACATCTCCTCCCGTAATTTTTGGCAGTCGAAAATCCTATTTCGAAAACTCATTCTTCCCATTATATAGTATGCCTGAATACTTTTAGTGTCTCTAAGATTCTTTCGCGAAAGAATGCTCTTCATTTGTCTTAAATTACGGATTGTCAATCGTTACATTGTGCTGTGTTTGCAACTCAAACAGGATTCTTCCTCTCATTCCTCTGCCAATAGTTGCCGTTTATTTTTTTCTTCCTGGCTTGACAGTCGAATTACAGTCGGTAAAGACTATTATTATTCAATCTCCTTAATGACCTACCTTGCATCATGCTTATATCATCATACATTCCTTCAATGCCATTATGAATGCGAAACTAGCAGACAACATAAACTTTCACTTTTGTCATTAGTGTGGCCTTTCTGCCGATGTTGGTTCTCATAATTCGTTAACTGCACTGATAATAGTAGTTAAATCATCGGAAGACCTATTTTCGTATCCATTTTTAGAACGACTCCAACGATATTTCTTTTGAATTTGAACTGGTAAACCTTTCCACACCACTACGGATATCCTTTCGCTGTTGCTACCTTCAATCAGTTTTTCCAAAAATATACATTTCAGTTTATCGAGCTGCCTTTCTAACGTACCCATCGGATCCAGGAATCCAACATTCTACATTCAGACACATCTGCTAAATTCGCTATGTGTTAAAAATGCAAGTATACACGACTGTTTTCCTTTATTGGAGATGCAAATTGGTGCCTATTTTAGCTTAAGAATGTTTTAAACCAGACGACTATTTCTTCAATTAATTCAATGCCTCGCCTTCTATTCAGTATCTTTGACATTATCTCCTTTAAACCTTTGATGTGATCAGCGTTATCTCTGAGAGTAAAGGACTGAAGGTTGCGTAGATGGGCATAATAATCTGAGGGCATAACAGCTAGGATTTTACGGTTGGGGTGAGTATATTAAGAGACGAGTTTTCAGTAATTCCACAAAAGGGAAGTAGGAACGAACAACGAAATAAAAAGTAACAGAAATGCGGGAAATCTCTGTGAAACCAAACGAGCGCTGGATGACGTCGTTTCATCTCAAGATTAAAAGTTTGCCTCATAGGACAAGCTTGTAGATGGAATGAAACCAACAAAACAGATGTGCGTTGCCAGCTGATCCCAGGAATAAAATGGATAGCCACCCATTCTTCTACGCACTAAACCCGTCCAGCTTAAGCATTAGGCCAGACTCTATACACTTTTCGGAACTTTAAAACTTTGGTAACACACACCTCATCGTAAACTAAAATAGAGGACTGAACCCAACAACGAACTCTTCTGTCGTTGCAATTCTATATGTAATTTGCATGCAGTTTCAGTATGGCCTACGGTTATTTGAACGCCACAAGTCTCACAAAGTGTGAAAACGTCTCGTCGGAGTAAGAAAATATGTGTACTTGGACAGTACGGAATTTGGAGGCGTTTACAGGCCACTTTATCCCATCAAAAAGGCCGGTAGTTGCGACGCCACAGCTGAAAACTTAGCTGAACCAACCGCAGCTTATAGACTATCACAGCCAACAATTCCTCCTCCCAAACATACATCTTCCCAGAAATTACGTCCTTCAAGGCAATGTCATATTCATTACACCATGGTTTCTGAGGACCTTATTGGTAAACCTACAGACTACTTTATATACACATATTCCCACGTGTCAGTGTATGCAGCAGAATCACTTCTCATTGCTACACCGTTGAGGGAAGTACAAATGGAAATTTATCTGCCCCTTCAACTCACCAACTGGGTACAAGTTGTGCAACGATTATAGTGTACTTAACGAAATATAAGAACAAGAGAAACAGTTTCTCTAGAACAAGCCGCATCTCCTGCAGTATTTTGAGTATCGAGTTATACAGTACGGTATACAGCAGTGTGCGGCGTAGCTATGGCTTTGTATGTCTGACCAAGAGTAGTTGTCGGCTGATGTGGATGATGTCGGCTCTGACATCCTTCGTTAATCCGCCGGGCCGATTAGAAGCAGGGGCGGTACGCCTCCCCGTATTTTTTTTATTTTTTTATTTTTTTATTTTTTTTATTTTATACATAGTAAGCCAGTGCTCACATATTTGGTGGAGATGTGATTATGACTGACAAGACACTATTTCATTTTATCAATTTATTTTCAAACTTCTTTGTAGAATGTAAGCTGTTGTTAAGTAAGGAAATGGCATCAGAGCAGTTTCTTTCGAACGGTAATATGCATCACGTTTCTTGATATAACCTGTTTAATTTCGATATGTAGATTACAGCAATGTGTATAATATTGTAGTATGTCTCTCTTTTTCACTTCGTGTCTTTGCTGTCAGATAACGGCCTCAGACATAATGTACAATGATTTCTTTTCATAATAAATAAATGAGAACTTCTCCCTTCCTAGGAATGGGTGCCTAACTATCTCCATCCCAGAAAAAGAAATATCCTTATTGTAGTATTCCCTGCTTGAATTATATGCAACAATAGGATAAAAAATTTTGTTCCATATTGTAATCACAGTACTGTGAAATAGTTTATTTACTAGTATTTACAATAATTGTAGCTGTTATTAGATCTGATAGGATTGAAAATATCTAGGAGAAACGCGCGTATGTGTACGATACGCAACGACAACGTTCGTTACCCTTTCTTGGAAAGTGGGAGGGAGGGAAATCCTCCCTATACTCTAACCTCCTCTTTCGACCCAATCCTACTTCAGTTCTTGTCGCTGTTCGCCACTGTATACAGAAAGCTAGTAACATGATCGTCCTTGTCAGTTTTAAACTTTTCGAGTTCCAAGATGTATTATTACATTTATAATGATTATTAGTGATATACACTAGTATTCGTGGTGAATTAATAGCTGTCTCCAACCGACAATGACATTAAACGTAATTGTATGTGTCAGACACGCGCGAGCTTCAATTCTTGCGTCATTTTTTTCTTATTTATCTCATAGTTAGTATGGGGAACAAAGAGACATATAATTTAGACAATCCATTGGATGTTGAAGCTGTGATAAGTGCAATTCTGCGTTATACTGACGATGAGGGCGATCAGGCCAACAGTTTTATGGAGGACAGTGATACTGATGAAGAACAGCTCGTATCAGAAAGATGAAGTCCAGCTCACAAGACGACGAAGATGAAAGCACCGAATCTATATTTCAAGCCGTTCAAAGGAACAATAAAAGAATTATCGACGTTTGTACATGGCAAAAAATACACTGTCGTGTTTTACGGCCCACTTTAGATTTGCCTGTAGTTTTATAATTTTTCGCAAACCTTTCGGACAAAGATAATAAAAATATTAATACTAAGAAATTAAGGACGATACTATTACGACACTGCTATTGCAATAATATCTACGCATCCAACACGTAATATTTTTCTGACCGTATTTTAACAAACAGCTAAAATTATTTGATATTTGAGTTTAGCTTTCACAAACATACTCTTTTTTGAACTTTCACATCTTTAAACTATTATTTTAATACCTATCCCAAATTTCCATTATCTTTTTCCGTTAAAACATTATTACCTGTCTGTCTTTGGTAATTTGTTGTAAATTTATTTTCCTTGCATGTACTGGTTACGCATGACTACAGCCTGGAAGGAACGTAGCGTATGTTTGGCGTTCGGTAATCAGTAAAGTGATATCCCTCCTCCGAAACCTTGCGCAAAATTCTCTTTTGCGTACGCCATATTTCTTTGTGTATTTGATGATTTTCTTATTATAGCTCAAGCATTATGATTTCAAAGCAATGCCGGACTGAAACTTGTCAAAAATACGTCGTTCTTAGGTCAATGAAAAATAATGAAATGTCTAAAACTGTCATGTTAGCAGATAGGACCTGTCATCGATGGTACAAGAATTACGATTTTTTTTTTTTTTTTTTTTTTTTTTTTTTTTTTTTTTTTTTTTTTTTTTTTTTTTTGTGTTGAAGGAACATGTTAGACTGTTGTTCTAAACTTGCCGCACGAAACGGTTCAGCGCGCTCGGTCAGAGTGCTCGAAGCCGTCTGTAAAAAAAAACTGAGTCAACGACAGAACGATCAAAATAAAACAAAATCCAACGTCCACAAAGGACTGATCATACCGAAGAACCAATGAAAAAAGAGAAAATGAAAGAGGGCTCAACGCCACCTGTAATAAAAAATTTAGCAAAATTCTCATCGAACAACCCAGAACGAACATGAACAAACGTCCGAATGCGTCGATCTACTTAAAAATAAGAAAATAAAATAAATAAACCGTCACTAGCATTTTTACCTTTGGTTTCTTGTTTTCATCTTGATTCCTAAAAAGGTATTCGCACATCCTTGTTAATTGAACAAAACTATATTTTGCAACATTCTGAGTTTTTCCACAGAAAAGTGCATTGTTCTATTTTGTGAACATACCATGAAATACATACCAACGAATTGCAAACACAGACATCTTCTTCACATGTACATACACTGGGTAGATACTTCCTTGACAGTTGTAAATGAGGTAATGATACATGTAACTTTGCATGTAGCTTAAGTACTAGAATTATGCGGAATTCATTGTTACCACACTTACTTCATTTGTTATTTTAGCTGTAAAAGAAAACGTCGTCACGGTTTGAAACATAATATTTGCTCTTTATTTTGGCGCAGAACAAAGTAACAGGAAAAGAGTCATTGATTCTATTTAATGACTTTCAACATATTCTAGAAGTAGTGAATAACTGCTTAGAAACAACAGAAAGAAGGTAATTTGTTGCGAAGTACGCACATTCCTTCTGTTTCGTTAACGAACGACAGTTCACACGGAAATCTAGGACCTCATTTATGTATGAAAATACAAGTATCAGCACGTTGTTTAGAATGTTCGGTATTACAGAATCCACCCAGTTCATGTGCATATGCTTCCGAAGATGGAATTTGTTCGTTGTTGTTCGACTTGTTCTTGGCTCAGCTTTTTTTATTACAGAGGGCTTTTAGCCCTCTGACCGGGCGCGCTGAGCCACGGCGCCCGGCGCCGGTTTCGAATTACCGACCAAGTGCATCACAACCTAACGCGCTACACACCACACTACGCTACACTATACTACGCGGGATAATTGCGAAACTGTTCCTTAATTCTCGTAATATTGATGGCAGTTGTTAACTGCTAATATGGCATTTTAGACACTTGATTATAATTAACCATACTAAAAACGACGTCTTTTTGTTGAATCTTCAGTGCGCTTTTGTTTTCAAATGACAGCCTATAAGTTCTAAGATCATAAATCATAAAATACATAAAGCAAGATGGCGTATACCAGAGAGAGTTCTGGGCGAGGAATGTCACGTGACATCTACGATCGCCTGGTTTACGTAAAATAAGTGACGGTGTCAAATCGCCGTTATTTTTGCAAAGTTGTAGAGAATTTTCCGTTCTACAAATTCGATTATGAGCAGTTGATTTGAAATTTCATGATGTCAAAAGGCCATTGTAAACGGCATTTTATTTAGTGTAACTAACGTATTTTTTGTCCGAAGTATTTCAAAAAGAGACGGTCTGGTCTCCGGCCGCCAAGAATTACGTTCGTAAAATTTTGTGCCGACCGTTTGAACGCTTCGTCTTAAAAAGTGGGAACACAGATATCGTGAAATGCGTGTTATTTTTGCAAATATCTCTGAAACGATACGAGACATGAGAAAAAGAGAACAAAGTTGTAGAGAATTTTCTCCTATACGAATACGGCTATTTAATGTTCGTGTCAGATGGACGGTTGAGCCATTATTTTCATTTAAATTTCGAACTGTCAAAAGGATATCGCAAAGGTCCACTTTTGGTGTTACTATCTAAAGTGGGTTAAAACCGAGGAACACAGAAAGACGAGGTAAACAAAGTATTTTACTTCATCTTCCTTGGAGTTTTCGGGCCTGCAAAAATGTATGTAATATTCTTTTATTCATGGAAATGCCTCGTCTCAGACGCAATTATTCTAAGTTTTGTAGAAAATACAAACAAATTTATTCTTACAAGACAACTATTCTCGTTCAAGGGATGCTCAACAAACAGACATAATGGAAATGAAAGCCTTATTCAGGCTACTTTAATTTGCTGCGAGTTTTCTCACGAATTTTCTGAACCATTTCCGAACTGTCATGAGTATAAAAAGATTTCAACTTTTATTGCGATCTATTCGTTTTGATGATATTCAAACAAGAGGAGAACGAAGGAAATCATACCGCTTAGCACCTATAAGAATTATTTTTGAAGAATTCCTTGCGAACTGTCAAAAATGTTGTTAGCCTGGAGAAAATGTCTCAATCGATGAAAAACTCGAGGCTCTTCTACGGAGATAGGGCTTTATACACTATATTCCAAAAAAGCCAACCAAATACGGCACAAAAATTTATACTTTTGTAGACTCTCGGCTGTATTGTACATATAATATGGAAATATACGCCGGAACGCAGCCAGAGGGACCATTTAGTGTAAGCAACAAACCAGCCGACGTTGTTAAAAGGTTATCAGAACCCATTTTCCAAAGTGGGAGGAATATCAGGACCGACAATTGCTTTACGGAGTAAGATTTCCTAAAGGAATTGGCACTTTGCGTAAAAATAAGCCTCGGATTCCTGAACTCACAGCGACCAAAAAGTGAGAGCGCCAATCATGTCTCTTTGGTTTTCGCAAAGATGCAACACTTGTTTCTTACGTGCCAAAAAAGTACGAGAAAGTTTTGCTAATATCCAGCCTTCACAACCATGGAGAAATCGCTGAAGCAACAGTGGTGTCAAGAAACCAGAAATAATAACCTTTTTTAATCACACAAAGGGATGAGTTCACATTGTCCACAAACTTTGTGGGTCATTCAACGTTGCAAGAAACACGAAGCAATAGCCTTTGAAGGTTTTTTTCTGTAAACTTTTGAATGGATTTATGCGGGAGCATGTATGTGAAATGGAGACGTACTAAATTAAGAGGAGAACGCCTTACAAAAGTTTTCAATGTGTCACGTACAGAAGAACAGCATCATCAGATAAAAAAAGATAAGAAGAAGCTCAACCTCAGGAGCCCTCGAAGAAAATATGTCGGCAATGTTTAGGTAGTAACAAAATGAGAATCACTTGTTTCAAGTATGAAATATGTAGATAGTTTATTTGTTTACAACAATCAAGAAATGTTTGCAATGATTGTGTTTGAACTTCTAAATACTAATCTGTTTCAAATGTGAGATAAGGCCCGATATAGAAGGTCTTTTTTGTTTACATCTTTCAACAAATATTTAGCGGTAGAAATACAATCAACGCTAACGCTTAGTATATTGGAAAACAAAAATTCCATGCATAAAACTGTATAAATTTGACATTCATAAAAAGGAAGCATATAGCAGTACTTTGAGAAGCTGTGAGAGGAAAATAAATGTTTTGAAACTTTATTTATAATTGAATTTTTATCTTGCTTTTAATTGTCTGGCTCATGAATAATATATAATACTACCTTTATGACAAAAATGTGCCACCTTTCTTGTCTGACTAGAAGAGGCGCCTATCGGAAGGTTAATAACGAAGCTTCCTGAACTTAAAATAACATATTTATCCTCCGTTCTAGAAGTGGGATCGAAAGAGTGCCAACAGTCAGTTTTAACGCTCTGCCGCTCGTGGCTTTAGGCGCATCGATAATGGG
This sequence comes from Locusta migratoria, assembly GCA_026315105.1. Taxonomy (NCBI): domain Eukaryota; kingdom Metazoa; phylum Arthropoda; class Insecta; order Orthoptera; family Acrididae; genus Locusta; species Locusta migratoria. The sequence goes on along the minus strand of CM048755.1, from coordinate 549,989,359 downwards.
GTGACGGCAACCGCAACGAACCTGGGCAGCCCAAAGAGTTTAATGAGCTGCATACATGCACAAGCGATCTCGCAAAAATTCACCAGTTCTGTTAATAATCAACAGTATTTAAATATTTACGTATTCTGTAGGGGTTTTTGATGGGGACAAACAATCCTGACATAAACAGAAGAACCAGACACTTATAGAAACATGGAGCTAACTACGCATTGAAACATTTCGTTTTCGGAATGCCCAGCCGTGGTCCTTTCGCGGTTACCACAATAATTTCCCAAACATAACAAAATTATAGAGCTTAATCAATTTAAAACTAAACAACTGCGAGGGATTTGCCGCAAGGTTTGAAGAAATATGTCATGGATCGCGCAGACGCTCCAGCCGAATGTTCGACTCCTGCCTTTGACATAGGTTTGTTTATTGTCCTTAGTGTACATTGGTTTAAGAATTCATACGTCAAGGGGCCGATGATCTTAGCAGTTTGGTCCCTCAAGTTTACAAACACTTGAACATTGAAACTACATACTACGAAAACAAATAAATCATTAATGAATAAATTGTCCATTCCCTCATTTATTTACGCTCCTGTACAGTATAGTACTCCGTCTATAATAATAGTATAATAACGTATTGCGTATTCCAACATACAAGAATATTTTCCAGAAAAAATAATCACAGTAACTGATTTTATATTTCTTAGAAATTCGAGTATGTAAATGTAGCATCACTGTAAGAAAAGTTTCGTATCAATTAGTTACACATATATCATTTAAGTATTATTAAAACTCTTTACTAACGTTTAGGCTTACTTTATTACACTGTTGATGTCCTACCTATGCATGAATTGGTATATCAAAAATACTGCCTTATATCCAGATTATGCCTTCATCAAAGCATGCATGCAACTGATCTCTGCTCTTTTCTTGGTGCTTCTTCACGGTTTCTACATTATACATTCCAGAATTGTGTCGAAATACAGCACTACCTTCCGTAACTGAATACCTGACGCATGGTGATGGATTGGCGGATGATGGCTATGAGTTTTTAACACCCGACAAGTAATACCAATCAATAAACATTAAGTAAACACGGACGACGCAAACAAAAGAAGACAAATCTACCTAAAGTTTGTAAGCGGCTAAAATAAAACGCAAAAAGTATGTTGCATGTCATGACATAAGTGTTCGTCGAAAGGGAAACAGTTTCAATGGTTAACACATTTTCCTAGGACGTTTTTGACTCATCACAGTTGCCTGTGGTTATAGTCCTGGAGCTCTAGGGAAACATTTCCACCTCTTTCGTAATACTTGGTGTTAATTGGTTGTTACTGACGATTTAACAAACAATATCACGTTATCCGTAGGTTTGTTTTGTGCGACGTGTGACGCCGAAGCACTTTCAAAAGTGTCAAAAAATACAATACCCAGAAACTCCTCCATATTACTAGGTACAAACCAATACACGCTTTATTCGCAAAATAAATAGTAAATAAACAAAATGTTTGAAATGTTTATAAATATATCGGACCAAACTGCGTGGTCATCAGTCCGTAGCTTACAAACTACTTAAACTAAGGTAAACTAACCTAAGGGCAACACATACACACCCATGCCCCAACGAGGACTAGAACCTCCGATGGCGAGCAACCGCGCGTTCCGCAGCGAGGCGCCTTAGACCGCTCGTCTACTCCACCGCGGCAAAGTGTTCTATACTATCAGATACCACGGAACGTTATTGAGAACAGTATATTATACCGTAAAAATTTAATAAAAACTTACATTATTAACGAATGCTTATTTATAATCATGTTTTAAACAATCTAATTTAAAAAGAGTCTTGTGTAAATAAAAAAACTTAGAACAAAAAATAGTAAAATCTAGATGCGGCTCACATCACGCGGTCACTTTCGGTTTCGGCGTTGCTAAATAATTACTGGTATATTAGGTTTTTTTTTTAATAATATAACCTATATCTAAGCAAAACTAAGAGATTTTGAAATGAAGGAAACTGCCACCTTAGTAACGTTGCTGTCTGCATAAGACTCTGTTAGTTACTCGGTCACTTATTCAATATCAGTTTTAATACGAATAACTCATTACAAAATTTATCAAGTAGAATGTAATTTCGTGCTATAAAATTTCACAGCACACTTGTATGCTCTTAGGCGCTCCACGCTCCACAGTTAACACTTTTCCATAATACACTTCTGGCCACCCAATACACTATTCCCTGAAGGAAGGATGCGAACCAGCTAAAATTTTCAACATTCGATTGTGGCGACGAGAGATGCACATGACTGGCATTTCAGCGCAGGCATAGACCACGGACGCCTGTTGCACTACCTGGGAGCGCTACACATAGGGAATTTTTCCACTCTGTACGAACCTTACGGATTGATCCAAGAGTGGGTACTGAATAAAATAGGTCTATAGAACTTATTATTGGAAATGCGTGGTTTCCGTTCTCAAGACCATTTGTCGTTACAGAGACTGTGGTCTAATATACGCCGTACCATGCAGCCACAGTTATAGTGTGTGTTGAAAATGGTTTCCTGGTTTCCATGTGCCTCAAGGTATGCGTATTCAAGCTGCCTTTGACACACGACCACTAAAATCGCAGTGGTCACAACGCCCATGAACACGCTGCTCAAGTGTCTCCAAATCTGTAATGGACTCTTCATATACGATACGTTTGACATGGCCGCATAACTAGAAATCGCACAGGCTTAGATGCAGTGAACAAACAGGCCAAAAAACTGGACGTCCTTGTACCATATATCGACCAGGAAAGACACGGATTCAGATTGGTCCGTACGTTATAGGAGAAATGGGCTGAAGCATCATCGTGTAGCCGTCACCTAACCCTTCGAATCGTCAGTGGTATAGTATGAGGAACAGTCCCACCATCTAGGAGAAATCCATGGTCGCGGCAGATTAGCCTCGCGCACTGGGGCGCCGTGCTTCGGTGAGCACGGCCGTTCGCTGTTCGGGGGTTCGAGTCCCCCTCGGGCATGGGTAATTGTGTTGTCCGTAAGTTAGTTTACCTCATTTTAAGTAGTTTGTAAGCTGCGCACTAATGACTAATCAATTGAGTTCGATAAATTTACAAACATTTGAACATTTTTGAGGAATCCATACATACAGCAACTGTGGCTCCACTGTACAGCGTGAACTAGACGGCATGCATTTCCGAGCCTACGTTCGTTTGATCTTTCGTGTCGTATCAATACCTAGAGCTTTCACACGGTTCGAAAAGTTACCCTGTATGCAAGGGGAACTGACGGCCATGTGTACATACTGGAATTGTTTTTGGTGCCGTTGTTTTGCGTACGCAGCTTCGGTACACTTCGTAGAAGACAGTAAGCACGTTTCTTACTTCGACTAATGAAGAATACTTACTTATACGGATTACTCTTTGGAGAGACAAGTGACGGACGTACACATCAAATGTGATGCTTGTTTTAATCATTGGCTGTAGGAGGGAACGACGGAACAAAGACACCGATAGCACTCACCTCGTTGCACTAGTAACATGATAATCGAAATATGTCCGCATGACAGTGATCTATCGCTCTGTCACGTCACTAATGAAATCACATGCAATTCATTCCGTTTCGCAGAAACCAAGGTCGGTGCTTACCTTTAGTCGTCTATGGCAGCTTAGTGGAATGTCCGTAAGGCGTCCATTGCTGCATTTGTCACTGAGTAAACGCCACGCATATTGGAGAGATGAACGATAGACGTGGACAACGGAATTGAAAGGTAATTTGTTTAGTGATGACTACTGTTTGTATCTGTACTTCTGTTGGGAGACTGCTCATCTCTTGCCTGCTGCGTCACGCACCCGGTACCATGGATTGGGGTGGTGTTGAATCCCAGTTCCGAATCCACCAAGTATGCATCGTCTGTCTACCTTTGAAATCATGGGCTTGCAGTCCTCTCATAGCTTCGTAGCTTACAGACGGCCACAATGGAACATTGCACGGCCACAGGTTGCAATTAATGTTCAAAACTTTTGCGACGCCCGTCGTGAACGGTCTCTGCCACTGAGGTTGCCAGGAACTTTCCATTGTTGAAATCGATGTCTTTCTGGCGTTATTGTTGGGCGTCGGTCTCTGAAACAACTGCGGTATTGCAAGTGCATTGAAAAACGTAGTTACGTAGATATTAGTATTAATACCAACAAAATCCGTTTGTTTATATGCATTAACTTTGGGAACAAGCTTTTTAAGGTCTGAGATAAAAGTAGGGGCCAATGATGGCGTTACGTGATTGTGTACATAATTTTAGACTCGCCTAGAGAGCGACTTTGTTTTGATCCCTGTTTCTTTCGTGCTTCACGTCAACGCGCTTCATTCCTTACTCCAAACAGGATGACTACTGGAGTGATTAAGACATTCATAGGAAATGAAGAAACGATATCGTGATGGCACGCTTACCACAGTTGACAAAAAAGCCTTCTCCATTACATCCAAAGGTGGTGGTCCCAAAGCGCTTCCGTTTGGCAAAGTGCATTGGTTTGGGGACACACGATCGTATGTTTAAACAAAGGAACCCGTCACAACATGCTCTCGAAACATTGGAGTATTTACAATGAGGGTCAGATTTTAAAATATCCATCAACTCGTTTCATGATATTTTTCTTCATCGACGAACGCAGCTTGTTCTTACTCATCTTTCAGCTCTTCGCGTTGTTCACCACTGCTACGTCGTTTAGTTGCGATATAACCCCTCATACAAAGGTTCCTTACATCCATTGCGACAGTTATACATACGAGGAAGTGAATTATCGGCTTAAAGCCCTGTCTGCATTATGGTCATTATAAAGTTGAACTGTCACATAAATATTTAGAATATTGAGTATTCTAAAGTCGTATAATGTACATTATAAAGGATGTAATAGGGGAACAAATAATTTTAAAAGACTAATGAGAATGTTTCTCCAGAATTTACATAAAGAGCTCATACCTTTCGATCTAATTACCCACAACTGTATTAGCTCGTCTATAAATTACTTCAATTACGTGCTTTCATCCGAAAAGGGGAATAAACATAAGAACCATCCAGGTTGACAAATTCAAACTTAAATCTCTGTTCGTATAACATCTGAGATCATCTCTTAAATGGAATCTACACATTATTATCCAGTTATATCTCTAAAATGTCTATTGTTGTTATGTTAATTAATTATTATACATAATTTAATACAGCACATTGTCTGTCACGTAAAAGTGCCTTTCACAGTTTTGTATCAATCTTTACACAGTAGTTTAAACTTCAATGAAATGGTATTTATGTATTCCTTAACGGAGACAAACACGGAAGCATCAACCATCATTTCCTAGTACAGCTGCACGAAAACAGTACAGAATGAACAGTCCTTGCGTCTACACTATACAAGAAGAATCTGTTATGAATGTCATTCTTAGAATGTGATTTACAAACTTTAAATCCTTCTTCCTTGCATGGACTAGTCGATCGCGTATAATTGGATAAATTATATTTACCAATGCTTAATATAACATTTCTAACTTCATAAAATACCCAAAGCAAAAACTAGAGCTTAAACTTCCAGAATTTTGATTCGAAAGGTTCAAATGTTTGTAAACCTATTGGACCAAACTGCTATGGTCGTCAGTCACTAGATTTACAAACTACTTGAAGTAACTTATACCAAGGATAACAAACACACCCAAGTCCGGGGAAGGAATGAAACCTGCGGAGGAATTCCCAAGTGTAAGTAGTTATTGCCAAGTGCAAAAAATTCCTTTGCTTTAAGTACCACTCCATTATACTGGAGATCATTGATGATGTTATCCAATAGTCACGCAGTATTTTCAGCTAAAAAGTGAATAATAAATGTTGAAATTGTAGAAGTTATGACCTATTTGAATATGAATTATTTGAAGACCTTTTTTCCTCCGCTATGCAGTTGTCTAATAACTATGCGTACATCATCGGTCCTAATGGATTATACAACTAGATTCGTCAATTCCTGCTTCGTAATATTTTCCAGAGTTATGATTTTTTCAGTTTGCTGTACATTCAACGTTGTCGTGCATCATAACTTTTACACGAATTCTTTCAGAGGCGACTGCGAGAATCCCGTGAGGACCGACCGCAAACTTTGGAATTCAGAGCAAACATATCGAGGCAGCGCAGTACTCCGTTAGTCTAGAGAAAGAAAAGGGAAAAATGCCTTTCTGACAGGCAAGTTAACGTTTCTTGCTTTATTAGTTATGATTCGTTTATCTACCTCTGAATGTTATGGATTGTTTTAGAGTTGTCGTATTTGTACCTTAACTGTCGCCTAGGACATATTTCACGTCTTTAATAAAGAAATATGTCGCGAATACTACATTTATTCCTTTTCTAACAACCTTGGCATCGACAAAACGTTAACCCCTGTCAGTCCTTTCTTTTAATTCAGAGATAACGCATAAATAATTATTACCTTGGGACCGATGACGTAGCAGTTTAGTCCCCTTTAAAACACTAACAAACCAACCAATGTTTAACTTCACGTTCTTAAGAATTTCAGAGGGAGCTTTAGGCAACAATTGACAGAAACAGGGGAAAATAAAACAGTAGAGGAGGAATGGGTAAAATTGAGAGATGAAATAGTGAAGGTAGCAGAGGACAAAATAGGTAGGAAGGAAAGACCTACAAAAAAAACCTTGGATATCACAGGAAATACTAAATTTAATCGATGAAAGGAGAAAATATAAAAATGCAGTAAATGAAACAGGCAAAATGGAGTACAGACAACTAAGAAATGAGATTGACAGGAAATGCAAAATGGCTAAGCAGGAGTGGCTAGAAGGCAAATGCAAGGATGTTGAAGAATGTATAAATAGGGGAAAAATAGATACAGCCTACAGGAAAATAAAAGAAACATTTGGAGATAAGAAAAACAGCTCTATGAATATTAAGGACACTGATGGAAAACCTGTTCTCAGCAAGGAAGGGAAAGCTGAAAGGTGGAAAGAGTATATAGAGGGGCTCTACAAAGGAAATGAACTTCGAGACAATATTGTAGGAAGGGAAGAGGGTGTAGATGAAGATGAAATAGGAGATACTGTACTGAGAGAAGAATTTGACAGAGCCCTGAAAGACTTAGGTCGAAACAAGTCCCCTGGAGTAGATGATATTCCTTCAGAGCTACTGAAGTCTCTGGGAGAACCAGCCATGACAAAATTGTTTCACCTAGTGTGTAAGATGTATGAGACAGGCGAAGTACCCTCATACTTTAAGAAAAATGTAATAATCCCCATTCCTAAGAAAGCAGGTGCAGAAAGGTGTGAAAACTACAGAAGCATCAGTTTAATAAGTCATGGCTGCAAAATATTAACGCGAATTATATATAGAAGGATGGAAAAGCTGGTAGAAGCCGACCTCGGGGAAGATCAGTTTGGGTTCAGGAGAAATGTAGGAACACGGGAGGCAATACTCAATTTACGGCTTATCCTAGAAGATAGATTAAGAAAAGGCAAACCTGCATTTCTAGCTTTTGTAGATTTGGAGAAGGCTTTTGACAATGTTGATTGGAATAAACTCTTTAAAGTTCTGAAGCAAGCAGGAGTAAAATATAGGGAAAGGAGAGTTATTTACAACTTGTACAAAAGCCAGACCGCAGTTATTAGACTCGAAGGGCATGAAAGGGAAGCATCAGTTGGGAAGGGAGTAAGACAGGGTTGTAGCCTTTCTCCAATGTTGTTCAATTTGTATATTGAGCAAGCTATAAAGGAAAGCAAGGAGAAATTTGGTGAAGGAGTTAAAGTTCAGGGTGAAGAATTAAAAACATTGCGTTTTACCGACGACATAGTAATTCTGTCAGATACAGCAAAGGACCTGGAAGAGCAATTGAACGGAATGGACAGTGTGCTGAGAGGTGCATATAAGATGAACATTAACAAGAGCACAACTAGGGTAATGGAGTGCAGTGTAAGAAAATCAGGTGATGCTCAAGGAATTAGATTGGGAAACGAAACAATAAAAGAGGTAGATGAGTTTTGTTACTTGGGCAGTAAAATAACAAATGATGGTCGCAGTACAGAGGATATAAAATGCAGAATGGCAATGGGTAGAAAAGCGTTCTTGAAAAAGAGAAATTTGTTAACATCGAATATTGATTTAAACCTAAGGAAGTCCTTTCTGAAGGCATTTGTATGGAGTGTTGCCTTGTATGGGAGTGAGACATGGACGATAAACAGTGCGGACAGGAAGAGGATTGAGGCTTTTGAAATATTGTGCTACAGAAGAATGCTGAAGATTAGGTGGGTGGATCGCGTAACTAATGAGGAGGTACTGAACAGAATTGGGGAGAAAAGGAATTTCTGGCATACCTTGACTAAAAGAAGGGATAGATTGGTAGGACACATTCTTAGACATCAAGGAATTGTGAATTTAGCGTTGGAGGGAAGTGTATGGGGAAAAAATCGCAGGGGAAGACCAAGAGATGTATACAGTAAGCAGATTCAGACAGATGTAGCTTGTCGTTCTTATGTGGAGATGAAGAGGCTTGCTCAGGATAGGGTATTGTGGAGAGCTGCATCAAACCAGTCTCCGGACTGAAGACCACAACAACAACAACATGGCCACAATCAGATCTCCGGTTTAGCATTACCCCAGGAAAACAGTCCACTGTGAGGTTCAACAAGAAAAAGGCAGATGTTTCTGAACTCAGGATTGGCATGTGGAGTGTCAGAACAATAAACGAGAAAGGTAAATTAGAAAATGTGAAGAAAGATATGAAGAGATATGACATCAGCAGCTAAGGACTTAAGAATTGCGATGTGAAAAATAAGGAGAACTGGTATCTGCAGAATATAAGATAAGTTACAAGGGAGGAGACCGCAAGGAATGGAGAGTAGGTTTGTTGTACAAGAAGAATTAGGATAAAAATATAAAAAAGGTAATGCTTGTCAGTGAAAGCTGATAGTAATGAAAATATTCATTGACCCGGTAGACATCGTATTTGTTAAAGTGTACATTCCTACATCGGAAGCAGATGAGGAAGGGGTGGACAAGATAAGTGAGCAGATAGAAGTGATGTTTGAAGAAAATGTAAAAGGTCAAATGAGAACAGTGATGATGGGAGATTGCAACAGATTTTTTTGAGATTATGGACAACGACAACGGAATGAGAGAGGAGTTAAACTGAATGGGTTTTATGAGTGTTATGCGGTTTGAACATCCAACGCCTGGTTCAAAAATCATAAATGAATACTACATACGTGTAAATCGTTGGTGATAAAACCAGTTATCAAACATATTACGTTATAAAAAATCACACATTGACAAAGAGCATCAGGATTTCTTAAACTACATCCTGGATCAGACGCACGCCAATAAAGTTCAAAACTTGCTTATAGCAGACATAAAAAGAGCCCGAAACCTATGAAAAAGAAACAACTTGTAAATAAGTGAAATTGAAATATGAAGATCCCAAACCTTTTCCAGGTAGAATGGAAACGAAATTGGAGGGGTAAGACAGAGTTTGTTCATGGCACAAGAATAAGCTATCATACGATATGTAATAGTGGAAACGATCGAGAAGTAAGTCGGAAAAGTGAAACGAGGAGGAATAAACAGAATTGGATCACAAAGAATGTATAACACAACATGGATAAACGGAAATAATGGAGAAAATGACTGTTCACAACAAGGTACGTCACAATATAGTAAACTTAATTAATGAAATGAAGAGTCTTCAGAGAAAACGAGATGACACTGTTGAAAAAACAATGTAAGGAAATAGAACAATTGGCAAGAGTGGCAAGGTATATTACAATGAAAGATTCGCGAAAAATTAGCAAACAAGAAAAGCTATACTAGGAGGGAAAGAAAACAAAGATGTTTCGAAGCCGTACAAAGAAGACCCATATGATTTTGTAACTGGTCATGAAGAACTGGTCTTAGAGGATGATAGAGAATTTGACGAAAATCAATAGGTACGAATAATAGAAAAAACTGAGTTGCAGAAAAGGATCCAACATCTCAAGGAAATAGAAGCAATGGGTTGTGATTAAATACCGGTGGAAGCACTTAAGGCCTTAGAGAATGGGGCTATGATTAGAATTAGAAATCTGACAAACCGGTTACATAACAGAGTTATCTGGCCTAAAGACCTACTAAAGTCGATTATGGTTCCCTTCCCATGCAATACAATGACAAATATTGTAAAGATAACAGGATAATTAGTTTTGTATGCAGTGTTACCAAAGCTGTGAGCATAGAAGAATAAACAGAAATGTAGAGGGGATACAGGAGGAGATAAGTTTGAATTTGGAAAAAGGAAGAGGCACCACAGATACAAACGGGTGTCTGAGAATGTTGTCAGAATGGTTTTAGAGGTGAGTAGAGAAATATACGTTTGTTTCGTCTGCTGTGAGAAGCGTTTTAATGAATTAGCTGGTATATGCTGTGGAAGTTTCTGAGAGGTACTGGTATTTATTAGAAAGATAGAAGGCTGATATACTATCTCTATGTGGGAAAAAAGTGGTGTTTCGAATAGATGAACTGAACTGATGTCTAGTGTAAGAAGTGTGAGAGAGAGTTGTATATCATCAGCACTTCTTAAAACATAATATGCTGAACAAGTAATCAATAATGCCTTGGAAAAATCAAAAGGACTTATAGTGAGAGGAGAATGAATAAAATTATCAAGTATGCAGATGTTATGACTGTACAGGCAGAAACAGGAAAAAGAGCTACATGTAATGCTGGACAATATTGTAAGGGTAGGTAAAGAATTCGGAATGAAACAAAACATCGATAACACCAATGTGATGAAAATCGGAAAAGAAGGCAGTATCATAATTATATAATTATATGGAAGAAAAATACAACAGGTTCAATCATTCGAATATTTGGGAAGCTTGACAACTTTCAATGTGAGTTGTATAGAAACATTAAACGCAAAATACACAAGCGAAAGAAAGTGGTTGGGTGAATGGAGGATTTACTGACAGCCAGAAGCATCCCCTTTAGTTCCAGGAATAGGTTCGCCAAATGTTTCCTTAGCTGCATGTTGCTTTTGTTTCTGATACAAGGACAGTCGGACAGATAGAGTAAAAATATTTAGCAACTTTTAATGTGCGGCTATGGAAATGAATGGAGAAAGTGAAGTGGGCCGAAATTATGAGGAGGTATTGAGCAGCATATAGGAGGAAAGCAACGTCATGAGGAAGATGTAGAAGAGTAAAACATCTTGGGTGCACACATAATACGCAGGAAGTTTCTTGTGACTTTACGGAAGTAATGTCCGTAGAATCGCGTAATTAGGATAAGTAATGGCGTTGGGTGGGCAGGTAAAGGACCGACAGTGGACAGCGGCAAGCGGCTGGGCAACTGCCAGACAGGGCAGGTATCACGAGCAGCCAGTCGAGGGTTGGTCCAAATGGGCGGAAATTGGGGAACGCCCAAGCGTTGTACTCAAAACTAATGAGGGCTGCTAACCGAACGTTTCGTAAGAATGTCTGCAGGGCTTCTGTGAGTTCAAAAATCAAATGTTCAAATGGTTGTAGAGTCTATGGGACTTAACTACGGGGTCATCAGTCCCTAAACTTACAAACTACTTATGAACTACTTACAACTAAGGACGACACAAATATCCATGCCCGAGGGGGGATTCGAACCCCCGACCGTAGTGGCCGTGCGGACCGTGACTGGAGCGCCTCAATCCCCTCAGCCACCGCGGCCGGCTCTGTGAGTTCCATACTTCAGTAATTCAGAATAAAATAAACTAATTTATCTAATTATTTACCGTCAACATTTAAGACATTCTCGATTATGCTAAAAGTACTTTCAAAATCTAAAAAATTACAAATATTTATAAGTGCTTAATCAAAATATAGAAAAACAAAGTTTAAAATGACTAACCATTGAATGCACGATGCAATCTCAACAAACTCTGCTTTAGATGATAGCTTATTATATCTAGCTATCATCTTGAAAGCTTCACACTTGTAATAATGACTGATTTCAACTGACATAAATTTGTAATAGAATTTTAAACAGATCATCATATTCTCCACAATAACTTTGAAAATGCAACAGCATGATTTACATATCGTGAACTCAATTTAGTGTTTCGATTTATTTTACAGTTTGCCTGTAATTTACGTAAGCAATGTGTGGCATGAGCGGTCAAACTTATGAAAGCTGGTTGGTCTGTTTCTTTATTTCAGACTTTATGAAGTACTAATTAACAGTAATTGTTTTTGTTTAAATTATCTTACATTAGTAATGAAGTCGTTTCAGATGGTCAGTTTTTACTTACAGAAATACATCATGTTACGATGTATACGATTTAGTAAGGGATGGCGATCGGCCAATGAGGAAGCGGCCAATTGACAGAAGTGGTGGGGAGTGTGTGTTTGAGAGGGAGGTGAGTGAAGTGGTACGCGGAAAAGGGACCTCCGTGGTTGTTGTTGGCAGAATAAGGATGATAGGAGTGATTCGATTGACCAGAGTGTTAATATTTGCGCAGGGAACGATCGCTTCTCGCGACTCTAAATTTGGCGAGACATGTGTTCGCCAGTGCAGCTGATATGTGTTTATGTTTTTACAGTAGAAAGTATGAGTGTAGAAATGGTGTTTGGGAAACTTAACCTATTTTGGACATATGACAATATCATGTTGAGTCTCGCGAAATAAACAGTGTTTCTGCATTCCGTAAAGATATGATTACTTGTTTGGGGGAAAGTGCTACCAATTTTTTATCGGAGGCAATGCAACTGTTTGATCATCTTATTAAATTTATGATTAACATTTCATCTGACCACTTGCAATAAGGAGCCAATTTGATTGAATAAACCTTATTCACCCATATCTCTGACTTTGCGCACATCCTTTGCAAACGTTAGAATAAAACCCTCTTTATTAAAGGACCAGTTAATTTATGTAATATTTCTTATTTGTTTCGGAAACTACGCCTATGCATGTAGTGTTTCTAAACTACACGATTATAGGTGAAAGATGTTTTCTGCAACTAGTGTCGTTGCTGGGGCATGAATGCAGACATGTACGGTAAGACCCTAAGATAACATATAGCCAAATGTCTAAATCATAACCGTACATAGCCCAATACGCAGACTCTTATAGCGTATAGTCAGACTTGCTTTAACCTTCAGCCCGTACACCCCCTTATGGCACACAAAGCGTACACTTGGTCTTTAAGACCGCGGTGCCGTTCCTTTCAGTTTCTTTCGGCCTTTTTTTGCATCTGATTGTCTTAAAATGCACGTAGTGCACCATTCGGTCTCCCCCTTCCCCAGCATACCCCCCAATAGTTTTCTCACACACTTTATATATAGATATTTTTCCATATTTATAGACTTGCAGTTGATTGTGAAAGAAAAACACACAACTTGTGGGTAAGTGGGTGCATTGGACCGGAGAAAATAAAGACATTCAGTGTACACGTCGGCCTTTTCTGACGGGCAGCGGAGAGTGCAATTCGTTAATTACAGAACTTCGGAGAGATGCACAACGAAGAAAAGACTTACTTGGACTTCCTCTTCAACTGCCTTGAGGCTACTGTGGGGGGCAGTGCTGACACGCACTCAGAGAGAAGGGGAGGGAGGAGAAGGGGATCGCCCCGGTCCAAAAGACCAGTGTACGGGCTAAAGGTTAAACTAAGCCGTGATAATGGCGATGAAGGATAAAGCGTATAGTCGCAACTGGGGTTTCTCGTCTGGTATAAGTATAATATTCCTTTAAAAAGTCAGGGGTACCGCTAACACAATACAATAAATTTTGTTTCTAGTCTCAGATACCTATTGCAAAATAGGCTGAATAGGCTGTTCGCTAGGAGGGGGGAGCTGAGCGTAAGTTTATTGCAGCAGTTGTATGGATGAGAACTGGCAGTAATAGGTGTGAGGAGGTAGACGCAGACTTCAAGAAAGTAACTGGAGCTCCCACAAAAACCTTCTAAACTACAGCCAGCAGCAACAAGAAGCAGTCTTCGTTGGCGATACGAGAATCCACGTCTACAAAAACGGTAGTCTACTCACGTCATGGACACCACTTCAAATTCTACAACGTCGGCATCGGAAGCTATCTCATTTTCAAGCAGTACAGAAGTAACAGCTAGCGTGACTGGTAAGGTAAGTACAAACGCCGATAGGGTAAGCCTGTGTTAATTTACAGAGTCATCGGCAATGTTGGAGGACACAACGATTAAACAGTTTCCCAGTCCATGTGGTTCAGTAAATCAGAATGACCCACTTAACGGTAGTCCGTAATCAGGACTTTGTAGCATCAGTGGGTAATGTATCAATTAGGAAGGGCAGAAACTAAAACTACAGAATGAAATTGATTTTCTAGGTGATTTTAAATCGCAGGTGTTGCTGTTCCTATAATAAATGCAATCAAATATGTAGTCAGAATTAAATACTGTAAATTTTAACAATGATTTGAAAATTCAAAGCGTAAATTCAAATTTTAATGCAAAAATTTAAAGTGTAAAATTAAATTTTCATGTAAAAATTGAAAGAAATAACCTGACAACAAGAACAATTTAATAATTGTCTCTTTTTACCGGCACCCTGACTCAGATGATTCGATTGCAGAAATGTTCAAAGAAAGCTTGGACCAAATTTTGTTCCCCAAGCAAACAATTTTAATTGCTGGTGACTTTAACTTACCCTTGATACGTAGAGAAAAATACATGTTTAAAACCGGAGGCAAGCATAAAACACCGTCCGAAATCTTACTGAACGCATTCTCTGAAAATTATCTGGAGTAGTTAGTACATGAACCTACTGAAATAGTAAATAGTAGTGAGAATGTACTTAACCTCTTAGCAACAAATAATCGGGATCTAATAAGGAGCATCAAAACAGACACATGGATTAGCGAACAGAGAGTTGTTGTAGCGAGAATGAATATCGCATTTCCAAAATCTACCAAAAATAAACGAAAAATATATCTATTCAAGAAAGCAGATAAAAATTCGATCAGAGCTTTCCTGAGTGAGATTCTCCGTCTTTTGAAACTAAAAATGTTAGCGTAGTTCAGATGTCCCTTACGTTCAAAGAAAGAATGTCGAAAACCATTGAGAAATTTATACCAAACAAATTAAAGAAGTGTCACAACCTCCATGGTACACAAAACATGTTATATCTCTCTTGCAAAAGCAAAGAAACAAGCAAGAAAAATTTAAACGTACATAAAATCCTCAAGACTGGCAGTCTTTTAGAGAAAATCAAAAATTAGCTCAAACTTCATTACAAGAAGCTTATAATACATTCCACAACGAAATCCTGTCACGTATTTTAGTAGATAATCCTAAGAAATTCTGGTAGTATGTAAAGTATACTAGCGGTAAAACATAATCAATACCTGCCTAACAAAGCTTTCCGAAATTCCTTCACGAAAGAAAACGAAGCAAATACTCCAGAAAACGTTACAAGAACAGCTGACATCGTGCGTAATTTAGAAGTAGATACCCATGGTGTAATAAATCAACTTAAATCACTTAACAAAAGTAAGTCTCCCACTCCCGATTGTCCAATTAGTTTCCTTTCAGAGTATGCTGATGCAATAGCCCCATACGTAGTTATTACTTACAACTTCTCGCTTAGCGAACTTCCTTACCCAAAGACTGGAAAGTTGCACAGGTCAGTCTAATATTTGAGGAAGGCAATATGAGTGATCGGCCGAAGTACAGGCCTATATCACTGACGTCGGTTTGCAACAGGTTTGTAGAACATAGACTTTCCTCAAATATTGTGAACTACCTCGAAGAGAAACCATAGTCAACATGGATTCAGAAAGTATCGTTCTTGTGAAACACAGCTAGCTCTTTACTCACATGATGTGATGAGAGCTATCGACATGGGTTGTTAAATAGATACCGTATTTCTAGATTTCTGGAAGTCTTTAGACACTATACCTCACAAGCGTCTTCTAATCAAACTGCGTGCTTATGGAATATCGCCACAGTTGTGCGATTGGATTCGTGGTTTCCTATAAGAAAGGAGACAATACGTTGTAACTGACCAAAGTCATCGAGTAGAACAGTACTGATATCTGGCGTTCCCCAGGGAAGTGTTATAGGGCCCCTACTGTTCCTTAATTTTATAACCGATTTAAGAGACCATCTGAGTATCTCTCTTGGGCTGTTCGCGAATAATGTTCGGTTAGTAAAGTCTCCAGAAGTTCAAAAGCAACTGCAAAATTATTTAGATAAGATATCAGCATAGTGAGAAAAATGGCAGTTAACCCTTAATAGTGAGAAGTGTAACGACATCCACATGACCACTAAGAGAAATCCGTTAAACTTCATTTACACGATAAATCAGTCAACTATATACGCCGTCAATTCAACTAAATACCTCGGACTAACTTACGAATTATCTGAACTGAAAAAATAGAAAATATTGCAGGGAAATCGAACCAAAGACTACGTTTCGTTTGCTTAGAAAATGCAGCACTTCTATTAACGAAACTGCCTACACCACGCTTGTGTGTCCTATTTTGGAGTATTGCTACACATTGTGCAATCCTCAACAAGTGGGACTGACAGACGAGTTAGAATTAGTTCGGAGTAGGGCAGCTCGTTTTGTATTATCGTGATATAGGAAGGAGAGTGTCAAGGAAATGATGAACGAGTTGTGGTGGAAATCATTAAAAGAATGGCGTTGTTCGCTGCGACGAGATCTATTTGCGAAATTTCTTTAACCAAATGTCTGTTCCGAACGCCAACACATCATTTTAGCACTCGCCTACATAGGATGACATGATAATCAAAATAACATAAGAGAGATCAGATCGAAAACGGAGAGATTTAGGGGTTCCTTCTTCCCGCTAGTTATTAGAGAATGGAACTAGATTAGAAATTAGATTAGATTAGTACTTGTTCCATAGATCATGAATACGACACTTCGTAATGATGTGGAACATGTCAGGTTAATCAAAGGCGTCTTTACAAATTATTACTTTGTACTAAATATTACAGGGCACATTTTCTTTTAATGTTTTAATTTTATTTATTATTATTATTTTAGATTTAGTAATTTATATCAAAAAACTGTAGAGAGATATCATAAAAGCGGTTTGTTGAACTCTTTGTCATCCACTTCAATGTGACTGGCAGAGTATTTATGTAGATTTATATGTAGGTAGATAGTGTGAATTCAAACGTGAACAGTATTAAAACTGAGATGAGAAAAATTAGAGGCGAAATAGAAGTGCTGATTGAATCAAAATCAGAGATTGTAAGGTCAGATATTGGCATAGTTTCTGAAAAGGTTAGCATGGTTATCACCAAAATCACCACAGTCGAAAAGGATTTACAGGATAAGTTGGACAAAATGTAGGAAAAACTGGGTAGCACTATGGAGGACTGTGGGCGAAGGCAAAATTCCTTTGAGGAAGTAGGTTCATAATTTGTTGAATAGAGTGGTATATTGTGAAAAAAGAAGTAATTAAGAATAGACAGTCCATTAAATCTGTAGTAAGCAATGGAAACGCGCAGCTCGAACAGCAGATTAAAGATATATGTACAGAATTAAAGTCAATAGCAGCAAGTCAGGCTACTATATTGATAAGTGTTCCATATATTAGTATGGGAACAACTAATTGTTTTGCTAATGATGGAAGGTACCATACAGTGAATTTTATTGCTGCCTGTAAAGATGGAATTGTTCGAGAAATGTCAGACGAAGATAAAATTAAGTTCGCGAAAAGGAATTTTTAAGGTGAGGAGCAATGGTGGGTAAATTTAATGAAGGATTCGTTTACCTCTTACGAAGTATTTGAAAAGTGTTTTCTGGAGAGATTTTGGAGTGCAGCGAAGCAAACGCGACTCCTGAATGAGTTCGTAAACGGACCACATTATAAAAACGAAAATGCATCGATGCGTGCTGTATGTGTCCGTGAACTTGCTAAGACGACGCACATAAATCGTCAACTGGATGTGTTGTCTGAAATCACGACGCTCCAAAGGCGATTACCCGAATATTTACAGAGGGATCTTGTCCTAAGTTCGACAAACTCTGTAGATGATTTTTTGCATTACATTGTCAAGTTTGAACAGGTGTTGAAATTCAAGCCACATGGAGACAATTCTAACGATGTAAAATATCGATAGTAATATGTGAATCACAACAGTAATTGCGATGCGCGTCCAGAAAGTAAGTTTCGTTGCAATTTATCTGCGCTGCAACGCTGCGATTGCAGTTCAAAAAAAAAGTTCAAATGTTTGTTAAGCTTATGGGACTTAACTACGGGGTCATCAGTCCCTAAACTTACAAACTACTTATGAACTAGGACGGCGCAAATATCCATGCCCGAGGGGGGATTCGAACCCCCGACCGTAGTGGCCGTGCTGACCGTGACTGAAGCGCCTAAGTCACCTCGGCCACCGCGGCCGGCGACTGCAGTTCGGCACATGCGCTGTAGACGATGTGTATCAAGGAGAAGAACGTGCGCCATTTGGAGATCGCTGTCAGTTACGTACGCTTTGTTGTGCTTGTTTGAAATGTCGGCGTTGATTGAAATTCTCGACGCCTGAGAAATCAGGTCGGTGATTCTGAATGCGAGGGAAGTGAAACCAAGTGAAATTTATCGGCAAATTTGCGATGTTTACGGACGAAGGGGGCGTCCACCTTTGGTTACAGAAGAACTGGTTCACGCGATTGATGACAAGATCCAGGAAAACCGTAGGTTTACAATTAGTGCTCTCGCTATGGGCTTCCCCAAATTTCAATGTTTCCAACTGGTTGAAGACACAGGCGGCAGATTTCTATGAAAAATTTCTACGACAAATGCCTGCAAAATTTCGGCAGTTATGTGGAAAAGTAGTTCAAGAGTTGTAGAATTTTATGCAAGAAAAATTTCTTCTGTATCTGTGTACAATTTCATTTTATTACCAAACGGAACTTACTTTCTGGACGAGCCTCGTATAATAAGCATCACGGTAATTATGATAATCAAACAACCATAATGGTAACAACTTTCATACGGGAAGTGGTAATAATAATTGTCAAAATGGAAATCAAAACAAAGAAAATAAACCTGAGGCACAAGGGAATCATAAAATGCATAATCAGGATAGGTAGTCGGGAAACTAAATTTTGCCGCATCTAGAGTCCAAGACATGCAGAATAAAACGGCTAGGAAAAGGACACACTATTTAAAAAAAATCTGTGGATGTTGAAAATTCGGCAAAGACGCCACAAATGTTAAATGAAGGTGAAACGAATGAATGGGGGTTGGAAAATCAGATGTTCAGAAAAGAGGTTCAGGCTGATCGTACATCGATGGAGATGAACTGTATGAAGATTTCCAAGAGAGTATCAGTTAGCAGCAATAATATAGTAAAGTACAAGTAATATGTGTGAAAGTGCGTATAAAGGCGACGTAGCTGAGAGCAAGTCCGCTGGAAATACTTTTCATGCTGAATCGGCGGAAAGAAGTGTTGAAGTTTGTAGAAGCGGCGTAGGTGTGTTGTCGGAGGCTTGTAAAGAATTATGTATAGGCTGATGTGGGAGATTTATTGTTGAATGAAAAGGAAGGTTATTGGACATGTGTTGAATTTACGGAAGCTGAAGTTGCTGAGTTAGTTCAGTTTCAGTTCATGGTGGTGAACCAATGGCTCTTAAGGAAGACATGGGTTATGAATGCATGCGGAATAATGAAGAGTTCATGAATGAGTTATTTTTTGAAGGGAAAGTAAATGATTTTGCTGGATTAAAATTGGCGGTATTGGATGTGAAATCTAAGAGTAACGAATGTACTGAGTATTCTAAGGCAGTACGAGACACTAGCTGCGATTTATATGGTGAGAAGACGAATGTAAGTGAAGTTTTAAGTAATGACATTTTAATGGTGTCTAATGTTATTGAGAAGGTTTGTAGTGATAGATAGGTGTTGCAAATCTGCAGCGGTAAATGATGAGTTGTTGCAGGAGTATGAAGTTCTAGCGGGTCTGGTTAATGGTGAGGAAGGTGCACCTACTGGTGTCGGTACTATAGAGGAAGGGAGCAGTTTATTCTATTATGAAAACAACGGATGATGAGGAAGATTTTTATATATGAATGATGACAGATTGATAGGACAGGAGAAAACTTGGGTATATAACGAGATCGAGGGTTGGTTTGATCTGATGTTGAGTATCATAAGTATGGAGGAAATAGAAAGGGACATAGAAAATGGTCTTTTGAGGGTGCAGTGTTTAGAAGGAGAAGAGATAATAAATGTGGAGCCCATTTTAGAAAATGAGGTAGACAATGAAATAATTAATGCACTTCTCGATTCCTGTAGCAATGTGTCGGCTGTTTCAGAGAATTTTCTAAGTA
Source organism: Locusta migratoria (assembly GCA_026315105.1). Classification (NCBI taxonomy): domain Eukaryota; kingdom Metazoa; phylum Arthropoda; class Insecta; order Orthoptera; family Acrididae; genus Locusta; species Locusta migratoria. The sequence goes on along the minus strand of CM048755.1, from coordinate 549,969,054 downwards.
GAATTAAGAACAGAAAATCAGTAATATTTACTGTCAATACAGTTAAGATTAACACTGAAGTAGGTGGAATGAGTAAACATAAAATACTTCTACATTTTAAGTGTGGTGGACATCGTTTGAATATGAAATGCTTTGTAACAAATGGCTTGGTAAAAGATGTCTTATTATGTATGGACTTCTATAAAGACAAAAAGTCTCTTAATGACGTTGAAACAGAAGGCAAGAGGAAAACAGTGAAGTTTAAAGATCTTTTAGGCGGAGATGAGAGTATTGCTTAAGCAGTAATTTATGACGATTCGGACAAGTGTGGTCCTATGTGTGAACTCATAACGGAGATGTGTGAGTTGAGAACACACTAAGGGTGCCAGGAGGTCAGTAGACCTAAAGTAATTCGTATGAAAAACGAAAGGTAATATGAGTTTGGAGGGATTTTCTACGGGTTAGTTATAGTACCTTATTTTATTTGGTAGGTCTGAGAAGTATGGAAAGTATGAACGTACAGGTGCGTTGGCGGTCGAGTGTTTTAATTAAACTGTTTATGAGTAGGAGAATGCAGAACTGTACAAAGTTTGAGCTTAGCTTTGTCCACGGTGCAATTTCAGTTGGTTAATTGTTATTTTGGAAGGGTTTTTACATGTGTTATAGTTCTGGAAATAAATTGTTTATGTATGCAGTTGTAAATAATTTATTGCTTTAAAAGCACAGCCGATCAGATGGTAAACCGATTCATAGAGAAAGTGTATTAAAATATAGCAAGAATACAGGAAAGACGAGAGGTTAGTTGACTTGTAGAGACTAAATTATTTCACAGCACGTGTGACATGTTTTTAATATAAACATGAAGAGTGTCTAAATTCTGTTCAATGAAAAAGGTAGTTTGCGGATGTATTACAGCAGTCTTCGCATACACTCTGTTGTGAAAGTATCGAATCCACTGGGGAAGGCGTTCAGGATATGATTTGTGAGGGTTTCGGAAAATTAGATGACTTCTGATAACTATATCATGATTGTAATTTCAACAGTTTCCACACTCCAACACTGTTGATGAATGAACTGTCGATTGATACATGTTTTACGCTTTGTAATGAAGTTAGTCGTCAGATTATCATGGGACTGGACTGCAAATGGCAGTGTTTGTGTTGTCTTTAGCATAAGCTACTAAATTAGTTGAAGTAATTTGTAAGCCTAGGGACTGATGACCAACGTAGTTAAGTCCCTTAGATTTACTAACATTTGAACATGTGTCAGACGATTGTACGACGACAATATGTAGTATTGCAGTTCTAAAAGTTAAAATGGTACGAAAATTGAGTTCAATGGATAGGAAACAAATCCATAAATTGCTTATGGGGATCTATTTAATGTGACAGAATTTATAATTTGTATTACTTCAAGTTAGTTATTTGTATAAGTTTCATGTTGCTGCATACACCACCATAAAATAATACACTATTGACCTAATATTATTTAAAATTTCTTACTTATTATGTTAACTCTATCAACAGTGTGCGACTTACTGTACCAAACCGGCAAGCAACTTGACACAGAAAGTGGAGGTATTGTAACTTTGTGGAAGTTATGTCCGAAGGGTCGCGCAATTAGTATAAGTAATGGTATTGTATGGAAAGATAAGGTGCCGACAGTGGATCGCGGCAAGTGATTGGAACAGCTGCCAGATAGGCCAGGTATCAGGTTAAACCGAGTGGCTTTTCGAGGCTTTGCCCAAAAAGGCGGAACAGGCTCACGATTTGTACTCAAAACTAATGAAGACTGTTATCTGAGCGTTTCGTAAGGGTGTCTGGAGAAATTCTGCTAGTTACTCTCTCCAGTAATTGAGAATAAAACAAAATAATATGTAAAATAATTTCCGTCAACATTTAAGAAAACTAAAATGTCGGAATAATTACGAACATATCATGACTATAAAAATAATTTCATTATCTCTGTTTATGTGTACTTAATCAAAATATAGAAAAAATGAAGTTTAAAATAACTAACTATTGAATGCCAGAATGAAACTTTTCACTCTACAGCGGAGTGTGCGCTGATATGAAACAAGCGCTTGCCCGCGAAAGGCAAAGGTCTCTGGTTCGATTCCCGGTTCTGGCAAGAAATTTTAATCTGCCAGGAAGTTTCATATCAGCGCACACTCCACTGCAGAGTGAAAAGTTTCATTCTGGAAACATCCCTTAGGCTGCGGCTAAGCCATGTCTCCACCATATCCTTTCTTCCAGTAGTGCTAGTCTTGCATGTTTCGCAGGAGACCTTCTGTGAAGTTTGGAAAGTAGGAGGCGAGGTACTGGCGGAAGTAAAGTTGTGAGGCGGCATCGTGAGTCGTGTCGGGATAGCTCAGTCGGTAGAGCACTTTCCCGCGAAAGGCAAAAGTCCCGGTTCTGGCACACAATTTTAATCTGCCAGGAAGTTTCAACTATTGAATGCATCATGCAGTCTCTACAAACTCTGCTTTAAATGATAGATTATTGTCTCTAGCTATCCTCTTGAAAGCGTCACACATTTTTATGTTTACATAATGACTGTTTTCAACTGTTATAAATTGATAATGGAAATATGAACAGATCATCATATTCTCCACAATAACACTGAAGATGCAAGCAGCATGATTCACATATCGTGAATTTAATTTAGTGTGTCGATTTATTTTACAGTTTGCTAGTAATTTACGTAAACATTGTGTGGCATGAGCGGTCAAACTCATGAAAGCTCGTTTGTCTATTTATTTATTTCAGACTTCATGAAGTACTAATTAAGAGTCATTTTTTGTCTTTAAGTTATGTCATGTTAGTAAGGAAGACATTTCAGATGGTCAGTTGTTGCTTAAAGAAATACAGCATGTTAAGCTGTAAATGATTTTGGATGGGATGGCGATTGACCAATGAGGAAGCGGCCAAGGGACAGAAGTGGAGGGGAGTGTGAGTTTGAGAGAGAGGTGAGTGAAGTGGTGCGGGGAAAAACTGAACTCCATAGCTAGTCTTGGTAGAAGAAGGACCCTCCTGGATGATAGGAGTAATTCGATTGGCAAAGTGTTAAGATTTGCGCAGCGAACAGTCGCTTCTCGGACTCTAAATTTCGATATGTTCAAATGTTTGTACAGCTTATGGGACTTAACTACGGGGTTATCAGTCCCTAAACTTACAAACTACTTATCAACTACTTACGAACTAGGACGGCACAAATATCCATGCCCAAGGGGGGATTCGAACCCCCGACCGTAGTGGCCGTGCAGACCGTGACTGAAGCGCCTCAGTCCCCGCGGCCACCGCGGCCGGCTCTAAATTTCGAAAGAACATGAGTTTGACAGAGCAGCTGATAGGTGTTTATGTTTTTACACAAAAACTTCCGAGTGAAGAAATAGGGTTCGGGAAACTTAAACTATATTGAACTGTTGACGATTTCATTTTGAGTGCTCGCGAAACATACAGAGTTCTGTATTTCTTAAAGATATGATTACTTATTTTGGGGAGAGTGCTACCTAATTTCTTATCATAGGCAATTCAACTCTTTAACAATTTTATTGTAATTATGATTAATAATTCATCTGAATACTTCCAACAAGGAACCAATTTGATTGAATCAACGTTATTCAACTAAATCTGTGACTTTGCGTACATCATTTGCAAACGTTAGAATAAAACACTTTTTACTAATGAACCAGTAAATGTATGTAATATTTTTTGTTTGTTTCGCAAACTAAGCCGAAGCATGGAGTGTTTTTAGACTACAGGATCACAGGTAAAAAATATTATCTGCAACTAAGGTAGTTGCTGGGGCATGAAAGCAGACATTTACGGCTGCACCCTAAGTTAACATCGAGCCAAATCAGTTCCGTACATAACCCAATACGCAGATTCTTACAGCGTATGGTCACACTTTTTAGCTGTGATAATCGCACTGAAGGATAAAGCGTAACGTTGGAGGTATAAGAGGAAAGGAACTTCATTAGGATGTTGCAGAAGAGGAAAGCATCTTGGGTGGGAAGCATATTATGCAGGAGGTTTCTTTTTGAAAGGATAATTGAGGGAAAGGTAGAAACGAAAAAGAGGGAGATGAAGAAGAAATTCTGGTATATTATCAGAATGGAAGTAGTTCCAAGCAAATGAAGGAGGATGCCAGGAAGAGAAAGAGATGAAGAATATTCTAGTTCATACATGTCCGAGGACAGATTAACTGAAAGATGAGAAATGTTACACACGTAATTGTTGACGGTGTGTGTGGCATATTGTAGGAAACTTTTATAAACGGATCTAACTTATACCCCTTGTGAGTGTGTGAGATACACTTATTATCCAGAAGATATGACCGCCTATGTAATAGTCGGTATGCACATCTTCGGCACGCATAACAGGACAGACATGTCTTGTAATGGAAGCAGTAGGGCCTTAGTAGGTCGCTAGAGAGAACTTGCACCAGCTCAGCAAACACAAGTCTCCAAATTTCCGTAAATTTCGGCTAGGAGACGATGAGCTCGGACGCCATGTTCTCTCATATCCTGGATGTGTTCGATCGGATTGAGATCACGCGATTTGAGGGCCAGCACCACAAATGCAACTCGCTACTGAGTTCCTCAAACCACTGCATCACACTCCTGGCCTTTTCAAATTGTGCATTATATTGTTGAAAATTCTCACTGACGTTAGCACACATGATTGTTATGAAGAGGTCTACATGATCAGCAATTTATGTACGATATTTCTTGGCCGTCATGGTGTCTTGCACGTGCGCCACTGCACTCATGGATGCCCACGTGAATGTTCCCCAGTGCATAATTGGGTCGGCGCTAGATCGTCTCCGTCCCGCTTGACAGGTGTCTAAGAACTCTTCCCCCGGAAGACGACGGATACCCACATTGTCATCGGTATGCTAATAGAACGTACCAAGATTCTATCAGTGCGGCAATATTCAGCGTCGATCGTTACATGCCTGTTTCAGTCGCATTTTTCGAAGTCGTAGTGTTAACTTTGATACATACGTGGGTCGTCAAGTACTGGGGCTCATCATTAGATATATTTGGCGCCATGTCTGGTCCGACACACTTCTTCGTTGCCCAGCTTTAAAGTCTGGTGTAAGTTCAACCATAGCTAACCAACGTCCTGTTTTACCAGTCCGTCCAGCCTAAGACGTCCGACATGATGCGTGGCCGCTCAACCGCCATGAGCGCTTTCCAGAACGATCCAGCCGAGCCACCGGTCATCAGAATGAGCTCTTGGTCGAACTCAGATGAATCGCATGCTGTCCCTATTTAACACGCGGACAGCATGATCAATGATATTTCATGCACCCTACATGTGTCGTCTGACTAGCATTTATTCCTCGTAAGATAATTCTGATATCGTTTGAATGTGTTTATATCGATAGTTGGGAGGTGGTCATAATGTTCTGTCGGACAAGTGTATCCCCCCCCCCCCCCCCACCATCCCACCACTGCGGGAAATGACTAAAACATAGAAGTTTTTCACATGCTTTAAGAATCTAACACTAAACTCTCGTAATGACATAGTTTATCTGTGTTGTGTCAAAAAATGTGTTTCCTACGTTTTGTAAATTTTCCACATGTTCACCATATAATGCTGGACAGGGGAGTTTCTTATGTATGAGAGCTTGCACATCGATAATAGGCACACGATCGCTTAAACAACGCTGATTTTCGTATCTTGAAGGTAATCTTACTTCATGACTGATGGTTTGTAATGAATATATAGTGTTGTGGGGGTGTTATTGGTAGGACGACCTAGGTACACTTCAACAGAAAGATCACACAAATATAATGCCATATGTGACAGTTCTTACAAGTAGATAAATACACAACTTTCAGTGTCATAGGTCTATTTGCCGTCATTCGCATAAGTTAGTTTAAGTAGTTTGTAAGCCTAGAGACGGATGACCAGAGTGGTTAAGACCCATATATTTACATATTTACAAACTTTTGAACATTGAAAGGTAGAATGTGACTGTTAAAGTTCTCACAGCTGTGAAAACTTGAAAGATCTACCGACAGTCCGCGATAATTTCTCAGTCTTGAGGCACTTTATGAGGGTGAGGTCTGCGTAGCGCAGCATTTTGTCCTAACTGTAGTTTACCTTCGTGACGCAATGTACTCTGCCTATGCCGAGCGGTCTAAAGCGTCTCGCTGCGGAGCGCGCGGTTGCTCGCCGTGGATGTTCGAGTCCTCCCTGGGGCATGGGTGTGTGTGTTTGTCCTTAGGTTAGTTTACCTAGGTTTAAGTAGTTTGTAAGCTACGGACTGATGACCACGCAGTTTGGTCCGATAAATTTAAAAACATTTGAACATTTGTACTCTGCCTAACACGCCGTATACGTCGAATATTTAACTACACTTCGGCCAATCAGGATTCAAACTCTTGATATTTTGTCGTACAGCGCAGCCTCTTGCGGAAATATATGAACTTCTACCACCAACTGCCTGCGTACCCGCATCGATAATGGTGTAGTTTTCTTTGGTATCATCACAATATGCGTCACTTCGTGTACTATGACAAATGCGAAGACTACAGGAATAGAACAAACCCAACAACAATCGATGGACAGTTAATAATTTAAAAAAAAACGGCCATGAGGAATATTTGAAAACGGTTCTCCTGTTTTGCATTGAAATACCGTGAATATAGCACCACGACGCCTGGGATCTTCCCTCTCACGTTATCTAACAAATTCTGAGGTTGTAACTCTCATTGTTTCTGTTTCCTTTCTTTATTCACTGTTCCGTACAACTTATTCCTGTCTCCGTCATTGTTTCGCGTTCAGTATTTCACGAGCTATCCAGTGGACGATCTCACCACTAAATCTGAGGGAGTGAGTTCGCTGGAGAGATTCCCTCGTATGCGTCACTTGTATGATTCGTTGATGACACATGAAAATTTGTGTCAGGCCAACAATAGGATCCGGATTTCAACATTTAAAAGTGTTCAAATATTTGTAATGCTATGGGTCCAAACTACATTGTTCATCAGTCCCTAGTTTTTCACACTACTTAAACTGACTTAAACTAACCTAAGGACAAAACACACATCCATGCACGAGGGAGGATTCGAACCTCCGACGTGGGAGACCTCGCGATCCGCAACGTGGCGCTTCAGTCCGCTCGGCTACTCCCGCACGGCTTTCAACATTTCATCAAGAGTTCACCTTAACCATTTTCTCTTTCCTTGGGTATATCATTTATTTGCAGTCTTTGGGTCATCTATCTTCTATGTTTATCAATACGTCATGTACTCAATTTTGTCATTATTCAGGACTGCCAACAATCTGATAGAAAACTCTAAGCAACCGTACAGGCTAACATACTGGACCCCATTAACACATTGACTGCCGCGATGACGTCAGAAGCCCGCCAGAGCTGCATGCTCCCGCTTGGCACCTAACGTGTTAAAGGTGAAGCATTGAATTTAAATTTGTGCTGCGGCCGGGAATCGAACCATGACCTCCATGCACACTACGCAGACGTCTTAACACCTTTATTTTATTAATTAATTTTTTTTTTCCTCCCTCTCCGTGCGTCGCGGGAGGTTCTGTTTCTCGCGGTCGCTAATCGTGTTTGTTCGTTGTTGTTCGAAGGGTTCTTCGCTCATCTTTTTCATTACAGAGGGCATTGGGTTCTTTGAGCGGGCGCGCTGAGCCACGGTACGCGGCTACTACTCGAGCACCGCAACACTCGCGATTAACGCGCCCCGGAATAGTCTAAGTACGACTTCCCTCCACGTCACAAACTCTAGTTCAGCTTCTGTGTTACATGAAATATTGCCACAACTGCTAAGTCTCTCCATGCATCAGAACAGCACCTCGGCAATGGACATATCGGATCATTCCTGCCTGACTTTTACCTGAGGCTAAGGTGATCATTATAATTATAAATTTATATAACCTGAGACTGTTTTGCGTCTCGAAAATGTCAAAGACATTAAAGTTAAAGGTGAAGCGTGTATTTGACATTTTCGAGACGGAAAACAGTCTCAGGGTATATAAAATTATAATTATAATGATAATGGAATCCATTCACAGACGTTCCTGTCGGACAAAAATTTCCATATGCCACGTATACTCTGTACATACCCTATACATTTTCCCCAGTATCCGAGACTCTCGCACGCAGCTACGAATTTATTAATTGTCACAGTATTTAATTTGAATTGTAACGTTATGTGCAGTGCCCTCTTTAACGACTTGTCAATGCAATGTCCAATAGACATGCATGAATGCATGCATGCATGCGTGTAGCGACAGATCGAAAGATACTTGTTTCCAAATAACTTGACAAATTGCGTCGTTGTTATTGTTTTTGAAGGTGGTAGTTTCGAGCTCAACAAGGTGTACGCTGCAGTGTATTAATATGAGCACATTTACACTGAAAAATGGCATATGGTAACTGCAGAGTTACGTGTTACCTACATTAAAAACTGCATCAAACTCTACGATGCTTACATTGTGCCTCACGCTGTTAATGATATGTATTTATAAATATATGGAAAATAGAATACATTTCCTCAATATATACTGCAGCTTATGTAGTTAGTTAATGTGCTCAATCAATAAAGTTCAAAAATGATCGTAAAGAAACTCGGTCATTCGGAATAGTGCACTTATTAAAAAATAACAACATTGCACCGACTATCTCACTGACATAGGGTGCTGCATTATCATGCAAATAGGGTCTTGGAGTAATTGGTAGCATTCGTTGGAAATTCTTTATAATTGTACCTGAAATACGTCGTAACATTATCTAATGAAACAGATTGCAAAATGGCATTATTCACTCTGCAGTGTACTGTGAGCGGATATGATATTTCCTGGCAGATTTAAACTTTGGGTCGAGCCTGGATTCGAACCTCCGACCTTTGAGTTTCGCGGGAAAGCTCTCTACCGACTGAGCTATCCTGACACGCTTCACGACCCATCTTCACATCTCTACTTCTGCCAGGACATCGCCTCTTACTTTTAAAAATGTTATTGGGGTAACTAAGGCGGTAGGGACGAGCCGTAAAGCTTACCAAGATAGCTTAGTCGTTAGAGCGCTAGCCTGCGAAAGGCAAAGGTCGCAGGTTTGAATCCTAGTCCGAAACATTGTTTTAGTCTGCTACGAAGTTTAAGAATAAGATAACATTTACCTATGTTTCAGGGTATTTGAATCACTGTACAGAACAAGCAAGGCATTAACAAATATTCAGATTCTCATACACCTAACCACCCCATAAAATAAAACACACACACACACACACACACACACACACACACACGCACACAAAGACACCTGCACACCAATGTGAATTATATGCAAAGGTAAATAATGTTTCATATGAAGACTGTAAATTAAAATGAATTCCGCAGAGTTTTAGCAGGGTGGTCTACATAACAAGTAAGAGTGTATAATACCAGTATAATGAATTACAATGAATTCTACTATACTTTGATAACTCTACGTTTAACACAAAACGGGAATCCTCTCTATGTTGCAATAATTCGTGTACTAATTATCGTGCCCACTATGTAAATGCTCTTCAACCAAACAGGTATAAAAATGTAAATAAGGGACAGATCTCTCTGTCGTCGTTTCTGATCCAAAGACAACAGCTATTGCCTGCGGAACAATTAGGACATGTTGAGTTACCCGCAAAATTGTAAAATCTTTACAGCAATTAGTACATACAATGTGGAAATTATAAGAACTGTGACGGGTTAATATCCTACAAGATGGTCTTCTACACGTTTACGGAGTCATGACTACGTGGAATTACACACTACCACTGCCTTCAGAATAGCTTCGGCCCTGGGCGACGGGTGTGCTCCTTCTCGGGTTGATTTCTTCCAGCCACCTGGCCGCTATCTTAACTACTTCCCCCTTACCTCTGCCGTCGACAACGCCCGCTAGCCATCACGTCTGAAGAACAGTTACAACCCCGCCGCTCGCCGCTACAGCGCAGGGAGCAAAGTCGTTAATGGCTCTCACATGCTGAAGGCCGAGATATAATCTGTCTTCTCCTTCTTTCCTTCCTAAAACCTCAAGGAAATCAACAAAGAGATAGACATTCTGTTGGAGAAATATGTGTATCCATTACCCCCATACAGCACTCCAAGTGTTAGGAAATGATTCGTTTCTGTACGAAGTTAAAATTCTTAATACAGTGGCAAGGAATACCGTAGAGTAAGAAAGACGTTCTCTTGACCAGAGTATGAAAAACCAACACAGTGATCTTGAAGATTATTATTTATTAATACTGTGATATTTATAAGACATCATTGAAACTGAAATGTATGAATTACTAAAAACTACCTCATGACAGCTACAATGAAATCATGCGGTATTCAGCATATCAACCATTATGATGCTGGATCTACTGAAGAAATTTCACATAAATATCAGTTTAAGACATTTTTCATTCGACCTATCTTAAAAAAAATATGTTCAAATGTTTGTAAAGCTTATGGGACTTAATTACGCGGTCATCAGTCCCTAAACTTACAAACTACTTATGAACTAGCTTATACTAAAGACGGCACAAACATCCATGCCCGAGGGTGGATTCGAACCCCCGACGGGAAACGGCCTCGCACATCGTAACACAGCGCCTCAATACGCTCGGCCGCTCCGCCGCGGCGACTTACCTTACATTTAGTTATACATTATTTTACAGCAATAAATGAAGCACATACTCATTTCATTAAAACCGCTATATCGATGTAAAACAACTTCCAGACGCCGCTGCCCCTTTCACTTTTCTTTCTAATGGCATGTTCTCGAATAATATGTTCTACTGAGTCTGGTTATTTTTCCAGGTGAATATAAAGCCAAAATGGTCTCTTGACCGATCTTTGAATCTGTAACTGAGTCAGCATATACCGTAAAACTTCATTCTGTAAGTATTCGAATACATCGCGTCCATATGTAATCTAAATCGTAATCCAGAACTCACACAAACCATTTTGTATACAGCGCCACCATAGGTTCCATCGTTGCAAGGCTAAAGCACTAATATCCCTTCAGCTGCACAGGAAGAATTTTACTTATTGACATTAAGTGTTTCGACTAAGTTTCCTGAATGTCTCCCGCTATTTTTAACCACTGCCGATGCCTTTTTATTAGCACAGAAATGTCACTACTGCCCTATACTTTTATCTGCCATAAATTAAATATCGCAATTGAGTTTACCAAATGAGATATTTGTTTTTCTGAGACAGAAATTACTCAACGCAGATGTATAAAACATTAGTTCCTGCAAATCACATTGAAGTATCTATCATACAGTGCTACTATACATTTAGCTTGTAAAGAAAAAATTCAGCACAATATCCTCCCGAGAACATACCAATGTAAGCGAGTAGACAGAAAGGGTGGTAATATGCTGTTAATTTGCTGATCACCCTGAAACCTGATAAAAGTAAACAATTCCCATAATATACTCGTTACAATGTATGATGTATTTACTGTTTTCCTCTGAGACAGGCCAGTACAGCAGTGATACTCCAAAAGCACGAATTTTTCTTTGTTTGCTATTAAATGCCACAAAAAACAATTTTTGGTACAGAAACAATAAGTAACAAGTAAGATGAAACAAGTCGTAACGAAGATGGTATTACTGACAATGAGGGCGGTATCAGAGCAGTAGGAACGCCAATTTAAGTTTCTGATAAAGTCCTCAGTAGAGGAACAACAGTCTCCAAACCACTCCGAGGGCTCGATATGCTGGGTTGGTTGCAAAGTTTAATTTGCCTTGGGCACAACTTCTACTTCCTTCTCTCACTTCCCCTCCCAACACCTATGGGTGTCGTGAAGTTCGCCAACTACCATGGGTGGATGAAACTGTACAAGTAAATCACACGCCATGTTGGTGTTTCATAATGATGTTCCCAACTTCGTTATCTGTTGTAAGCCTTTCATCAAGCAGATCACTATCGTCTCCTACAAAATATATTCCTGTTGTGGTTAATGAGTTATATAGATTGATTTGAAAATACTCGGCTTAAGGAATTCATAGAATATGTGTTGGGTAAGTCAAATTACGCTACAAAGGAAGGAATAACAAGAAAGTTTGTTGATAGTCCTATCAGCAAAAACGGAGATATGTACAAAGTTCTTATATCAGGGACTGATGACCTAGCAGTTTAGTCCCCTCTGAACAACAGCGATCTTATATAATCTATAGGTTAAAACAATTGAATATGTCCTCAATTTCGAAACAATACGGTATTTCCGGTTTTGTTCATCACATGGAGTAAATTTAATTAGTAATTACGAAAATTGATAATGAACAACTATTAGTGAGTATTGCAGAAAGTTTCTGTTTTCTTGGATGTTTATGCCCGGCTATTCATGAAGAAGGAACACATGTCACGTACTCGTGTATCTAAACTTACAAAACATAGAAGTATTAATCCAAAGTTCTTGGACAGAGCAATATGTAAAGTTTTAACAGCCCGAGTAAACGTAGCAGTCACGATCGCACTGACGCTGTCGCTTGTCACGTTGACAGTGTAGTGGGGACAATGGTGATACAACAATAAAAAAGCAATTTGGGTGCTGTAGTTAACTAATCCGGAGTCTTTTATTGGAGGTCAACGTACTTTTCACCGTCGGTTTAGTAGGAGCACGCTTCGGCATAAACATTTTTACAAGCGGAACAGAAAGTTCGCAGCAAATGTTTGCATCTGAAAACGGAAAAACAAAGGGCGTCCAAGCCGATCGAATGAGAATGACGAGAAAGGAGGAAAAAAAACCACGCTTTGAGCAGGTAAGAACCACTCCTCCTGAAGTCGTAAAAACTTGCGTTATTGCAAGCATTTCATCATGAAGACCACATCAAAACCACAAATTTTGTAGATTAGACTACATTAATACTAGTTCCATACATCATAAATACATTTCGCAATAATGTGGAACGTGTCAGTTTAACAAATGGTGTCTGTACATGACGCACAATATTTTAAGGATTTTAATTTTTTTATTCAATTTTTTTTAATTTTAATTTTTATTTATTTATTTTTTGGTAAAATTACTAAGTTTTATCTAAACCTTTATCTAAAGTGTAGAAGGAGTTACCATTCAGAAATTCTTTTAATTTATTTTTAAATATTAGTTGGCTACCTGCCAGACTTTTGTTGCTACGTGGAAAGTGACCAAAGATTTTTGTGGCAGCATAATTCATCACTTTCTGTGCCAAACTTAAATTTATCCTTCAATAGTGAATATCACCCTTTCTCCTAGTGTTCCAGCTATGAACACCGTTATTACTTTTAAATTGATTCCGATTTTTAATAACACATTTCATAAGTGACTATATATATTGTGAAACTACAGTGAAGTTCCCCACATCCTTAAATAAATGTCTGCAGGATGATCTTGCGTGGGCTCCAGCAATTATGCTGATTACACGCTTTTGTGCAATGAATACTTTTTTACTAAATGTTGAATTGCTCCAGAATATGATCCCATAAGAAAGCAGTGAATGAAAATAGGCATAGTAGGCTAATTTACTGAAATGAATCTTATCAAACTTTACAATGATCCTGATAGCGTAAGTAGATGAACTCCAACGTTTAAGCAGATCTTCAATGTGTTTCTTTCAATTCAAACCCTCATCAATGAAAACACCTAAAGATTTTCAATATTCTACCTTAGATACAGATTTCTGTTCAAAGTCTATATTTATTAATGGTGTCATGCCATTTATTGTATGAAACTGTGTGTACTGGGTTTTAACAAAGGTTAATGAGAGTCCATTGGTAGAAAAGCACTTAATAATTTTCTGAAAGACATCATTTACAATTTCATCAGTTAATTCATGTTTGTCAGTCGTGATAGCTATACTTGTATCGTCAGCAGAAATATCTATCTTAGAATCTTCGAGAATATAGAACATCAAGTCATTAATATATATTAGGAAAGAAACTACCTATTTCAACTTTCTGCACTCACTCTTCAAGTTAATTATGATTTAAACCAGTTGTGCACTGTCCTACCCATACCACAACACTTTAGCTTATCTAGAGGAATTCCGTGATTTATACAATCAAAAACCTTTGACAGATCACAAAATATCCCAACGGGTGGTGTCCGGTTATTCTGAGCGTTTAATATTTCATCACTGAAGGTATAAATAGCATTTTCTGCTGGAAAGCTTTTCTGAAAAATATACTGACATTTTGTTAGAACTTTATTTTTACTAATAAGTGAAGCTACTCCGGAATACATAACTTAAAAAATGGATAAAGCAGTCAGAAGTGAGATTGGGCGATAATTTCTGACATCAGAGGTATCCCCTTTTTATGCAATGGTTTAACGATAGCACATTTTAGTCTATTAGGGATAATACCCTGCTTTAAACAGCCATTACATATGTGCCTAGTAATCCTACTTATCTCTTGGGAACGAGTTTTTTATACTCTGATGGAAATGCCATCAAATTCCATGTGCGTTTTTACTCTTAAGAGAGTTCTTTATTTTCCTAATTTCTGAATTACAGGTGGGTGGAATTTCAATTGTATCAAATTGTGTAGGTATGACCTCTTCGAATAACTGCCTTGCTACTTCTGATGAACATTTAGAACCTATTCAGTCATTGAAAATGTTTTCAACTTGCGACTCTTTGTTAGTAAACTTTTAATTTGCTTTGAGCGTACGACCCTCTTCCTGTGTTCTTGGTTGCCCTGTATCCCTTCTAATAACATTCCAAATTGTTTTAATTATATTACTAGAGGAACTAATCTCAGACTTGATGCACATCCTTATGGATTTTTAAATAACGTTTGATAGTGTAGCACAGTAGTTTTTATAATATTTGATTGTTTCTGGGTCATTACTCTTCCTAGCGGATAGATATAGTTCCCTACTTCGGTTGCAAGAGATTTATTTTCCTTTAATAAGCCATGGTTTTTGCATGGTTTCTTATAATTGTGTTGTTGTTGTGGTCCTCAGTCCGGAGACTGGTTTGATGCAGCTCTCCACAGTACCCTATCCTGAGCAAGCCTCTTCATCTCCACATAAGAACGGCAACCTACATCTGTCTGAATCTGCTTACTGTATCCATCTCTTGATCTTCCCCTGCGATTTTTTCCCCATACACTTCCCTCCAACGCTAAATTCACAATTCCTTGATGTCTAATCTATCCCTTCTTTTAGTCAAGGTATGCCAGAAATACCTTTTCTCCCCAATTCTGTTCAGTACCTCCTCATTAGTTACACGATCCACCCCCCTAATCTTCAGCATTTTTCTGTAGCACCATATTTCAAAAGCCTCAATCCTCTTCCTGTCCGCACTGTTTATCGTCCATGTCTCACTCCCATACAAGGCAACACTCCATACAAATGCCTTCAGAAAGGACTTCCTTAGGTTTAAATCAATATTCGATGTTAACAAATTTCTCTTTTTCAAGAACGCTTTTCTACCCATTGCCATTCTGCATTTTATATCCTCTGTACTGCGACCATCATTTGTTATTTTACTGCCCAAGTAACAAAACTCATCTACCTCCTTTATTGCTTCGTTTTCCAATCTAATTCCTTCAGCATCACCTGATTTTCTTACACTGCACTCCATTACCCTAGTTTTGCTCTTGTTAATGTTCATCTTATATGCACCTTTCATCACACTGTCCATTCCGTTCAATTGCTCTTCCAGGTCCTTTGCTGTATCTGACAGAATTACCATGTCGTCGGCAAAACGCAATGTTTTTAATTCTTCCCCCTGAACTTTAATACCTTCACCAAATTTCTCCTTGCTTTCCTTTATAGCTTGCTCATTGTACAAATTGAACAACAATGGAGAAAGACTACAACCCTGTCTTACTCCCTTTCCAACCACTGCATCCCTTTCATGCCCTTCAACTCTGACAACCGCTGTCTGGTTTTTGTACAAGTTGTAAATAACCTTACGCTCCCTATATTTTACTCCTGCTTGCTTCAGAACTTGAAAGAGTTTATTCCAATCAACATTGTCAAAAGCCTTCTCCAAATCTACAAAAGCTAGAAATGTAGGTTTGTCTTTTCTTAATCTATCTACTAGGATAAGCCGTAAAGTGAGTATAGCCTCCCGTGTTCCTACATTTCTCCTGAACCCAAACTGATCTTCCCCGAGGTCGGCTTCTACCAGCTTTTCAATCCTTCTGTATATAATTCGTGTTAATATTTTGCAACCATGACTTATTAAACTGATGGTTCTGTAGTTTTCGCACCTGTCTGCACCTGATTTCTTAGGGATAGGGATTATAATATTTCCATTTCCCTTTTTAAATTTTCTAATTTTCCTACTCGATTAAGGGATCCAACATTCCACGCTCCGACCCGTAGAATGCCAGTATTGTCTTTCCTGATGATCACATCCTCCTGAGTAGTCCCCGTATCTTGGTCTATAAAAATTTATCTATTAATTTGCTGCTGTAATTTACTACACGAGTAGAAAAATCAATTACGGATGTCAGATTCAAGGAGCAAAGTAAGATCTCCAGGCCATTCATCTTATTAATCTTATTACACTCTTTCAGTGAATCAACAATGAAATCACCACAAATAATAATTTGCTTCGCCCTGTCTGACAGACAGTATTACATGTCATCCGAGGTTTCCACAAATGAATGGAAGCTTCCTGAAGGGGACCTATACACTGTTACAATTACAAAGAGAGTCATCACTTACATTAAGCTTACAGGCACATACTTCATTATGTTCCTCCACACAAAAGATTTTTGTTTCTAAATTTTTTACACTGTTATAGCTTTTGATGTATATCCCAACTCCTCCTATTACCTTACTATCTCTATTTACATGTGCAGCTAGTTTATATCCACTGATATTAACATTTTGCATACCAGTGACAATGTGATGCTCCGACAGGCATAGTATATCTACTACGTTATCTGTTTTTATATCACCTAAACTAGCTAGTAGCTAATCTATTTTATTCTTTAGTCCTCCAATATTCTGGTGAAAAATGCTAACATTATTTTTTTTAACTTTACTGTTGTGAGAATCTTGGGATTTTTAACATCTTTAGCACCTGCCTGCTTCTCATTCGACACTGATCTTAGATTAAAAACGAAGTATTTACATTAATTGCACTGTCTCACTTAAGGATTTTGCTATCAACCCAGCCAGTTTCCCTTTCCCTTTCTTACTGAGATGCAGGCGATTCTACTTTATATGGAAATAGAAAATTTTTCTCACCTATTATTTTTCTCCAGCGAATACACGTTTCATCTTTCTGATAAAGATAATCGGCATACCGATATCACTTAGGTAAGTGAAAATCCGCTCTCGGTTATTGAACATAAAGGAGATTCATCTCCATTAACGACTTCTGTGTCATACTGCAAGGTTTAGGGAGCTTTCTTCTTCATGGATAAACCTGTGACAAGAATAACCCATGTAGACGTGCTTCTAAACTCATTATTTCATCAACTTGGAAAAGATTCAAATGACTTCATATAAACGCAAGAGGGTGTTACACCTCATTTACATACTCTAGTAAGACCTTATGTTAATGACACCTTTCTGCGATTTTGTATTGAACGTTGAGGAGCAGATGATCAACATCAACCTCGGAGTCCTACTTAAGACTACGCCGTTACTATAAATAAGGTTTCTGTGTAGCTCCGTCGCTATATGATTGTCTGCAAGGCCTTAGCTGTCTTAGGTGCTCCTGTCGCACAGCTTGTGACTTTAATCTGTAGTGTTACATAAAAGACCGCTACCTTTCCCGTCCCCCCGCATGCGTGACACTCTTGAAATTCTGCCACGTCGAAATGCTGAAGTTGTGATATCGATAACGACTGACAAACTCTTTGTATGTGCCATGAAATGAGCCATGTGTGACTTTTTAGGCTCTCACGGAATATCTGTTGCAAATACAATTCGCGGGTTTGCCGCGTGGAGAATATTGTCCATCTCCCACAATATTTCATCCAGACAACTGGACGGCGGCGGTATTTATCAAGGCGGCAGCAGAGAATACGCAAGCGCGAGAGGCCGTTCAGTGTTGGTCGGCAGCGACGCTCTTGGGGACCTTGCTGGTAGCCTATAAGACGCCTTCCGAGCGTGCGTCGTGGGAAATTACTTTGCTGTCATACGCTCCTGTCGTGGAAATTGGAACTAGGTATCTGCTTTCCTTTGTGTATAAGTTTTTCTCGTTTCTCCTGTTTTGTTTTGATTGCAGCCATTTCTAGGATCCAGGTCGCGCTCATTTCAAAACCTGCATCCCTGTTGATAGAATTGTCCGCCGTACGAATGTGTACGGTATACTTCAAAATACTGTCCCAAAATGATCTCACTGACGATAGAACTTCAGTTTTCTCATAACACATCCGATGACCTGTATCCAAGCAGTGCTCTGCTACCGCTGACGTACTAGTTTGTTCTAGGCGTTGGTGTTCAGTACAGCGCTCTTGCACCGTTCGACATGTCTGCACTATGTAAGATTTTACGCACTGACAAGGTATTTTGTATAAGCCGCGTTTTCAAAGGCCTCGTTCGTCTTTGACCGAGCACAGCGAACTCCTTAATTTTTCTTTCGGACGAAAAACACATTAGATGTCGTGTCTCTTGAGGATTCGCTCTAGTCGTGGTCACAAGCCAGCAAAACATGCTAAGAACGCCGTGTCAGTGGGTGTCTCCGTATCTTCGTCAACATCCTTTCGTACAAATTGCTTCGATCGAAATGCATTGCGTATTTGTCACTCAAAATAATCGTTTTTCTGAAACAGTTCTTAGGTGTTGTAATGCACCTGGTAAATCTCAGTGTTTGCGACCACGTGTTCCCTGTGTAGCAAAGAGCGTAAGACACTACCGCGTTGTGTAGGATGACAAATTGTGGCCTGCAAATATAGCTCTGTGTGAGTGCTTTGCGGTAGACACTGTGACCCAGAGTACCATTAAAGTTTCTTTTTACCATAACATCCTTGAACGGTAAACTTCCACCTCTTTCCACCTCCATGTCACGAACTGGATATTTGGATGAAGAGAGTTGAGATGCTGGAGAAACGTGGGTAACGTCTCTTTTCCGTGAGCCCACACCACAAAAGTTTCGTCCACATACCGCCAGGAACAAGAATATTGCAGACGTGCCGACTCAAAGTTTTTCCAGAAAAACGTTAGCCACCATGGGAGATAGTGGAGTCCCCATGGCAAACCTGTCGACTGTAGAGCTTTTTCCTCTAAGTCTTCCATAAATAGTTGGCCACCATTGGAGATACAGGACTCTCCATGGCGATTCCGTCCACTTGTTAAAAATACTTGTTGTTGAATAAGAAGTATGTTGAGGTAAACACATGCTAGAACAATGCCACAATACATTGAGTTTGCGGCCGCTGTGGGAATTAAACGACGAGCAAGTGCTGCTCTAGTGCGGGAACGGGTACGTTATACGCAACGAGAATTGCATATGGTGTAAAAGAAATTGCTATCATTACATCTCAAGATCTCTTCAAGGGTATCAGCTGAATCCTGGGATTTTATAGAGAGCGCTACTTACGTCTAGCTGACTGTACTGAACATGTGAAGAACCGGCATGTGTCAAAATACAACAAAATACAATCTTCTTTAGACCCAAGCAGAAGAAAAAAATAAAATACGTCGAGGCAGCGTGTTTGATCTCATGGGTAGGATCTTGGACGACGCAGCCGTTTCGGTGTTCGAGAAGGATTTGAACTTTGCGCCAACACCAGGGACAGCTCCGATTCGTGATGTTATAGCTGGGATAGAGCAAGAAATTTTGAAATTTCCCAGTGAAGTTGCAGAGGAGATTAGGAGAGACGTTTGCAGAATCCTGACCAAAGCTAAGCCGAAGAAAGTGCATATCTCTTCAGCAGAAAGGAAGGCTATGAGTGACTTGAGGGCAGATAAAGATCTCGTAATTTTACTTGCTGGCAAGGGAAACCCCTCTGTCGTTCTCTCAAGAACTGAGTAAAACTCCAAGATCGAGCTACTTCTTGACGACAGTGTATATCGCAAGCTGAGAGAATATCCGACTGCAAGATTCAGAAGAAAACATTAGACATAATTGAAATGAGTTATATTCCGAATAACGTTATGAAAGGACTGCAGCAACAGTTTCCAGTTCTTCTAAGAATGTTCGGTCTACCGACGTTCCACAGGGAAGGGATTCCTTTTAGTCCAATTGTGAACAATATTGGGGCGCCTACCTATTTCTTGGCTAAATATCTCGCCTCTCAATTGTGACCACTTCTAGGCAATTGTGTACACCTCATCCGATTCGGAAGACTGCATACAACGCCTGAGAACTCTTAATGTACAATCAACAGATCTCTTGGTCAGCTTCGACGTCGTATCTTTATTTACGAATGTACCTTTACAGGACTCATTGCAGCTCATCAGCATTAAGTTTGAAAAAGACATTGTGGCTTTGTTCGAGCACGTGCTTACCCCAACATACGGTACTTATTATTCAGAAACCAGTATTTGGAATACGTCGGCAGAGTCGCCATGGGGGGTTCTCTATCTCCCATGTTGGCCAACTATTTTATGTAAAACGTTGAGGAAAAAGCACTACGACCGGCATATCTGCAAACATCCTGTTTCTGGCGGAATGTGGACGACACATTTGTGTTGTGGCCTCGCGGAATAGAGACGTTAACCACTTTTCTACAGCATCTCAACTCGCTCCCCAAATAACAAGTTAACCATGGAGGCGAAAAGAGAGTTTACCGCTCCTGGATGTTATGGTAAAAAGTAAACTTGATGGTACTCTGGGTGTCAGTGTCTACAGATAAGCGACTCTCATAGAGATATATTTGCAGGCCACATGTTGCCATCACCCTGCACAACGCGGTAGTGTCTTACGCTCTTTGGTACACAGGGCAATATATTCAAATGTTTGTAGAGCTTATGGGACTTAATTACGGGGTCATCAATCCCTAAACATACAAGTTACTTATAAACTGAAACTTCCTGGCAGATTAAAATTGTGTGCCGGAACCGGGACTCGAACCTGGGACCTTTGCCTTTCGCGGGCAAGCGCACTACCGACTGTGCTATCCCGACACGACTCACGATGCCGCCTCACAACTCTACTTCCGCCAGTACCTCGCCTCCTGCTTTCCAAACTTCACAGAAGCTCTCCTGCGAACCACGCAAGACTAGCACTCCTGAAAGAAAGGATATGGTGGAGACATGGCTTAGCCACAGCCTAGGGGTTCCGGTTGTTGCCATAGCACCAATTTCCCATAATTACTGTTACTATGCACTACCTTTGTATCAGGACTTACCTACCTCATATGCTTAGACGTGTGGGTGTGAGTACTCCCGGACGATATACCAACCCCCCGAGGTTAAAATATGTGAAGGAGCCATCTCGGTCCCACTGGCAGCTAGGAATTTGTAAGTCTATCTAGACAAAGCTCAGCATGCTTACATATGCCTTAGATCAATGAAGAGCAGCAACATCCTCAGGGGTCACCCGTTAGCGACTGTTACAACTCAACAGACATGCGTACTATAAGCTGATAAAGCCCCTATATAATCAGGTTTATTTGTTATAGATTTTTACACCGTCTTCGCGATTCACTGCGACGAACACGTTCTCCCGCTTGCCACACAGTGGTCGCTGAAGCATGCCCAGAGATTACGGTAATGGAGGATTGATTGGTGGCACTTACCATTCCGCAACACAGGAACGCCGGGTTCACCAAGCCCCTGAAGGGCCGAAAAGTTCTATCATTTAAAGCAGCGCATTAAAGAAGCGCATAAGGTCGTACATTTGAATGAAGGCTGCCTGCTTTGACATGGACGGGAACTTTCTGATTATTCGAAGTGAGAATAAAGAAGGTGGCTTTAACTAACACTGTATCCTCCATCTTTACAATATTTTGAACACCAAGATATCGACACGTGAGAAAGGCTTTACTATAATTTTTAGTGTTGTGGAGTTCATTTTCAATTGCATACCCTCCAAGGAACTTAGTTGACAGCTTGGTGGGAACTGTAAGTCAGAACCAAGAGTTTAAAATTGCCCAACCTAAGTGGTGTGCTATTCTCTCTAACCCCCAATCTACATTGAAAGGCGAACAGTTCTCAAATGTAATTTCAATTCTCTTAAATGATCAAAACTACATGATCATTAACAAACGAGCATGTTAAATTGGGTGATAGTACTCACTAGTTGTACACCCATCCCAATGGGAGTCTAGAAGGTTATATCGAACGATCCATCCTAGGAGTAGGAAGGGCATAAAAATCCACCCAGACAAAGTTTCCGTTGCCTACGGGAGTCTTAACACAATTAAGGTTTGGCAGTACCCCCAGATGTTGTCTACAAAGAACTCACCAGCACGTGGACCAACTAGGGACTTAGTTTCTTTATAGAGATTTTTATCATCCCTGTGACTCAGGCGCTCAATTCAACATCCCCATTCCAAGTAACACACAACGTTCCACCGCCGAGCCACACTGTGGGTGCTGAATCGTGACCAGGTCCCTAGGTCAAGCTGATAGGTCACCAGGTTATGGAACCTACGTACATCAAGTTCATACTTATCAACTGAATGCTGAGCCGTCTGAAAGGAAAATATAGTGAAATATACCACAGACTTTAAGTTTTGCGTTAAACTTATTAATGACCTACGTACATAGCGAAATACTTCAAATACCACTTTTAGTTCCGTCAAACGAGTTGGATGGACCTCGTCTGAGACAAAGTAACAACCACTATCGTAGTGTCGTCACCGTTGGACAGTTCTTCAAATATGGCTAAAAGAAAAATCAAACGAAAATAGATAGTCGCTATGACACATTGCTGGCTGATTTCTGATCACATTTGGGAAACTGAAACTGACTGATGTTCCACGATATTTCACACGGAAAACACTCCAAAATGAAGATTCAGTAGGACTAATAATTTCTTATAAGATCCAGAACTAAGATTTTTTTGTTCCTCAACTAGCTTCATTAGGTCACCCTCCTTATCTCTAAACATGGCCTACGTATTGGAAAAACGAACAACTTTACATTTCAAAATATCCACGGGTGTACTGCCGGTCTATAGTGTCTAACGGGCACAGTGCCCGTTGGACACTATAGACCGGCAGTACACCCGTGGATATTTTGATTATCAAATACCCCGGGAGAAACTGAAGAATCACAACTTTACATTTGTCTAGACTCATGTAAAATATATAGCCCTTATTTGAAGTTAAATTCCATAAACCTTTAGCAAGCTGCAGCAATAACGATTATCACGATCGCTGCCGTGTGGCCGCCGGCGGCCACAGCAGGCGGCTCTGGCGAGCCTCTGACATCATTGCGGCAGTCAATGTGTTATTTGCAATATATTTCTTATAGATAGTCGTATTTTTTAAATCTTAAGATTAGAACTAATACATAACAGTCACTGTAATGAAGTATATGATACAAATTTTGAAAAGTATAGAATAAATAACAGACACAGTCATTGTGCATATTTCATTTCTGGTGATGCTTGATTTTGTAACACACGCGTAGGCGCGTCCTCGGTTCCGTTACTGATTCATCTCTCTGGCGCCTCCACGTACCAGTGTGCTCATGGGTACTGTATCGACTCACACGGCTAAGGTTGTAATTGTTGTGTAACCTGGCCACCGCCTGCGGCTTAGCTGAGGCTGTGCTCAAGTTTCCATTGTGGCTGGCACTAATGCCTCCCAACCACCGGCGTAACACCGCAGTTTTAACAGACTCCTAATTTGCGAGCACGTTCTTGTTGACGCTAGCGATTCCACAGACAACGGGCAGGAACAATGAGCCCCTATCGGTGGACATTTATAGTGCTTCCGTGGAATTACGAACACGGCACACATATTGTGACTCTGAAACTGAATGTTCTGGTTTCCGTCGCTTCTCTCAAAAGTTACACAGAAATAGTTACGTAGCACGGTGATTTTGTATGCTTTAAAACTGCTTGGAAAACTGTAAGGTGCCAAATGAGATCCTCTTGGCGCCGAGATAATTCGTGCAACAGCTATTATCTTCCGACATTGCAACTTTATCAACTAACTAGTGTCACTGCTATTTGGAAGTCCCTTGGGAATTGAAAGAAGAATGGTCACTTACACATATTCGTACTGTAACTCTGTATTAATATAACGAAATACTAAGGGAAATGAGTACTTCATCAGTCCTCTGTTTACATGTTCAGCAACTTTACATGTAATCTTAGGGCCTTCTGCAACTGTACTGCATGGGTCACGTTATCCTTAAAAATTATCCCCACATTTAATGTTGAACATCTATAGAAAATGAGTTACATGATTTGACGATGCTAATAATAATTTTTAAACGGACTGAGAGAGTGATAAATATACAAAAAACTTGGATTAAAAGTACTATCAATCGAAATAGTTATGATAATGAACGGAATTACACTGAATGTACGTGACGTGAGTGACCTAGCTTTGCTACAATATAGTCTATTTTCCAGCTAAGTGCCTGTGGTATAGTTGCACAAACATTTAGCTGCCTTCATGTTTTCTGATGTAATTCTTCATGCTTTCCCGGCGAGATCTTGACATTTTGGATAAACGGGATTACTGCCGGATGTATGCGTCGTTCTGGCACAATATTTCGGCCGCGTAACTCGCTGCCTTCTTCAGGTGCTACCTGAGACTGTCGTTTTTGGAGGACCTGGTCCACTATTTATGCCCAGCAGACGCTAGGCGCTTTGTCTGCGGTCCGCGCCCAGCTGGCGCTGCTTGTAGGATGTTGTCTCTTCCCTGGCGTTCCGTCGGACGTCCGCGCCCCAATCGGCCGCCATCTGTGGCAGCGGCTACTCTCTGAGGCCCCTCCCACGTTGGGTGCTCCCTCCGCGGTCCGCGCCCGTCTGGCGCTGCTCCTGAGGTGTTGTGGCTTCCCTTGTGCTCCAACGGACGTCCGCGCCCATCTTGTCCACCATCTGTGGTCGGTGCAGCTGTCTGAGGCCCTTCTGGCGTCAGGCGCTCTGATCTTGGTCCGTGCCCGCCTCGCGCCTCTCCTGAGATGTTGTGGCTGCGCAGATGCTCCAACGGACATCCGCGCCCGCCTCGGCCGACGTCTGCTGCTATAACAGCTGTTTGAGGCCCCTCCTGCATTGGGCGCTCCATTCGCGGTCCGCGCCCGCATGGTGCTTCCTCTGAGGTGTTGAAACCTCCCTGCTGTTCCGACGGACGTCCGCGCCCAGCTCGTCCACCATCTGTGGTCAGGGCAGCTGTCTGAGGCCTGCCTGGCGTCAGGTGCTCTATTCTTGGTCCGCACCCGCTTTGCGCTGCTCCTGAGATGTTGTGGCTGCCCACATGCTCCAATGGACGTCCGCGCCCGTCTTGGCCGACATCTGATGCTATGGCAGCTGTTTGAGGCCCGTCTGGTGTCAGGCGCTCCGTTCTCGGTCCGCGCCCGCTTAGCGCAACTTCTGAGTTGTTTTTCTGATTGGTGGGAGCTGGATGTTTCAATGGGCAGTGCTTGATACCTTACGAGTCTTACTCACTTTTGCCGCGCGGTAATGGCCGCGCTGTCTGAGGCATCTTCTTACGAACTGCGCGGCCGCTCCCTTCGTAGGTTCGAGGCCTCGCTCGGGAATTGCTTTCTGTGTTGTCCTCGGCATATGTTATGTGTAGTTTGTGAGTCTAGGGATGGATGACATCATCAATTCGATCCTTTATGTTAACAAACATAAATCGCTTTACACACTTGAATCCCAGGAACGCCGTGTAGATCCTTATCTATGTAGAAAGGTTTAACATTCGTAAACCTGCTTGCTTTCCCTTTTATGGCTAAAAAGGCATGCAGAAATAATTCAGAGTTCTGTATGAGAAGGATAATGAATTCTACAACCGTTATCCGTGGCATTTTGTGGAACACATTTTTTACAGGGCTGGTTACAAGAAACCTTTTGCTGGATTGGGTGTTGATTTAGACGTACACCTCTTACTGTGGAAGTTGATTAGAAAAGTATTCCAAGGTATCTCAATCTGCGTTTTACGAATACCTAGGGGACAAAGATCCACTCCTACGGAGACACACTTGCTGAAGGTTTGTACAATGCTCACGATAGGGCTGATTAAGCCGAGATTCCATCCCCATGTTACAATGCTGAACTGAAGCATGACCATGGCTTGTAGTTACCGATAACTGGTGGTGGTCGCCAGCCCTAAGCTCCGTACGGCGCTTACCATGACGTAGGCATTTATGTCGCTTATCGAATGCCAAGAAAGTACACCGTACCCCCCGTTGGACACATTTGTTGCGACGTGAGAACCTTAATGTACTTGATGGACTAACCGTTCAAACATGACGACTGTAGCATAGGATGGATCGAAAAAATGAAATTTTGAGTATCGAGTTATAATAGGACTCAAAAGTAGCGTATTTATGTGCTGATTAAGAGGAAAATTAGTTTTGAAAATCTAACTTTGTATCATCAGTTCATGCAGATGGATTTAAAGTTCAAGAAAATTGTATAAAATCTGCAATTTTCATGATTTCATAAAGCAGTTAAACATATGTGCAGCTTTACATGTATGTTCTTGTCTGCTGCGCGACGGCCAGACAAAGGTGTGTGGCGGACTGCAGAGGTCGTGGCAGACAGCCCATTAAACAAGTCGCGACACCAAACTCCCCTGACCCTCCCACTGCTACTGACTTCGTCAGTTGCTACTTGTTATTCCTGGTGACAACAGAGATTTGAAGTGTTTGTACAGTTTAAACTTAGTGAAGTGTCAGATATTTAACTAAGCGCCCTGTGTGTGTTTAAGTTACCTGTTTTGTTTGTACTAAGAGTGAAATGGCAACTCCGAACAAGACTAAGTTTTTAATGACAGTTGTATAAATGTCCTGTTTCTGGTTTGCCAAAAGGACTTCGCGGGACAAATCTTCCAGCATACGAGGATGTTTTATTATGTTATTTTGAAGAGATCTTCAATATTTCAAGACAATTAGATTCAAAGAAACATTTTCATTTCCATAATTTCGGAGAACGTTGCTAATCAAATAGAAACAATTTATTGTAAAGCATCCGTGCCAGTTGTATCTCACACAAGAGTTGTGCATATGATAAAACCCGTGACAGCGCTTATTACAAATTACGAAAATCGTATAACAGAGATCATGAGAAAGATAATTTTAAGAAAAATGCACAAGTTTTTAGCTGAAGCCAAATTAAAACTATTTGATGTTTTCACCTGCAAATGGCCTATCATTTACATCTGTGAATGTGAGAAAGACAGAAACGTACCTATTATGGAGAGAAAATTCATACATGATCAGCGAACATCTAGGATTGCATACATGGGCAGCGTAGATAAAATATTAACAAAAAACTTAAAAAAAGAAAGGAAACAAATAGAAATTGTGCGACAAAATGTTGCTTTTACAAGCGAAACTCGTGAATTAGAACGAAAATCTTTTGGAAAGAAAACAAGTGAGATCCACTTGTCATCACTTCCTTCTACTTCATCTCAGATAAGAACCAGTCTAACGTCCACTGATTTAGTTAGTGATCGGTTTCGTGTTTCAGATAGAGCTACAGCTGTTATAGATTCCAGAAAGCGCAACTGGTATATCTGAGTGCATTCTGAAGTACCTTCAAGCTTATGACTTTAACTGTATAAGGTAGAAGCCACTGGTTGTGATGGAACTTCAATAATCATTGGCTGGAAAAGAGGCGTTATTCGAAATACAGAACTAAAAATTTTTCGACCATTAGAGTTGTTTATTTGTTTACTTTACTTCATTGAATTGCCTTTCAGACGCTTATTATAGTTCTTGGATGGAGAGTCAACTGACTGACTGATTCTAAAAAGTTACCTGTTGTTGATTTTGAGGTTGTTCATTTAAGGCTACTAACTACAGTGAGTTTATAGAGTGGTCAAAATGTAAGCTATCGCCTACCTCCGTGATGCGGAAATTACATACAGTAACCATTTCTACGTATTGTATGAATAAGACTTCGCCCAAAATTGAATTTCTGAAATTTCCAGGCCACACTCAGACTGTAGAAAGATGTGTAAAATTAGTAAAAGAGGCTGCAGAAGATTTATGTGGGAAAGATAGCCGAGACGGATTCAGAGGACGAGTCTGCTGTCAAGATCAGTAATGCCAAAATTTGGACACAAATCAGAATTCAAGCCCACGACATCTTTGAATCGTATGTAAATAAATGTATAAAAAGTAAATAGATGTATGTATCTCAGATACTATAAATATATCATTAGCACGCCCTCTTTGGTTGGTAGGTCGGATAGGGTGCAGGTAGAACTCGAATTGCAGCCACCCCCTCGTGGTGAGTTCTGGGTCATTTAACCAAATTTTCTGATGAAATAGGAGAAGCTGCAAAGTTATGATATGATGTCGTATTTATAAATAAGCAAAACACAATGAATAAAACCTAATATATTTTAAACGTTGATAAAAATAGGAAGCATTTATAAATTTCTGCAATATTTTGAATATTGAGATATGTTGTCATTTTTCGATAATTAACGCCTTTAGTGAAAACTGAAGACATAAGCTAGGACTAGCCAAAATTATTTTTATGATAATCTGTAAGTAGATACGCAATTTAAGCCCTATTGGGACACGATACTCAAAACATATATTTTTATGTGATCTTTCAGAAATTCTATAATTTTACCCTTTTTTTCCCTAGAAGTTCAAGCCCTCTACGCGAGCTGCAGATATGAAGTTAGATTTTTAAAACTATTTTTCCATTAATCAGCGCATAAATACGCAACTTTCGAGCCCTATTAGAACTCGTTACTCAAAAATTCATTTATTTCGGCCCACCATACTGTAGCATCGTTTGCTGTCCAGAGTATGTTACTGAACCCTTGGATTAAGGAATAGCGCAGACGACAGATATGTGCTATGTGACTACGACCATGTTTCCTGTTTCTATTTTGGCAGCATCACGTTTCTTCGACAAGCACTAAGATAATAGAAAGGTTGCTAAGCCAAATTCCGCAGTGACATATGTGTCTACCGGTAACAGACTCGAAATAGTATTCTGCATGATAGTAAAATCTTTGCGTTTGCGTTATAGCTATTAGAACGATAGTCGTCTTTTAAAACGTCAGACTTTGGCAATATTTAGACGACGACTGAATCTATTAATGTGCCTAGAAACAAATACTCAGATTTCACCAGAAGAGGAGAAGGAGACAGTATGAGGATGAAGATGAGGAAAAAATTGGAAATGATCGTATTGCATTTTTAGCCGTAATATCCCATATGGGATTGTTCGGCCGCCGTAATTCAAGTCTTTTTACTTGACGCCTCTTGGGAGACTTGCGTGCCGATGATGATGATATGATTATGAGAGATCTAATGAAAAGTATATATATATTATATGGGATCTCTGTATTTAACATGAAATACTATTTGTTTGCTTCCTGTTTCTCTCCCTTTCTTTCTTTGTGTCCTTCTTTCGTTCTTTCTTTCTCTGTTTTGATTCTGTTTCTTTTTTCTGTAATAACCCTACAAAGGACCATGTACCATTTCCAGTTCATTTCCTTTCAGTAATGATTCCTCTCTTCACCAAATTTCAGTTCAGTTTCTATATATATATTAAATATAACATCCCTGTCTAGTACGGTTTCCTTCAATATTCTCATTTAGTTGTCTCTCCAGATAGCATATTATATCTTCTAACCTCTTTTCATTTCCTGGATACAATTCTTTATTGGATTATTATTGTATAGACATGTGAAGACAACTTTGCGTAATATATTTTTGCTTGTATTCTATATGAATGTCTAAAATATGTCTGTAGTCTTTTTATCGTTAGTTTTAAAGTGTTTCTATCACTCCTTAAATTTTAACTGTTTAAATTCTTGTCAGCTTAATTAGAAAATGATGACGACAAGGTGAAGCGCTGAACTATTGTGTGAAGATGACAGTATGATTCAGCTGAAAACCTGACAAAATATATGTTCATACACATGGCAAGTGTATATGGACACAGATTTCACTGTTATTTCGTAATTTTCAACTTTCGGCAGTTTTTCATGCCACTAATTTATAGTTTAAAACTAGACACGCGCTTGCATGCCTGGAATATGGCTTCACAAAGGACTTCAATGCTTTCTTTTTGGATTTATAGACAGACTTTTTGTTGACGCATACTTCATTCGCAGACACTGTACATTTTTACTACACCACCTTTTGCAAACCATGTTCTTGAATTTTCTTCCAAGACACATATAATAATATTTACATAAATTTATTACTTTTTTCATTTGTCTAATAGTCGAAGCCAAATATTTTACTACATACTCACGAGAGTTTGAGAGTTCTTTACTATGAAATGTTTCTGGACTATTAAGAAGAGTTCCGCAATATTTTTACAATTTTCATTTATGTTTAACTTGATTATGGCATTACCGCTTAGGTAAGAAGACACTGTGTGTTTGGAATAGCTTCGTTTGTCCCGAAATATCGCATGAAGATCGTACATATTAATTTGCAGAATGTTCTCTCTATTTCTGCATAATTCGTATCTACAAAATCTCTATTAGTTTGTTTTAATTATCTTTCATGTTTCCTGTCTTTGATCAAAATGTTCAATTTTCATAAGACATTTCCCCTTTTTGTGTCCCTCTCTGTTAACGAGCCTCTCATACTTATACCATTTTCGCTTTTTTAAGCTCTAGTTAGGTAGATGAATTTTTTGTAGATGTGTCACACGGGAATGATCGTATCTGAATAAAATAGAGAGCTGAATCGGCACTCAGATACTGAAACGTGCCTCACACCGGCAGTGCTCTGTAGCTTTTTAACTTTATGGGAACAAACTACTGTAGGCATTCATCCATAGACTTTCAAACTACTTAAACGAAGTCAAACTAACCAAAGGACCACACATACACACCTATGCCCTAAGAAGGATCTCGAACCTCCGACGCGAGAGGCCGCGCGATCCTTAAAGTTGCACTCTTGACTACGCGAATATTCCAGTGGGGCTCTGTAGCTTGTATTAACCAAGCAAACCCCATAGGCATTGTAAAGTTTTCAGTTTATTAATACAATTGTGTACATTTCCCTAACACATTCAATTTGTCTGAATATCTAATAAAAAAATTGTGCATCTTTCTGCTTCGTAAGGCTGGAATAGTATTAGAATTCTGTTCGATCGCTGTTTTAATATCCTATAAATCTTTATCACTAACTATAGTTCCCCAAACATTACCGATACCTCATATGTGTTCGGCAAACAATTATCGTCCTGTTTCTTGTGTGAGTAGAGTACCAAGGAAAGATGATTAATTTCTCACATATCTCTAGGATCTGTACCTTAAAGACAAACTCGTAAAGATCGAAAACTGGGTAGACAATCTGCACGGAGTAGTTCCTCGCTTTCTCATTATGGAATATAGGAAGGCTGGAAACCTAATTTCGGAATGCCAGAGGGAACTGCAATCCCGCTTCTGTGAACGATTCTTCAGTGATAAGCTGCCTTATTACTATCCTAGTTTGACGTCTCAGGTCTACTGAGGTCTGCTGGTGAACGATAGTCCAGTCAGAATCCTTTCTACGGGAAGAAGTACTTATGACTTTATGGAAGATGAGCTTTAGTGCTATTCTACCAAAGATGTCGCTAAATTAAATGCTACATTGAATTCTTTTAGGGAAAAAATGATTTCAAAAGTAAGTTTTTAGTGTAGAAGAAGATGACATTTATGTGTACCAGTGGGACTAACGAGTGGAAAGAACTGATATCTTATGGATAACTTTGGCATAACGCCGCAACAAAGAAGCGATTGTCATCAACAGGATGTAAAAGACTACGTATACATTTTTTGTATTACACACTAACAAGGAAACCACCCTTTGCACACCCCTCATATTTAGTTATACTTTGGCGCAATGGATAGGCCGTGAAAAACTGAACACAGATCAGTCAAGAAAACTGGAAGACGTTGAGTGGAACTATGAAAAAATAAGCAAAATATAAAAAAAAACGAACGGTTCATGCGAAAGATAGGCAACATCGAACAGCGTGTGAGTATTAGAGCGCTGTAGTCCTGTGGCTGAAAAAAATAAAAAATAAGAATAAAAAGTGGCTAGCATGAGGAGCTGCGGAGCGAGAGGTTCTTTGTTCAAACCTCCACCCTCAAACGGAAATTTTAATTTTTTTTATTTTCGCTAAATTGTGATCTATCCGTCCGTTCATTAAAGTGTCTGTTCGGTGTAAGCAGTTTTGTTTCTTTGTTTTGCGACCGCACCGCAAAACCGTGCGATTAACAGACGAAAGGAAGTGTCTCTCCAATGGGAACCTAAAACATTTGATCGCAGGTCAACCAGTTCCTTCACAGGAAAAAATATCTTATGTATGACACTGGTGATGGTATGTGCGTCATATGACAGGAATCTCTTGTCGATCCACCTAACTTGAACACTTGGTGAATGGATAAAGAGATTCTAAGTTGCCAGATTTAGGTTTTCTTCCGGATGTGTTAATCACTTCCAAAAATGTGATGAAAATGTAAACGTTTCTGCAACAAATGAATCCATCAGTTTCACAGTCGCACAGTTTTTCCCGTCCTATGTCAGAACATATGGTTTACCGTTTTCGAATTTTTCCATGTGTAGACTGTCAAATCTTGCATATATCAAAGCAAATCTGAACGTGTCTCCATACTACTGCGCAGTTACCCCGCATCGGACGGACAGATAACAATTTTCTAAAAATGAAAAAAATTAAAATTTTCGCTTGTGGAAAGGCTCGAACCAGGTACCTCACGCTACGCAGCTCCTCACGCTAGCCACAGGACCACAGCGCTCCGAGGCTAAAAACTTACTCGACGTTGCTTATGTTTCGCACGGACTGCTCAGTTTTTATATTTTGCTATTTTTTCATAGTTCCACACAACTTCTTCCTGTTTTCTCGATTGATCTGTGTTCAGTTTTTCACTGCCTGTCCACTGGACCGACTTACAACTAGACTAAGGGAGGGGGTGCGATGGGGATGTTCCCTTGTAAGCACCATAAAATGAAACAGCTTCGTTATGTGGTACATAGATCACAAGTGAACTATTTCCATGCTGGAGAACCTAAAGATATTTGATGCTGGACTTCCCTTTTATGCTAAAACCGACTTGGTGTTTGGCGAATAATGGGAGTAGATTCAGTCAAACAGAATACCTGATTTTCTGTACGTATGTCATATGCCAAACGCTTCATCATCTCCCATAGCACTGAGGTCGTTAAAAACGCTGTGCACGCGTTACTGGTACACCCTAAAAATCCCAAAACTGGATAAACATAGTGTATTCTCACATCAGCGGCAAGGGGTGTTATTCCTCCGTTATGCTTGAACTATAATTCTTGCCTTTCTTCTAACGGGACATTCCGCAACATTTCCGGTAATCGTTGATCTTCAAAGAGAAGATATGATGATTTAACCAACCGCAATTAAGTAAAAGATACAATCTAACCACGTAATCGTGATCAATACTACGACACACATTTATGGTAAATCGCTGTTGCTGGTACAACCTATGTCTTTTCTAAATCCCATACATGGTTATTATAAGTGTTAAAAACACATAGATGTATGATATTCATTTATGTAAGCAGACGACAACTTCAGTACCGTCTCTGTAAGAATGTTCATCACGCACCTGTCTGAATACTATCTCTGAATGTGACTAGACTCAAAGGTCCACGGACCCAAATGTAGGAAAATTGTGAACCTGTATTTTTTCATATTAAAAGAGTTTTATCTTCTCTAAAACCATTAACATTATTTATACGAACGGTTTTAACTTCCTGTACCACTCCTGATGTAAAGGTTTTGCTATGACTACAGCCGTAAGCATAATTTCTGGGTGATGGACGCCTACCGCCAGTACTATTTCCTTTACATGATCTCGCAGGAAGCTATGTAAATAACTGAGACCCTCGTAAGTCACATATGAAACTAATCTTTCTGTACCTACCATTTAGTAGCATAGACATAATCAAGTGCATCTTGTGAGATTACCGCCCAATAGAAATACTGGTAATTAATAGCATTTGATAATTAAACAGTATGAAGTTCACTGCAAACATTGACCATGCCAATGCACTAAATGTTACACAATTTTAATCTTATTAATTAAGGTAGCAATGTATGTACACAGTTGGGTGACAACATTTATATTTAGGCCATAGGTAGAAATTCTCCACGTTGAGATTTGCTGTGTGCTTGTAGCTGACGGGAGGCCAGCGAGCAGGCCGATGTTGGTGGCTTGTTCCAACTTAGGATTTTACAGTTCGTTTCCGGTGAGGGGAGAGAGGGACAATGGCGAGTGCCAGGCACAGTGCAGTGCACAAATATTGTAATACTGTTGTTGTGAAATAAACAACATAAAGTGAACTTTCATGTGTTTTCAAAAATAGTAGTTAGTACACCCTTTTTCTCTCATGAACTTGAATTTATTATGAATTTGTTTTGTTAATCATATGCAGGGAAGGAAAGCTGCGAACGTGTGATATCATCCTCTAGAAAACGAGTCAAACAGTCGCAATAACAGTTCCAGTGTTTTTGCATGTTTAGGAATTTGGTTCGTAGCTGGTGGTTGTGAGTTTAAAAAATTAAACTTTCTCTAATTTAAACTCTCACCCCGACCTTCACCCTCGCATTTGGGGGCTCGTCCGGGATAAGTTCACGTTGGACTTGCTCGGACGGAGAGATTAGGGTGTGTATAGGACAGTGAACAGTTACGAACAGTTGCAAACAAGTGCGCGGACGCGACGGACAATTTCAAGTGTGTGTGGCGGCTGGCAGCAGAGAGCGGGATAAGTTCACGTTGGACTTGCTCGGACGGAGAGATTAGGGTGTGTATAGAACAGTGAACAGTTAAGAACGGTTGCAAGCAGATACGCAATCGCGTCGCGTGGTTAACGACGGTTAGTGACTGGCAGAGTTCGGGCGCGGGCATCCGTAACCGGCGATCGACGGCTCATCGGACCGGCAGCAGTGAGCGGCGGCGCGCGGGATCCACGCACTCAAATTTCATCTTCGGCAACGGACGGCAGTGATCGTGGGGACTTTGCAAGTCCTCAACGAAGCGTCGGGGTCCAGCAGCTTCGATTCTACAAAGGATAAGGGATGCAGTGAGGACATGTTCCAGCCACAGCTTCTACAACAGACGGCAGCGAGCGTTGGGGACGTCGCAGCTCGTTGCAGCAACTTCTGGCTTAAAAGATAAGTAAAGCAGCTGGCGCCAGAAATTCTTGTGTGTTAATCAAGCTTTCTTGTGGCACACAAAATGAAGCAGGTTTTTAAAAAGTCGCGAAGCGACGTAATTTCAGAGAGTAGCATACCAGAAAGTCCAGAGAGGGTAAATACTGGGGGAATGTTGTTGACACCGGAGATGGTCGCAGCCATGTTAGCGAGTGTTAGCTCAAGTTTAGAATCAAAAATAGAAAATTCACACTCAAGTTTAGAATCAAAAATAGAAAATTCATACTCACGTTTAGAATCAAATTTAAGTTCAGAAATAGAAACTGTAAAATCAGAAATAGAAACTGTAAAATCAGAATTGAAAGCAGACTTTAAGGCAGACATTGGGCCACTACAAAATTCAATGTTTGCATTAAAGGCAGAAATAATCACAGACAGTGACATAAATATAAGAAGAGTAACAGAACGGTTTGAAAATAGGGAAAAGCAGATACATGCCAGAATTGGTGCTATTGAGACTGAGGTAGGAGGCAA
Source organism: Locusta migratoria (assembly GCA_026315105.1). NCBI lineage: Eukaryota > Metazoa > Arthropoda > Insecta > Orthoptera > Acrididae > Locusta > Locusta migratoria. The sequence continues at coordinate 549,933,386 of CM048755.1, read as the reverse complement.
GTTAGATGATGTGATACAAATATGTGATCACACGAATGAGGGCACTATGCAGGCGTTGGCTGAGGTTGACAAGAGGATGGTGGCAAGGTATTGAGGAAACAAAAACTTTGTCAGGAAAATTAGAGAATACAGAATGTAACTTTAGGAAAAACATAGAACAAGTAGTGACAGTAAACTATACTGAGATTGAGAAGGTGAACACTAGAATAAGTAGTCTAGAATTGTGTATTGCATCAGGAAACACTAATTGGTCCATGGTGCAGACATCTAATGGAAGAAAGTTTTCAGGAGTGGGTAATTATCATCCAGTGGATTTTTTGGCTGCATGCTGTGGTGTCGCACAAGTACAAAGTGCGCGCCACCTACTTTCGCCGCGCGCCGCCATGCACGCACGGCGCGGCGTTCTCACGACGACAGCCACGAGCGCCCTCTGCGACAACTCCGCTCGTGGCCACCACTGAAGGACATCGGTCACTTCGGACGGAGATAGCAACGAGTTAGGACCTTCGTAATCAGATAGGCACCAGTGAAGACTTTGCTATCGTACAGACACTAGGCAGGCCTCTAACAACTATGTATCAACATTCTGCAGTACTATGTAAAAGTTAAGTATTGTTACCGTCTGTGCAATATATATCTCTTTCTAATTTACTCTAGTGTTTATAGTTTCTGGCTGCTCCCCTCCGTACCTGCACCCGCGTGCTATCTATATTCCTGTGTCGGTCTCATTCCACTCGGCCACCGACACCTACGACGAGGCTGGGACACAAAAGCGGCGACGAAATGGGGACACAAAACATGCAAGGACCAATTTGTGCCTGGTATGTCAGTCCAGTGTAAAATGAAGTTAGCAAAGAGAATGCTTTACTGTTCTGCTCAAACTTGGGCAAATCAGTGTGCTGATAAATTTGTAACTTTTGAGGCGTTTGAAAATTTGTTTTTAAATAAGTATTGGGGGAAGGCCAAGCAAGCTAAGATGCAAAATGAATTCTTGAACGAACCAAACTATATGAAAGGGAACCCAGAATTTGAAGTAATCATTGAGGAGGAGCTGTTTATTCAAGATTTATTAGTCATAAAGGGACTTTGTTTAAATCTAATGTTAGGAAGTGATTTCCCGTGCAAATATGAAGCTCAGTTGAAGTATAAAGATAAAGTGTTAGAATTGAGTCTGGAGGAATACATGAAGAGAGTGAAATTCAAAAAATTTTATAAGTGATAAAGATTTAATGGCATGTTTACACAAGTAACTGTCACGAAGTATAGATTCAATGCATTGTAGATAGTAGGTTAATAATTTGTGTATTTTTATTCTGTGGTCTGTGTTAGTATCTACTTGTGTGTTTAGATTTAAGCATTGGGGTCAGGTTTACAAGTAATCTTTGTAAATGTTTTTCTCTTGTTGTTTGTGTTAAAACATGTGCTTGTATCAGATTTGCAGTTCAACAGTGGTACATGAGGTAAATAAGTATGTATGTATGCCAACACCAAAGGATAGAGGAAGTGGGAGTGTACTGTTTATGTGTGTGTATATGTGAGCAGGGCTGGATATGTGATGTGAGTTGTGGGGTGACTCGGAGAATGAGAAAGTGGTGGACATTGATGCAGGCAGTGGGGTCTATGGCTTAGATAAATTGAGATGAAAATGTCAGCTGACAGTGTTGCATATGTGGGTGTGACTGACCATATGGGTCAGAAGTGAGGAATGTATGTTTGTTGTGGCTGTTTTGGCTAAAGGTGGGTTGGATTGAGAAATGTTTCAATGAGAGAAAGTGTTCGCTCTTTAATGTCTGTCTCTTTTGAGTGTTTGGTAGGTAACGTGTCTAATAGGGAATGCTCAGTATTGTTATATTAAATTGATTCTGATAACACATTTTGGTTTCTTTAATAGTGCTCAACTGTTGACTAAACAATTTCTGCAACAACAGATGATAACTATTTTTCTGTCTAGCCTGAGTATCAATAGGGTTTTGTGATATTTTATTTAAAAAATGTAGATGTTTTGCGATAAACTAATTTTGAAATTAGACTTTAACCTTAGATATTTTACTGTGGGAAGTACTTGTGGAAAGGACAAGAGGCTGATGACAGGGATCCAAATTTAATCTCACACCAGCAAAAATAAATTTTTTTGGTGCAAGGGGGTAGGATTTGTATTTATGCTTGTAGGTGTCATTTTGATAGAACAGAAAATTCTCTATGATAACATTCTTTTGGTAGCATTATTTGAACTTTAAGATATATTTTAACACAGGCAGGTTGTTGGTATTGTATTTGATAGAGTAATACTCCAAGTATGCCACATATTTTCTTGTCTGTTTCATCTGAAGCTATGGCTGATGAGAGTGCAGGCATGGTGGTTTGGGTTAATCTGATAATGACTAACAACAGCCACTTTCAGTTCTTAATTCTGTTGATTTACATGTTACTGTACATGTCTCAATGCTTAGTTTCAATTGCACCAAGTCTGGATGGCAGGGGGGTGGGATACAAATCCAACCGAATCCTGGTGTCCAGACAAACTTTTGTCTATGTTGGCTCATGAGTGTCTTCTGCTCTTCCTGTTCCATGTAGGGTGCATATGACGTGTGTGAACAAGAACGCTTGATCCAGTGCCATGAATCTAAGCTGCAACAGCATGTTGGTTGAAATGACGGAGACATAGGACCGTACACCATGGACCAGAGTTGCTGCAACGATGACTCTGGGGGTTCTCAGTGTCAAAGTGGTGAGAGATTTCCTTCAAACAAGTGGAGTGTACACCGTCAAAAGTTTTTATAGTGACAATTCTAGTTTTTCCATGTAGGACAAGGTTCTCTAAAGACTAAAGTTTAATAATATTATAAATTTGGTGCCAATTCTGTATATAAACAACAGGCACACTTAAAATTCATGGATGTAATTAGTTATAAGGATCCTTTTCTTAAAAATATGCACACACTATAAGTGGTCTTAATGGTACAAATATTGGGAAATTATCTCACTGCTCTGTTTATTTTTATTTATCTATTTATTAATTTTTTGCATTAGTTGAGGTCATAATTGGCATAGTGTTTGAGCCAATCCGATTCAATAATTTTGTAATTTAAAAATTTTGCTCATTTGAATGTATTAATTTTGGTGCTACTTGCGCCATCCTGCACATGGTTTGGATGCCGCAAGTGGGGGTATTGTGAGATTACCGCCCAACAGAAATACTGGTAATTAATAGCATTTGATAATTAAACAGTATGAAGTTCACTGCAAACATTGACCATGCCAATGCACTAAATGTTACACAATTTTAATCTTATTAATTAAGGTAGCAATGTATGTACACAGTTGGGTGACAACATTTATAGTTAGGCCATAGGTAGAAATTCTCCACGTTGAGATTTGCTGTGTGCTTGTAGCTGACGGGAGGCCAGCGAGCAGGCCGATGTTGGTGGCTTGTTCCAACTTAGGATTTTACAGTTCGTTTCCGGTGATGGGAGAGAGGGACAATGGCGAGTGCCAGGCACAGTGCAGTGCACAAATATTGTAATACTACTGGCACTTGAAGTAATACGATGCAGTTAGGAACCTTTAAGGCCCTCATTACAAAATAGCCTGTTGATAAATAAACAATACATTAGCTGATATAGTCACATCTAACGTAATATATTTAATTGACAATGAAAAGTAATAAATTACCAATAAATACAAGACAGTTACACAACTAGCATGGCAATGTTTGTTTATAAAAATAATATATTAACTATTTCTCATTTTATTTTCAATTAATCTTGTGTAATTTACCTTGAAAGATTCAGTTAAATCACTTATCTGTGGTATAAGAAATTGCACGATTATGATAAACAGTACAAAGGATGTTTATACTAATATAAAAACGTAAGAAAATATTTGTTTAATGTGTAGTGTAATTATTTTGATTTTAAGTAAAGTTTTAGAAATGTATTGGCTGAGCGCTGTACGTTGGCAAATCGGTTACAACAGCTTACATGGGGAAGTTGATGACCTAGGGGAAAAAACCCCGGGCAGTTGAGTTTTGGCGCGCAAGCGCGCGCGCGAGGGCAGGAAGTGAGGACTCCAGAGAGCACGTGGTGTGGCTGGCCTGGCGGCGTCGCTCTGCCTCAGTCGGCATGTGGATCTCGAGGTGGTGACTTGAGATTTGTCTGTGGCAATCGCCACGTGTGGTTGCTCGTCGTAGACTGCACCAAGTTAAATCGAGTGCTACTGTGTGTTTATGAATATTTAGCCGGTGGAACAAGGTGTGCATCGCATTGAATTAAAGTGACTGTGATTTGTTAATGTAACACGTGTCGTCGCATAGGCATGAACATAAACGGTGTTTGAGACAGCCACGTGGTGTGAAAACAATTCGCGACAAATATTCATTTTGTCTGGGGGCTCTCGAGCTATAACTTTATTTGATAAATGTGCCGACGTACAGACGTATCAGCCACAGGGTTCAAGTATTGTGAAATAAACAACATAAAGTGAACTTTCATGTCTTTTCAAAAATAGTAGTTAGTACACCCTTTTTCTCTCATGAACTTGAATTTATTATGAATTTGTTTTGTTAATCATATGCAGGGAAGGAAAGCTGCGAACGTGTGATATCATCCCCTAGAAAACGAGTCAAACAGTCGCAATAACAGTTCCAGTGTTTTTGCATGTTTAGGAATTTGGTTCGCAGCTGGTGGTTGTGAGTTTAAAAAATTAAACTTTCTCTAATTTAAACTCTCACCCCGACCTTCACCCTCGCAATCTCCAACAGCAATGATGAACAAAACAGTATGTGCTATCCAACACGTTCTTGATTTTTCGTGTTTTAAAGGGACTTTCATGCAGCATATACACAGAACTACTCTGAATGAAATCCATGTAGCAGCAACTGAAACGTGTGTTGAGCAAAAATATGGAACTACTAGTCAGTTTCTTAAAGTTGCAGCGAACGTATTGCCTTTTAGCTGTCGTTATCCAGTCTCAATTGTAGAGTCAGAATACAACAAATTAGTTGTGGAAATTCAGTATGTCATTTTCTTTCCGATGTGGTACCTGTCATTGTTGCATAACTGATGGATTCATAATCGAGGATATAATAATTTCAAACGACGAATGTAGTAAACGTTAATCGAAATAACCATATAAACAATGCAAGAATATGTACATCGAGAACATACTGTGTAAATGGATGTAGAAAATACGAATTTTATTATTTATCAGTTAAATATTTGTAATTCTAAGTGATAAAACGACTGTCATAGTTAGTCCCTAGACTTACAAACTACTTGAAGTAACTTACACCAAGTACAATAGAGACACTCATGCACGAGGGAGGACTCGAATCTCCGACGCGAGCGGCCGCGTGATCAGTATCGTGACTCTCCAGAAAATGTTCAAATGTTTGTATAGTCTATGGGACTTAACTATGGGGTCATCAGTCCCTAAACTTACAAACTAATTATGAACTACTTACGAACTAGGACGGCACAAATATCCATGCCCGAGGGGGATTGAACCCCCGACCGTAGTGGCCGTGCAGACCGTGACTGAAGCGCCTCAGTCACCTCGGCCACCGCGGCCGGCTGACTCTCCAGAACACGAGACAAATCCCACGAGGCACAAAGTTCAGCAGCAATTATTTGAAACATTATAACAACCATGTTTCGTATAACTAACTTTATGAGGGAAACCTACAAAAGGATCACTGTTTCACTTAGAAAGAATTTTAACATTAAAATCTTGTCAGTTTCTCAGGTAAACTGCTGCATAAAATTGTTCAATGTTTGTAAATCTATCGGACCAAACTGCGTGGTCATCAGTCCGTATCTTACAAACTACTTAAACCTAGGTAAACTAAGCTAAGGACAACACACACACCGTGCCCCAGGGAGGACTCGAACCTCCACGGCGAGCAATCGCGCGCTCCACAGCGAGACGCTTTAGACCGCTCGGCTACTCCACCGCGGCACTGCTGCAGATGTTACCTGATTTGTCCGTTCAGTTTGGTTGGAAAATTGGAAAAGATAGGTTAACTCCTAAGCTGAATTGCTACCACTGTAGACATTTGGCAACAATACCTATTTCCTCGTTGCCTGGTTTCAACACGTTAAAGATTCGGCCGCCTAGGATGCATGGCAACCTTGTCAAGTTATTTGTCTTCTCTCAGTGGAACCAACGCAGGCCAGCGGAGATGGAGCTGTTTGCGAGGCTGCAGGTCAAATCGCCACTAGGCCCCGGCCAGCGCGGCAAACACTCAATATTGGGCCCGTATGCAAACGGGAACTCTCCCCCCACACCCGCGCCCGTCAATTGATATTTGATTGGAAAGCGCACCTCTGCGTCAGAACATTTGTTTGGGTTAAAATTAACCTCATATCATTTGTTTGTGTGCTGCGGAGAGTAAACTACTGGGACCGACTCGGAGACCAGGCCAGGCGGGCACGTCAGTCGCTTTGCAAAGAGGCCAGGCCCTTTGGCACACCACGCAAACCAAACAGATCAGGAAAGCGACAGCAAACGCCGCTGCGCTGCGTGGCCTTTCGGTACCTGCTAGTTACGATTCCAGGCGGCGTATCCCGTAAACACATCTAAGTACGCAAACAATTGCATTGCTACGACAGAGAGTATTCTGAGTCAAACGAGAGGTATTTCAAATATCAATAGAACAAACAGTAATAAGGAAAATGATAGTTATAGCTTCTGTGAACACATGACGCAATACTTAATCTGAGTCAAATTATTCCATATATAAATAAAACATACAATATTATGGAAACATTTACTGCGTATCTGAACAAACGACGTAATTTTTAATACAAGATAATCAGCGAAATGTCGCGCCAATAATGAAACTTAAGTTAACAAGATTGGTTTTTGATCAGGTTATTCACTACTGGTAAAGGCACAGCAAACAAAAGATCAAGATATTAAATAACATTGATAGAAATGCAAAATCGGTAATATTGTCTCTATTAAATTTCGTCAGTTTCGAAGGAATTGTCGCCCTATCGAGGAGCCAAGGAATAAATGAACTTCAACCTCGATTAAAACATTAAAATCAATCCCGTGTCTAAATGGCAGCCACACTTGCGAAGACCACAAGCCCTTGTAGTTCATAAATCATCAAAAAAAAATCTTTTCCATAAGACAACGGGAAATGGTAGGTATTCAGGTGGAAAAGGACAGTGCTTAATATGCTTGGCGCACCACAGAACTGCCTAATATCGTGTAGGGTCCCCGCGAGCACTCAGAAGTAACGCAGTACCATGTGGCACGGACTAATGTCTTAAGTAGTGCAGGGGATAATTAATACCAGGCAACCTACAGTGCTGCCCATCAATCTGTAATAGTACAAGGGGCTGGAGATCTCTTCTAAACAGCGGGTTGCAAGACGTAATGTTTATGTCTGGGCAGTTTAGTGGCCAACAGAGGAGCGTAAACTCAGATGAGTTTTCTTTTAACCACTCTATAGCAATTCTCGGAGTAGCCAAGCGGTCTAAGGCGCCTTGCTGCGGAGTGCGCGGTGTCTCGCCGTCGGAGGTTCGAGTCCTCCCTGGGGCATGCGTGTGTGTTTTTGTCCTTAGGTTAGTTTACCTTAGTTTAAGTAGTTTGTAAGCTACGGACTGATGACCACGCAGTTTGGTCCGATAGATTTACAAACATTTGAACATTTTTTGACATGAATGGATGCAGGTGATCTGCCAATATGCATACGCAAGTGTCATCTGTCAGAGTCGTATTTAAATATGTCTGGGATCCCATATCGCTCCAACTGCACATGTCCACTCCATTACAGAGCCTCTAGCAGCTTGAACAGTTCCCTGCTGACATGGATTCATTAAGTTGTCTCTATAACCGTACAAGCCCATCCGCTGGACACAATTGCGAAACTCGTCAGACCAAAAACATATTTCCAGCTATCAACAGTCCAATGTCAGTGCTGACGGGCCCAGACGAGGCATGAAGCTTCGTGTCGCGCAGTAAAGAAGGGTAAGGGAGTGGGCCTTTGGCACCGAAAGCCCATATCGATGATGTTTCGTTGAATAGTTCTCAAGCTGCTACTTGTTCATTGACCAGTATTGAGATTCGCAGCAATTTGTGGAAGGCTTGAACTTTAGTCACGTTAGACGATTCTCTTCAGGTGTCGTTTATCCGGTTCTTGTAGAATCTTATTCCAGCCGCAGCGATGTTGGAGATTTTATGTTTTACCGGATTTCCTATTTCACGGCGCACTCATGAAATGGTCGTTCGGGAAAATCCCCACCTCAGAGATGCTGTGTCCCATCTTTCGTGCTCCATCTGTAGTTCAAATTTTTGTAAATCTATCGGACCAAACTGCGTGGTCATCAGTCCGTAGCTTACAAACTACTTAAACCTAGGTAAACTAACCTAAGGACAACACACACATCCATGCTCGAGGGAAGATTCGAACCTCCGACGCGGGAGGCCTCACGATCAGTAACGTGGAGCTCCAGACTGTTGGGATACTCCCGCTCGGCTCAAACTCACTTAAATCGTGATAACCTGACACTGTAGCAGCAGTAAACGATTTAACAAAATATGTTCAAATGTGTGTGAGGAGGTATGCGACCAAACTGCGTGATTATCAGTCGCTAGACTCACACACTAATTACTTGACTAACTTAAACTAACGTACGCTAAAGGACAACGCAAACACCCATGCCCGAGGGAGGATTCGAACCTCCGACCGTAGCGGCCGTGCAGACTGTGACTGGCGCGCCGCAGACCGCTAGGCCACTGCGGCCGGTACCGATTTAACGCCTGCGCCAGACAACTGCTGTCTTATACAGCGCCATCCTCTGAGCGTTTACATGTCTCTGTGTTTGCATAAGCATCGCTATGCCAGTTTCTTTGGCCATTCCGTGTAACGTGTAAATTTACGATTTAGAAACCTCCGCGCAGACACTCCGTATGGGATTTGTTCCGAATGCTCCAGTGAGTAACCGAATCACTTCATGGAACAACAGTTCCAAAATTTTTAAATAAGGTTTTGATGAGCTAAAAACAGGATCAGGTAACTCCTTTCCGCTGCCATTAATATGAGGGTAAAACGTTTACAATACGTAGTCCTTTGGAGTACCGCCTGTTCATGTCTTTGATATGTGTCATTCATTTAACTCATTCTCAGTTCACTAAAGTTAAAAATTCAACTTGCACGGTCAGAAAAACCATGCAGACTTTTCGGTTGAAAACTTAAAAACTCTTTCTCTATTCATCCAAACTTCGGGTGGATAGTTGCAAATAATTTGTTGTCGTCGCAACACTTGCATGCGAGCAAAGAATAAAGAAGACATCAACAAACAATGAAAACTGGGCAGAATATTAAATGACCGACGTAATATTGTTAATAGTTATGGAAAAGCAGGTCACACTTGAAACACTACCCTGAACGTCACCATTCTACTCCTCAAAGTGAACAGAGAGAGCGCCACAGACTTGGTATGTAAAATAAGATGGAGGAGGGAATAACTGAATAAAAAAGGCAAGTCATCAACGAAAACCAAATTCGTGGAGCTGCCTGAAGATAAGATGCCTTCAAGTACTATCGTAAGCCTTCACAACATCTTAGAACACATCCCGTAGGTGATGTCAGAGGAGGAATATCCTATTGCATAGCACCTTCCAGGAAGGTCACGACTAGGGAGATGCCTGGAAAAGACAGCGGTCGACTATCCGCACCAATGTCGTTTCAGTGCAGCTAGTGAAGATATCACTGTAATACCTATTGCGGCATTTGTAGTTGCACCCCCTCCCTCCCTCTCCACCATCTTCAGCCACCACTCCCTCCAGGAAATGGCCTGACTCGGAGATCATACCATAATCTTTGAGGAGGATATCCCTGTATATTCCAGTAAGGTACCTTTAACATAATGTACCGAATTCTGTCGTTACCAGGTAATGTTTCACAAGCAGCAGACGTTCCAAAATCGAACCCCCACATAGAAAAAGAGCAGCTTTAATCGTCATCAAAGGTGTACTGGAATTAAAAATTGCCCCTCTCAGCAGCCGCTTTGTTGCGCTGGAAAGCGTATCCTGACAATCAGTGGCAGTATCTGTAGTAAATTAGCCATTGTCTGGGCCATGTCTCGCGGGCTGGTTTGAAGTATGCCACTCCTCATTATAGCAGCAACGAGACATACCCTACTTTCCCAGAAATCCTCCCGATGGTTTCCCATTGAACTGTAATTTTAGTGGAACGGTTAATGGAGTTAAGAAACTGTCGTGAGTAACTAAGCGATATTTTGCCCTCATCATGTGAATGCTGCGCGGTTCTCTGCAGTTGGCTGACGCTTGTTCAAATGTTCAAATGTTTGTTAAGCTTATGGGACATAACTACGGGGTCATCAGTCCCTAAACTTACAAACTACTTATCAACTACCTTATTCTAAGGACGGCACAAATATCCATGCCCGAGGGGGGATTCGAACCCCCGACCGTAGTGGCCGTGCAGACCGTGACTGAAGCGCCTCAGTCCCCTCGGCCACCGCGGCCGGCCGCTGACGCTTGAACCTTTGCAGCGCCTTCTGCTTGGTCCTGATAGCAGAGCCTCTTGTCGTGACATCAGCAGAGGCTTACTTACTTCCGTTAAACTCTTACTTCACTTTTTTCTGAACTGTATTATTTATGGATCAGATTAAATTTTAATTCAACATTACTTTAGAATGAAGTGTGTTAATTTGCGTTTTCAAATAACTTTTGGAAGAAGTACTGTAATTTGTATTTCCGAAGTCCATTTGTTCAATAAACATTGTCGTCGTTTTATAAGATGTATGAAACTATTTTTAGATCATTCAACTTTTTTTGTCTACAAGGTTTTAGCTTAAAAATGTTACGATTCACGTACTATCAACTACGAAGTACAGCGGGTCATTCCCATTCCTCATGACAGTGTTTAGCTCAAATATTTAAAGGTTCACAGATTAACCGTTTATGATGGATTCTCAAGGACTCTGAAACTCCCAATAAATGCCTCTAAGTAAGATGGTTTTCACTGCTTGTCAGATGTTTTATATTTGAAAGTAGAAATACTCTAGCAGGCATTATTTTATTATGTCTGTACCTCATCCTGTCTATCTTCACACATACATTATAGCCAGAATCTGAAATTTCTGAGCTGCTTAATTTTGGTTTCAAGTACTTTTCTGTTTTGACTAAGAGCTGTGAAGTATTTCTAGCGCTGTGAAATGGGCGAGCGCTTTAAGGCGCCTTGCTGCGGAACGCGCGGTTGATCCACGTCAGAGGTTCGATTCCTCCTTCGTGCATGTGTGTGTTGTCCTTAGAGTAGTTTAATTTAATTTAAGCAGTTTTTAAGCCAAGGGACTGATAATCACAGTAGTTAAGTCCGACAGATTTACAAACATTGGAACATTTTTGAACTATTTCTTATTTTATAGCGTAAATACGAGGCGCGTCCAGAAAGTAAGTTCCGTTTGGTAATAAAATGAAATTGTACACAGATATAGAAGAAATTTTTATTGCACAAAGTTCTACAACTCTTAAACTACTTTTCCACATAACTGCCGAATTTTGCAGGCATTTGTCACAGCGTGGCACCAGGTTTTGTATATCTTCTTCATAGAAATCTGCCGCCTGTTTCTTCAACCTGTTGCAAACTTTCTTTCAGCTCGTCGTCATTCGTGAAGTGATGACCGCCAAGGAAAGACTTGAGATGTAAGAACAGATGAAAGTCGCTTGTCATCAATCGCGTGAATCAGTTATTCTGAACCAAAGGTGGACGCCCACTTCGTTTTTCATCGTGCACATCACTACGCCCGCCATTGAACTGTCGGACCCATCTTCTCACCATCGAATCACTCATCGCATTTGGTCCCTAAACATCCCAAATTTGCCGATAAATTTCACTTGGTTTCACTTTCCTCGCATTCAGAAACCTAATCACCGACCTGATTTCACAGGCGGCGGGGTTTTCAATCAACGCCGACATTTCAAACAAGCATAACAAAGCGTACGTAACTGACAGTGATCTCCACATGGCGCACGTTCTTCTCCTTGATACACATCCTCTACAGCGCATGTGCGGAACTGCAATCGCAGCGCTGTAGCGGAGATAAATTGAAATGGAACTTACTTTCTGGACGCGCCTCGTAGCTCTTGCGCCATTTTACAAAGACTCTTGTTGTTAAATAAAACAATTTTTATATATTCTCTTTCCGATTAGAAAAGACTACTAATATATAAATTTTCCACTAGATACACATAACTATTACAAACTACCAGTATGTAGCACTTCCCACCAACACGCTGACAACGACAATGTTACATGCGAATCACAGTGAGCCGTTGGCCCGCCTCGATTCGTACTGCCGCCGTAACTGTGGTGACTAGCGTCGCAACTGCACTCGGCGGCGCTAGCAGCGCTCTTCGTCACCCGCGCTGGTGTCTACCCTCGGGGGCCAGTGCAACACCAGCTAGATACAAGGCCTCACAACAGCCTGTGTCACGTCACAGAGACCAGGCCGCAACCGCCAGTTGATTGGCTGGCCGCTGGGGCACAGCTCACTGCCTCGTAGCGGCCAGCAAGTACGCTGGCGGTTGCGGTCTGATCGCTATGACGTGATACGGGCTGCTGTGATGCCTTGTATCTAGGTGATGTTGGCCGGTGGTGGTTTGACAGTTCCGGACGACTCTTCCTCCTCCTGCCTGAGCCGGCGCCTACCGACGCTGGACCACTTGGACAATGGTCCCGCTGACTGACGGATTGGCGTGAAGAATGTCGGCGAATCTGTCTTGGCATTTTGAAAGTTATGTTCGAGTCCACCTGTTCGTTTTGTGTGCCGCTGTTGTACCAGCGGTGTCCGTTTTGCATTGCGTTTGCAATTTAATTGGTTCTGATACGTGTTTAACACAAGTAGTTTTGTTTACGGTGACGTCATGCCCTTTCGCGTTCTGGTTCCTGTTTCTCAGGCATATATTTACGGTTCAACAGTTTTCCTTGCGTACGAGTAACCTGTACTCGAACGGTTGTAGTTAACAGGTTTTTTTTTCTCCGTATCATTGGTATTTCCTTTTGGGGCAATTCGCCATTTAGCATTGCTTTTGAATGGGCTGGTTCATGTTGTAGAGTTTCTGTAGAGTAAACTGTGTAATCTTTTATCACCTGTGGAGGCCGACTGGCCGAGATTGGCTCCTGTTCGGCCCTTGGCAATGTGCTAACATGTTTATATTTTGCAGGACATGTACAAACAAGCCAGCCCTGACTTAATAGTATATTGTAACCTATCTTGTTACATTTGAATGTCGTGTTATCATTTCAACGCCGGTTTACCGTAAATGATCACGTCAGCCTAAGAGCCAACGGTTACCTGTCATCTTTTAGTGGCTGTAGCTCTGATTGCGCATCTGAGTGTTATGGGAATAATATTTATTTAATAAATTTTAAGGTCGTGGTCACAGTGCCACAGAGCGCCAGTTTTAAAGTACGACGAGTCAGTGAAATGTTTTGCCTGTTAAAACGCAATCTCACTTGCCTCGTCATTTGGAGAATTTATTGCTCGCCTGTTATATACCTTATTATATCAGGCTCAGATTTACCAGCTAAATTGTGATTCTGTTTCAAGTCTTAATTTTATCTTCCTCTTGCAAGACTATGTCTTATGTAAAATGTAATTCTAGTATTAAATTTGGCTGTAGCTAGACTGATAGTGATTGTTTTAAGTTGGTTCTTTCTGCCCTTAAGGTTACCTGGCCTCTCGCTTGATCAAATGTTATTTTAATGCAGGCCATTAAATATCCTCCAGATATCATTACAATTTGTGTTTTAAATACTGTAATGTCTGTTTAGGGCATTCTTGTTGTTTAATTGTTATCTCTGTGGTCTATTGTTGTTATGTTTATTTACTCAACATCTTGAATGCCTAGTCACCTAGGATACTTGTTATAACTGTGCCGCGGTGGAGTAGCCGAGCGGTCTAAAGCGTCTCGCTGCAGAGCGCGCGGTTGCTCGCCGTGGAGGTTCGAGTCCTCCCTGGGGCATGGGTGTGTGTGTTTGTCCGTAGGTTAGTTTACCTAGGTTTAAGTAGTTTGTAAGCTACGGACTGATGACCACGCAGTTTGGTCCGATAAGATTTACAAACATTTTAATTTTGTTATAACTGTCCAAAGATTATTTGTATTTTTGGTGTTGTAATAGGTGGCTACTTGCCGTGGCGTAATTGTTACTTTTAACTATTGTTGTAAATTTGTAAATGTTAAATCTCTAACCTTCACAACCTTAATTATTGTAAGGTGATTCTTTGGAATGTACCGCTAAGCCCTTCAGGTTTTCGGCTTTGCTTTTCCTTAATTGACCGTCATGTTTTTACTGTTACAATAATATCAAGTATTATTTAATATCAAGTTCTTATCTAGTAAAACCACCAGAATTAGTAAATGTGTTCTCTTAAATTAAATAAAGTTACTGTTTTTGTGTTCTTTAAATTGCTGTCTGGAAAAATATATTATTCGATTCCACATTCTTTTTCAATTCCCCGAAATTCTCAGGTCAACATAATCATACCTGAAGACTGAGGTCTCACACAGGAATAATGGAAGAGACTTTTGGCTATCATTAAATAGTATCAGGAGGTAAGAAAAATGTTTGATGAGATACTTCCTGTCAAAACACTACTACATTAATGCGATCAAATACGTAATACAGACACACAAACACATATACACACACACACACACACACACACACACACACACTACTGCTGGAGGTCGCACACAATAACGGACTAAAGATATCACAGCATAATTATTTTTTCAAAGATTTCGTGATTAAAAATAAAATCCCATGAGAAGTGAATGAGATGGTGAAATCGTTATTGAATATTTCCATCATTAATGGTTGTTATCGCTGGTACACGTATCGAGATTTAATAAAGGAGTTTCTGAATACGTTGTTAGGGAAAAGCCGTCCATGCCGCTTCCACATACTGCCGAAGCTGATCTGGTGTAGCAGCGAGTAGTGATCACGAGCCAGTCGCTCCGCAATAATGTACCAGACGTTTCAGATAGGCAAGAGAGATCGAGAGAATAGTGAAGCCAAGGCAGCAATAGGAAGTATCGAATATAGTGTAGTATCAGTGGTTGGCTCCGAATTTATGGGAGACTTCAGAAATGTAATGCTGACTGGATACTGTACAAGCAATGCATACTAGGGGCGGCACGAGATTGGAATCCAGTGCCATTCATAATAACAGTACCCGATTAAGGGCCACTATAGTGGGGCGTAGGATAACAGCTCGACAGTCCATCTCCACGCTGTCGCGAGACCCTAATCCCATGTTCGCGGTGGTGCAGGCAGAGGTGGGATTTGTCGGTAAAAACAATGTGGTTCCAATCGGTTTCCTATGTATATTGGTTATCGCATCACTGCCTGCACTAACGCCTGTAGCGTCGAATCAATGGTACATGCAGCACTGGACGTTTCTGCTGGATACGGCGTCGAATGGTAAGTGAGGGCATTGCTTGTTACGCTACGAATCGAATTTGGTGCGATGTAGAATAGCCGTACGCACGTTACACCTGCCATCGCGTGTATTGGTGCAACGAGGTTGGTGAGATTGCCCCCTCGGTCCCCCCCCCCCCCCCTCGTTTCCAACGATTAGAGGTCCCGTTCTAAGTTGCTTTTTTACGTCCGACCCGGTCAGTGATTTCTCACAAGGATAATCCACGCCATTTAAGAAAAGTAATCGCTGTCTTTTACTTGACATACTGAAGATATGCATACGCAAAACGTTCGCATAGCATAAAACAATTCTAGTACGCCCACACGACAGTTGTTCAACCTTTATGTCGCTGTTTCCGGTGGCGCGACAGACGCCCATCACGTGCACACCTCGTCCCGGGGAAAGTGCACTTCAAATATCAATGGATTTAGATGCTTCCTGCAGACTGTTTAAATCACTCGAGGTAAATGTCGGAATGGTTCCACTGAAAGAGAGCCGGCCGCGGTGGCCGAGAGGACTAAGGCGCTCCAGTCATGGTCTGCACGGCCACTACGGTCGGGGGTTAAAATCCCCCCTCGGGCATAGATATTTGTGCCGTCCTAGTTTGTAAGTAGTTCATAAGTAGTTTGTAAGTTTAGGGACTGATGACCCCGTAGTTAAGACTAGACTAGACTATACAAACATTTGAACATTTCCACTGAAAGAGTACCGCTGATTTCCTTCTCCATCCTTACCCGAAATTCCGAGCGTGAGCACCGCCTCTAATGACCGTGCTGTCAAAAATGTTCAAATGTTTGTTAAGCTTAAGGGACTTAACTGCGGGGTCATCATTCCCTAAATTTACAAACAACTTATGAAGTACCTTATACCAAAGACGACACAAACATCCATGCCCGAGAGGGGATTCGAACCACGACGGGGACGGCCTCGCGCATCGGAGCATAGCGCCTCAATGCGCTCGGCCGCTCCGCCGCGGCGACCGTGCTGTCGACGGGACATTAAACTGAGAGTTACCTTCCTTCCTTCCCTCTATTTTCAGTGTATTTCATTTTAGATGAAAAACAGAGTATTTAAAATGAATTAATTTTGTATCATTTAGATTTCAGTTTTTCAATTTACACGCGAAGCACAGAATACAGTGACAAGTAATTAAAGTGGTAGATTATGCTGTCGAGTTCGTAAGTTAGAATGACAATTAATTAAACTGACACAATATTCTGCTGAAAACTCTGCCTATTGCATTAGAAAGATTGGAAATACAAAAATGGCTTACGTCAAATAATGAAATACTAACACGAATGTACAAGAAAAATAGTTTTCTCGTACATAAGCAGTCAAACTGTACAACATCAATATACCCAATTCAAAGTATATGCGTGTTATAATTGAGCCACCAGAAATACAGTGAATGAATGAGTTTTTCTGTTATACACCAAATACATAATGAAAATTTAAAAATATATATATAGTCTGTTAGACTTTTGAAAACCTTCAGATATCCACTGTTTATACCAGTTTATTGTATCCAGAATTGTACTTCTTTCCAAACAGTTATCAAACTTTTATGAACCTTAACCTAAATTAAATATGACATTCAAATACTTAATGCTAGCAATTTGTGGGGACAGGGAGCCGCGGTGGAGTGGCCGAGCGCTTTAGACCCTTTGCTTAGGAGTCCGCCGCTGCTCACCGTCGGAGGTTCGCGTCCTCCCATGGGCATGGGTGTATTTGTTGTCCTTAGCATATGTTAGTTTACGAAGTTTGTCAGCCTTTAAGATTTACTAACATCTGAATTATTGACCCACTTTAGGTTACGGTAATAACACTAAAAATGGGTCTTTGCGATCGCCTTTTGACAGCTCGAAATTTAAATGAAAATAACCGTTAATCTGACACCGAAACTGAATACATGAATTTGTAGAGGAGAAATTGCTCTACAACTATGCTGTCTTATGTTTTTTTTTCATATCTCGCATGCAAAAATAACGGCGATTTAACTATGTCTGTCTGTAACGTGTTCCCACTTTTTAGGTCGAACCGTTTAATCGATCGGTACCAAATTTTACGGACGTAAGTGTTGAGCGCCAGAGGCCAGAATCTTGCTATTTCAAATATTTCGGAAAAAAACTACGTTACTAACACAAAAAAGCCGTTTGTAATACAATTTTCATTTCTAATAAACCGTTCATCTGACACGACAATTGAATAACCGAATTTGTAGAGGAGAAACTTCTCTACAACTTAGCTCTTCATTTTTTTTCATATCTCGTATCGTTTGTGAGATAACTGGAAAATTAACGTCGATTTGACACCGTCCATTGATTGTACAAAAACCAGCCGTTCGGAGATGTCACGTGACATTCCACGCCCAGAACTCTCTCTGGCATCCGCCATCTTGAGTTGCATATTTGACGATTTTCTTGTTATAAGTTACATGTTGTCATTTCAAAGCAACGGCTCACAGAAGAATTAACGAAAACACGTCATTCTTCGTACGATAAATGATAATCTAGTGTCTAAATATGCCATATTAGAATCAGTTAACAACTGCCATCAATAGTACAAGATAATAGAACAAGATTTCAAATTGCTCGTCGTAGTGTAGTTGGCAGCGCACTAGGTTCGTATGCACAAGATCAGGCGTTCAGAACCTACCAGTACCAAAAGATTTTTTCTCCTCTTTTCCTAAAAGGGTTTCGGGTACCCTTATAAATTAAATATAGCTATGTTATCAATATTTAGAGTTGTGCATATGTAAGAATGCTACCTCTAAAATGCGTGTATGTTCTATCTCGTAAGCAAAAATTATTTGACTTGTCTTGGTAGTTTGTTCAACGTTTATTTTCTTTGTCTGTAGTGGATACGAATGACTATACCCTAGAAGGAACGTAGCGTATATTTGACGTGCAGACGAGTGACTATAGCCGGGATGGAACACAGCGTACATACGCCATCTTGCTTTCTGGATTTGTTGATTTTCTTAATACAACTCTAGCGTTGTTTCTTCAAAGCAATGGCGCACTGAAAATTATCAAAAATACTTCGTTATTAGGACAATGAATTGTAATTAATGTCTAAAATTGCCATGTTAGCAATTAACACCGGCCATCGATGTTACAAGAATTACGGATTACTCTCACAGTTGTTCGCCATAGTGTAATGGGCGAGGAATTAGTTTGACGATGGTTCGAAACTTGCTAGGGCGCGGTTGCTCAGCGCGCTCGGTCAGAGGGTGGCCAGCATGGTTACTCGACGCCTCTGTAACGAGAAAACTGAGTGATCGACGAAGTGATCAAAATAGAACAAAACAAACCAACGTCCACAAAGTACCGATCAAAACTACCTCTACAAACTCATATTTTCAGTTTCCGTGTCAGATGAACGCTTAAGGCGTTATTTTCATTTAAATTTCGAGCTGTCTAAAGGGGACCGAAAAGGCCAACTTTAAGTGTTAGCCGGCCGCGGTGGCCGAGGGGACTGAGGCGCATCGGTCACGGTCTGCACGGCCACTACGGTCGGGGGTTCGAATCCCCCGTCGGGCATGGATATTTGTGCCGTCCTTGGTTGTAGGTAGTTCATAAGTAGTTTGTAAGTTTAGGGACTGATGACCCCGTAGTTAAGTCCCTTAAGCTTAACAAACATTTGAACATTTTTTAGGTGTTACTACCGTAACCTAAAGTGGGCCAAAAGGCCCTATGACGGTAGATGTGTTAAATCCAACCCATACCATGACTTTCACTGCAATGCAGTTTTCACGACAGTTCTAGGATTTTCGGTAGCCCAAATTCTGCAGTTGCGGTCTCTTGTTACCTATAGTGTTAAAAGCCTTCCAATAACCTAGAAATATGGAAACGAGTCGACATCCCCTCTCCACATCATCCATCGCTTTATGTTAGTAAATATGAAGCCAAATAGAACTTGAAGATAGCCCAGTAATAGACCGAAAACTGTCCCAGAGTTACCAGAGGTATAATACAAATGCCATCATTGACTGATTTACAATTAAAGACAAGAAATCTGTTCAGAAGGAATTTCATTTAAATGTTTGGAAGTCTTTTCTCTAAGCATTTGTCTGATACAATAATTAGTTGCATTTCCTTTCCTCCTCTACCTTATGATTTACATTTACAATAGTAGCTGTAGGAATGCAATGTACCGGGTGATCAAAAAGTCAGTATAAATTTGAAAACTTAATAAATCATGGAATGATGTAGGTAGAGAGGTAAAAATTGACACACATGCTTGGAATGACATAGGCTTTTATTAGAACAAAAAAAAGGTCCAAAAACGTCCGACAGATGGTGCTTTACCTGATCAGAAAAGCAATAATTAGCATAACAAATTAAGACAAAGCAAAAATGACGTTCTTTACAGGAAATGCGCAATATGTTCACCATCATTCCTCAGCAATAGCTGTAGTCGAGGAATAATGTTGTGAACAGTACTGTAAAGCATGTCCGGAGTTATGGTGAGGCATTGGCGTCCCATGTTGTCTTTCAGCATCCCTAGAGATGTCGATCGATCACAATACACTTCCGACTTCAGGTAACCCCAAAGCCAATAATCGCACGGACTGAGGTCTGGGGACCTGCGAGGCCAAGCATGACGAAAGTGGCGGCTGGGCACCGTCACCAAACGACGCGCGCAAGAGATCTTTCACGCGTCTAACAATATTGGGTGGATCGCCATCCTGCATAAAAATCGTACGTTCCAGCATGTGTTTATCAGCCAGGCTGGGGATGATGCGATTCTGTAACATAACGGCATACCTCTCACACGTCACGGTAGCAGTTACAAAACCAGAATCACGCAGTTCCTCGAAGAAAAAAGGCCCGATAAGGATAGATGTGGTAAATCCAACCTATACCGTGACTTTCTCGTCGTGCAATGGAGTTTCCACGACAGTTCTATGATTTTCGGTAGCCCAAATTTTGCAGTTGTGGGCGTTGAGAGATCCTCGGAGCGTGAAATGAGCATCGTCGGTCCACAACACGTTACTCAACCAATCGTCATCTTCCGCCATCTTTTGAAACGCCCACACCGCAAATGCCCTCCGCTTCACTAGATCGCCAGGTAACAGTTCATGATGTCGCTGAATTTTGTAAGGATAGCATCGGAGGGTACGCCTAAGTGCCAACCAAACATTAGTGTATGGAATGCCGGTGCGACGTGTGATTGCACGAGCTCTGGCTTCCCCGTGCATAAACGAACGCGCTACAGTCTCCACTTCTTCCTGAACTATCTCAGCAGCATTACGCCTTGTGCTCAGTCGGCCACTGTGGGGTGTATCGTCTAAACAACCCGTAGCTTCGAACTTCGGAATCATTCTCGCCACACCTGCATTTGTTATCGGATCTTTACGCGTTCGAATCCCCTTCCTATGGCGACAGGATAGTAACGCTATACTAGCACATTTCCCATTCTGATAATACAGCTTCACTAAAAGCGCCTTTTCAGGTAACGTCAACATGCTGCGACTGCTGGTGCATCTGATTCCACCTCTCATTTTTTTCCTTTATTGTATTTTAATGCCCCCTGGGGCAGGCTGGCAGCAGCATCGTACGCTGCTCTTCAGCCCAGGGTACATATGAATTTGACAACATGAATGGTAGTTTAAAACAGGAGATAAAAATGTCGATTTTAACGATAAAAAGGAGATACAAATGTTGAATTTAACAATAAAAAAGGACAGAAAATAGGTGAATTAAAGATTTAAAACACACATAGTCAGTATTACAGACTGCCACAGTGGCTTAAAAAATAGAAGAAAAAAACTCAGATTTTGCACAGTGAATGGCGACGATAGCAGTTAGACAAAAACGTAGCAACTCAATGTTTTGCCTGTGCGGTGGTTGCAGAAGTCTTACAAAAATGTTCACCACCTGACACTGACACGACACTTTAATCTGGTACAAGGTTGAAAACACTGTGAGAAACACTGTTAAAAAGTAAATCACAGAGACCCCGCAGGGGGATAGGGGAAGGAATGGAGGCGCGGAGGGGCGGGAAGTGTGGAAGTTCGGAGGAGAGGGGAAGGAAAACGTAAGAACTCTGAGGGAGGGGAAGGGAGATCCAAGTGGGGGGGGGAGGGAGGGGACTGGGAGTGGAGGGGGGCACATTATATATGGGGAAGGATCAGGGCAGATAGGTTGGGAAATATCAGGACGGAGGGCGTTATCTGGGAGAGGCAGGTGGGGAAAGCTACCCTGGGAGATGATGTGGAGAGTGTGAAGGTGTAGAGTGGAGGGATATGGTGGTACCGGCGTGGCAGTGGCCCGGGGTTCAGCAGGATTGGAGAGACAACAGGGTGACTGGATTCAATTTTGCGGGTGGAATATAGATGATACAGAGAAGCTCGAGGAACTTAAGAAGATCATAGAGCATCCGCATGAGGGAAGGGAGGCGGATACGGTATGCAAGGCGGAGGGCGTGGTGGTCTAGGATTTGGAGGGATTTTTAATAGGGCTCTTTTTGGGTCCCAGTCTCGTCGCCGCTTTTGTGTCTCGTTTCCGTTGTAGGTGTCGGTGGCCGAGTAGGAAGAACCGACACAGGAATAAAGAATGCACGCTTGTGCAGGTACGGAGGTGAGCAGCCAGTGGGACAGCAGAAACTAGAAACACTAGAGTAAATTAGAACGAGATATATATTGCACAGAATTTATACAATACTTAACTTTTACATAGCTCAGTACTGCAGAATGCTGATACATAGTTGAGCTAGAGGCCTGTCTAGTGCCTATCCGATAGCCAAGTCTTCACTGGTGCCTATCTGATTCCGAAGTGTTAACTCGTTCCTATCTCAGTCCCAAGTGAACGATGTCGTTCAGTGGTGGCCACGAGCGGAGTTGTAGCAGAGGGCGCTCGTGGCTGACGTCATAAGAAAGCCGCGCCGTGCGTGCATGGCGGCGGGCGGCGAAAGTAGGTGGCGCGCACTTTAGATTTGTGCGACACCACAGTTCTCTCTCTTATTGCAGCTATTTTTATACACGATTTTCATGCGTAGTCACTGACGTTTTGCTGTCCAGCGCCATCGGCCGAAAATTTTTGAACTTTTTTTTGTTTTGGTTCTAATAAAACCCCATGTCATTCCAAGCATGTGTGTCAATTTTTACCTCTCTATCTACATTCCGTGATTTATTTAATTTTCAAATTTATACTGACTTTTTGATCACCCGGTATATTAAATACTAGATTCATGTGGAATTCAGTATTACCACACTTATTCCGTTTGTGATTTTAGCTGTAAAAGAAAACGTAATCACGGTTTGAAATAGAATATTTGCTCTTTATTTTAGCGCAGAACAAAGTAACATGAACGAAAGCATATCTGAACTACAGGAAAGGTAATACGATCTACGTTAAAAGCGTCCATAGCAACCATGTCAAAGACAAACATTTTAGAGATGCATTGATTCTAATTAATGACTTTCAATATATTTCATAAATTGTGAATATTTGCTTAGAAGGAAAATAAACAAGGTAATTTGTTCCTTTGTATACACTCCCCTTCCATTTCATTAAGGAACTACACTTACCACATTAATTTACGACTTTCTTTATATACTAAATTACCAGTATCAGAACGTTGTTCAGAATGTTCATTATTACAGTATCCTCCCAAATTACGTGCATTTGCATCATAAGACCATTGTTCAATTCGTTGTTACGTATTTCACGGCATGATCACAAAATAGAACAAACACGCATTTTAGAGGGAGCATTCTTACATATGCACTACTCTAAATATTGAAAACATAGCTTTATTTAATTTATAAGGGTACCCGAAGCCCTTTTAGGAAATGAGGAGAAAAAGTTTTGTGGTAGTGGTAGGTTCCGAACCACTGATCTTGTGCATTACGATCTAGTGCGCTGCCCACTACACTACGACCAGCAACTACGAAACGTGTCCTATTATCTCTTACTAATGATGGCAGTTGTTAACTGATGATAATATGGTATTTTAAGACTCTAGATTATCATTTAACGTACGAAGAACGACGTTATTTTTACAAATATCTCTCAAATGATACGAGATATGAAAAAAAGTTGTAGAGAATTTTCTCCTCTGCAAATTAGGTTATTCATTTTTCGTCTCAGATGAACGGTTTATCAGTAATAAAAATTATATTACAAACCGCTTTTCCTGCTGTTAGTAACGTAATTTTTGTCCGAAAAATTTGAAAAATCCAGGTTCTAATCTCTGGTGCTTATCAATTATCACCGTAAAATTTGGTGCGGATGGATACTGAACGGTTCGACGTAAAAGGTGAGAACACGTTACAGACAGAGAGACATCGTCAAACCGCCGTTAATTATGCAAATATCTCTGAAACGATGCGAGACATGGAAAAAAAGCATAAGACAGCAAAGTTGTAGAGAAATTATATGTTGTATGTTGACGATTGTTTTGCGTTGCAGGTAAGATTCGGAAGCGAATTATGCTCGGGTAGACCCATTGTGTAGGCAATTTCTAAAGAAGTCGAGTTTTTTCGAATTTCTCAAAATTATTTATTGCCTGTCATTAACGTAGCTATCGATAGGTTCCTGAAAAAAAAATTCAGGTTTTCCGTTTATTAATAGTTAACATGGTGTATTTATTGTAAAAATAGTCAGTTCCATTCAAATCAGAATTAATGATAACAAGAAACTACATAATTTTCGTATAAAATAAAGTTCACATTTCTTATGCAATTTTGGTATTGCGGAAACCCAAGAACCCAGACGTGAACTGCTCTGATTGCTTTATTGTGCAAGTACTACCTCCTGTGGCCGCGATCTCCCGAAGAAGACTTTGCAACCCTCCCTGGGGGTCGCAACCCACAGGTTGAAAAACAATGATGTTCAGAAATTGAAGTTGTTATTTCCTCTGAGCTATATGGGTAGACGTCGTATATGAGAATTGTATTAAGTTAATAATTGGTTCGTTGTATCGTTCTTCCGAATCAGACGACACAAAAACAGAAGGTATTAAAGAAAACTTGAGCCTAATCTCAGAAAATTACTCTACTTGGACGATCATAATCTGTGGTAACTTAAATTTACCCGCAATCTGTTGGCGGAGATATATATTTCAATCAGTTGGTACGGATGAGACATCGCCTAAATTTCTGATAAACGCAATTTTTGTGAATTATTTCGTGCAGTTAGTACCTGGGCCGAGTGGACTACTCAATGGACGTCAAAACACTATTGACTTCTTTGCAGCAATACTCCTGAGCGTACAAAGAGCAACAAAACAAACAAAGGGATTAGGTAACAGAGGTTTGCCGTAAATATCGAGAAGAAAAAATTCACTAAATAGAAACAAAAGATATCTGTTCTGAAAAGCAGAGAGTACCTCTCTTAATGCCGTCCTGAAAGACAGTATCATCTCCTTCAGTATTCGAAATATAAGTGAAGAAGCGGAACCCTGTCTAGAAATTAGGCAGAAGGAAACGCGAAGAAACTGGGATCATATGAAAAGTATACTTGAGTATAGACAAACAATACCTTCACTACACGATAGTAATGCTGATATTATCGTTGATAGTACTTTTAAATGATAATTCCAAAACTCAGCTTTATGAGATTCCTTCACCAAAGAGAAAGCAGTCAGTATTCCACAATTCGAATTACGACTGACTGCCAACTTAAATAACATAGAAGTAGTTATCCACGGAGAGAAGCGACTTAAGCGCTTAAAAAAATAAGTCCTCCGATTAGTTTCCTATCGGAGTATCCTGGTGGAATATATCTAAACCTATCAGTAATATACAGTATGTACATAATGTCAACAACACATTCAATTATTCATGGCACAAGAACTAAACATTGTACAGATATCGTGCATACGTCGTTTTTAGTGTATACCTCCAAAGCGCTGACCTGATTTCGGTAAATGCAGAATGTTGTAAGCCCCGTTCTTTTTTCGTGTTTTGCACAGGAAGATGATGTGTTGTTCCATTAGGATAATGCTCGCCGACACACAGCATGTGAAACTTAGACGATCAGCAACTTTCTTTGCCAGCGTGATCTCCGGACTTGTATCTGATCGATTACGTGTGGTATAAGATAGGACGAACGACAACTTACACGTGCTATTTTGCAGAACTACATGGACACGTTGAGCTGGCGTTGAATAACGTATCCCAAGACAGTAATCGCCATCTGTAAAGTCGAATGGACGATCGAATCAGCACCTCCATTTCCCGCCTTGGAGGCTACACCACGTACTAATATGGGTGTTACAGCGTGGGTCGAAACCTGGTACCCCAAAACCGCTTCACATTTTACTCTGTAAATGTACACTACATGCACTTTTGCATTATAAATTTTCAGTGAATTTGAAAACTCTAAGAGGATGTACTAATTTTTATTTCTGGCAGTGTATTTCCTTGATTTACTATTCTAGATTATATAAAATTTTGTAATTTCCTTATGTTCCACTGGCGAATTTAATTGATGTGTTACACAACACCCGCTACGAGCCTTTTTCGATATTTCACAGCCTGTATTATCTGTTGCAACCAAACTTTTCTTATTTGTCTTCTCTTATCCCTAAAGAGTTTTACGTGTCATGTCTAACCACTACGAAAATTTATAATCCGAGTATATATATGATTCAAACGGCTGTAACCAATTTTGCTAATGAGAAACTCCTCTACACGACATATTCGCATTACCCGATTCTGCCTTTAATTTTCATCTATTAGCCAGTTACCTCTGACACATTTATTAACGTAGATATCTTACCTGATGGATTTGTTTCCATAACATTAAGGATAATAGATGGATATAGAATTTTGGGCGCACTACAACCAAATCCTTAGTGCCCAACAAGTATAGTAAGAGAAGCGTGTGAGCTAGTGAAACAAAAATGTGTGAAGACAAGTAATATGACTAAAAAGAGACATAAGTTGTCAAGATTTGTGTCTAGCTGAATTAAAACACAGAAAATCAAGAATTAAAGGTGTTAAATTCTAATCTGGGTATAGGTTCTCTAGCGATTGTAGGGCACTACGGTAATCCGAGCACATAAAAAACCGTTTGCCCTGAACACGGTACATCTGCTTCATTGGCTTTCGGATCACGTGAATCTCTGCCGAAAAAACTGAATAGGCACAAAGGCGATTCCTACCTTAAAGGTCGAGGAAAATAACGGAAGAGGCGTGTGTGTCCCCCTATTTCGGACCATCAGTGTACATTACTGTAAAATCATGATGCTTATCTAAAATGTTAAAAAAGATACAGATTGAAATGTAAAATATGGGTAGCAATTTTTCTTAAAATTCTTCATTTCCAAAACACTCTGGGACTCTTGGGTAATCTGTATGGAAATATACTCCGAAATCGATGCATAACGTCAAATTCAGTCTCATGTATCTCCACACGAAAATCAAAATGTTCAAATGTTTGTAATTCTATGGGACCAAACTAAGTTGCTCATCAGTCCCTAGCCTTAAAAACTACTTAAACTAACCTAAGTACATCAACACATCCTTGCTCGAGGGAGAATTCGAACCTCCGACGCGGGAGACCGCGCGATCCGTAACGTGGCACTCCAAACCGTTACGTCAGTTCGTTCTTGGTTGTTCGTTGGATATTTGGCTCAGCTTTTTTATAACAGAGGGCGTTGAGCCCCCTGACCGGGCGCGCTGAGCCACGGCGCCCGGCACCGTTCGGCTACTCCTGCGTGACTACACGACGCCGGCCGCGGTGGCCGCGGAGACAGGCGCTTCAGTCACGGTCTGCACAGCCACCACGGTCGGGGGTTCGAATCCCCCCTCGGGCATGGATATTTGTGCCGTCCTAGTTCGTAAGTAGTTCATAAGTAGTTTGTAAGTTTAGGGACTGATGACCCCGTAGTTAAGTCCCATAAGCTTTACAAACATTTGAACTTTTTTTTTTTTTTTTTTTTGGCTACACGACAATCCGTCATGCGGATTCAATGAGGCCGCTTCGCTTGTTGGTGATTACGTAATAGCCTTCCGGCATGAGTACAAGTTATGGTATGCAGTTGTATATGGCGTGGACAGTGTGCTAGTACCTGGCGCACCATGAGTAGTTGTCGTATGTGATGTGAAGTCTCAAAATCAAAATGTTTGTATAGCTTATGGGACTTAACTACGGGGTCATCACTCCCTAAACTTACAAACTATTTATGAACTAACTAATACTAAGGGCGGCACAAATATCCATGCCCGAGGGGGGATTCGAACCCCCACCGTAGTGGCCGTGCAGACCGTGACTGGAGCGCCTCAGTCCCCTCGGCCACCGCGGCCGGCGATGTGAAGTCTCAGCAGGCTGTTGTCACTCAGAGGTTACATGAGATGGAAGACATTGAAAACAGTGGTGTTGAAACTACTAATGAAAGTGATCCTGATCGCAACAGTAAACAACGTACAGAAGCAGAACTGGATGTATCACACGGTGATGAGTGTGAACGAGTTAGTGAAGAAACAAAACAGAACACTTTCTATGGGCTCAACCGATATGAGTGATCAGTGCAGGGACTTAAGAGAAATATTAGAACACCATCTCACAATATTACATTACATTTAGATGGCAATTGATCTTAAATAAGCAAACAAAGCTTACCCTTTAATTAATGCCCATATTCCAGTCAATGTAGATAACCGTAAAAGAACCTGAAGACGTTAATGAAAATTGGGAAAGTTAGAAATTATTATAACGTAAATACCCTCAAACCACATTAAAATTGTAGTGTTTGATTTTGTTGTTCAATTACGTAAATAAAAGTAACGAAAGAAAAGGATATTTGGATTGCTTGTGCATAAATGGACAAACCAAAATATCCAAAGACTTGTTGAAACGTGCAAATATTTTAACCTTAAAATCAAGTCAACTCACTATAATAAAAAGAACCCTTTACGAAAAAATCATTGCCGGCACCCAATACACTTAATGTACAATTTCTAATGATCCTGTTTCAATTTCATCCCTAACTACAAAAACAATTAAAATATCTAAGCTACAAAAGGGACTCATATTAATGATGTCTATTATTCAACGCGAGTAAGAGTAAAAATTCTACCTCAATAACTCTTCAAATTGAAAATGTGTGTCCCTGCTAAAATAACACCAACTCCGTGAACGTATCTTGACAAGATACATTCCAACTATTGACAAAGTCTAAAACAAAAGTTCATAGAAACGGCACAAATTTTTATTCCACTTCGAATGAAACAAAAACACCTTTGGTTGAATACAGTGTGTCGAATAGCAGTTAAGTTCAAAACATGAGACATTCAGCAATTGGAAAAGAAACTACGAAAATACCCAACTTTTAGAATCCGAAAAAGACTTCCGAAATAACAATACGAGAAACTTTTATAATAGATCCAAAAACAAATCTAACTAGTTACCAACTTCTACTTGCTATAAAAGTGAAAATGGCCTTTTGGCTCTTGATATTCTGGAAAATTGTAACGTACTTGCTAATTATTTTTAAAAACTGTTAAACTGTCCACAATCAGTGAATTAATTCCAACCACAGCAAACTAGTAACACTAACCCCTAACTCGAAACAACCTGAACAAACTATAAGACTTAATAACTATAAAGAATCTGGAGAAAACTGTGCAAATGCAAAAAAACTAAAACCAGCTGGCCCTAACTATATAAAAGGGATCTCTCAAATAAATGAGAGAATACTTGACGACTGTAAAAGCGCCCTACTTTACCTATTGTTTAAGATAGCAGATGGAACCGTTGTTAATAATTACCAAGGAATTCTCTTCTCCGGTCACATAAAAATTATCTCCCAATGTTTAAATCAGATGTTCAAATGTTTTTGAACATATTGGACCAAACTGCTATGGTTATCAGCCCTTAAGCCTACAAAATACTTAAACTAACTTTCACTGAGGAAACATACACACACACCCATGCTCGAGGAAGTACTAGAAGTGCTAGAATCTTCGGAGGAATGCCTTAGACCACGCGACTACTCCCACGCGGCGAAATTCTCATTACCAATGTCCAGGCACCAAACGATTGCTTGAAACAATATGGTATGTATATTAGTGGATTTGAAAAAGGCCTACGACTCAATTCATTCTGAATCTCTTTTCCAAATTTGAAAGAAACTGGGGCTAGATAATCTCCAACAATTATTAAGGAATCTGAGCCGTTCCTTTTCGATCTCATCGCGTGTCAGATGTCTGGTGTGTCAGTGCTTTGCCGAGGCCCCATTGGCTATCCTTGTCTGTTTACGAGGAAGTTGCGCGGCATTTCGTGGAGAGTGAGTGTAGATGGACCAAATACCCGAGTGACCAGGAGCGGGCAATGTCTTGGTGCCCGATGAGTGTGTGGCAGTGCTAGTGGGAACGACCGTCTGTCTTGGGCCAGGCGAGCTCACTGTTGAAGTCGGCTAAGTGCGGATAAGCGACTGTCGGGAGGTCGGCGCGCCGTGACTTCTCGTCCTTAATGGAACTCCGGCCTGACCGTGTTTGGAGGTAGCCGCGGAGGCGAACTTGCCGAGAGACGATCCTCAGGTTTCCTGCTACTCCGTGCCGCGACTTCGTTCTTCTGCGGCTGCCTTCGGCCGTGTTTTCTGGGACCGGTAGGCTGTTTGTTTGCTCATGAGTGTGGACGCAGGATTGACCTCCTGTTTTGCGTCTGTGTTGATTACCTGTTCATGTGTGGTTCAGCAGCGTGAGAGATCTCAACTCTGCTATAGCCGCTGATTACGTCGAATGATGTAGTAATTTGGTAAGTTTTTCTCCTCTTCATTTTGCTGCGGTCGTGAATAATTCATGCGGTTAGCTCTTGCTTGGTATATTTTTGGCGACAGTAAGGTGCGAAGTTCTACTGTCGACGTCACGTACGAAGGCGGCCCAGTTTTCAGCCGTTCTGCGCATCCTGCTTCCATTAGCGCAATGACAGCCAATAATGTTCATTCATGTTGGCGCGTGGCTGGTTGCGAGTTACGCAATGTTTCTCCGGCAGGCGCAACTGTTGGCCCTCGGTCGTAGCTCCGCCCCTCCTCGCTTGCCCTATCGCTCCGCCTCTCTACGCGAAATCGCCTTCTTACATGACGCCAGCTATAGTTGTACGAGTACTGGAATACTTGCCAGTCTATGTGCACTGAATTTACAAAGATTGTTCTGAAAATAGCATGTGGTGTCCATTCTGTCTTTGACGCTTAATGCATCTTGCATAATTAGTTCAAAGCTTAGGCCACATTTGACCCTTTACATTACTAGTATTTCGGCAGCACGATTTTCTGTGTTGTGTTAATGTCGCCTTTGGAAGCCTATTAAATGGATCGCTGCTCTTAATGACGATCTTAAATTAGCCGGAGCAACTCAGGCAGATATTGCAGATAGAAAAACATTAAGGCAAAAGATGGTCAGAGGAAAATTAGGAACGTACTTGAACACCTTGGGGTGTGATGGAAGAAAGAGACTTCATTCTGAAAGGATGTAACAAATATGGACACAAACGAAGGCCCACCATCAAAAGCAACTTTGATTGATTGTACCTCGCGTGGTTCTATTAGGCTCATAATTGAATAATAGCAAAAAATAAAATGAGGTGTTGATGGATGAGATAAAAATATATGACCTTCTCATCCAGCAGGCACACAATGTGATGGCCAATGGAAAAGCCCTTTGGAATTCTTAACATCGCTTATGTAAATTCACATTGCTTTATTCAACCTTCAGGGACCATACACCCATCTCAAGCTTCGATTACTAAATTGTCTTTTAAGACAACTGTATAACATGTTATCTAACAAGAAAACCTTTCTGTCTCGGAAATTTTAGCCGGTCATGTACCCAGCTGCCATGCGGATGATCAAAGTTCGATCCTACCAACAGGAAACCATTTTTAAATGTAATAATATAAAATATTATCAATTACAATCATAAAGAACTTTATTTTATTGATGAAATCACGTTTACAACTAATTAAAATTTTAATTATAGTTTTCTTTTTAGAATGTCGAACAATTCCAAATGCATTTTACAATTAATATAGGTATATTAAAGCGTTAAATACTACTCTCTTTACAATTCTATTACAAAATTACCCGACATTGGAAGCTGTGGAAATATTATTAGCATTCCTTGTAAGTTCGAGGGACCGGTTTCATCATGGAAGTATAGCTGTTGTCCTATGTAAACAGGAAGAAAAGTCTAAGCAGGCACTGCACAGAAATAGTCCTTCAGTGGACCCTACCTGATACAAAACTACAAAATAAAATTTTTCGTGAAGGTAGATTCTAATCTGGCTCCTCCACATGAGAAGCGAACGCACTACTACCTTGAGCTCTGATACCGTAAGCTCTGGGCACAATTTAGCGACCAAGTTGTGGCGCAGCGGTGGATCGTTGTATGTCTCATGATATGGATATATTGGTTTGACTGCCAGAGTCAAATCCTGATTCAGGAATTGTGAAAGAAGTACTGGGGACAGTAGCAGAACAAAGCATGTGTCTTTGTGTGATGATCGGTAAGAGGGTTTTATGGAAAGTGTGTCCATTTTACACACGATAGGGGATCGTATTTCTTGCAATCTGAGGTCTGTGAGCGCTTGCGCAGTAGAATGCTGTTGGTTGAAACACGTATTTCCCAAAAAGCGCCAAACGTAAAAAGCCAAGTCATTGGGAGGATTTGCTATCCAGACAGAGCTCCACACGATACCTAACTACAGAATAGGTTCCGTTATATGCAGGGATCTGGTGGACATTACAATAGTCCAATTTAAAGGTGAGTGGGCTCGAGAAGACATCGTTGGTGTCGACAATATCATGAAATGGACGGGTGGGGATTTACTGAAATCTGACTCCTCCATCCTCACTTTTGATAGCCCTGAATATTGTAAAGCAGGGTTCTTTCGTTTACAAGTAAGGCCCTGTGTCCGTAATCCTATACTACTGTCACTTATAGTGATATGTAAACTTTTACTACAATGACATAGTGCACCTATGGACTTTCAATTATTTTATAGAACAACTGTTGACCTTACAAGGTGACGGCTGTGTAAGACATTTTTTGACCAGATGATGATGGCAGATACCATCGAAACCGGTCGTCCAAATAAAATTATATACCAGCGATTTTGGCTTTACCATTTTTGGAACTTATCATAATATTTTATCGCCTCTTCACAATATAAACAAAATTGCTACACCGACATACACTGTAACAGTCGTACTTATTGGTACTTACGTGTACTTGCAAAACTACAAAGTCGATTTTCTCGCGAATTTTTTTGGAGTTGGGTCGAATGGCTTTGGTTGATTGTTATTTGTGATCTGAACTTCACGTACCATAAATATCAAAAAATTCTAAAATCTGAAAGCCATGTGGTCTCCCTGTTAGAGGAAAATAAAATTCAGGAAATTAAAACCACAAAACGCTTTATGTATCTCCTTTGTCCCTGTTGTTAGCCAAGGCGGAGTGGCCGAGCGGATTGAGGCGCTATGGTGCGATGCGCGAGGCCGTTCCCCATCGGGGGCTCGAATCCCCCTCGGGCATGGACTTTTGTGCTGTCTTTAGTATAAGGTAGTTCCTAAGTAGTTCATAAGATTAGGGACTGATGACCCTGCAGTTAAGTACCATAAGCTTTACAAACATTTGAACATTTATATATATATATATATACATGTGGCGTCTGTTCCGAGAGAACAGACGTCACTTCTGATCCTGCAGTTGTTATTATTCAACATTCATAGAATATATGACATCAACTGCGATTGGGCAAAGCTGAAAATGTGTACACAGCCGGGATGTGTACCCAGCCGGGTTCGAATCCCGGCTGGGTACACATTTTCAGCTTTGCCCAATCGCAGTTGATGTCATATATTCTATGAATGTTGAATTTGAACATTTGTTGCTGTTAACAAGCCGTATTCGAAGGTTGATGCTTCCACACAAATGGAGGTTGCTGGTGTCGACATTAGATACTTCGTTGGTGAGCGCACCTGTAAGGCTACAGTTCTAACAAAGACTGCCCCCCCTCCCTCACCTTAGGACTTCAGAAAAGGCAACTGTTATCGAGCTTGATGAGTTCCCAATGCTCTCAGTTTCAGGGCTAAGTCAACATAACAGCACTGTCCCATCTGTTGTTGCCTCAGATAACACAAATTGCTCCCAGGCCAAGAAAGCAGCTGGGAAGAGTCAAGCGCAAGTCAAGCAGAGCAATAAACCCTTATAACCTTTCGAGGTCAATTTACCTGACTTCCCAAACAGCCCTTCTCCAGAATTAATGGAGTGCGATTTCTGCCATGGGTAGCCATCTTGCCTCAAGGCAGAGCCTCCACCCTTCTCATGCACTATGCTCCATCGGAAAGAGAGACGCGGCGGAGTGGCCGAGCGCATTTAGGCGCTATACACCGATGCGCTAGGCCGTTCCCTGTCGGGGGTTCGAATCCTTCCTTGGGCATGGATATTTGTGTTGTCTTTAGTATAAGTTAGTTTATAAGAAGTTTGTAAGTTTATGGACTGATGACCCCACAGTTAAGTCCCATAAGCTTAGCAAACATTTCTTTGATCGGAAAGAGAGCATGAAATTTATACCGCCTTAATAAATGGCTCCCATACTTCGGTGGATCCTGCAGAGATTCAGGACGCATGTGGAGGACTATGTATACTTACTCAAGATATGTTTCCAGGAGACGAATTTCAAGCCTTTCTTCGACCTTGAAATAGTACAATTTATACAGATTGGGTGTCCTTGGTGGAGTGATAGCTAAAGGAGGAGTGGTTGTTTTTCTCAACACAGCCTACCTATCTTGAATCCTCTCACTCACTAAAAGCCTCCAAGTAGTTCCTGTATCAGTGAATATGCTCCATAGACTGACTATATTCCCGCTGTATCTGCCTCCACATGATGTTCTGGAAGAAGCGGCTCTCGAAGATCTCTAAATGTTTAAATGTTGGCCCAAACTGTGATACACATTCTCTCTCTCTCTCTCTCTCTCTCTCTCTCTCTCACACACACACACACACACGTGGGCACGCCTGAGGGAGGACTCGAAAGTCCGGCAGGAACAGACGCACAGTCCGTAGCATAACGCCTTAGACCATGCGGTCCTCCACACTGCTGATGCATCCATTCCGCAGTCATCAGGAAAATAAAAAAGGAAGCTTGTTCCTTCGTGATATGACGAATGCCGTTCTACTATCAGGTTATTCATGAAAGCAGAAAGAGATCATGGCAAAATTTTCTCGATTCCGATAATCGTTCTACGAAAAATTCAAAAGTATGGACACCATCAGCAGGATACCTAGAAGAGGAGGGAGATGTTCATTGGCTGCTGTAATGGTAATGGCCCATTCCACAGGAGCCAGTAAGATATTTTCCAGACCATAGCGGCCAATTTTTCCACTATTAATGCCAGAGCCAGTCAAGATATTGTTCTGCATGCCACAGGATGGCTGCTAAGAGTGGCTCTTTGGACATCCGGCCCACCATGGATGAGACTTATAACTTCCCCTTCTCCTTGTGAGAGATACATTGCCTGTAATTCGTGACACAGTCCCCGGTCAGGATAGAATCCATTACGCTATTCTACAAACAAGATGCAACAAGTAAATCCTCCTCAATCTTTTGAATCCAGTGTGGCGTCAGGCCACTTTCCCGACTCGTGGAGGGAGGCAACTTTAATTCCTATTTTAACACCTGTAAATGGACGCACGTGTTCAAGCAGTTATCGTATTGTTGCACTCACTAGTTTCATGGGAAAGACCTTAGATCAGATGGTCAACCGACACCTTGTGTGGCACATGGACTCCATCGTTGCAAATCTGGTCTTTCTGGATGTGGCTATACACCAGGCTTTCCTGCCCCAGCATTACCTATTGGGTGTATTTTTTGATATCGAGACGCCATACGATACATTTTGGAGGCACTTTATCCTTAGGCAGCTCCACAAATGGGGGTTTCCCGCTTGTCTTCGCATGTTTATTCGGTCTTTCCTTTTCTCACATTGTTTTGGATATAGAGTCAGTAACGTCCTCTCTGATCGCTTTGGGCAGGAGAGCCGCTGCGGAGTGGCCAAGCGCATTGAGGCGCTATGCTCGGATGCGGGAATCCCCCCTCGGGCATGGATGTTTGTGCTTCTTTAGTATAAGGTAGTTTATAAGTAGTTTGTAAGTTTAGGGACTGATGACCCCACAGTTAAGTTCCATAAGTTTTACAAACATTTGAACTTTTGGCAGGAGAATGGCGTTGCTCAGGATAGCGTTTCACGCGTGACTTTGGTTGCCATGGCCATTAACTGTCTTACGTCCGAGTTGAGTAGCCCAGTCCAGTGTTCTTTATTTGTTGATGACTTCTCTGTCTTTTGCTATTCTTTAAGCCTTGCAACGACAACACGTCAGCTACAACCAAGTCCTCGAAGGTTGTAGGCGTGGACAGAAAAGACTGGTTTTAAGTTTTCTACCAAGAAGTTTGTGTGTCCTATTTTTACCATTCACATTTTTTTTAAAATTTATCTGACTCCTTCCTGAATTTTAAGGACACCATGAGCTGCTAATGTTGCGCGAGACATACCGGGTGTTTCACTAAGTTTGTTTGCCTCTGTAACTTATAAAATAATAGGTGACGGGAAATTTTATTGCGGTAGGTCAACACAAGAAATGTTACACTTTTTGCGGAGCTGTGAACATAGTTTATTGTATCATTTTCCAAAGATTTACAGCACAAAGATATAATGTACAGCTAATCAATTTAAACTACATTCCTATCACTGTTAGTTTGGGAGCTACAACCCTTCAAAGTTTAGGGGGCGGAGGCTACGACAGTGTAGTTGACTGGCTAGTGGTCATGAGACAGTGGGCCGTGCCCCAGGGGATAGCCACTCGGCCAGTCAGCTACGCTATCGCAGCCTCCACCCCCCGGAACTTTGAAAGGTTGTAGCTCCCAAACTAACAGTGATAGGAATGTAGCTTAAATTGATTTGGGCGCAGCTGGTTTAAACGAATCCAATACACGATAGAAAAAAACTATTGTTCCATTTAAAAAATTATATCTTTGTGGTGTAACTCTTTGGAAAAAACTATGTTCATAGCTCCGCAGAATGTGTAACATTTCTTGTGTTGACCTACCGCATTAAAAAGTTCCCGTCACCTATTATTTTATAAGTTACAGAGGCAAACACACTTAGTGAAACACCCTGATATCACATTTTCCAAGACATATACACCTGCATAATATACCATTGCCCAGCCTCCTATAAAAAGGCTTCGTCGTAATCGGCTACGAGTAAGGAGGCCTTTAGTGATTAGCGCTAAGGATTGTCTTTGCGATGAGCGTATGGCTCCAATAGTAGAGTGTTCAGTGCCAACGATTCATTATCAACTCAGATTTCCTTAGAACATCTACCCATCTGTGACGGTAACACAGTTGATTCATGAGCAACTGTACTTCCTCCAACGCTGGGGGAAGTAGATGACATTACTTTGGGACATAGGGAAATGAAAGCGGTGCATTGAAACTGATGATCGGGCTGCCAAGGAGACTTGTGGACGCCATATATCAAACAGTGGGCTATTCCCGTGCAGGACGTCCTTTCTGTGACGCACCAGCGGTCCCAGCGTTTGTAGGAGCAGGCAGTGACGGGTAATAAGCTGTTGTTTGCTAAACCAACTATCCGACAATGTGGTCATTCTGCTTGACATTCGGAGGCATTGATGTGACACTGACACGCCTGCTTCTTTAAGCAAGCATTTTTAATCAGACATAAGAACTCCCCAGTTCTTTATGTTTGTTGCGTATAGATAACAAGAGGTCTTTGTGTGTTGCAGAGTGGCTGGGTCATCCTTTTTATACCTGTGATTAGGTAACTATGGTTTGGTAAGTTGCCTTAATTACTTCCCCTACCTACTCCTTTTTACGTACTACTCTACTTTCACTTTTGTCTACCATTTTCTGTGTGTTGCGAGATTAATTATAATAATATCGATAATAACATAAGCCATAGACATCCATCTATCGAATTACTGCTTTCTAGATAAGTAGTAACAAGTGTCACAGGAATAAACGTAGGCATACCTAAATTGTGAAGTCCATTGCTATGACAATATCTTAAAACAGCACGCTAATGTGGCCAATTTTTTGTGTGGGCCTAAGCATTTCGTGACCCTGACTCCGAAGGAAGTTTCTTCGTTTGAAATTATCACCCACAGCAGGGATCTAAAAGTCTCAGCTGGTACGTTGTCTCCCAAAAAACTTCGAAGGTAATTCACGGGGAAGACTATCCGCGGTACAATATTATGTTCTTGCTATCAATCGAGTAGTAATTGAGCTAAAACAGATGTTATATGATACTCAATCCACTTGTTCCTAAAAGATCCCAATGTTGATACTAAATATAAGCAAGAAAGTTTGTTCAAAATATATTTTAGTACTTTACGTCTGCACGGATAGAATAGACCATTG
Source organism: Locusta migratoria (assembly GCA_026315105.1). Classification (NCBI taxonomy): domain Eukaryota; kingdom Metazoa; phylum Arthropoda; class Insecta; order Orthoptera; family Acrididae; genus Locusta; species Locusta migratoria. The sequence continues at coordinate 549,895,534 of CM048755.1, read as the reverse complement.
TATAATGTTCAAATATAAGGAAGAAAGATTAGCAGATATACACGTCGTAAGCAGTCGTACGCCTGCTAGAATCCTTCTGTCACTAATTGTAGAAGAATGTGAAAATTTCGATTTCATTAAAAACTACACTGTACTTCTCGTGAAGAAAGAGATGAAACCTGAGGGCATCTAACTAGTACACGCCCCCCAAACTACTCGGGGCACACTTGATACCTACACCTTTATCGAAATATCCTGTCACAATGGCGACACTATGAATCTTCCACTTATATATATATATATATATATATATATATATATATATATATATATATATATATATATTGGAAGACTATCAAGTATAAACACTCTTTTAAGTAATTTAATTTTGAAACTCTTTGTTTTTGGTATTATTGCTGGTGTGGTCATCAGTCCAAATAATGCGCTGGCACAGGTCACAGAGCAACTCTGTCCCATATCAGCATGTGAATCAATATTCGAATAACTTCTATTTCAATAATCTCCGCCGCGGTGGAGTAGCCGAGCGGTCTAAAGCGTCTCGCTGCGGAGCGCGCGGTTGCTCGCCGTCGAGGTTCGAGTCCTCCCTGGGGCATGGGTGTGTGTGTTTGTCCTTAGGTTAGTTTACCTAGGTTTAAGTAGTTTGTAGGCTACGGACTGATGACCACACACTTTGCTCCGATAGATTTACAAGCATTTGAACATTTTTTTAACAATAACCTCCATTTGAATTTGATAACTATATACCACTCTGGGTCTTCTTGTACAATTTTAACCGCCCACACTTTCTTAAAATTCTAAACAGATGACTCTTGAAAGTATCGGTATGTGTCCTATCAAACGAGCCTTCATTTTTGTAAATAACTGCTACAAATGCATTATCAAACTTTATTCAAAGCGTATTCCATCCAATCTTCAGTATTCTTTTATAGCACCACATTTGAAAGAATCTATCCACTCACTGGTAGAATCCGTCCATTGATTAATTCCAGACACATATCTCTAGAAAATACTTCTTGATACCTACATTTAAATTTAATGCTAGTATCTCTCCTTTTAAAACAATTTATTTGGTTTTTCCTGTCTGCATTATTATCCAGGGTGCTTGGGCCACCATCAGAGCAAAACGTCACTTACAATTTTAACTATCTCATGTCATTTTCTAATTCAAACCACATCGAATGAGATTAATTACCTTAGGTTTCCTTAGTGTTCATTTCACGTCGTGCTTTCATAATAGTGTCTATTTCCTACAAGTACTTTACTGTCTGTGACAGAAGGAAAATCACATGCGCTAACCTCAAGATTTTTATCTCATGTACTAGAATTGTACAACTGTTTTCAAATATTTGTTTGTTTTCCTGTCTCGATAGTTCCTTGTACAGACTGAATTACTCTTACAACTGTCGTCTGATTTATGCACGAATACCGTGTCACAATTATATTCGTGTATTTTCTCCTTACTACCTCCACAATTAGAATGAATGTATTTCAGTTAACAGTGTCAAAAGCATTTTTCAATCTACAGATTCTGGAAGGGTAAGTTTGTTTTTCCGTAACCGATCTGCTATAACTAAATCCATACTTCGCGAGTAAACTGACCGTGTGTGGCGGATGGTAAATAGTGTACCAACGTCACTTCCTCCTTTTTCTATTACAGTTGCATTTCGTCCGTGAAGGAAAATGTTTAAAAAGGAAGAAAATGATAAACCTGCAGGTAAGCCTTCGTAAGAGCTCTTAACATCTCTGATATTGTCCTTGTCGTCTGTTCGCGAGGGTGATTGTTTGATAAATCAAGAAACGTACGCTCTCTGATTGTAGACAGAAGTCCATACCATGATGCAACGTATCCCTCCTGTAGCGTCCGCCACTGGAGTTTACCCACTGTCGCGAGTAATAACTGAAACTGTAACAAAGCGTGCTGCTCTATTTTCAATCTTATTTATCTTCTCTATCAGCTCAATGTGGCGGATAAGCAAAAATCAAGTAATGCTGCCAAGAAATGTTTTGCAAGTTACTTCCATTCTTAATGGACTAAAATTCCTGAGGATTCTTCTAATGAATATCAGTCGGCATCTAATTGATCCAAGATTAATTTTTCCACTCCAAATCGCTCATGATATATTATGGAGGTAACTCCAATTAATATTCCGCAACTCCGTAAACATATAATAAAGAATCTCTTTTTCTATATATTTACAGTACGTTAAATTTGTGTACATTAAGAGTCAATTGCTACTCCCTGCACCATACGTCGATACGCAACTCCTATATTTCTCTACAATTTTACAGAGTTGCGACTTCTCTGTGTCCTACAGCATCATCCACGAAATGTGAAATGTTAAAAGTAACGGTCCTATAGAACTCCATTGTACATCTGAAGACTTCTCTTCGTTCAGAATGACATGCTGCTTTGTTTTAACTAGAAATTCTTAAACCTAATCACATCTTTGGTCAGATATTTGTACTCTTCTATTTAATTCATTAGCCCACAGTGCGAAACCGTATCGAATACCTTCAGAAAGTAAAAAACTACGGCATGTACTGTACCTCGGAACTTTTACCTACTACCTTCCACCTTTCGTGGTCGAATTGCGTGAGAAGGGTTTTATATGATATTTTCTTTCGTTATCTATGTTCTTTCATACAGAGGTTTTCAATAACTAGATAAGTCATAAAACTTGAGCACAAAACAGGTTTCTCAGTTCTACAACACACCTAAACTCCTAGAATTCGAACTGGTATTCCATCTGGTCCAGAGGCCTTCCCTCTGTTGAGCATTTCAGTCCCTCTGACATTTATCTCAGTATCTGCCATTTTGTCGTTCGTGTGATGATTCAGAGGAGGACGTACGTTGCACTCCTCCTAATATAAATTGTAACGTCTGATGGTCTCATTTGTTTCCAAGTTTGTTAGGAACCAAAATGAAGCTTCTACAAGGACTGCTTTTAAGGTTTCTTCCACTTTTTCTGAAAGTTTCATGTCCATTTTTGCACCCATGAATTATTAACAAAAAGATCTGTGATATTAACAACTTTTAATCTTTCTTTTTTCAATTTAGTTATTACATTGGTCCTGACGTTTGACGATAATTCTCCTGTCTCACTTCTCTAGAACACCTTATTGAAGAGTTTTCCTTACCTGGTAATCCAAACGATGTCAAGAGTTCAGAGAGAATTTCTTCTACATGGCCTTGTTTCAACTTAGTAGTTTCAGTTCTGTATAAGATTTATCTCGTATCATCTTATGTGCCATTCCATTTTCAACTACCTTCTCTCCACTTTTTGTAACACTGTCTTCAATATAATTTTCCTTGTACAGCTTTCCTACGCATTTCTGTCATCTGCCAGCTTCCTCTTATTTGCACGGTACTAATTTGTCATCTGAGACTTTGATACTTAAACAGTGTTTTCTCTTCTATAGATTTCGAATTTACTCTTTTTTTTTAACCGTGTTCCTTTTCCTCTTCTTCCATATCTGAGTTTCTATACATTCTCCTTCCATCAATATTAAACTCAATGTTTCTCGTGATACCATAGAATACCTACTGGAACTTCCCTTGATGCTCTACAACCTTCATTATTTCAGCTTCCACAAGCTACCTGCTCTTCACCTCTGTAATTCTTTACAAAAAGATATGTGATATTAACATCTGTCGCCTAATACTCCATTTGAATTTCTCGAAAATCCTTTAATTCTTTCAAAGTATCCGGGTCCTAGATCTTTACGACCCTGCCTCTTTGCAGTTTCTCCTGTCTTAGTCTCCAGGCCATAATCAGAAAATTAGGTCCATAAGCCCTACTTGCCACTACAAATGTCTTACAGCTTAAAGTCTGGTTCCGCAACATATAATCATTCTGAAAACTTTAATTGTTTCCGAGTATTAATATCATGTAGTGTTTACGTTCACGATTCTTAAGTCAATGCTATCGACGATTAAACAATGCTGTGTGGGAAATTCTAAACAGTAACTTATTCTATCATCCACATCCCACCCCCAATTCTGGGACTGACAAACCTGCTGTCTTATCCTTTAATTTTCAAATAACCGAACAGCCGAGCACCACTTCATCCAGTACCTATCTCCTTATTACTTTTCCTTTTTTTCCCTGATTTCTAATGCAGCCTCACATTATAACTGAATCTTTCTGTGCCCTTCACTATCTGAATAACTTAATTTATCACATATTCATTCTTTCTATCTCTTAATCGTCTGTGGAATTATGTAAAATGTAACGTTGCCCACTTTGTGTGTGTTGGCGTTGCATCTATCTGGGTTACGAGAACGCATACACTGCCTATTCATAGCTGCTGACCCGCAGTCTACTTTTCATATTTATTATTAGGCCTACGTCTGCATTACCACTGTGTGGTACCAGGTGTACTGCTGATCCTGCTCCGATATTATCTAATCCCTACTGTATCTAACGTATACCCATCCAGTTTACTTGTCAATTTTTCTAAGCAGACTACACAATTAAGGGATCTAAAGCTGTAGGTTCCCACCCCTAAAATACCTGCTTCTCGTTTTTTATGATGACTGAATCGCACTGAGTAGACCCAACCTAAATATTCAACTAGGGGACTATGTTCCCTTAGGACAGTTAACTAAGGCTATCATCTATTAATCATACATTAGAACTGTATGCTCTCAGGAAATGTTACAGCTGTAGATTCGTCTTTCTTTTCGTAGTACCAGCAGAGCTAAGTTATTCTCACGACTACTGAAAAATAGCCGGCCGCGGTGGCCGAGGAGACTGAGGCGCTTCAGTCACGGTCTGCACGGCCACTACGGTCGGGGGTTCGAACCCCCCTTGGGCATGGATATTTGTGCCGTCTTTAGTATAAGGTATTTCATAAGTAGTTTGTAAGTTTAGGGACTGATGACCCCGTAGTTAAGTCCCATAAGCTTAACAAACATTTGAACATTTTTTTACTGAAAAATAGGCTGCCCCTACTTAGGAAAACAAAAGTTTTTCGCTTCTCCACAGATGCCCCAACTTCTGCTGGCAGTCATCTGACGTTAGAGGCATCTCTCCTTCCGACCTCCCCTCCCTACATGGTCAATTTTCATGGTTCAAGGTTGGCGGGTTGAAATTTCAATTATAACAATTTGGAATTTATTAAATAATATGTAGGCAATATTGGCGTTTGTTGTGACTCTTACGTGAGTCCGTAATTTGCGTATTTTATAAAATGTTAATCTTCTGACGTTGTTGCGGTATCTCCTATAAAATTGTGTCTGAACTGTTGTGACGAATTACTACGTCTTTCCTGATAACTCCGCGTGTAATGGTGTGGAAAGTGACATGTGGAGAGCGAGAATGGCCCCTTACCTCGTTTCTTGTAAAGTTGTCTCGCATGTCCTCATTGAATGCATTCTCTGTTGGGTGCTGCTTCCAACAAGTGATGAACACGAAAATTGGATCCCTTCCAACTCCACATGCACGATGGTAATTGAAAAATATGTACTGTCACCTTTGCATTTATTAGTGTTTTAGTCGACGATTTCACGGGATTCAGGTCTGTTACGTTATCCATACGTATAGGTAGGATCACCCATTGGACGCGTAGTCATTGGGAGAAAGAAGTACGAAAGCAAGTGCCAATAAAGAAAACCACTGCAACATTGGGGACGAGTAATAAGAAGAGTAGAGTTTTTTCTTTCATTTTTTTTCTTTTTCCGATAGAAAATGCAAGACTATTTCATGTTTGCTTCAGGTATCGTCCAAGTCCAGTACCAGTGTTACTGCTACTGTTCGTAATAGAGAATGTAACTTCGAGTCGATGAGAGGTACTGCTATTGTAGGGTACTGAAGCGATCAACACTAAGTGAATTTTGTATTGACAAGAAATGTTTTCGAAACTCGAACTATGAACTAGAGTCAACTGTACAACATATTTGTGCCATATTAAAATCTGTGCTCTACTGGGATTAGAACCAAGATTTCGCGCTTTCCGCGTGCGGTCATGCTAACCATTACGCTTCCCATGGAAGTTTCCTGGACTGAATTAAACATCCATCTGATACATATATTATGTTACACATGATTGCAAGTACATTTCACCGGCCGCGGTGGCCGAGGAGACTAAGGCGATCCAGTCACGGTCTGCACGGCCACTACGGTCGGGGGTTCGAATCCCCCCTCGGGCATGGATATTTGTGCCGTCCTAGTTAGTAAGTAGTTCATAAGTAGTTTGTAAGTTTAGGGACTGATGACCCCGTGGTTAAGTCCCATAGACTATACAAACATCTGAATATTTGAATTTGAAGTACATTTCAGTACGTAGTTAATGCACAGGAAGAAACGTTTATTTAAAATGTCGCACGCATGCCTTTGGCTTAAATAAGATATGCAGTGTCGGTATTTAATGATTTAACCTATGCAGTGCATTTATGTCTTACGGACATTTGCTTTGGTTACATCGCTAAACACGATACGGCGCGGCGGTGGAACGTTGTGATCTTGGCTTGACCGACTGGCTTGCAAGGACGAACACAAAGGTCAACAAGAAGCCTTAAATATCGCGGTGCACTGAGCACTGACGGCTATTGAGCATAACACTGGTTATCTGAAGATCCCTGGGGAAATATCCGCACCTCAGCTACGTTAGTTTTATACAGACAAGCAGGGATCTGTCTTGGAGGACTGTTTTCCCTATCTGCTCTTGTGTACACCATAATCCATAGAAATCTTTTTTCTGTCCCTAGCCGTTCGGGTGGTCCGTTGAGTATTAGTACCAACAACACCCAAACGTCGAAGATACTGTGTGTAGCTAGTCCACTTGGGTCATCACAGAATCTCATAGACAACAGTAACGGATCAATGGTGGTTGATGATAAAATGTATTGCATTGTCCATAGAAAATTGTCACTCCTCTATATACATAATACTTCGGAGGGTAACTAAAATTTACGGAGAGGCTGTGCTACCGCACTATCCTGCTGAAGAATCAGAAAGGTACCCAAGCTAACAAGCTTCTAAATGCTGAGAAAGTTAGGGAATACCCCTCTATCAGTAAGATGCACACTAATAATAATAATAACTGCACACTGTGTTATACAGTGTCAAAGGAGTGATACCAAGGCGGAACATTATGAATGCAGATAAGAACAGATGTAACAGGAATGGAAAAAATTTTCATGAATAATTAAAATTTTTTTGTAAACCAGTCTAGATCGCGTTTATTTATTGTTTGTTAACGGATTTCGACTTTTTGTAAGATCAATTCGGTTTGACAAAGAGTACTCGGCGGCATTGGCCCCTTACTTAGCTTGCATTTATTGCGAATCTTTGATCGAGCCCAAAGTAACAAAAGACTGGAAAAAGGCGCAGGTAACTTCTCTGTATAAGAACGTCAGTAGAACGGCTCCACGAAATTACAGACATATATGATTAACATGGGTTTGTCCGCCTCCGTATTCCAGTGGACAGCGTGGTAGGTTGCCACGCAGGGGGCCCGGGTTCGATTCCCGGTCGGGTAGGAGATTTTCTCCACTCGGGGACTGGGTGTTGTGTCGTCCTCATCATCATTCCATCATCATTGACATGGTATCGGGTACCCTTCGCCACGCACCTTTGGGTGAATTTCGGAGCATGTATGTAGATGTAGACTATGCTGGAGCAGGCGACGCTGAAACTGCGATGATCAACTGTGTCGCCAGTTTCAGGATGATCTGAATATGATGATATAAAAAGGTCGAGATCTGCTACTAAAAATGAAAGAAATGCCATCTCGACTGGTTTTAAATAAAGTTTGATGTGGAAGAGTATAAAAACTTATTACGAGAACTAGACTTTGCATTTGAGGAATAAAATATACAAGAGCCTAGATGAAATCAACGGCATACATATTGGTAATAATCAACAGTTTGGCGGAACTTCATGTCAGAATAACTCCCCTGACACATTTACGAATTCGTACTAAAGATGTACTAATTACGGAAAGCAACCCTATCACCGAGAGGATGGAAACGGCTCCAGGATAACAGGGACATAGGGGTTAACATCCAAACATTCAGGGCAGATGACATCAGACTCAATACGATAATACGCACAGAGGTGGCAACTAATGGAGGTATGAGCGTCGGGATCATCAGTTGCTGGAAATGCTTGAAGGCAATCCACCAATACTAAAAGAAGAAGACGGAAATCCCATCCCTTACGTCACGGACGATGGGATGACGCGGGAACAGCTTTATTTATGCTCTTAGAAACTCGGAACTAGCCAGCGGATATCGATAGGAATGGAGAAACAGCAATCTATTTGGTCACGGGAATAATTTGAGACAGTAGACAGTGAAATACGAAGCATTAGTAATTATAAGGAAGTTAGAGTTCCATCTGAAAAGCCACATCTGTAGACAATGGTGAATAATAAGGTACGCATCCAAAAGAGTAGATTACGAGAGCAGAATATCTATTACAGCAGAATAAAACTGTGATACGTTGTATGCAAATTTTCTTGGGTGAAACGTTGAATCCTTCGTAGTCCTTTTGTGTTAGATATAAATATCTATGTATACCTTTAAGGTAAGCGTCTAAGCGTACGCATGAGAATGCGTTGAGTGTTTCGTAAAAAAAATTGGAAAAAGAAGAGCAAAGTAATGACAAATGATTAGTTACTTGCATTTGTGTGAAAGTGAAATGACTACAAAGCGTCAGTGTATACATAAGTATAAGATCGGTTATGAAGGAGAATTCTTCTTGACTGAGAGAGAACCACATACGAATCAGATGAGAAGTGGAAAACAGAAGAAAGTGTAAACTTTTAAACCTCGTCAGAGCTGCACCACTGCTGGATTGAATGGATAGTTCGTTTATGGCCTACACAGAACCACATATAGGGACAATTGTATTTTTGGTTTGGACTACATCCAAGACCATCTGCGACAAACAATGATGAAGTATGGAGTTTTCAGTGATCATCGATAGTGTGCCGATGTTGAGGAAACTGAGGAGACTTGGTTTGCCCGTAGTGTACCGATTATCAATTTTGCGAGTCAGATGGAATACTTTTTTACTGAGCGCAAGAAGTACGGATTACACAGAGGATCTTGGGAAAACATAGTAGGTAAACATAGAAACACCAAATTAGCTAAGTGTGTCATAAGGTACATTAGGTTCATGAATTTTTCTGTACACAAATATGCAGGAGAGTAAAAGCTGTGTAAGAAACAATGGATAAGTATATATAAATGTCGGCTAGAAGGGGAAAATAAATGACACATATACATATCTTAAGCAGTGGATGAACCCAAGAACACGGAGACACAAAATAAACATGAATGAAGCGAGACTATCAAAATAAAAAAATCGTGGTGCCAGGAATTAAATTTTGAGCTGCAACACAAAAGAGAGCAATAGTACAAAAATAGCTGCTTAATTGAAAGGAAGTGTGCTGTTGATAAGGATTCAATGATTACTGATTTATGTGTATCCTAATTCGTATTTGTCCCCATGGAAAGAAGGGTAAAGAATGTGAGCTTGGAAGTAACTGAAATTTACAGTGGCGACGGGAGTCAACTTGGGTATTGTCACGAAAAAAATTAAAATACGAATGGAAGGAGTAACAATGAGATATGAGGCAACATTCCATCCTAGGACAAAAGCAGGTGGTTTACAATGGGTGACGGCTTTGGAAAAAAAATGTGTGCAATGACAGTAATACCTCGGACACAGCGATAGATGGGACTGAGCTTTTATTATGTAAGTCGAATTCTCGTAAATTTGGGTCTAACTTTGAATCAACTGGCGCAATATATTGATCAACTGGCATAAAAGACTAAATAAAACAATGTAAAATAGAGGGAAAATGTTTAATAAAATGTTCAACAGTAGAAAATATCGAATGACAGGAAAGTATTACGTATTTTATCATTGTAAACCGATCTTATCGTAACCAGAAGGTTTCATAAAATCTAACAATGAATTCTGACTAGTGGTTTATTTTCTTTACACGCAAAATTCCTCGCAGTACGGTAGTAAATTTTATATTCCCTACTTTGTGACAGAGACACGGATTCAGTTGTAATCTATTTCTTTAACATTAGTAACTAATTTTCACTTTATCTGTGGGCATCTCTCCAGTTTTCAACCGTCATTTGGTCTTCTGATTGAGCTGGGCCTAAAGTCTCAGGTTGGTCAGTCTCTTACAGTTGCTCAAATATTTATTTAAGCTCATCAATTATAAGCTCCTGGGTGTGTTCATTCAGCAGTTCTTGAACGTCCTCACCATCCATCTCTAAATTTAGTTGTCGGACAAAATCGACCACTTCAACTGCATTATCAATTTCATGGGAGTTTGGTGATTATTCCTCCTGCGGTTCAGTGATAAAAAAATGGATTAAGTTTTTCCCATATACATTTAAAATTTTTCTGTAGAATTTGATTAAACGTTTTTCCAATAATTCTCACGGAAAATAATAAAAAATCATTGGGGTGAGTCGTAGTCTTTAATAGTGAGATCGCTTTTTGGTCTCATAGCTTCATGTATATCCTTAAACGACCATCTTCAAATCTTTCAGTGAGTCACTGGATCATCGTTTGCAGCAAGCTAGTCGTGTTCGGTGGAAAATAGGTGTTACATACATGGGTCGACATAATTTAGTGTAAAAATGTTGATATGGTGCGTTGTCCAGTAATAGCATCATCTTAAATGGAAATATCGTTCGAAGTCAAGGATGAAGTGAAGACCATAGCAGTCCTTAGAAATGTAAGGATTTCCGTACCTTTCGGCATTCGACTCCCAAATCACGGATAACCCAGCATTATAATTAATATTTTTATAGCTCTTTCATTTTCTGAGCGATAATCTAAGAGAGGTTTTAGTAAACATCAGCTGCATTCACGCCAAAGATCACTATTAATCGATCTTCGGTGGCTTTATAACCTGCAAATGTTTTCTCTTCACGTGCGATATAAGTTCTTTTAGGCATGTTCTTCCAGATCAGACCAGTTTAGTCTGCAGTGAATGTGGTGTGTTTGGTAAAGCCTCCTTCGTCTATCATTGTCTTTGGTTTATCAGGACAGAATAGCTGCAGTCTCCTTATTAACGCTTGCCGCCTTTCAGTTTTCCGCAATGAGATGCAAATCACAACGATTTTTCAACCTATCATACCAATAATTACTAGTTCTTCTTTGGCTGTCACCAGATGCTTCTTTCAATCTATCATAAATAAGTTTATCGCGACATTATATCGTGTTCTGATCAGCAGGACAATTTTGCACTCTCATTCGATTGTTAAACAATAATTTTAATATTGATTCCATTTCAGCGATAATTCCACGAAAGATACTTGAATTGAATGACTGAGCACCTTTCACAGCTTTGAGATATTTTTTATTTTTAACTTTTTTCCGTTTATCATTGCTCCGGATGTCGATTCTAGTAGGTGAAACTTCTTTACCAGTTCACGAAGTCTTTGATAACATTAAGTTTACACTCGACAGATAATGATTTATTTTCTTGAGTGATGTAAATGAATCAGTTCTGCTTCATTAGCATGCCATGATACTATAGTCAGAATCTATCAATGAAGCCAGTTCCATGAACGAAATGATTACCCACAAAAAGTCTGTCACTGTCATAAACCAAACTCTGTGGCCGCCACTGAGGTAATACAGGTATCATCGTAAGCCGAATATTGCCAGGGTGTGCAGCTGCCCAAAGATGAGATGCGTAGCTCTACATTTAAGTAAACTGGGGTAGTGTAAGCTGGGGTATTACTTTAGTTAGTTGTTTTGGATTGTGGAATTCTTTACAGATAAGTGCTCTGGTTAAGTAGTTATGTTATTAATGTAAAACAAATTTATTTTTCTTTATTTATCTGTTGTCCATGTTAACTTGCCCAATCTATACCCCTAGTTCTACCAAAAAGTCATTGAAAAATGAAGATAAGAAACAGTTAATTGTGGGTATACTGACTGACGGCAAAGAAAAATAAATACAGAATATAATAAGAAACTGAAATACATGGTTTATTTCATCCTGGAAAAGGGGTTATGGCGAAATGAATCGATTATAGTCTGAGATAGGGTACCGATAATATTTTGTTATACAAGTTGCACAAATTTAAATTCAGTGTTGCAGGTGAAATATATTTTTTATTTTGTGTCTTATCCTCTGTAAGGAATTGCAAGAGAAGTAACAAAAGCAAAGCGTCTTTCAACATTAATGTTGGTAAAGGTTGTCTGATGATTTGTAGTTACTTCATGTCAAATATAATTTTGTATCAGCCTGCACAGAAAAACTGAGAGATGGCTGTGGACAATGACGTGTAACGGCAGAGAAAGTGGCTCCACAGCCAGTCACCTGCAGCAGGGTCCCGTATCTTTATCTGTGGCAGTGAAACCGCAGGAGTGCAGGAGGGAGCGTGTCATGTGGTGAAAAACATAGCTCCGTCCTTTCGTGAATATGCTAACCCAGAGACACATGTCACTGACAGGAATCCAGCAAGGCTGTGACGGGGACAACAAATACTGCAAAATGGATATTCTTCGCTAATCTAACCCAGCAGTAAGTGAAGGTCCTAACACTCTTAGCTTACATTTGCTTCCGAAGTGTCAACAGAGCTGTTTCTTGGACAAGTATTAATGAGGCAGCAATGTCTACAAAAAGAATTCTTCCCAAATCCTTTCCTAACAGCGAACGCGAATTACTCCTTGAAAAATATATCTTTTGTTTCTCTCTGTGTCATATCATGAGAATGGGATCATAGCGCCACTCTTATAGGCCAACGTCAAAGAAAATACAGCAAACCACCACCCAGTTACAAAAACCTAAGCAGTTGTGTGAGAATGCTAAAAGTAGAAGATTTGACAGGTCTCTGGTTCAAATCAAGCAGGTGCGAACAACTCAAAGATTTATTAATCCGTAAGTTGGAGCTTCATTCAGGATCACACATTAATATCTGCAATTTATTTGCCTGTAATAAAAATTAAATTTCGTCGTTTACTTGCTATCGGTTGGTACCATCAGCCTTATTAATGTAAAATATTCAATTACGACTTGTTGATGTACTTATTTCGGAGCAGGGTGGAATTACTCATTATATCCACTGACAACCATACGCCTCTGAACACACGGACTCGTTATGCTTCACGTGAACTGCAATAACTCCACTCCAAACGCCAAAGCTCTGACGCATCCACATGCACAATTCGGTAACAGCTTTGGCAGCAAGGGAAAATCTAAGTCACTGCTTCACTCAGCTATTCATACGAGTAATCTCATTTACAAATTGCATTGATGTATTTTCCTATGAGCTTTTCGATATTTCTCTTCTTTCTAAGTAATTAGTGTCCTTATTTCAGCTGTAACAATAGAATCATCTGCACTCTAGGGGAAACAGCAACAGCGTATTTATTAATGAAGAATTGATGTCAGATGCGTTACATGTCAGTAAGTTTGGGTACAAGTAAATTCTAATATCGAGAACTCTCACCGTAGCTTAAATGTTTACGGGTTAAATTATTTTTCCAGTTTTCAAAACTCCGTTCCCTTGTTCCCACATTCAAACATTAATCTTATGGATTCTGGTGTGGTGTTAGATGCGCACTCAAGTCTACCAGACGCAATTACAATAAGTAGGACAGTAGGACAGGCAGGATCTTAAACAGTTAATTTCACATTTTAAAGTGTTTCACTAAAAGAGACAGAGACTGGAAATATTACGATGTAAAACTGAGCATATGAATCACCTTCAGTCAATATCTCATATGCATTGCAAGAAAAAGAATTACTTATACAACATTGCTCACCACAAATAATCGGGACATTAATACTGTTGGTAATTAATCTCGCCCTTGACTTACTTTTGGTACTTACTTCGTTTGTTAAATTTTTCTCAAGTGAATATTTCTTACCTGTCCATTGATATAGCCATGAGCGTGAAGACAGATGCGCAGATGGAGAGAACGGCGACAAACTGAGTGATCTTGCAGTACATTTCTCCAAATGGCCAGTCGTTGTTAAGCATGTACGTGTAATTGAAGGTGACGTTCAGTGTTGACACCATCGCATCGGCAATTGACAGGTTGACGAGAAAGTAGTTGGTTACTGTGCGCATCCTCTTGTGCGCCAGGACGATCCAAATCACAATCAGATTTCCCCCTGTACCTACTATGACTATACCTCCAAAAAAGACACTCCATAGGATCTGCCGCCACCACGGTAACGTGTATGGAATGTTGTCAAGGTAGGTACTGTTTCCTGGTAGTGGAGTGGTTTGGTTCAGCATGAATGTGTCATTCATCACACACGTCGCACTTGTCGCATTGCTGTCGCCCAAGAGACAGTCACTTGTTTCTGTCTCCATGTCTTCAGCAATAGGTTTTAGTATATGTCTTCAATTCACCTCTTCGGTACAAATATGATTAAGAAAATGGAATGCGCTGTAGCAATCAGATCTTACTTCGGAATTTCAAAATATAATGCATGTAATGTTCTTCTTCTCTGATGTATCAGTCTGATAGATCCAAAAATATTTTCAGAGGCAGATATTTTAAATAAGTTACTGAGTAACACCACAGTAGGTCAGCAGGTAGGTAAATGTTCCATATGTCGACTAGTATTTATTCAAAATATAACTGAAAAATATTTCTTTGACGAATAAAAATATTTCTTTTATGTCTTAACTGTTGTTACAACTAAAGCTCAGATATTTAAACTCATGTATCCCTGTCTGTACATTTAGTTTCAAGAAAACTGACTAGATAATACATCACATTGATAGCCATAAAATTTTACACTTTCAACATCTGTAGGAAACAATGATTTTTCTAACTTTTAAGCAGTGTTAAGCAATGCTACTGTGAAATCCTTCACAAATCCGTAAGTAACATCTCTCGTAAATCCTAAATTAAGTGAAAAATATTTGACAAGTTACATAATCCAGTATATCTAACTCTGGTTAAATCTTATTCTGCCACTATAAATTTCTGTAGCAAATCAGTGAGATGCACAGATTAATATCACAATCTTAGTACTACAGTGTTCGAAGCACTTCGTTAATCTTTGTCAGCAGACGCTGTGTCAGGGAGTACGTCCTTCTCCCAGAACTGCGAACTTTCTGGTGCTAAGAACCCGAAGGATCTGTTCCAGTGTAAGAAATTTGGTGAAAAGATTATGTTTTCTTGAATTCTCTCACCAGTTGTTATGATCCCGCAACTGTTGGCTTCAACAAATTCAAATAATTCCAATAAATGTGTGTTACATGACAAATATGAATGACTTCACATCCAGTATCTTTTTTCCATAAATTCCTCTGAGTTTTCAACAGTACAGTTTCTGTAAGGATTTTAAATTTGAATTTCGATACGTGGAAGACTAGTTTTAAAGCATCAGGAGAAGTCTTATTTCATTTCCTTGCTCGTTATTCAGAAGGTCTTTTTTATAGTTTTGCTACAGTTTTCACGTCTCTATACCACTGCTAATTTAATCTCGTTGGTGCACACTTCCGTGTGCCGACATCTCATTACTCCTCCTAAAATTACGTCAGTACATACTTATTCAATAGTTTTACCGTACTTCAAACAACGCCTCCGTTTGCACCTGCATTAAGGAATACTAAAGAAGTTCGCTGTTCTTCAGTGCGAATTTAGTATCTACTGCGCTACTTTTTTATTATATGCTCTCGATCTTCGGGTATGTATTTTTTCTTCAGAAATTCCTCTTCAAGCAGAAAATCAGTTTTCACAGTTTACAAATTGTTTGCTTATTTGTGTTTAAAGCAATCCACAATTAGAACAGCAAAGTTAATTTCCGCTAATTGCCGCAATGCATATTGCGGTAAATGTTATCATCAAAATTATTACAACCACTGAACAACTTAAGTTCACTAAATGCACAAGGTTTATATTTCTGAAAACATAAAACCAAAAGTCTAATTATGGCTACCACAGAAAGCGGAACTTCACTACTTTACTTTTTGTTAGTTGCTAGCGGGAAGTTACAAGTACGATATTTTTGTTACGAAACCAGTTTTTAGTGGTTTGAGACCTCCACCAATGCGGTTATCACTTTATAAATTTTTGGACCGAATTCCACTTAGGAAAACATGACTAGAAAACTTAGGTACGTCTCAGGTAACGTTTCTTGGGATTCACTCTTTGCTGGCCATTGGTCAAATATCCGAGTATGGGCTTGATGGATGTCATTGCAGCTCGCCATTGTTGCTCCATCGACGTCTCTCTAACACGATGTGCCCCATCTGGAACAAAGAAGCAGAAGCTGCTTTAGTAACTTGATGTAACTGTATAATAAGCAGATATACCTTTGTAATGGAGGAAAAAGAATAAAAATGAACACGCACAAGACACCACCGATTTCGTATAGTTCTCAATTCAACCCCTGCTAAGTTGAAAAGAAAGAACATTTCGACGGCAATAGGTAGATAAATGGGTTCTAATTTTTCGGTGTTTACTTTTGCTATGTGATAATACCTAGATTAATTCGACTGCACAACAGAAAGGACTAATAGAGTGGCGTGTTAATGCAGTCTAAATGTAAATAGGAGAAGGCTTTAAGAAATGATAAAATTATAAGAGGGATCAAATTATTGTTTACATGTTATCCAAAAAAACAAAAATAAATAAAAAATTAAGAAATAAAAAAATTCAGGTTAAAGTATCTGATAAAATAAGAACTTTAAACTCTGTTGATTTAAAAGTGCACCATACAAAGATTATATCATGTAGGAGGCAGGAGTGACAAAAAACAAATATCCACACTCAGACATATCATGATGCTTCATCAGTTAGATGTGTTTCTCAATCTAATGACCAAAAATGTATATCATAAATCATGTGTTTCACAACAGTTTATCAAGCCTTTGCGAACGTTCACATGCAAACAGATAATGGTGCAAGAACTCCCTCCCAAGCCGTAATGATGACAGCAAGACCACCATGACCATCGCTTATAGTAACAAAGCCTCATCCGATAATTAGCAACCCAATACTGTGTAGATACGATATAAACACAAAAGCAAAAAAAAAGTAATTAAAAAAACACGAGTCAGTCGTTTTAAATTAAATCCTATAGCAACGGATAAGTATTAAAATGTAATTCGATTAAAATCTGGTAAACACTCCTATGTCATTATAAACGAACTATTCAGTCGCATTCTTAATTAAAGGTATGGGGTCTGATCGATATATACTTTAACCCCTTCAATATTTTCTACTGCTTTTCTGCATAACGATTCAGGATACTGACAATTTTCGTTTGTGATTAAGGTGGCTTATTAACTTCCTTCTTTTTCCTTCTCATTTGTCTTTATACCGTATCTACACGGTTTCGACATATGAGGTATCGAATGTTCCGTTGTTAGTTTTGAGTGGCTGATGGATGCCCTTTCTACTGACATCAATTTACCCACAATGAAGTAATTTTTGAACCCCATATGTCTATGTATAGTATTATCAGTGTCAAGTTGTGGAAATCTTTACCAAATGTCTGTGAACCGTGAACTGAAGGGGGATGTGAGTGTGAGCTCCGTGTTCACCTATTTACATGTAAGAAACCAACTAGAATCAACATCCGAGGGTGGTCGGACTAATGACTCTACGTAGTTATAACGCTGGGTGCATTCGATACTGGTCAAGTGACATAATTATTTTCCTATTTGAGTCTAGAGCCACATGCGCTGTCACGATCGATAGCATGGTATCTCTAAAACTTTCGAAACCCAAACACAACAATTACGTATGTAAATATATTCTAGCAAGAACTGCTTATTTCATCTTACTCCCCATGATGGATGGGTTCTGTTATACCGAAAAAATCGAAGCATTGTCAAGAGATATCATAGCTAATCTCAAATTAGGCCTTTAAGTGACGGTATGGTAGATAATTTTCGTCTGCTCCGTTCTAAGGCTTCGTTAAATGACCAAAAGATGCGTAAAATTGTCACCATTTTACACAGATTTTATCACTTTTCAAAGGTATTAACCTGTAAAATTTACAGTACACCAATAATACCGTATTGAGCACTTCATTTACATATTCACTTCACAATAGATTACTGGTAATCGATCAAATTCCTGAATACTGACCATCCTTTCAACTGTCCATCGGCCAAAACTGACTGTTGTACTACGACTAATTCTCACAGTGGATTAGAAATTTGTACAAATTAGAGATCTTGGAAAAAATCTTGTTTCGACACAACTATGAAAGTGCCGAGCCTACTTTTTTGTTTTTAAATTAGCCTTCATAGTTGTTAAGAAGATATTTATTATATGGGTGTAAATATGTCACACAACAGAATTATTCTTAAAATTTGGCACCAAAGGAGCTTCTTATGACATTGATTGATGATAAACCGTTGAGGTAATTATTAGCACTAGAACGGCAGAATGGGTCATTTTGACCCATGCTCGTCTTTGTGTCGTTGCTCTGAGCGCTGTAATTGCAAGAGCAGCAAATGCTTCCGTGACTTATTTATTTTGAGAGATGAACATGTCCCTCAAAAATCGCGCGGATATCCCTTTAGCTCACGGATCATCAATTTTGTTTCGCAATCTTTAATGAATGATTCTGAACAATCTGAATTAGTGCTCTTCTGGACGGGTGTAATTTTGAGTTTCTCTGTATTTAGGAATCTTACTTTGGATACAGTGATGTGTTAGTGATGTCTTAGTGGAGTACAATATCAGAAATACATTTATGAGTCAAGCACAATATTATAACGTAACAGAAATGGTTCATGTGACTTTGGCAATAATTTTCGATAGGTGTTACATATGACACTTGTAAGAACTTAAAATGTATTACACTGTGGCATAGTTACAGGATTAAACTAAAATAGACCTGTTTAACTAACTTAGTATTCCAAGTAGTTGAAAAGGGATATAATGTGGTAAGCTGCACTAGGACAAAATTTTAAAACTTAAAAATAAAACATCATAAATAAATACACTTGAGTGCTGGGACTGTGGGGGTAAACAAGGAATCCGGTTTTAGAATTAATATTGAAACTGTGTCTGTCTGACTCTGATCTATTAATTATACAAATACATAAATGGCTAGGTAAAAATTCAGGTTTTTTGTATGGATGTTACCTATTGCAGTTGTAAGCCTTAAATGAATACAACTAGACCTATTCTGACAACCAAACTATTCAAAACACAGGCAAATGGAAATGACTATAGTATATGAACCTGAATGTAGGGACAATTGAGAACATGAAATTAAACTATAATAAGTATATGTACAGGAGAGTGGAGGTAGGAAAAGGCTGACATAAATTTTAGCTATGAACTGGAAACTGTGACACTCTAACATATTCTGTTGATTAAAATTTAGAGTTCCAACACATGAATGCCTAGATCATAATGCTACAGATTATTTTGTACAGATCTTAACTCTGATTGTTGTAATCAATGGTTTAGTTTACTTAGGTAGCATCAGTAGTATAACTGTATTTGCAAGTGAAATGTGTTACAGAGATTTAGGTTACAAACTGAAAAAATGGGGACCTTAATGGAGGACTGGAACAGTAAGTGTGGGGGTTGATGGGAAATTTAGGCAATTGAGTGTACTACGAGAAAATGGATGGAGAGACAGGAACTGACAGTCTGGGAGGTAATGTAACACGAGAATGAATTAAGTGAAATCAAGTAATCAACTGTTGTTGTGTTTGGTCATTTAATATTAAAGTGGGGCTATGGGCTAGGTGTTTATTGATTTCAAGAGATTCTAATAGGTTGCGTTTTTCGCCCTTCTTTGCTAAGTGAAGGACTTGAGACTGTGGACCGAGCGAGGTGGCGCAGTGGTAACGCACTGGACTCGCATTCGGAAGGATGGTGGTTCAAATCCACCTCCGGCCATCCAGATTTAGGTTTTCCGTGATTTCCCTAAATCGCTCTAGGCATATGCCGGGATGGTTCCTTTCAAAAGGCACGGCCGATTTCCTTCCCCTCCTTCCGAGCGTAAGCTCCGTCTCTAATGACCACGCTGTCGACGGGACGTTAAACTCCAAGCTTCCTTCCTTCCTTGAGACTGTGGCTGGTAGCTGCGGCCCTCATTCAGTACATGCTCAGCATATGTGAACTCCTGATTCTGTAGTCTCCAGCTGCATTCATTTTCAGCTAATGTAACTGCTATGCTTCTTTCTGAGTGACCAATGTAAGACTTATCACAACTTTGACAAGTAATTTTATATACCCCACTATTGGTTAGTAAAGAAGTCTTGTCTTTGTTATTAAAGAAACACTGAGCTGTGGTGTTTTTGATGTGGTAGGCAACCCTGTAATAATAATAATAATAATAATAATAATAATAATAATAATAATAATATGGTTTTCTGTTCGGCGGGACCTAATTGAAGAGTAAGATTCCATGGTCATGGAACAAGTCAATACATGAAGTTTAACACAAGAATCGTAGTAGAAAATTTTTAAGTAGTTGTATGCACACGACATATTTAACACTAAGTGAAAAGAATCAATAAAGAAAGAAATGAATTTTTTGCAGTGTTTTAGTGGTTTTATACCTTTTGTGATATTCAGTACTGTGCACTATTTCCAGCATTCATTGGAGCGGACGTCAGAGGGAGCAAAGAGGGGGAGTATAGTTTTCTTCTTTTGTTCTTTGTGTAAAATGTCGTCAATCAGGGCCGGATTGTAGCCATTGGTTGAAGCAATAAATTTTATGGTGTCTAACTCCGATCTGAAATCCTCTCTACACATGGGAACAGATATGACACGATGTGCCATGGAATTAAAAGCTGCCTGTTTGTATGTAACTGCGTGTTGTGAGGAGGCAGATATTACTGTGTCTGTAGCTGTAGTTTTCCTGTAGGTTTTGAAAGAGCTTGTTTGTTTAGTTTTAAGATCTTGATGTCAATCCAAACCTGGCCTTACAACTGTCATATGCAACACCTATCTAAAATTATAGCAAAAATTATAATCAAGGCTCTTATTTATACATATTTATTATCATTATCAGTTTGTTGATAATAGTTGGTAGTTCTAGTTTCCAGGTTATGTTAAAATTTGTTTTTTGTTTTGTTTGTTAAGCTTAAGGGACTTAACTGCGGGGTCATCAGTCCCTAAACTTACAAACTACTTATGAACTACTTACAAACTAGGACGGCACAAATATCCATGCCCGAGGGGGGATTCGAACCCCCGACCGTAGTGGCCGTGTAGACCGTGACTGGAGCGCCTCAGTCTCCTCGGCCACCGCGGCCGGCTGTTCAAATTTATTCCTTGTTTTATCCTCCAGACACACACAAAATTGTGATTTTTTATTTATTTGCTTATGTTCTACCAAGAACCGAATGAAGAATAAGTCAAAATAATTAGTGAAAGGTTCAGAAACAGGCAATAGTGTTGAAATTCCGTTACGGAGCGTAATTTAACTAGTGAGATGTGTATGTTCCTCATTATTTTCGTAATAAGAAGGAATTCCACCCCCACGAACCACAGACATTGCTAAGGTGGGGTGGCTTGCGTGCCTCAACGATGCAGATAGCCGTACCATAGGTGCAACCACAGCGGAGGGGTATCTGTGGAGAGGCCAGACAAACGTGTGGTTCCTGAAGAGGGGCAGCAGCCTTTTCAGTAGTTACAGGGGCAACAGTCTGGATGATTGACTGAGCTGGCCTTGTAACATCAGCTAATGTGGCTTTGCCACACAGCTACTGCGAACGGCTGAAAGCAAGGGGAAACTACAGCCGTTACTTATCCCGAGGACATGCAGCTCTACTGTATGGAAATATGATGATGGCATCCTCTCGGGTAAAATATTCCGGAGGTAAAATAGTCCCCCATTCGGATCTCCGGGCGGGGACTACTCAGGAGGATGTTGTCATCAGGAAAGACAATACTGGTATTCTACGGGTCGGAGCGTGGAATGTTAGATCCCTTAATCGGGTAGGAAAATTAGAAAATTTAAAAAGGGAAATGGATAGGTTGAAGTTAGATATAGTGGGGATTAGTGAAGTTCGGTGGCAGGATGAACAGGATTTCTGGTCAGGTGAGTACAGGATTATAAATACAAAATCAGTTAGGGGTATCACAGGAGTAGGACTGATAATGAACAAGAAAATAGGAATGCGGGTAAACTACTATGACCAACACAGTGATCGCATTATCATTGTCAAGATGGATACGAAGCCAACACCGACAACCGTAGTACAGGTTTATATGCCAACTAGCTCTGCCGATGATGAGGAGATCGAAGAAATATATGAGGAGCTAAAGGAAATTATTCAGACAATTAAGGGAGAGGAAAACTTAATTGTGATGGGAGACTGGAATTCGGTAGTAGGAAAAGGAAGAGAAGGAAAAATAATAGGTGAATATGGACTGGACAGGAGGAATGAAAGAGGAAGTCGCCTGGTAGAATTTTGCACGGAACATGATTTAATCGTAACAAACACGTGGTTTAAGAATCACAAAAGAAGGTTGTATACGTGGAAGAGACCAGGAGACACCGGAAGATACCAGATAGATTTATAATGGTAAGACATAGATTCCGGAACGAGGTTATAAACTGTAAGACATACGCAGGGGCAGATATAGACTCTGACCATAACTTGTTAGTCATGAACTGTAGGCTGAAACTGAAAAAAACTGCAGAAAGGTAGGAAAATAAGGAGATGGGACTTAAATAAATTGAAGGAAAGTGAAGTTCTGGAGAATTTCAGAGGGAGCTTTAGGCAACAATTGACAGAAACAGGGGGAAATAAAACAGTAGAAGAGGAATGGGTAGCATTGAGAGATGAAATAGTGAAGGCAGCAGAGGACAAAAATAGGTAGAAAGGCAAGACCTACAAAAAATCCTTGGATATCACAGGAAATACTAAATTTAATTGATGAAAGGAGGAAATATAAAAATGCAGTAAATGAAACAGGAAAAATGGAGTACAGAAGACTAAAAATGAGATTGACAGGAAGTGCAAAATGGTTAAGGAGGAGTGGCTAGAAGCCAAATGCAAATCTGTAGAAGAATGTATAAGAAGGGGAAAAGTAGATACCGCCTACAGGAAAATAAAAGAGACATTTGGGGACAAGAAAAGCAACTCTACGAATATCAAGAACTCAGATGGGAAACCAGTTCTCAGCAAAGAAGGGAAAGCTGAAAGGTGGAAAGAATACATAAGGCAGCTCTACAAAGGAAATGAACTTAGAGACAATGTTGAAGGAAGAGAAGAGGAAGTAGATCAAGATGAAATAGGAGATACTATACTGAGAGATGAATTTGACAGAGCCTTGAAAGACCTAGGACGGAACAAGTCCACAGGAGTAGATGACATACCCTCAGAGCTACTAAAGTCTCTGGGAGAGCCAGCCATGACAAGACTATTTGAACTGGTGTGTAGGATGTATGAGACAGGCGAAATTCCCTCAGACTTTAAGAAAAATGTAATAATCCCCATTGCAAAGAAATCAGGCGCAGACAGGTGTGAAAATTACAGAACCATCAGTTTGATAAGTCATGGTTGCAAAATTTTAACACGAATTATATACAGGAGAATGGAAAAGCTGATAGATGCAGACCTCGGGGAAGATCAGTTTGGATTCAGGAGGAACATAGGAACCCGGGAGGCAATACTCACTTTACGTCTTATCTTAGAAGATAGATTGAGGAAAGGCAAACCTACATTTTTAGCTTTTGTAGATTTGGAGAAAGCATTTGACAATGTTGACTGGAATACACTCTTTCAAATTCTGAAGTCAGCAGGGGTAAAATACAGGGAAAGGAGAGTTATTTACAACTTGTACAAAAGCCAGACCGCAGTTATTAGACTCGAAGGGCATGAAAGGGAAGCATCAGTTGGGAAGGGAGTAAGACACGTTTGTAGCCTTTCTCCGATGTTATTCAATTTGTACATCGAGCAGGCGGTGAAGGAAAGCAAGGAAAAATTTGGAATAGCGATTAAAGTTCAGGGGGAAGAAATAAAAACATTGCGTTCTGCTGATGACATTGTAATTCTGTCAGAGACAGCAAAGGACCTGGAAGAGCAGTTGAATGGA
This sequence comes from Locusta migratoria, assembly GCA_026315105.1. NCBI lineage: Eukaryota > Metazoa > Arthropoda > Insecta > Orthoptera > Acrididae > Locusta > Locusta migratoria. Next base: position 549,871,547 of record CM048755.1, on the reverse strand, counting down.
ATGGACAGTGTGTTGAAGAGAGCGTATAAAATGAATATTAACAAGAGCAAAACAAAATAATGGAATGCGGTCTTGAAAATCAGGCGATGCTGAACGAATTAGATTAGGTAACGAAACAACGAATGTGGTAGATGAGTTTTGTTACTTGGGTAGTAAAATAACATGTGATGGTCGCAGTACAGAGGATATAAAATGCAGAATGGCAATGGGAAGAAAAGCATTTTTCAAAAAGAGAAATTTGCTAACATCGAATATTAATTTGAGTGTAATGAAGTCTTTTCTGAAGGCATTTGTGTAGAGTGTTGCCTTGTACGGGAGTGAAACATGGACGATAAGCAGTGCGGACAGGAGGAGAATAGAGGCTTTTGAAATGTGGTGCTACAGAAGAATGCTGAAGATTAGGTGGGTAGATCGCATAACTAATGAAGAGGTACTGAACAGAATTGGTGAGAAAAGGAATTTTTGGCATACCCTGACTAACAGAAGGGATCGCTTGGTAGGACACGTTCTTAGACATCGGGGAATCGTAAAATTAGCATTGGAGGGAAGTTCGTGGAGTAAAAATCGCAGAGGGAGACCAAGAGACGCGTATAGTAAGCAGATTCAAGTGGATGTGGGTTGCCGTTCTTATGAGGAGATGAAAAGGCTTGCTCAGGATAGAGTAGGGTGGAGAGCTGCATCAAACCAGTCTCCGGACTGAAGACCATAACAACAACAACGAAGGAATTTCTGTAATGTTGTTGTAGTACTCAATAAATTCGAGTAACCAATTCATGTTGTGTCATATTAAATAAAACAATGTTAACTGGTAAAGTGATGAAGTTAATTTAATTGCCTAACATGAAACAAAATAATTTGAAGACTTCATATTGTAAGATTTTTGATGTTGTTGATATTTAGTAATCCAATATTTGCTAATTATAACGTAGTCTATTGTAACAGGACTTCTCATACACAACACTGACATCAAAATACATGTTTTTGGGCTTCACGACGTTCACACTTTACTGATGTTCAACACTAAGCTTTCAGTATTCAGGTTTAGACACTGAACAGTTTCACTTTAAAGGCATGGGTAAAAGTGTAACAGTTTCACTAACGGCGTAACAATTTCACTAAAAGCGTCACTGTTTCAGCCGTATGGTGCATTAAACTAGTGTCATGTGTTAAGGCGTTGTTACATGTACTTCCATTGAGTATCAGTGTTCGTATTCAATTCTTTATTATCACCTAGTCAATCTGAAGGAATTTCATTGCCGGAATTGTTTGATGGACGGTGTTAGGACAATTTGTTCTGTTTCTTGATCATCTACGTGTGAATCGGTTTTCAGCAGTTTTCACCACAAATTTACTTTCCATTTCTATTGAATGTGATGAATCACCTATATGAAACAGTATACAACTTAGGCACCATTAATGTTAGTAATAGGATGTACCTTACGAGTGAATTGACGCAACACTAATAACTATGTTATGTAAAAGAAACGTCTTGCTGCTTCGAAATTTACCATTATTGCAGTCTATATATTATTTCTTTTGTAATTCAAACTAAGATTAAGTAAGACAAGGAAGATTTGACTTAAATAATTCGAGGTGTTGTTGTTGGCTCCATATTTCTACTGCTTCCTGTTAGCTTACAGCAGAAGTTGACAGTAGATACTCTCCTGCAGACCTTCAATATTCATGGAGGTATCGACGTAAAATGCTAAACTGTAAACTCCAGCGGACGACGGATGGATCTGTGACGCTGCGGAGAAATTTCACCGCGCTGCTAGGAAGGTCATACGTGGGAACAAATTCATTGCGAGTTTATTTCGTTGTACTGAGTTGATAAGTAAGTATGCATTGCAGACTGAGACGTGAATAATATACACAGATTTCAGCATTTGAAAGTTGACGCGAAGTTTGACATGAAGAAGCCGTTTGTAGTAATTGGTAAGTAATTTGACAGAGGTATAGCGTAACTGCCACTATTCGATGATGATGGCAGGACTGCGTGAGCTATGGCCGCACACATCGTCACGAGGGAAGCAGCCTACCTACGAGACAAAAGAACATCAAAGCCGAAGGCACACAAATCCTCAGTATTATCATTATCACCTATGGAATGTGCAACTGGTTCTTCAGTGATCACAAGGATCATTAAGACGCTGTTTATAGAAAAGGAGGCTGAGGTCACACCGAGACCTTTTCTGACTACCATTGGTCTCTACACACGGACTAGCACAGATGTCGGCCACGTTTGGTCTGGAATTTCACTGTCCAGGGAATTAAAACTTGTAAACTGTTCAGTGCTGAGTCTGACTCAGACGATGATTGGAAAAGACGTGTCTGGAGAGGTATTATCTGCAGAGCGATACCAGTCTTAGGCTCGAAAATCAGGCGCGACGATTTGGGGAACCGTAGCAGGACACCTTTGATTGTTATTCGTACCACCCTTAAGTCTCTTCGGTACGTCGACGATACTCTGCAGCCCCTTCTGTTGTCGTTGATGAATATATATCATGATTAAAATTGAAGCAAAATAATTACCGCCCCCACACGGGAGGTCGACTGATCTGTTCTTAATTTAGAGCATTTGAAACATTATCGAAAGGATCTACAAGCAAGCAAGGAAGTCTATGTCTCAGAGAGTGTACGTTAAACTCGAATTTATAATTTACCTCAGCTTGCAGACCATCTTACACAGCACGTAAGTATCATTTTCAATCGAACATGCCGGCCGCGGTGGCCGAGGGGACTCAGGCGCACCAGTCACGGTCTTTACGGCCACTACGGTCGCGGGTTCCAAAGCCGGCCGCGGTGGCCGAGGTGACAAAAAAAAAAAAAAAAAAAAAAAAAAAAAAAAAAAAAAAAAAAAAAAAAAAAGGTGACTGAGGCGCTCCAGTTACGGTCAGCACGGCCACTACGGTCGGGGGTTCGAACCCCCCCTTGGGCATGGATATTTGTGCCGTCATAGTTCGTAAGTAGTTTGTAAGTTTAGGGACTGATGACCCCGTAGTTAAGTCCCATAATCTCTACAAACATTTGAACAATCGAGCATATTCGGCTTTAGGATATATTGTAAGTCTCATACTAAGGTATAAAGGTAAAGCAGTCAACAATCCGAAGATTGGTTTGAACACCACAGTGCTTTACTAGGCATGGGTCCTGTTTGGAGGTGGTATGCCGTTGCCTTCCTCCGACCTTCGAACTGACTTACCCAGCCAGTTATAGGGGGACCTACAGTTTAACGTGGGTTCCGAACCACGGTGCTACTCGGTATTTTTCACATGAGCAATACTGCCAGAGGTGAAAGAAGTGGAAAGTTACACATAAAAATCCTAGGGACCTGGCGGGGATTGAGCCCGCGACCATTGGATTTTGTAGTCTGACACTCTAGCACTGTGCAACCGAGGCGCACCATACTAAGGTATATCGCTACTAATAAATGATTTTTCGATTTCATATTTGAAATCTATTTAAGACGCAAAATAATGATTGGTAAGTGGTACAGGTAAATATCGAGTTCCACGAGGGTCAAAACTTTGAAGTATGACGTCATTAACAGTTATTCTTATTTTAGGAAAAGTGATGCAGTACCTTATATGAATCGTAACACACACTCACATCATGCGTAGGTCTCTTCCAATATTTAGAACGAAGAACGCAAGATAAGAGAATAGTTTTGACTCTGGCTAGCGTGGAGACGCGTTATTCTGTATACAAGCCCTTTCAACCGCACGTAACTTCGGTTTTCGTCGCACGATTGTTTTGAAAAAACAAGCAGACGCCTTGAGCGTGTGGCCTGCAGCCAACTGTCATGAGAATCTGCAAGGCCCTGCCTCTAGCTGCTTAGCACGATGCCAGATATCGAACTATCCCAACGACCAACTTGACTTCGTGCGTGTCGTTAATACGTTATTTGTTCCACAACTTTGTTTGTGTTTCGAGAACGTGAATTAGTTAAGTACTACATTCGACACATGAATTTAGATTATCATTATACGTAAACATGTATCAAATTCTGTTAAAAGTGACATTCGGATAACCAACCCCCCAGTAGCAGATAATTAATATGTAGTTTATTGTTTATTGGCAATGGCTTCATACGTGGTAGAACGTCTTTCAAATAACAACAAGAACTTCGGAACATTAACACTCTTATGCATCTTGGTGTTGAATTGGCTGTCGTATTCATTTGCTACGTTTTCGTATATAGCTGAATATAAATAGCTATACACGTTCTATGAATATGGGGTAGTGTACCATGGAAAGTGAAAAGTTGTTTTTATTGAATTTTTAGGGAGATAAACAACGCGTGTGAGACGAATGATAATAAGGAAACATAAGGTCACATACACAGCCACAGTTTCATAAACACTCCCAGATTCTCCGTGAAGTAGAAAGGAGCAAACAGAGTCTATGCGGGCATAAAATATTGTTATGAGAATTGACGAGTTATGAACCGCTATGATGAGGTTAGTTTTTTATTATTTTTTTTAAATGTAAAGCTATGGGACAAAGCTGTAGTGGATCATCAGTCCCTAGACTTACAAACTGTTTAAAATAACTTATACTAAGGACAACATACGCCCATGCCCGAGGTAAAACTTGAAACTCCGAGGAGGGCCAAACGCGCACTCAGCAGCAAGGCGCCTTAAAGCGCATGGCCTCTCCCGCGCGGCTGTTGCTAGTCAAGAGAAGGAGGTTCACTATGTTAGAGTATAATAACTTGATGACACAATTGTCTTCTACACATTCTGAACGTTTCAAACTAAGAGCTTAGGTAGGACATATGCTGAAACGCAGTATCGTAAAACACGTGTCACGTTTAACTCTCACCACCTAAACTTGAGGGAAAGTCTACCAGAAAGCCTGCAAATTACATATAGGCAATATATGAACTAAAATAACTTTAAATGTGCCGAAACGTAATCAGGACCCACATGCATCACAAATAGGTGGTTCCTCGACATTAAAAAAGAAGTCTTCTATCAAGGGGTGTATTTTAGTCGTAGTAGTGTTAAAACATTTCATCATCTTTAACTGGCTGGTAAGAGATTTTAATGAAAGGTCCAATTCACTGCTTATGGGCTTATAGTTATTCCCTACAGTTCTTTTGGCAGTCTGCCCGCCGGCCGCGGTGGCCGAGGAGACTAAGGCGCTCCAGTCACGGTCTGCACGACCACTACGGTCGGGGGTTCGAATCCCCCCTCGGGCATGGATATTTGTGCCGTCCTAGTTCGTAAGTAGTTCATAAGTAGTTTGTAAGTTTAGGGACTGATGACCCCGTAGTTAAGTCCCATAAACTATAGAAACATTTTTTTGATAGTTGATGCCAGTAGGAACCTATTAACCAATAGTCAACACGGATTCAGAAAGTATCGCTCTTGCGAAACACAGCTTGCCCTTTATTCACATTAAGTGATAAGTGCCATCGACAAGGGATCTCAAATCGATTCCATATTTCTGGATTTCCGGAAGGCTTTTGACACTGTACCCCACAAGCGGCTTCTTATGAAATTGCGTGCATATGGAATATCTCCCCAATTGGGCGATTGGATTCACGATTTCCTATCAGAAAGGACAGAGTTGGTTGTAATTGACGGTAAGTCATAGAGTAAAACAGAAGTGATATTTGGCGTTCCACAGGGAAGCGTTAAAGGTCCCTTACGCTTCCATGTGTTTATAAACGATTTAGGAGACAATCTGAATAGCTCCCTTAGACTAATCGCGGATGATGCTGTCGTTTGTCGGTTAGTGAAGTCAACAGAGGATCAAAAGCAACTGCAAAGCGATTTAGAAAAAAATTCTACACGGTGCCAAAATTGGCAATTGGCACTAAATAAAGAAAAGTGTGAAGTAATACACACGGCCACTAAAATAATTCCGCTGAACTTCAATTACGCGATAAATCAGTCAAACCTTAAGGTCGTAAATTCTACCAAATACCTAGGAGAGAACACACAGAAAATATTGTGGGGAAGGCGAACCAAAGATTACGTTTCATTGGCAGAACGCTTCGAAGATGCACCAACTCCACCAAAGAGACTGCCTACATCACACTTGTGCGTCCTCTCCTGGAGTACTGTTGCCCCTTGTGGGACCCTCACCAGGTGGGACTGACGGAAGACATTGAGAAGGTTCAGAGAAGGACAGCTCGTTTTGTTTTATCACGTTACGGGGGGGAAGCGTCACGGAAATGTTGCACGAATTGGGGTGGAAATCTTTAAAAGAAAGACGTTATTCATTGCGGCGTGATCTGTTTGCGAAGTTTCACTCACCGACTTTTACTTCTGAATGTGAATATATTTTGCTAGCACCCACCTACTGAAGGAGACATGACCATCCCAATAAAATAAGAGAAGACAGATCGAAAACGGAACGATTTAGGTGTTCTTTCTTATCGCGCACTATTAGAGAATGAAATGGTAGAGATAAGTTATGACAGTGGTTAATGAACCCTCTGCCAGGCACTTAAGTGTGATTTGCAGAGTATCTATGTAGATGTAGATGTAGAACCAAAACTACGAAAACTTGGAGCCAGGCCCTCCGATTGGCCAAGAAATTGCCCTTTTGTCGGAGGCTCTGGACAACGCTTCATCGCGAATGCTTTGCCTGTCTGAGATGGTGATGTATCCAAGACGTTGGGAAAGTGACGGTGCGAGGGACTTTGTGTGAACCGACAACCATTGCGCTGCCGTTGCCGTCAAGCCACGAACGACAAAAGGTCAATCACGCGGTCAATCGGATCGTGTGGTAGCAAGTTTCCGTAGTTTAAAAATGGTGCGTTTTCGACTGAAACAACGTTAGTAATTTTTGTTCCTACTGGCATCAGCTATCCAGGGTTAATATAATTTAATAAAAATATCAAATAAAAAGTTACATACATTACTTTATGGGCTTTTATGACAGCTGCACTACTAATGTTTTGTATTGGCAGAATAATAAACTATGATCAAAAATGATAATATCTTTAGGTATTTGTGATAGTCGTGTCCAAACTTTTGTTTTCAGCCTCAATAAAATTATCTAGATGATGTTTATAGAAAAGTAATGTTTAAAATCGGACAGTTTGTTAAAATTTCTTTTGGTTATTTTCATGTAAGTCTACATTTACGATGATTTTAGTTATTTAATTCATTATCGAAAGGACACGACTATCATAGGTATTTAAAGCATTGTCATCTTTCATCATAATATGGCAATATCAAACTTCTATGGCACAGCTCTCATACATTTCCATTTCCATAAAATAAATTTTTCAAAAACCGTAAGACCACAATAATTTGTCACGCTGCGTAAGAGCCTAGCAACACAGAAACAGACATGGAATTAAAACTTCCACCCAGTTTAATGAAATATACGAAATACAGTAACATCATATGTTATATATGCATCTCAGAATAACGTAGATGTCGGCCAGACTGTTCGCACTACTGAACAGCGACGCGTAGAACATGAGAGGTGTTTTCGATTACGCTATCCAGAAAAATCAACTGTGGTGGAACATGCTTTGGAAAACGGACACCGAATTGCTTTCGACGAGACATCTATTATTAAACGGACGTAATAAACGAGACAATAGATATCAAAATTTCTGAAAACACCCTCGCCGCGGTGGAGTAGCCGAGCGGACTAAGGCGCCTCGCTGCGGAGCGCGCGGTTGCTCGTCGTCGTAGGTTCGAGTCCTCCCTGGGGCATGGGTGTCTGTTTGTCCTTAGGTTAGTTTACCTTAGTTTAAGTAGTTTGTAAGCTATGGACTGATGACCACGCAGTTTGGTCCTATAGATTTACGAACATTTGAAAACACCCTCAATAGACGGCGGCTTGCAGCTTAGCAGGGCATGGGATCCTGCAGTTGCGGAGTTGAAGAGCCCCAGCGTACGCGCGACCAAAACATTTGCATATATGGTCAAGACACTGGGCATCAATGACGTCACTGGCAGCGGTGCGGCTATATAAGCACGGCAGCGGCCTTGGAATGACAGTCTTCCACTTGACAATGGCAGAGGAGATCTCTGTGGAAACCTCGTGGGCAATAAACCGCATGACGCGGCTTGTAACCCGAGAAGATTTTATTCATGGACTAGCTGGAAACCCGGCGTCGCCTGGGTACTTACTTATTCCATCCCTAATTCAGTCCACCTCTCCTTCTCTTTCCTCTCTCTGGCCACCTTCTCCTTCCGTCACTCTTTGTCCATCTACTCCTCTTCCCTCCCCCCCTCTGTTCGTCTCCATTTACCTGTCTGTCACCATGTCCCCTCTCTCATTCTCCTCCTCTTCCCTCTGTCTGTCTCATCCTCGACCTACTCCTCATCTTCCTATATATGAAAACATACATACATGCGCCAAGTTTCATGGTGACTGATCAAACGGTGTCAAAGTCGCAAGGTACCCCCTGCCATGCTAAATTCACTGGCTTGCATATTATAAAAATCTCCTTCATGAATACATACAATTATGTGTTGACTTTCAGGATGACCAGTCAAACAATTTGGATGGCTGTTGTAACGTATCTTCCGCCCTGCACGTAAAGGGGCTTACGAAAGGTAGCCCATGTATTACTTCGGGTATATGCTATCTTCTTTCCACATTTCATTCAAATCCGTCCAGCTGTTTCAGCATAAAGAGTAACAAACTTGTTAACCTACTGTAAGGTACTTTCTGCCTTGTACCATACAGTCGCTTCGCAAAGGTAGCTCATGCATCAATTCAGGATATAAGCTATCTGCGTTCCAAATTCCATTCAAATTTGTCCATCCCTTTCAACATGAAAGAGTAGCAAACATATAAACCCGTTCTAAGGTACGCTCCGCCACCCACCGTACGGTGGCTCCCGAAAGGTATCCCATGTATTAATCAGGGTATAAGCTACCACTGTTCCAAATTTCTTTCATATCCGTACAGTCATCTTAGTGTGAAGGTGTAAGAAACGAATTAACTAATTGTAAAGCACCCTCCGTCATGCACCATACCAAGTTAATTTTAGTATGCCTATAATCTTCGCGCGAATGCAAGCAATGAGTTGTCAAAATTTTATCTCAATCGGATGCACGAAATGGCCGTGCATAAAATACGAACAAAAGGAAAAACAAAGGAACATTAAGTTTAATATATTAGATTTATGTATTTATTTTCAAATTCGCATTAAACCCATACGTTGGTAACAACAAATTCCTCCTGCTGGTGGTTTTCGCCTCGACGATTCCGTACGCTTGATATGTATCAAAGCGGACAGCCCAAAAACCGTTATTTAAAAATCTTAATGAAGTAAGGTTTTCACTGAAGCATATTAAAAAAAAATTAAAAAAAAAAAAACAAACAAAAAAAACCTCACTTTAAATTGCTTACATAAAATTCACATGGTGTGAACAATATTTATGTTTTAAATGTATCTTTGATGATTATCACCCTTAAAAAATGTAACGTAACTTCCACAGAGAGCTGCTAGAATTTTCAGAAATTTCATTTCATTCGTAACTTCGCCGAAATCTTAAAATTATCTGTTTATTCACGTTAATTAATTGAAATGATTGTAGGTAATCTGAATACATTAATTATCACGGATAAACTAAATTCTTCAATCATATTTAAAAATTTCATCAGAATCGGAATCCAGCTGTAGAATCTGACGAAGTCCATACGTACAGTATAGTCCGTCATTCACCATCCAAAATTTTATTTGACAGTTAACTTCCTCTTGGTTTAAAAATCAAATGTCCAATATGTTATGAAGAATTTAGGATTAAGTGTCCTTATTCGCATAATGCTACAGCTTTTCAACCATATAATTTTTATGACATATGTGTCGTAAGCAATTCTTACCCCTACGTCAATTGTTACCTCATGGAAGGAATATGTGTACCAAATTAGGCTGAAATCGGTACACTAGTTTAGAAGCAGACGTCGGATGATGCACCACTTTTCCGCGCATTTCATTGTTTATTACGTCATATCTCCTGAATTATTTATCGTACAGTCATTTAATGATGCTTATGACCATCGCGAAAGTACAAGCAATATGGAGACAAAGGTTCATCACAATCGGTTGAACGGTACGGCCGCGCATAAAATACCAACGCACAAACATTCATTTTTATATATTAGATATCGCCGCATTAACATACATACATACATACATACATACATACATCATTTCGTAAATTTAAATTCATAAATAATACAAAAGTTCATGTATATAAAATTTATATATACGCATGCACTTCATAATGGCAAACTGATGAAACAGATGTTGTCATTAAATAATAAATTTACAAACAGCGAATTGAACTACTACTTTCAATTTCCTTTCCACACGTATATTTCACTGCAGGCCCAAAAATTTGTAAAACGGCACGAAGGAGGTACTCCATGACCCCACACCACTTCAGTTAATGAATATTATCCATCACACCCAACCTCTCCTCTCCACAAAAATGCATGACAGACCTCCGTACTATTGATAACGTGGCACGCAACGGATTAGGAGACACGACAACGTTTGGGAGAGTATATGCCTCTTAACCGTGGTATTAGTTTGCTTCTAGACACTGATACCTCGTGTCCTGGTACACACTAGAACGAGACTTGCTTTCCTTGTCTTCTTAATTAAAGGTTGGGGTCTTAGATGTTCTGGACAGTTATTTCTGTTGAAAACATATGCTAGATATTCTGTAAAGCACGAAACGAATGAGAGCAGATCACTAATTTCAATACGAGATCACGTAACATGTGATCCACTGCTTTAATAATCCTATATATGTCAGTGCCAAAGATAGTATATTCGCTAGGCAGACGAATCAAAAAGAGAAACAACAGAGCAACCAATATTGTCCCGCTGTTAGGACCCATCACTATATTGTGCGTTAAAGTCATAGATGTTAGTTAAAACAGTATTAAATTTGTTCGTAAATACAATTGGTGAACTGAACCGTGAACTCTGTCAAGTGTAAAGTTATTCGGGGCTTCACTAACGAACGGGGCATCTGTATGTTTACTTCAGTCCCTTCCAGTTCCAGTAAATACTGCTTCCTCCGTATACCAACTGGTTTCACCACAGCCGCGTAGAATAGCCCCGTGGTCTAAGGCATATTGCTACTGCCTGGAAGCAGTTCCCTCCCTCGGCCATGTGTGTGCGTGTATGTTTGTGTTTGTGTTTGTGTGTGTGTGTGTGTGTGTGTGTGTGTGTGTGTGTGTGTGTTTGTGTGCTCTCCACATTGTAAGTTAGTTGCAGTAGTTTGTAAGTCTAGTGACTGATGACGAGAGCAGTTTGGTCCAATACGATTACAAACATATGAACATATGTTTTCGTCTCTCGTGGAGGGGTGGAATGGAGACATATCAAGGATGCACTGGTATCAGTAGTCACAGCGAAAACCGATGAAGTTGTAAACACCAGATCTTAAGTGTTTGTTTACTCAAAAGGCACAGTCTCCGAGCAAATGATGACGGCTCCCATGCCTCATCACACAATATAGGTAAAGGACTTGTCCTGTAGGTTCCTGTAGCCATTGTGATGCCCTACTAGTGCACGGAGTCAATGATACTGATTGTGCCGAATAAAAGACAGTGCAACCATAATCGACACAAGAACTCAAGCAATCCTTATCAACCTAAAGCAAGTAGGATCTGTCAACAACCCAATTATTCACCTTCAAGCACTTCATTATATCCAGGGCTTTAAGGGATGTACCTTCGAGCTGCGTGATATTTGGTATTCAAGTAAGTTATCTAGCTAATAAAAAACCCAAAAACCACACCGACTACTTGAAATTAAAGAGGTATCCCACAACGCTAGATCTGGAAATGTTTTCAGGGCATGAAGAGGAGTACAACAATACCCTCAATATCGTCACGAGAAAATGAAACACACTTCGAACAGACTAATTTTGCAGTGCCTTATGTTTCAACTGTTACAGAAGAAAGGAAAATGTGGTACCAGAAGTGGATCAGCAAACTCAGAACCCATCCACAGACAGCTCAGTTTAAAAAAGTATCATTCTTGTGATACGCAATTAGCTCTTAGTCATACGAAGTGAAAGGTGCTACCGACAAGTGATTTTCAGAAAACTTTTTATACTGTACCTCATTAAGGACTTTTAATAACAGAAGTAATACAAAAAAATGTTCAAATGTTTGTATAGTCTATGGGACTTAACTACGGGGTCATCAGTCCCTAAACTTACAAACCATTTATGAACTACTTACGAACTAGGACGGCACAAATATCCATGCCCGAGGGGGGATTCAAACCCCCGACCGTAGTGGCCGTGCAGACCGTGACTGGAGCGCCTCAGTCCCCTCGGCCACCGCAGCCAGCAGAAGTAATACCTGGCGTTCGCAAAAAAAAAAAAAAAAAAAAAAATGTTCAAATGTTTGTTAAGCTTATGGGACTTAACTACGGGGTCATCAGTCCCTAAACTTACAAACTACTTATGAACTACTTACAAACTAGTACGGCACAAATATCCATGCCCGAGGGGGGATTCGAACCCCCGACCGTAGTGGCCGTGAAGACCGTGACTGGAGCGCCTCAGTCTCCTCGGCCACCGCGGCCGGCTGGCGTTCGCCATGGTAGTGTTATAGGTCATATATTTTAGCCTCTTTGGTTGTTGACCATTCCTTCTGGAGTACCCTGCGTAGGAGACGTTGAGCATAAACTCGTATGGCGCTGGTCTCAGTGCGGCCACCCCCAGTCAGCTTTGCACTCGGGTTAGAGTTGGACGCTCGCTGGACTCTGAAGTGGAGTTGAACTTGCCGTGCCATGGCGGAGTTGAAGTGACTCGCTGGCTACTCTCTAATTGCCATGGAAGCCTGTTGCCTCCGTAGCGCGACATTTAGCGCCGCTTTGCAATGTTTTCCATTATTCCATTTTGATTTTTATTTTGTTTAGATCTACAGGAGTTTCTGATAAAGTTTCCAAACAGCGTTCAAATTTTCACACTTCATTGCACTTATTTACAGCCCCAAAAAAGTTTATTTTTTTAAAATGTGTATGTGGAAGCAATGACACTTATAGATTATAATCACTCTTCATAGCGGTTCTAATTATAGCGAACGCCACAAATCTAAACCATTAATGACGTAATTACGTTAGTTGACTGTTTGTAAGACGCGATACCTGAAACTCATTTTGTAAGAATACATAGCAGCAGTCACGATACAAATTACACCATTTTTATGATATTATTGGGGCTTCTGTTCTTTCGGACATGTCCGGATACCACACCAGTATAATAAGTAAATACACGCGAAGATGGCGTTAGCTTCACTTACTTCACCGCAGACGCGGTCATACGTTCGACCACGCATGGGAATCCGTAACGGCTAGTGTAAGAGGGCATGGACGGTAGGGGCGCTACAGCCACAGCGTGCGACATGTGGAAATTTGAAACGGATGGGAGGCGAGCACGGGTGACCAAGTGGCGCCGTCGCCGTGGCTCAGCGCGCCCGGTCAGAGATAAAAAAAGGTGATTTGCAAATGATAAAGGAAGGGAAGGAAGAAGGATAGGAAAGAAAGGATTGACAGTGGCCGCATTTGGGCATTGATATTAAGCAATGGCGACATGTGAAAATGTGAACCGGACCGGGAATCGAACCCGGGTCTCCCGCTTCGGGCCAGCGGTCGCCATTTTTTTTTTTTTTTTTTTTTTTTGTCTTCAGGTAGATCTATAATATGCGGTTGTTTTATTGTTCGTACTTGGTCGTTCGTTGATCATTTGGCTCAGATTTTTTGTTAAAGAGGACGTTCAGCCCCTATCGTCCATGCCCTCTTACACTCGCCATTACGGATTCCTGTGCGACGTCGGACGTATGACCGCATCTGCGGTGAAATAACTGAAGCTAACGCCGTCGTCGCGTTTAATACTTATTGTATTGGCGTGGTGTCTGTTCTTTCGGACGTCCGAAAGAACAGACACCACACCAATACAATAAATATAAAAAAGTGAGCCAAGCACTAATCGAACAAGAACGAACAAACACTATCAGCGTCCGCAACGAAGAGAACTACCCATAGACGGAGAGAGAGAGAGAGAGAGAGAGAGAGAGAGAGAGAGAGAGAGAGAGAGCCGGCCACGGTGGCAGAAGGGACTGCGGTGCACCAGTCACGGTCTGCACGGCCACTACGGTCGGGGTTCGAATTCCCCCTCGGGCATGGATATTTGTGCCGTCCTTAGTGTTAGCTAGTTCGTAAGTAGTTTGTACGTTTAGGGACTGATGACCCCATTGTTAAGTCTTATAAGCTATACAAACATTTGAGAGAGACGAGAGAAAGAAAGTGGTTAAGGCGACAGCTGGCCCGAAGACGGAGACCCATGTTCGATTCCAGGCCCAGCTCTCATTTTCACTTGTCGCCATTGTTTAATTTCAATGTTGTAATACAGCCACTGTCAATCCTTTCCTTCCTAACCCTTCTTCCGTCCCCTCTTTTATCAACATCTTGTATATTACGTCAGTCACATTTTCTGCCGCGGTGGAGTAGCCGAGCGGTCTAAAGCGTCTCGCTGCGGAGCGCGCGGTTGCTCGCCGTGGAGGTTCGAGTCCTCCCTGGGGCATGGGTGTGTTTTGTCCTTAGGTTAGCTTACCTAGGTTTAAGTAGTTTGTAAGCTACGGACTGATGACCACGCAGTTTGGTCCGATAGATTTACAAACATTTGAACATTTCAGTCACATTTTGTCCCCATACGAGTGAGGATCTGTGTGGATATTTGTTGCAAGGCGAGCTGCAGTAGAGACAGCAGGCTGCGGCCGCGAGAGGCGCAGAGCCATGGACGGGCGAACTGCTGGGCCGCTGTCCGCGGCGCGGCTGGCTGCACACGGCTGCCGGGACAGCAGATGCGGATAAGCCGTCGCCCGTGCACGGGACATGCTCCCAGTATCCTGAAACTGTGCCGCGCCTCACTTACTGCCGTATCTGGAGAACTATAGCAGTCGAAAGACGTCAGAGCTGTTGCCTAAAGGCACGGACTTCGATGTAGTAAAACTGATGAAGGCGTGATCATAGTTCGTTACAACGAATTTTCTCAACGATTGTAAGAAGTATGTCCTAAGGATTGTTTGCAAAAAGACAATACAGATTTGTTCCTCTATGAATGTGACTACTGTGGTGAAGCTATTTTAAAGTTGCCTTATGTATGAAAAGTACAGCAACATCTGTCATGTACCATGTACAATTTTCTTCACATAACGTCTACCCATTGCAGTAAATATTGAATTTGGTCGATTACGTACCTCCACCAAGTTTGTCGTTCTCTTTCTCCATGAGGCACGCATCTCGTAACAGCTTATTATCGTCCGAAGGTGAATAGAGAGGCAGAAAGTCTTACAATAACTTCGACATTCCGGACTACTTTATTTTTTAAACCACTTGTCCTACCTATTCCGTTTTCAACAAAAATGCGGTACAGCCATTGACAGATGCCAACAGTGACATTCTCTTACCTTCAGGTGGCATAACAGTTATTCGTGCGTCACTGTTTGAACATTAGCGTGTTTACCACGTTACGGCGCATACCATAGACGAATGCCAGTGACGGTACACAAGATTCTAGGTTGCCAGAATGAAACTTTCACTCTGCAGCGGAGTGTGTGCTGATGTGAAACTTCCCGGAAGATTAATATAATGTGCCGGAACCCGGATTCGAACCTGGGACCTTTGACTTTCGCGCGCAAGCGCTTTGCCGACTGAGCTACTCCGGCACGCTTCACGGTCAGTACTCAAAACTTTACTTCTGCCAGTACCTCGCTTCCTACTTTCCAAATTTCACCGAAGTTCTCCTGCGAAGCTTGCAGATCTAGCACTCGTGGAAGAAAGGATATGGTGGAGACATGGCTTAGCCACATCTCGCGAATCCCGGTCCCGGCACACAAGTTTAATATGCCAGGAAGTTTCAAGATTCCAGGTTGTATCCCACTATAAATATGCGGCCATCACTACAAGCAGCTTCACCCTTGTCGCATTAGCAGTTTTATGAGAAATCATCTTCTTATGCTATTGCCGATACTAAATCTACAATATCTCCGAAGTCAAATGGCGCGTGATGTGACTCCTAAATGTTCATATGTTTGTAAAGCTTAAGAGACTTAACTGCGGGGTCATCAGTTCCTAAACTTACAAACTACATATGAACTGCCTTATACTAAAGGCGACACAAATATCCATGCCCGAGGGGGATTCGATCCCCCGACGGCGGACGGCCGCGCGCACCGCAACACGGCGCTCCAGTAAGTGCGGCTAATCCGCCGCGGCGAGTAGTACCTCACACTAGAATGGCTAATAAACGAAACTACTCAGATGCTACGAAAACATATGATACTACAGACTAAAAATTAAAATTGAATACTAACAAATATAATGTTACTGGGAAAGACAATGATATCCTCATCAGCTATGGTGCCCTCCGGTCTACCTACAGTGGCAATTACGACTGCCGATTATGAAGAATGTGTAGAGTTGCCTCGTGATGAATTTGTTATCTCTGTATATATTTGAGGGAGATCTGGTTCAAGGGGATGAGAATGGCAGTGAGTGTAATTGGCGGATTGTTGCATGTTGGAAGAGTTTGTTTCCAACCTACACTCGGTTTGCATGTATGATCCAGCCAGTCATGCACTATGCGTGATACAAAAACTTGGAATTTTTTATTTACAACCAGTTATACTTGTATTTTTATAGTGAGCAAAAACTCTGTTTGCAAGTACTCACAAATGTATCTTTCGTGGCGAGCGTCATCTTTTGTCCATTCCACCGTACTGTTCACGAAACTGACCGTTGAACACCAACGAACAAGAACAAAGTATTGTCAGTAATGCCCCGGGAAAGTGCGATAGACCCATTGTTGTCCTCCGTGTACATGAATGATATGACGTACAGAGTAGAAAGTAATCTGTGACAATTTTCTGATGATGTTGTAGTGTAAAGATAAGTGACGTCGTTCATTAACATTAGGAAGATAGAAGGTGATTTTGAAAAAAAAAAAAAAATTAAAAAAAAATCTGTAGTTTTTGTGATCGATGGCAACTAATTTTTAATGTTTGAAAATATAAGTTAATGCAGATCCCTAGAAAAGTATCGTAATTGTCTAGTATAATCACGTCGATAAAAAATATGGGCATAACGTTTAAAAGTTACATGAAACGAAATAAGCACGTAAGGGTTGTTGTAGGGACGGCGAATGTTTGACTTTGCCTATTGAGAAAATTTTAAAAGCGTATGATACATATGTAAAGAAGACAACGTATAGAACACTATTGCGAGCAATTCTTGACTACAGGTCAAATGTTTGGAATCCCCATCAGGTCAGATTAAAAGGTAACATACAGACAATTCAGAGTTTGACTGTTAAATTTCTTATCGTAGTTTCGATAAACACGCGAGCAATATGGTGATGTTCCAGGAACTCAAATGGAAATCTTTCCGACGGGCAATTTTGAAAGAACTGAATGTATCTGAAGATATCTGCAAGACGATTTTACCTCCATCACCTAATATTTGGCGTATGAAACCTAGTGATAAGAGAAATTAGGGTTCTATGGATTTGTGGCATCGCACAAGTACAAAGTGCGCGCCACCTACTTTCGCCGCGCGCCGCCATGCACGCACGGCGCGGCGTTCTTACGACGTCAGCCACGAGCGCCCTCTGCAACAACTCCGCTCGTGGCCACCACTGAACGACATCGTTCACTTGGGACTGAGATAGGAACCAGTTAGGACCTTCGGAATCAGATAGGCACCAGTGAAGACTTGGCTATCGCATAGGCACTAGGCAGGCCTCAACTATGTATCAGCATTCTGCCGTACTGAACTATGTAAAAGTTAAGTATTGTATCAATTCTGTGCAATATATATCTCGTTCTAATTTACTCTAGTGTTTCTAGTTTCTGGCTGCTCCCCTCCGTACCTGCACCAGCGTGCTATCTTTATTCCTGTGTCGGTCCCATTCCACTCGGCCACCGACACCTACGACGGAAACGAGACGCAAAAGCGGCGACGAGGCTGGGACACAAAAGTGGTGACGAGGATGGGAGACAAAAGTGGCGACGAGGAGTGATAGACGACCGTGGACCAGCCCTCTTGCAGCAGCCAAACAGCAGCAGTCGGAGCATACAGAAATTGCTCCCGCCCACCCACCCTTATAATAAGATTTTTGGGGGAACATATTTTGTTACGTGTTTTGTGGACTTTTTTGTTGCAGATCGTCCTCTTTCATATTGCATTTGTGTTTTGTTATAATTTACTTGTATGCGCGGTGCCTAATCGGTCAGCATGGCCACTACCCCGAACCCAAACTTAATGGAAATTATTCAGTTACAGACGGCGCAAATCACTCAACTCCTGCAGGCGGTGTCGCAGTTAACGGCACAGGCTGCTCACCAACAACAACAGCCGTCACCTCAGCAGCCCACACCTGCCGCTGCACCGCTTCCTACATTTCGCCAGTACAACGAACGTGAGGAAGAATGGAGCGACTACTTCGCACAGTTTCAAGAACTCGTCGCGGCTCATCAAATTACAGGTCAGAAAGTGAAGCATCTGTTATTATCTGTGGTGGGCACCAACACCTTCGTGTTACTGAAAAAACTTTTCCCCGACGCATAACTCCTCGTGATGTAGACTTTGAACAAATAGTAGAGGCACTAAATGCTCATTATGAGAGAAAAGTTCTCGTAGCTGCGGCACGGTACCGATTTTTCAGACTTAAAAAATTACCGCAGCAGTCACACCAAGAGTGGATTACGGAATTGAAGGGCTTAACCCGCAAATGTACATTTACTTGCTCTTGTGGACTTTCGTATAGTGACGTGATGTTGAGGGATGCTATTATGCAGAACATTCAGGACCCCAGAATTAGGGCAGCAATTCTAAAACAATCTGACCCTTCATTAGACAGTGTACTGCAGCTTATTGAAGTGCGTGATACTTTTGACTTAGCAGATATGGAAATGCAAAGCCACAGTGTAAATTCAGTGCGCCGCAACGGACGCTTTCCTAGCCGTAGTTCTCAGTGTAGCACTAGTGATTCTTATAATTCTACCGGCAGTGCTGAACAGACAGTGAACAGTAGCCAGTGTAAAAGTGCGACACAAAGGTCGCCCCGTCGAGTTAGAAACAGTAATTTGAGCAACGGGCGCCAACGTTCATTTCAGAAAAATATTCGTAAGTCTTGCCCCCAGTGTGTATCTCGCCACAAACGTGCGCATTGCACTAGTCGCAACGCAACCTGTTATCAATGTGGCAAAACAGGACATGTTCAGTCAGTGTTTATGCAGAGTGTAAATTCTAAGAACAATAACGTTAGAAACAGTGCTTCGCAAAGTGCGAGAGCAGTGAATCAGTAAATGTTATACATGCTGTGAACTTGAACAGTGCTTTACTTGGTTCTCAATTGCAAACCAGTTCTTCTGCAAAACTATGTAGTGAGCCACGTAGCAAGCGCCGACGAGCGCGTAAAACTGTGCAACGGAAAAGGGTTCGGGACAAGCAAAATAACTATGTACAGTGCATTCCTGTAGTGAACCTAGTGCCTTCTGCAACTTCTAATTGTAATAGTGCCCAGTACTGTGTAGCTAGTGACAGTAGAATTGGTGTAGCTACTCAAAGTAATTTTAGTGCAGTAGCCTCGCATTGCGCGGACGCCGTTCCGGCGGTAGTGCCATCTACTGACAGTGATATTAATCTAGGTGCCGAGTCTGCGCCGAGTCTACGCAGCCCGCGCATGCGCAAGCGTAGTAAACAAGTTCAATCAGACGTTGCCCACATTCGCGCACCTGTCGAGCGCCACAAGCAAAAGCTTTTTGTGAATCTTTGCATAGAAAATAAGACTGTGCAATTTCAGCTTGATACTGGTTCCGCTGTTACTTTAATGAATAAAGACACTTATGAACTGCTGGGTTCGCCAAAATTGTCACCGTCTCAACATGTGCTAACGGCTTATACAGGTCAAAATATTCCCGTGCTAGGTACATGTAACCTGCCCGCCTCCTTTCAAGGTGCAACGAAAACAGTTGCTTTTGTAGTTCTTCAGGCCAAATCTACACACAACATTTTTGGACTAGATGCTTTTGACTTATTTGGTTTATCAATTCAAAGAGATGTGCTTCAAATTTCGTCAGTAGTGCCTCAGGACCAAATTAATGCATTGTGTGAAAAATACAGTGATTTGTTTTCGCCGGAACTAGGTTGTGCAAAAGACTTCGTGGCACATGTAACTTTAAAAGAATCTGCAGTTCCAAAATTTCGTAAAGCTAGACCAGTGCCTATCGCAATTCGTGATAAAGTTGCAGACGAACTTAAACGTTGGCAAGATAGTGGGGTGATTTCTCCTGTTTCCGCGAGTCAGTGGGCCTCGCCTATAGTAATTATACCCAAGCCGTCGGGAAAACTTCGCCTCTGTGCGGACTTTAAATCGACAGTGAACAGTCAAACAATTGTAGACACTTATCCCCTGCCCAGACCTGACGATCTAATGAACATATTAGGACAGTCTCGCTTCTTTTCAAAGATTGATTTAGCAGAGGCATACTTACAGATTCCACTTGATGACGAGTCAAAAAAGTTTTTCGTCATTAATACTCACATGGGCCTTTTTCAATTTCAACGCTTACCCTTTGGCAGTTCTTCCGCCCCCGCTATTTTTCAGCGCTTTTTGGAACAGCTGACAATTTCTGTACCGTGTTGCTCGAACTACTTAGATGATATTGTGGTATCCGGACGTACAGTTGAAGAACATTTAGCAAACCTGGAGTGCCTTTTCAAAGTTTTGACTGCAGCAGGTCTACGTTGTAATAAAGCAAAGTGTTCGTTTTTTCAAATTGAAATAGAGTACCTAGGCCATGTGATTAATGCCAAAGGAATTCATCCCTTACAGTCACATCTTAGAGCAATCAAAGACTTGCCTCCTCCTAAGAATGGGCACGAACTGCAAGCAGTAATGGGAAAGCTTAACTATTATTTCAGGTTTATTCCCAATGCGTCTCAGATTGCAGCTCCACTGCATCGCT
Organism: Locusta migratoria; assembly: GCA_026315105.1. Lineage (NCBI taxonomy): Eukaryota > Metazoa > Arthropoda > Insecta > Orthoptera > Acrididae > Locusta > Locusta migratoria. Next base: position 549,850,562 of record CM048755.1, on the reverse strand, counting down.
TACGTAGGAAGAGTGTTCCTTTTGTATGGTCCAAAGATTGCCAAGTTGCCTTTGACAAACTAAAGTCTGCACTACTCAGTGATGCATGTTTGATTCCCTTTGACCCACAGAAGTCTGTAGTGTTAGCAGTTGATGCCTCGTCGTACGGTCTGGGTGCAGTTTTGTCGCATCGTATTGGTTCTCACGATCGTCCTATTGCCTTTGCATCCAAGCTACTGACGCCAACGCAACAGAATTACAGCCAGATAGAAAAGGAGGCCTTAGCAATCATTTACGGCGTCACAAAGTTTCATCATTATCTCTATGGCAGGAAATTCTATTTGTTGACAGACCACAAGCCTCTCACATCGTTGTTCTCACCCACAAAGGCAATTCCGCCACGAACGGCACAAAAGCTTCAGAGATGGTCCTTGATATTGTCTAATTATCAGTATGAGATTTTGTACCGACCTACCACTAAACAAGCCAACGCGGACACACTTTCCCGACTTCCGGTTGGCCAGGATGTGTCGTTTGATTCTTCGGAAATGGCATGTTGTCAGATAGACTCCAGAGATGCTTCCGCTGTCGCAGATTTCCCTTTGAACTCTCGTCGGGTTGCACAGGAAACAGCTGCGGATGCAGACGTAAGTGTGGTAGCACGTTTTGTTCGCTTTGGTTGGCCTGCCAGAGCCAAAGACATTGATCGGCCTCTGGTTCGACGTTATTTTGCACAACGTCATGCATTATCTTTAAGTCAGGGTGTTCTGTTTTAACATACGGATAATGACTAAACAAGAGTGGTTGTTCCTCGTTCCATGCAACGTGAAGTGTTACGCCTCCTGCATCAAGGACATTGGGGTATTGTTAGGACAAAGCAACTGGCCAGACGTCATTGTACCTGGGTTGGTATGGACGCTCAGATAGAGAACATGACGTCACAGTGTACAGTTTGTGCGGAGCGTCAGGCGGCTCCTCCGCAACGGTTCTCAGACTGGCCACGCCCCAAGGGACCATGGCAACGTTTACATATTGACTTTGCCGGACCTTTCAGGAATACGCGCTGGTTAATTGTTGTAGACGCTTTCAGCAAGTTTCCTTTTGTGATTGCCATGAACTCAACGACGGCGTCTAGTACAATCAGTGCCTTAACATCAGTGTTTTGCATCGAAGGATTGCCTGAAACTATCGTCAGTGATAATGGACCTCAGTTTGTTAGTGCGGAATTTCAACAGTTTTGTCGTGTGAATGGGATTCAGCATATATCCACCGCACCTTTTCACCCTCAGTCCAATGGTGAAGCAGAACGCTTCGTTCGAACATTCAAGTCTCACATGGAAAAGATGAAAGGTCAGCACTCCAGGCAGCAAGCTCTTCAAATTTTCCTGTCTACGTATCGATGCATGCCACGTGACGGCCCGTCTCCTGCCGAGCTGCTACACGGCCGCCGTCACCGCACTCTCCTTCACCTGCTGCAGCCTCCCACACACCGAATCGGTTCGTATGGCGCTACGCGTTTTCAGGTTTCTACGCCGGTGCTGTACAGGGTGTTTGCTGGCAACAAGAAGACATGGTTACCGGGCACCATTCAGCGCGTGCTCGGTCGCAATATGTATGTTGTACGTTCTTCCACAGAGTCGGAGCTGCGGCGCCACGCAAACCAATTGCGCCTGCACAGGCCGCGCGGTCCTGTCTCGGGTTTCTTGATTCCAGACCCAGTTCACCGCCAGGGAGCACAGCCACATCGTTCGTCCCCGGACTACGAGATCCCTATGGACGTCGACGCACCTCCGACGAAGTCGTCGCCGCCGCTGTCGCCGCCGCAGATGACAGCGTCACCGAGAGGGACTCCGGGACCGTGCGGGCCCCCCCAGCTTGGGCCACGCACCTCAGAAGAAGATGACCTGCTCCCTCTGGGCGGGGGTGTGCGCCCTTCCCCAGGTTTCGGCGGGTTTCCTGGAGGATCCCAAGGCTGGTGCCGGGGCGCGGACGGCGTCTCGATCCCAGCCTTAGCTACGACGCCCGTCCCACCAGTAACGCCCCCGCCCAGGCCCTCCTCCCAGTGCCGTCGCTGTGGCCCTCAGCCCTACGCCACGACGGCGCGGCGGTTTGGGGGGGAGGGGTGTGGTGTCGCACAAGTACAAAGTGCGCGCCAGCTACTTTCGCCGCACGCCGCCATGCACGCACGGCGCGGCGTTCTTACGACGTCAGCCACGAGCGCCCTCTGCAACAACTCCGCTCGCGGCCACCACTGAACGACATCGTTCACTTGGGACTGAGATAGGAACCAGTTAGGACCTTCGGAATCAGATAGGCACCAGTGAAGACTTGCCTATCGCATAGGCACTAGGCAGGCCTCAACTAAGTATCAGCATTCTGCCGTACTGAACTATGTAAAAGTTAAGTATTGTATCAATTCTGTGCAATATATATCTCGTTCTAATTTACTCTAGTGTTTCTAGTTTCTGGCTGCTCCCCTCCGTACCTGCACCAGCGTGCTATCTTTATTCCTGTGTCGATCTCATTCCACTCGGCCACCGACGGAAACGAGACGCAAAAGCGGCGACGAGGCTGGGACACAAAAGGATTCACACAAACAGTTGTTTTCTCTCTATATATTTTGGAGTAGAAGAGGAGCGTAAATAACTAGTAATGGTGAAAGGTATCTTACAACCCCCATCACCACTTACAAAAAATGTTTGTAGAGCTTATGGGACTTAACTACGGGGTCATCAGTCACTAAACTTACAAACTACAAAATCTAAGTTACACTAAGGACAATACAAAACACACACACACACACACACACACACACACACACACACACACACACACACACACACACACACACGCCCGAAGGAGGACTCGAACCTCCGCCGGAGAGCAACCGCGCGCTCCGCAGTAAGGCGTCCTAGATCCCTCGTCCACTCCACCGTGGTCCACGTACCATTCATAGTATGCCTGGGGATCTATGTGTGTTAGATATTATTGTGCGGGTAATTGCAAGCAGGAGGACTAGGGAACAAACAGAGATATGTGTGAGTAATAAAGTTGTGTAAATTTTCAAAGGACTCCTATCTTGTATCTATTCGTAAGCTGCAGTAAGTGGTATTGATTTTCAAAGGAATATCTATGATCAGTTCAAGTATAGGGTTAGGTTATTTCAGCAAGTATAGTGTATTAAAATAAGAGGTGAACCACATGAAAGGGAATTTTTAGGAATGCCCGCACAGTTTTTCATCGCATTGTGCAGCAGGTTCATTAGGGCAGCGGGCCATGTCTGGGAGGTGGGAGACTGCTTACTGCGACGAATGCATCAAAGGACTGGTTTGCAGCCAACAGAGCGCCGCGCACACTCGAGAGCTGAATAGCCGTTTTATTGCCAAGTTTACGGGTCTGCCTCGTTCTATTGATCACTGGTCTTTCTGACACTTCCAGCTGTCTCTCTCCTCAACTTCAAGACTTTATTACATGCAGTTTGCAGGTATGTGAATGACTGATTAGATTTGATCTCACATTTTCTTTCCTCTTTGGGTTCATTCGTTATACTATGTCCGAAATTTCTTGGTATTTACTGTAGATTGAAGCAGAACAAAACTTTATAAGTCACTTCAATTCCACCATGCACATACTCAGTAATTATTCTACCCAAAAGAACAGCTTCCAACTCTTTCATTTGCTGAGCAAATATAATCTAGTCGTGTCTAGCTACTGACTGCTTATTTGGATCAATATATTGTAACCCTAGTCAGTTTTTTAGTGCAGCTATAATGAACATTAACTGAAGTCAAACAGAACACTAAACTTGTGAACCGATCGAAACTAATTAAGTACCTCCCACCATGGAATTGCGTTCCACATGAAGGCGAAAATATAAACGAGCATTTACTCTCAATAACACACAGTATACAGAAGTCTTATTCGCTGTAGGATGTTAAGAATTTGATAAAATTATCTCGTGAAACCGTGTAATGCTAGAATGAAATGCTATGAGAACATCATCTGCGAACATACAATGTCACTATTTCTCATTTCCCTCAAGCACTAAAGGGAAACACTATGAGAAGTGAAAATATGGGTCACTGTACTTTTGAAACTAAACCACTGGTAAGGAACACTTCTACCTATCTATGATTTCTGGCCACTATGGAGTCATACATGTGTTGTAAGTCATCAGAGTAAAAACAAAATAATGAAATTCCGTAGCGGTCATCTGAGAACGTACATTACATATCATTATTATATTCCAATTCTTAAGTCAAAATGTTTTTCGTTTCTATATTTCACCAGTTCTATAAATGGTTTGATATCATAAGTCAAACTCTTTTGCTGGCTATATACATGTTGATATCTTCAGATATATATAATGTTAACGTTTATTCGAAATGTTACTTATGGACGAATATCTAATAAACAAGGATGAATCTGTAGATTTCTTGCTGTTGAATGGCGACAAACAGTGCCAGTTCCCAACAAAAAGTGCACTAAACATCATAAAACATAAGATCACGCCACCAATAATCAAGCAGCAATACCACAACTCGAATGTAAGTAAGGCACTAAACAGCCACATATAACGATGTTCCAACATAACTTCCACGCGAATGTAAAATAAATCAATTAGTTATAGTAAATAAAAACGTCTTGTTCTTTGCAGATGATGTTCTGTGAATAATTGTAATTCCTCGGTCAAAGCTGATACAAATCCTACGAATAACATAATGTAAGTAACGTAAATAAATTAGGCCTAATATCAAACAAAGTTGTCAACTCAAACAAGTCGTCTAAATGACTGCATAACCACAAATCTGTAAAATGTTATTCTAGAAGATGAAAGCCAGAAACCGACATAAGATGGCAAAATAAGTGCCGAATCATGTTTGGGTGTTAAAACAAAACAAGATGTCTTGCACACATCTAATACAGCAAGCACGGAAGATACAGGAGCTGCACTATCACAAGATGATCATATCAACACCCTATTACCAATTTTTAATATGTTGAGATTAAACTGTGTGTGGAAAACTAAACTATTTGATACATCACCTACGCCTTAGGTACAGGTAGTATTGTTTCCATTTGGGCTCAACGAATAAACGTTATTCCGCTATTGAGGAGTCTCCGCAAAGTTAGAAATGAATTACGTATGGGGACATTGAGACAAAATTTAAGTTTTGGTTCAAGAGGGAATAGTACTTACAATGTAAGCAATCTATCGCACACTAATGACATTTAGTGGTAAAATAACACAACGGGCACCCCATCTAAAACTGACACACAGATATCGAAAACTGGATGTAGATGAATGGTAATGTGAAAAACAAAGTAGAAACAGTTTGGGACCAAGTGCTAGATATGGAACATCAAGGAGATAAGCGATGAAATGTTCTCGGGTTATCAGCCGAGTGGTGGCTTCTTCTTGGCGCAACGTTTCAAAGAGTTTCGTACTCATCATCCTCAGGCGAGGTGTCGGGATGCTGTTCTACACCTCCCTATATAGTCGTCTCTCGTCTGACTATTGTCCACTTCTGCAGGCGGGCAATCAGGATCCTTCGGAAGCCGCTGCCGTGTCGGTGGTGGGGGTACACTGCGTGGCTCTGGTACGTGCTTCGGGCCCCGGCGGCTGTCCATTCTGTCGGCGGACGCCGCCACGTTCAGAACGGAGCGTTCCTGCCTAATCTGCTCAATCGTAGGATTCCACGCTGCGCTCAGCTGAAATCCGCTATCCCGATTGACCAAGTTGTCATGGAGACGTATTTCCACTGCTTCATTAAAGACAGAATCCCAAAATCCATTGGCACCGCATATCTTCTTACTTTCTTCAAACTTGAAGGTGTGCCCCTCATCAATGCTGTGCTCTGCTACAGCAGATTTGCTTTTTTGGCCTAGGCGTGTATTTATGACGTGCTCTACACAGCGTTGTGATATGCACCGTTGTGATTGTCCGTTGTACAGCTTATCGCATTCGCACTCGATACTGTAGATGCCCGCTGTCTGTAATCCTAAAGAGTCTTTGGTCGAACCAAGTACGTCCTCTACTTTTTGGGTTGCGTGGAAGATGGCTTCTATACCGTGCTTTTTCAGTATTCTGGCGACTTGGGCCATTGGCGCGCCGCCATAAGGCAGGAACGCCACACGTTTAGCTTCGTCCTCTTTTGGCTTGTCCTCCCGTCTCTTGTCTGCCGCGTATCCCCACCACCGTCGCGACAGCCGATTCCGAAGGATCCTGATTGGTCGCCTGCAGAAGTGTACAATGGTCAGACGACTATATAAGGAGGTGCAGAACAGCATTCGCATGGCGAATCACTATCAATGCCGAAAAAAGTCAGTCCATGCTGTTCACAAAGAAGCTCGGGAAACGCGATCCTCCTCAAAATCCCCCCCTCCTCCTCCACCTCCAAGGATCCCAACTCCCCTGGCGCAGAACGGCCAAGTACCTGGGCGTCACCCTGGACCATCGGCTAACGTGGAAACCCCACATAGACGAGGTCTACAGGAAAGTCTGCGCCATAATGTCCGACCTGTATCCCATCCTAAACTACAATAGCTCCCTATTTCCTTCCGTTGGAGTTAACACATACCTCTCCTTAATCCGTCCCCAAATGGAACACTCCTGCCGAGCCTAGGCATACGCAGCCAGTAAACACCTGGACAAGCTGCAGGTTCTACAGAACCGCTCCCTCAAGAGGACTCTTCACCTTCCCCATGGGTTTCCTACGGACAACCTACACGTTGCAGCTGGAGTTCCTTTCCTAAGAGAGCGTTTCCAAGATCTGGCAAGGGCTTTCTACGAAAGTTCCTCCAGATCTGGAAACGAGCTTATCCGTTCCCTAGGTCAGTATGAAATGTCCCGCGACCAATGTTTGTTTGTATAGTCTATGGGACTTAACTACAGGGTTATCAGTCCATAAACTTACAACCTACTTATGAACTAACTAAGACTAAGGACGGCAAAAATATTCATTCCCAAGGGGGGATTCGAACCCCCGACCGTAGTGGCCGTGCAGACCGTGATTGGAGCGCCTCAGTCCCCTCGGCCACCGCGGCCGGCCCCGCGACAAACATAAGCGTCCCTTGACCATCTTTGATCAGTAGATCGAAGAGGAATATCCTAACACCCATCCTAAATCCCAATCCTAACCAACCAAACCAAAATCACGCCCACCCAGGGCAAGCACTAGTCACACACACAGAACCTCCAATACAATTCACAGACATTTAAAAACAGTCACAGTCACACAAACATCACACAATATACAGAGGAGTAAAGGCCAAATGGCCACAAACTCCCCAGTACACTCCCTCACAAAAAAAAAAAAAAAATGTTCAAATGTTTGTTAAGCTTATGGGACTTAACTACGGGGTCATCAGTCCCTAAACTTACAAACTACTTATGAACTACTTACGAACTAGGACGGCACAAATATCCATGCCCGAGGGGGGATTCGAACCCCCGACCGTAGTGGCCGTGCTGACCGTGACTGGAGCGCCTCAGTCACCTCGGCCACCGCGGCCGGCACACTCCCTCACAGAGAGGGATGTCAAGGAGAGAGCAGCAGCAGCATCCCTTCACCTCGCCTGAGGATAATGAGTACGAAACTCATTGAAACGTTGCGCAGAGACGACGCCACCACTCGGGCTGATAACCCGAGAACATTTCATAGCTGGAATACGCCGAGAGAGCCTGCAATCGCATATATCAAGGAGATAGTCAAAACCGTGCCGTTGTGGATGTGTGCTGATGGTGATCTAATTTAATGAGGGAGGTCGGTGTTTAGAAGCCCATCGGTTTATATATTTTACTTCTACACAAAATTTTGAACTGTCAGTCCGGTCATTGACTTCTCGGTTATCCCGTTGTAGCCTTGACAATTGTCATGCAATACTTCATGTTTAGAATTTGAATTAGATAATATTACCGTCGTAAGTAAATGTCATGAGTATTGAGTGTAGACGAGGTGCCTCATAGACCTGTCACAAGAATGAAACCAGCGCATAAACTGGTGCGAAAAAGGTTCGTCCAAGTCCTCATACATAATCAGTCTCTGTCTCGGAAATTTCAGGACTCGTTCAGATTCAATATATCCATCTTGAATTATGAACTGCAACTGTAGTGTAAATTAGCGATTTATTTTTGTATCAATATGTTGTCATAAAAGCAGCTGGTTGCTAATTATTACCAAAACTTATATCGCCATTATCAATAAAATTCTTCTGGGTGTGATACCGCGTCGTCATTTTGTAAACTGTGCCGACGTTTCGGCCACTGTTGCAGGCGGCCTTCATCAGGGTCTGTGCCTGAGTCTGAGTCAGACACAGACCCTGATGAAAGCCGCCTGCAACAGTGGCCGAAACGCCGGCACAGTTTACAAAATGACGACGCGGTATCACACCCAGAAGAATTTTATTGATAGTGACAACTGCCGCGGAAGCCTACGTTTGCATTTATATCGCCATTTTTCAGATATGCTGCTAAAAAGCAGTTGAGTGACACAGATGTTACACCTAAACACAGATGTTAATCTAAATACAAAAACAAATATGTCAAAGACAGGACGGATAGTTAATAATTTGTGTAAAACAAAAATATCGGACACGACGGAAAGTTTATTACGGACATCCTGCACCGAAGTCCAACACCAAATTACCCTGACGACCTCACAAGTGGCAGTGTGTTAGGTCACTTCAAGTTGTGGCTGGATGCACCTAACACCTTCGTCTGATAATCAGGTTTCAGGCGCTTTTTACGGCTGATGAAGGTCCTCGGTCAGGTGCAGTCCCTTTCTCTGCTCTGCACTAGAGCCACCTGGTGGCGTCTACCGTTTACTTTGACGATGCTGGGTGAGTTTGCTTTAATAATGTTCAGCAGGAACTTGACGCCCTACAATTTAATTATGTTAACCCCCCCCCCTCCATGGTATGTACTTAAGATATTTGTGATTGTAATGTACTTTGTGTCTCTTTTGTCCACACAGTTCTCTATTTTTTTGTAACACCAGGCTTACTGATGTTTGTAACTTTACAGATTGTGAAGATGATTTAATCAAAACGCGGCAATAAAAACATGACCACATCACTATCTGTGGCACTATAATTTTACACAGCGTCCTAATAGCACTGTTTATCAATTAATACTGATATGGGCGCATACCTCCATCTATGACTATATGTCACGTCTAGAAATTCAGAGGACGCCTTTCAGTTTGAGAGATTCAGGCTTTCTTTGAGGGTGCCCTTACTGACAGTTGGCAGTTTAAATATTAGGTGGGTAATGGTTCCTAATAGATATGTTAGCCAAGGAAGGCATGAAATCCAGTGTGCATACTTGACGAGGAATTTGGGTGAAGGGAGCGGGGGAGAAGGTAGTGCACAGGTTTCAACCAGGGGAACGTTATGGCATATGTAAATAGGAAGAATGGAGGTAACTTTTAAGCAGAATAAATTCTCTCCGATTTTGGGCGCCTATGTGAATTGTTTAAGACTGACACTCTCGATCGCGAGAAGAACACAGAACTCACCATCTGTAGTATCGTCGACCAGACTTGTCGAAGACCTTCGGTACAGAGCCGAGCGGAGTGTCTGAATCACGGACTTATACAGTTCTGCAATCTTGTAGACTGCAGATTTCTTAATTTTCGCCTTAGGGTGCTGGGGTTTAATGCTCTCCTTGATTGGCTAAGGATACATTACAGACAGCAAAAACCTATACGAGAGTCGGAATAGTGTGGAATAGACTGCATAGACGTTTAGGTTTGAGGTCGTTAAGTACAGTCTCAGAAATTTTGGATCATATCAATGGCGGAATGTGTAGATAGTAATGGCAAAAAAGACAACAACACTAATACTGATACCGACAGTCACGGTCACGGAAATGCTGACATTTGGTACTAACTTTTCCTAGAGGCCGCGCAGCATGAACACAATCATACGTGTCAAATTTAATTGGCCAAATCGTAGTTAAATATCCGGCGCATATGGCATGCAACACAGTAGTCATTGAGACAGGTCAGAGTGCTTCGTGTTCTCCATAGTTCATCACGTCGCCCTGTGTGCATCGTTTCTTCAGAACAGTGACCTTAACTTGATACAGTGTTCCACAGTGCCTCAAGACTTGGTACATATTGAGACTTAAAAATCATTGAGAACTGACATGGAAACTCTGATGAACAAATTTTTGTAGACCTAAGGAACCACAATGCTGGTGTCATCGGTCCCTAGACCTACAAACTGCTTATACTAAATTACGCTAAGAACAACACACACCGCGATACCCGTGAGAGGACTCGAATTTCCGCCGGGGAGCAGCTACACAATCCGTGGCATGGGCCATTAGACCACACGACCAATCCCGAGCAACCAAGTGAAGTCTTAAGTATTCACTCAGTTGACAGAGCTCTAAATTTGTAAAATGTTCAAATGTTTGTAAATCTATCGGACCAAACTGCGTGGTCACCAGTCCGTAGCTTACAAACTCCTTAAACCTAGGTAAATTAACCTAAGGACAACACACGCACCCACTCCCCAGGGAGGACTCCAACCTCCGAGGGCGATAATCGTTCGCTCCGCAACAAGGCGCCTTAGACCGCTCGGCTACCCACCGTGGCTTTAACTTTGTAAGTCTGCAATAATTCTACTTCCCAGCGCCCAATGTAATAAATTTCATGCATTACTTAAGTGGTCGGAGTCTTTTATTACACTGACGCCATAAGATGCAAAGTAACCATGAGCACGGGATCCCATTACACAATTACAATTAGTAGTGACTTCAACATATTCTCGATATGTTGCTAAAATTATGTCCAAAAGAAACGACAGGCATAAAATATCGTCCGAAAATATACTAAATGCATTCTCCCAAAAATGTTTTGAGCAATTATGTTTTTGGCAAACTCTAACTGTAAATGATTACAATAACAAATTCGAGCTCTTAGAAACATATGACCTGAACATACAGTGTGCATAATGACAGATACAGAGATTATTTTCACCAAGGTCTTTGCCGTAAGACTGAATACCGTAAACATCATATCCGCAAAAAATGAACCAAGAACTGCAGTATATCCACTTAAAATAAATGAAAATAAATTTGATGTCATTACAGGAGACCGATTAAATTCCTTCTCAAACAAGTATAATGATTTGGCAATCGCAGCATAATATAATGACATAAGAATAAATATAATGATCTGGAAATTGCACAGCGAATAATGACATAACGATAATTATATTTTTTCGTAAAACCAAATTTAATGAAGTAAGAATGAAGTAAACTCACATGTGCATAAAGTATTTGGATAATAGATATTTTGTAACGCAATTGTGAAGTCAATATATTTGCTACAGAAATAAATGTGTGTAATGTTAATATAGTCGTTGTAAATGTTGATAGGAAACTAATTTCATAACAAATTATGACAAGGTGTTCAAGATGTAGTCCCATGGACTCTAACTAAAATAATCGACTTGGCTTTCCGTGAGATCTCAGGACTTTTTACGGTGGAGGGAGTACATCGTGAGACTTGCATTTTTCCACATTTTATGTTTTCATTTCCTTTTTTTAGGTAGTCCCGTTCTTCATCTTGCACAAATTTTTTGTACACTAGCCACGGAGTTTCTGAAAAAACATTCCCTGTCACTTTTGGTTTGAGGCTTTGATATAAAAATACTTCGGAAGTCTGTAAAGACGATCATATTGTTAATGTTCAATCCTTCCATCATGTACACATACTGCAACATGTGGTGGATCATTAAAAAATATCAAAAAGTTTGTCTTGCATTTCACATGTTTCTGAACTTCAGAATACATGAAAGTTACGGATAAGTTATATTTTACTGTATAACTGAAAGTAGTAGTTGCAATTATGCACGATTTTTATACAACGTTCTGATTATTTCATACAGCTGTCAGAAATTCTAAACTAATTATTTTATTCCTAAAAAAGAAGGCTTGTTCTCAGTGTACACAATTGTATGATGTGAAAATGGTTACATTAATTGTATAAATTTGGTCTTAGTCGCAATACAATTAAAACTTGACAGAATTACAGCACAAAAATAATTTCTGTCTGGGAAAAGAAATCAATTCTGAGAGCGTTAATAATAACTACATAAATAAAAAAAGAGTTTATTTAATTTTATAATTTTAGGCTGCAGTTGAAAGCTCATTTAGGTATTATTATTATGTGACCCTGCAGTAAAGTGCACGCTGCATTAGTTCCGTACTTTAGTCACAACATTTTTGTAAGATACAGATTCCAGGAAGTTCTATAGGACTAATACTGCACCTTCACCCTTAATATCGGATACGTAATTCTTTTTTCTTTGTTCATGTGCGGCATAGTGTTATCAGGCAATTTCAGTAGAGTTCGAAAGATCATTATCTGCAAGACATTTTGGAATGGTTTGCAATAAAGAAGCAAGGTATTTAACATCATTCTGCTTCACGCCAGGTCACGTTTCTGTACAAGATGCTATCTGGTGCCCAAATTCCATTTCTTTTGGTTCTGTACCTGATACACACTCCTGGAAAATGAAAAAAAAAGAACACCATGAAACCGTCGACCCTGCTGAGAGAAATTTTATTGACACAATCTTGAGGATGTATATAATACAAGCTCACACAGACACAGCCATAAGCACGTGTGTACAGCCACGAGAGCGTGCGCAACATCGGCTTTAGGCCGCGGTGGCCGAGTGGACTGAGGCGCTCCAGTCACGGTCTGCACGGCTACTACGGTCGGGGGTTCGAATCCCCCCTCGGGCATGGATATTTGTGCCGTCCTAGTTCGTAAGTAGTTCATAAGTTTAGGGACTGATGACCCCGTAGTTAAGTCCCATAAGCTGTACAAACATTTCTATTTCATCGGCTTTAGTACCGTGTATGTCCTGCTTTTGCAGCAATGCAAGCTGTAATTTTTCCATGGATACGATCGTAGAGATGTCGAATGTATTCTTTTGGAATGGCTTGACTTGCAATTTCCACCTGTTGCCTCAGGCCACATTTCGTGTTGCTCATGCAGACCGCCAAACATGACGTTTCATCTGGTCCCACATGGTCAACGAGGGACACATCTGGGGATAGTGCTGGGCAGGGTACCTGATGTGTACCTTCAAGAGCATGTTGGGTGGTATGGGATACATGTGGACGTGCACTGTCCAGTTGGAAAAGCATGTCGTCTTGATGGTGCATGAGTGGTAGGAAGACGGGTTGAATGGTGGTTTCAACGAACCGTGCACTGTTCAATGTTCTCTAGACGATCACTGGAGGATATTGCTCCCCGCACAATGATACATGAACATGCGTACCGTTATGGTTTCTTCCGCTCACGCCCCAACATCAATTAGCTCATCTCCATTGGTGTACGGTAGGCGCTTCAGTGATTAGAATTGCTGCTGCCTCAATGCCAATGTTGGTTGTACACGTGTGTGGTTTCGTGCAGGTAAGCGCGAAATTCTGAAGTGTACGCAACAGAAGCAAATGGGACCAATACCTGGCATCATGGTGTGCTTAAAATAGCCGTTTTCCTCTGGTGATTGTCGAGGGAACATTGCATAGTGCACGATACATTAAAACCATCAGTCAACCCGTTTTGCCACCGTTCATATGTCAACAAGGCGATATGCTTTTCCAGCAGGACAGTGCACATCCGCACGTATCCCGTACAACTCAACATGCTCTTCTCACCTACCCTGCCTATAATTATCCCCAGATCCGTCAACCAATGAGCATGTTTAGGACCGGATGGAACGTCATGTGGCGCGTTATGCATGAGTGGCAGGAAATCTGCCCCAACTGAGGCACCAGGTGAAACTGCATGGCAGCAGTTCTGAAAGACTACATTCGACACGTCTGCGATCGTCTTCATGGAAGAATTACAGCTTGTATTACAGCAAAAGGAGGACATACACGGTATTAGCGTCAACACTGCTCACGCTCTGGTGGCTGTACTCACGTCCTTGTAGCTCTGTCTGTGTGATCGTGTGTTGTATACTCCTCAAGAATGTGCCAATAAAATTCTCCTCTGCTGGGTTGACGAACCCATGGTGTTCTTTCTTCATTTTCCAGGAGTATATATATTCCATTTGATTTCTATGAAGCTATTCGCACTATCATCAATTGCACGTTCGCTGTGAAACGTCAATATCAGCATCAGCGATGTGATTTTCATATGTACACAGTGTCCACTGCAATATACAAATACTGTCACATTCCGTGGTGATATTTTCAAAACATCACTGCCCGCTGTATACCTAAATACCTTCCATTGCAAGACATCTGAATTTTACAGTACAGAACCCGAAATGTTGCAGACTTTGATATTATCTTTATTGAATGTTTGAAACACAAACTTTCTTTATTACCTATTCCTCTATTCATTTATATGGATGACTTTTGTGTCAATTATTTTAATTGCGTTTTCTATCTAGAACCTTGACCCTTTCCTTGAATTACCATTATCGGTTACTAGGTTTAGATCCTTATTCGTCAATGTAATGACGACTGTGTAAATTTTAGTAATAGTCCTCCCTTTTCGTCTCTGGTACGTCATTTACGGATTTCTTAAAGCCCATTCCTTATCACTTTTTTATTTTCTTCATAGGTTTTGATGTAATAGTTTTTGACACGTCTGGGCGGTAAGTGCTTCCAAGTCGATTGTATTCCGTGATTGCCGACTATCGAGCATTGGGATTACTGAAGTCGACGTTAAAAAGACGTAATCCGCTCAGATTTTTCAGTCTGGAAAGCTCCACGTACGCTTCACTGTATGTGAATTACGAAGAACCAATTTCCCATGCACTGTTTAGACTTAGTCCCTAAAGTTTGGTATTGTAATAGCATAGGCTATATATATATTGGAAACGGTTCTCGTTGAACATAAGCTATATTAATAATTCAAATTAAGTTTTGACCGGACGTAGCTCTTATAGATACTCATTATTTAACGCAACAGGTATTAGTTTTTTTTTTTTTTTTTTTATTTTTAGGATCAGCCATCACTCCTTGAACGATATCCGTAGAAGCGCTAACAAATCCAAGACTCACGTCAATTTTTCGTCATAACAGATTTTGCTCCTATCAAATAACTATACTCCATTATATCCCTGTTGTCATTGAGGTATGTTCTTCATAATATTTTATGAATTCACGGGCCCTTTTGATGGAGACTAGGCCAATCTATGCTATCTATTGCTCTATGTTTTATATCTGGATAAAGAAGAGATTGAAGCACTGCATTGTGAAATTGTCGGCTTATAATTCTTGTAAGTTAATATACATACTGTGTCGCCAGGATGTTTATAGAAATATAAAGTAATTTCTAATAAATTGCTTTCAATGTAATTCGAAATTATAGGTTTGATGTAGTCAAGAGTAAATCACCCTCTTTTGTAGTAAGAGCTAATCTTATACCGTTCAACATTTCAATAAACTCCAACTCATTTTGCAGTCTCATGTGTATGGTAAGTTCGACATAGGTACGCAGTCAAGTCCAGAGATTCGGCATAGTAAGAGAGCCCAACATCTAGTTTGTTTCTGCTGTCGAGCGTTTCTCAAATGCTGACTTTCCTCTTACCGGCGGAAGCTATAAGAGATACACCAAACCTACCATGCGTCTGTCTCCAAGCCATCCATTTTGATGATTGCTGATCTCGAATCCTCAGATGTAAACGTATTTACGCCAAATTAACATTGGTTATCACCGACACATCTGTGATGAACAACACAGATTCTTTCACTTGAAGGAGTTGATCAGAAAACAGCTTGTAATTAGACGAATGCTTCTCATCCTCAGGAAGCTGCAGGATTCTATCTATTGCCAAGCCATTTACATTGTAAGCGGCTATTCTTTTGCACTACCGATGGCCACTGTTGTATTTAAATGCTTTTGAACCGAAACTAATTTATTAGAAGGCTCTTTCCAGTACCACCAGTTGCCGTAACGGAGTAGCCGAGCGCACTGAGGCGCTATGCTCCGATGCGCTAGGCCGTTCCCCGTCGGAGGTTCGAATCCTCCCTCAGGCTTGGACGTTTCTGTTGTCTTTAGTATAAGTTATTTTATAAATTGTTTGTAAGTTTAGGTACTGATGGCCCCGAAGATAAGTCCCATAAACTAAATAATATTTGAACATTTTTGCCACCAGTTCTATTCAAGAAATAAAGTAGTAATCAGCGCTATTATCAGTGTTGTACTTTTCTTGTGGTCATGCTGAACACTCTCTTTTGTTCGGTAGTAATCATTGCGTGTATATTTTTCAGGTCACAATAGCCTGCTCATGTTCTACCAGATTGAGTCTTTGAAAGCCGTCCATTGCGTTTGCTGCCTCCAGAACTTCAAAATTGTTTACGGGGCCCTCCTAATCAACAGCGTTTTATCTCTCTCCTTTTATCTAGACATTCTTTTCAACATCGATTTATTCCTTTCTTCCACGTAAGTTTCGATAGTCTGTGTTTTCAATATTCGAGGTGTTCTCTGTCACTTCGAAATACCGAATCTGACTTTTTTTTTTTTTTTTTTTTTTTCCTCTCTATGTGATTAGACTTTACTGTTGGATGATTATGTTTAGTTAGGAAACAGACTTCAGATATTCATTGTTAAATGTAATATGTCTTAACTTTTTGCGGGCCGCGGTGGCCGAGGGGACGGAAGCCCTCCAGTCACGGTCTGCACGGCCACTACGGTCTGGGGTTCTAATCCCCCCTAGGGCATGGATATTTGTGCCGTCCTTAGTATTAGGTAGTTCATAAGTAGTTTGTAAGTTTAGGGGCTGATGACCCCGTAGTTAAGTCCCATAAGCTATACAAACATTTGAACATTAGAACTTAAATTTTGTGGACTTTATGTAAACGAAGTATGTCTTAGAGGCTTTAACGTAACAGCTTTTGACATGTCTCGACGGCAAATACGTCTAGGTGGATTATATTCAGCGATTGCAGACTATCGAGGTTTAATACTAATGAATTCCACATTCTTTAATGTTATCCAATCAGCTTTTCACTCTCGAAAGTGCTGTTTACAGTTGACCGATGAAACCGGAAGCGTCTGTCAGTGCACTGATTGTTACTACAGTTTAAAGTAGAATTCGAACCACATATCATTTCTGACGACTACTCACATCGTAGATAGGTAATGGCTAGGTTAAAATGAAAAGGGGGAACAAAAGTTTTGTTACCCACCGGGAATCTAACCTGCGATGTTTTCGATGGGATTACGGCACTTTACCACGAGACAAATACCAACTTGCAGGCGATACGGCAATAATAGCAGATACTACTTCGTCAAGCGAAAATACTTTTGTAGGCGGGACTGCTATTTATCGATGTTTCAAATGTTTCTTTCATTATAGGCTAAACACTAACTAAATACAAACCTGATGTTAGTATGTCTGCTAGAGGTACCATAGAATCTTGACGGTTGTGAGTTACAGAAGTAGCGAATTTTGACTGACAATATTGCGTCCACTGTTAATTGTAGAATAGTATAAACTGGAAGTATAGCTAGTTATAATAGACAGTCTTGGTCACCGAAATTAGGCTTCTAGCTACGGGGTGTCCCATTTATCTGATGACAGCACGAGTGGTGCACCAGATGCCGGGAGGCGGGTGATTCCGATGCACTCAAGGTTGTCAATTTGCCCCTAAAGGCATTAGCAGGAAGACGCTGAACCCACTCGACCGGCCCGTGCAGCAGTAGATGGGCGCCGGGCATCCGAATCGCCGATCAACTGAGCGCTCGCCTCACGGAATCTGGTGAGCGCCTCACAACAGCCCGTGCTACGTCATACTGACCAGGCCGCGGCCACCAGCTGATTGGCTGGCCGCTGGGGCACGCCCACTGTCTCATAGCGGGTAGCCATTAAGCTGGCGGTCGCGGTCTGGTCAGTATGACGTAGCACGGGCTGTTGTGAGGCCTTGTCTCTAGGTGGTGTTGGCGCCACGCGTGCGGTCATCAGATCAGTAGGACACCATGTATGTTCACAACGATGATACAGAGGTATCGAAAAAGCCGTGATTGGGTTCGAGAAAAGGGTGGTACGGCTGTGCGTGCTCGACTTGGCGGGGGCATGGCCGACCCAATATAATAGACCTAACCTATCCACCATGGTCCACAATACAGGACGGAACACTATTGCAACAGCAATTAATCAAGCATATCAAATGTAAATGAACGGGATAGTCCTGAGACTAATCATCTTCTGCAGGTGACAAAAATGCAGTGTCGACTTTAGTGTGAAGATACTTTAAGTCTTTCCACAACAGACCAACCCCAATCGAAAAGTGCCAAGAACAGGAAGAGATTCTGATGGCATGAAAAGTGCATCAGTCACAATAAACAACAAATAACTGTACAACTTTTATATAATGGTAATCGTACCGTGAGCAGAGCATCGAAAGCGGAATTAATGAATACGATTTTCCTATATTCCTTCAACAAACAAAAGGAAATACAGTGAAAACAACTACCAACTTGATTAAATTGGAAGTAGACATGCCCAGTGTAGTAACGCAACTGAAGTCACTTAAAACTGGCAAGTCTTGTGGTCCAGACTGCATATCTATTAGGTTCTTCTCAGAGTTTTTTAATGTAATAACAGCATACATAACAATCATACACACTCACCAATTCGATGAAAGATGCGTACCAGAAGAGTGGTAAGTTTCGCACGACATACTAATGCACAACACGGACGTTAAACCATAAACTATAGTCCTTCCTTCAGTTTCATGCATATATCTCTGAGATAGCTCTCCAAAAGGATTCCGGAACATACACTGTGTGCATACAGTATGAATTATCTAAAAAATATCGCACTGGCGTGTTTTAGGCCCCCTTTAGATTTGCTTGTAGTTTTATGATTTTTTGCAGACATTTCGGCCAGAAATAATAAAAATGTAAAAAAAAAAAAATTATGGGTGATACCATTAAGACTCTACTATTGTGCTAATATCTATGCACCCAACACGTAATATTCTTTCTGACCATATTTTAACAAAGAGACAAAATTATTTGATATTTAAGTTTGGCTTTCACAAACATACGCTTTTTTAAACTTTTATCTCTTTAAACTATTATTTTAATATCTCTTCAACATTTATATTATGTTTTTCCGCTAAAATATTATCACCTGTCTTGCCTTGGTAATTTGTTCAAAGTTTATTTTCTTTGCCTTTACTGGTTACGAATGACTAAACCCTGGAAGCGTAGGCTACATTTGGCGTTCGGAAATCAGTTCTGTGACTTCCATCGCACGAAACTCTCTTTTCCATACGCCATCTTGCTTTGTGTATTTTATTATAACTCAAACGTTGTCATTTCAAAGCAATGGCATACTGAAAATTATCAAAAACACGTCGTTCTTAGGTCAATGAATTATAATATAATGTCTAAGAGTGCCATGTTAGCAGTTAACGCCTGCCATCGATGATAGGAGAATTGCGGATTACTCACGCAACTGTTCTCCGTAGGGAAATGGGCGACGAATTAGTTTGTGATGTGCGAACATGTTAGACGGTGGTTAAGAACTAACTACGGCGCGATGCCTCAGCGCGCTAGGTCAGACGGTTGCCGGCATGGGAGCTCGACGCCCTCTGTAACAAAAAACTAAGTCAACGATCAAAACGAACAAAACAAACCAACGTCCACAAAGTACTGATCAAACCGAAGAAACAATGAAAAGAGAGAAAAAGAAAGAGGGTTCAACGCCATCTATATATATAACAAAAAACAAAACAAAAAAACTGGTCAAAATTCTCAACGAACAACGCAGAACGAACATGAACAAACGACAGCAAGCATCGATCTCCCTGATGACAAACAGTTATATAAAAAAAAAAAAAAAAAAAAAAAAAAAAAAAAAAAAAAAAAAAAAAAAAAAAAACCACTACTGACAATTTTTCTCTTAATTCTGTGGAGAATTTTCCCCTCTACAAATTCGTTTGTCCAGTTATCGTGTCAGATGAATGGTTAAGTCGGTATTTTCATTCAAATTTCGAGCTGTTTAAAAAGCGATCGCAAAGGTCCACCTTTAGTGTTACTACAGTAACTTAAAGTGTGCCACAACTGTCTATCGACACATAGCACGGATTCAGAAAATATCTTTCAAGCTTTATTTCATCCGGAACACGAATTGCTCTTTATTTGCATGAAGTACTGAGACGTCTATAATTGTCCAGAGCCCTTCTTGTTTCTGTGACAGATGATTAGGAACTGCAGCGGCCGGTGACGGTGGTCGAGGGGATTGAGGCGCTCCAGTCACGTTCTGCACGGCCACTACGGTCGGGGGTTCGAATCCCCCCTCGGGCATGGATATTTGTGCCGTCCTTAGTATTAGCTAGATCGTAAGTAGTTTGTAAGTTTAGGGACTGATGACCCCGTAGTTAAGTCCCATAAGCTATACAAACATTTGAAAATTTTTTAGGAACTGCAGAAGCCTGGAGTATATGAAATTCCCTGTAATTGTGGGAAATGCTTAATTGAACTGACAACTCGTATGTTTTATGACCAATGAGAGCGTAATGACATAAGAACTGCATTTATCAAAACTAATACCAATGATTTAGAGCATCTTAAGGAAAAAGGCAGAACACCTTCCACCTTCGATTGCGTTTACAAATATCATACTATCAGTTTTGCCTCTACTGTGATCTTGCCAATGCGCCGTTCAGAAAATATTTTTCGTGACATTTCACTGTTTTAAACATTGGATACGGTTTAACTGCGCCCAACGCACTTTGAATCCTACATGTGGAGGGCAGGTTTTCACCTTGACTATGGTCACGCTAGCACTACGGCCGAATTTATATAACATGAAAATGGATGAACCAGAAGAGGAATCAATCATTTGGGATGTTTTATTCATAATTTTAACTTAGTAGCTTGTTGTGTTGTTGTTGTGGTCTTCAGTCCGCAGACTGGCTTGATGCAGCTCTCCACCCTACTGTATCCTGAGCAACCCTCTTCATCTCAGCATAATAACGACAACCCACATTCGTCTCTTGGTCTCCCTCTACGATTTTCACGCCACACACTTCTCTCCAATGCCATAGTCGCGATACCTGGATATCTAAGAATCTATCTTACAAATCGATCCTTTCTTTTAGTCAAGGAATGCCAGAAGTTCATTTTCTCCCCAGTTCTGTTCAGTACATCCTCATTACTTATGCTATCTGCTTACCTAATATTCAACATTCTTCTGTAGCGCCACATTTCGAAAGCCTCTATCCTCTGTCTGAACTATTCACTCCCGTACAATGCAACACTTCACACAAATGCCTTCAGAAGAGACTTCGTTACACTTGAATTAATATTCGATGTTGACAAATTTCTCTTTTTCCTTGCAACTGTCATTCTGCATTTTATATCCTTTGTACTGCGACTGTCTTATGGTATTTTACTGCCCAAGTAACAAAACTCATCTACCACCTTTACTGTTTCGTTACCCTATCAAATTCCTTCAGCATTTTCTTAGACTGTATTAACGTAGTAGTTAGCTTTTAGATTTTTGCATGTTTTTATTGGGAGCAGTGAGGGATGAACTCCGTGTCCCGAAACACGTACTTGTTTTCGAGATTAGTACTCCTTTTCATCTGTAGTGCAGGTTGGCTTCTTCTTTATGTCACGAAGACAGATAGCTCATTTTAATGATAGACTGACATCAATCTGATTCTATTTTACAGTAGTTTAGTTATTATTTTTCCTCCTTCATGTGTCTTTTCTACGACACTACGGGAATTGCCCACATTCATTGTCATTCTTGTGACACATATTGCCATCAGGTGTCCTCCGACAAAGATAGTTAAAAATCAGTAGCGAACCACATTCCTGGCATTGAATGGCAAACTAATAACTTCTCTGTCATGTCTCCAAATCCAGTAGAACAGCTAACTAAAGTGTAACGCGTCACTCACATAACCCATGTATGCTAACCATAATGAGTTCCATAACTGTAGAACTAGATGAATCATTTCATTAACTTGCTGCTGACGATGCTACGTAGAAACAAGTGCGAAAGGCGTTATATTTACGACGCGGCCGTTCCCGCGACTGCTGTAGCTCGTAAACCCATCTAGCAGAGGGGCCGGTGTAAGACATCGTAAGCTGCGGCCGTTGTGTGCGGTATCTGGCCGCAAGCCATTAGAACGTTTTGTGCTCCCATTACAACAGCTTCGTTCAGGCTCAGTGAGCCTCGGCTTCGAGTCATTCTAGTTCAGATACCAGAGCTCAAGTTATACCGTTAATAAGCGTCCCGGTACTCTTAGGTGTATTTATTTTCCTTGAATGTGCTCTCACGTTGCTTTATAACGGTCCTTGTGCTAGATTTTACGGGACTCACTACAGTTGTTCTCCATAAAATGTGACCCGTCTTCGACAAACACGAGTATTTAGAATGCGTTATGCACAATCGATATTGTTTGATAAGAAATCATATAGATGACAAACACATATACTTATGGGTTTTCATGCAAGGCCTTCTCATCGTACTGACCATGAATAAGTACATGCATTCTTTTCAAGTAGTTTACGAAGATACAAAAATTGTTCTCTAATGTTATTGGAACAAATTTTGATCATTTTTATACATTAATTAAATGCAAATTAAAAGCAATGTGGTATTATGCCACTCATAATCACGTGAGGTAATATAACGTCACTACGAAAACAAAAATAATTGGTTAACTTACAAATTGCCCCATACACGCGGAAATCGTGTGGTGATATTGTTTGGATAGCCTTGATGTCTGACTACTTAAAAAATTAATAATAGTAATGTTTTGCAAAATGATGAGGAGTTGTTCCATTTTTATATGACTAGTTTTTATTCTCTGTTTTCATAATACCACTGTTTTGTTGGCATTATTTAGCAGGAATAAAATGTTATTTTATTGGAATTGATTCCCTGTCAGCTGACTGTATTTAAAAAAAAAAACTGTTGCATGTTCTTATCAGTTCACGACAGTGAGTTGTATGAACTACTACTCATCGTACTCGTCTGGGTGCACAGAGGTTGGCTGATCACAATATACAGGGTGTCCCAGCTATCTTGTCCACCCAAAATATCTCTGGAACAATAATAGCTATTGGAAAACGACTTTTACTGGTATCAATGTACGGCTGGGGCCCATGAAAGTACATATTTGGAAACATTCTAAAACGAAAGCAAATGTGTTTTTTTAACACAAACGATCAAGCAATTTTATATGCAGTGTGGTATGGGAAATTACATTGTCTGCAATACTTAGCTCATCACTGCCCTGGATATAGTGCTGTATACAGCGTTTCACCGTCTTTTCGACTATGAAACTGTAAGTGTAGCCGCGTCCTCATTAGATGCAATATATCATAATTTCATTTTCCGTGGCCATTTTTTTATTTGTTTTTCTAAATTTATGATGTGCTTGCGTGTCTGTTACACTCAACTTCGCTTTTAAGAAACAGTGTTGTCTTCCCGTGTGTGAATCGCGACTTCATTTGTCTTTGTTTGATCGTAGCTGCAGTTGCTAGAGGTTTGTAGGACCACTCCCGCTTTTTTTTAATTATGTATTACGACAAACTGTGTATTGGCACCCCATATGAAACAAAATAGATTTGGTTACCGTTATTTGCATAATTTAATACTCAAGTTTCGGACTTCAGCATGATTGTCTAACTTCTCCCTGCACTTCTCTCGTTTAAGTAATTACCTACTTTAGGGTCTTACAGCGCGTCTTTGTAATCGTTCGTTTTTGTGTACGTGTAGTGTACGGATACGAGCTGAGTTGGTGACCCTTCGCTTTCAGCTTCAGGCAGTTGTAATATAAGTTGTACAGTGAGAGGTTGCTGTCCATGGGTATCATTGTTGTGGCCTGGTCGTGTGGAAACAGTGGACTTCCAGCACATCTGATGTGTCCAACAATTTGCCCTCCACTGCGGCAAGACTTGTTACTTCTCTTAATAGGGCAGACAATCCCAACCGTGGTCGCGTGGGAGGTCCTCACATTGTGTGGTAGGCAGCAAAAACTTCCTGGATCACCGATCGAGAAGGCCTCCCCAGTTTGTCTTACCAACATATTCGAGGGCTTTTTATGCCGCACAATGTTCCTGAGCCTGAGGGTGCCGCTTGCCCTGTAGTTACCTCAGAGCCTACAAGGTTCAAAATGTTCAAATGTTTGTAATGTCTATGGGACTTAACTACGGGGTCATCAGTCCCTAAACTTACAAACTACTTATGAACTACTTACAAACTAGGACGGCACAAATATCCATGCCCGAGGGGGGATTCGAACCCCCGACCGTAGTGGAGCGCCTTAGTCTTCTCGGCCACCGCGGCCGGCCCCTACAAGGTTCAGGGAATCGCAAAGAATGGGTTTGCTTGCAGTTGGGAGCTCCAACCTTAGGCGGGTAATGGAGCCCTTTAGGGAGGCGAAGAAATACAATGTGCACTCCGTGTGCATACCAGGAGGAGTCATTCCAGATGTGGAACGGGACATCCGGCTGTCATGAAGAGAACAAGGTTGCAGACAACTGCTGGTGCTAGCTCATGTCAGCACCAAAGATGTATTTAGCTTTGGATCGGAAGAGACTATCTACGGTTTTGACCGGCTATATGTACTGGTAAAGACTGCTAGTCTTGCTTGCAAAATGAAGGAAGTGCTCACCATCTGCACCATAGTTAGTCACTCAAGGAGGCGGCTACATGGGTAGCTGGGGTGTGTAGCGTGGACTGGCCTGTTTCTTAGGTTTGACGGTCTCGGGAACACACAAAAATGGTTTCAGTATGAACACAGATCTAAGAAGCATTGGCTTAACAGTGATAAATTGTCAGACCCCGTGGGGAAAGAACCACAACTAGCGCTAATAGAAAGTACTAAATCTCAAATTATTATAGGTTGCGAATTATTTCTAAAGCTGCAAATAAGTTCTGCTTAAGTTCTTAGAAAGGGAAAAACTGAATTCAGAAAGGATAGACTGAATAAAAAATGTGGTGGCGTATTTATTTCTCTCACAATCGCTTTATCCGGTAGCGAAATTGAAATAGATGGTTCCTGTGATGTAGAGAATATACATTATAACCGGAATAAATTGATAATTGGTTATTTTTGCCTGCCACCTCATTCACAGTAATCGAGTGTACGAAAGTTCAAAGGAGGCTTCAACCATTTTTTAGAAAGTAAATGTTCAAATGGTCAAATGTTTGTTAAGCTTAAGGGACTTAACTGTGGGGTCATCAATCCCTAAACTTACAAACTACTTATGAACTAACTTCTACTAAAGACAGCACAAACATCCATTCCCGAGGGGGTATTCGAACCCCAGACGGGGAACGGCCTCGCGCATCGTACCAAAGCGCCTCAATGTCAGAAAGTTACCGAAAGTATACAATTTCAATTGGTGGTGCCTTAGACTCAATTATCTGGCAAGAAATACACGTAAAAAACCGGAGGCATGCACAGAACACCGGCCGAAATTGTACTGACTACATTCTCCGAATTCACGAACCCACTAGAATAGTAAATGGTTATGAAAACATTCTTGACCTCCTAGTAACATATAACCTAGAGCCAATAAAGAGCATCAAAACAGATACAGGAATTAGTGAGCCGCAGGGGTCAGCGAGACTGAATATCGAAATTCCCAAATGTACCAACGTTAAACGATAATCTATGCAAAACGAATTGTACAAACGTATGATCGATATTTACAGAGCAACAGAACGTACTTTACAAATAAAAAGCGAAACGCTTCTAGTGTGAAATAATTATCTTAATTGCAGTCAGCATATGATGGAAAACCTCTTCTAGTTAATTTTAACAGCTGCTGCGGAAGATGGCCACAAAACCAATCACAGTATAAATACATTTCTCTAAAATTTGCATGTAAAAATTCGCTTAATGTTCTCCTGAGAGACTATCCTGTTTTCTAAACTAACAATGAGAGTGTACTTCATCTGTGGCTTACATTCAAAGAAATAATATCGATAGCTATTGAAAGTCCGTCCTCACCCCCCGTGTTACATAAAATAGGTCAGATCACTCTTGTAAGTGTAAAGAAAAAGGCATGCAAGATTTAAACAGACGCAGACCGGCAATCTTTTACAGGAAGTTGAAATTTAGCGCTAGCTTATAGCTAATAGTAACTTTCACAACGAAATCCTGTCACGTATTTTGGTAGTAGGCCCTAAACCCAAATAAATTCAAATGTTTGTAATGTTGTGTGACCAAACCGCAATAGTCATCGGTCACTAGACTTACAAACTACTTATACTAACTCATGCTAAAGACAACACACACACACACACACACCCATGCCCACGGGATTACTCGAACCTCAGCCGGGGAGCAGCCGCGATCTCAGCAACAAGGCGCCTTAGAGCGCGCAGCTATACCCACGCGTCGCACATAAATTCTGGTCCTATGTCAAGTATTCTAGCAGCAAAGCACAGTCAGCACCTTCACTACGCGACAGCTATGGTGATACTGCAGATGACAGCTCTGCTAAAGCAGAATAGCTTAACAAAGCTTTCCGAAATTCCTTCACCTAAGAAGATGCAGCAAATACTCCACAATTCGGATCAAGAACAGCTACTAGTGTGGGTAATTTAGATGTAGATATCCCTGTAGTATTAAAGTAATTTAAATGACGTAATAAAGGCGAGCCTTCCAACCCAGATAGTATACCAAGGTTCCTTTCAAAGTATGCTCATACAATAGCTCCATACCTTGTTCTCATATACAACCAGTCATTCAGCGAAATACCCGTACCGAAAGGTCACTCCAATATTCAATAAAGGCAATAGGAGTGACCCTCAAAATTACAGAACTACATCTCTGACATCGGTTTGCAGTAGGATTTTAGATCATGTACTTTTCTCAAACATCATGAACTTTATCGAAGAGAACAGCCTATTGACCTATAGTTGTAAAAAAAAATTGTCAACACGGATGAATAAAGTACCGTTTTAATACAACACAGCGTACACACAAGGCACACACTCTTTACTCACATGATGGGATGAGTGTTATCGTCAAGGAATCTCAGCTCGATTCTATATTTCCAGTTATCCAGAAGGCTTTTAACACTATACCTCACAGGCGTCTTCTAATCAAATCGCATAACTTTTGAATGTCATCACAGTTTTGTGATTAAATTCGCGATATCCCGTCAGAGAGAACTTAGTACGTAGTAACTCATATGTGGCGTTCCACAGGAGAGTGTTTCAGAGTTCCTTCTCTCGCATTACTTTATAAACGATTTAGGAGAGAATCTGAGCAGCTCTCTTAGATTATTCGCGACTTATTCTGTCATTTATCGGTTAGAAAAGGATCAAAAGCACCTAAAACAAGCTTTAGATAAGATATCTGAATGGTGCAAAAATTGGTAATTGACCATATATAATGAAAGGTGTAAATCCATTTGAGCACTGAACGAAATCCGTTAAGCTTAATTTACACGATAAAATCAATCAAATATGCAGGCCGTAAATTCAACTAATTATATAGGAATTAAAATTTCTTAAAACAGTATTTTGATAGAACACAGATAATTCGTAGGGAAGGCGAAACAAAGTCTCGGTTTCATTTGCAGAATACTTAAAAACTACAACAACTGTACTAAAGAAACTGTTTACACTTGTCGGTAGTATTCTGGAGAATTGCAACGCTTTGTGGGATTCTCACCAAGTGGGACTGATGGAATATATAAAGTTCAGAGAATGGCAGCTTATAATGTATTATCCCGATACAGGGGAGAGAGTGTCACGGAAACGATGCACGACCTGGGGTGGAAGATATTAAGAGAGAGACGTTATTCGTTGCGGCGTAGGTGTAGAAATTGCTCCGAAGGCATTGCTTGTTACGATAGATTGGAAACTCTTTATCTGTGTCACCCCTGACCTTCCACAGTATCTTTAGGTTTGAATATTGATCTACGTACTTCAAATATTAGTTCAATTGATTGGTTAGTCCTAGAGAACAAATATCGAAAAAAAATTTAGCACCCAAAATTGATGCGCTGTTGATATCGGTAAGTGTTCATTGTAATACACGCTAATTTTCACAATACACGTCACTGAAGCAAGGCCTTTTCATATAAAAATTATGTTGATCCTCTATCACAAATCATTTACATCGTTTGTTAAACGGACTGAAATCGGAGCAGCCGACCGTATCTGGGAGAATAATGTAAAAATAATTTTCAAGACACCAATCCCATATTATGTGCTCATCCAAAAATCAAATACTATTATTTTGTTGAGAGCCAATTTGATGTACACTGATATCTGGGCTGCACTCATTGTGCTCTTGAGCACTGGTATAATGAATCCGTACGATACTCATTTTTCTGGAATTGTAAGCAACAACAGCAAGGTAAATATTTTGAATAACATTTAGGTGATTCGTATATTGGTTGTGTAGGGAGAACAAAAGAAATAGAATTACGTTTATAATACTGCATTTTATTCACAAAATTTAGCATTTATTCATATCATTTCGATTATTGGAACTTTCCATTTTTCCTATGAGTTACAGTCAAGGCCGAGGTGAGGTGGGTATCGTGCCTCGGCAATACAGATAAGGCGGGCCGGACCGTAGGTGCACTCACAGAAGAGGGGTATCTGTGGCGAGGCCAAACGTGGGGTCCCTCGAGAGGAGCAGCTGCCTTATCAGTAGTTACAGGGGCAACAGTCTGGGTGATTGATTGACCAGGTCTTGTGGCATCAGCCAACGTGCCTTTGTAGTAAGATTACTGCGAACGGCTGAAAGCAAGGGAAAATACAGTTGTTACTTTTCCCCAACATGGAGCTCTACCGTATGAATATGATGATGACATGAAATCGGGAAAATATTTCGTGGGTAACGTATGAGTTCATTTTTTCCGGAGGTAAATAGTCATCCATTTGGATGTCTGGGACAGGATAGCTCAGAAGCATGTAGCCAACAGCAAAGATAACACTGGCATTCTACGAATCGGAGTGTGGAATGTTACATTTCATATCGATTTCGGAGGCTAGAATAATTAAAAGGGGAAAATGACAAATTTAAGTTTGATGTAGTGGGAATTAGTGAATTTCGGTGGAAAGATAAATGGGATTTTTCGTCAAGTGAGTACAGGTTTATAAATACAAAATCAATTGGAGATATTACAGGAGTAAGTCTACTAATGAATAAGAAAATAGGAACGCGGGTAAGCAACTATGCGCACAGTAGTAAACGTATAATAGTAGTCGAGGTAGATACGAAGACAAGTTTATATGCCAATTAGCTCTGCTGTGATGAGGAGACCGGAGAAATGTATGACGAGGTAAAGGAAATTATTAAGACAGTCAAGAGAGAAAGAAACTTAATTGTGATGGAGGCTGGAAGTTGGTAGTGAAAAAAGAAAGGGAAGGAAATACAGTAGGTGAATATGGACTGGGGGAAACGAATGAAAGAGGAAGCCGTTTAATTGTAACAAACATTTGGTTAAAGACTAATGAAAGAATGTTGTGTACGTGTAAGGAGATACCGGAAGGTACCACCCAGATTTTATAATTGTAAGACATGGATTTCGAATTCATATTTTAAACTGTAAGATGCATTCGGCGGCAGGCATTTACTCGGACCATATCTTATTGGTTATGAACTGTAGGCTGAAACTGAAGAAACTGCACAAAAGGTGGGACAACGAGGACATGGGACTTTGATCAATTGAAGGAACTTGATGCTCTTCACAGATTCAGAGGCAGCCTTAGGCAACAATTAACAGATACGAGGGATAATAACACAGTAGAAGATTGAATGGGTATCTTTGAGAGATGGAATAATAGAGGCAGCAGAGGATCAATGAGGTAAAAATACAAGACCTACCAAATTTCTTGGATATCACAGGTAATAGTGAATTTAACTGATGAAAGGAGAAGATGTAAAAATGCAGTAAATGAAGCAAGCAAAATATAGAATAGACGAATGAGAAATGGGACTGACAGGAAGTGCAAAATGGCTAAGCAGCAATGTCTAGAGGGCAAACGCAAAATTGTTGAAGAAAGTATAACTAGAGGAAAAGTAGACACCACCTAGTAGAAATAAAAGAGACATTTGGAGACAAGGAAATCAGTTGTATCAATATCAAGAACTCGGATAGAAAACCACTTCTGAGCAAAGATGGGTGAGGTGAAAGGTGGAATGAATACGAAGAGAGGCTCTATGAAGGAAATGAACTTCGAGACAATATTGTAGGAAGGGAAGAGGAGGAATATGAGATAGGAGATACTGCACACTGAGAGAATAATTTGGTAGAGCATTAAAGACGTAATCGAAACAAGTCCCCTGGAGTAGACGACTGAAGTCTCTGAGAGAGGCAGCCATGACAAAAATGACCTGGTGTGCAAGATGTATGAGACTGGCGAGATACCCCCAAACTTCAAGAAAATGTAATAATCCCAATTCAGAAGAAATGAGGTGCAGGCAGTTGTAAAAATTACAGAATCATGATATTAATAAGACATGGTTGCAAAATTTTAACACGAACTATTTAGAAAAGAATGGGATAACTGATAGAAGACGACCTCGGGGAAGATCGGTTTGGATATAGGAGAAATGTAGGAACAAGTGAGAATACTCACCTTGAGAAATGTTCAAATGTTTGTAAATCTAAAGGACGTAACATGTGCGATTATCAGCCTCTAGACTTACAAACGACTTAAACTTACGCTAAGGTCAAAACACACACCCGTACCCCAGGGACGACTCGGATCTCCGACAGCAATCTTTTGTAGATTTGTCTAGCTTTTGTAGATATGTAGAAATCTGCTGACAATGTTGTTTGGAAAACACAGATTCAAATCATGAAGTCAGCATTGAAAATATATAGGGGAAAGGAAGGTTATTTACAAAATGTTTGTTTCTAAATCTATCGGACCAAACTGCGTGGTCATCAGTCCGTAGCTTACAAACTACTTAAACCTAGGTAAACTAAGCGAAGGACAAATACACACACCCATGCCCCAGGGAGGACTCGAACCTCCACGGCGAGCAACCGTGCGCTCCGCAGCGAGACGCTTTAGACCGCTCAGCTACTCCACGCGGCGGTTATTTACAACTTGTACAAAGTATCAGACAGTCGAGTCGAGGGGCATGAAAGTGCAGCATTAGTTTGAAACGGAGTAAGACAGGTTTGTTGCCTCTTCCCATTGTTTTTCATTTTGTACAATGAGCAAGTTGTGAACTTAAGCAATGAGAAATTTTGTTGAAGAAATAGATTTTTTCGGTTTACTGATGACATTGTAATATTGTTGGTGACAGCAAACGATCTGGATGAGCAATTGCATGGAATGAAAAGTGTCTTGAAAGGACCGTGTAAGATGAACATTAACAATAGAAAAACAAAGGAAATGACATGTAGTCTAAGAAAATCAGGCGTTGCTGAAGGAATTAGTTTAAGTACGTAACAATAAACGTGGTAGATGAGTTTTGTTATTTGTACAGTAAAATAACATTAAATTGTCGCAGTATAGTAGATGTAAAATACTGAATGGAAATGGGAAGAAAACGTTTCTGAAAAAAGAGTAACCTCTTAACGTCGAATATTAGCTTAAGTGTTAGGAAATCTTTTCGGAAGGTGTTTGTGTTGATAGTTGCTTTGTACGGTAGCGAAACGTGGACGATTAATAATTCAGACAGGAACACAATAGAAGCTTCTGAAACGTGGTGCTACAGAATAATGCTGAAGATCAGGTGGGCAGATAGCGTAAGTAATCAAGAGGTACTGTGCAGAACTGCCGAGATAAGAAATTTCTGGCATGCGTTGACTAAAAGAAGAGATCGATTGTTATGACAAATTCTTAGATACCGAGGAATCCTGTTGGTATCACATATTCTTAGATAACAAGGAATCGTGAATGTAGCGTTGTAAAGAAGTGTGCGGGATAAAAATCGCAGAGGGATATTAAGACGCATATGCTATAAACAGGTTCAAACAGATGTGAGTCGCCTTTCTTATGGGGAGTTGAAGATGCTTGCTCAGGATAGGGTAGGGTGAAGAGCTGCATTTAATCAGACTGAAGACCACAACAACAACATGAAGTTTTAAATGTTATTGCATATGTTCAAGTAGTGGGCAACCCATCCACAATGCACAAGAGAAGCATTACCCTTCATTAAGATTTCTTCAAATTAAGAGCACTGTAATCATATTCTCCTACTGATTAAGTAATTTTATTATAGCAACATTTTGTCATACAAGCACATATTTAAGAAGTACATCATGCAGCTTCATGGAATTTATATTTTGGGATTGAATCACTTACTTTATTCATAATCTATAAAACTGAAGTAATTTTCAATAATACATAAGTATACACCAGATATAAAGTTTCCTTTAGCAGGTGTAATGCATTTAATGGTATTAGACACCTTATAAAATATTTTATATCAATATATAAATTCCCTCTTTAGTCACGGAAAACTTTGGTCGTGTTCTATGTTGTTGTTGTTGTTGTTGTCTTCAGTCCACAGATTGGTTTGATGCAGCTGTCCACGCTACCCTGTCCTTTGCAAGTTTCTTCATTTGAGAATACGTTCGGCAACCTACATCCTTTTGAATCTGCTTACTGTATTCGTCCCTCGGTCTCCCTCTACGATTTTTACCCCACACACTTTCTTCTAATGCTAAGTTGACAATTTCTTGATGTCTCAGAATGTGTCCTACCAATCTATCCTTTCTCTTAGTCAGGATATGCCAGAAACTCCTTTTCTCCCCAATTCGGTTAAGAACCTCTTCATTAGTTACGTGATCTACCCAATTCGTCATTTAATCTAGTACTATTGATGGCAGTTGTTAACTGATACTAATATAGCATCTTTAGACACTAGATTATCATTTATCGTACGAAGAACGACGTGTTGTGTTAGTTCTTCAGTGCTCCATTGCTTTGAAATGACGTGTGAGTTATAATAAGACAATAATCAAATACCCAACGCAAGATGGTGTATGCGAGAGAGAGTTCTGGGAGTAGAATGTCACGTGACTTCTCCGAACGGTTGGTTTTCGTAAAATTAATGGACGGTGTTAAATCGCCGTTATTTTTGCAAATGTCTCTCAAACTTAACCTAAAGTGGGTCAAAATTCTGGCTGTTGTCACTTCTCCGTTTCTTGACTTTACTGTTTAGTTCAGAACAGACATTTCTTTGGAGCCAGTGTTTGTAGCTATTTGCACTATTATTTTCGTTTCTCTTTGGAAATTGCGTAATCGTATTGAATGTAGTCTGTAGGGAACGCATTTGAATTCTAGTTATTTGTGAGTGGTAGTCAATTAATGTCGATGGCATATTGTGTCTGCTTGTTGTTGGAGTTGGGTACTTACTAAATTCATTTGCTTGTTCTGACGTGTTAGGATAATTTTATTGAAAAGTAATCGTTTATTTTTGTATTGTTGTACTGTAAAATTTATCATATAATCAAAATTATTAGGTCTTTCTACAACTTGTCAACTCTACTGCGCCGGCCGCGGTGGCCGAGGAGACTAAGGCGCTCCAGTCATGGTCTGCACGGCCACTATGGTCGGGGGTTCGAATCCCCCCTTGGGCATGGATATTTGTGCCGTCCTAGTTCGTAAGTAGTTCATAAGTAGTTTGTAAGTTTAGGGACTGATGACCCCGTAGTTAAGTCCCATAGACTATACAAACATTTGAACATTTGAACTCTACTGCTATGTTAATCTCTGACACCAAAAATGACAGCCATATATCTTATCCAGTATAGTAGATAGTACCTGCTTGATTAATTTTGTTAAATGTTACCTAATGGAAATGGTTCATTTAATACAAGGTGAGTCAGGACGAAAACTACATGCATTAAGGAGTGATAACACTGGTGATTCTGAACAAATATCTTCTAATAAACATATACCCTTTCATAACCTTTTCCGGGCAAACCAATGAAAACAACCAGGAACGGGAAATTTTGAGATGACAGTTAATAAAGGGAATGTTATGTTATTATTTGTTATCTATGATGATCTCAGTCGACGTGTCGTGCGGTATTATTAATGATCATCTCATCGGTACAATTGTATTAGAGAATCGTCTTACAGGGACGGTATTTTTTTCCGAAACGTGTTACCAGAATACGTGGGGGATATGCCTTTGGTATTACGAGCTCATATCTACGTTAAGCATGACGGCGCTCCTGCACATTCCTTACGGCCAGTGACACAGTATCTCAACGCAACGTATCCTGGTTTGTGGATCGGTCGCCATGGAATCATTGTTTGGCCCGCAAGATCACCCGATTTTACCCGTTTGGATTACCGTATGTGGGAGCGGCTTAAGAGCCAAGCTTAGAGTGGACACAAGAGAGGAACTTCTCGCTCGTATTTCACGTGCTTGTGCTCAAGTAAAGGAATGCAGTACTGGATTCCGATCGGCAAGACAGCACCTGTCTAAATGAGAAGCAAAATGCACTGAAGTTGACAGTAGACTGTTTAAACATTTTCTGTGGGAATGTACCACAATGAACCAAACCAAAACATAACAGTATCTTAATTTCCTGTCATCGGCACTTTTCCCATACCTACTTGTTTTCATTGGTTTACCCGGAAAGGGTTAGAATTGGGCATATGTTTATCAGAAGCGTGTACCTTTCCTCGTAACTCACCCTGTGTACAGGGTGTACAAAAAAGGACTCCTGATTTCAAAATTAAATATCTCGAAAACAAAGATCGATAGAGGAATGCAATAAACGGTATGTTTATTGTGAAAGCTGAAAGAAGTTTATACAGCAGTTTGAAATACTAGTTACAAAAGCTGCTAACAGATGGCGCTGTAATCGTCTTACGTAATGCCTAGTATAAATAGTGATCCGAAGCCCAGAGCGATCAGTTCCACTATTGAAACGTGAAAGGAGGTTAGCGTACCGAAGGAAGAGAATAAAACCATGTACTCCATTGAATAACGCGTTTTTCTGGTGCTAGAGTACCACAGGTTAGAAGAGACTCCTACGGCAACAAGGAGAAGTTTTCAAGCACGATTTAATGTTCCAAAAGGACCCGATGCGAAAACCATTCGTACGCTCTTCGCAAAATTTCAATGAATAGGCAGCGTAACCGATGATCTAGTGGGGCATGTTGGCCGCAAGCAAACCGCAGTTACGCCTGAAAATATCGCCACGTTTCTGGAATTATTCAGCGAAATCCAATGTCATCCGTCCGTAGAATTGCATCTGAGACTGGTTTGAAGCGTTCCAGCACGCAGAAAATACTGAGAAAGAGCCTACACATGTTTCCATTCAAAATTCAAACGCACCAGGTCATACCCGTATGAGCTGTGCAACAAAGGGTTGCCTTTGTTAATCGCTCACAATGATTCATAGTGAAGGATTTGATGTTGGCTGCATCTGGTTTACAGATGAAGCACACTTCCACCTGAATGAATAAGCAGAACTGGCGATTTTGTGGTTCCGAAAAGCCATATTGGTGTGAAGCGAAAATCTGTATTCTCCTATTGTTACTGTGTGAGCTGCAGTATGCAGCAGAGGTATTATTGGCGCTATTTTCATTCGAGAAACGGTCACTGGTGCACGTTACGTTGCAATTTTGGAACAGTTTGTCGCCACACAACAAGCGTTAGAGGATCGGCCAGGTACTGAGTGGTTTATGCAACATGGAGCCCGACCACATCGGACCGAACAAGTGTTTCGCTTTCTTGAGGAATACTTCGGAAATCGAGTCATTGCTTTGGAATATCCCAAATTTACTGGTGCAGGCATGGATTGGCCTCCATATTCGCCGGATTTGACTCCCTGTGACCTTTTTTGTGGGGCACAGTGAAAGACATGTTCTAGCCGAAGCATCCCGCTACGCTGGACGAGCTTGAATTGGCGATCTCTGTGGCATGTGAATCCATTTCGGTTGAGACACTACGAAATGTGATGGCGAATTTCATTCTTCGTTTGAGCCACCTCTGTAGTGCCAATGGTGAACATTTTGAAAACATTGTGATTTGATTGTTTGCAAAGAGTGTTTTCATACGATTACTTCACTTATGTGTGCTGATATGAGCTGTACAGCGTACGGCGCCATCTGTTAGCAGCTTTTGTAACTATTATTTCAAACTGCTGTATAAAATTCTTACAGCTTTCACAATAAACATACCGTTTACTGCATTCCTCTATCGATCATTTTTTCGAGATATTTAATTTTGAAATCAGGGAGCCCTTTTCTGGACACCCTGTATTTGTTATAGTAACAGACATTGATTCTATGGTATACATTGCATTTTATTTAACACTGTTGCTGTGATCATGAGACGGAAACACACTCACAATGTTATAAGTATTCTAATTCGTAAGGATGTCATGGTCATGGAACGTAATACCCCATTGCGAACATAAAGATGATTCTTGTGTACCACTAGGGTACGTGTAAGTTTATGTTCAACAAAGACTATGTCGCCAAGCACTCATAACAATTCGGGTGCGCATGAAAATGTATTCAAAACTGACTAGATAAGTCTTTCCGATCATCTTAACGTTGATAACTATTTTTAGGCTTCATTCCATGGCGGAACTCGTGCTAAACGATTGCAATTTGACTTGTATAAATTGTTTCAGCGATCAATCGCAAGTATTATTCATTCACAGAACTACATTTCGACCACTGTGTGGTCATTATCAAAGCTTAAAATAAAATGATTAAAGCACATGAAACATTTCGACCTCCATGTTGGAGGTTACGAATGAAAGTAATCGTTTTATTTTAAGCATTGACAATGAACACACAGTGATCGAAATCTAGATCTGTGAATAAATAGTACTTGCGACTAATTGCTGAAGAAATTTCTTTAAACTATTTTTAGGCAGTATGTTAACACCATTAAATGTCTGTGATACCACCTTTGCTGTAACATTTCAGGGTCTGACGCAAAAGTAGCTGCCTTAGCCAGGTCTCGGAGAAAGAATATGCCGTCCGCACATCTCCCTTTAGTCTGGCTGCGGAGGAAGTCGAGCGGAGGCTGGGGACTCAGAGACAAACAACGAGCTCTCGGAAACACAGCGGTACTTCGACCAACGTAACCTGCCATGCCACCATATCTATCTTCTTCCGATATTAATTACCACCGAAAACATGGTAAACCCAGCTTAAATAAAATATTTGAGCCTCGAATTAATTTCATGCAACCATATCACGTACTACATGTTGACTATTTTCAGAAACAGAGGAAAAACGGGTCTGGGAAAAACCAGATACCTAAAATTAATTGAAGCCGTGAAAACCTTCTCACAAGAATGGGAAGTATACAGTCGTAGCATTAGTGTCAGAATAAATGTGAATAATGAAATATGTGACATTAATTATATGTTTGACATGGCGGTAAAGGAAATCCAGACTAAATTCCATACTTTAATAACGCAGTTTTCTCAAGAGAAAAATAGAAATCATCTCTTCAGTAACACTCACTATTAAGAGTTGCCACATTATGCTGCCTTCATATTATTAAAAGCTAGTATGAAAAGTAAAATTTCCGTGGTGGAAATGTCTGTGCGAAATATTGCGTCCCGGTTTCATATGACATGTCCAATTAATGCTGGTAAACAATGTAAATTGTTTGGAGCCAATCTAAAAATTTTTTTAAAGCAAACAATATTCTCTGTATTCATTTTGAGCAAAGGTTATTTTTGGCCCCATGTTTTGTTTCTCTCTGTATCCAATCTCGACTTTTTTTCTTTCACTGCGGTATTCGTAAGAATAAAGAGAGCTCCAGCATCTCTACCCCACCTCCTCGTCACTTGACTTGAGCTCGCATTCGCGCTGTGAGTATAACCACGTTGCTTGGCCCGGAACTTGTGGTAGTATCTTGCTTACTTCATGCAGTGCAGTGTAAACATAGCGACAATGTTCTAACAAAGAAAACGTTCAAATGTTTGTAAATCTATGGAGCTTAACTACTGTAGTTATCAGGCACAAGGCTTACAAACTACTTAAACTACCTAAGGACAACGCATACACACATGGCCGAAGGTGGACTCGAACCTCCGCCGGGGAGCAACGGCGCGCTCCGCAGCAAGGCGCGTTAGAGCGCATGGTCATTCCACTGAGTCTTCTACCAATCATGTGGAGTGATAAATACTCCAAGAGGAATACTGTTGGCAACGCTGCCCAACTACTCCCCTTTTTTTAAATGCATCAGACACATACCACTAATGATAGTAGCAATACTTCAATAGGCTATATTCTCTAAGGTACCGATTGTTGTTATTCTGAAACATTATAACATTGAAATAGCACTAAATTGTAACATTTGGCTACGTACTCTGCTATTAGCTGGTGATCTGGTGGCGTTACGGTGCAGAAGTAAGCCGCCTATATACATGTGTTAAGGCAGTGTTAACTGAAGCTATTGGTATATTACGTACCATTTCTGCCATCAGTTTATGTATTTAATAATTACAATAGATTTACAACTTTCAACTAAGACGGGAAATTTCTATTGTGAAGGCTAAGAGAAAACCTCCTTGAAGTTATTGCATTTATGACTTCTTCGTTTTCATAACAACCCAGATTTGTGTATTCCAGAAATACGAAACGTGAAAACTGTACTTTAAGTAAATTGTTATTAGCAAACAGCAATAATAAATGCATAAGAAGTGTGTGTCTATGTAGTTACTGTTCGGATACAGTTTGATTCGTTTGTATACGTAAATTAATCTTGTGTTGTTGCGACTTTTACCATATAATAATGCACATATTTCGTGCTGTTTGGTTACAAAGAAACGTTAATTAGAAACTTTGAAGGCTAGGGAGGAGTGGACATAAGGAGCCAAATTCTTCGAACTAAAAACCAAAGATAAAAATAGTCCAAGACAAATAACGACCGAGAACGCAATATAGCTCTTTTCTGCTAGAACGGCGCATACGACAGTTACGTCGCAGGAGAACATTTTGCATGTATTCTTCAAAGTTTTGCGTTTAATGATCAAATCCAATTCGATATTTTCTGTTCTCGGTCTCATTTCTAGGCGAGCAAGAATGTAATTCTGTGAAACAGAATGGAATTATAGATGAAATAAGTCAGTATTCCAAAGTGTATTAAAACAGCCGGCCGCGGTGGCCGAGGGGACTGAGGCGCTTCAGTCATCGTCTGCACGGCAACTACGGTCGGGGGTTCGAATCCCCCCTCGGGCATGGATATTTGTGCCGTCCTTAGTATAAGGTAGTTGATAAGTAGTTTCTAAGTTTAGGGACTGATGACCACGTAGTTAAGTCCCATAAGCTTAACAAACATTTTAAACAACATTAAAACAGTTTTGTTCACCATATGTTCTCAAAAGCCGTTTTTGAGAAACAAATAGTTGAGGTATCTATCGTATATCTAAGTATTGTATCACCATTGTGCAACTGAAAACCAACCTGAAATTTTTACTTTCACCATCTGCATTACAAAATGTCTTTATGTACATATCAGTGGCGTGTCATATCCTGACAAGCTGTTAAGGTCTAACACATTTACCTGGGCGTAATAAACTTCGTCTTGGCAGTTGCAGAGAACAGTACTCAACACTGAACTAATATAAATTTCATCTGAAGGGCTTCTTTGCATCAGAATGATGATACACGAATATTTACACGAATGAAAACTATATTATTTCGACTTCTACTATCGAGTTTAAAACAGAACTTACATATGAAAAGAATCTACGAAAACTAAAGTCAGTCGGCCTGACCAAACTACCTGACCAATTTCCTGCATTTTTGGTTTAAACGAAAGGTATTCATCCACAGATCTGTCATCATGTACCAGCATTTACTTAACTCTCACCTTCCTTTTTCTATACTGAAACGCGATTTCCTTCTTCATATTTCTTATAGGGGTGTCCTTTCTGTAAACTAAAGTCAATCAGTAGGCCGTTCTATCGGACCGAAATCTTTAATTTTTGCTTCAAACGAAAGGCCTTCATTCGCAGATTTGTCATCAAGTATCAGAATTAACTTAAGTCTCTCCATCCTTTATTTTTATTCAAACGCGTGATCCTTGTGTCCTTGTACTGAATATTTTAATCGGTTTGTTTTACGATATATTTGTTTCTAATTAAGGGCCGAATTTATTTTTGACCCAACAATACTCAGCGGATCAAGCTCTTTCATTTGTGCTTTTAAACACTTGCATTGATCGATTCTGAAGAAAGCTATGCGTGAACATTCAACTTTACTTCCATTTATTCCCAACTTTTTTGTCAATCCACTAACGGTGCGAGGTATTCGCGCGGGGCCTCTAGTTTTACTTATCTTCTCAATCTTTCAAATACGAAAAAGTTCTTTAGTGAATATTTATTAACTTATTTCTACACTATGCTAGTACAAACCATTATTCACATATTTTCGGTACATAAATTACCACAGTAGCAGGGGTATGATGACGCCTGGTCTCAAACACATCACGTGACTCAACTTGAGCGTTTCACAGGGCTTTCAGATTATTGCAATCACATTTATTCAAATGATAGTTAAATGTATGGGGGGCTAGTAACGAGTGTAAGACAACATAATTAACCATTTAAGACGATTACTTTGAAAACAGTCTAATACCTTAAAACTTCGTGGCAGATTAAGATTGTGCGTCGAAACCGGGCTTCAAACGTGGGACCATTGCATTTCGCGGGCAAGCGCTCTACCACTCAGCTATCCCGACACGACTCACGGATTGTCCTAACAACTTCAGTTTTGCCAGTACCTCGCGTCCTATTTTCCAAACTTCACAGAAGTTCTCCTGCGAACCTTGCAAGACTAGCACTCCTGGAAGAAAGGATATGGTGGAGACATGGCTTTGCCATAACGTAAGTGATGTTTCCAGAATGAAACTGTCACTCTGCAGCGGAGTGTGGACTGATATGAAACTTGACCGCGAGAGGCAAAGGTTCCAGGTTCGAGTCCCGTTCCGGCACACAATTTTAATCTGCCAGGAAGTTTCATATCAGCGCTCACTCCGCTGCATAGTGAAAGTTTCATTCCGGTCTAATACCTTATCTTACATGTGAGATCTGTTCACAATACCAGTATTTATAGTGAAGTGCCTCACATACAAGACAAACAGCAGATCTTAATACAAAATATTTGACATCACAAATATTTCTTATGACTAAAGGGCGTAAAAAAGACTATGGAGATACTGTGTAATAGTATGAAAGTAAAGGCTAGTCTACACGACGGCACTAGGTGTCGTGAAACTGAGCTACTGGCCACTGTGCATGCGCAGCTGAGGTATGCGCAACTCGTTGGCGAAACTGAAACAGTTTCGGCACCTTTCTAACTTTAACGAAACTGTTTACGCGAGTTTTTAGGTTAGGTGATCACCGAAATAAAAGAAAAATATATAATGAAGTGGAGAACAGAAAGATTGTTCGTTTTTGGGATATTTATGCAATGTAGAAGTATTTGTGGTACTTTAACGATGAAAATTTCAGAAATAAGCAGCGACGTGATGTAATTTGTAATTTCTGTTCTGGTGACAATGCTTCTCACATAACAGTGTCTTGTTTCCGTATTGCATTACTGACTCTGTTTAAAAGAAATGTAATCTTCAAATGTTTGTATAGTCTATGGGACTTAACTACGGGGTCATCAGTCCCTAAACTTACAAACTACTTATGAAATAACTAAGACTAAGGACGGCACAAATATCCATGCCCGAGGGGGGATTCGAACCCCCGACCGAAGTGGCCGTGCAGACCGTGACTGAAGCGCCTCAGTCCCCGCGGCCACCGCGGCCGGCAATGTAATCTTCTCTGGCGACATTCTACGGTGATTACAAAATCTTTTAGGGTCTTCAACGACAATTTCTTTCAGCCAGGTTGCTGAGCAACCGAGCTAACGTCGTTTTTCAATACATTTACGAACCGAAACTCGTTTCTTAGTCTTTTTTTGTTTAGTTTTATGCAGCGATTTTACACAGAGAAGCAACAGCTCCGCCACAACTCGTACAGCTGGCACGAGCGGCAGCGGTGGCCGAGGGGACTGAGGCGCTCCAGTCACGTTCTGCACGGCCACTACGGTCGGGGGTTCGAATCTCCCCTCGGGCATGGATATTTGTGCCGTCCTTAGTCTTAGTTATTTCATAAGTAGTTTGTAAGTTTAGGGACTGATGACCCCGTAGTTAAGTCCCATAGACTCTACAAACATTTGAAAACTTTCATTTTACGGTACTCACAAAACAACAAAACTAAACTGTACAGTTTTGGCGCCGTGTCGACACACATATACGAAACCAATTTCGCGCAATTCATTTCACGCAACCAGTCTCGCAACCTAGTGTCGTCGTGTAGACTAGCCTTAAGTTAAAAATGAAAAGCAACTCGTGAGAGGCAGTAGAGTAAGACAATCGCAAATACAAGCTTCAAGGCATTTTTATAACAGCGTATACTAAATCTTGTTCACTCCTCTCAAATATCTACGCTAGAAGTCGTCGCCTTTTCGGGATGCCCGGAATCGTCTCGGCCGGCTGTCAGAAATAAATCAGTGAGGCGGAGCGGCGCGGCGGCTGGTAATTGCAGGGTACACGTCATTTCCCACGTGTAGCGAGACGCGGCCGAGGCGCTCTCAGGCGCGGGTCACGCTGCGACGGCCATTAGCCTGGCTCTGCCACTCGTTAGGGCCCGCCTGAGTGCGCCGCCGCCCAGGCGCTCATGCTCCACGAAAAATCCTCGTCATTACCAAGCGCTGACCGCCCATTCGTTCTTTCGTGCCCGGCTGCGCTTTCCGCGTTGCTAGATGGATTTACAGCAATGCTGCTCTCGGTGTAAACAGGCAGTCCAGTTCATTAACAGTATCCCGCAATTTACAGTTGCGTTACAAGTTTTGAGGTACCTGAACTGAATTGTAATAGTGTGTGATGTGTGCATTATTCTATTCGAATTTACGAAATTAAAAACGGCGCTCTCTATTAATGCACGAGGGCGTGCCTCAGTGTAATACCACCAAAAATATTTACAGGGTGATTATTCAAAATGTTCAAATGTTTGTTAAGCTTAAGGGACTTAACTGCGGGGTCATCAGTCCCTAAACATACAAACTACTTATGAACTACCTTATACTAAAGACGACACAAACACCCATGCCCGAGGGGGGATTCGAATCCCGGTGGTAGCGACAGTGCAGACTGTGACAGGCGCGCCGCAGACCGCTCGGCCACTGCGGCCGGCGGGTGATTATTCCCACTGTGTACAAACTCTTGGGGAGGAACGGAAAAATAGACTTATGCATAGTTTGCATGCCAGAGGCCATTCATTCTATAATACATGTTACAGAAACTGCGGTCTAATAAGTACTTTACCATGCAACCACAGTTACACTATGTGTGGAAAATCTACATCTACATGGGATACTCTGCAAAACACATTTAAGTGCCTGGCAGAGAGTACATAGAGCCATCTTTATAATATATATCTCCCATTCTATTCTCGAATAGGGCGCGGGAAGGAAGAACACCTGAATCTCTCCGTTCGAGCTCTGATTTCTCGTATTTTATTCTGATGATCATTTCTACCTTTGAAAGTGGGAGTCAACAATATATTTTCGCATTCGGAGGAGAATGTTGCGCCGCGGTGGAGTAGCTGAGCGGTCTAAGGCACCTCGCTGCGGAGCGCGCGGTTGCTCGCCGTCGGAGGTTCGAGTCCTCCCTGGGGCATGGGTGTGTGTGTTGTCCTTAGGTTAGTTTACCTGGGTTTAAGTGGTTTGTAAGCTACGGACTGATGACCACGCAGTTTGGTCCGATGGATTTACAAATATTTTTTGAGAATTTTGCCGCGGTGGAGCGGCCGAGCGTATTGAGGCGCTATGCTTCGACGCGCGATGTCGTACCCCATCGGGGTTTCGAATCCCCCATCGGGCATGGATGTTTGTCCCGTCTTTAGTATAAGCTAGTTTGTACGTTTAGGGACTGATGAACCCGTAGGTAAGTCCTATAAGCTCTACAAACATTTGAACACTTGGGGAATGTTGGAGATTGGAGTTTCGTAAGTAGCCCACGCCGAAGCGATAAACGCCGTTGTTGTAATGATTCCCATCCCAGATCCTGTATCATTTCCGTGACGCTGTCTCCTCTGTATCGTGAAAATACAAAACGAGCTGCCCTTCTTTGGACAATTTCGAAGTCATGTGTCAAACCCAACTGATGAGGATCACACACTGGGCAGCAATAATCTAAAAAAGGACGGACAAGCGTAGTGTGTGTAGTTTCTTTAGTACTTCTGTTGCATCTTTTAAGGGTTCTGCCAATAAAACGCAGTCTCTGGTTCGCATTTCCCACGACATTATCTACGTGTTCTTTCAAGTTTAAGTTTGAAGTAATAGTCATTCCTAGGTATTTTGTGGAGTTTACGGCCTTGACTTTTGATTTATTTATTTTGTAAACAAAGTTTAACGGATTTCTTTTCGTACTCATGTGGACGACTTCACACTTCTCATTATATAGAGTCAATTGCCAATTTTTACACCATAGTGATATCTTATTCAGATCGTTCTGCAGTTGGTTTTGATCTTCAGATGATTTTACTCGACGGTAAATGACGGCGTCATCTGCAAACAATCTGAGAGAGCTGCTTAGATTTTCTCCCAAATCGTTTATGTAAATAAGGATCAGCAGATTACCAATAACACTACCCTGTGCAACGCCCGATATCACATCTGTTTTTGGTGATGCCTTACCATCGAATACTACAAACGGTGTCCTCTCTGACAGGAAATCCCCTATCCAGTCGCATATACTGGGGAAATATACCCTACACGGACATGAAAAGGCGTTGCCATTAAGCTCGGTCACCATGTTGCACGTAATGGTGGAACCAAGTCACAGAAAAATATCTGTGAAAAATTTGCAGAAAAGTCTCTTTACGGATGAATGCAGAATATGTCTGACCATGACAATCGGGAAAGAGAGTGGAAGGAACCTGGTAATGCTGTATGA
The DNA here is from genome assembly GCA_026315105.1 of Locusta migratoria. Taxonomy (NCBI): domain Eukaryota; kingdom Metazoa; phylum Arthropoda; class Insecta; order Orthoptera; family Acrididae; genus Locusta; species Locusta migratoria. The sequence goes on along the minus strand of CM048755.1, from coordinate 549,805,681 downwards.
CAGAGCCATGCTGTCATTCGAAAAGCCGGCCGCGGTGGCCAAGCGGTCTGCTGCGCGCCAGTCACGGTCTGCACGGCCACTACGGTCGGCGGTTCGTATTCCCCTCGGGCTTGGATATTTGTGCCGTCCTTAGTATTAGCTAGTTCATAAGTAGTTTGTAAGCTTAAGGACTGATGACCCTGTAGTTAAGTCTCATAAGTTCTACAAACATTTGAACATTTTTTGTCATTCGAATAACTCTTGACCAGTCACGAAATCTACGGCAGTTGCGCACGCTTGCCATTGTAGAACTAGATACATTAGACGAGCAGTTGTTAAATGAACTTGTGGGCAACAAGCTATGTAAAGTGCAATAACGTCTGGGATTAACAAGGGAATGGTCAGACTTGTCATGCCGAAACATGTATTGATTTTTTTAGCACTGTTAGTTAACATTGAAGGAAGTCTGTATGCAGAACGTTTGCTGATGACATGACTTGGAAGTTACCCTAAAAAATCATGAAAAGGGCTGTTTTTCCTGTTTGGCGCTTGCGGTGACGGCTGGCCATCCCTGGAAATGGCGAGTCGCGAGCTGTTGTTATGGTGAGCGTTGTGCGCATGGTCGGGAGGTGCGGCCGTCTTATCGCTGCGTTAACTAAAGAGGAATATCGTTGAACGGTTTTGGTGGAAAGGGGAAACGAATATTCGTTTCTGTGGCATGCACTTCCTTTTCATTTCTGGTACGTATTTCGAAACATACCGTCCTGAAACTGGTTACAGATGTGAAAGATATTCTGTACATCTACATCTGTACTCCGCAAGCCACTTTACAGTTAACATTCAATCTCCCCTCACAGGTGATGGCAAACCCTGCAAATGTTTTGCTGCTTGCCATGGAGATATACCACAGACGCCAAATGAAGCAATCAACAGAAAACACGCGTGAAGACTGTGTGATGTGCGACATGGTAGTTAAACTTTAGACGAGCCTGTAAATAGCGCAGACATGTGGCTAGGAACGACTGAGACACTCGATATTGGAGACTGTGAACCTACAAACGGCGAAGAAACGGAAGAAAGTTGCACACATGAAGACTCTTTGAGTGATAGTGTCACGTACCATCATCAATTATCTTCGAAAGCGACTCCAGCAACTACAATTGCATTCCAGAGAAAGAAAAAGCGGCGAAGTACTGGTTGAACGAAAGTGGTAATAAACGCCTACGTGTCAGTACTGTTCAAAATAGGTATCGCTTTGTCCGTTCTGAACTTTAATTGTGTAGATGGAAAAAGGTAGTCGCTGAACGACATAAGAGTCGACTGCAAATTGCGACGGAGATAAATGCGCGACTTTTTGAGCAATTTACCGATGCCAGACGACAGTCATTGAGTGTCAGCGACACAAATTTTCGTGATTGGGCGTTAGAGATTGCCAACGCGATAGGTGCTAAAGAATTTGCAGCTTCTCAAAGTTGAATTAGTCACTTCAAAACATCACATAAAATTGTGGCACGAAAAATAACAAAATTTGTATCGAGAAACAGGTCGGAAAATGAAGTGACTGAAATGGAAATGATAGAAGCTTTTCTTACGACTGCAAAAATAAGATCGCCAGTTTTAGTGAATCTTATGTTTACAGTACATATCAGTCAGGTTTTCAAAAAGAAATGCGTGCGAAAAGAACACTGTCATTCAAAGGGGAAAAACATATTGAGGCAATTGCGCAATCTACGACTGCACTCACCCATTCATACACTATAATGTTCAAATGTTTGTCTAGTCTATGGGACTTAACTACGGGGTCATCAGTCCCTAAACTTACAAACTATTTATGAACTACTTACGAACTAGGACGGCACAAATATCCATGCCCGAGGGGGGATTCGAACCCCCGACCGTAGTGGCCGTGCAGACCGTGACTGGCTGGAGCGCCTCAGTCCCCTCGGCCACCGCGGCCGGCAGTAGCGTGCACAGGCACCGGAACCAGATAAAATTGTGTCGTGCAGGAGACTTCACCGCTTTTCCTCTTCACATAATGGGAGCGGCGCGGCTACCGCCGACATCGGTTCTGGCGGTTGGCACGGGGACTGCGACGCAGGCAGCTGCAGTGCATCCCACGGTGCGGTCGGCAACGCCGGCCGCCGTCGCGGCCTCCAGTGGCACAAATGATGGACGTCAGTGGCGCGACGTGACCAGCGTCGCCGGGATGGGCGTCGCCACGACCTTCGACACCGCCGTCGAGGACGCCTCTCAAGCGCCCGGCCGAGGCGATCTGATATTATAACGAATAAGATATCAGTATGGTGTAAAAATTGGCAATTGACTCTAAATAATGAGAAGTGTGAAGTCGTCCACATGAGTACGAAAAGAAATCCGTTAAACTTTGTTTACAACATAAATCAATCAAATGTGAAGGCCGTAAACTCCACAAAATACCTAGGAATCACTATTACTTCAGACTTAAACTGGAAAGAACACGTAGATAATATCGTGGGAAAGGCGAACCAGAGACTGCGTTTTATTGGCAGAATCCTTAAAAGATGCAACAGAACTACTAAAGAAACTGCATACACTGCGCTTGTCCGTCCATTTTTGGAGTATTGCAGCCCAGTGTGGGATCCTTATCAGGTGGGTTTGACGGAGGACATCGAAAGAGTCCAAAGAAGGGCAGCTCGTTTCGTATTGTCACGATACAGGGGAGACAGCGTTACGGAAATGATACAGGATCTGGGATGGGAATCATTACAACAACGGCGCTTATCGCTGAGGCGTGGGTTACTTGCGAAACTCCAATCGCCAACATTCTCCTCCGAATGCGAAAATATATTGTTGACTCCCACTTACATAGGTAGAAATGATCATCAGAATAAAATAAGAGAAATCAGAGCTCGAACAGAGAGATTCAGGTGTTCTTTCTTCCCGCGCGCTATTCGAGAATGGAATGGGAGATAAATAGTATAATTGTGGTTCGATGAACCCTCTGCCAGGCACTTAAATGTGATTTGCAGAGTATCCCATGTAGATGTAGATGATTCACCACTGTCGCCGATCATATCGGAAGCACCCACGGCGGGCGGTGGAGCGCGCTCTGGAGTCGTTTCATAAAAGTTTCGGTCTTTTCCTGGGCTGGAGTTTCAGGCCGCGGGTAGGCACACGTCTCCTCATCCTTTGCCCCCTAATTGCCCCTAATTGCCCCCTCAATTGACCCAGAAATGTCTTATATGATTTTAGAACTTGTGACGTTGGATGTGCACGAGCTGCATTGTCCCTGTTTGCTTTATATCACGTGCAGTGTTTCTGCAGCTTCCGTGCAATCACAGACATACGACCACTTTCGCGTATCCTTGTTATTTCCTTACAATATAGCACTCTGTCACTGGTGTATGTTTGTTGTTTATTCAGCGACTTCCTTCAGGTCTGCAGGACAACGATTAAATTCACATACCTTTATGGAACGTAGTTTCTCTTATGTGGAGTTCACTCACACAACCGTGTTGCCTCTTTTAGGATCTATGCTGCTTCCACGATGAGTGGTATTACCCGGGGATCTAAGGTCCGTAAACGCGCAAGTTCCGTTAACTTTTCAAATGTTCAAATGTCTGTAAATCTATCGAACCAAACTGCGTGGTCATCAGTCCGTAGCTTACAAACTACTTAAACCTAGGTAAACTAACCTACAGGACATCACACACACCCATGCCCCAGGGGGATTCGAACCTCCACGGAGAGCAAACGCGCGCTCCGCAGCGAGGCGCTTTAAATGTTCAAATGTTTGTATAGCTTATGGGACTTAACTACGGGGTCATCAGTCCCTAAACTTACAAACTACTTATGAACTAACTAATACTACCGACGACACAAATATCCATGCCCGAGGGGGGATTCGAACCCCCGACCGTAGTGGCCGTGCAGACCGTGACTGGAGCGCCTCAGTCCCCTTGGCCACCGCGGCCGGCGAGGCGCTTTAGACCACTCGGCTACTCCACTGCGGCATTTACTTTTCCTCTGAAGTTACAGTTGCTCTGACAAGCATCAGTTTTGCACCAGAGCTAAAGCTTCGACATATTTATACCCAGTACATGTTTGGTTCTTATACTTAGCTTTTGTTTGTGTACTTATCCGGCAGAGGTCCAGGTACTGTTCGGTTTATTGTGTTTAGTTTGAAATGTTCTTTGACCTGAATTTCAGATTAACCCCCCTATGTAATTATCCTTTCAGAGAGGAGAGAATACATATTATTTTGAATAGATGACCACGTCCAGAATTTTTTTCCAACGATAATATGCGCACTTCTTCTTCTTCGATACTGTGAAGCAAGTACTTTCTACTGCTATCACTTGCCTCTCTAAATTTGGTAGGAACTCGTATGGATCAAAACACGAAATACATGTTCAGTAAACGTGGACTCTGAAAAACTATGAGCACTCAACCAGTACAAGAGGCGTGCTTCACAGTTTCAAAACTGAAGAAGTGCTAAGGATAGACTGATTGAAGAAGTGACTGGAGGGATGACGATTATCGCTTGTTGGTTTCATATCTGCCATTGTATTATGTGTCAATTATTCGAACCGACAATTTTAATATTCTTCCGTCCTACTCTTTACAGCTTAAAACATTTTATTGCGAGTGGTTTGTGTTCTTCCCCGTCTCATCATAGAGACCCTTTTTTCATATCTGCGCCCAACGATGCAATTTGAGAAAACGAAACACGTCGTTGCTTGAATATAACGTCGTTGCTTGAAAATAAAGGTCCCGTAACAATTGAAAGCGGAATGACATGTCATCTATCATTTGAACTGTACTGTTAATTGTTCAGGCAAAAATACTTTCTGGAGAGTAACCCCGTGCTGGAATAATTGTTACATAACACGAGGACAATTAAGACATACATTGTCGGTCTTATTTCATCTTTTACCTGTAAACGGTGAGTTTCCTACAATGATACATGTGGTAACTGCAAATGAAATGACTTTCTATAATGCCTCAAAAATTCTTGAATAGTGAAATTTCTGTTGCTCTTTCAGCAGCGTCTGTTTCCAAAATATGTATCTCTTGCACTTCTACTTAGTTTTATTTTAGTTACTGATTACTGTGATATCGTAGAGTATCAATTAGCAGGATATTAAATAAAATATTGACTAGACATTTTTGTATTTCGTTAGTTTAGTTGTTCTGGGGTACACGACAGTTTTCTACCTTTTCAGTTTTGGAAAAACCTTTACTCTCAAGAATAACATTTGTTATTTCAGAAAGATATTGCATCGGATTAAATGTGAATCCTACCATTTAAAACGAATAATAAAATATATTGAAATTCATTTGCAAAGCTAATAAAAATAAGGTCGCTAATGTGTTCCAATATTCAACAATCTCCCCTACACCAGTCTGTAACATAAGACTCTCAGAGCTATTTACTTAAGTGCAGATGCGTATTTCAATTTCCTCAGAATAAATAGGAGTTACGTAACATGTTGATAGAAACAATCAACATGTGTTCAAATGTTTGTGAAGCTTAAGGGACTTAACTACGGGGTCATCAGTCTCTAAACTTACAAACTACTTATGAACTACCTACAACTAAGGACGGCACAAATATCCATGCCCGAGGGGGGATTTGAACCCCCGACCGTAGTGGCCGTGCAGACCATGACTGAAGCGCCTCAGTCTCCTCGGCCACCGCGGCCGGCAACAATCAAGACGTAGCTGCATTACAGAGAAGTATGAGGAGGGAATATGTTTAAAAATGGAAAGAAGTGTAATTTAAGTGAACTCATTATAACGATTTAGATATTTTTACCGTTATTTAAACTTAAAACAGCCACTGCATGTACGATCTAATACTAAATGTGCATAGGCGGGTTACTCAGTTTTGCACCTTACTTTGAATACATCTTTCAGATTACAATCGAAGAAAGAGCTATAAGTTCTACTTACCTATCTTATATAATCGTTGGTATTCACGGAAATACTTCATCATTTTGTTCCCATACTACAACCCGATCCCAACAGACACAAATAATATATAAACCAGAAAAAATACTTCAACTAAGTATCTCAAAGAATTACTCATATTTGTATGATGCAAAGTGGTGTTACTATATTGATAAATTAACTGAATGAGATATACGTGTTAAGCCTCCCAGTATTTGCATCTATATCATAAAAAGCAAACAGAGCTAATACATCGCATTGCAGCAAATCGGTTCGAAACAAATACAATTTATCGTTTAGTATCCTTACTAAAAAGAAAAGTTTTAGGCATATAGGATGTTACCACGGAAAGTGATAAAGTTACTCGACTCGGCCCATCTAACTGATTGAATAGACTAAGGTTCACCACCACGGGCGATCTATTTCGCTAATGGCCTCATTTCCGATTCAGTACTAGCACCATTCCCACAGAACCAGGTAATTATCTCCACAAGTGCCATAAAGGCGCCTCCGCTCCTTTTTACGAGTAGTCACGCCGCAATTCAGCGCTCTGTCCCTTTCTCAATTGTCAATAATCGCTCCGCAATAAGCCTTGTTACTCAGGATATTGGCTGTGCGCTTAGCTGCTAGAGAGCTGCAGTGGGGGTACAATTATAACTACATTATCGACGTTCTACTGAATAAGGCCACTTATTAGTACACTTTTACAAAACTTTGATTTACTATTTTCAGTAAGTGTCAGTTTTCTCACTAACTAGTAGTTCATCAAGCCTTTGCCGTGGCGTGTACCAAATGCTGCCGTATTACTGGTAGTGGAAAGATGCTATGGAAGTAGTTCCTAAACAAATTAAATTCACCCACTCTATTATTGAAAGACTTTGAATATTTCCAGGAAACTCAGTAGGAAACGTAAAGGGAATATGCGGAAGGGTGTTTGATTCTTAACAATGCATACAGATATCAGCCATTCAGTGTAACAGAAATACAGCATGCCCCTTTGCTACTGGCAACTCGGACTGTGTACTCCATTATTGCTGTGTGCTCGTGGAATAGGTAGTTGGGCTAAAGTCACGTAACCGTGAGTATAATATTTTCTGTATGTGCTGGATACGGTATTGTGTTAAGCTTACGTTACTAGTCACAGGGACGAACAAGTCAAGTAATAGTTCCTGTAGAAATTTGGAGAATAATTTAATAAAATTCTGTTAAAATATTTTGATACAATCTTACAAAAAGACCATTTCCGCTCTAATGGAGGTAGACAATAACTGTCCCTATTCAGAAATAGAAGAACCAACTGTGCCTGACTAATTATCTAAGTGTGACTTGAGTTTTCTGTACAGGAATGTATTTGGAGACGGTAGCAAATGATATCGCGGTCATGTTCTTGTTAATATGTAATATGAACAGGGTGTAATTTTTCTTGTAGGAACTTTGGCTTTTCCATAAAGGGCACATAACTTATAATACTTACTAAACATAGTAGCACTGCACTGTATCACATGCTTTAAAGCCAGCTGGAAGATCAAGGGAGCTGACTAATTGATTATGAGTAACAGAGGCATCGATCTACGTTTTGTGGTGGTGATTCGGAGTGTGTGTATTTATTTATTTTTATTGACTTCAGTTCAATTGAACTTTGTGAAAATTCATCATAAGATGGATTAGAATCCGCAACTGTTATTAAGTAGTGTTTCAATTATATTAACAACTGTTCCAGTTGCATATTTATTTGAAAGTTGTGACTAATTTCTTTCCGTACGTTTCGCCCATTTTCAAACTTTTAACTTTGCTTCAACTGTAAGAAACCAGCTGAATTATTAAAAAAAAAAAAAAAATACCTTGCTGATTTTTTTGTTTTTGCACCTGCATGTAACCAGCACATTTTCAATGTGCAACTGGGACGGTGAAGAATAAATTTAAGTAATTAATTTTTCATATTTTTATAACAAACTCTACATTCAATGATGGTCTTCTATTTATGATGAAATTTTAATTGAGAATGCTTTCACTTTTAATTACGACATTCTCTATGAAACACTCTTTTTGCAGACCGAGCGTCCCATTTATTTTGTAGCCATCGCATAACATATTCATGTCTGTTTTGATCCCAGTGTGATGGTAATTTATGTTTGTTACTTATTCTCGATGTGCAGAGTTGGCAAATTTGTTTGTCAGTGGTCACTTATGTTCTTTGGATCTGATGACAATACTTCTTGCAATCTTCCATTTATACGCTGCCGAAAAAATTAATATCCCAAGAAATACCTCGTCGATTTTGATTCAGTGATGGTAGACGCCACCTATGGGACGCCAGATACACCGATGATGGTTTAAACGAAGTCCACCAATAGATATTGTAATGACGTCACTGCCAGGGTACCATCTGTGTATACTCATTAATAAGAACTGTTTACAACCAAAAGCATCCGTGTGATATCAACGTGGGAAGTCAACATGTGTCATGCCACAAAGACCCACTCGTGCTTCCAGCAGCCAATTCAGAGAGTTTTAATGGATTAAATTGTGGCCTTCCGAGTGTCGGGATCGTCCTTTCGGACAATTGCCACACAAGTTGGACGTACTGAGTCAGTTGTGCAACGATGCTGCTTGCAGTTGTCACGTCAACATTCTCATACCCGTAGACAACGTTCTGGACCTCCACGGAACACAGACTACCATCGAGTTCGTCTTGTTGTAAGAACAGCAGTGACAAATCGTCTGGATACCACATCACAGATAATAAGTTCTGCAATCACAGAAGTGTCGACACGAACTGCTGCCAATCAGTTACTAGCCGTGAGATTACGGGCACCCATATCTCTAGACAGTCTTCCACTCACGCCACAGCATTACGGAGCACAGCTCCACTGGTGCTGTCAGAGGATCACTTGGATAATGGACTGGCTGACTCTGGTCTTCAGCGATAAGAGCAGATTCTGCCTGCACACACGTTATCGTAATTACCGCGCTTATCGAGAACTAGAACCTAAGTACCGTTTGAGCTATTGATCTGTACGTTTAATAATTTCGTGTACTCTAAACGCACTGTTTCAACAAAAGATCTTAAGGAACTGGAAAATTCTAAGAGCATTTATTTCTGGCAATGTAGTTGGAGCTGCTATTACATGTTAGTTAACATATTCCTCAATTGATGTATTTATCTTTCTCTTCTGTCGCAGATTTTAGTTTCATTTGTACAGTGCTATTTGCCTTGAAGCATGTGTTAATTTTATGCATTCTGAAGCTGTTGCTAATTTCGTGAATGGCTGCAGTATTATGACATGGTGTGCCAATTTTTGCTGTGAGATGTAATTTATGCTATGGTTGTTAACGTTATTTGTTGGTACTTTTGTATTGTTTCTAATATTACCACTGTATTTTTTGCTTAAGACAGAGTGGTGTAATTAGTGTAATAAGTTGCTGCTTTATCTACTGTTATCTGATGTGTTAATCATCTTGTTTAAATCTTGTCCATAGTTCTTATTGCTTAGCGATAATCTCAACAGTCTGTAGTTACTATGTTTATGAACTATCAGATGTGTCTTTATTTCTTTTCTGAAGCTGTGTTTGTGGTTAGGTTTTGTGATTATGAGGAAAAAAAAATCACCATTACACTGGTGTCATAATAAATATGGATGTCGTAAACCACAACATAGAAAAGCAGAGGAAATGCTCTCCACACAGAAATAATATTTCATACAAAGGGCCATAGATAACAATGAAAGCAGTCTGAATGATCAAAACAGTAATAACAGAGGACCAATAGGGAATAAAATTCACAGGTTACCATAAACGTATATAAAAATTAAATATATGAAAGGAAAGACAAACTGACAAGGGGAGGCCGCCAATTGTGAAATTCAGATTCGATTCATACTGCGCATAATGAAAGCTCATGGCCAGAGGTGTAATTTGGCAAAGCACCAAGATCCACTTCTCAGCCGTTTTCGAGACAATCGACAATTTAAAAAAAGCCGTTGCGGTGAAATACTCTCTACGATCTCTACGATTAATAATGTTGTACAGAGGCGTGGCGCAGAGGTAAGCGCTCGTCTTTGTAATCCTAAGGTCGCCGAATCGAATCTCGTGGCATGCAACTTTTTTTTTATTATTGGTTTTTTGTAATTCAAATGTATACACACACAAACACACACACACACACACACACACACACACACACACACACACACACACACACATCAATTAATAACATTTGATGTTCGAAGTCGCCAGTTTTTCCACGACAAACGACTTTGAAACAACTTATTATATGCAACTGGCGACTTCGAACATCATTATGTTTTCAGCAAGCAAAGTTGTATATCACTAATGTTATTAATTGTCTTCATAATGTTTACCACGTATAGTTAATCGGAAGAAGTATAAACGATATTCCGAAACGAATACGTATAGTGTAAGTCAAACCTGACGAACGATAGAACAATTTTTCAGAATGTCAATCAGGCGTGTTTCCCAACAGATAATTTAAAAAACAATTGTTCTTGTAAAAACGCATCGTTTATCAGATATGCTCGATGTCGTGCTGTTTTCTGCTTTTCATATTTCTATGATAACTATCACTCTGGTTCGTATTACCAAAGAAAATAATAATAATAAAAGTTACATACCGCGAGATTCGATCCGGCGACCTTGGGATTACCAACCCGATCGCTTACCGCTGCGCCACGCCGCAGTAGAAAATTATTTATCGAAGAGAGTATTTCAGCGCAACGTTTTTTTTTAATTGTCTATTTTCTCGACAACGGCTGAGAAGTGCATCTTGGTGCTTTGCCAAATTACACCTCTGGCCGTGAGCTTTTATTATGCGCAGTATGAATCGAATCTGAATTTCACAATTGGCGGCCTCCCCTTGTGAGATAAACGAATAAATACACCCCCCCACACACACACACACACATCCCACTGTCCACCACTATTCCGAAACCCCACCACAATGCGCAGCTACACCTCTCCATTTTCCCTCAGTCCAGTCCGTAATACTGCATCCAGTTTTATAGCATGTGGCTGAAGCAGTGCAACTATATACAGCAAGTAGTCACGTTTATGTTGTACCAATATGGAAAAAGACATAAATACTACAACAAGACTTACACAATGTGCATTTATCACACTGAGAAGAATACAAATAGGGTGCAAAACTGAAATGAGAATAACTATATACTTGATGTAGAAATGATTAGCTACAGGTACAAAACCTGCCAAAGGAATCACAACACATCCAAATCAAAACTTAGTGGGGACTGATGACCAAGAGTAGTTTAGTCCCCTATAAACAACAACAACAACAACAACAAAACTTAGTTCAATAATTTAATTTTTTTTCAAATGTTACAGAACACTGAAGATGCCTAGCACTAAAACATGTATGATATTAATGAAAACTATATTTCAGTTCCAAAGAACGAGACTTTCCATATCCTTATGATAGATAACACATACCTATTTTAAATCGTGGTTAGTTCGAAAGTCACCTACATTCGCTGTTCTGCTTTCTCGTTTGCGTTGTAATACTCGAGTACAGGAAGACATATGATTATAAGCTCACTACTTAGTATTGTAAGCAGATTGTTTTAGATGATATTTGTTTCATAAATTATAGAAGGTATTTTTGTTCCCTTTGTTTTTGTCAATCTGTTTTTAGATTTTAAACATCTATATATTATTTGATTGATTACCTGTTTGCACCATCAAAATTATAGAGCTATTTTAAATTTCGGTAAGAATAGCGTACCTCCGCTTCCTCAGATATTTAGGATATTTATATGAATGAACCACTTGAACCAACAGAACGGAGTCCCTCTCCAGAACTATAAATAATCTGCTACCTTGCTTGGCACGCACCAAAAAGACAGATACATCTGCATCTATACTTGGAAGCTCCCTTGCAGTTCTGCGTGAAAGCCAATAAAATTGTGATCAGTCAAATCTTGATTACCTGAACACGAAAAGAAATGAGCAAGCAACTGAATCCCCGGAGGACACCGTCTTCGCTCAAAACGATTTGACAACCTTTGTAGCTTAAGAGGTTTTATATAGAAAAGACTGTACGAACATGATGAGGTTGACACGAAAGCCCTTCGGATGTGGCTACACTGGAATAGAGTGTCTCCAAGTAGCGTGGTACAACTTATTGATGACTAGTATATATTGATACACTGTGCTGATAAACACTGCTGTTCATTCAGAATGAACTAAGGAGAAGATGTCACAGGGAAATTTACCTGTGAGGTAACACTTGGTATGAAATTCATATGCCGGAAAATCAGTCCTACTTGAAGTGAGGATTATGTTAAATCAGTACTGAGTGTCATCGGTATTTCTGAGTATAATCACTGCAACACACCTCAGCATTCGATGAAAGAGGTTCTGGATGTGTTGTTGGGGTACATAAGTCCGTTCTGCTGCCTAATATTGTCAAAACCGATCTGTTGAAGCAGTAGCTGGTGAATCCCGGAGCAGTCGACCCGCAGTCATAGAGCAGAAGTCTTATATAGGCGAGTGACCGTAACGACAGGGCACCCAAGGCAGCTGCGCAATTCAATGGACGACAAACAAGTTATACAGTTTACATGCCACGTGGGGTTGAACATTATCATGTTGCATTGTGATTGTCATCAACCTGACGCCGGGTGGTTAGCCGGCCGCGGTGGCCGAGGGGACTGAGGCGCAACAGTCACGGTCTGCACGACCACTACGGTCGGGGGTTCGAATCCCCCCTCGGGCAAGGATATTTGTGCCGTCCTTAGGATAAGCTAGTTGATAAGTAGTTTGTAAGTTTGGGGACTGATGACCCCGCAATTAAGTCCCATAAGCTATACAAACATTTGAACATTTGATTTTTGAGCCGTATGGTTAGTGTGCCGGCAGTGCGTATTACGGAATGCGGAAGTGGAATCCAATACCACGTTAAAAGCAAGTGCAGAAACCATTAGACGACAAATTGGGCAAACACTCAACAGCACATATAACAGATTCAAATCTGACAATCATCATGGTAAAGACGAAATCGTGATTCGTAGGTAAAAAGAAAATCGAAGACATTATCCATGCCATAGGGCAGTCAGTATCAATCATCAAAGGAAATACAGCAGATACGCATACGGACATCTGGCAAAGGGTCATAAATAACGGGGAATATTACATTGCAGCGCGGTATGGCCGTGCGCTCTAAGCGCTTTGCTGCGGAGTGCGCGGCTTCTTCCTGTCAGAGGTTCGACTTCATCATCATGCATGGGTGTGTGTGTTGTCTTCAGCATATGTTAGTCCAGGAAATGATGAACATTGCAGTTTGGTCCAATAGCTTTACAAAAGTTTGGCTATTACATTAAAAGCGAGCATCTGTACATCCCTCTGCCACTAAAGAAATTTCACATAAAAATTATAGCTCTTATTATATTTTATCCATACGTAGTAAATTAGTCAATGAGGGCACTTACGAGTGATGTGAATTGATAAATAATTAACTCGGTATCAGTCAGTATAAATTTGAAATTGATACACATGCTTGGAATGACGGGGTTTTATTAGAAAAAAAAGTTCAATAAATGTCCGACAGATGGCGTTGAACAGCAAAACGTCAGTGACTGCGCATTAAAATCGTGTATAAAAGGGACTGTAATGAGAGACAGAATCAGATGCAATAGCAGTCGCAGCATGTTCACGTTACCTGAAAAGGCGCTTTTAGTGAAGCTGTATTATCAGAATAGGAAATGTGCTACTTCAGCGTTACGATCATATCGCCATAGGAAGGGGATTCGAACGGGTAAAGGTCCGTTGACAAATGCAACTGTGGCGAGAATAATTTCGAAGTTCGAAGCAACGGGTTGTTTAGGCGATAGACCCCGTAGTGGCCGACCGCACGTCGCACTGGCATTCCTTACACTACTGTTTGGTTGGCACTTAGGCGTACCCTCCGATGCTATCCTTACAAAATCCATCGGCATCATGAACTGTTACCTGGCGATTTAGTGAAGCGGAGGGCATTTGCGGTGTGGGCGTTTCAAAAGATGGCGGAAGATGACGATTGGTTGAGTAATGTGTTGTGGACCGATGAAGCTCATTTCACGCTCCGAGGGTCTGTCAACGCCCACAACTGCAGAATTTGGGCTACTGAAAATCATAGAACTGTTGTGGAAACTCCATTGCACGACGAGAAAGTCACGGTATGGGTTGGATTTACCACATCTACCCTTATCGGGCCTTTTTTCTTCGAGGAACTGCGTGATTCTGGTTTTGTAACTGCTACCGTGACGGGTGAGAGGTACGCCGATATGCTACAGAATCGCATCATCCCCAGCCTGGCTGATAAACACCTGCTGGAACGTACGATTTTTATGTAGGATGGCGCTCCACCCAATATTGCTAGACGCGTGAAAGATCTCTTGCGGGCGTCGTTCGGTGACGGTGCCCAGCCGCCACTTTCGTCATGCTTGGCCTCGCAGGTCCCCAGACCTCAGTCCGTGCGATTATTGGCTTTGGGGTTACCTGAAGTCGGAAGTGTATCGTGATCGACCGACATCTCTAGGGATGCTGAAAGACAACATCGGACGCCAATGCCTCACCATAACTCTGGACATGCTTTACAGTCCTGTTCACAACATTATTCCTCGGCTACAGCTATTGCTGAGGAATGATGGTGAACATATTGAGCATTTCCTGTAAAGAACATCATCTTAATTTGTAATGCTAATTATTGCGTTTCTTATCAGGTGAAGCACCATCTGTCGGACATTTTTGGACCTTTTTTTTTTTTTGTTCTAATAAAAGCCTATGTCATTCCAAGCATGTGTGTCAATTTTTACCTCTCTACCTACATCATTCCATGATTTATTAAGTTTTCAAATTTAATCTGACTTTTTGATCACCAGGTACATTGCATTCCCACAGCTACTATTGTAAATGTAAATCAAAGGTAGTGGAGGAAAATAAATGCAACTAATTATTGTAGCAGTCAAATGCTTAGAGCAAAGACTTCCAAACATTCAAATGAAATTCCTTCTGAACTGATTTTTGTCTTTAATTGTAAATCAGTCAATGATGGCATTTGTATTATACCTCTGGGTCTGTTTTCGGCCTATTACTGGGCTATCTTCAAGTTCTATTTGGCTTCATATTTACTAACATGAAGCGATGGATGTTGTGGACAGGGGATGTCAACTCGTTTCCATATTTCTAGGTTTATGGAAGGCTTTATCACTATAGGTAACAAGAGATCGCTAATCGAATTCTTGCTTTTGGTATATCCGTTTTTTTGCGATTGAAGACGTGATTAACTGCCGGAAAGGACACAGTACGTAGTAACTGAAGAAAGTTACATGTAAAACGCTAGTGATTTCTGTCGTTCCTCAGGGGAGTGTTATAGGGCCGCTGACCTTCCTTATTTTTATAAATGAAGAAACAATCTCAGCTGGTCTCTTGGATTGTTCCAAGATGATGATGTCATTTATGGGTTAGTAAAGTCGCACGAAGATCAAAAGCAGCTGTAAAAGTATTTATATGTGATACCTGCATGATTCATAAATTGGCAATTGACCCTAAATAATGAAAAATGATAAGTTACTCATATGAGGTCTAAAATAAGTTCGTTAAACCGCATTTACACGATAAAGTAGTCAAATATAAAAGCAGTAAATTCAACTAAATAACTAGGAGTTGCAATTAGGAATAACTTGGATGGGAGAGACACATAGAAAATATCGTGGGATTTATGAGATCCTCACCGTTTGGGATTGACAGAGGACATGGAAAAGGTTCAAATCGGGGCAACTTGTTTGGTATTATCGCGATACAGAGGAGACAGCATCAAAGAAATGAAGAACGATTTAGAGTGGAAATCTTTTATTTCGTCGCGGCGAGTCTCTCTTACCAACTATCTCCTCTGAGTGCTAACATATTTTGTTAGCACCCACCTACATATGGAGACACGAGCATACTAATTAAATAAGAGAAATAAGATCTAAAACGGAATGATTTAAGTCTTTCTTCTTCCCTCGCGCTAATAGAGAATGGAATGATAGCGAAATATTATGGAGAGCGGTTCGATAAATTCTCAGCCAGGCAGTTAAATGTGATTTGCAGAGTATATATGTAGATGAGATTATAAGAAAAATTGATGAAGTGCCATATTCTTCTATTTTTATCGACAGGAATTAAATCCACAAATTAGAAAGCTGATGGAAACTATGCTTTAATAGTGAAATGTTATATCGATATAAACATTTTTGGTTCTTAGTAGATCATTTGTAAGATTATACGTATTTTATGTTATGGTTATGTAGGGACACAAATCTACACCACGGTCAAGTATTTAATTCCTAGTAAGAAAAAGGGAACACTATAAATTAGAGCTGAATGTCAAGATCATAAGAAACGTTACGCCATACTGTATTTGGTTGCTTATGGAGAGGAAACCGAATGTTATAGTCTTTTTCATAAGGTTGTTAAATTCTCTTCTTTTAAAATAATAGAGCATTCAACGAACGGCTATTCACATCTGTTTGAGAACGGTGAACTGATTATATTTATATTATAATTGCAGGACAAAATGTAAAGGAAATTGCTTAGTTTCACATGAAGAGAAACAAAGCGAAAATAATAAACAATAAAAAATTCGAAACCAGTCTACAAAAATGAAAGTAACATCATCAGTAATCCACGACGTATTCGGTACATGAATGGACATGAATATTATTTCAAATCGCGTGTTTCTTTTGAGTCATAACGTCACCTTGTCACAATATCTTAGTATTAAACGTCGTAGTGTGTCCTGCGGTGACCCATTAGAATCTCTATAATTGCACATTAACCCACATTTAAGGTCTTTGAAAAAGTATTATCACCCTTTTTAACTTCAGTAACTGATATAAAACTTGCAGCGAGGAGCAAACTCAATTTAATAACGTTATATACGGGTCGTTCTTAACTTTTATCGTGCCACGCAGAAGTTCGTCGTATTTTATGACTCCATCAGACATTATTTGAGTGTGTTTGGAGATCTGACATCGTCTGAATGCAAGTTGTTAATTTAGCCTAGTGTATTCATAAAAATAATATATTTTGGAACATTTTTTTAGAAACTATTTTTCGAAGTGTATTTTGAAATGTATAATATACTTAAAGACGGAGAAACGTTTCATTTACATTCTACTATATGCACATATACTGGTGACACTGAGGCTTAATTTTCCCATCATGTTGCTACTTCGTTCTTAGGTAAACTCATATCCTTAAATCTATGCCCTAGCCTAGTCGAGAACCGTTCCATTGTGTTTATTGTCGAACCACAACTAGGAATTTATATTATACGATACGTAATGAAAGCTCTTGGAGTGAATATAAAAATAAGTACAATGTTTCCTATAAATAAAAAATAACGAAATCAGTTAATATTCAGTCGCATACTCCTTAGGCAGTACTCGATTCTATGTTACTGATAACAATCTATTCTAAATAAAGAAATATTATATCAGGTAAATTTCGGTTACACGAAAAATTAGATATATCTGCAGGTTAATAGTTCGACTACAGACTTGAAAATTACAGGAACGAAGAATGATAATGGAAATAACCACATAGATAATATTGTGCGGAAAGCGGTCCATAGACTGTAATTTGTTGACAGAACACTTTGAAGATGTAACAATTTCACAAAACAATGACTACACTACGTTTGTCCGTCCTCTTCTGAAATTTGCTTCGTGGTATCGGATATTTAACAGATAGGATTGACGTAGGAAACCGAAATAGTACGGAGAAGGGCATTTAGTTTTGTATCGTCACAAAACAGAGGAGAGGGAGAGTCACTTCTATGATATGTGAATTGGAGTGGCAGTCGTAAAAAGAAATGCGTTTTTCTATGGAGACAATTTACGATTTTAATATCACCAACTTCCTCTTCCAAATGCAGGAAACTTTTGTTAGTTTCCACCTACATCACGATAAATGATAATAATGATAATACCAGACGTAGACTGGAGCTAATTAGATGTTCATTTTTCCCACATGTTATTCGACATTCTAACGATATAGAAAAGTTCGGAAAATGATCAAATGAACCCTGTGATAGGCATTCAAATGTGAACTGAATAGTAGTCTTATATATATATATATATATATATATATATATATATATATATATAGTAACAATCTGTTTTGCGAATTAAAGATAACACACAATGTACTTCCCATTCTCGTCATATATACAGTGTGGTCCATTGATAGTGATCGGGCCAAATATCTCACGAAATAAGAATCAAACGAAAAAAACTACAAAGAACAAAACTTCTAACCTGAAGGGGAAAAACAGATGGCGCTATGGTTGGCCCGCTAGATGGTGCTGCCATACGTCAAACGGATATCAACTTCATTTTTTTTAAATAGGTGCCACCATTTTTATTAAATATTCGTCTAGTATGTACATAAATATGATTGTTTCATGCTATGGTTGGCCCGCTAGATGGCGCTGCCATAGGTCAAACGCATATCAACTACGTTTTTTAAAAAAATAGGTTGCCACATTTTATTACCTATTCTTCTAGTACGTAAATAAACATGAATTTTTATATGGAACACTTTTGCCGCTTTGTGATAGACGGCGCTGTAATATTCACAAACAAGTTGCTTACAATTTTAGACGAACTGTGGGTAAGATGTAGGTTTTTTAAATTAGAACACAGAACGTAGGTACGTTTGAACTCTATTTCGGTTGTTCCAATGTGATGCATGTACTTTTGTGAAATTATCATACATTATGTGAACGCATGCTGTTAATGCGTGATTACCTGTAATTACCTCATGAGTTCAATAAATTCTCAAAATGATGTCCTTCAACTACAATGCATATGGCAATACGCATCACAAAATTCCTCTCAATAGCGAGTATTTCGCCTTCAGTAATGTTCTACTTGCATTGACAATGCGCTGACTCATGTTTTTAGGCGTTGTCGGTGAATCACGATAACAAATATCCTTCAATTTTTCCCCACAGAAAGAAACCCGGGGACCTAAGATCGGGTTAACATGCGGGCCATGGTATGGTGCTTCTACGACCAATCCACCTGTCATTAAATATTTAACTGCACGCGATACACGTGAGGACATCCATCATTTTGAAAGTACATCGCCCTTCTGTCATGCAGTGATACATCTTGTAGTAAAATCGGTAGATCATTACGGAAGAAATCAACATTCACTGCACTATTTAGATTGCCATCGATAAAATAGGGGCAAATTATCCTTCCTCCCATAATGCCGCACCATACATTAACCCGCCAAGTTCGCTAATGTTCCACTTGTCGCAGCCATCGTGGATTTTCCGTTGCCCAATAATGCATATTATGCCGGTTTACGTTACCTCTGTTTGTCAATGACGCTTCGTCACTAAACAGAAGGCCTGAAAAAAAATCTGTTATGGTCCCGTAATGTATTTTGTTCCCAGTGGCATAACAGTTGTTGTGATAACCCGTGTAAAGAGGAGAAATGCGTACCATCACGTTTCCGACTTTGATAAAGGTCGGATTGTAGCCTATCGTGATTACTGTTTATTGTATAGCGACATTGCTGCTCGCGTTGGTCGCGATCCAATGACTGTTAGCAGAATATGAAATCGGTGGGTTCTGGAGGGCAATACGGAACGCCGTGCTGAAACCCAACAGCCTCGTATCACTAGCAGTCAAGATGACAGGCATCTTATCCGCATGGCTGTAACGGATCGTGCAGCCACGTCTCGATCCCTGAGACAACACATGGGGACGTTTGCAAGACAACAACCATATGCACGAACAGTTCGAGGACGTTTGCAGCAGCATGGACTATCAGCTCGGAGACAATGGCTGCGGTTACCCTTGCATCACAGACGGGAGCGCCTGCGATGGTGTACGCAACGACGAACCTGGGTGCACGAATGGCAAAACGTCATTTTTTCGGATGAATCCAGATTCTGTTTACAGCATCATGATGATAGCAACCGTGTTTGGCGACATCGCCAAGATTGCAAATTGGAAGCGTGTATTCGTCATCGCCATACTGGCGTATCGCCGGGCATGATGGTATGGGGTGCCATTGGTTACACGTCTGGTCACCTCTTGTTCGCATCGACGGCACTTTGAACAGTGGCCGTTACATTTCAGATTTGTCACGACCCGTGGCTCTACCCTTCATTCGATCCCTGCGAGCCGGCCGCGGTGGCCGAGGAGATTAAGGCGCTCCAGTCACGGTCTGCACGGCCACTACGGTCGGGGGTTCGAATCCCCCCTCGGGCATGGATATTTGTGCCGTCCTTAGTATTAGCTAGTTCGTAAGTAGTTTGTAAGTTTAGGGACTGATGACCCCGTAGTTAAGTCCCATAAGCTATACAAACATTTGAACATTTTGATCCCTGCGAAACCCTACATTTCAACAGGATAATGCACGACCACATGTTGCAGGTCCTGTAAGAGCCTTTGTGGATACGGAAAATATTCGACTGCTGCCCTGTCCAGCACATTATCCAGATTTCTCACCAATTGAAAACGTCTGGTCAATGGTGGCCGAGCAACTGGCTCGTCACAATACGCAGTCACTACTATTGATGAACTGTGATATAGTGTTGAAGCATCGTGGGCATCTGTACCTGTACTCGCCATCCAAGCTCTGTTTGATACAATGCCCAGGCGTTTCAAGACCGTCATTACGGCCAGAGGTGATCCTGATTTCGTAGGATCTATGCGCCCAAATTGCGTAAAAATGTAATCACATGTCAGTCCTAGTATATATATATATATATATATATATATATATATATATATATATATATATATATATATATATATATACCCGATTATCATCTACATTTCTTTTTGGTGTAGCAATTTTTATGGCCAGTGGTGTAGCGCAGGGATGGGAACCTGAGACTAAAGTACCCACCACTAAATGCATTTTTTAAAATCACCTCCACAGATAAAACGTAAAACACAGTTGATGTAGCTCCATATTGTCGTGTAGTTTGGGTCAGCTGGTTGAGTTGTGATTCTAAATGTTTAAATAGTCACCAGAAGTCGTAACCTGTGATTGATCTTGTGGTGTCGCACAAGTACAAAGTGCGCGCCACCTACTTTCGCCGCGCGCCGCCATGCACGCACGGCGCGGCGTTCTCACGACGACAGCCACGAGCGCCCTCTGCTGCAACCCCGCTCGTGGCCACCACTGAAGGACATCGTGCACTTCGCACTTCGGACAGAGATAGCAACCAGTTAGGACCTTCGTAATCAGATAGGCACCAGTGAAGACTTTGCTATCGTACAGGCACTAGGCAGGTCTCTAACAACTATGTATCAACATTCTGCAGTACTATGTAAAAGTTAAGTATTGTTACATTCTGTGCAATATATATCTCTTTCTGATTTACTCTAGTGTTTATAGTTTCTGGCTGCTCCCCTCCGTACCTGCACCAGCGAGCTGTCTATATTCCTGTGTCGGTCTCATTCCACTCGGCCACCGACACCTACGACAAGGCTGGGACACAAAAGCGGCGACGAAGTCGGGACACAAAAGATCTTTATTGTTTTACTATGTCACAGGCCACATAAACGAAATACATCCATTTACATGAATTGTCACTATGGCCGTGTTTACCCATTGTTGCAGCTCCTGAACTTTCATGTGTCCGCACAAACAGCCTCAACTATCTCCGTTGACCAAGGCTCTGACTTAGGCCGGAGCGAGACAGGGGGAAAGGGGGGAAACAACAATGGCCTCAGTGACCTCGTAAATCGCCATATCAAATGCAGCAGGAAGGGACAGGAACCACAGTAGCCGAGGTGTACGCAGACCACACTGGCTTGTGGAGAGACCATCAGGGCAGGTGGCGTGCAGGTTGAAACTGAAGGGCAGACAGAGGGAAAAAGAAAGTGGTCGCTACCACAAATGTCGTCGCGTACGCTGAAACTGAGATGTGGGAGAAGGATCAGACTGCAAAGAGAGAGGCCAATAACCGCGTCTGTGCCATGCGTGCCCACGCACAAGTGTTCAGAAGGCAAATATTCTGCTATAACAAGAGAGCCTCAACTTCCCTACCACGACCCGAGCTCTGGGCTCGAACATATACTTCTTTCCAGTGTAATTTGCCATTTTAACGGAATAGATACTACAAGGTACATACCTTGGTACAGAAGGCCTTATTGAATCCGTGGTAAGATGAGCACATTTCGAGAAAATTTCTCATATCATGAGTGTGCCGGGGACACGGAAAATCTGTAATTGCCTTATTTCTTCCGGATTACGGAATGGTCGTTTGAGCTCCACGTTTGGGACATTCCATTTTGGAAATCGTCATAGAATTCAATATTTAGAGATCAAAAGTGTCAATAGTGAGCCGACGATACCAAATCTTAGGCAATATCTCTCACACGGGGAATACAGTTGCTAACAACCTGCCCTGAGCGACCGAAAATAGCGGCGTTTACGTAGAGACGTCACTGTTAACTGAAAAGAAACACTAAGTAAAATGAACACAAAAAATCAACGAATTTGTTAGGACAGTATGGCATAGTTGAGCGATAATGAGCTATGGCAACAAGCTACCAACAAGGGTACATTTGCTAACATTACGACATCGTCTGTATCGCCAGTCCTAGCCTCTTGACCATTTTGGTTGCAACCGTAGCCTACTGAAAAACCATGGTTTGGTCAAATCAGTTCCTATGTCGAATTCAGATGGTAGCAGTAGCTGGTGAGTTTCGTGTGTGGTGCAGACCCGACGGAACTATGTACCCAAATTGTCAACAAGACACTGTGATGTTCAAAATGTTAAAATGTTTGTTAAGCTTAAGGAACTTAACTGCGGGGTCATCAGTTCCTAAAATTGCAAACTACTTATGAACTACCTTATACTAAAGACGACATAAACATCCGTGCCCGAGAGGGGATTCGAATCCCCGACCGTAGCGGCCGTGAAGACTGTGACTGGCGCGTCGCAGACCGCTCGGCCACCGCGGCCGCAATACACTGTGAAAGTTTGTGGCTCCATGATAGTATCTGCTGTTTTGCATGGAATGAACGTGGTCCCTTAGATCGACTGAACCGATCATTGACTGGAAATGGTTATAATCGGCTACTAGGAAGAAAATGAAGAAAGCATAATAATTGATGTCCGTCATTACAGACGGACCTCACGCTAGAATTCTTTCGTAAGGTTGCGGAAGGAAATCAGCCGTTCCCTTTTAACGGGACCATCCCGGCATTTTCTTGGAGTGATTTAGGGAAATCACGAAAAACCTAAATCTGGATGGCCGTTTGTGGATTTGAACATTCGTCCTCCCAAATACGAGTCCTGTGTTACCACTGCGCCACCTCGCTGCTTGCAGACCATTTCATGTACTTCATGTTCCCGAACAGAGGGTGGTTTCTTATCCATGACAATGCGCGCCGCGCAGGAGTAGCTGTGCGGTCTGTATCGCCACATTGCGGATCGCGCGGGCTTCCACGTCGAAGGTTCGAATCCTCCCTCGGGCATGGATGTTTCTGTTGTCTTTAGTATAAGTTACTTCATAAGTAGTTTGTAAGCTTAGTGACTGATGACCCCCGCAGTTATGTCCCATAAACTTTACAAACATTTGAACAATGCGCCATATCATCAGGGCACAACTCTTCCTCATTGGTTTGAAGAAAATTATGGATAATTTAAGCGAAGGTTTGACCATAATGTGTGATAATTTCTTTGCTTCTATTATGGTTGGATACAGACTTTGACATTGGGCGAGGCATTACGTACGAGGTATGTCCACAAAGTAAGTTCCGTTTCGTTATATAAAACAAACGTGTACAGACACAGAAAAAATATTTATTGTACAAAAATCTACAACTGTTAACTACTTTTCTAAATTGCTCCCGAAACTTTGAAGGCACTTGTTATGGCGTTGTACAAGTTTTTGTATGCCTTCTTCGTAGAAGGTTGCCTCCTGCGTATTCAACCATTTGGTAACATGTTCTTTCAGCTCGTCATCATCGTAGAAGTGTTGACCACCAAGGACAGATTTTAGGTGTAAAAAGAGAATTACTGTCAAAAGGTGTTGTTTTTTCCACGATAATGTCCGACCTCACGCGGCGAATGTAGCCAAAAAACTTTTACGGGAATTTCACTGGGACGTGTTTGATCGTCGTCCATACAGACCAGACCTCGCTCCTAGAGACTTTCACCTCTATGTAGAAAAGTAGTTTAACAATTGCACATTTTTGTACAATAAATATTTTTTCTGTATCTGTAAAAGTTTGTTTTATATATCCAGACGGAACTTACTTTGTGGACATATCTCGTACTTACCACATTATTATTTACCCATGATGTCGGCCCCTGTTCTTCAGTTCTTCTGCCCCTAAGTGGGCTCGCTGCTTTCTTAGTCACTAAATGTTTTCTTCAGATCCGCCAGAAACATCTTCCACCAAAACATCATCTTTTCCTTGTTCTAGAACAAGGCCTACTACTGTGTTTTGACAACCTGGTAACTTGTTTACTAAACGCATCATGCTGAGGACTTCAAATATTACATTTAGTGTCTCACCTGGTACATTCTGAAGTTTTGTTAGGTCCTGACAAGCGTCTACGGACAAAACTAATAGAAGAATGATGTGCTGCTGTCCTATTCGTGGTACGCAGTTCCAGTAATTATCTAAGTATACGGGTTTTGAAAACAATATACAGCTTGTGTTCTTCTTCCTCCTTATGCGGCCTACATCTTATAGGTTGCCTAATGTTTAAATATTTGTAAATGTGTGAGACTTAACTTCTTTAGTCATTAGTCCTTAGTATTACAGACTACTTAAACTAACTGAAACTAATCTAACAAGGGAATGGTCAGACTTGTCTTGTCGAAACCTGTGTTGCTATTTTTACCACTGTGAGTTAACACTGAAGGAAGTCTGTATGCAGACTGTTAGCTGCTGACATGACTTGGAAGTCTGTAAAAACTTTTATGAAGTATGACATTATGATCGCATGGTTTCCGCGATTATAACTGCCTGTTGTACAACCCTGACCTCTCTCGCCACGTTATACCATCGCCATCTAGGGACAAGGTGGCGTTAGCTACGCGCCGCTCTCCTGCCACAGCAGTAAGAGAGCTGATTCGCCCAGTGAAAGCGATCGTATGATAATAAATACGATAATAATAAATTCGTTGACAAATGTAGCTGATATGTTATCTACAACATTCTTTCCAAATAACTGTGAAATAGACACAAATACTTATACGGTTTAGAACAGGTCAAACTTTTATTTCTTGTAATTATCGCAACAATGCGAAATACTGATACAATGTTCAACACATAGGTTTTTTGTGCACCAAGAACATACAAGCAAAGACGACATATGACAGCCCTGCGAATCACAGACGTTGTTAGACGTCCGTAGACAAAACTCGGCCCGTGTTAGGAAGGAATCAGGCCTAATATCAGTATATTTCGAGGCTTGCCACGCATATTTAATCACATTTTGAAAACGTGGGGCGGAAAACTGATAATGTACGACTGATTGCAACTTGAGAATATTGTCACGGGGATAGGCAGGAAACTGCAGTGATTTGCACACAATAATTTTCTCTGTTAGTTTTCTGTAAAATGCCTTCCACTGGCGGAAAAATTCTCTGTCTAACGGTTAAATTACGTTCATCATGCCGGCTGGAATCTGAAGTATCTCTACTTCTTTGTCAGAGTGAGCTCTAAATACAGCTTTTAATGAATCAGAACTTTTATGATCTGACCACGAATCTAGAAGGAGAAGAGATTTGTTCCCGCAGAACGGAAGAAAAGCATAACGCATGAAATGTGTAACGTTATCATTTCCCATTTTTCCAGACTTCGATGCGTCTACCACAAGTTTGTCTGCGCAGAACATTGTTTGTTTGTCACGTGATCCAAAACGTCCAGTTGGTTCTTGAAGACACATATAGTTTAGGCAGCAATGAACCATCCAGACTAATTATGGACTTTATAGTGTATGAATGGGTGAGTGCAGTCGTGGACTGCGCAATTGCCTCAATATGTTTTTCGCCTTTGAATGACAATGTTCTTTCCGCACGAATTTCTTTTTGAAAACCTGACTGATATGAACTGTGAACGTAAGATTCACTAAAACTGGCAGTCTTACTTTTTGCATTCGTAAGAAAAGCTTCTATCGATTCCATTTGAGTCATTTCATTTTCCGACCTGTTTCTCGATACAAATTTTGTTATTTTTCGCGCCAGAATTTTATGTGATCTTTTGAAGCGACTAATCCAACTTTGAGAAGTTGTAAATTCTTTAGCGCCTATCGCGTTGGCAATCACTAACGTCCAATCACGAAAAGTTGTATCGCTGACACTCAATGACTGTCGTCTGGTATCGGTAAATTGCTCAAAAAGTCGCGCATTTATCTCCGTCGCAATTTCCAGCAGACTCTTAAGCCGTCCAGCGACTTCCTTTTTCCATCTATACAATTCACTTTCAGAACGGACAAAGCTATTTGAACAGTACTGACACATAGGCGTTTCTTACCACTTTCGTTCAACCAGTACTTCACCGCTTTTTCTTTGTCTGATAATGTAATTACAGGCGCTGGTGTTGCTTCCGGAGATAATTGATGATGGTACGTGGGACTATCACACGAAGAGTCTTCATGTGTGCAACTTTCTTCCGTTTCTTCACCGTCTGTAGATTCACAGTGTTTCAGTCGTTCCTAGCCACATGTCTGCGCTATTTACAGGCTCGTCTAAAGTTTAACTACCATGTCGCACAGCACTTGTCTTCACGCGTGTTTTCTGTTGATTCCTTCATTTGGCGTCCGTGGTATATCTCCATGGCAAGCAGCAAAACATTTACAGGGTTTGCCATCACCTGTGAGGGGTGACTGAATATTCATCGTAAAGTGGCCTGCGGAGTATAGATGTAGATGTATAGAATATCTTTCACATCTCAAACCAGTTTCAGGACGGTATGTTTCGAAATACGTACCAGAAATGATTAGGAAGTGCATGCCACAGAAACGAGTATTCGTTTCCCCTTTCCACCAAAACCGTGCAACGATATTCCTTTTTAGTGAACGCCGCGATAAGACTGCCACACCTCCCGACCATGCGCACAACGCTCACCATAACAATAGCTCGCGACTCGCCATTTCCAGGGGTAGCCAGCCGTCACCGCAAGCGCCAAGCAGGAAAAACAGCCATATTCGTGATTTTTTTAGGTGATCTCCATGCCATGTCAGCAGCTAACATTCTGCATACAGATTTCCTTTAATGTTAACTAACAGTGCTAAAATCAGTATATGTTTCGGCATGACAATACTGACTATTCCCTTCGAAGTACAACACAAACATTCACTCTCAAGGAAGGACTCGAATCTCTGACGGCGAGGAACCGCCCGCTCCGCAGGAAGGCACCTTAGAAAGTTCGGCCACTCCACCGCGACGTTGCCTACTGTGACGTAAATGTTTGACACTGTGGTTTACTAGGCTTAGTACCCAGCGTATCCCGAGTATTAACTTATTTCAGTCATCTGTTATTCCACCTCTCTCACCTCTGTGTCCTTTTTTTCTCCCTCCTTCCCCTCTCCGTGTCAGTCTCGTCCCCTCCTCCTCCCCATCCTTCCAGTACTGTCTCATCTCCCTTTACTTACAGCCCCTTCTATCCTTCCCTCTATCTTTGTCATTTACTAATAAATGAGGTTCTGCTGTGATAACACAATGGACTCTGATACGAGAGGACGTTGGCTCAAATCCACATCCGGTCATCCAGATTTAGATTTTCCGGGATTCCCATAAATCACTCCTGGTAAATGCCAGGTTGGTTCCTTTGAAAGTGGACGGCAGATTTCCTTCCACATTCTTATCCAAACACTCTGAGTGTGAGGTCCGTCTCCAATAACCACGATGTGAGTGTCCATTAAACAGAAAACGCCCATCTTCTGCTTTGTAGTTTCCTTCCTCCAGTCGCTGTTAATCTCATTTTCTCTCCGCTCTTAGTTCTTTTCCTCCTACCCCTCCCTTCGCTCACCTTTCGTTTGTGTCTGTATTCCTGTCCACCTCTCTCCTTACGCTGTTATTACGACACGCTTTAGGTTTTAGTGTAGTTTTATGATTTTTGTATATATCTCATACAAAAAGTAGTAGAATATAAATATATAAATAATATCTACAAATAATAATGTAATGCATAATATTTTTATATATCAAGTCTAATATTACTTGTATTTTTTTCTCCTAAATTTTGGCAAAATCAGGCCGAGAAACTCGCAATTGCTATTTTTATTTTTATATTTTCTTTCACTTTTCGGACTTTTAAAAGATATTCGGTTTCTGGAAAAATTCATATATTTTTGGGGCCGGTTCGCAAACAAACGAAACTAATTTCAATAATCATGAACCACGATTATTAATTATGATACTTTATCTTTTTATAAATCTTTTTTTTTGTATAAAACGGTATTTCCATATGATATATTTATCCTTGCATGTAATATCTACCTCAGACTAATTTTTCGAAACTCCTATAAATGATTTTCTGCAAAAGAATATGACGGTAGAGCCACGTGAGGAATTATATCTTTAGACTTGTATACTACTCTCATAGCTGAAATATCGAAAAAGATACCAACCAAAGTAACTCCATATTAAAGTCTGAACAACTTGTATTTGAATTTCTTATTCAATGCGACGTACAATAGCCGAGAAAGGGCACATTGTCGCCCTCTATAGGAGTCTAGTTATGACGCCAGGTGGAGGTTCTCGTCTATGTCAGCTAACAAATGCGTTTGTGAGATTTGGTACCGATTGGTTCTGCGCGACCTAAATAGTGGCCGGCCGCAGTGGCCGAGTGGTCTGCGGCGCGAAAGTCACAGTCTGCACGGCCGCTACGGTCGGGGGTTCGAATTCCCCCTCGGGCATGGATGTTTATGTGCCTTTAGTATAAAGTAGTTCATAAGTAGTTTGTAAGTTTAGGAACTGAGGACAACGCAGTTAAGTCCCTTAATCTTAACAAACATTTGAACCTAAATAGTGAGAACCAATTACAGACAGGCGCATAGACAGTGTCACTTCGCCGTTATTTTTGCAAATATCTTTGAAGTCGCGCGACATATGGAAGAAACATAACACATCAAAGTTGTAGAGAATTTTCTCTTCCACTAATCATTTCATTCCATTCTCGTCTCAGATGAAAGGTTCTGACATTATTCCTAATTAAAATTCGATCCGTCAAGGGGTCATTGCAAACAGCCCTCTTCTGGTGTTACAAACCTATAGCGGGCCAAAACAACATATATCTGCCAACATTCATGGTTATCGGTGATACTGTGACGAAAATTACTGCAAGGTACCCCCGCCAGACCGTACACTGGCTTTCGAAGTGTAACAACCTTCTCAAGAGAAGACTCATAAATATGTCAACTTTCATGGTTATTTGTCAAACGGTATCAGTTTTTTTGCAAGGTACCCCTGGCCACGTACCCCACGAAATCTAATATAGTCGAGGATCTTCCTCTAGTTTTGAAGTTCAAGTGCGCAGATGTCTTCAAGATCGAGACCCGACTGTGAATTAGTATTTATTACAAACAAACGAATACCTTTCTTCTTTTACCTATAAGCCTATCTGGATATTCATGATGGTGTGTCTGTTGACGGGCCGTAAAATACAGGGTGTTACAAAAAGGTACGGCCAAACTTTCAGGAAACATTCCTCACACACAAAGAAAGAAAATATGTTATGTGGACATGTGTCTGGAAACGCTTAATTTTCATGTTAGAGCTCATTTTATTACTTCTCTTCGAATCACATTAATCATGGAATGGAAACACACAGAGACAGGACATATCAGCGTGACTTCAAACACATTGTTACAGGAAATGTTCAAAATGTCCTCCGTTAGCGAGGATACATGCATCCACACTCCGTCGCATGGAATCCCTGATGCGCTGATGCAGCCCTGGAGAATGGCGTATTGTATCACAGCCGTCCACAATGCGAGCACGAAGAATCTCTACGTTTGGTACCGGGGTTGCGTAGACAAGAGCTTTCAAATGCCCCCATAAATGAAATCCAAGAGGGCTGAGGTCAGGAGAGTGTGGAGGCCATGGAATTGGTCCGCCTCTACCAATCCATCAGTCACCGAATCTGATGTTGAGAAGCGTACGAACATTTCGACTGAAATGTGCAGGAGCTCCATCGTGCATGAACCACATGTTGTGTTGTACTTGTAAATGCACATGTTCTACCAGCACAGGTAGAGTATCCCGTATGAAATCATGATAACGTGCTCCAGTGAGCGTAGGTGGAAGAACATGAGGCCCAATCAAGACAACAATTGCTGCCCAAATGTTCACAGAAAATCTGTCTTGATGACGTGATTGCACAATTGCGTGCGGATTCTCGTCAGCCCACACGAAACAATTGGGTATTTTGAAAATTGTCTGCACGAATTATTTCAATTTACATTTAAAGAGAAATCCTAAAATGAGATCTAACATGGAAATTAAGCGTTTCCTGACAAATGTCCACATAACATATTTTCTTTCTTTGTGTGTGAGGAATGTTTCCTAAAATTTTGACCGTACCTTTTTGTAACACCCTGTATAACTCATGAAAACGCGCTGAGAGATTACATTATCAACTTTTTAATATTACAGTGTGAATGACTACAGCGTGCAACCATGGTATTAAGTCATTCGAATTAAACAATAAACGCATTTTCGCGTGTACGGTAAGTTAGTAAGTCACGGAGTGTATAGCTTCTCCTATGAGAATTTATTGATCCTTGTATCACCGATTTTCCTCGTCACACTCACTCGCGGTCATGCACAACGTCCAACCTCCATCTTAAAGTGTGAGACTAAGTGCTAGTTAGTACCACATTCACACTTAGCAGTGGATGGTTAAGGAGAATATCTGTCATTACCTAGACACAAACATTTTATAGATGGAAATAAATAAGACACACCAACGTACAGCCACAACCAACCTTCTTTACGGAGAGTGCCTCCGTTTACACAAACATCGAATGGTGCAGAACGACTAATTCATAATACACAAACATCAGAAACGTAATATATTTGAGGAACTCTTCAGAGACGATAAATTCTAAGCGAAAAATAGTGGGCGGTGATCCGGTATTAACTAGCGACCCGCATTACCCTGCCCGGTGAGGCTAACCACTACGCCACAACGATCGCGCCGCAAATGGGGGCAATATGTGCTTACTCATTAGCTCCAGCCACAAAGCTGTGAACCAAACTAACAAGCGATATACTGAATACCGAGAAACGCTCGTGTTAGGAGGTAGGCTCACTCCCACCCTTAAGAGTGATGTGTCAGTTCTAGGGGAGACCTACTAAGGCAGTCACATTTTTATTCTTCATTTTGTACGCGGTAAACAACATAGAGTTTGGCACTTTTATCTGACTTGTAGTCTATACTGAATTATACGCTACGTGACTGTTGAATCCGATTATCATTACAGCAAAACGTTCTGTAGTTAAAGGGTAATAATGTTTTAAATTGTACTAAGCAGTACTACTAACACCCGACAACTGAAGCTTCAAACAGCGGACGTAGATGGTGTTACGACTCTTAACGAAGTCATTCCATCTGGTGGCCTACTTATAAACTTCCTGATAACCCGCCCGTGTGGCTACCATACCCGGACTCTTCTACTCTTCTGAGTCTATGATGAATATTTTTAAATTATTGAAATATTTGTAAACCTAAGGAGTCATTAGTCCATAGAATTACAGACAACGTATGCTGTCTGAAACTAACTTTAGCCGCGGTGGAGTAGCCGAGCGGTCTAAAGCGTCTTGTTGCGGAGCGCGCGGTTGCTCGTCGTGGAGGTTCAAGTCCTCCCTGGGGCATGCGTGTATGTTTGTTTGTCCTTAGGTAAGTTTACCTAGGTTTAAGTAGTTTGTAAGCTACGGACTGATGACCACGCAGTTTGGTCCGATAGATTTACAAACCTTTGAACATTTTGCACTAACTTTAACACACACACACACACACCCATGCCCATGGGAGGACTAAAACCTCCGACCGGGAGCGTCAGTGCAATTCGTGAAAGGGAGCCTTAGGCCGCACAGCCATTTCCATTCGTCTTTTAAATTGTATTTGTGCTATAATGGTTGTGACGTTAAGGTAAGGTGGAGCATTATATTCGGTGCAGTACATTGCCTGCATCCTCTCAGAAATGTTTGTTTAGGCACTGAGTTTGCCATCCAAAGATTTGTATACCGGGAGTCGCATTGACCCCGAAAAATCGAAACAACGAAAACTACACATCCTACCCAAAAATGTCATAGACACAAAATGAATAAACTTGTCCTCAACAGATGCCCGCCGGCCAATGAGGGGTCAATTTTGGACATATTAAATAGGAACCCCATTCTTAGCCAAAAATATGAGATTACTCGACATATTATTATATTATTTTCCATTCGTGGTAGGCGAGCGCTGTATTCGTAAAAAAAAAGGAGTTCCGGTTGTTCTCGAGAAACTACACTTTATTCAGAATAATAACAACGATACCAGTGAGGTGCCTACCCTCTAAATTCAGTTGACAGTTCGTAAAGCAAAGTGAAATCCGACTGCACTGCGTTGCATTTTATTATGTGCCTTAGCGCATAGTATGGCCGCAGCAAGGATGCTTATTACTGTATTACACAGCCATGTAACACATACCACCGAAATGCAAATAAGTAGACAACTTTAATGGATGGGGTCGCCTGAGGTTTTCTCTTGAAACTGCTATGTAGTATGTATTCTCATGAGTCTACAAGGATTTTAAGTTGTTCGCAGTTGCATGGCTTGCCTTACATTACTGAAAATGTACGTATTATTGTACTCTTTAGCGTGTAATGTTTCGAAACGTATGCTAAGTCATATTTAACCGATTAGAGTGCCACGAATGGAAAATAATGGTGGCAAATTTGAATATGCAATTAAAAAAATTGTGGTTACTATTTACGATTTTAAAGGTGCCTTTTCCCTCAATGAGCCCAGAGTTGCGGTTTAATTTTTCAGGTCAGGTACATGTTCCCCTCCAAGCTATTCATTTTGTGTCTGAGACGTTTTTAGGTATGGTGCTTATTTTTTGACTTATTTCGATTTGTCAAGTTAATTGAGCCACCTTGTTTAATAAACCGTGTTGTATGGTGTAGCTTACAATCTACAAGTGTACTGCAAACTATCTACATCTTTCGGTTAGTTCTACGCGATCCATACTATCGTGACTTATTTACTTTTATCCAGAGCAAACACAATAACCTTTAAATGTTTTCATATGGTCGGTGAAAAATTAGCATTATTTTCAGGGGAGATTATGTTTTTGACGAGTAAGCGCCGAGGTATAGCATTTCATTCTAGTATCAGCTTCCACAAAGTGCGCTATTTCCAAATGGTTATGAAGCGCATTAATTCATCCCAGAGTTGAAACCGAAAATTCGATGTATTAAATGTCTGACTTCGTTATTTCTCTACTGAGGAACTTCTACTGAGGTGAGTAATATATTTTTATTCCGGACATTAGGACATTTTTACACGCAGCGCCTCTTCGCCAAGCAATCGCCCTGGGAACTCAAATGGTAGTTCGCTGTGGAATTACACGAAACAGTGTAATCTTATTTGCATCTAATTAAATGTCACTCCTAATTAAAATTCTGGTCTCATCGGTTCTCCCATTAAGTTCGAAGTACGAGCTGTGTCCAAATTCATTTGCACTCATATTCTGTATCATTCTGTTCGTACACCTACTCGCCGCGGTGGAGTAGCCGAGCGGTTGCCGGGCGCCGTGGCTCAGCGCGCCCGGTCAGAGGACTAAACGCTCTCTGTAATAAAAAAGCTGAGCCAAAGAACACTAGAACCAAAACGAACAAACAGGATCAGCGTCCGCAAGGACAAGAACTACCCATAGAGCAAAAAAAAAAAAAAAAGCGGTCTAAAGCGTCTCGCTGCGGAGCGCGCGGTTGCTCGCCGTGGAGGTTCGAGTCCTCCCTGGGGCATGGGTGTGTGTGTGTGTGTCTGTGGTGTCCTTAGGTTAGTTTACCTAGGTTTTAGTGCTTTGTAAGCTACGGACTGATGACCACACAGTTTGGTCCGATAGATTTACAAACATTTTTGTACACCTAGTCGTTCTAGAGTAAATGAAGATTACTTTCTACGTTTGAAAATATTTTTGCATTTCAAAATTTCAGGTTTAAGATTTAATGCTAGTGAATTCAGACGGATTTACACTTGTATCCATTCTGGAAGTGTGGAACCTGCGACTGTGTTGATTAAAGAAATCAGAAAATAACAGCAACCAGTCACTTTTTGTATGTATTTATTTCCACAACCGGTTTCGAACTGCCTGGCAGTTCATCATCAGGCGGTGTACATGGTTTAGAAGTTGCTTATAACATTGTGGAATACGTTTGGCTGTGGTGAGATAGAAAATTATTATGTGTGAGCTTTGTCATTGGCAATAAATTTTAATATTTGCAAGTTTAAATTGTAGTCTAAATAGCTACTTACAGTTGCTTCACATTTCTGATTGATGGTCTGTGAAATGTGAAGCAACTGTAAGTAGCTATTTATACTACAATTTAAACTTGCAAATATTAAAATTTAGTGCCAATGACAAAGCTCACACATAATAATTTTCTATCTCACCACAGCCAAACGTATTCCACAATGTTATAAGCAACTTCTAAACCATGTACACCGCCTGATGAACTGCCAGGCAGTTCGAAACCGGTTGTGGAAATAAATACATACAAAAGGTGACTGGTTGCTGTTATTTTCTGATTTCTTCAGACGGATTTGTTACTAACTAGTAGTTTCAAATTAACGCAACATGCGAAAATCAGACGAGCACGTCGTTCCCAGCTTACCCATACGTATGAAGACTTGTTTTGCTCCTCCGCTGTCTAGTTAGATGCTACAGTCGTGCTCGTTCTCGCGGCAGAGTTGTGATGACAATATTTGGAACGATCAGTATATTTGGCTCCAGCATTTCACCGACAACTCTTCGCCGCATTCGCATGGAGAATTCTGAAGGGCTACCTCGTGTGCAAATTTATTGCATGACAGACGGAGTTAATTTGCTTGCCCTGTGCAGTTAATTACCTCGTTTCTTGGTGTGTGCCTGTTACTCTATTGGCAGCACAGCGTGCTGGAGGCGGCGGCGGCGGCGGCGGCGACTCGTGGGCGTTGCGACTAAGCGGGGATCAGCGCAGCGTGGCGGTCGAGATAACAGCGCGCACTTAATCACGACACGATGCACATCGCTTCCGGGCCACCTCGTTATATCTGGCCGCACACCCGCACCTCGAACGTTGCCAGAGAACCTCCCGCATTACCTGGAATTGCCCTCTCACCTGCAAAGAGAGGATTAATGGAAACCTGCGCAAGCAACGTTGGCATCTGGCGTGCTTCCATTTACACATTTATCTCTTAACACTAGAACAACTAAAGTGGTGACGTTGGCCGTTCTAAAATTTTATATTTTAATGTTGACAGTATTCCTGTTTGGAAAACTTTAGAATTTTTCCTCAATTATTCACTTTTACGCGTAACGCACGCGTAACGCATGGTAGCATTTATAAATCCCCAGCTACGTATAATGTTTACGCGTCCCAACATGTACCTAACATCACGACGGTGGTCATTTTGACCATTTAAAATTATTACGTATCTACCACTTTTCAGAGTATTGTAAATGCTTATTTTTAATCCACATGTTTTTAAAGAGATAGTACAATGCATTTCGATAGATTTGGGCTAACGTTTCGTGACTCACTTGCTTAAAACAATTCGTTATATGTAAGTTCTACATCTATATCTACATCTACATAGATACTCTGCAAATCACATTTAAGTGCCTGGCAGAGGGTTCATTAACCACTTTCATAACTTTTCTCTACCGTTCCATTCTCTAATAGCGCGCGGGAAGAAAGAACACCTAAATCGTTCCGTTTTCGTTCTGATTTCTCTTATTTTATTGGGATGGTCATGTATCCCTAAGTAGGTGGGTGCTAGCAAAATATTTTCACATTCATAAGTAAAAGTCGGTGATTGAAACTTCGCAAACAGATCACGCCGCAGTGAATAACGTCTTTCTTTTAATGATTTCCACCCCAATTCGTGCAACATTTCCGTGACGCTTTCCCCCCCGTAACGTAATAAAACAAAACGAGCTGCCCTTCTCTGAACCTTCTCAATATCTTCCGTCAGTCCCACCTAGTGAGGGTCCCACAAGGGGCAACAGTACTCAAGGAGAGGACGCACAAGTGTGATGTAGGCAGTCTCTTTGGTGGAGCTGGTGCATCTTCGAAGCGTTCTGCCAATGAAACGTAACCTTTGATTCGCCTTCCCCACAATATTTTCTACGTGTTCTCTCCAGTCAAAGTTGTTCGTAATTGTAACTCCTGGGTATTTGGTAGAATTTACGACCTTAATGTTTGACTGATTTATCGCGTAATTGAAGTTCAGTGGATTTCTTTTAGTGGTCATGTGTATTACTTCACACTATTCTTTATTTAGTGTCAATTGCCAATTTTCGCACCAAGTAGAAATTTTGTCTAAATCGCTTTGCAGTTGCTTTTGATCCTCTGTTGACTTCATTAACCGATAAACGACAGCATCATCCGCGAACAGTCTAAGGGAGCTATTCAGATTGTCTCCTAAATCGTTTATAAACACGAGGAAGAGTAGGGGACTTATAACGCTTCCCTGTGGAACGCCAGATATCACTTCTGTTTTACTCGATGACTTACCGTCAATTACAACGAACTGTGTCCTTTCTGATAGGAAATCGTGAATCCAATCGCACAATTGGGAAGATATTCCATAAGCACGCAATTTCATTAGAAGCCGCTTGTGGGGTACAGTATCAAAAGACTTCCGGAAATCCAGAAATATGGAATCGATTTGAGATCCCTTGTTGATGGCACTTAACACTTCATGTGAATAAAGGGAAAGCTTTACGACATAAATATCGCATGCCTGTTATCACAAAACGGTGATCCACATCTGTTTTGAGGGAACAATTGCATGAAAATTTAATTTACCATTTATGCTTTGATATCATAAAAGAAAGATTCTCGAGTCAAAACTAAAACGTTTTTGTGTATCTAAGGTATGAAATTATTTTCTTATGCCTTCCTTCATAGTACAGCACCAAACATATGAGAGGCTTGAATAAATATTTCCACACAAAATTTTAGTAAAATTTTATTAGCAGTTGAAGTAAACATTAATATCGGTCAACGATTTCCCGCACCTAGAGAAAGAGAAATCTCTATCAAAAAATGAAACGTTTTCAGAATTCGTTTCATGAAGCGTAAGGCTATATCCATACGTAGCAGCAGGAATTTCGCAACGAGAACTTTTCAACAACTTGTAACCTTATTGTACTGAAGAGTAGGAATATAATATTTCAGATGCAGTGAACCGTTTGAGAAGGAAGATAACAATACAATGTCAGAGTCACTGGAAAGGTTTCAGTTCTAAAAAATTCATGCAGAATTTCAGTGCGAAAATATGATCTGAATTCATGCGAAAAGTTTGCAAAAATATACTTCCTACAGTTTCCAGTGAGACAATGGTAGCAGCGGTACCAGCGACGTATGAATGTAGACAGCAGTGTTGAGTGTAAAAGTAGAAGATCAATATGACTGTCCTGCGTGAGCCCTGTGATAAACCTGTCTCTTGAATATGCATGAAGGTAACTTAAACGTAGTGAATTGTTTGCGTTCAGGACTCAAGACTGTAAGAAAACACGACTGGATTTCCTGATCCATTCTGATACAAAACAAAATCAATTACAAATCTAACTATAAGCATAACCGAGCAGGATATTTGGGACTGGACTTCGATTCAGTAGGACGGCAATTCAAATCCGCTTGCGGTCACAAAGATTTAGGTTTTCCGTGATTTACCTAAATCGTTCCAGGCAAATGCATTGAAGTTTCCTTTCAAACGGAATGGCTGATGTCCTACCGCATCGTTAGAAGAAAATCCGAGTTTGTGTTCGGTCTCTAATAACCAAGGGGTTTGATAGAACGTGAAATCCAAACGTTCCTTTTTCTTTTTCTAGGCGTAATTGAGCACAGTGCAAAATGTCGTACTTGAAGTTCTTTCAGTAAACAAATATTTCTTACAACTAACAATCCGTTAGTAGAGAACAGCTCTTTATGCAGCTACTTCAGTCAAATCGACTTGAGTGGAATTTTAAGGTATATAAACGTCCGACTGGTCCAGTGTTAATGATTGAGTACAAAGCGTGGATCACAAGCGAAAGAAATCCCACAAAAGTGACAGCAAACATTATGATAATTATGACTGAATTTCTAATTGTTTAAAAAAGTTATATATACGTTTATTCCCATAAACATAGTGGTTTAATTAAGAGAGCAATTCTGCACGTTGATGGAGGTCCATAATCTTTAAAATAACATTTAATGCAACATCACGGCACTTTCTATTTTTAATTGAATGCTTATTGAACTAGATGTCATTGACAATTTACAATATAACTATTACTGTAATAATGATAATCCTAGTGAAATGCCGCGGCGGAGTAGCCAGGCGCATTGACACGCTATGCTCCGATACACGAGGGCGTTTCCCGTCGGGGGTTCGAATCCCTCCTCGGGCAAGGATGTTTGTGTCGTCTTTAGTATACGGTAGTTCATAAATGGTTTGTAAGTTTAGGGACTGATGACCCCGCAGTTAAGTCCCTTAAGCTTAACAAACATTTGAACGTTTCATAGTGGAATAGTAAACATATAATCATTTATATGCAGATACTGAAAATGAACGAGGACGGAGGGTGTTATTGGGTATGAACTGCCAATAACAACCATTCAAAAGGATACCATTCAACTACTCTACGAAGATGGATTACAAGAACTATGCTTTGCCGTCTTTCCACGAATAGTGTTTGTGATCGGATGTGCATTTCATTGATGCACAGTTACAGTCTATCGAATGGGTCATCCTCCTATATCCAAAGTAAATAAGTCACGTAACAAAACGAGTAGACCTGGATAAAGCCTTAAAATTTAAAGGAAAAAACTTTGTTTTGAAGCACAATGTACCGTGATTAGGTTCTTGTCCTCTCATTGCAAACTCACTTTCAACCGATACTGAAATATTACTCATCAGTGTATAATTCTAGCCATATATGACAGATGCAGGATATAGAGAAGACCTAGACGAGAATAGTATGGTTAGTTAAAGGAGATGTTAAGTAAACTTCAGTGACATACGATACACGAGAGATGTTCTGCAGCTCGGTATAGGCTTACGAAAGCGTACTTTTCTAGTAGAGTTGCCCAACATATTCGTACTAAGTATATTTTGATAAAGGACCATGAGGTCCCACACAGAGACATACTTTTTAGCGCAAACCATTCCCAAGTGTAACAG
The DNA here is from genome assembly GCA_026315105.1 of Locusta migratoria. Lineage (NCBI taxonomy): Eukaryota > Metazoa > Arthropoda > Insecta > Orthoptera > Acrididae > Locusta > Locusta migratoria. The sequence goes on along the minus strand of CM048755.1, from coordinate 549,766,351 downwards.
AGAAAGGAGGAAGTGATATTGACATACATTGCTTACTTCGGTAGACATCGTCTTGGCTCCCAGAATGAATATATATGCAGAAGTAAATGGTTTTACAATCCTTCAGCTACTTTCCGTAGATACCACAGCTACAAGTTAACAGCAGATTAATTCACCGCTTATGAGAATAAAGATTTAGGTGTTCGTTTTTCTCGGGCGCTATTTGATAATTGAAGGTAGAGATATACAAGGCGCGTCCAGAAAGTAAGTTCCGTTTGGTAATAAAATGAAATTGTACACAGATACAGAAGAAATTTTTATTGCACAAAATTCTATAACTCTTAAACTACTTTTCCACATAACTGCCAAAATTTTGCAGGCTTTTGTCAAGGCGTTGCACCAGGTTTCATACACCTTCTTCATAGAAATCTGCCGCCTGTGTCTTCGACCAGTTGGAAGCAGTTTCTTTCAGCTCATCGTCATTGGTGAAGTGATTTGGGGAAAGTCCATAGCGAGAGCACTAATTGTAAACCTACGGTTTTCCTGGATCTTGTCATCAATCGCGTGAACCAGTTGTTCTGTAACCAAAGGTTCGTTCTTCGTCGCGCACATCACTACGCCCGCCACTGAAGTGTCGGACCCATCTTCTCACCATTGAATCACTAATGCCGGCCGCGGTGGCCGAGGAGACTGAGGCGCTTCAGTCACGGTCTGCACGGCCACTACGGTCGGGGGTTCGAATCCCCCCTCGGGCATGGATATTTGTGACGTCCTAGTTCGTAAGTAGTTCATAAGTAGTTTGTAAGTTTAGGGACTGATGACCCCGTAGTTAAGTCCCATAAGATTTACAAACATTTGAACATTTTGAATCACTAATCGCATTGGTCCGTAAACATCGCAAATTTGCCGATAAATTCCACTTTTCTCTCATTCAGAAACTGAATCACCGACCTCATTTCACAGGCGGCGGGATTTTCAATCAACGCCGACATTTCAAACAAGCACAACAAAGCGTACGTAACTTACAGCAATCTCCAAATGACGCACGTTCTTATCCTTGATACACATCGTCTACAGCGAATGTGCGGAACTGCAATCGCAGCACTGCAGGGGAGATCAATTGAAACGGAACTTACTTTCTGGACGCGCCTCGTATTACGAAAGCGATTCTATGAACTCTCTGCCATGTACTTCAATGTGATTTGCAGAGTATTTATGTAGAAGTAAGTAGTTAAGGTAGCTTATGGAACTTAACTACAGGGTCATCAGTCCCTAAACTTAAAAACTACTTATGAACTAGCTAATACTAAGGACGGTAGAAATTTCCATGCCCGAGGGGGGATTCGAACCCCCGACCGTAGTGGCCGTGCAGACCATGACTGGCACGCTGGCCACCGAAGCGTTTCTAGCTGCTGAATCATAAACATGTACCCTTTTTAAAGCCCCTGATGACGTGGGTTTGTAAATCGAATGATTTCAAACTCCCTTACCGCTACACTCTTTACTCGCTACGTTTTCCCAACGCCAACAAGCGGCACACAGTCTCATTCAGCGCAGAGATAATAACAATTTGGCTATCAGCGTATTATAGAGGTCGCTTTCATCTGGTCTGAGGGCAACAATGAGCTAAAGAAGAGGAACAATAACATCAAAAACGACACTTTTCTGTTACATTAATGCATTTTATTGCGTGTTAGATTTTTCTGTAGCGATTTGCTGGGTATATATAGTATTATAAAAATTATTAAGAATAAAGGAGCTCAATACGGGCAGTGTCAATCATTCTGAAGCGTACCCACGAAGGCGAAATGTAGAACAACTCCAGTACTGTGAAAGCCGGTTAAAACCGATATTCTCTCACTTTCTAGCTACGTAGAAAACAGCAGACAGGCAGCAATTTACGCCTGAATAGCTACGTCTCTTGCAATCATTTGATATTGATACGTAATGTCTTCCACCTTATCAATCGTTAATACATCAAGTAGGTTCTTCACATTGCCTGAAACGGTACCTGCTGACTGTGATCCTAAACAAGGTAATCTGTAGGTTAGGTTTATATACCGTTCAAAAACGGTATACATAAGATGCAAGATGCAACGAATTAGATACTGCTGATACAGGCAATGTAACTAATATGGGCTAGAAAGGTACGAATGGTAAACTTGCTACTGATTACGCCTTACAGGAAACTCTAGGATCGTGTGTGATAATAGTCATTTCGATATCTTTTTAGTAATTTTTATAAATGTTATTTCGATCGGAAACTGTTCGGGGAACATCGTTACAAACAGAAATTTCGAACAGGGTGTCAACTGTGAAATATTGAGGTGTAATTTGCAACAGAAACGGTGGCGATTTCAGGCTTGGGCATTGCAGCGCTATCAGGCTTTTTTACACATCCAAGAAAACCGTCATTCAACAAATCTGGGGGCACGGCAGTGCCGCGGTCGAGTAGCCGAGCGGTCTAAGGTGCCTCGCTGCGGATCGCGCGGTTGCTTTCCGTCGGAGGTTCGAGTCGTCCATGTAACATTGTTGTGTGTTTTGTCATTAGGTTAGTTTACCTTAGTTTAAGTAGTTTGTAAGCTACGGACTGATGAACACGCTGTTTGGCCCGTTAGATTTACAAACATTTGAACATTTGCACGGCAGTGCCCCCGCTAAATCGAACGCGCACAGCCGTACTATCAATTTCTAGAAGCCGTTTACTGCACTTTCTGCCCCCTGTATCTTCGTTCTGGCTAAAGATATGAAATTTTGGTCACCAAGCGTATCTACTATAACTAGCTATATCTCTAAATTCTACTATTTTACACCTTACCAGTGCACGAAATATGGGCACTCGAAGAATTGCTACTTCTGTCACTCACCGATCATCAAAATTATAACGTATCTTTAGCGGACATATAAACGTCAAATTTCGTATTTAGATAGTGTTTAGCCTGAAGCGGAAGGAAAAATTAAAACATCTGTAAATATTAGACCTGTTTTCGAAAGTATTTTCGCTTGACGAAAGAGTACGGCATGTGCTGAATTGACGTGTCGGTAATAGTGACATGGTAAAGCGCTGGACGCACAGCGGAAAGATAGCAGGTTCGATTACCGGCGGGATGTATATCTCCTGTTTTCACTTCTCATTTTAACATTGCCGTCACATTTCGGCGATGTGAGGAGTCGTCAAAAATGACATTTGGTTCGAATTCCACCTTAAACCATATGTACAATCAGTGCACTGATGGATTCTTCTGTGTTCACATATGATCAACTGTACGTAATACTTCCAAGCGTGAAAAGTTGGGCGCATAACATCTAATGTATGTAGGCAAAGCTCCATAGTCCTCATCCGTTAAATTTAATCCACCTATACGCATTTACCGTCTAGGCTTAACAAAAAAGTTGTTACGTAACAGCGTCTGAGTAGCACTTAGTCTACATGAAGCCTACAAAATCTAAGGTCTACTACATTTAATGATGGATATCTAGTGTCTATTATGTAACTACACATAATTAAAGAAAATAAAGTATGATTAAACAAGAAAAAGTACAGTACAGGTTCGATAGTTCGAGGTGACCGGGAACGCCTCGAAGTATATAAAACTCGGACTATTGAAATTCATGTGGAAAAACGAATATATCTATGCTGAAAAGAATATAGATGTCCAATATGAACTGTGGTATCTGGGGCGCAGTTGCCCAAGTCGAGCATACCGCCGTTGAATCCTTCTGTAGAATCCACTGACGGCACTTTCTACCATGATGTATTTTCGTCGTGGATATAACTAGAATACCGAATATTCGGAGACGAAGAGCATCTACTATTACCAGCTATATTCCCAAATTATACTTTTCTATAACTTATAGTTTACTAAATATTGATAGTGTAAAATCGTTAATTCTGTTACTCGCCAGTCATCAAAATTCTAATGTACCTCTAGCACATACCGAATCTTAAAATTTTGAATTTACTTAGTTCTTACATGGTAATGGAAGGAAAAATTCAAACATTGCTAAATATCTAACATTTTCGAATGTTAAGGACACTTGGGTAATAAAATTTAATTGTAATATAGTGCTAATGGTGTTGCGGTAAAGCGCTGGATTCGCACGTAAGAGGTCCTAGATTCTATACCTAGTGGAGAAAAGTATTTTTATTTTAAAGATCTCAACTTGACGCTTGTGTGTCAAACATTATTCAAAAGATTACCTTCAATGTAGATAATATCAGACTGTGCAACATTTCTGTTTCTGAACTGCAAAATTCAGATGTTGCACAATGGAAAGTATTTAGGCATACAGAGACAGTGATATTTCGAGAATGTCACCGGCTAATGTGGCAAAATTTGTACATTGCAGTGGACACCATATAGACTTGAATTAAGGAAATTGTTCTCCTAAATTCTTTTGATCACTTAATGCAGACGTGAAAATCTAATAAACATCATCGCTGATGCTGGTACTGAAGTTACACATGGAACGTGCAGTTAATGTTTGTACCAATAGCTTTATGGACATCATAAAGAGTGGAAGATATGTATCAGGTAAAGGAACAGCAGACATAAAATTTCCGCACCGTATAGAATATTTAGCAGAAACGTTTGCTACGTCACTGGAAACCCTTCCAAAATGTCTTACAGAAAATTCTTTTATGTACTTAAGTAAACCTTTCTCAAAACTCTATTCCACACTTCAACACAGAGAAAAGAATCACAGATTCTGTATTAAGGGTGAAGGTGCAATATTGGCCTACAGACCTTCCTGAAATAGTTGTTATTTTGTAACTCACAGAAATGTGGGAAGTGAAGTACGGAACTAATGCAGCGTGCACTATACTGCAAGCTTACTAAATAATAACGAAAAAAATGAGCTTGTTATCCAAAAGCAGTGCAGCTGGAGCCCACGACTATAAAAATTAAAGAAATTCCTCTTTTATTTGAGTGATTAGAATTAACGGTCACATACGCAATTTTTTTCTCAAGATATATATTACTTTTATGGTGTAATTCCCTTAAGTTAGTATTTTACCATTCTAGGAGCGAGATTTATACAATTATATGAACCATATTCATAAAAAAAACAATTGTATACACTGAAGAACAATGATTCCTTTTTATAGATTAATGTAAGTGATATTGAATAACTATATGTTGTTTGAAATAAACCGATAATTCAGTAAATACCATGGAAAATAAAAACCACTACTTCCAGTTGCACATGACAACACCTTATCCACAACTTCTGTGTATTCTGAAGTTCATAAATTGATTCTAAACACAAGACTAATTTTTTGATATTTATGTATTGAAATGATGCACCACAGTCAGCAGTACGTGGAAATGATGGAAGAACTAAACATTAATAACATATGCGACTTTCTTGACTTCCAAAATATTGTTACATCAAAGCAAAAGAGACAGGGAATGAGTTTTAAGAACATCCGTGGATGATGTAGAAAAAGTGTTACCTAAGATGAAAAGAGGACTACCAACAAAAAGAAATGAAATCCCATCAAAAACAAAAAAAATATACAAAAATTCAAGTCTCATGATCAATTCCTTCCAATGTAAGAATTTGTGAGACCTAATGGAAATTTTAGTGTTCATGGAACCATTTATTTAACAACTTGTCATAGTTTGTTATCTGATTAGTGATCTAACAACATTAATAGCGACTTTATGAATGTAATACATCTTTATTTCTACAAGAAATATAATGACTTGGCATTTTCATGGCAGCATTAATAATCAAAATATTTTACCCATATGTGAGTATATTTCGTTTTAATGTAATTAAATTTGGTTATATATCAGAATATAAATTATTATTATTATGTCATTATATCGATGTACAATTGGCACATTATTTGATTTATACTTATGTCATTACCGAGGTAGGACTCGAACCTCTGGCGGGAGCGACATAACACTAATCTATATTCCTTTATGTAACCAAATGTAATCACTCAAGAATGATGTACTCGTGCATATGAATGAAGTATTTTCGATATATCTTATGTTGCCATGCGATGCAATTATTATAGAAATAAAGATGTATAACATTGATATAGTCGCTATAAATGTTGGCAGATAAAAAATTAGATAACAAATTATGACTATGTGTTGGATAAGTAGTTCCATGAACACTAACTAAGGTAACCGACTGGGTTTCCCATTAGATCTCACAACTTTTTACGGTAGAACGAATTCATCACGAGACTTACATTTTTGTACATTTAACGTGTTAAGATGGGATTAGTTTAACCATTTTGAGAATGACTATTGAGGGTACTCTCTCCACAGCCTAAAGGCTAATACGTGTGGACCGTAGCTAAACGACAAAGAAGAAAAAATCGCCGTCGTACCGTGCCAAAACTGAAACTCTTTCATTGAATAATTTTACGGAAATTCCATAACCTTTTAGAGAGAACTGCACTGCAAATTCAGTATGATTAAACCACGTAATGCGCGACTAAGGCCCCTGCTAACACCTTTACTTGTCCCTTACTGGCTTTTGAAGGCAGCGAAAGTCTGGAAGTGGTTTCCACGCCATTCAAAAACAGCAGCATTCAGGAGTTGGTGCTGCTTTACATTCCCGTCTGAAAGCATGAATAAACATGGCGGTATAAATACGGTGTATTTCTAGTGACATTATAATACTAAAACACGTTACCACGTCACGCATGAGCTGTCACACGCATTCTATTAGCTGCGGATCGCTACAAGAATTAAGCTCTAAGTTTTACAATTAACGTTACTTCCTTTTTGCAGTAATACGTACTGCATATGGAAACGTCCCCTAATAATGTGTTCGTGTTACTAATACATAATTCTTCAGTATATAAGGTAAATCATTCGCAATACATACCGAGAAGAACGCGGAACTGATGCCTTTTATCAATTTAAATAGGTTCATTTGTAGCTGTTACACCACACCTTCGATTGTCGTAATGGTAGGGAGGAGCGTGCTACAGCACTTTATTTGTACTTGGTGGTCGGATGGTGTAAATTCTTGCCCGACGTCCCCATTTATAATGTTCATTAGTTTCGTACTCAGCTTAGAGAAGAATACTGCTGTTACTTACCCACGTAATTGTCTAGTAGAGTAGATTACCCATTCAAATAGCTATTGTCTTCTTTTTTTTTGTCTTTTTATGCTGAATTGACACTTTTATTAAAGAGTGGTCAGATTCTCTTCCTGTCGCCACCTAGTCACCCTCTTAGAGGAAATAAATGTATTCCCACTATTTGCGTATTGTGTTACACATGTCAAAGTGAGCGTGATTTTCGAAGTGTCCGTGAATCGTCTGTCTGTGAGGTACGACTGAGTAACCATCCCCCGGCACTCTTATGATGTGGACAACCGAGTAGAAACCACCTTCAATCATTCCGGTCCACCGGCCCATGACGTTAATACTCTGTGGAGATTCGAACCGGGGCCTCCTAATGCCCTGTCCGAGGAAGCGGTCCATTAAATCGCGCAGCTAACAGGGTGGATTCTAACGACTGTTTTGTGAACACATTGTTAAACTTAAACTGTCTTAATGCAAGGTGCCTCATGTCATTCCCTTTATGGGAGGTATGAATATGTACTTATTTACAGTTTTCCAACAGATCATACAGTAGTATTTATTGTCGCTGGTTGTAGATATCTAGGACCAGAGTTGTATTATTGGATTGGTCGGTGACGGTTTTCACATGGAGACTGGGTTTCGGCGCTATCGTAATCATTTAAATGCATCGTCACAAAGACGTGTAAGTTGCTGATGTGCAGTTAAATTGAAAGAATGGAAGGAGACGGCCAAACAACTCGAGCTGGGGACTCCCTGCAAATAACGCAGAACACTGTAGCTCATCTACTAATGAAACGTAGCCTTTGGTTCACCTTCCCTAAAACATTTTCTATGTGTTCTTTCCCATTTAAGTTATTTCTAATTGTTATTCCTAGGTATTCAGTTGAATTGACGCCCTGTAGATTCGACAGTTTTATCGAGTAACTGAAGTGTAACGAATTTCTTTTAGTGGTCATATGGATGACTTCACACTTATTATTAATGGTCATTGATCAGGTCTCTTATCTACATCATTTTGTAGCTGTTTGTGATTTCCCGCCGCGCGGAAATGGCTGTGCGGTTGTAGAAACCATGTAGGGAACTGCTCGCCCGATCCCACCGGAGCTTCGAGACCTCCCTCGAGCGTAGTTGTGTATGTAGTCGTTATGTCATTTTAAAGCAGTTTCAAATTGTATAGACCGATGGCCACGGTAGTTTGCTTCCATACGTTTACGAGCATTACATTTGATTTGAATTGATAACCACTATCATCTCTCGTTTCCGTAAAAGCATGCTGCATATTTCACCTGATTTTGATCATTTTTTCAGGGACCTATTGGGTTGTCAGCGGTGTACAAGCCAGAGATATATATTACAGGCAATTGATAAATTCCAAGCTTTCATTTCACTTCCAATAATGCAGCATTCACAGCTTTGGCTCTTAATGCATAATTGTGGTAATAACAGGAACCGCTGTTTTAGATGATCCTATCAGAAGATTCTGAAACTAGATGGTTGTAGCAAGATGTCGTACTAGACACTCTCAGTGTACTATTTTCTTATAAATATGCTGACTTTCCTAATTAAGATTTCACAACTCCAAAAAGAAGTCAGTGTATGAAATTCCATCTTATGCGACAGAGTTCCAGATTGACTTTTTAGAATTCCTTTCTAGCTCACATGGAATATTGACAAGGTACAGAATGTTTGCTCTATAATAGGAAACCTAAATCTAACTGATTACTGATGATATATGTATAGTACATAATAAGAAATAGAACAGATAAAATACGTGACAAAAATCATTAAAAATTGCACATAGGCATTTTATTCGGGAGCAATGTATTTGTTGAGTTAATGTGTTTCTGGAGCCGTTTTAAAATTCGTAAATTTTGTTCCATTACTGTGGCTTGTTTCACACATTTGTGCTCCAACTATGGCTTTTATGTCCCAATGATATCTCATACCTAGATCGTGCCATGCATCTGCTTTAATGCTAAAAAAACATGATTAAGCTTTCGTCTACTATTCCCACTGTAAATATAGTTGACTTTTTTAAATATGATTGCGCCCATTTATACTATTATACTAATGGACTGTCTCTTTAGAGGCTTCTGCATTTTCATCGCGGTCTCAAACCACGCAACCGGCATCGCCTGACGCGTTTAATACTCCCCTCTCACTCTTCACGAATTTTGTGAAAGTAAATATTTTGTTATGAACAGGGCCTTATTGTGCGAACCGGTCATAAGGTCCAGAGAAATTTCCATTTCTCATATTAGAGTTACGATATCTTGATAGTCTGTAAAAATACCTGTCCTGGTTCTGTTGAGCAGATTGAATTTCTGGTTGAGTCTAAGAAGACCTGTCTGAGTCATCATAAACCGAATGGGTGGGGTAACACATTTTCCGGAAGACGAAAAGCGAATTTCATAAACCGTTTCTCGCTGTTATGTTTACATGTTAAAGCCCTACTCTGATTTGCTGGCCCACTTTGTCTAATATTTATACTTCTCTTCAATTTAAAAAAGTCACATTGTACATAGTAACCGAAAATTCTTAACTCGAGGATGCAACCTCACAAGACGAGTACGTTTTAAGAACGCTTGCGTTTACATGAGCACGAAAATTCTATCGGGGAACTGGGAAACCGATTTATAAACGTGAATTTCCTGCATCTATTTTGGAGTGTTTACATGACCGACTAAGAGCAAAATTGGGAAATCGGTTTACGAAATGCGCTTTCGGGAGCCCATGTAAAAGAAGTGAATGTTCAAATGTTTGTAAAGCTTATGGGACTCAACTGCGGGGTCATCAGTCCCTAAACTTACCAACTACTTATAAAACAGGTTATACTAAAGACGGTACAAACGTCAATGCAAGAGGGGGGATTCGAACCCCCGACGGGGAACAGCCTCGCGCATCGGAGCACAGCACCTCAATGCGCTCCGCCGCTCCGCCGCGACGAATGTAAAGTAACCTATGTCCACTGCATAGCGTAGGCTGTTATCCCCATAACCATGCCAACTGCTCGACAGGAAGCTGGCGCTCTTTGCCAACAGGACAATGGACGTGCATCTACTGCTTGCATGACGCAACAAGCTCTTCATGGTGAACAACGGCTGGTAAAAAAGGTATCCCGCCAACTGAAAATATAAGCGACACGATAAAGAAGGATTTTATACGTTTTTCCATGTCTGCAATACTACCATCCAGCAGCAAGAAAAGTCACATGATGTTTGAGATAATGAGTCGGAGGATGCCATTCGGCTCCTCTATGATCGTTTAAATGAAAGAATATACGCTTTTGTTGCCGCCAGAGATGGTATACAATGTAATGCTGCGACTGTTTTGTCATCCTTTACAGTTTTAGGTACTACAGGTAGTCTGAATTAGTTACCATATAAAGTACTCCTACAATGATGAACTAACAGCCACCCCATATATCAAAAAATTACCTTCTCCTTGAGGATGTTTCATTTCTTTCATCCTTGTGCTTTATTTTATGACACCCAAAAAGCACTCAGAGGTGTTTTAAGAACTATTTCTTTTGTAATTCGCAGGTTTGCAGCAGATGTCAAAACTCAATAAGTCCACGCTGGATACATGTTGATTTGGTCTGGAGTCAATCACATTTTGTGTTGCTGTGTTTGTGGTCAAGCTTTATAATTTGCGATTTAATTTGGTTACGCATAGTGCTAAAATCAATGGAAAAATCTGAAATAACGCGAGAAGAAAGTCTATAACCCTGTTTCTCATTGATTATCACACTTGCGTCATTAGCATTTTCATGATACTCCATAATTTGGTTGAAAGTCGGCATCCCTTTTAAATTAAATAGCAGCCTTCTCAGTAAGGACGAACCGTCAAGTGCACTGAATAATGGATACATGATATTTGCTCAGAATAACTAACTTCATTGAATTTACTTCATTACATATTCATTAGTTTCTACAAGCAATATGTGTGCTAGAAGTGTTTATGTTAGCGACGTAATACTTATTTAATAGCAATTTCTCCATCCCTTTAATTATAAATATATTATTAACACTGTTTTAAACCTCGCTGACACTGAAGGAAGCCACGCGCGCGGAATGGCTGCGTGGTCTAAGGCGTCACGCTACGGACTGGGCAGCCATTCCCGCCCAAGTTTCAAGTATTCCTTCGGGCAAGGGTGTGTGTATTGTCCTTGGTGTAAGTTAAAGTAGGTTTAGAAAGATTTCAACATTTGAACACTGAAAAAATCATCAAAGACTAAATTTCATTCACCGACCTTAGCTACATGTGTAATGCCTAGAATAATATAACGTCATATTTGTTAAAGAACATCCTGCAACGGCATTCGAGAGCCTGATGAGTTTCAGCAGATGGCTCTGTATTTCTGTGTATGGTGAGCTTTGTTGTCACCATCATCATTAGAGATGTTCCGTGTTCAGCCTTGAATATAGTCGCCCCAATAAAATTCCTTCATGATCCTCTATATTGTGACCTTGTCGTCTTTTGTTGTTTCATTATTTCTGCCATTATTTGAGTACTCGTCCTGGCCTAATTGTCATAAAAGGTACTGGTGCTAGAGCCGGTCAAAACGGCCGCCACCCCCGCTCGTTTCCCGCCGCGCTCGCGGCTCTCTCTTGACGGCTGACGGCGGGTAGAGGGGCAGCGATGACGTCACACTGTCGAGAGCGTGGCCGGCGAGAAAGACAGGCCTCAGCGCGCACCTCATGCCACGTAAGCAAGGTAGTTCCGAGCCGGCGCGATCGTTAGTCGATTGGCCGGCCGCTGGGGCACACCCCACTTGTCAAATTCAAATTGCACGTTATTTTCGCGATCTTCACAATCAGCCATTACTTACAAGTACGTAGATACAGCAAATAGAAGAACAGCGGACGCGAAGAAACGCCGCCGGCCGCAGCGAGGAAGCACTTGTAAACACTGCCCGGAGCCGATGTGGCAGACGGACCGTCGTGGCCGTGCAGACCTTGACTGGAGCGCCTTAGTCCCCGCGGCCACCGCGGCCGGCATTACAGCGGTACCCTCACGTCTGAGATTAAGTTAAGAATGAGTTAACTAAAAGTCAATACGGAACAGTGTCATTAAAATGACGTAGTTACCTCCTGATAAGAAAGTGGCTACGGGCGTACGTGAGGTGTACCGGTTTCATATGCATCATGCTGTACTATACTTCAGCTCACCTCCACGTTGACATAATTCTACACAGCTCTCAGATTATTATTGTTATTATAATTACTGTTACTTTTTTTAGGGACTGTCTGATGGGATGGTACTTTCATTTCGATTGACACAGATTTAGTTTAGCCTCAGACACTGCAAGATAGGCAGTAAAGGATAGAAGCGTGTCTCACGTTTTTTCTTTCTTTTTCCTTCTTGGTTGGCTTGTCCCCAGCAATAAGGAATCCCCACCCACAGTCAGCAGAAGATCGAAGGAAATACGGAAGTTACCAAAACTGGTTCATTGCCGTCTTCTTCGAGCCACCTAACAGTTAATTGATTTTCTTATCGTATATATTAAAAGAATCTACGAAAACTAAAGTTACTAGTACTAGGCCATACCTAAATACCTGCCCGATTTCCTTCATATTTGTTTTAAACGAAAGATATTAATCCACAGATTTGTCATCAAGTATCAGAATTTACACAACTCTCGCTTTTCTTTTTCTATACTCAAACGCGATTTTCTTCGGTATATTTCTTATGGGGATGTCCTTGCTGTATACTAAAGTCAGTCGGTCAGGCCGTTCTATCCGACTTTAAACGGAAGGTATTAATTCGCAGATTTGTCATTAAGTTTCCGAATTAACTTATGAGCCTCCATCCTTTATTTTTATTCAAATGCGGTATTCAAAAAAATTCAAATGTTTGTTAAGCTTATGGGACTTAACTACCGGGTCATCAGTCCCTAAACTTACAAACTACTTATGAACTACCTTATACTAAAGACGGTACAAATATCCATGCCCCAGGGGTGATTCGAACCCCCGACCGTAGTGGCCGTGCAGACCATGACTGAAGCGCCACAGTCTCCTCGGCCACCGCGGCCGGCCAAATGCGGTATCCTTCTGTCCTTGCATTGAATATTTTAAACGGTTTGTTTTACGATATCTTCGGTTCTAATTAAGGTGCGCAGTTCTTTTTGACCTAACAACATTCAGCGGATCAAGCTCTTTCATTTGCGATTTTCAACACTTACATTGATTGATTTTGAAGAAAGCTATGCATGAACATTCAATTTCACTTTTCCCCAACTTTTTTTCTCTCTCCACTAACGGTGCGAAGTATTCGTATGGGTCCTCTAGTTTTAATACCATTGCTCTGACAATGTAGTGACTCGTCGAGTTTTAAGCACATAAGAAACAGGTGGTAATGGATCGTCCCATAAAGTTCCACTGACGTTTAGAGGAGTTTTTCCTTATGAGAACAGATATTTTTTTTTTTAATTCATTTTACAAAATTAGTAATAATAAAAGAAAAAATAAACAAAATGTCGTCGGCTCGGTGTGAGCCGGCTGAAGCGGAGTCCTCTCGGCCCGTCCGGCAGTGTCAACAGTACCATTAAAAACAATGTGTTTCATCTCCCGGCTCGGCTCGGCCCGGCTCGGCTCAGCTCGTCCCGGCTGGCAGTGTGAACACGGCCTAACGAGTCAAGAAGTAGGCAAAGGGAACAGGCAAATGATGCCAAAGATAATGAGGACACTGATTATGGTGCAGGCTACTTCTAACCACTTTTTGGGGACAAATCTGTAAGTTTTCCCTAGAATAAACATGTTGTAAAACTTAATGTCTCATTTTTTCAAAACAATAAATTCCGAAACATGTGCCGCGTTTTCTCAGAAACTTTAATGGAAATATCATAGATTGTAAACAACACTGCATTACAGCTATGGAACCGCAGTCATTTTGATTGCACCAGTTTTTCACAAAAAAATTAATGCACGACATTTAAATTACTAAGTATACTATAAATTACAATACCACAACGATTTCGGTTCAGTGACTGCACAAATATCATTAAATTTTCAATGAAAGTTTCAGACAGTTCTGTTCGCAGTTTCTGAGAAACTGGGACATGAATTTGCTTAATTTACCATTGTCGGTACAGGGCCTACTGTCTCACCTTAACTTCATAACTGAACTAGGCTAGATTCTTCTGGCTCATCGTCTGGCTGCTGCTCGTGGGACCGGTGACCGACTGACTTGGACCGAACAGCAAGTGCGGCTGCTTAAGTCAGCGATATAGAGGGCGCCGCTCTCCGCGGCGACCGTAGGCGTGGACGTATGGCGGCGCCTGCTAAACTTCGTTCTCTAGTAGCTGCGCTGGCCAGTGCGCAGTCGATACGATAGGACTGCACACACTTTTTCTCCTCTACCCCCCCCCCCCTTCCCAACGAAGTCACGCGCCGTTGTCCTGTAGAGTGCATTATTACGACAGCAAAGGTATGAAGCTGGAGGTATTGAGGAGCCGGGAGTCGCTACTGAAACGCCGCAGAGCCCCGGGCCACGCCCCTACGTTTATCCTGCGCTCCAAGGGACACATCGGTCAGGAAACCCTAGGAAAGGCGTACGTCGGCTTCCTGGCGTTAAGGATGGGCGCTCCCGGCGACGTCGACGAAAATTGTGCCTTTGATGGCGCAGGGACCACTGGCGAAACTGGTACGAGACGCAGTCGAAGACATGGACATCACAAACGGTTAGTTGCTGAAAGAGGCTACAACAATAAGCCAACGAGTGTTCCTAAATTGTCCCGCGATATCAGCATGTGCTCGTTGACATGAAAACTGAGACTTCATCAAAGGTGCAAATTTTTGTAGCTGTAAGGCCTGATTGCCTACACAAGCCAGACACTCTCACGTCATCTGTTTAATGGGTCATACATGCCTAGATAATAATAGTGTCAACGCGCTAACTGTCTTGTACGCACTATTCCCCATGTCCTCGATAAAGTAATCGCAATACATCTTATTTCAACACTTTTCGAATAAACGCACAAATAATCGCGCACAAGAGAATTCGAATAGTGGTTCAGAGAACGGGGCGAATCATTCCGGATATAATGCAATAGGTTTCATTTCTGTGGTCTATGCACTCATCCTTCAGTCGAGGGAAAGAATATGAAACACTTCAGTGTCCTGCACGTCAACGTGACAACACGACACTTCGGTGGAATAACATTCTGAATAAGGTGACTGTAATTTTTATTTATTTGTATTTGTACCTTCGTCTCTAAGGGCATGAGGGACGGCCAGTGCCTGAGAAAAGCGTTGATTGCGCTTTGTCCATTGTCACATGTGTTGTGAAATTATTTGCCTTGCCTAGACTTTGGGAAGCCAAATTGGTAAAATCAACTGAGAAACTCTGTATTTAGGCTTTAAAGCAGAAAGAAAAATCACTTTGTCCTGAATGCGAAGGTCAAACAAATCAAAACAATCTAAACTAAAAATATTATCACAGTCTCGCACATGTGTAATTGTAAATGGCACTGTCCTGATGTTTCCTAGGAGTTGAATGGTTTAACCATTGTACTTTGTACATTGCCTACTAGATTTTGTCAATCGTAGTGAGTATAACAGTATACAAGAGGCACAATTGAACGAAGTAACAGATGCGCCAGTGTCTAACTGAAGACATACGTGACACCCAGTAATGTCCAATGTCAAATAGTGTTTATTGGATTATCTTTGCACTGCACTGGGGAGGCAAGAAGGAACAACCTGTCCGCCTACATCACCAGGCTTGGCCGTCGGTTTCAAAAGTAAGTGTACACAGTAGTTGCTCGATGTCTACGCGAAAGAGCGACGTTAGAATTTTGGGTCTGTTGCAATCACACTAATTGCACATGTCCAGACCGCCCACAAGAAAAGCGAGTGGCGTTACGCGAAAGGCAGTTCTGTCTGTTGTATTTGAAAAAACGGCGGGGGTAGGATTTCACTCGCGGTGAGTCTTGTTTACGCATTGCGCGGTGCGTCGGTTGTGTCCCACGCACCGGCCGGCCACTCTGCAGTACTGCAGGCGGGAGTAAACAAGAGCAGCCGACAGGAGCTGCAAATGTTCAAATGTTTGTAAATCTATCGCACCAAACTGCGTGGTCATCACTCCGTAGCTTACAAACTACTTAAACCTAGGTAAACTAAGCTAAGGACAAACACACACACCCATGCCCCAGGGAGGACTCGAACCTCCACGGCGAGCAACCGCGCTCTCCGCAGCGAGACGCTTTAGACCGCTCGGCTACTCCACCGCGGCCAGGAGCTGCCTCAAAGTAACTGCTCAGCTGTCACACGATTCATGATGTTCCATAATTTTCATACTCGTTGCAAGGCCCAACGGAGCTGCCAAGCGCATTCAGCCGCTATGCTCCGATGCCCTCCCCGTCGGGGATTCTAAGGCCAGGCGCGCACAAGCGATTTTCCGTCGCGCGATTTATTTGTCGCAAGAATGGAACACGGTGGCTCGAATATGAGCGCGCGCACGTGCGACAAAAAAGTAGCGGCGATTCAAAAAACGCAACCGGCCCTATTTCACGCGCGACGCGATTGTCGCAGGTGTGGAATGAATCACAGGCAACGGCACGGGGCCGCGCGCACTGGCGACGCGATTTCTCGGTCGCTCCCGCTGTGTTGCATACGAGAAGTTCAGTGCGCCAGCAGCATGTCTGACAACGAGAGTTGTGCTACGGATGACATTGTAGATTGTGTTGTCGATTCAGAAAGACTACTTACAGAAGTAGAAAAGCGAACAGCTCTCTGCAACAGGAAATTAAAAGAATGTACAGTGATCGCAATTGGAAAGAGAAACTATGGGGAGATGTATGCTGCAGTCTAATTGGGGACTGGACTGAACTGTCTGGACAAGAAAAGAGTAGAATAACAAAGATATTTCATGTTTCACTTATTTTATTCATTCATGTAGACATCACAATTATAACAGTTTAAATTTTTTCATATTGCCAAGGTACTGATACTTGTGGAGTCACAAAGTAGTTTGCCAAATAATCCCTTATCTGCATACCACACGCATCAGCCTTCATTCCTACAGGCTCACAGCTTTGCAGAAGGCATTCTTGCGATTTTATTGATTTATATTATCTGTAGTATAAAATGATAACAACAATTGTCGAATGAAATGATTTTCTTTATGTATCTGATCAATAATGTAAAAGGGAAATAAAAACTATTGAATGAAATAAAGTGTGCTACCCTCAAAGTTACAGGTAAGCGCTCCTCAGGTGTTACACGCTTGCTCCACGTCGTAACTTGTTTTGTTACATTCGGTCCTACTGCTTGAAGCAGTGTATCAAAACTATCCTTACTCATTCCATAGTATTTAAAGCATTTATTTCGGTGGTTTTGTAACTCTTCGTGTAATTTGTAAAACTGGCCTTACACTAGCCTTTGACTTACAATCGGATGTCCGCAGTAACGACATTTTCCCTGTTTTCTCGCTCTTCTTCGTAGTAAAAGCGCCACTAAACAAGCTGTTTAGATGAAATCCACGCTAGTACTGAGAGTAGTTGCGATTTTCCTGTCGCTGTGTGCGCACCACAATGTACTGCCGCGACAGCGACTTTTTGGCGCCGCGACTGAATAATCGCCTGTGCGCGGCTAGCCTAATCACCCCCTCGGGCATGGCTGTTTGTACTGTCTTTAGTATAATTTAGTTTCTAAGTAGTTTGTAAGTTTAGGGACTAATGACCCCGCAGTTAAGTCCCCTAAGCTTAAAAAATATTTGAACATTTTGCACATGTTGCAAGGTCGGATCTGAATGTTTGACAATCAACTCATATATACGACTTTCCAGTGCGTTGTATGGTAGCCGAGCGGTCTAAAGCGTCTCGCTGCGGAGCGCGCGGTTGCTCGCCGAGGAGGTTCGAGTCCTCCCTGGGGCATGGGTGTGTGTGTTGTCCTTAGGTTAGTTTACCTAGGTTTAAGTAGTTTGTAAGCTACGGACTGATGACCACGCAGTTTGGTCAGATATATTTACAAACATTTAAACATTTTTGCGTTGTATGTAATTACATCCCGTATCATAGTGTCTTCGTAATACTGGTCGCAAACACACTGACACCGGCAATATCCAGTTAGGCCCTGAAATCCCGTGAACCGCTGATTATATAACTGTTCCATCTTCTTATGCAAACGAAAAAACCTTACAGCCACGAACCGGTACTGGAACTTGACCCTCATAGTATTTAGTAACGTCAGTAATTAATTCAACAAACAAATGGAACTACGAACTCGAAATCGGAGATGCGCGAGCCTATATACCTTTGGCAAGCGGAAGTGGCCGTGCGTTCGAAGACGCCTTGCTGTGGAGTGTGCGCTAGCTCTCCGTCGGAGGTACGAGTCCTCCCTTGGGCCAGGGTGTGTATGTTATCCTTAGTGTAAATTAGTTTAAGTAGTTTCTATGTCTTCGGACTGATGACCACTGCAGTTTGGTTCCATTGCTTTACAAAGATTCGAATTTTGCAAAGCGATGTGCCAGCAATAAGAAAAGAATAATTTCGTTTCACAGTTCCTTGCATTTGTCGTTTGACGTAATGCACTTGAAACTGTGGTTACCTATGTGTCAATCTCATACAGAGACTGAAGACGTCCTATTTTGTATCACAAGAAGTTACGAAAGCAACTGTAATCTTTTCGGAACCTCCAAATTCTTCCGTAGTTTTTAAACAGAAATTTAATACACCACCTATAAATGTAATAGGACCACTCGACAATTCTTTCTGAGCTATATTTCCTAAACCATCAACTCCAGGTTTAACTTGCAACGTTTCAATTGCCTTATACACTGGTGGACATGAACGCCTTCTGCCCCCACTAACGCGGCACGCTCTCTGTATACATCAATGCTGTTGCCCATCCAAATGCACGACTGACGCCGTCGTCTACCAACATCAAACACATGGAGCGCCTATCGCTTACGCAACTGCCGCTCCAAGCGCCTTATCGCTTCCAGCCACTTAATATTTCAGCGGCCGTGCCTACAAAAACTAGAGCGGGGCCCGCGACTGCCCCATCACTTTTCCCCGCTTCCACTCCAGCGCCAGCAGCACCACTGCAGTTCACAGAGAGAGCCTCACACACAGTGCATCACAGAAGCCCCTAAGAGACAAGAAGAATCGCTTCTCGCCTTTTGGCAAAATCAGTGTGTAGTATTTTTAATAGATAAGGATTCAAGGAAACTATAAATACCTTTGTTACGAATTATAATAAACAGTTACATCTCCTTCCATTAAATTTATCCTCCAAATATGAGCAACAGAATTGAAGGCTACAGAGAGCATGCCGCATTAATGGAGATGAAGGCGATCGCGTCTGCCTGTCTATAAGGTAATTGATACACTAGATGTTACATCTGGAGTTAACCGTTTAAGAAGTACAGCTCAGAAAAAGTTGTTGAGTGGTCCTATTACGTTTGTAGATGGTATATTTCATTTTAGTGCAAAACTACTGAGGGTTCTGGATGCCTTACAGTCGCTTTTGTGAGGACGGCTGATCCAAAAAAATGGAGGCCTTGAGACTTTCTCAGAGAAATGCATATAGAACATGGAGTATTGAAGAGTTACTTATCACAGATTATGGTACTTCATACAGTTACACAAATAAACCATTGTGTCTGAGCGCGAGGATAAGAAGAAAGGTCTCTGTTGATAAGTTTGTTGTTGTTGTGGTCTTCAGCCCGCAGATTGGTTAGCAGCATCTGTCTACGCTATCCTGTCCTGTCCAAGCCTCTCATCTGAGAATACGTACGGCAACCTACATCATTTGAATCTGGTTACTGTATTTGTCCCTCGGTCTCCCTCTACGATGTTTACCCCACACTTCCTTCTAATGCTAAGTTGACTACTGCTTACCGCGGCGGACTGGCCAAGCGCATTGAGACGCTATGTTCCGATGCGCGAGGCTGTCACTCTTCGGGGGCTCGAATCCCCCCTCGGACATGGATGTTTGTACTGTCTTTAGTATACGTTAGTTTATAAGTAGTTTGTAAGTCTAGGGACTGATGACCCCACATTTAAGTCCCATAAGCTTAACAAATACACAAACTTGACGATTCCTTGACGTGTCAGAATGTGTCCCACGAACCTATCAAATGTTTGTATAGTCTATGGGACTTAACTACGGGGTCATCAGTCCCTAAAGTTACAAACTACTTATGAACTACTTACGAACTAGGACGGCACAAATATCCATGCCCGAGGGGGAATTCGAACCCCCGACCGTAGTGGCCGTGCAGACCGTGACTGGAACGCCTCAGTCTCCTCGGCCACGGCGGCCGGCCAACCTATCCCTTCTTTTAGTCAGGATATGCCAAAAACTCTTTTTATCCCAAATTCTGTTGAGCACCTCATTAGTTACGTGATCTACCTATCTAAATCTTCATCATTCGTCTGTAGCACCACATTTCGAAAGCTTGAATATTTTTTTCTTTGTCTGAACTCCTTATCATAAACGTTTCACTCCCATACAATCCTACACTCCAGACAAATGCCTTCAGAAAAGGCTTCATAACTTTTAAGCTAATATTTAATTTCATAAAAATTCGCTTCTTCAGAAACGCTTTACTTCCTATAGCCATTCTGCATTTTATATCTTCTTTAATTCGGCCATCAGAAATTATCTTGCTACCGAAATAACAAAACTAAATGTTCAAATGTTCAAATTTTGTAAATCGCGCGCTCCACAGCGAGGCGCGTTAGACCGCTCGGTTACTCCACCGCGGCTAATAAAACTCATCTACTACTTTTATCGTCTCATTACCTAATCCAATTCCTTCAGAATCGCATGATTTTATGACACTACATTCCATTACCCTCGTTTTACTCTTGTTAATGTTCACCTTATGTCTTTCCTTCAAGACACTGTTAATTCAGTTCTCTTCCAGGTACTTTCCTGACAGAATTAATATGTCGTCATCAAACCGCAAGGTTTTTATTCCCTCTCCCTGGACATTAATTTCCTCTCCAAATTTCTCCTTGCATTCCTTCACAGCTTTCTCAAAGTATAGATTGATCAACATTGGGGAAAAACTACAACACTTTCTCACTCTCTTCGCAACCACTGAGACCCTTTCATGTCCCTCCACACAAACAATTGTGTCTGATTTTTGTACAGGTCGAATATAGCTCTTCGCTCCCTATATTTTACCCATGGTACCTTCAGAATCTGAAAAAGTGTATTCCAGTCACTATTGTCAAAAGCTTTCTCCAGGTCCACAAATGCTAAAAACGCAAAAATTCCATTTCTTTAATCTATCGTCTAAGATACGTCTTAATGTGACTATTGCCTCGTGTGTTACTACATTTGTTCTAAATCCAAATTGATCTTCCCCAAGTTCGGATTGCACCAGTATTGCCGTTCGTCTGTAAATAATTCGTGTTAGTATTTTGAAACAATGACTTACTAAACTGAGAGTTCTGTAAATTTCACATTTGTCTGCACTTGCATACTTTAGAACTGGAATTACTATATTCTTCTTGAAGTCGGAGGGTATTTCCCCTGTCTCATACATCCATCTTGCATACCAGGTGAAACAATGTCTTTATGACTGGCTCTCCTAACGATGATTGCAGTTCAGACGGAACATCATCAGCTCCATGGGGCATTTGTGCTCTTTCAAATTTTTCTCGCAGCATAGTATCTCCTGTCTCATATTCCTCTACTTCGTCTTCCATTTCTAGAATACTGCCTTTTAGTTTATTTCCTTTGTACAGGCCTTCTATATATATCTTCCATCTTTAAGCTTTCTCTTCTTTGCTTAGTACTGGTTTTCCATCTGAGTTCTTGATATTCATACCGCCGCTTGGCCTCTTTAAGCTTTCTCTTCTTTGCTTAGTACTGGTTTTCCATCTGAGATCTTGATATTCATACCGCCGCTGGGCCTCCCGCGTCAGGGATTCAAATACCCCTCGGGCATGGATGTGTGTGTTGTCCTTAGGTTAGGTTAACTTAGTTTAAGTAGTTTATAAGTCTAGGGACTGATGACCAGAGTAGTTTGGTCCCATAAGAATTACAAACATTTGAACTTCTTTTTTATTCATACCGCTGCTTTTCTTGTCTCCAAATTTCTCTATTATTTTCCTATTTGCGGTATCTATCTTTCCATTACTTTTTTCTACGGTCTTGCATTTCTCCTCAAGCCACTCGTGCTTAGCCAGTATGCACTTCCTGACAACCTCATTTTTCAGACGTCTGTACTCACTTTTGCCTGCATCACTTGATTCACTTTTATATTTTCTCCTCTCATCTATTAAATCCTGTATATCCTTTGCTATCCAGGGATTTCTATTAGGTCTGGTCCTTCTGCCTATATGATCCTTTGCTGCTATCACTACTCTATCTCTCAGAGCCACCCATTCTTCTTCTACTTAATTAATTTCTTCTGTTTCAGCTACTCATAGCCTTATGCTCCTTCTGAAACTCTCAACAACCTCTGATTCCTTCAATCTGTCCAGATTTCGCCTCCTTAATATCTCCTTTTTCCAGTCTCTTAAGTTTCAATCTACAGTTCATAACCAATAAGTTATGGTCAGAGTCTATATCTGACCCTGGATATGTCTTACTACCGAGTTCCAGTCCCCCTTCACAATTAAGTTTTCTTCTCCTTTCACGGTCCGAATAATTTCTTTCATCTTCCCATGCAGTTATTCGACTTCCTCATACAGTTATTCGTCGTCCTCATCATCGGCAGTGCTAGTTGGCATATAAATGTGTACTAATGTGGTCAGTGTTGGCTTTGTGTCTGTCTACGATAATGCGTTCACTATGGTGTTCATAGTAACTTACCTGCATCCCTATTTTCTTATTTATTATCAGACCAGCTCCTACGTTACCATCAACTTACTCTGTATTTAGAATCCTGTACTCACCAAGTCAAAAATCCTGTTCATCCTGCCACCGAACTTCACTATCCCCACCATATGTAACTTTAACATATCAATTTCTCTTTTCATATTTTCTAACTTACCTTCCTTGAGGGATAGAACATTCCACGCTCCGAACCGTAAAATGATAGTGTTGCCTATCCTGATAAGAAACATACGAAACCTACCACCGTCGTACCTTAACAAAAGATCTTGTGGAGAACATGAAAAATTTCTGGTCCTGTGTAAAATCGGAAAGCGAATCAAAGACCTCTGTCGAGTTGATCGTTGATAGTTCTCGAGTGAAGATAGAAGACAGTAAAATGAAGGCCCGCAGGACCATGCAAACATACCTTTATTTGATGGTCGCACTAAATCCTAAATGGAGGACATAGTAGTAGACGTAGTCGGTTTAGAGAGAGAGCTGAGAGTGTTGAAAACAAGCGAATCTCCAGGTGCAGATTGGGTACTAGTTCTGTTTTACAAAGAGAAATCTGCGGCATTGTCGCCTTACTTATCTTTTATTTATCGCGAAATATTGATCCAGTGCAAAGTGCCAAGCGATCGGAAAAAGGCGCAGGTAACTCCCGTGTATATGAAAGGCCACAGAACGGACCCACATTGTTACAGACTAATGTGATTAACATCGGTTTGCTGTAGAATTCATGAACATATTCCAGTTCTAATACAATAAATTTCCGTGAGATGGAAAAGCTTCCGCCTATGATCTACCACGGATTTAGGAAGCATCAATCTTGCGAAACTCAGTTGCTCTTTTCTCTCATAACATCTTGCGAGCTATGGATGAAGGGAAACAGGCACATTGCATATTTCTCGATTTTCGAGAGGCGTTTGACACGATACCACAATGCAGACTTCTAACGAAGGTACGAGCATATGGAATAAGTATCAAAATATGTAAGTGGCTCGAAGACTACTTAAGTAACAGAATCCAGTTCGTTGACCTCAATGGCCAGTGTTCATCAGAAACTAGAGTATCTGATGGAAAGAGTGAGCTGCAACCTGCAGCTGTTTGCTGGTGATGCTGTGGAGTGCATGTAGGTTTCGTCATTTAATGACAATGGTTTGAGGAATGGCATCTAGCTCTAAATGTAAAAAACATGTAATGTGACGCAGATGAACAGGACAAACTATCGAGTAATGTACAAATACAGAATTAGTAGAGTCAATGAAATATCCGGGGCGTATCGCAGCACACCGATATGACATGGAACGAACATCGTGGGGAAGGCGGATTGGTGACTTCGGTTAATTTGGAGAATTTTAGAAAGATGTGATTCGTCTGTAAAGGAGTCGCACATAAAACTCTTGCACCACCCCGTCTTGAGTATTGTACAAGTGTTTGATAACCCCATCAGATCGGTCTAAAGGCAGACATAAAAGCAATTCAGATAAGGGTGACTACATTTCTTACTTGTAGTGTCGATCAATGCGATAGTGTTACTGAAATGCCTCGGGAACTCAAATGGGAGCCGCTGGAGGAAAAGCGACGTTCTTTTCGAGAAACACCATTGAAAAAAATTAGGCGGCCGTTATTGGAAGTGAACTGCGAAATTTTTGTACTGCCGCCAATTTACATTTCGTGTAAAGACCAGAAAGGTAAGATTAAAGAGATTAGGACTCCTACAGATGATTACAAGCATTCGCTTTTCCCTCGATCGATATGGAAGCGTAACGGGAAAATAAGTAATTATTACTGGTACTGGGAACCCTCCACCATGCACCACTGGGTGCATTGCGGAGTATATATGTAGATGTAATATACCACCAACCAAAGTCTTCCTCTTGCTCGTAGAATGTTCTGAAGGGTGGCATACTGGCAGGAGGAACCACGGTTGGTACTGGCTTAGGCAGCGCGGTTGATGCAGCGCCAGTTGTTTCCTTAATTAAATCTGTACCGCCGTCAGTAGTTGGCTCATTTGTTGGTTCTGAAACTCAATAAACTGCACTTAATCAACGCTAGCCAGAGCATCAGGCAGTTGCGCATTTAGTGCAAGAGGTGTGGTAGTCATATCTAAATCACGACATAAAACAAGAATAAAACACGCCTCTGTAAAAAGTGAGAGATAAGTTAGCCATCGAGCGCCGTGCTGCAAAACGTTCGCTGTAAGGGCGTAGGTAAAGGTCGCGTCGCTCCGCTAAAACTCATCGAGTCGCCTCGTTACCATGTGTTGTATATCCTTATCGATATGAATTGTGTCGATTTCTGCACGATGTAACAGCAGCCGGCACAAACTTAAGGATGCTGATGTGGGTGCATTACTAGAACAGCCATTCCAATCGAGGCCAAAGAGAAAGACAGGCTGCGGCGCGCACGTCATGTCACATAAGAAAGGTAGACCTGAGCTGCTGCGATCGCTAGCTGAGTGGCTGGCCGCTATGAGGCAGTGGGCTGTACCCCAGTGGCCGGCCAGTCAGCTAGTGATCTCGCCGGTTCAGAACTACCTTACTTACATGACATGAGGTGCACGCCAGGGCAGTCTTTCTTGTTGCCCTCGATTCTGATTAATAAAACAAAAACAACTACTTAACTTTTCCTTCTTTGGAGATGGGAACACAGGACGAATTCTGACAAATATAAACTGAACTTGGCTTGATTTTTGTAGCTCCTTCTTCTGCCTGCTGCTCGTGGGTGTGTGTTGTCCTTAGGTGAGTTTACCTTAGTTTAAGTAGTTTGTAAGCTACGGACCGATGACCACGCAATTTGGTCCGATAGATTTACAAACATTTGAACATTTGATTTAGAACAGGGAGAAAGTACTTGGAATCAGACAAGAATGATTTTAAAGTAACAGGTGAGGCATCAATATTAGCACTGAATAGCGTGTACGAACTCAGTCGAAATTTTAATGTGATGTTCACAACGACCTATTAGTGGTCTCAACAAACCAGCAAGATATTTTGCTGCACAACACATCACAGCACCAATATTTGACACAATAGGCCTCAAAGGACATCCTTTTCTATGATCCTTAGGATGGACATATAACCTAGGAGGTACAACACAAAGACTCCTGATTGTCCCCTGTGACAATGGTTTTTTCTTAAGGATGTTATTAGTAGTCCCCTGATTGTAGTGCAGCAGCAATCCTATGATATGTTGAAACAGAAAGTAAACACTAAATTTTTAACATAATCATACTGCTTTAAAACAACAGTAGCATTTCCCTTGTCCGTAGGTAAAATGAAAATATTAGGATGTACCCTAAGTGAAATTAAAGCAGCTACCTCAACTGTTGTATTACTCACATTCACACATGTCCTTGTCAAAACACGACAAGCTTCCCTCCTAACCTGTTCTATAGTGTTATAGGGTAGTTAAAAAACCGCCTTTTCGATAGAACTAAGAAAATCGATAACAGTTAAACGCTTCTGCATTGGTGAAAAAGTTTTGTTTGGTTGCTATCTGTGTGTTGTCATTCCTATTGTCATAGAAAACAGAGGTTTCAAACATCAAGCTGCGGCTGTATAGTCGTTCGCACTAAAGTGCCTTGCTGCTGTGCGCGCGACCGTTCGCCTTCGGAGGTCCAAGTGCTCCATCGGGCGTGGGTCTGTGTGTTGTTCTTAGGGTAAGTTAGTTTAGGTAGTTTGTACCTACCGCGTCGGAGGTTCGAATCCTCCCTCGGGCACGGATGTTTGTGCTGTCTTTAGTATAAGTTCAGAAGTAGTTTGTAAGTTTTGGGACTGGTGACCCCGCAATGAAGTCCCATAAGCTTTACAAACATTTGAACATTTGTAGTTTGTAAGTTTAGGGACCGATGACCACTGCAGTTGGGTCCCATAACTTTACAAACATTATACATCAAACGTCGCTGCAGTGTAGCCTTCAGAGTGGAAGGATGGTGACCTGCAGAAGTATCAGACAATGTCAGTTTCAGTGCCTGGCTTCATACCTGTTAGTTTTTTCAAAATTCCATACGCCGGGAGAAATTAAGGAATTACTTTTTTCATCTTGTTATATATAAACACTGCAACTGCAACCATTATGGAATCCGTGGAGAACGGATAAGGTGATACACCCACCTTTAAAAATAATGTAGCAAAATGTCAATAATATTCATCTGTGTATTGGACCGCATTGTTAGTATATCACTATCCACCGACCTTTCGGCCACTGTTGCAAGCGTCCTTCTTCTGGGTGTCGCGTTTGCAGTTGAATGATACTGAGGTGGGATACTTAAATACGGTCTGTAGTAAGTGCACTACGGTCGGGGGTTCGAATCCCCCCTCGGGCATGGATATTTGTGCCGTCCTAGTTCGTAAGAAGTTCATAAGTAGTTTGTAAGTTTAGGGACTGATGACCCCGTAGTTAAGTCCCATAGACTATACAAACATTTGGACATTTTTGTAGTAAGTGTTGTCACATTGTGATTGGATGTTTCTGTTATGGTAGAAGGGAGGAAGACTTTCTTTATTAGTGTTTGATTTATTTCTTGCTATTGGTTCACCACTACGCCCAAGCTACTGGCTCCGACACGTTTTCATCTGTCCACACGCGGAAGTTGAGCTGCAGAACTTCCATCAACACCTCAATCAGCAGGAACTAATAATAATAATAATAATATCACCCTCGATGTATAAAGGAATGGGGTTCTGCCCTTTCTTGACACAGAAGTTTACTGGAAGCCAGAAATCAAACTAGTCCTTTGGGTATACATGAATGTTACTAGTATTGGCAGGTATTTTCACGAAACCTCTCACCAACATCCTACGCAAAAGAAGTCAGTCCTTCACAAACTAACAAAGAGAGCCCATCGGAACCGCAATCCCACAGGGTGCTCAAAATTAACTTGCTGAGTACGTGCTTAGGAGCTTGACGAACCAGGAGTTCCTAAGCTGATGACTGGTAAACGCCGTACAGTCGTCACCGTAGCCTTCGGGTAGGTTTCAGCCATCACCACGTGGCGCAATGATTGAATATCAATTGTCACAGAGGCCTGGGATCGCGGCTTTACAGCCTAGGTCTCGAGAATGGGAAAAACTCACTAGAGAAAAACCTAAATACAAGGAGAGCTACGCGCTGATGGGGTGGGTAGTTGCTGAGGCGGCGCAGTCGTAAGCGGACAACGTCTGAAAAGTTGTATGGGATGTGTCCAAGTACGAGAGGTTCTGACAGGGTTGACATTGTTTCCTTAGCTGCTTGTGGAACGCCCATGGATACTTTTCGGTCTCTTCCTACCACTCCCGGGAAGCGGGTAGGCACTGGTGAGCAGTCTTACCCATCCGAACAAGAGGAATCGTGAGGGTAGCTCTCTAAACATGCTCCTCTAAATCTTAAAAGTAGCCAGAGAAACAGGACACAAACATGTGAAAATGATTTTGTGATACCTAAGAGAGTTAACGCTTCCTTTGCGGTGGTGTCTCCATTCTACATTCAGAAGCCACTAAATGGCATTACAAATGGTCTGACATGAATAAAGAGGCTTCATAAAGGTACATTACTGATTGAAACTACGACTTCTGGTCAATTACAGAAACTTAAAGTGATAAATCTATGTGAATGTCCCGGCCTAAATGTCGGTTTATTTTGATTAATTTGATACATTGACGATGTGAGCCAACGCCTAGAACAATTTTATTGACTGTAACAACGGCCGCGGTATCCTTCGTTTACAATATAACAAAATATTCAAATGTTTGTAATCCTAAGGGACCAAACGGCTAAGGTCATCGGTCCCTGGACTTACACACTACTTAAACTAACTGATGTTGAGGAAAGCACGAACACCCATGGCCGTGGAATTACTGGGATTCCCGGTGGGAGCGGCCGCACAGTCCGCGACGTGACTCCCCTAACAGAATGTCCTTATCCGCGCGTTTGAATGGGCTCACCATATTTATAATCAAAATAAGCAATTAAATGGGTATGATTTCTCTAGGATTAGTGCTATATTTACCTGTATAAAAATGTAACTTAGGAGTAATTCATTTATTGTATTTCAAGGGCGCAGTCTGATGAAGACTATTAAATTTCATTCAATTTTAACAGGTTACCAATAGAAATGAGGCTGGGCGTCGTCTGTTGTACATTGCAAACGCTTATTACTTATTTAGTTCAGAAACGTATGTGTAGTTTTTCCATTGAGGATTACACATGTACTGTAAGTGTGGAGCACAAAACGGTGACTCATTATCGTCCTAAATGGATTTATTTGAACAATAGAGGACAAATGTTTCTTCCTCGTGACTTAGACTACGCCACAACAGAATAATGATATATGTGTCATTCTTATTCAAATGTTTAAATGCTTGAACCCATATTGCAGCAAACTGCTATGGTCATCAGTCCCTATATATAAAAATTACGTGAACTAACTTACAATAAGAACAACACACATACCCATACCCGAGAGAGGACTGGAACTTCCGACGGGAACGGCCGCCGAGTCCGTAGCATGAGGCATTAGACCACGCGGCCATTTCGCGCAGCTGTGATTCTTATAAAAAATATTGGCTACACTGTTAAACCATTCAAAATGAAGCATGTCGAAAACCATTATATTACGGTTACTCAAGCTGCACTTAACGAATTCAAAGTTAAAAACTATCGGTATGTTTCTTCAAAAAACGGCAACGTGATATATGTATCACATACACTAAAGCGTATAAAAATATGAGTTAAAAAAAGCGCTGAAAATACTTACGATTAAAAGAACATGGCAGTGACATAACCTGATTTCCAAGAATCCTCTCTCTGTGTAACAGGCGTCACACCAAACGATAACACGTCTACGATTATACGAAGATTCTTAACCATTACTGAGAAATCGACGATCAAAGATTCCTAAATCGTTCAGGTGTCATTACTAGCCTTTTAGGGCGTGGCACATTCCACAGAAGCGGTGACGCTGTCCACAATTTACCCTGCGTGTTCCAGATCATATAAATGTAGGAATTTGGTTCTTTATATAGATCAATATCATTATTACTACTAGAACGTTTTATTCCACCATAAGTTGAAACAACGTCCTTAATCGTACAAGGAAGAAAAAATACAATGATGAATGTTAAAATTATTTACAATTCTTTTCGTTGCTCTTCCTGTGGTGTGTCTTGTCAATAATATTGTTAATGGTAAGTAACTTTGACGAGTAGGATTCATACCAGTTCATGTGGCTTGGCGAACCTACTTTCGTGAAATACTCGTGGTGTTCAGATTTACTGTGTTTCGTGTTTCTGTTATTCTACAGTTGGTTATCTCGGAAATAACACACCATATCTTCCTGAAGGCTAACAATAAGAACAAAGTATACGATTTATTATAAAAAGTTATGTAGATAGACTTCTGAAGGCACCTAAAGTACGTCGACATCTAATCATAGAAACCATATTGTGCCTACCAATATGCTTATTTCCAACTGTCTTCCACAAAGCAAAGTTTCTTGGAAATCGCATTATGGCACACTGCGCGTTCTACCAACAGCCTAGAGTGGTACTCTTGTAAATGGCACCAACGACCCGGAACTCACTTTTTCCTGCACTGCGGACTGTCGATCTTAAAAACTGTCAACAAAAATATTTGTGTCCTTAGTGTTTATCTCCTAACCAGTTATGCTGTAATTTAACTGTTAGTGTAATGCGAACGCATGAACTCAGTGTACGGTTCGTGTGTTGAACTGGATGATAACTTTAGTTTTCAAGACAGGTGTCATGTCAAGATACGCACAGTAGTGATGCTAGTTAGATACAACCCATGTCTCACAATGTATACTGTCACTGAATTTTATCGCAGGGCTCTCTGTAGGTGCATGTTTAACACAGTTAATAAAAGATAAAATTCACCAGAAGCGGGTAGGCCGTGGGCACTCAGTGTTAGTCTGTGCAGTGGTTTAGCAGTAACTGCTTCTTTATCTTATCGCGACGTTTTAATAGGCATACCAACAAAGCGGCAGCCCCAGTTCCTGGAGTTCGCTTGGATCGTTCTGAGTACCGTCTCTGTAGCTTTACACTTACCTTATCCTCATAAAAATAACACAGCGTCGTTGAATATTTTAAATATTTTCTTTGTTTTAAAAAGTGAATTCCATGCCACGAAAAAATGTTTGTTAATAAGCTGACAATTTCATCTCCAATTATCGAAAAAATTTTACTGGCGAACTTTCAACAGTTAATAATTTGAAACATTTAAGAGTCATCTAAGGCGAGTTCAGGTGTCCCTGGTTAGCGTTATCCTAAATAATCTTATTTTATTGTTACTAATGTCTACAAAGTATTAATATAAATTATTTAGGAATATTTAAAGACACTGAATATTCAATATTTTTTGTGCTTCGGTTTAGGTTTCTGACCTATAAGTGAAAGAATTACAGGAAACAGTGCAGGCTAATAAAAATGAGGTTAATAGAACTACAAAGCATAATTGCTCTATACGATTATATTGTGATGTTTACAGTTCAATAAGAACAATCCTTGTCAAAAATCTTTGTTCTAATGTAAAAATATCGTTAATGCAAAATGATACACTAAATATTTATCGAGCTTATCTGTTCATATATCCAAAACGTTACATGCTAAATTGTATATGTTTCTGATGCACTCTGTAACCAGTGCCCATCGGAATTACAAAAGAAACAATTACTATCTTGACTGTAAAACATAGCACTTAGTTTAAGCTTTAACTTCGTTTCTCCATAAGCTGATGTTTGATCTTATCGATCTGCAATGAGTTGGGTAACGTAGTTGTAAAATAAAAGACACATATTCACTATTTAGGTGGTTCAAATCTCGTTTCGGACATCCTCTAAATCGTTTGATGAAAATAACGAAATAGTTCCTTTGAAACGACACGGGCGATTTTAATATTACCTTCGCCAATCAGACGTTGTGAATCGTTACTAACAATACGGACTGCATGTGAGTATGGTGTCAATTCAGATATTAAAGTTTTTAAATCAAAATTCTTTATTGTGGGTAAAATTTCCTACACTACTGGCCTTTAAAATTGCTACACCAAGAAAAAATGCAGATGATAAACTCGTAATCATTCGAAAAATATGCTAGAACTGGTATGTCATTACATTTTCACGCAGTTTTGGTGCATAGATCCTAAGAAATCAGTACCCAGAACAACCACCTCTCGCAGTAATAACGGCCTCGACACGCCTGGGCATTGAGTTAATCAGAGCTTGGATGGCGTGTACAAGTACAGATGCCCATGCAGCTTCAACACGATACCACAGTTCATCAAGAGTTGTGACTGGCGTATTGTGACGAGCCAGTTGCTCGGCCACCATTCACCAGACGTTTTCAACTGGTGAGAGATCTGGGGAATGTGCTGCCCAGGGCAGTAGTCGAATATTTTCCTTAATCAGAAAGGCCCGTACAGGACCTGCAACATGCGATCGTGCATTATCCTACTGAAATGTAGGGTTCCGCAGGGATCGAATGAAGGGCAGAGCAACGCGGCGGAATGGCCAAGCGCATTGAGGCGCTGTGCTCCGATGCGCGAGGCCTCTCCCCGTTGGGGGTTCGAATCCCCACTCGGGTATGGATGTTTGTGCTGTCTTTAGTATAGGGTTGTTCATAAGTGGTTTGTACGTATAGGGACTGATGACCCCGCAGTTAAGTCCCTTAAGCTTAACAAACATTTGAACTTTTTTGAAGGATAGAGCCACGGGTCGTAACACATCTAAAATATAACGGCAACTGTCAAAGTGCCTTCGATGCGAACAAGAGGTGACCGAGACGAGTAACCAATGGCACCCCATACCATCGCGCCGGGTGATACATCTGTGTGGCGATGACGAATACACGCTTCCAATGTGCGTTCACCTCGATGTCGCCAAACACAGATGCGACCATTATGATGCTGTAAACACAACCTGGATTCATCCGAAAAAATGACTTATGTCATTCGTGCACCCAGGTTCATCGTTGCGTACACCATCGCAGGCGCTACTGTCTGTGATGCAGAGTCAAGGGTAATCGTAGCCATGGTCTCCAAGCAGATAGTCGATGCTGGTGCAAACGTCGTCGAACTGTTCGTGCAGTAGGTTGTCTTGCAAACGTCCCCATCTGTTGACTCAGGCATCGAGACGTGGCTGCCCGGTCCGTTACGGGCATGGGGATAAGATGCCTGTCATCTCGACTGCTAGTGATACGAGGCCGTTGGGATCCAGCACGGCGTTCCGTATTGCCCTCCAGAACCCACCGATTCCATATTCTGCTAATTCATTGGATCGCGAACAATGCGAGCAGGAAAGTTGCGCGCGATACGATAAACCGCAATAGCGATAGGCTACAATCCGACCTCTATCAAAGTCGGAAACGTGATGTTACGCATTTCTCCTCCTTACACGAGGCATCACAGCAACGTTTCACCAGGCAACGCCGGTCAACTGATGTTTGTGTGTAAGAAATCGATTGAAAACTTTTCTCATGTCAGCACGTTGTAGGTGTCGTCATCGGCGACAACCTTGTGTGAATGCTCTGAAAAGCTAATCATTTGCATATCACAGAATCTTCTTCCTGTCGATTGAATTTCGCGTGTGTAGCACGTCATCTTCGTGGTGTAGCAATTTCAATGGCAGGGAGTGTATTAATACGGTGGCTTTCTAAACATTGATACCTCAAATCACTTATGTGAAAACTTTTAAAGTTTTCAAAATACAATAAGCTACATTATCATACTACACCTTTATTATTTATGGCTCAATAGAACGGCTGGGTAAAATACAATTATAGCTATTATTATTCGCGAAATTAATTATTGACAGGTACTTATAAACTTTCCATATAATTTCCTTCGATATTTACAACATTTTCGAAACGATTGGAAGGCGTCAAATACCATCTGCACCTCTATTTCTGTTGATGTCCATGCGGCATCGATAGCGCCATTTCTGGTATTGTACCGGATCCGTCACAGTGGTTCTTTAACTTTAGAACGAGATCGCAAACAAAGGGACTTACGAGAAGTGAGTTCTAGGGATCTTCTAGAGTCTACCATTGCCAGCGGCACAAGAGGTCTTAAGCGATATCAGACGTGTGGTATCGTGCTTGTCATTGCAGAATTATAGTCTGTGTTCCACGAACTGTCGTCGCCTAGTCTAGTGGTCAGCGCATACTGAAAGCGACGGCATTTCACCCTATCATTCTGCACTACAATTCACGATGCGACGTCGCTGCTGATGTGCAAGGCACCTTGAGCCCTTACGCCACTGTCAACTAGAGGGGATTCTGTAAAATACGTGGTACTCGCCCGATCTCTTTGTCTGTATCAAAGATCCACTGTGAGGGATTCCGTAGAGCACCAAAGATGACATTAGTAGTAAAATGTACCAACTGTCTGGCACATATCAAGGTCATCATGGTCATTCTGGGAATTGTGATTCATCATGGTCACAGGTTCCCATAAGTGATGGGGATCAGACGTCACAATTACAGTACGTCCAGTCAGAGCACACTGACAAGATCATAGGGGTCATATTCCGTTAGCATCCTCACGCCTCCTCCTCCCCCCATCACAAATGTGCATATATTTTTGACCTCATAGCAGACATGTTTACATTACTGGCTACCAAATATTCGTTTATATCGGGGTACACGTGTACTTAGCACACTAAGTCCCATGCCACTGGCTTCGGGGCTGGGAGAATAAGGTATTTTTTTCTTTATTGGTTTTTAAGGCCGGTAAGTAGAGCAGACTGACAGCAGCTTACTACACCTCTCCAGAGCCCTGTGTTTATGCATATAGACCACATAAAATAACAATGAAATTTGTTATACGAAAAACTGTTGAAAATGAAAATAACAAAAGATGAATAAAACATGTAGTCATTTTAAAATCGTCCGTGGTGGATAAAATACTTGTTGCTGCAACAGTCAATGGATGGAACAGAGATGTAGATGGAGACACTGTTGAAACAACACAGGCCATAGGCAGAGGGTGCAACTAAATAAAACAACAAAGTGTAGGCGATGCAGTTCATCAAATCACCACCGATGCACCAGTTAAAAGCACTGTACTGAGTAGGCTTCAGAGAGACGGGAAGGGAGAGCAGTAAGTGTGGAAGGAGAGGGTGGGAGAAGGGTAGAATGGGTAGGGAACGAGTGGTGAAGGCGGTGGAATTGGAGGAAGGGTGGAACGTTTTTTCTTGGGGAAAGGGAGAGGGCTGAAATTGTAAAAAAGGGTAAATTTGAGAAAGAAAAGTGTCATCTGGGAGGGGAATACGACGGACTTTATCCTGGGGGATAAGATGGAGCATATGGAGGTGGTGAGTGAGGAAGGGACAGGTGTGGCAAAGACCTGGGATCAATAAGGATGGGATAGACCAGTGGGTTCTGGGAATCTATCTTGCGATCGACGTAGATGGGGCGAATGTGTTTGAGGTAATTCAGAAGGTGAAGGAAGGGGATGATACCATAAAGGATCCACATGGGGGAGGGAAGGCGAGTACAGTAGACAAGGCGGAGGGCATGACGTTCTAAGATATGAAGGGATTTAATAGTGGGTGTGGGAGGCGGAGACCCAGGTGGGCTAGAAGCAGCAAAATTTTGGATGGATGATGAATCGATAGGTATAGAGGATGGTAGAACTTTGAAGGCACCATGTCCGGCCAGGGAGGAGCATCAGGACGGTGTGGAGTCACTGGTTGCATCAAGAGGAGGAAAATGGAAAATATTGTATAGAAGAAGGCACTGCGATAGTGGGAGGGAGGAGCCGAGGTTAGGAAGGCGATGTCATCAGCATTTTGTAGGATTTGGATAGGTTCGGGTTGGTGCGCGTGATCGGAGTATAGGAGAAGCCCGAGAGGATGTCCTGGTGCACCCTCGCAAAGGGGTAAAACAAACAGGAGTTTTAGTTGTACACAATGAAATAGAAGGGGTGGTGGGTGAGAAAGGAAACGATGAAGCAAACTTTGTTCTACATTTACATATATTCTCCTCAATACACGCAAAAGTTGTTCTACATTTTCATATATTCTCCTCAATGCACGCAAAAGTGCGTGGCGGACGGTTCCTAGTACCACTACTAGTTACTTGCTTTCCTGTTCCACTCATGTATGGAACGAGGGAAAAAGCATCTAACAATCAGTAACACTTGTACATTAACCTAAACTACACGTAACCAATCTGGCCGCCTACCTCTTAATTGGTTATCTCTTTTCGTTTAAACCGATTTGGTGGGAATCCCAAACATTAGAGCAATACTCAAGATGAGGTCGCACAAACTCTTTATATGCACTTTTAAATCAAATGTTCAAATGTTTGTAGAACGTATGGGACTTAACGACGGCGTCATCAGTCCCTAAACCTACAAATTACTTATGAACTAGCTTATACTAAAGACGGCACAAACATCCATGCCCTAGGGGGGATTGGAACCCCCGACCGCAGCGGTCGTGCAGAACGTGACTGACACGCCGTAGCCCTCTCGGCCAATGCGGCCGGCACACCTTTCTTCATGAGATTAATAGGAAGGGTGTAGGTCTCTAGCTTGAAAATCAGTTTGAAATGTCATACTTGGTCGTAGGCTTTGGCAGTGTCAAGGGAGATGACGATTGCTGAGCGACGGTTGTTGAGCTGGATGAAGAAGAGTTCGGTGAGGCATATGAGTTGATCATCAGCGCAGGAGGTGAACCGTAGTCGATAAATTTAAAAGTAGATGTTCCTGGAGTAGTAAACCAACTTTAAGTCACTAAACAAAATCAAATCTTCCGGGCCAATTGTATACCAACTAAATTCATCTCAAAGTATGCTGATGCAATAGCTCCAAACATAGCTATTAGATACAACCGATCACTCAGCGAAAGATCCGTACCCAAAGACTGGAAAGTTGCGCAAGTCACTCCAATATTCAAGAAAGGCAATAGAAGTGATCCTCAAAAGTAAAGGCCAATCTGATTGACGTCGTTTTGAGACGACCTATTAACCAATAGTCAACACGGAGTCAGTAAGTATCGCTCTTGCGAAACACAGCTTGCCCTTTATTCACATTAAGTGATAAGTGCCATCGAAAAGAGATCTCAAATCGATTCCATATTTCTGGATTTCCGGAAGGATTTTGACACTGTACCTCACAAGCGGCTTCTAATGAAATTGCGTGCTTATGGAATATCACCACCATTTGTGCCTTTGGATTCACGATTTCTTATCAGAAAGGACACAGGTCATAGTAATTGACGGTAAGTCATCGAGTAAAACAGAAGTGATATCTGGCTTTCCCCAGGGAAGCGTTATAGGTCCCCTATTCTTCCTTGTGTTTATAAACGATTTTAGGAGACAATCTGAACAGGTCCCTATGACTTCGCGGATGATGCTGCCGTTTATCGGTTAGTGAAGTGAACAGAGGATCAGAAGCAACTGAAAAGTGATTTAGACAAAATTTCAACTGGTGCGAAAATCGGCAATTGACACTAAGTAAAGAAAAGTGTGAAGTAATACATATGACCACTAAATGAAATCCGATGAACTTCAATTACGCGATAAATCAGTCAAACCTTAGGGTCGTAAATTCTACCAAATACCTAGGAGTTACAATTACGAACAACTTAGAATGGAGAGAACACAAAGAAAATATTGTGGGGAAAGCGAACCAGAGGTTACGTTTCATTCGCTTCGAAGATGCAACAGCTCCACCAAAGAGACTGCCTACATCACACTTGTGTGTCCTTTCCTGGAGTAATGTTGTCCAGTGTGGGACCGTCACCTGGTGGGACTGACGGAAGACATTGAGAAGGTTCAGAGAAGGGCAGCTCGTTTTGTTTTATCACGCTACAGGGGGCAAAGCGTACGGACATGTTGCACGATTTGAGGTGAAAATCACTAAAAGAACGACGTTATTGAAATTTCAATCACCGCCTTTTATTTTTGAAAGT
This sequence comes from Locusta migratoria, assembly GCA_026315105.1. Lineage (NCBI taxonomy): Eukaryota > Metazoa > Arthropoda > Insecta > Orthoptera > Acrididae > Locusta > Locusta migratoria. The sequence goes on along the minus strand of CM048755.1, from coordinate 549,728,613 downwards.
GAAGATATTTTGCTAGCACCCACCTACATAGGGAGACATTACTATCCCAATAAAATAAGAGAAATCAGATCGAAAACGGAACGATGTAGGTGTTCTTTGTTTCCGCGCGCAATTAGAGAATGGAACGGTGGAGAAAGGTTATGAAAGAAGTTAATGAACCTTCTGCCAGGCACTTAAATGTGATTTGCAGAGTGTAGATGTAGATAAATATTTGTGTCGGAAAGCGTTTCTTGAATGATGTGCTTCGTACAATATGAAGATCAAGACCAAAAACCAGACGACTTTCAAAACTGTAAAAAGAAGAGTGGAGAATTCAACACGCATAGGATAAGAAATGTTGTGACTGCAGTGACTATTTGATTCCGCCAATGTCAGCTGGAAATTCCTTCCCTCTAGTTTCCGACAATAAGTCGAAGACCAATATTGTTAGTTTTGTGAGGTACTAACTTAGCAATTCTTTGTGACAGAAGGATCACAGAAGTTTGTGTTTGGTGTAATTACGAGATCTGATAGGCTATAAGAAAGGCGTAAAACGTGTCAGCTATTGAATGATTACAGAGAAGGGACTCAAAGATATCATGCATTCGTGTCAGATACTGTTACCGTTACGTTATGGGATTTGTAAGGGGCCTCACTTTTTGTCTCCTATTTCATGGCTGGTCCGAACCTGCCGTTTCCAGATTTTTGGGGCATTCTAATACGACAGTTGCCACATATAAGAGTTCAAGGAGGCATAGGGTAGACATACGAATTTTCCAATATCAGGTTGACCACGTCTGACTACTACAAAGGAGTAATATAGTTCTTCACAGTATAGTTATCTAAAATTAAGTAATGAGACGCTCTGTAATACACTGAGTCAGACCATTACAGTGGTTGGAAAATAGCAACAGCTGAATTGGTCAATTATTGGGCAACGCATAGGCTGCCATTAACACCACAAAAATGGAAAGCATCTGATTGGCAAACATGGACATCTGATAATTGTCGTTCAGCGTTGAATTACGGTTGTGGCTCTACTAGATGAGAATCTCTGCTAGTATGGGGCGACATGAGAAGAGTTCCCAGCAATGAAATTTTTAGGAGACCCACACCGGTATTTATACTATCGTCATGGTGTTAGTAGGCATCGAATATTGCTTCAGATCATGGCTGGTAGTGATTGCAAGAACTCATTCCATACAACGGTACGTGAAGTACATCCTGTGGCTTCGTTTGTTATCCCACGTCTACCTACTTCGCTGTTCCAGTTTTCTGTAGGATAATTTTGGTTTGCATAGGACGATATGTGTCTATGAACTAGATAAATTCTCAAAAGTGTTTGTTCAAAAATGTTCAAATGTTTGTAGAGCTTATGGGACTTGACTACGGGGTCATCAGTACCTAAACTTACAAACTACTTCTGTACTAGCTTAAACTAAAGACGGCACAAACATCCACGCTCGAGGGGGGATTGGAACCCCCGGCCGCAGCGGCCGTGCAGACCGTGACTGGCACACCGCAGACCGCTCGTCCACTGCGGCCGGTAAAATTGTTTGTAATCCTATGGGACCAAACTACGTTGGTCTTGAGGCCCTAGTCTTACAAACTACGTAAACTAAGTTAAACTAACCGAAGGAAAACACACACATCCATGCCCGAGGGAGGATTCAAACCTCCGACGTAGGAGGCCGCGCGATCCGTAACGTGGCGCTCCAGACCGCTCGGCTACTCCCGCGCGGCAGCTAAATTCTGTTAATGTACTTGTGTGACCAGCGAGTCTATCTGATGTTTCCTCATAGAACGTGTGTGGGGCAATTCAAATTATAAGCTACGTCACAGAAATAATAGCATTCATATTAATGAACCCTTACGAAATTTGTATACCACCATTCGTCAGGAGAGGACGCAAATGTTGAAATGTTTGCAAAGCTTATGTGACTTAACTGCGGGTTCATCAGTCCCTAAACTTACAAACTACTTATGAACTAACTTATACTAAAGACAGCACCAACATCCATGCCCGAGAGGGGATTCGTAACACCGACGGGGAACGATCTCGCGCATCGTAGCATAGCGCCTCAACGTGCTCGGCCGCTACACCGCGGCGGAGACGATACAACACCTTCATAAACGAATCAGTACACATATGAAACATGAATGTGGTGGATGCATGTGATATGTGGTTGCATGAATGCTAGGTACTTAGCGTCCGGACGAGAACAGTAAGAAAGTGTGTCACTGCCATAAATAGGAGAAAATATCACGGAATTAAAACAGTATTAAAAATAAGACAAGGCCTGTGTTAAACTGCACTAAAGCACGAAGAGGATTGTTTAATGTCACGATCGAAAGTTTGTATAAAAAGAAGAAAGAGGTGGAAGTAATTAAAACAACTTAGTAGACAGGCGTGGCTGGTATTAAGATGTTGAGCCTGTCACTCTGCAACATTCTTAAACCTTCAGCCTAAAAGCTTAGACTAGGGTCCAGACCCATCACAACAGTTTAAAACTCTCATTTTACTCGCGTCATCATTTCCTAAAGTAGTTTCAAGATCCCCACCAAAATACCGTCCTGCCCTTTCGACACAACATGCAATACATTCTGTTAAAATATGCCGTCCACACTAAGGCGCCTAGCTGCGGTGTTCGTCGCCGTTCGCCGTCGGAGATTCGAGTCCTCCCTTGTGCATGTTTGTTTGTTTGTGTGTGTGTGTGTGTGTGTGTGTGTGTGTGTGTGTGTGTGTCGTTCTTTGGATAAGTGAGTTTAAGCTTTATTTACGTTTAGGGACCGATTACCACTGCAGTTAGGTCACATAACTTTACAAACATTTGAACAAGTTTTTGAAAATATGTCGTACAGTTATCACGAAAGGGGGGTCCTCTTGCCGGAATAAAAACCTGTAAGTACGTGCCCAGTGAAAGATTTGGATAGGTGTAATGGTCACTTCATGCCTCTCGAATAGCCGTCAGGATGATCACTACGGTCGGATATATCACTTCAGCGCCCACAGTGTATTGTTCGTCACTGCCAATCATTCCTCTGCCCTCAACTGCATGGAGCGCTGCCGTAACACACGAATCCAAGGGAATAGCGCACTGTGTCACCTAATATTGTCTGCATTCCTCCTTGGCAACCCGATAAGGTTCTTCAGTCCCTGGAATACCCACATTCTCGGCACCTCGGATATCAATAGCTGCTTCCCCCGCCGTTAGAAGAAGTAAAGTTTGTCGTTAATCTGTCGTGTAAACCTCTCAGCAATGAACACACCAGATGTATTGAGCAGCATTGGCCGTTAATGTTTTATTTAAAAAACAACAGATCGATTTCAATCACCTAGTGACCATCTTCAGTGTCCTTCAAACAAGCATTCTGAATGCCCTGAATGTAACTGCAACGGCAAACATAAAATTGCAGTGTCAAAGTTATTATGAATGCCCTGAATGTAACTGCAACGGCAAACGTAAAATTGCAGTGTCAAACTTTGACACTGCAATTTTATGTTTGCCGTTGCAGTTACATTCAGGGCATTCATAATGCTTGTTTGAGGGACATTGAAGATGGTCACTATGTGATTGAAATCGATCTGTTGTTATTTTTTTTTTTAAGTAAAACATTAACGGCCAATGCTGCTCAATACATCGGGTGTGTTCATCATTGTGTGGTCGTTGAGCACCATCCTGGAAATGGAATCAAACATCTCAGCAATGTATAGGTTCTGAAGCTATTGTAGGACACTAAGCGATTCGCTGCAGATGATAAAATTTTGCAATGAATACACGAAATCTGTTCCATTGCCTTCATGATCGCGTGAGGCTCATCATCTAAAGACCATATTCTCAGAATTGGGCTTGTTCTAAAGGCCTCAGTGGTTGGCAGCATCCTATCACGATGCACCAAGTCCAACCTCCAAAAATAACAGGGTATTGAAGTCCGTTACACAGAGCACATTTAATCAACATGACATCGCACAAAGGTTTTGTTAAGCAAGAGCACATTAGTGGAGTCTGCTCCCCATGAATTGTGGCTTACACGCTTTAAAATACTTAATGTTCTAAGGCACTGTCTTTCCATGATCTTAATGTGTAGAAAATATCTATATTTCTAGTCTAATATGGAGCCCAGTATCTTGAACGAGTCAGTCAAATAAAGTATCGGATATAGTTGCTTCGAAAGAATGTAGTGAAAAACAGGTTGTTCACCGTTCCCTCAATCTACTTGCTTACATGGTTCAATACAGATTCACGCACATACGGTAAAAACAATTGCAAGAGGTTACAGTCTAATCAACTACGCGATCAAGATACGTCTTCTTCCATCTGTACAAACGCAAAGAATACCTCGTCCCTCGTCTTCGCACAGCACATAGTTTCCTTAGGCTTACATACAACTTAAACCAAGTTATATTATGGTCAACACGCACTCCCATGCCCGAGGGAGGACTCGAACCTCCGACGACGAGCAACCCGCGCTTCGAAGCAAGGCGCCTTAGAGCGCTCGGCGATTCCACCGCGGCGGTTCTTAGTCCATTGAGAAGACCACCAATGTATGAAGCTCATAGTATTAATAACATTTTGATTCACATACGAGATGATCTGTTTTTAAGTGGATTAATGGTATATTTACTTCAAAATCTTAGCTGATAATAACAGGAGAGTGGTAAGAATTTTAATATCTAATGTCCGATTTATACATTAGAATAAGGTAATAACTTATTTAACCTTATATAACTGCATTGAATAATTTTACTTGAATGTAAATAACAAGTCAATTGTAGAACCACGCGTCATTATTCCTATTTTATGTCTGTATTACTCACATTTATAGTGTAGTTTGAGTGTTCGGAGGGAGCCAAATGTGCTGAATTGAAAATTAATTGGTTATTATCCAATTTTATAGCTGTTTTAGACCTTATAACTATGTTAGTCTCTAATTATTTTTCTTAGGACGCGGATAATTCCGTAGTAGAGAGCCCTTAATGATTAATTATGCACCTATTCACCCACCCCACTTACTCAATCTTCGGTTCTTTGTAAATAGCCTGCATTGAGAACGGAAAGGGATACGAAATAAACTTATTTAAGTTATACTTGAGGTGAAACAAATATCGTAGAACATCGTTTACGAAAATTTGTCTCCAGCTAAATTAACGCTTATGCACGATTAAAGCCTGGTGACTTGACTTTAAATACGGGTTAGTAGAGGCCGTTAAAGTTCCTTTCACTGCTGTTACCCAGCGATAGAAAAGGTGCTCTAGTCCACTTTATGTTCTCCCTTTTCATAGTTTCTTCCCAATATCATCCTTCAGGTACTCTTGAGATGCACACAACTAATGCTCGTGGGATCACACCGTAAAATTATACATGCGTATGCAAACTGTTTCAGTATCTTTTCTGAGATTAATTTCTTACCTACATTTAGAGATAACAACGTGCAATACTTTAAAAAATTGCGCGTTCAATACCTAATGACGTTATCAACTTATTATTTTACTACAAACATCAATAAAGGCTTTTTGTTTCCTTTCAAAACCTGTACCTGTGCGTTTTTTCAGTACACCATACTTTATTAGTCAACTAACTGAAAACCCACAGTCACCCGGCTACTTATTTATTTCAGTCCATCTCTCCTCCCTTTACTCCTCCTCCCCTTTCTCCCCGTCTCCTCTCCACCTACTCCCCTCCCTCCTATATATGAAAACATACATATGTGCGCCAAGTTTCATGGTGATTGATCAAATGGTGTCAAAGTCGCAATATACCCTTCGCCATTCACTGGATTTAAGATTATAAAAGTGTCCTTCATGAAAACATACATTTATGTGCTGACTTTCATGGGGAACAGTCAACATATTTTGATGTTTGTTGTAACGTACCCTCCGCCATGCATCTACAGAGGCTTACGAAAGGTGGACCATGTATAAATTCGTGGTAGAAGCTATCTTAATTTCACATTTCATTCAGTTCCGGCCAGCCGCATCAGTGTGAAGAGTAACAAACGTGTTAACCCACTGTAAGATATCCGCCGCCATGCACCGTACAGTAGCTTCCGAAAAGGTATCTCAAGCGTTAATTCAGGACTAAGCTATCTGCATTCCAAATTTCATTCAAATTCATCCAGCTGTTTTAGTGTGAAGAGAAACAAACGTACTAAACCATTGTAAGGTACTCTCCGCCATGGACATACTGTGGCTTACGAAAGGTAGCCCATGTATTAATGCAGGGTATAAGCTATTCTAATCCCATTCCAAATTTCATTCAAATCTGTCCATCTCCTTCAGCATGAATGAGGATCAAACATATTAACCCATTGTGAAGCACCATCCGCCATCCAGATTACGAAATTAATTTTAGTATACCTATAACTTTTGCGCGAGTGCAAGCATTGAGTTAACAAAGTTTTATCGCAATTGGATGTACAGTATGGCCGTGCATAAAATACGAACCATAAGACAAAGAAACATTATTTTTATATATTACATTTATGTATTTATTCTTAAATTCGCATTAAAACGATACGTTGGTAACAACAAATTCCTTCTGCTGGTGGTTTTCACCCCAATAATTCGGTACGCTTGGTATGCATCAAAGCTGACAACCAAAAAACCGTCATTTAAGAATCCGAATGAAGTGTGCTTTCCACTGAAGCATAGTTTAAAAAAATTCTTACAAAAAAGTCACATGGTATGAACAATATTTATGTTGTAAGTGCTTCTTTGATTATCACCCTGAAAAATGGAACGTAACTTCCAGAGAGAGCTGCTAGTATTTTCAGAAATTTTATTTCATTCGAAACTTCGTCGAAATCTTAAAATTAACTGTTTAGTCACGTGAATTAATTGAAATGACTGTAGGTAATCTGACTATATAATTACTGCACTCATAAAAAATGTTCAAATGTTTGTATAGCTTATGGGACTTAACTACGGGGTCATCAGTCCCTAAACTTACAAACTACTTACGAACTAGCTAACACTAAGGACGGCACAAATATCCATACCCGACGGGGGATTCAAACTCCCGATCGTAGTGGCCGTGCAGACCGTGACTGACGCGCCGCAGTCCCCTCGGCCATCGCGGCCGGCTGCACTGATAAACGGAATTCTTTAATCATATTTAAAAATTTCATTAGGATCGGAACACAACTGTAGAATCTGACGAAGTCCCGATGTAATGTATCCTCTGTCATACAAAATTTTATGTGACAGTGGCCTTCGTCTTGATTTGAAAGTCAAGTGTTCAAAATTTCATGCAGATTTTAGGATAAATAAAGTGTCCCTATTCGCATGTCGCATGATGCCACAGGTTTGCAACGATATCATTGTTTATGACGTCATATCTCCTGAACTATATGTCGTAAGCAGTTCTTTCCCCTACGTCAACTGTTACCTCATTGAAGGAATATCTGTACCAAATTTGGTTGAAATCGGAGCAGTGGTTTAGAAGTAGAAGTCGCATGATGCAGCACTTTTCCGCGCATTTAATTGTTTATTACCTCATATCTCCTGGATTATTTGTCGTACAGTCATTTAATGGTGCCTTTGATAATCGCGGAAGTGGAAGTAATATGCTGACAAAGTTTCATCACAATCGGTTGAACGGTACGGCAGCGCATAAAATACGAACACACAAACATACGTTATTATATATTAGATGAAAGAGAAATGAAGAACGATATGGAGAATATTTTACGAGAAGAAGTTGTGGGATGCGTGTATCCCACAGAAGAAGCGAACAGCTGGAAGAACAACAGTAGGACGCGCGGCGGACAAGGCGCCGTGGCTGGAGAAAATTGGTGTCGGAAGGGGAGGCGCGCGTCGATCGTCCTATCAGCGCATCTTGCAGCAAACAAGGCAAGGGAATAAGGTTTTCCAGATGTGTAAGGAGATAAGGGCCAGACATACTGGAGAAACGTGAGCTCTGCTTTGTGACACTGATGCCAAGAGGACGACGAAGGCGAGAGACGTGTGTGGCAAACCACAGCAGCTAGGCCTGCCAGATGCCACCTCTATCTCTGCTTCTACGAATAAAAGAAATAGTATTAAACATAGTAATTTAGAGCTATGTCTAAATACATTACTTCAAAACGAAACATAAGCACTCCCTATTGGTTATGTTCTCAAGGTCATAAAGGTCGCGATAACGAAGTGTCCTTCACAATGAAGTCGATGCTAAGCCATAATTGTTCATAAAATTAAAATTTCTATTTATACTCTGGACATATAGGTACAAAATATGAGAAGATTTTAACTACAATACCATAAAAAGGAACACATACTGTTCTTTTTCGTTGCACAAATTTTTCTCAATTGTCACAAAAATGTTCAAATGTTTGTAAAGCTTATGGGACTTAACTACGAGGTCATCAGTCCCTAAACTTACAAACTACTTATGAACTACTTACGAACTAGGACGGCACAAATATCCATGCCGAGGGGGGATTCGAACCCCCGACCTTAGTGGCCGTGCAGACCGTGACTGAAGCGCCTAAGTCTCCTCGGCCACCGCGGCCGGCTCTCAATTGTCACACCTTCAGTATAATAACACCACTTACAGGTAGGCAAAACGAAAGAAAGAAGGAAGGAAGGAAGATTAGGATTTGAAGTCCTGGAAATATCGTGGTCATTACAGACAGATTGAGGTAGATACCTTTATCTTGTCAATCTAGTAACAAACATTAATAGTTGAAATCCAAATAACTGCAAACGTTTTAATGAATAGAGTCCAGCTGTCGATAGAAGCAAGCGTTCCTCCTAGTAGTTTTGTGAATATTCCGCAAACACCAGAAAGAAGTAGTCCATATATTCTGTGCTGACAGTAGTGTAATTACAACTTGAACGTTGACTACATATTTGCGCTGACGATCCAAAGCATTGCGACTACCTGCTTAGCATATATACAAGGGAAGGATTTTGATCAGTTGGTATACTTTTTGAACTTCATTACACTACGATTTCGAAAGGTGTGGATTTGACAAGTCCTTCGTAAATTCTCGGAGGTATGCATCACTACGTGTCTTCGTAATGGTTGCCCACTTCCGTCGTAAAACTCGATGGCTTGTTGATGGCGGCCGATGGCATCCAACGTGTTTATATCATGCGCAATTCTAGTGAATTTGGGGCCCAAAACATAAATATCAGTACACAATTTTTTCTTGTGTTTTCAGTCATGTGACTTGATGAAGCGGCCAACAACCACGACACCAACCACTTCATTTGTGTGTTACCTTTGCACCATTACTTCTCAGTCGTTTCATTGGACCCTACAGATTGTACCCATTACATCCCCATATGTTACCGTTGAGAATATTTTCCTAATGCCTTACAACATGCACTATCATCTGCCCTTTCTCGTTGTCATGGTCTTCCATGTGTTCTTCGGAGAACTTCCTCATTAGTTGCGCATGATTGCTCCCCGTCGAAAGTTCGGGTCATCCCTCATGCATGGCTGCATGCGTGCGTGCGTGTGTATGTGTGTGTGTGTGTGTGTGTGTGTGTGTGTGTGTGTTGTCCTTGGAATAAGTCACAGTAGTTTGTAAGTCTAGGGAATGATAACCGCAGCAGCTAAATCCCTTAGATTTACAAACATTTGAACATTTTTTTTCAGTAGTTTACCTAGAAACACACGATGTTTCTGGTTTTAGGGACTACTTTTAAAATCACACGTAGGAATGAGCATTTCAGACTTCGATAATTAGTTACCGGCAGTTTTATGTGTTTCTGTTCTTGCGAGACATGAGAAGGTGTTTTGTGCAACGTTTATAAATATGATGTGTTTTGTTATTTAAATGCTGTAATATATATATATATATATATATATATATATATTGAATGTTTGTCTTTATGTCCTCTATGTGTTCATAAGCAATTCATTCGATTGCAATGAAACTTTGGAGAACTGTTCACCGAAGCCCACGAAGGTTTCTGGCCCAAAAACAAAAGAGCAGGACACATAGCTCAGGGGATATACGTCATAAATAATGAGAGGCCACCACGCGAGAACACCCAAATTCATGCGTCAATTATTGGAAAACGGGAGTAGTTGGGGACCTGAAACAAAGTTGGCATGTAATTTCGGACGTTTATTAAGCGTTTTGTTACTGACTACCCCCCGACCCTACCCTAAAAATGATGAAACGAAAAGAAGTCTACCGCTCACAAGTTTCGTTGTAAAGGCCGTAAAATTGTCGCATGAGACATGACCTCGGTCCAGTAAATTTAGCATTACAGATTTGCATGTTACTATTTATTTTTGTCTACAAGTTTCCCTCAAATCTCTTGAATCTGAAATTAAGCAATCTGTTTACTTAATCTCTATCTGTATAAAAGCGAAAAGACACTCACTCATTCACTGACTAAGCACGAAATCTCGAAAACAAGTTGAAACTTGGCACAAATGTAGTTTATAGATAGAAAACGTCAGCTAAGAAAGTATTTTGTGATAGGTGTATAGCGGAGCATACTTCTCCTACAGACTCACGAAATCTACAGTTTTATTCCGATCTTCACGAAATTTCGCAAGCTTGACCTTCAAAACAAGAGGAAAGTCACCGTCTACCGTAAGTTTCATACTGTGCATGGGGGAGGGTACTTTGCAACATATAAATAGATCTCTAAATACCTTGGTCGCGTTATAAATTGAGAACGGCGTGACCGATTTCACAGCCCTCTTTTTTTTCGATATTCTATTCTCAGAACAAGGGTTGTGTGAAATAATACTGGAATATTTGAGAACAAGAAAGTGCGTTTTTCTGCGTGACCCTGCCTTTCTATTGCATAGAAATCTATAGTTTTGTTCCGATATTGATGAAATTTTGCACACTCTACCTGAAAAACAAGAGGAATATCACTGACCGTATAAAATTTCAACCGGTGCATGGTGGCGGGTACTTAACTTACGGAATTTTACAAATGCATAGTTTTGCTCCAGTCTTTATGACTGTTTGCACACATGACCTTTAAACCAAGAGGAAGATCACTGGGTTCATAAATAGTTGTATTGTACTTGACAGAGGGTAATCTGCGAAAAACTTTGCCGATGGAGGGAAAGGTTGAACGGACTAAGATGTGGGAGAGAAAGAGGTGAATGCAGAGAAGGGGAGGGGGAGGTAGACTACGGGCGTGTAGGATAAAATAATCACCCGGGCAATGCCGGGTTTACAGCAAGTACTCTTGTAAAATCCCCTCTCTTTCTTCACGAATTTTGTGACAAATGTTTTATTATGAACCCCCACACAACAGGGACTTATTGTAAGAAACCGCTCATAAGGTCTAGAGAAATTTGCATTTCTCATATTAGAGTTACGATATCTTGATAGCATGTCAAAATACCTGTCGTGGTCCAGTTAAGCAGACTGATTTTCTGGTAGTCTAAGAAGACCTGTCTAAGCCATCTGAAAACGAATGCTAAGATAGCGCATTAATATATTACAATCCGAGGGCTGCATGTTGTTCATGGAATGAATCTAGTTTAGTTTGAAAGCTGTATACTTACCACTTCGGTGAATTATGGTGACACCATACAACTTGCTAAATGTTGTACCACAATGTCTGACAAAAATAGTACAGCTCTCTGGGTGAAAAACTAATAATTGGAATCGAATAACTCAATGTTCCTGAGAGAGATTTAGACCCCATTTTATCAGTGATAATCTCTGAAGCCTGAAGCATAGTATTAAAATTTGTAGCAATGCGGGGTTCGAAGTAGGCAGACGCGCTTCCTTACACAGTTGCAAGGACTACCCAAATGCAATTCTCTCCGCAAAACAGATCTCACCTCTCCCCATCCCAATTTCGCTCAAAGCGATGTTGGAGAGCCTCGGCAAATACGATACGAATTAGAAGGGAACATCAAGATGGGCTTAGGTTGAATTACAGTTTTGATAAGAATATGTTTGTGAATTGTCAGTGCAATTGCGCGTGTCGTTGTCCCTTAGTGGCGCAGTCGGTTAGGGCATGTCTTTAGTTAGCAGGAAAGCCGAGGCTCTCTGATCCACCCTGGTACTATTTTTAATTCTACGTTTGTTTTATAGTCATTAACGTTGAAAAATTGAGACTTCACGGAGGGAAAGTTACGCCACTGGTTACAAAATCTAAGTCAAACCTACAAATAACTTCCTTTTTCCTCAGTCTGACATCTGCCTCAACGGATACACTGATTCGTATTACGAGGGAACTAGGCTCACAAGTGTCGCCACAGGATATTGATTATTTCGGTACTGGAAAGAGACGGATTTGACATCGGAGATAATCCCGTATGTGCTTTATCGTGAACAGATCTAGGATTCTGGCAGCGCGACTACCTCAACAACACGCAAATAGTTCATAGAGACCCGTGTAATGTATTTACGAGCAATGGTCTGCTGAAACATGGTTCCACGATAATGTCGCACGAGAGAGAACACATAACTGATAATCCGTGAAGTACTATTGTGCCGTCCCAGTTACCACAGTCAATATCAGGCAAGACATGAAGTCATACTTAATGGCTTCCCATAAAATGATGCCAGGAGTGACACGATCCGTCGCTCCGAATCATTAAGTGAATAGCACCTCTCCCCACGTTGCACCAAGTTTGGGCAAGGTGTTCATTCATGGTATTACAGAACGACGATATATCACTAAAAACAGTGATACCTCTTATAAGCGGTAAACCGTTAACGATCACGTAACCACTACAAACGTTGCCGTTAGTGTTATGGTGTTGACAGCAGACTACAAATGGGAGGGAAATCCCTTAATGTAGCAGCTGATAATCTCAGACCACCATACTATGATACACTCTCAGTAAGAGTTATAGGAGAACTGGGGCATATGTAAAGGTGGTGTGGTGCCAAATTCAGTGCGCACCCCTTGTAATTGCCAGGCGTTGTCGACCAGACATATGCTTTCCTTGCTTTACCAAGTAGTTCAACATCTAACCGGTGTGACATACGAATGACCAGAAATCTGAAAAGTTCCCGAGTCGACTAATCTGCCCAATGGAGACACACAGTGCATGGGCATTCATAAACTCAAGTCCTGATAATGCTGTCGCTCTGCGATCCCACATCGTCAACGTCTGACTATATTCACACTCATTTTCTATTCTAAGAGGCCTGGCAAACATTTAACACAAACTGCATTAATGCAGTCTGGTGGTTGTTCTATAATATTGTCGCAGAAATTTTAAATGTAATCATTTGCATAACTTCCGACAGATTATCTAAGAGTTTTGAGTCTATGCTGAAATGTGTCGACGATATATGAGTTTTGTTTGACACCTCAGCAGTGAAATCATTTTCATTTACTACTTAGCTGGTGGATGTAACACGGGCGGCGTTTGCTGTACGTCACGACATGCTAAACGTAAGTGAGTTACAGAGGTTATCGTCCCGGAAGACAATCAGCAGAAGGGGGCAGCCGGCGGAATAAATACCAGCCAAGAAGCGAGGATTGGTAGAGTTCGCTGGCGAGCAGTAAAGCTGGAGTTCGTTGGCGATCAGTGAAGACTGTCAGGGTGCGGCAACGCCGGGGTCGTCAGGCACTGAGGGGGAACGTCGGAAGAAAGGTGGCCGGCCCGCGCCCACCCAACGACCGCTATATAGCTGTCCGCCAAGAGGTCCCCACAACTGGCGGCGCCAGCAGCAAGGAGTAGCAGCCCGCTACCACAGAGTATTTGTCTGTGCCGCTACTTACTTCTGGGACACAGCATTGGTGACCTCCGCGGGGAGAGTAGCTGAAGACACTGAGGCAGTCCCAGCGCGACTCCGCGAGGGAGAGACGGGAGGCAGTCTACACGCACTACGGGTCTCCGGGGCGCGAACACGGCACCACCGGCGCAGAAAGCAAAGCAACACACTCCTGGCCGGCGACGCCTGGAAGCGCAATAACTCGCAGACGCAGCAGGCCTCCATAAGGGGCGCCTGCTGACGCCCACACTACGCCCCGCCGCATCAGCCTCAACGCCCACACAGTCAAGGCCGCGGAAGCCATGTTAAATCATGTAAAGTGGATATCAAGAAATGTCTTTAGTAAACGCTGTTTCACTAATGCTTCCACCCCGAGTCGAGATACGTCCCCCGCGCCTTACGACCGCCCTGGTCATACTTGGCAAATATAATTAAATAGCAGAGAGTCCGTATGTTTGTACGTGTTGCATATAAATTTACAGTTTTGTTCCAATCTTTATGAAATTTTGTACACGTAAGCTTCAATCCATGAGGACGGTCGCCGTAAGTATAAGAATCACATACAATACATATTTCACGAGATATGACGTCATAAACAATGAGATGCGCGAAAAGCTGCTGCATTTTGCGACAACGCTGCTCATTTTCTACTAAGCCATTGGACTGATTTCAACCAAATTTGGTACACACATTCCTTACCGTGAGGTAACAAGTGCTGCCTGGTTAAGAATCACATACGGCACATGGTTGAATAGATATTACGTCATAAACAATAGAAATCGCAAAAAATGCCATATAATGCGGCGAGACTTTCGAAATACACTGTATGAGAATGGCAGTGCTTAGCGACTTGCAACAAACTTTAAACATAATTTCAAATCTTTTTTAAACTTTTTCTCGCTGGCAACCATAGTAAAATGATGAAAGGAAAAAAGTTTCTCGCTTACTACTTTTCCGCTATTTATGGAGTAAAACTACGGCTCTTGGTATGACGTTTCAATTTATAATTTGAACACTACAAATTGTAGCGACAGGAAATTTTACAGACAGTATACACATATATAGTTGAATGTACCTTCTAAATAGTATCACAATATGACATGTAGTTCATGAGATATGAGCACATAAACAGTAACGTTCATGGAAAACCGCCCCATCGCGCTCCAATTTTAATCTATTACTTCTTTACTACTTATTGTATTCCCAAGAGATTACACAGATATTCAGCCTTTATACACATGAATAAATACCTGAAAAATGGCAGTAATAAATAAATAAATCCCCGGGAAGCGCCGGGTTTTCAGCTAGTATATATATAAATGAATGTTTGTCTGTATGTCCTATTTGTATTCCTAAACCATTCATTCGATTGCAATAAAACTTTGGTGAACTGTTCACCGAACGCCCACGAAGTTTTCTGACCCAGAAACAAAAGAGTACGACACATATCTCTGGAGATATGACGTCATAAATAGAGACCACCGCATGAGAATACCTATATTTATGCGTCAATTATTGGAAAATGGGAGTAGTTGGGGACCTGCAACAAAGTTTGCGTGTAATTTCTGACGTTGATGAAGCGTTTTGTAACTGATCTCCCCCCCTCCCCCACAAAATGATGAAACGAAAAAAAGTCTCCCGCTCACAACAGTTTCGCTGTAGATACCGTAAAACTGTCGCATCAGGATGACCTTGTGATGTTTTACTTGATTATTGCTGACTGTCTTTGCAACATATTTTGCAAATAGTATCGATATGTATTACTAAATGAGCCATCAAATTTATATCACTGTACGACACATACTTCAGGATATATCTAATATATAAAAATTAATGTTTATTTGTTTTATTGTTCGTACTTTATGCACGGCCATGCCGTACATATGATTGCGATAAAACTTTGTTAACTCATTGCTTGCACTCGCACAAAAGTTATACGCATACTAAAATTGAATTCGTATGATGCATGGCGGAGGGTGATTTGCAGTTAGCTAATTGTTTCTTATGTCTTCACCCTGAAATGGCTGGGCGGATATGAATTAAATTTGGAACATGTAGCTTAATCCCTGATTAATACGTGGGCTGCCTTTCGTAAGCCACCGTATGGCGCATGGCGGAGCGTACCTTACAACGGGTTAATATATTTGTTTCTCTTCGCTCTGAAACAGATGGAGAGAATTGAATGAAATGTGGAATGTAGATAGCTTATACCCCGAATTAATACCTTTCATAAGCCTATGTAGGTTCATGACGGAGGGTACGTTACAAGAAACATCTAAATTGTTTGACAGTTCATGAAAATAAGCACAAAAATCTGCAGGACATTGAATTTAGCATGGCGGAGGATACCTTGCGACTTTGACACCATTTGACCTATAACCATGAAAAAGGGGAGGGAGAAGGCGGAGAGGAGATAGGAGGAGAATGAGAGAGAGGAGAGGAGGTGAATGAGAGAGGGAAGATGGTGGCAGACAATTGAAAGGAGATGAACAGAGATAAATTCGAAATTAAACAAGCTCACACTTTCAATTTACAATTCTGCGGCAGCAACGTGCCGGGTACCAGCTAGTACAAAATAAATTGTTTTGAAGGATATTGTTAATTCTTCAGTTACTGAGTTTTCTGTTGAATGATCTACTACCGAAAGCTACTTACATAAGGTGTGAATGTTAAAGACATATATAGTCGATCGTACACCACTTTGTTTTCTGAAAAGGTAGGTACTCTTGCGTGTAACCCGTGATATTTGAAAATGAACTGAGTTTCTTGCTAGAAAAGCTTGGGGTAGAAATACGTCGCCGCGGTGGAGCAGCCGAGCGGTCTAAAGCGTCTCGCTGCGGAGCGCGCGGTTGCTCGCCGTGGAGGTTCGAGTCCTCCCTGGGGCATGGGTTTGCCTGTTGTCCTTAGGTTAGTTTACCTAGGTTTAAGTAGTTTGTAAGCTACGGACTGATGACCACGCAGTTTGGTCCGATAAGATTTACAAACATTTGAACAATTGATTTAGAAATACGTCATTTATAAGAAGTGAATTCTAGTACTGCAATTTAACCTTTATGTATTTCTATTTAGATATTGCTGCACAACAAGATTACCTGATTCAGCTTACAATGAGACTTTCAAGTGTATTTGTGCGAGAGGAGTCTAATGAATTCTGTTTTGACAACATCTTAGTTAATACCAATAACGCAAAGCTGATACATTGCAAGGCATCCACTTAGCTCCGCGGATAAAGCCACCGATTTCTTGGACAGGGAGGTATGCCGGCCTCAGTTCGCACGCTCCTTGAGCATAAACGACGTAAGCCGGTGTGCCGGCCAGTCGTACTATGGTTTTTAGGTGGTTTTCTACGTCTCACTATGGGAAGGTCCGCCTCAGTTATTCGAGGCGCAAACATTTTGACAACTTTCGCCCATTTTGACATGTTTAACACTACGCAGATGTGATTTAAGAAAATGCACCAGTCACTTTTACTTGAAATTATGTTTATTCCATGAACCGGTTTTCGAACCATTTCAGGTTCATCTTCAGATGGATCATGTTACAATATCATTTTAAGCGTCAGGTTGGATGTTGGATGCCTGATTTTTGTGGTTAATTTCCATTTCTTGCATCTCCTTTTGTTTATGTCACAATAACACATCACATTTTTCTATTGGGTTCTACACTGCACTGTATACACCACTTTGCCAGCGTCCAACATGTGCTAAAAAGCGGCCATACAGTCGGAAGCCAGCATCCAACATGACGCTTAAAATGATATTGTAACATGATCCATCTGAAGATGAACCTGAAAAAGTTTGAAATCCGGTTCATGGAATAAACATCATTTTAAGAAAAAGTGACAGGTGCATTTTCTTAAATCACATTGAAATTAACAGTTACAAGTTCTGAAATATCCGTAATGGATAATCTCACTATACTACGCAGATATTTGGGGAACAGTAATTTCCTGCATTGGGTGGGGAGGGGCAGTTAATGAAGTGGCTACAGAAAGGGCGTGTTGTTACCCTTAGAAATTCTTATGGCAATTCAATAACAATGAGCGATAAAGGCAATATGAAAAGGAGAAGAAGAACGTAATCTTCTTGCGCTACAGTCCAACTTACCTTTTCGTTTGAGTAGACGGTCATACGAAATCAAGGTAGCCCATAGATGCCATGTGACCGTGAGGTGTAACGTGGTGAGGAAGTAGGGGTGGGTACATCCACAGCAACAATAGAGCTGGCTTGCACAACAGATCAACCACGGCTAACGCTCGGTATCACGTTCTGAGAGCACAATGAAGTCTCCTCATTAGCTATTCGATATTACTGCGCCATTCAAGTTGACTCCCTGCAGACAAATGCGGCTATTGCCCCAGCGCAGGTATGAAACAACGGGAGGTTGTTGTTGTTATTTGGATGTTTAAGGGGGACAAAACTACAATGGTCATCAGTCCCCCATTCCATCACAAAATGTCAAAAATAAAAGCACGGACGTCAAATGAATGCGCCCAGAGATTAAGTTTGCGAAGTGGGATGGAAATCCCACTGGGTCCATAAAACATCAACAAAACGGAGAAGAAACTAAAAGGAAAGGGGACGAACACACAAAGACACCTTACTACAAAGAGGCCGAAGGCAGTGGTTGACCGACCATAGGAATAAAAAAGGAAAAGTCAACCACTCGGCAGTGCAAGGGAAAGACCAGTCATAGAGACTGATAAAAACCTCCTGCTCGAATAAAACATAAAACTGAATTTGCTGCTGAAGCATCGTCACGTAAAACATCTGATAAAACGCCAGGAATGTTAAAACGACGCCGCAAGGCGGCTAAAAACGGGCAGTCCACTAGGATGTGGACTATTGTTAAGTGGGAGCCACAACGACACTGGGGCGGGGCCTCACCACGAAGGAGATGTCCGTGGGTGAGCCACGAATGGCCAATACGGAGTCTACACAGCACCACGGAGTCCCGGCGAGAGGCCAGCACGGAAGAACGCCATGCGGTGGTGGTCTCCTTGACTAGCCGAAGCTTGTTGGGTGTGCCCAGGCTATGCCACTCGGCATCCCAACGCTGATGTACGCGGTGGCGCAACAACGAACGGAGATCAGACGCCAGGAGGCCAATGTCCAAAATGGACGCACTGACTGCCTGCCTGGCAAGTCTGTCAACTCGTTCATTGCCCGGGATGCCGACATGACCCGGGGACCAGACGAACACCACTGATCGCCCGGACTCTCCAATGGCACAAAGCGTCTCCTGTATGGCCAACACCAGAGGAGACCGCGGGTAACAGTGCTCCAGAGCTCGGAGGCTGCTCAGAGAGTCGCTGCAAACAACAAAAGACTCGCCTGAGCAGGACTGGAGATGCATGAGAGCTCTGTGAATGGCCACCAGCTCTGCAGTGTAAACACTGCAGCCATTCGGCAGAGAGTGCTGTTCCACATGGTCACCATGAGTATAGGCATATCCCACACAGCCATCAACCATTGAACCATCTGTGTAGATCAGGTCATAACCACGGAACTCTGCTATGACAGCAGAGAACTGACGGCGGAGCGCCTCCAGTGGAACTGAGTCTTTGGGCCCCTGGGCCAAGTCCAACCGAGTAGACGGCCTTGGCAAACACCACGGAGGTGTACGGGCACGGACCCGATAGGAAGTTGGAAGGGGAGAAGACTCAAGCTCCTGCAGGAGGGACTGAACCCGATAGGCAATAGTATGACCTGATCTGGGGCGTTGCTGATGGGGACGGACTACCACATCAGGAAAGAGGAGACGATGGTTTGGGTGGCCTGGGGAGCAATGTACATGGGCTGCATAAGCCGCAAGTAGGTGTTGGCGGCGGATCCCCAAGGGTGGAACCCCAGCCTCTACTAGTAAGCTGTTCACTGGACTGGTGCGGAAGGCACCCGTCGCGATGCGAACCCCACAGTTGTGAATGGGGTCCAGTAGGTGCAGTGCCGAAGGTGCTGCAGACCCATAGGCAATGCACCCAAAATCGAGACGGGACTGCACCAGCGCCGTGTAAAGCCGCAACAGTGTCGAGCGGTCGGCACCCCAGGTCGTATGACCCAAGTGTCGGAGAAGGTTGAGATGGCGCCAGCACTTCTGTTTCAGCTGACGAATGTGGGGGAGCCACGTCAGCCGGGCATCAAAGACCAGTCCTAAAAAACGGTGAGTTTCCACTACCGTAAGTGGTTCGTCATTCAGATAAAGTTCAGGGTGCGGGTGGACGGTCCGACGCCGGCAGAAGTGCATCACTCTGGTCTTGGAGGCAGAAAACTGAAAGCCGTGGGTAAGCGCCCAGTTCTGCGCCTTCCGAATAGCACCTTGCAACCTGCGCTCGGCAACTTGGGTGCTGCAGGAACTAAAAGAGAGACAAAAGTCGTCAGCATAAAGAGAGGGGGACACCGACGACCCAACCGCTGTGGCTAAACCGTTGATGGCGATTAAAAATAAGGGAACGCTTAAAACGGAACCCTGAGGAACCCCATTTTCCTGGATATGAGAGGGGCTCAGGGAAGCACCAATTTGAACACGAAAGGTACGGACGGCTAAAAAATTCTGAATAAAAATCGGTAGAGAGCCCCGGAGGCCCCAGTCATATAAAGTGTTGAGGATGTGTCGTCGCCAGGTTGTATCGTTTGCTTTGTGCATATCGAAGAAGACGGCCACAAGGTGTTGGCGCCGGGAAAAGGCTGTGCGGATTGCAGACTCGAGGTACACCAGATTATCGGTGGTAGATCGACCCTGGCGAAAACCGCCCTGGCATGGAGCCAATAATCCCGAGTCTCAAGAATCCAACACAACCGCCGACTGACCATCCGCTCCAACAGTTTGCATGGCACGTTAGTCAGGTTAATGGGCCGATAGCTATCCAAGTTCAGAGGATGTTTGTCGGGTTTAAGTACGGGGATGATGATACTCTCCCGCCACTGTGACGGGAAAACACCATCACACCAAATGCGGTTATAGACCGCAAGGAGGTTACGCCGACTATCTGCTGAGAGATGTTTCAGCATTTGACTATGGATGCTATCAGGCCCTGGCGCCGTGTCTGGACATTGTTGAAGAGCACTGAGGAGCTCCCACTCAGAAAAGGGAGTGTTGTAAGATTCAGAGCGGCTGGTACGAAAGGAGAGAGACTGGCGTTCTACCCTCTCCTTTACTGCACGGAAGGCCGGTGGATAATTTGCAGAGGCAAAGGCACGAGCATAATGCTCGGCGAACATCTCTGCAAGTGTGGCCGGGTCCGTACATAGGACTCCATTTGAGGAGATCCCAGGGATTCCCACTGGTGTCTGTAATCCCTGTAGCCGTCTGATCTTACTCCAGACCTGCGAGGCTGAGGTGCCTGTCCCAATAGTGGAAACGTACCTCTCCCAGCACTCCTGTTTCCGTCTTCTTATAAGCTGGCGAGCACGAGCGCGAAGCCGTTTAAAATTGATTAGGTGCTCCTGAGAGGGGTGCCGTTTGTATCGCTGTAAGGCCCGCCTGCGGTCTTTAATGGCCTCAGCGATCTCCGGCGACCACCACGGCACTGTCTTACGCCGTGGGCACCCTGATGTACGCGGAATGGTCGCGTTCGCAGGAGAAATGATGGAATGTGTGGCACTCTCGACCACCACATCGATTTCCTCGAGTGGGGGAGGGCCAACGATGGCAGCAGAAGCATAGTCTTCCCAGTTAGCCCTGTGCAGAACCCACCTAGGTGGGCGCGCTGGGGACTCGTGTTGTGGGAGTGACAAAAAGACAGGGAAATGGTCACTGCCACACAAGTCGTCATGGGCTCTCCAGTGAACAGATGGTGGAAGGCCGTGGCTGCAGATCGACAGATCAATGGCCGAAAAAGTGCCATGTGCCACACTAAAATGCGTGGGGGCACCTGTATTCAAGAGGCAGAGGTCGAGTTGAGTTAGGAAATCCTCGACAACCCTGCCATGACCAGAGATCGTAGAACCACCCCACAAGGGACTGTGGGCATTGAAGTCGCCCAACAGCAAGAAAGGTGGGGGTAGTTGAGCAACGAGTGCAGCCAAGACGTTCACAGATACGTCACCATCTGGCGGCAAGTAGATACTGCAGACGGTAAACTCCTGTGTGGTCCTCACCCTGACAGCCACTGCTTCTAATGGCGTTTGAAGTGGCACAGATTCACTATACACAGAGGTGAGGACATACACACACACTCCACCTGATACCCTGTTATATATGCTACGGTTGCAGTAAAATCCCCTGTAGCCACGAAGGGCAGGGGTCCGCATTGCTGGAAACCAAGTTTCCTGAAGAGCAATGCAGAAAGCAGGTGTCGTGCTCAAAAGCTGCCGTAGCTCAGCCAGGTGGGGGAAGAAACCGCCGCAGTTCCACTGGAGAATGACATTGTTCGAGCGCTGGGAAGACATGAATCCGAGTCGATGGGCTACAACTCAGCATCACTGGCACCCACCGGTGTAGGCGTGTCATCGGGATTGTCCGTTTTCTCAATGGCGTCCCCGAGAGCGAGGTCCTCGGGTGACGCAAGAATCTCCACCTCATCCTCAGAAGCAGAGGTGCAGGTGGAGGGGGGTGGTGGCACTGAAGCCACCGTGGTGTCTCTTGTGATGCCCGTCTTTGGCTTCTGTTTACCCCTCCGTTCCCTCGGGGGCTTCGCTGGTGGGAGGTGCTCCTTGGACTCAGCCACAGGGACTGAGGAGGAGCGTGAAGCCCTACGACCAGCAGCCTGCGAGCGCGCCTGCTGCTGGTTAGTGTCACTATTGACACTGGCAGAAGGGAGCGTCCCAAGGGACCCCTTCCGTGTGAGGGAAGCCGGAGAAGGTTGTTCTTTCTCCGGCGGAGAGGTGGTAGCTGATCCCGAGGCTTTCGCCTTGGGAGCTTTGGAAGGATGGCCCCCAACCTCCGTGGGGGCAGGCTTAGGTTGGCGGCCCTGGGGGCCCACAGGAACAGAAGAAGTAGAAAATACTGTCGCCGCCAAGGAGAGTGGCGACGACGTCACTGCTGCGAACGTGTTTTTCATTGTTACAGGGTGCAGACGATCAAACTTTTTCCTGGCCTCATTATAGGATATACGGTCCAGGGTTTTATATTCTGTAATTTTCCGCTCCCGTTGAAATGCGGGGCATTGCGACGAGCAGGGAGGATGGTTCTGACCACAGTTTACGCAGATGGGAGGCGGAGTGCATGGGGCGTCCGGATGTGCTGGACGCCCGCAGTCCCTGCATGTAGCACTGGACATGCAACGGGAAGACATGTGGCCGAACTTCCAGCATTGGAAGCACCTCACAGGGGGAGGAATATAAGGCCGCACGTCAACACGGTAAACCATCACCTTGACCTTTTCGGGTAACGTATCACCCTCAAAGGCCAAGATGAAGGCACCAGTTGCGACCCTATTATCCTTTGGGCCCCTATGGACGCGCCGGACAAAATGAACGCCTCGTCGTTCAAGGTTTGCCCGTAGCTCGTCGTCTGTCTGGAGCAATAAATCCCGATGGAAAATTACTCCCTGAACCATATTCAGGGACTTGTGGGGAGTGATGGTCACCGCAACGTCACCCAGCTTGTCACAAGCGAGTAGCGCCCGTGACTGGGCCGGGGATGCTGTGTGGATGAGAACAGACCCGTTGCGCATTTTAGAGATGGAGTCCACTTCCCCAAACCTGTCCTCTAGATGTTCCACAAAGAACTGAGGCTTGGTCGCTGAGAATGAGTCCCCATCAGTCCTGCTGCACACGAGATATCGAGGAACATAATCTTCACCCTGTTTTGTGGCCCGACGTCCCTCCCAAGGCGTGGTCAGGGAGGGGAACGTTTGGGGGTCGTACGTAGATGCATTAAACTTTCCCTTCTTAGAGACGGCGGTTGTACGTCCGCCAACGTCACCCGATTTGTGTCTTTTCATGGCGGGTGATCCGCCCCGATGCCACCCACTCCGATCAGGGGCTCTCCTCATGGGCGCCACCCAGCCACAGCAACGTCACCTGGCGGGATGACCGTTGCCGGGAGTCCTGATGCCCCACAGAGACAAGCATCGACTCCTTGGCTTGCATGAGGAGTATGCAGCTCTGGCACCGGTAGAGCGATCCCTGTGTTGTCAGGGGGCTACAGCCAAGAGGGTACATGACGACCCCACCACAACGGACTGGCTACCGTGTTGGCTTTCTGGCGCTACGTGAACCATCATAAAGTAGAGTGCTGAGATATCAGTGCACAATGGATGCGACTTGCACGGAAAAAAGAAATGACCTGCCCAGTGGCAGAATAGAATCCGCAGTCGCAAGTCCATTCCATGATGGGTGCTTAAGATGGCATGGCACGAGAATTACATGATGCACCATGTAAGGTGTCCTTCCCCAAATGGTTCGCTCTTCTGAAAAATTTTGAAAAATGGAGGGTCAAACCCACATAGGGGACCACAGATGGAGAGCCGAAAAGTATGAAGACTCCATTTAGTCGTCTCTTACGACAGGCAGGAATACCCCGGGCCTATTCTTACCCCCGAACCCGCAGGGGGGAAACAACGGGAGGGATCATTCCTCTACTTTACGACTGCCACGTATCACGCTGCGCTTAGGCCTCGGTGTGCTGAGCCGTACATAACTCGTCCCGTGTATCAGAACAGCACGCCGTAGGCGGATCTATGTCAGCTGACGTGGCTGCGGCCTGTGGACACGCGAAATAAATGTCGCAAATCTACCCTCTGGGCTCTTTGGCAAACACTGACAGCGTTTTTGCCCGTCATCTTTCTGATCCGCACACTGCACAGCCCCGACGGTCGATAAGTCGTTGTAGGCACTAAACGAGCTCGCAGTACCGCTCGCGGACAAACGCTGAACCATGCTGTTTAGGGGTTTTGACTCTGAAAACTAAATGGCGGTTTCTCATAACTTGCTCATAAGACAGGCGTGTAAAGGCATTGGCCGTCAGTTGTGAAATAAATGAGTAGATAAAAAATGAATCTCGCGAAATCGTAATATCTTACCAATGTAAAAGAAGCCATTTGTTACGTGTAAAGTTAAGCAGCGCGTTTCCTCGCCTCATTGGTTGACACTCAGAAATGATAATTAAATCACTACCAGGTCATTTACATATAATTTGAACAGTATGAGTAATATTACTCTTCCTCCAGGTACACCAGTCACTACTTTCAGAAATATGTTAATTCGCACTATATACGGAATGGTGCAGTCTGATATCTCGAAACTTGTCTTGAAATCTTCTAGAAACAGTACCTAGAAAAATTTAAGCTACTACGTCACACTGCAAGTATTAGGCAAAATTTCGTAGCGGTAGAAATGTACGCCGCGGTGGAGTAGCTGAGCGGTCTAAAGGGTCTCGCTGCGGAGGGCGCGGTTGCTCGCCGTGGAGGTTCGAGTCCTCCCTGGGGCATTGGTGTGTGTGTTTGTCCTTAGGTTAGTTTACCTACGTTTAAGTAGTTTGTAAGCTACGGACTGATGACCACGCAGTTTGGTGCGATAGATTTACAAACATTTGAACATTTTAGAAATGTACATCCCTCTTGACAATGTAGCAAATGAGCTTGGGCAGCTAGACAGCCACGAAAGACGTGTTCGTCGGTAAATCTGTGTACAGGAAACACGACACAACGCGATCGTTATTTGTATGGCAAGTTCCAGGGCATCATTTGTTGATACTTTCTCTGACACTATTGTAAACACTTACTATTCTCTATAAAGTTATCATATACTTTTTGCAGTATTCGTAGGTATTGAGAATAGAGTTAAAACTGGATTATTTATCCTTGTTCCTTCATAATGCATGGCTGCTAATTTTCCTTTTGTTTCTTTACAGTTTTGCAATAAGTGGAAACAAATTAACATTCTAGTGCCGCGGTGGAGTGGCCGAGCGCATTGAAGCTCTGTGCACCGATGCGGGAGTTCGCTCCCCGTCGGAGGTTCCAATCGTACCTCTGGCGTGGATGTTTGTGTTGTCTTTAATATAAGTTAGTTAATTAGTAGTTTGTAAGTTTAGGGACTGATGGTCCCGCAGTTAAGTCCCATAAGCTTAAATAACATTGTAGTTGTTGCAACAGTGAAATACTAAGGACGTGGCTTCGAGCCGCAATCACCTGCTTCTCCAGAAGACCTACACTTGTGTTATTCGTTAGATGGTTGATTTGACATTTATTTGCTGATCTCAACATTTCGTTAAAAATGTGGAAGCTTGAGAAGAAATAGGTAGATAATAATAATAATGATAATGATTCCCATATCCGTACGACACAGGTTGTGCCAGAAAGATTTCTGAAGAAGAATACGTCACTGTTCCAAAGAAAACGCACTACTATTGCTTTCAACGACAAAGAAAAGTCAGTGAATTTTTGGTTAAAAGCAGGCGGGGAAAAAAAAGAAAAAAAAATCGATTTCGAGTCGTAAAATCGGAACGTGAACTGTATATATGAAATAAATAATTTCAAGAGGTAAGAAATATGTGACAAACACAAAGTCGATAAAGCTGGAAAGAGAAACTATTGGAAACATTTAAAACTGGTCGTGAGAGGGAATGCAACCTGGCAACGGTCCGTCTGCTGCAGAGCTTCTACATGGCAGACCCCACGCACGTTGCATGAGTTATTGCACCCGCCGCACCGCACAGCAACTTCTACCACACGCATATATCACTACTCACCCAATGGCGCTTTTCAGAGGTTCTGGCCACTCCAGGTGCTGCGAACGCGGTACGGTTTTTCGACATTTTGGTGCGTGTATGTATCTTCTTCAAGGTCAATCCGGGTTGCTGTGCCGTCAACAGAATCAAATTTGTGGTTGACGATTGCGAAAGTCTTCCGCAGAAATTTTCTTCTCAGATTCCCGTCTCCCGGATACCCTGCGGCCTGCCCATCGCTCCCTGGTGTCACTCAGCGTTACGCAGTACAGAACTGAGAGGGCTGGGTGCACCACCGTTGCGAACGCTACCGCCGTCGCCTTCCTTGCGGGTGCCCGTGCGCCACAGAAGCTCAGGCTGGTTAGACACACAACGATTTTGGACGGCCGTACAGTGGCGCATGTCGTCAAGTGGCAGCTTGTACATGCACCGACAATTACCGGCCGTCCTGCCTGCACAGTTCTCGCTGTGCCTTCCCGCCATATAGCTGACTTAGTGCATAAAAAATGTTCAGATGTTTGTAAAGCTTATGGGACTTAACTGCGGGCTCATCAGTCACCAAACTCACAAACTGCGTATGAAGTAACTTATACGAAAGACTACACAAACATAAATGCTCGAGGGAGGATTCGAAGCTCCGACGTGGGAGGCCGCACGATCCACAACGTGGCTCTCCAGTCCGCTGGGCTACTCCCGCGCGGCCGTAGCGAATATTGGACTACAACACAAAACATTCATTTAGCAGTAAGTTCTGCGTACAATAAATTACATTTCAGATTCTCGTCTGTTTCAGGGCATTCAATGTAATTCAGTGGCGAAGTTGTCATTTTGTACAAGACTGGGACTCGAACACTTTTTTGTGGGCATTTTTTATTTTATTTTTTCTTCTTCAGGTCAGTGGCGGATTTACCAGTAGTGTAAAGTGACAGATTTTAGGGGCGGAGAAAATTGGGTCCAAATTTGTAAACTGTAAGTAAGTGTAATAAAAGTTATATAATTATGTTTACCGAATGTACATTAAGCTATTGTGTAAGAAGTATTAAGGTATACCTTACCGCCAAATTATTAGTAGTATGTGATTGTGCTTTTACTAGCTCAGAGATGAATACTATTCCTTGAGCAATTCAAACCAAACAGTTGGGCTGTAAGAATAATCTACTAAGTGACAGTTCAATCCCTAAGTTCACAGTCAAACGAATTACGGAAAACAGGTGGTGTAATTAGGATGATAGTGCCCAATACAAAAAACTACGACTTCATTGACAAAAAATTATAATTAGTATGATTGTGAAATAGGGTATCGAATTGTAGAGGTCGGTAGGGGCGACAAAATTTGAACAGCCTACTGACGAAAAATGTGAAAATCCGCCACTGCTTCGGGTAGATCGTGTCTTTGTTCTCTGATGTTCCTAATAACTTCACTCTGTGTATTACGAAGGATGGCTGGCCCTCTGAGTGGTCGGCTATCCAGACACGTTTCTAGTCCTGTCCAAATCATCAACATTCACCTACTAGGAGTTTCCGTTATTCCACTTTCTCGTTGCTTTATCTGCGCTGCAGTAATTATATTCACAAAATATTTGGCATGACTCCATTTAACGCAAAAAACATGTATAGGTATTATAGGAAGTGTAATATGCTAAAACCCTGAGATTTGTGCGTCACATAACGTGACGCAATTATGACGTAAACTGTATTATATGTACACTGGTACAGCGAAAGCTTTCGGTCTGTGTTGTGGAAGATGTATTTCGTCAGTATACGTGAGATAAACTAGCAATGAATATTTTACGTCAGTCAAATGGCTGAGGCGACAATGCTGTGATCGGTTATCTGATGTCAATACTTAATATGAAAACCATTCTGGACTTTGTATGGAGGTAATATTTGCTTGAAAGGAATTCAATTTAGACCAAACAAAGTAGATGATTTTGATTTATGTACTATTGGTGTTTAAATAAAAGTTATTTTCTGAAGAACATTTATGAGTGCAATATGGATAGAAGAACCTGTTAGTTTTATCCCGATTTATAAACATATTTTAACAGTTGACTTTTTGTGAGCGTTTACAGTTCTTCTTGCATGAAGTGTTCAGCTTACACGCTTAGACATTTCAGAACGCCCTGCGGAAGGGGCGTTACTAGGGACAAGCACAAATGAAAGTTAGTGCGTGTGGAGAACAGCTGGACCTAGGTGAACAATATACTGCGACCTATAGCCATACCTTCTCTGCACGATACACTGGGCGCCATTTTTCAGCTAGACAGTACACGACCATATGTTGCTGCATGAACACACGCCAGGATTTCAGCCTTTTGCCCTGGCCTGTCAGATCACCACCAGACTGGTGAGCAATCTAAAATATGTGGTGTATGGTGTAATGACGGCTGTAGCAATCTTAGTGCCAACCACCACACATGAAGTCCAGAACAAGGCCAATAGAGCATTGTACAGGAGCCAGTCTAAAATAGTTTCGGGAAATAATTCAAAAATTTTATTTCTTACTTCGCCTAAGTTTTACAAGTGTTTTTCCACAGTAACATACGCCTTGACAACGTGACCAAGCCTGTCCATCTTGCAGGACAGAGTCGGCCAGAACCAGTATTGAATGGTGATTCGAAAATCACGCCACCCTTCTGGCGTCCGTGCTGAAACTACTGACGTTTCCATGCTACCGTGGAGCCAATAGCAGACACCCACGTTTGATCACGTGTGCTGCTGCAGTAGGACTCAGAGGTGCGCGAATCAGTTCCTTCGCTCTCTTCAGTTTGAGTTCTCGTACTGAACAGACGCACTCGAGAAGTCCAGCCTCGGTGCGGGGCGAACGGCCGCATACCGTCCGCTCCCGCCTAGCGGCTGTTCGGTATCAGCCACCAACTGTGTCAATCATTACCGTAACCTTTACCTTTTCCGTTTTCTAATCCGCTAACTTAGAATGGCATTCATTCATTGCATCCGACCCCAGGGCGAGTCCCGCCATGTATTCCGTATGTCAAGAATATACCAAATATTAACTTGAAGCCTACCATGCGACTCCATTCGCGTCATATACACATCAATACAATCATGCATGGAACTAATAATCAGTGCCCATGCTAGGCCCTTTACCTACTAGGCAACATGACACATGCTGAACCGAGGTACCTGAAATGCTAACAATTTCTTCCGAACATACAAATGAACATATTTTGTGAGCATCAATTATCTATTGCTCGTCTTTCTAGGTGTACTGTCTTTTCGGATCATGAATGTATAATTGGTTTTCCCAGCTGCTCCTTAATATGATTTATTTCGTATTCAACAGAGTTAACAAATAGAGGTTAATAAATGCAGGAGTTTGTGTATCTAATTTATAAACAGTCACATATTAATTTAAATCTATGCCATACCTCAATAAAAGTTTCCTAAACACTGTCATCGAATAATGAAGAATTTTTAAAATTTATGTGTTTACAAGAATATAGTGAATCTCAGAAGAGTTGGCTATTCAGACTCCATGGTAGCGGGGCGTGTTATGATACCGCTTACTAAATACAGGAAGGCATGCTCGCCACGTATGGAATTCACCTGATTTATTAGTCTTGGGACGCCGTGCTGAAAAGTCTGAATATGATTTTTGGCGCATTTACAAACACTAGTAGGTGAATTCCGTGCTCATATCAACATCCACCATAATTTCGGAAGCGGTCGAACGTCTTCACTTCAGGTAAGACTAGACACAGATAACTGGATTGCACAAATTCGATCCTAGTGGATAAAGAGGTGTGGACAGGATGTGAATTTTTCCGCCCTGTGGAACTAACATTCTCAAATCCAGTACTTAATGCGCAAACTCAGTGTTGATTCGGAATACATAACAAGAAAAGGAGAGAGGAGGAGAAATCAACTACATGAAGTATTTACCACAAATGTGAATTTATTCCCGTCAAGTACATTGTATTATCACCATCTTCATAAAGACTTCCTTTCTTCACGTATGTGCGACGTAATTTCGGTGGACTATAGTGGATCATCTACGTCGTTCTTCACGTTACCTTTAGTTCCACTGAATGCGAGATATGTAGAAATAAATCATGTCGTTCCGCAAGACTTTTTTCTGTCTATTGCGTCAGAAAAAAATTCTCTAAAATTTCTCTTTACTAAAACGGAGAAGTAGGAATACAAAAACAAAATACAATAAACAGACTCACGTGCCTACAGCTTGTGTGTACTATAATTTCAAAAGTTGAATTAAATTGTGTGATTTTGAGAAATTGACAGTTTCACTGGGTACAGGGCAGTGTTTCCACTCACCGTTATGACGAAAATCGATGGAGTTGTTAAGTGTAGTTGGTCATTTACGTATCCTGCTTGCCCCGTCGATCATTACTGGCTAGTAAATGATCTCATCTAGACTTCTCATAGCCAGCAACTTACACCCCTGTCTGAATGTGGCATGTTGCGTGCCCAGCTTTGATACACGCGTGTGCTCCTCCAATGATTAGTACAAGTCAGTGTCTAAACGCATACTGTGCACGAGTGGACCTTACTTCAGAAGTGATCTCCTCGACAGAAAATATTAATTACAGCAGCGATAAGCAGAATAGAAACATTTCCCGTGTTTTTATATCGTTGTAAATAGTACGCACGTATATCTCATTTACAGAGATTATAGTTGTACCGTGTGATTCCTATGCTTCATTACGTACACCAGTGTTGGTTCTGCCTGATGAGGTGACGTTAACAGCACAAACAACTCTTTCAATATTTTTGAACTCTCAGGAATATCTGTCAATGAAAACAGCGCAGCATTATATTTATTATTACTCCCAGGACCTTTCCAAACATTAAATTTTGACGAATAAAGGTAATTTAATATCTTGAGAACTCTGTTCTTGCTTCACTGCTTCTCACTAATACTTAAATACCGTATACGCAACAATAAGATGACAAGTCTGGTGTAAGGTAAAGAGAATTTATAAACAGGAGCTGTGCTCGCAAACCTCTTGTTCACAGGCGCCTGTTCTCTTGTTTCAAAGGTCTTGAGCCGTGTCGGCGCACGGCGAAATATTAATGCTTAAGGATGACACACACCGCTGCAGCCACTCTCACCTCTGTGCCATGAATTCAACACACAAATAAGAGGACATCTACTTCTCTAACAGCATAAGGCATTATGTTAAGTATTTAGTACACAAGAGGTTACTATTTGCATTCCTAAACGTGAAATCTGATTGCATTTTTGCAGATGACAGAAGAAATTAGGCTTTGAAATTTTGGAAAACATACGAAACAAATGACTGAAATCCAGGAATATTTACAATTTACTCCTAAACTAAATGTACCTCTGACACGTTGCGCTTGTACACTACAACTTTGAGTCACCGAGTTATAGAGCAGGTGACTTGCGTTTTGCCCGTCAGTTACTGACCTTCGTTGGAGCCGATTTTTTTTTCCTCTGCTGCTAGAACAAGCCATAATAATACGTTTAATAGTTTTACATCTTATACTTATCTTCCGCTTAAAACATTGTTGGAGTTATTGCCACCCAAGTTAAGGCTCCTGCTACAGCTGGAGGCGGCTAATATGTGTGTTTATTCACACATCCTAAACACGCAAAAATCACCTAAAATTTAATAATATGTTTCTCTTACTACACTGCATAAGCTATGTGCAATAAGAAAACGTTTTTCATTTATTATTCCTTTTGTTGTTGCAATTTCAGTAGCCAGCAGCTGAAGTAAGGCGAATTATGAAACCTAGAGACGTGGGAAAACGTATAGCGATATAGGATTAATGAGAGCCTAAAGACAAATGGCTGCTTGGAGTCATTTACCATTCTCCACATGGTAGACGCATAACTGAGTCATAACTGGCATCATACGGTGCAATACTAAGCTGAGGAAACGGGAAAATAAAGAGACCGACTCTTGTGAGAGTGATGCAACACGGGGTCATAAACATCTACTGATATGGAAATTGCACATTAAGTTGGGATAGGAGGGTCTTATCATATCAGAAAGCAAAGACATCCATGTGGCTGATTATTGGAAATATGCAGTGTAGATAATGACCCGAACCCGTCAAGTAAGAAAATGTACTCATGGAAACATAATACAGTTTTTTTTAAGAAATCCCCTAACTGTCTCTCTCTGTGTTATCTGTCTCTAATAACTACGCTTTCCGGGGCATTAAACGCTAATCTCAAATCCTTTCGGTTCCCACTATTGTGATGAAAAAGTTTGAACTTCGAGTCGGAGGTGCCTGCAATTTTCCGTTTTATTCGTGCAAATTCGTACAGCACTGTGTAGTTATCCTCTATTAGTAGAAGCCAATATGTGAGGAAAAAAGGTCAAATCTCAGAAGTACATGTGCAGTATAAGCTATGTTAATGATGTTGATTTCCATCAGCTATTACCACAAATCAAGAAAACATCAAACTTGAGCTTTAAACTTAATGGGAAGGTCGTCCCCTCAATTTTACCAACATTACACCATTTCATTCAATGTCTGTGTGGCGGAAGTCAAAACTGCGGCCCCCTTGTTGAAATGAGGGGGTTTTCTTATTGCCAGCTGAGCATAATTAATCAGTCACAATACCGCTCAAAATGTTTTTAAAAGTCTATTCTGAGAGATTTCTAAAACCATCCCTTCAGTTTGGGCGTTGATAACTGCACATTTACCTGTCGAAACAGCAGATCGCACCGTAATGGTCACCAGAAAGGGATCCTCGACGGTCTTTGAAACCGTTGAAAAGTCCCAGACGATTCAACCCTTCTCTTTTTACATTACTGGCCTGCAACCTCACAGAAAGTCGTACTTCGGAGTGTAGAGATACAGAAATAATTTCTCTGGTATAATCGCTGGGTGCTCTAGGGACCATTTGGAAACATTTCACGTAATCTAAATGTGACCTTCCTCCAAGTGTCTGTAATCTCAGGCCTCGTATTTCACATCCTTCTGTGACGCGATCACAAAGGTTTTGATATTACCAAACGTGTCAATAAAACATCCAATGTTCCCTTCAACATACTCTACTTTTTCCAACAGCTTCAATGACCATCATGCTTCTTTGTTTGATAATTTAAAAATGTTGCTGTACAAAGAGACGCAGTGGAAAA
Organism: Locusta migratoria; assembly: GCA_026315105.1. Classification (NCBI taxonomy): domain Eukaryota; kingdom Metazoa; phylum Arthropoda; class Insecta; order Orthoptera; family Acrididae; genus Locusta; species Locusta migratoria. Next base: position 549,695,260 of record CM048755.1, on the reverse strand, counting down.
TCGCTAGTGTGACAGTGACAAGCTCACCTTTCGAAACATATTATATTTCACATGAGGCCACCAAGAACTAATAAACCCTTTTAGCGCCGCTGTATTTAGGTAAATCGAATGATTTATCTGTCACACCAGCGTTTAGGCATTACTGAATCGCTATCATTGCACAGGAATATTTTTAAAGCGCCAGGAAACGAGGTCACAAGTGTACTGAGACTTTCGTTGAACTTAAGGATCTTGGCCGCTTTGTTAAGTTCAAGCACGTATTAACTGTTTAGTACATGTCACAGGAGGAGGCCAAACGAGAGCTGAAGATGCAGCTACACCCTTTGTTGTTTCTAATAATGTTCAAACTTATGGCAAAGTTTGCAAGTAAATTCTTTCTGTTGCATACCAGTCTCTCTTCTTACACAACGAACTGTAGTTATATGAACGCTCATAAGGTAGACAAAAGAAGGCGTAGTTTCATTAAAAATAGTTTATGCTATCTCATAAGGTCTCCTTGGTCAAACCTGAGAGGCAGTGTGTGGGAAATAGTTTTCTTGGCTGCCCATAAGAGCACAGGGTAAAGTTAACAGTAGACACTGTGGTTCTGACTTCAATCGCAGAAGCGTCACAAGAATGGAAGAAAAGGTATTACCAATCGTATGACGACCTGCCCTTCATGTAACTCCACACAGTACCGTTGGGCAGAATTATGTAAACCTTAAGTGCCAATGTATGGTTAGGGTGTGGTAATCATTTGTGATTAAAAACCGGTGTTCAGTAGGTTGCCACCATCCTCCTCGTATCCTCTTTCATCTGGATTTTACCAAGTCATCCAAGAGTGGCAAAAAGAAATTAAAACCGAAACTACAAGCAATGCATGTGGGTTGTAAAAAGTAAAAATTTTGTGTATGATGTGTATTGTATCACACATGTATTACTTATGAAAAAGAGTTTCTGACTTACCAACTGTTCCTGTGCAATGAAACATATTCACCGGTGACATTTAAAAATTTGTGCTCGACAGTGACTTAAACGCATAAATCCTGCATCTCGCGAATGATCGCCTTAAGGGTTTTTTTTCTTTTAATTTTTTCTTATCCCCTAGTTAAAAAGGAAAGGTAGAAACCTATAAAAACAGGATTACTTGTTACCGCTACTTTTAACCTAGAAAATAAGTGAATTAAATGACAAACTACAGCACATCAGGCTTTAGCCCTATCTTATCCTAGGCCCAGTAGAACTAACCTAATTCTAATAGTGGCAACAAAGGCTAAATCGCTTCGACCAAGCGGACACGCTTCTCATCTCTCCAAAATACACAACTATGCGGACGCTACTATTGCAAAGTCTCCCTGAGATTGCCCCTTTCGTTTACTGCTATACCTGCATTCTCGCAAAATTCAACTAATGGACCAAACTGCTAAGATCATCGGTCCCTAGACTTCCACATTACTTAAACTAAATTACGTTAATGATAATAGACACACCTATGGACGAGGGACTCGAACTTGCTGTATCAGCATTTTAGCAAAGGCAGACGACACTTTAATTGCGTATGCATAACAATTGTCCAACCGTAGGGAGTATTACGTGCCATTGTAATTTTAAGGGACATAATGGCAAACGGACACGGGAAAAAGACATTGTCTTCCCTTGAGGTTGGTAATGAAATGCTAAATCCCTTTCCCTCTGCAACAATAACGATATAACTGGACTTTAGACAGGCTGGTGAACAGCCAATATTTTCAGCACCTACAGATAGTGGGGCGGTTTAATATTCATAAGGTACAGGGTTTGTAGAAATATGGCAGCGGGAAGTATTGGAAAGTCCTAGCCTGAATGCGTTCGTTAGTGGTTCACCTCATTGTTTGAAAAGTGAGAGAGTAATAAAGAACACAAAGCACCTTTGAGTGCAGTGGCTCATGAAATAGGAGATTTATTTAAAGCTACAGTCGTATATTTAAATCTCTTATCAAAATAGTGTGAGTCATTTAATAATAACGCAAAAATTAATGAAGTAGTTTCCCTCTGGCTACGAATCATCGGTTGTGAACTGTTTGACTAATTAACAGCAGTAGCTTATAAATATTTAATTTTAATTGTATCTTCATGTTATTTGTGTATTACATTTATAGACACAATCAAAGCGTTTTATACACTTCCCAATGTTTCCTTCTAATTATTGAGAAGCAACTTCAACACAATAAAGGTACTCTGACATGTATTCTGTTTATTTTTCTCTTAGTAACTATATAAACCCCGAAATAGGCTGAGATACAACAGAGCGGTATAAAAACATTTTAAATTGTATTTATCAAGACCAATGAAGCCCAATTTGACTCATATACTTTTACCGTATGTACAGAGAAAATTAGCTTACGCAATATGTTACGGAAGGAAGAAACGGAGGAAAGACTGAATATTACAATTTTGGCTGTATGAGGGCGGTATATTGCATGATACGGGGAATTTCTCAATTTTTGTCAGACTTGGATTCGACCCTGATTCCCCGCCTTGGTCCAGCGCTCGCCTTAAGCATTAGGCTCTCTGAATACTCTTCTCGCCTTGCCTAAATTCACAACTTACCCCACACTACTGTTGAAGTTCCCCATGTCCATTATTCCATTTGCTTCAAGCTTCACGGAATTTGTCCAACAGCAACGTAATTGTCATTTTTGGACTTAACTCCGAGATCATCAGTCCCTAAACTTACAAACTACTTGTAAAGTAACTTATACTAAAGACAGCACAAACATCCATGTCCGAGGGAGGATCCGAACCCCCGACGGGGAGCGACCTCGTGCATCCGAGCATAGCGCCTCAATGTGCTTGGCCACTCTGGCGCGGCACACACACAAACACAAGAAATTTACGATATAAGTTGCTATTGGACACTGGATTAAACCAATGGGACGGTTGAAAATTTGTCCAAAGCGGGGATTCGAAAGGAGAGTTTCTTTTTTACTACACAGTTGCCCTGCTTATCCACACATAACGAATGTACTAGCCCTGCTCATTTTCACTTAGTGCTCGCGACATTTCCCTGATTGCCACTTGCTGGGTCCACTCACTTGACCGCGGGGCAATGACTTATCTGTGGGCCGAGGTTGTGGGTGTTTCCTGCTACGACAAGCATATTCACAAGTGAAGAGGCCGCCCGAGCGTGACGTCATGAGGAGCAGCAGCTCCACTACAAATCCCGCCTCTTTCAAGAAAGTTGGAGAAATCTCTGAAGTTATAATTAAAATTAAATGGAATTCTACATCGAAGACATTGAAGTCATAAAAATGTAACATATGGTAAGGGATGGACTGGCTGTATGGAAGTGGCGAGCAGTGTATAATAAAGAAGTGCCCTTTCACAAACAATTCAGTGATTTTTTAAGTTTTATTTTACACATTTATTATGAAATAAGTGAACATATTTCAAGCTCCACTCCCATGAACCACAGACATTGCCGAGGTGGGGTGGCTTGCGTGCCTCAGCAATACAGATAGCCGTACCGTAGGTGCAACCACAGCGGAGGGTTATCTGTGGAGAGGCCAGACAAACGTGTGGTTCCTGAAGAGGGGCAGCAGCCTTTTCAGTAGTTACAGGGGCAACAGTCTGGATGATTGACTGAGCTGGCATTGTAACATCAGCTAATGTGGCTTTGCCACACAGCTACTGCGAACGGCTGAAAGCGAGGGGAAACTACAGCCGTTACCTTTCCCGAGGACATGCAGCTCTACTGTATGAACATATGATGATAGCATCCTATCGGGTAAAATATTCCGGAGGTAAAATAGTCCCCCATTCGGATCTCCGGGCGGGGACTACTCAGGAGGATGTGATCATCAGGAAAGACAATACTGGCATTCTACGGGTCGGAGCGTGGAATGTTAGATCCCTTAATAGAGTAGGAAAATTAGAAAATTTAAAAAGGGAAATGGATAGGTTGAAGTTAGATATAGTGGGGATTAGTGAAGTTCGGTGGCAGGATGAACAGGATTTCTGGTCAGGAGAGTACAGGATTATAAATACAAAATCAATTGGGGGTATCACAGGAGTAGGATTGATAATGAATAAGAAAATAGATATGCGAGTAAACTTAATTGTGATGGGAGACTGGAATTAGGTAGTAGGAAGGGAAGGGAAGATAGTAGGTGAATATGGTCTGGGCAAAAGGAATGAAAGAGGAAGCCGCCTGGTAGAATTTTGCACAGAACTTAATTTAGTTATAACAAACACCTGGTTCAAGAATCACAAAAGAAGGTTGTATACGTGGAAGAGACCAGGAGACACAGGGAGATACCAGATAGATTTTATAATGGTAAGACATAGATTTCGGAACCAGGTTTTACAATGTAAAACATACCCAGGGGCAGATATAGACTCTGACCATAACTTGTTGGTTATGAACTGTAGTTTGAAACTGAAGAAACTACAAAAAGGTAGGAAAATAAGGAGATGGGACCTGGATAAATTGAAGGAACCTGAGGTTCTTAAGAATTTCAGAGGGAGCTTTAGGCAACAATTGACAGAAACAAGGGAAAATAAAACAGTAGAGGAGGAATGGGTAAAACTGAGAGATGAAATAGTGAAAGTAGCAGAGGACAAAATAGGTAGAAAGGCAAGACCTACAAAAATCATGGATATCACAGGAGATACTAAATTTAATCGATGAAAGGAGAAAATATAAAAATGCAGTAAATGAAACAGGCAAAATGGAGTACAGACGACTAAGAAATGAGATTGACAGGAAGTGCAAAATGGCTAAGCAGGAGTGGCTAGAAGGCAAATGCAAGGATGTAGAAGAATGTATAAATAGAGGAAAAATAGATACAGCCTACAGGAAAATAAAAGAAACATTTGGAGGTAAGAAAAACAGTTCTATAAATATCAAGGACACTGATGGAAAACCAGTTCTCAGCAAAGAAGGGAAAGCTGAAAGGTGGGAAGGGTATATAGAGAGACTCTATGAAGGAAATGAACTTAGCGGCAATATTGTAGAAAGGAGAGAAGAAGAAGATAAGGATGAATTAGGAGATACTATACTGAGAAATGAATTTGATAGAGCACTGTAAGACCTAAGTCGAAACAAGGCCCCTGGAGTAGATGATATTCCCTCAGAGCTACTGAAGTCTCTGGGAGAACCAGCCATGACAAACCTGTTTCACCTGGTGTGTAAGATGTATGAGACAGGCGAAGTACCCTCAGACTTTAAGAAAAATTTTATAATCCCCATTCCAAAGAAAGCAGGTGCAGACAGGTGTGAAAACTACAGAACCATCAGTTTAATAAGTCATGGTTGCAAAATATTAACACGAATTATATACAGAAGGATGGAAAAACTGGTAGAAGCCGTCCTCGGGGAAGATCAGTTTGGGTTCAGGAGAAATGTAGGAACTCGGGAGGCAATACTCACTTTACGGCTTATCCTAGAAGATAGATTAAGAAAAGGCAAACCTACATTTCTAGCTTTTGTAGATTTGGAGAAGGCTTTTGACAATGTTGATTGGAATAAACTCTTTCAAGTTCTGAAGCAAGCAGGAGTAAAATATAGGGAGCATAAGGTTATTTACAACTTGTACAAAAACCAGACAGCGGTTGTCAGAGTTGAAGGGCATGAAAGGGATGCAGTGGTTGGAAAGGGAGTAAGACAGGGTTGTAGTCTTTCTCCATTGTTATTCAATTTGTACATTGAGCAAGCTATAAAGGAAAGCAAGGAGAAATTTGGTGAAGGAATAAAAGTTCAGGGGGAAGAATTAAAAACATTGCGTTTTGCTGACGACATAGTAATTCTATCAGAGACAGCAAAGGACCTGGAAGAGCAATTGAACGGAATGGACAGTATGCTGAAAGGTGCATATAAGATGAACATTAACAAGAGCAAAACTAGGGTAATGGAGTGCAGTGTAAGAAAATCAGGTGATGCTGAAGGAATTAGATTGAGAAACGAAGCAATAAAGGAGGTAGGTGAGTTTTGTTACTTGGGCAGTAAAATAACAAATGATGGTCGCAGTACAGAGGATATAAAATGCAGAATGGCAATGCGTAGAAAAGCGTTTTTTAAAAAGAGAAATTTGTTAACATCGAATATTGATTTAAGCCTAAGGAAGTCCTTTCTGAGGGCATTTGTATGGAGTGTTGCCTTGTATGGGAGTGAGACATGTACGATAAACAGTGCGGACAGGAAGAGGATTGAGGCTTTTGAAATATGGTGCTACAGAAGAATGCTGAAGATTAGGTGGGTGGATCACGTAAGTAATGAGGAGGTACTGAACAGAATTGGGGAGAAAAGAAATTTCTGGCATACCTTGACTAAAAGAAGGGATAGATTTGTGGGACACATTCTTAGACATAAAGGAATTGTGAATTTAGCATTAGAGGGAAGTGTGTGGGGTAAAAATCGCAGAGGAAGACCAAGAGATGCATACAGTAAGCAGATTCAGACAGATGTAGGTTGCCGTTCTTATGTGGAGATGAAGAGGCTTGCTCAGGATAGGGTATCGTGGAGAGCTGCATCAAACCAGTCTCCGGACTGAAGACAACAACAACAACATTTCAAGCTATGTCTTCTTAGCTGCAGCGGTGTGCAACGATCTTGACTCAATGACGTTTCTTTCTATTTAATACTTTGATTTATAGGAATCGCTGCTCCCAATAGTCTGTTGATTGAACATGCAGGTCATTCCAACTGCATTCCTATTTAGCATGGATATTGTTTCTGTATTTCCCTTTCGAAATAACTGAAGAAAATTCAAACAACTGTAGTACTTGTTCTTTCATAACATTGAATTCTGTACGTCAAATAGTTGTAATTGCTTTTTAGCTGCAAACGGTGTAATGAATAATTTCAATTACATTTCTAAAAAGTTCAACTCTTTGAACCATGGTTAGAGACGTTTTATTAGTTGATTAATTAGACGTTATCATTACCTGGTTTTTGTCAGATAGTTCGGTATCTGATCGTTTAAACTTCCAATAACAATACTTCATTGGTTCTGATCTCGAGAAACACGTTCGTTGATCAACGGTTTCGGTAAACTGAAACGGTATCATGAAATCACTTTAGTTTAATCTAGTAGTTTTACATTGTATTATTTGAGGTGGATACTTAGTCATAAATTTGTACCAAATACGGTTATAATTATGTACTCATCTGTATTGGACTAAAGCGATATGAAGATGGAAATTTAACTTGCCTAAACAGAAAATCAGTGTATTCTATTTTGCAATCTGGGCAAGTAAACTGCTCTTCCAAAATGACTATAGCATCAAGTATACGTTGATTGTTAACAAATGAAATATGTAGTAAATTTGGTGTATGAAGACGAGTGACAAAGATCCATTTCCCTGAAATAGACACAGATTGTCTCTGAACGCATGGCATTTCATGCTTTTGTATTATAAATTAAATTTAACCCTGTAGTGGTACACACAGTGAATTTAGCTGCCTTACTATATGTACAGGAAAGAAAGGTATGATCAGCATTGGATTTTGTAGCAAGGAATTTTATTCCCTGAGAGAAAAAGCCATTACCACGTGAATCATCAAAAAATGGAAAAAAAGAAAACTGTCTCCATACTCAGCAACAACATCTAGGAACACGCTTTGAACTGATAATGGTTGACACTGTGTATTTGTACAACATCTGCCGCATATAATCACAATGTCCATTACATGATATTCGTCATTTTCAGCATATAATGCCTCCTAGCGAACGAACCTGTGTATTTCGCAGATATCCCTCCAAAAGTCATTCTACGGTTTACTTTCAGAGTGAGAGCAAACCCTTACTGACGCCCAACCATGCTTGATGAACTACCTCTAGCCACACAACGACGGTTTTCCCACGGTAATGTCTTAGAGACAGCTTCAGAAATATCGAGCCCTGTTATAGTTTCATCCGCTTGTAGCACATATAGCAGATCTTCCGTAATTAAACACAAATCGATTAAACACAATTGAATAGATTAGTGCTCTCATAAAATGTGAGATAAAACGCTACGTTTTATTTCTAGGTGATGCCTCCAAAATTAGCTTTATCGAGACATCGATGAAACACTTTTCTTTCAGCGACAAACGCTATCGTAACTTGCTAACTCCCTTGCAACTAAATATTTTGCTACTGCTGCCTGACATAATTTATCGAAATGTCTCAAAGTGAATGGTTTTCCAGTCACTGTTATGATGTAACATTGTAACTTATACGTTTTACCGATACATGTAGGTTTTCTTCTGTGGCAATTAGTTGTTATGTTATACATAAAACTGTTATACAGTAAGATTACTAAAGTTGTAAAGAGTCCCCTAAACACTTAATCCTGCTTTTTCTTAATTGTTGCTCTTCATATTGCAGACCTTTGACAGCACCCCCTCCCATTCATTCGTAATCTGCTTTGTGAAGGCGAATGTAATGACACTAAAATTTGTATTTATTAGAAGAAAAAAGCGCTTTGTGATACGCCAGATACTGTGGATGTCCAGCTCTGTCCCATCTTTGTCACATTTACATACCCACGAGAAGTGAACAGGCTTTGGCTCACCTGTTTCATTGTGCCTGCAGAGTACTATGAGAGGCAAAACGATTGCCCGACACGAATAATTTTAGAAGTGTCAGTGTTACCAACGTTGACGATGTGCGGAACTTCATTTTGTTGTTTACATCGTCAAACAGAAACAATAGAATAGTTAGGAGACATTATATATCGAGATTCACTTGCAATTTAACTCATTTCTTTTGAAATTCATTATTGGAGCTCGTATAAACGTTTGAAATAGGCCCTATAAGAACTCGACGTCACCAGAACAACTTCAACGACGAGCGCTTCACATCTGTTTCACTGACTGAGTCGACGGGCTGGCGGTCAACGAACATAAAGTACGAGCCTTGGAATGTAACTGGAGTCTATTGTCACTTTTTTTACCGTATTAGCAATATTTTAAACCTTAATTCGCTACCAATTTTGCAGTTGTAGTCTTTTCTAGGTTTCACTCTCTTCAAAATATTCATTTTTATAATAGTCAAATCTTTAAACAAACAGAAAAATGATTATAGTAAAAATATTGAAATTGCATGTATTTGTGTGTTATTACTTCGATCGCAACCTGGTGTGTCTGTAGTTTTCAGCTAAGAGAATCGTATCATCTACTGGTTTACTATCTACTCGCGACTTATACGAGCTAATGTACGTGCTTTTCAGTATATGTTGCATACATTTTAATATTCTGTGTTCAACAACGGTAGGACAATTCGACCGTTACACTAAAGTAAAGCATGACACCTTTGCGAAACGTCTGCAGCGAGATTCGATGCGATATATGCTAGAGGTACTAGTAAGGTGACACGCTACTAAGAGGCATAAGTGTCGAATAGCCCTGTAAGTGAAGAAAGACTTTTAAAATGGAAACGAGAGGTACTGGAAAGGACACCAACTGGCTCGTGCAAACCACTCGTATGGAATTAGAAATATATGCTAATCAGCTGATAGTTTTTTATTAGCTGAAAACTAGAAAGCAAGTGGCGACTGAATTACTTAGAAATAAATGCATCAATTTTAAATATTTGTACTATGACCATTTGTCTCTTTGTTTGATGATTAGACTAATATAAAATGGAATCCTTTGAAGGAAAGTGGAACCTTGATAAGCCTGGAACTGCAGAATAGTAGCAAGATAAGGTTTCACATATTACCTGCACAGGTAAAGATAATGACTACTGACTCAAGTTAGATTCCTTTACGTTCTTAAATCGTCAGCCCTTCCATTCGACCATTGAAACAACTGTTAAACTTTCTTTGCTGAAATTATTGTACCGACGTAGTGTTTATATTTCAAACGTTTGTACGAGCTCGATTAGTGATTTTAAAAAGAAACGATGTGTTAAATTGAAAAGAATTGCGACATACGCTGTATCCAAACTATTATATTGCCGCTATTTGACGATGTACACGCCGAGCTAAAGCGCCACAGACAGCTAGCGTTGGGACAACTGACATTTCTGAACTTGGGCATGCTCAATGCTGTGTTCCTCGCCTATAAATTATTCAGACCGGGCAATTTTATTGCCTCTCATGGTGCAATCGCGCGAGACGTTAACTCCCTTCAATATCGAAGCTCTGAGCTGAAGCCATGAGTGCTCCATACATGTTGCAAATGTATCAGTTGAAGATGTCACGAGAATCATAAATAAAGATAGCTGAACGTGACCTAGGACTCAAGTTCTCCATCACGAGTCCACTGTCTCGAGGTATTAACTTCAAAACCACCAAAATTTTATTGGTAACAGCAGTTTTATGGACCATATAGAGCTGCAAAGTGGTAGTGGATACTCTCCCTGTAAATCCGTTCTGCATGTAATGGTTAACGTAGACATAAACTGAGATACAAGACAATTAAATAATTATTCATAGTTAAGCGTATGATCTGTCTGTTAAAACTGTAATTGGCAAATGGTTGCTTAAAATTTTTGTACAAGTAAATCACACAAACGAAAGGTTTTCAACCATATAACACAGAAATATCTATGCAATATACACATTTATTTTAACAGCGATTCTCGTTCTTGTATTTATTGTGAAGAATGGAGCGTCACGGAAATGTTGCAGGATTTGAGGTACAAATCATTAAAAGAAAGGCGTCATTCGTTGCGGCGAGATCTATTTGCGAAATTTCAATCACCTACTTTTACTTCTGAATGTGAAACTATTTTGCTAGCTCCCCCCTACAAAGGGAGACATGACCATCCCAATAAAGTAAGAGCAATCAGATCGAAAACGCAACGATTTAGATGTTCTTTCTTCCCGCGCGCAATTAGAGAATGGAACGGTAGAGAAAGGTTATGAAAGTGGTTAATGAACCCTCTGCCAGGCACTTAAATGTGATTTGAGATGTAGATGTGGATGTAGAAGTGAGGATGATGTACGAGACTACTGCTAACAATTCCGTTTAAAGCGCAGATTTTTCCCGTAACGGATATTGGGTATTACAAAGCATATTTTGTTCAAATGAATTCTATGCCTATGAATTAGTTTCCCATGGGTGTGTGTGTTATTCTAACTAACAGACACACCATGGTAAGAGATGTGAAAAGGACTGTTTCAACGTATTAAAGTTTGGAAGTAACCACTGTTTCATTTCCAACATAGGTCTTTGGCTAGCTCCAAATACAGGTTTCTAAGCAGGATACGACTGTGTAGCACGTTGGACATTGTCAAAATTTGGAAGCGTGTAAAGTAATGATAAATTACCAGGCTCAAGAGGGCTCAAATACTGCTTTGTTTTCGGAATGTAGCACAGGACTATGGTGTTGCAAAGCAACTTGATCTGTTGATGCGTGGAAATCATCATGGCAGCGGTTCTGAAACTGTCGGCTCTCTAGACTTACCACACACACCGTGTAATATGTTGTGGCACCTGCCGACAAGCACAAATAGGGCTAAAGGGCGCTATTTTAGGTGTCATATCAGGGACTGCATCGCCGCTACAGTCGGAGGTTCAAATCATCTTTTGGTCACTGGTGTGTGTGTTGTCCTTAGAAAAAGTGTAAGTCAGTTTAAATAGTTTGTAAATATAGGGACCGATGAGCACACTAGTTTGACCCTGCAGGATTTCACAAACATCAGACTGTTTAATTTGAACTGGAGCTCAATAAATGCGGCACACAAGCCTTTAATCTGTCGTTCCGAATAAGGCATGTTCCTTCAGTACTACAGCTCTGCTGTTGCTGGGTTGTCGTGCCACTGAGACTGATGTAGGCGTGGTCCGTCACTCCATGCGGCGACAGGGCAGTCCGCCCTGAGCCAACATAGTCTAGAATCAACGCCTTATAACAGCCGAGAAGGTCGCAGTCGATAGCTGACTGGTTGGCCGCTTGGGGACAGCCTACTGCCTCATAGCAGCCAGCCAGTCAACTAGCGATCGCGGCTTACTCGGTGACATAACACAGACTGTTGTGAGGCCTTGTTTCTAGACGGTGTTGCCTGAGCCTGGAGTCATGAGGTTTCCACCACGGCAGGCCAGTCGCCTGCCTCCAGCATAGCCATTCTTATCACTGCCGTGAACAGAAGAAAACCGTAGGATGACTGGTGGCCATCTTGCCAAGCACCGTGCAATTGGTGCCCGCGTCACATGCCGGTTCGGTTCGCGTCGCTATCAGGCGTGCGGTAGACTCTGCCGGATACAAGCGGGCTCGTGTAACAGCAACACCATCGAAAGAGAAGACCACGGCGCGCTCTTGCCACGTCACGCAAAGCAGGTTGCTTTCGCGTACCTGAAGGGCCGCCAGGGCCTAGTGGGTTGTGCCCCACGTGACAGCCAGTCGGCTACGCGATAGCGACCTGCTTTGCGTGACGTGGCAAAGCGCGCCGCGGCCTTCTCTTTCGGTGGTGTTTTGGTGGTGTTGGTAATAAGGCCCGCACGATGCTCCTCCGTCACCAAATCAATGCAGCCAGCACGACACATATACCGCAATTCAGCACGACATGTGCACCTCAGCTCAGCCAGGAAAATAATGTGAACTAGGATTGACCACTGTTTTACTGGTACTGAAAGGCAGCCATAAGGAACCCCAGTGTAGCCGGTAACAACTGTACTACGACGGGACGTTAAAACTAATTGGTCATGCAGAAATTATAGAACAAGGAGGCTCCTTTTTGCTTTAGGGTGGATTTACAGATAAAATGTATTCATACTGACATGATTCCGTTAGCCAACACATTAAAGATTGTATCATTTAAAAGATGATGAAATACACGACTCGGTACTGAATACTTTCCTATTGGCTGGCTGCGAATGGTGAATTTACTGCAAAGGGCAGTACAGATTCGGTGCCAAGGCAGCGACTGGAACTGTTTCAGAATATTAGTAACTGTACGCTGTTGACGTTTCTTTCTGTTTGTGTTGCAACACGTATACATGCCTCCGAATTTACAAAATTACAGGTGTAGGATAGGATAAAATGAAAGTTTAAAAAAAAAATTATTTTACTCCACTAGATATGGAGCCTAGGGCCTCTCACATGCGAGTCCAGCGTTTTCCCGCAAAACCACTACAATCACATAACATTATAAAAAAGTTATCGCCGGTCGCGGTGGCCGAGGTGACTGAGGCGCTCCAGTCACGGTCAGCACGGCCACTACGGTCGGGGGTTCTAATCCCCCCTCGGGCATGGATATTTGTGCCGTCCTAGTTCGTAAGTAGTTCATAAGTAGTTTGTAAGTTTAGGGACTGATGACCCCGCAGTTAAGTCCCATAAGCTTATCAAACATTTGAACATTTTGAAAAAAGTTATCTCCTACTGTTCCGCCAAGCATTCTCAACGTTCGAAAACGGGATAGGTATTTAGGAACGTTTTAACTGAATACAAAATTTTAAGTTTCTATTTATGCTTGGAAGTACCTTTGAATTTTTATGATCGGTGAGTGAATGACAGAATGAAGGATTTTCGACATAACCTATTTTGTTAACTATAGGGTATAGAACAGAATATAGCTGGTAATAGTAGATACTTTTGGTGGAAGTCAGGTTTTCAGCTGTATCAGCAACGAAAACGTCACGTTCGCGTGTGGCCTACTTGGCGGGGGCAATGTAGTGCCCCCAGATAACAGAGTTTATATTGGGCGCCTATATTCATTTCAACATCCAGTTAGTCCATTTTTTCCACGTAAGTTTCGATTGGCCGAGTTTTCAATATTTCGAGGTGGACCCAGTCACCTAGAACTACGGAACTAATAACGTACGTTTTTCTTATGTGATTATACATTATTTTTGTGTGATTAGGTTTAGTTAGATAATAGACTTTAGATATTCATATTGAATGTAATATGCATTAGATTTTGTGGGCTTTTTTTTGTAAACAAAGCCCTTCTCAGAGATTAGATGTAACAAGTTTTATCCACGAAGATACAGGAGGGTCGTAAGTGCCGTGAACGGCTACGAGAAAAGGATGGTACTGCTGTGCGCGCTCGACTTGACGGGGACACTGGAGGAACTTGTGAACCCGGCAGTGCTTCGCAATTGATAATTATGCATGGGAATTGGATATACATCCTTTCCGTAATCTCTGTGCCCATTACTTTTTTCACCTCTATGCCTGTTTCTTACCTCTTTGTCCTCTTAGACTTCTCACTGTATTAGCCACGTGGAAATCCACCGTTGCTCCGTAATTTATTTATACCAATATTCAGTTAGTCCATGTATTCCTCCCTCTTCTGTCCATCTCCTCCTTCCTCATCTCTTTGTCTAAGTACCTCTGCCTCCTACTCACCCTCCTCCGCCGCGGTGGAACTGCCGAGCGCTCTAATGCGCCTTGCTGCGGAGCACGCGGTTGCTCACCGTCGGAGGTTCGAGTCCTGCTTGGGGCTTGACTGAGTGTATTGCCCGCAGACTAGTTTAAGTCGTTTGTAATCCTACTGACTGATAGCCACAGTAGTTAAGTCGCACAGCTTTACAAATATTTGAACATCCATCTCCTCTTCCTCCTCCTACTCCCCTCTGTCATTACCTCCTCCCTCTCTACCCATCTCCTCTTGCTCCTCTCTCTGTTCATCCCGTCCCTCTCCTTTTCTTTCTGTTTTGCCATGTTTCCGCACGTGCAGGGTCGGCGTTGTTATTTGGATTTGGCGTGTTAAAATTTTGGGGGTGGCCGGATTCCCTTCCTGTCGCCATTCCAAGCCCCCGGGTAGGAAATGTAAACCACAAATGTCTGCGTATAGTGTTTGTCATATGTGTAAAAGTTCAAAATGTTACGGAACATTTGCGAATCGTGTAACTGAGGCGGGACTTGGGTACCGCCGCGGCGGAGCGACCGAGTGCATTGAGGCGCTATGCTGCGATGCGTGTGGCCGTTCCCCGTCGGGGGCTCGAATCCCCTCTTCGGGCATGGTTGTTTGTGCCGTCTTTAGTATAAGGTAGTTTATAAGTAGTTTGTTAGGTTAGGGAAATATGAACCTGCAGTTGAGTCCCATAAGCTTCACAAACATTTGAACATCTGAACTTGGGTACCTGCCCGGTATTCACCAAGGGGGATGTGGAAAACCGCCTAAAAACCCTTACGTTAATCCGCGGTGCGGATTCGAACCGGGACCGGTGCGCCTCCCAGTCTCGAAAAACGAAGTGTTAGACCACACGGCTAACCGAGCGTGTCATCCCTCCCCTATATATATATATATATATATATATATATATATATATATATGCGTTCATGATGATCTTTCGGAGTCACAGTCTGGAGCAAGTTAACTTTCGCCATGCATCGTGCGAAATCTTGTGTAGATATTGATGTTTCTCTTGTTTTGTAGGTCAAGTGTACAAAATTTTATCAAGATCGGAAAAAACTGGAGTGAAATGTTTAAGTCTGCTGGTACCCTCCGCCATCCACTGTGTGAATTATTATTAAGATAATGCCATTTTTATGATCGTAGCCCAAGTGTGCAAAAGTTTATCGCAGCGCATAAATTATGAATCTAATATGAACTGGCGAAGTCCCGCTTCCAGTTTTACCAATAGAAGTTCTTAAAATTTTTCTGCTGTTCCTTTGGGTTTCCCTATTTTTCGAAACTACTGCTGTAGTAAGTGAAAGAAACATTTAAATCGATGAAGCAATTACTGAGTTTCAGGGAGACTAACGCACAGTAAGTGATTTGTATACAACGGTAAACACGACGGTTGTCCGCACAGTAAGTTCTTTTTCTATTTCTATCTGCGGCAGCGCTACGATCGCCGTTCAGAGCACTCACTCTGACCCAAGGGGAAGATATGTACGCCGATTTAAGATCGCTGCTGCCGACATGTGCTTTGTAGTGCTTCTTTATAATGTCAGCCGTAATGGAAAATGCCGCCGAGTGTGAAATCAGATCTGTGATTCGTTTTCTGAATGCAAAGAAAGATGAACCAAAGGAAATTCATCGGCAGATCGGAGGGGTTTACGCACAAAATGCTGTGAGTGATTTAATGGTTAGAAGATGGGTAAGACTGTTCATTGAAGGACGTGATTAACTGCACAATGAAGAACGAAGTCGACGCCCGTCTGTGGTTACTGATGAACTGGTTCACAGAATTGAAGAGAAGATTAAGCACAACCGGTAGTTTACCCGTAGTGCGCTTGCTATGAAAGTTCCGCAAATCTCACGATCACTAATTCATGAAATTGAACAACACAAAAACAACGGATGGGGAGTGAACTTCAGTTTTTGACACGCTAAAATGAAGAAGGCGATGGTTTTCTTTCTCGGATAGTCACAGGTAAAGAAATTTAGTTATTGTACGAAACCCTTGAAAGAAAACATGCACATCCTTGGTGGTGAAAACTTCAACGATGATGACGAGTTGAAACAACATGTTACCGCAAAGCGGCGACCTTCAATGAACAAGGCATACAAAAACTTTTGCCACGCTTTAACATGTGCTTACAAAATCTCGGAAACTATGTAGAAAAGTAGTTTATCAGTTGTAGATTTTTGTACAATAAATATTTTTTTTTTTTGTATCTTTAAATGTTTGTTTTATATAGCCAAACGGAACTTACTTTGTGGACATACCTCGTAGATAAGACACAACATATTTAGTATAAAATTAAATATGCGAAAAAATTAGAAAGTATGGTTATGGCTTACGTAAACAAAAAAAAAATGTAATTTCAAATCTGTTGTAACATCAAGGAAATGTAGTCAATTGAATAAAATAATAAAATTGTGTGACTCAGTGACCTGGCGCAAGTCTATCGATCCAACGTCACTGTAACACATAACATGTCCCCAATCTACCTCATTTATGCAACAAGGGAAAGGGACATAGTTTAACATATATTCCGAAAAACGTGTAGTTTCTGTCAACTCTTCGCATCGTTGAGAGGTGAAGGCTGGGTTAAAACTAAAATTGAAAAAATTCGTGAGTTTCCAACCTGTGACCTTTCGCTCTCCAGCCGAACACTCTGCTGCTAGCCCAGAAATTTAAGTTGATTGCTTGATAGATACTAAGACGTAACTCCCTCATCGCGGTCCAACACCATAACCACATAACTACGACGCAGTGCATCTTCTGGTCAAATCGATGTTGCACATCTTTAGGTTGGAATTTTCACTTTTTCTATTTAGCTACATTTTTCGCGGTTCAGTTTTGTGTTACCGTGACCTATGTTCCTATTTTAACGAACTGTCAACTGGACCATCACTTTACTATATATGATAGAGGTGCGATGTGAAGTTTCCCTTGTCAATTGTTCGTTGCCAGTTGTCCGAAAGGCCGATGTAAATTTATCCGATTCCACAAACTGTGCAGTGGTTTGTACAAGAAGGTTCTACGTCCTGCCGAGGACTTCAAGATTCTGTGCGAACTGTGCAGTCTCGTCCTGCGTTTGTAGACAAGCATATGCTATAGCTCGTTTAGGATATCATAAACGACACATCTGGGCGAAACCCTGCTAATTAGTGTTTTTGGCCGCAAATGATTACCGTGGGCATTGTGGTGCTGATTAAACTGCAGTTGTTTCGCCAAAACATGAGTTTGTTATCTGGGATAGAGCTCAAGCAACAGGCGTAATTAGTCGAAAGGCAACTACTCGGGCTGCTTGGATATCTTACATTTTGGGATAAACTCCAACTAACAGACAGCAAGTGAATCGATCACACGCTATTTTGACAGTATAGCAAAATCCTGGGCAGGTCATTTTCCCAATTTCCCGTGTACACAACGAAATCAGCAAACGGCAAAGTAAGTGGAAGAGTTGCGAAATACACCTGCCAAGCGGGCTTCTGGTCAACCACATGAGTGTGTAATCGTTCCACACTTTGGTATAATAGCATCAACATCGATGGAAAGCTTAGTCCATGGTATCCCACAATTAAAACTATGAGAAAAGTGCGAAACAAAGCCAACTCGCAAACAAGTTCGGCACGTGGCTATTATAGCTGACAGTGCCTCCACAATAGGCTAAGACACAACTCCACGGAAAGAAAAAAAAAGGAACTCTCCGTGCGTCCCAATCTACAGATAACAGATTCTACAACGGCGCAGAGACGAACACGGTAAGACTCACTCTCAGCAATTGTAAGACGGACGACAAACAGAACTCGCGGGTGTTGTGCACTGAATGTGCTCTTATAGCGAGAGGTCTGCTGCAGTTGAAAGTATGTAAGCAACTGCACGTCTCACCCATTGGCGCTCGGTCGTGAAGTACAAAATTATTAATTAAGGATCTTGCGGAAAATGGGCTGCGTTAGTTCTCAAAATCATAGTTAAAAATCCCATATTCACAAAAATGACCATACTCAGAACCGTTGAAAATTCTTCCACGCAAATAAAGCTATTCACAATTTCGAGTTCCATTCCTTTCCCCTTCAAAAAGAGCTTACAGAGCATAACTCAGTAATAAAACCTTGCCTACTACAGTAACAATGTATTTATAAGTGAACTTTAAAATCGTGCTCCAACATTTAAAGACAGCTTCATGGATACAACAAATTGAGATTTCAACGCAATATTGAATTTGAACCCAAAATACAAAAATCTCACACATAGTTACTTAACTTCTAAGGCAGGTCTGCTAACAAGAAGGTTCATTAAGACAACAAATTAATGGACCATGCGACTAGGTAAGTATCGCATTAAGAAATAATTTTTTAGACCAGTGCTGAAAAGTGACCATCAAACTAAACTCTCATAAGAAACTGTATGCCGGGATGTACCAAATTCACCTGCAAATAGCAGCGCTATTCTATTTGCAATTTAAGGAATTGCTCGGCCGCTACCGCCGGGGGTTCGAGTCATCCCTCGGGCATGGGTTTGTGTGTGTTGTCCTAATGTTACTTTAATTTAGTTTAAGTAGTTTGTAAGTATAGGGATTGATGGCCACAGTAGTTTGGTCCCATAGAATTAAAAACATTTTAATTTCAATATTGGGGGAGGGAAGTTGGGAGGAAGGGGTGTGGGTGTGGGTGCGTGGGAGTGGTGGAGGGGGAGTCGTGCATTTGAAAATATATCTGACGTTGAAGCAAGGACCCATATTTACCCCGAATGTAGGAATGTAATGAAAGCTACGCTCATAGGGGGACGTAATCTACACATTGAAAATATTTGTTTGTAATTCTTATGGGACCAAACTACGTTGGGAATTAGTTCCTAGACTTACAAACTACTTAAACTAAGTTAAACTAACCTAAGGCCAACACACAAATCCATGCCCGAGGGAGGATCCGAACTTCCGACGCGCGATCCGTAACGTAGAGTTACGCATTGGCTTATAGAAACAAAGCGCTGGGAACGAATGCGATGGTTAGTGTTGAAAAAGTGCGTAGTTATCACCTCTTACCTATCTTAGGCCTTAAAATTTGAGTCCTGACCTCTGCAGTGTATCAACCTACGGTGTCTTCTCCTTTCAACTCACCATTGTCCATCCTTCTAGAACCGCTTTCTCACCTCCCCCCCCCCTCTCCCGACGATCCCATCGACTAGAAGCTTAGAAAACATTTAACTTATTCTACATAAAATTCTCAACGCTTAAGTTATCGATGCCACATTTGTAAGGGTGATCGAAAAACTAGTGTCTTATTTGCATTCAAGATCGATGAATTGAGCCTTCTTTCATCTAGACAAATCATCGCGTTGATAACGCAATGCACGTAAGACTCGTCTCATCGTTAGATACTCTCGGTCTTGGCTTTTCTCGCTTATTTGTGTAACTCTAAACGATTTGCCGCCAGTCAGTAAACAACAATAGAAAGAGTATTCTTGAGTTAAACAGACGCCGATAGAAACATACTTTTACAAAGTAATCTTTCTGTGACTTGGCATTACTTCAAAACTTTAGCGCCACTTTTTTTCTTTTTATGAATATTTGAATTTAGTCCAAAGTGACCCTCAATGAAGAAATTTTTAAATCTTTTAACGACGTTTCTGTTGCACTCACGGAAGTGTCTGTAGCTGACCTTTCTTTCTTTTACCAAGACCCTTAAAAGTGTCGTCTGAGACTAGCCTCTAAAAGCAAGAGAGAAGAGAAACGACATTTTGGGCGTGACATGGGATGAGGCTGGCGCCGCCGGTTAGCGCCACTTCTGGCCGCTGTGGACCTCCTGGAGCGGTCCGTAACGTCGTTACGCCCAAGAAATTGGTTGATCGTCAGGGGAACAGAGGCACGCCATCTGCCGTCTAGGTCTGAGCCGTTATACCGCCAGAGCGACAACCGTGTCTGCTGTTACACAGGTTAACTGGCTCACCAAGTCAGTCTTATATTCATTCATCATACAGCTGTTGCGATAGCAGTAAGTATCCAAAAAATCGACATATTCAAGTATCAGATAAATCCATCGGGACCACTGAAACAGTGGTCCAACAAAATGTAAGCGTTATAGCCGTGTAATATGAATAATAATGAACAAAGGGAAGTTTTAAGTGTAGTATGAAATAAATTTCATGTCTTATTAAAATCCTCGTGTTTGCACTTCCACATCCTATTACAGAATAATTATAGTGTCAACATTTCATCACCATTACCGATTTTGAAGTAAGTGATTACAAAAACATGTATTACTTATTCAGAAATCGATGCTTTCAGTGAGATATTGTCTGACTGAGTTGTCTGTGGGATTATTGGAACTGTTTATGAAATGTGAATCATACGAAACGATAAGGCTATAAATGTATGCTTGATACTTCTGCAGACAGAGCGGGTTGCTAATCGCACTGTTCACGGCAGTGTAGGCTGTATTAAAGTGTTCCAAAACACCGCGTAACACACTGCAATTTTTCAGTGACACATACGTTGAATTCTATTGATTACAGAAATAAGGAGAAAGTGTTTTGGATAGCCCTTGGGCTGATGATCAATGTATACCTTACAGAAGAACTACCTCAGTGTAGCTGCCCTGCAGTTCACAGTTAAAATGTAAATATAATATACTTTATGGAGCCCAGCCAAATTTAGAAAATTTTATGGGTTTTGTACATTAGATATGGTCGACACGGATCTATGCATGTCTTATAAATGCATCATTTGTTCAAAGGCGATTCAGAAAAAAAAAAACAAAAAACAAAAAAAACAAAAAAAAAAAACTAAAACCAATTATTATTGCGTACAAAAACATCGGATTTTGAGAATGGGCACTTTTACAATTTTTATTCTTTGTAATGCGTCAAAGTTTACCCCGAAAATTAGTTTTTCAATTTCTTTGAAAGCCGTATCCGTTATTTAAATACCTAGGATCATCGCTACCCCACTTACGCATAAAACTTGCAATATCTGTCTATAGCACCGTGAACTGCAATTATGTAAGAAACTGAACGGAGTAAATAGCTAAAATTTGAAAAATTCCACTTTACCGTTTTGGAGCAGAGGCGGAATAGCCGTGCGTATTAAGGGCATTGCTGCAGTGCGCGCGGCTGTTCGCCGTCCGAAGTTCGAGTCCTCCCTCGAGCATGCGTGTGTGTGATGTTCTTAGGGCAAGTTAGTTTAAGTAGTTTGTAAGTTTAGGTATTGATGACCATAGCAGTTAGGTCCCATAACATTACAAACATTTAAACCGTTTTGGAAAAACTTTAGCCGTTAAAATTGGCGATTGCGCTGAGAGACTACTTTCTGGCTGGAATGAAATATACCGTCTAATTTTAATAAATGTACACACCGAAAAATATTTATTTTTCACATCTTTTAGTTTCTATACGTCATGAGACTGAAATGTAGAGTCAAAAATATAACAATAATTACGTTATACGCTCCAACAGAGGAGGCAGAGGATGAAAAGAAAGACACATTCTATGAAATTTTCGAAGAGGTAATTAGTAAAACACCAACATATGAGGCTCATTATTGGAGACGCCAATGCTAAAGTTGGATGGGAGAACAACTGGAAAGGAATAGCAGTGACGGAAAGTTTACATATTGAAAATAATGATAATGGAGTGAGGCTACTAAGCTGTGCTAGTGAAGCCAGCCTATGGGTCAGAGCACATATTTTCGTCGGAAGGACATTCACAAGGTAACTTGGATATCACCAGATGCAAGAACAAAAAACCAAATCGATCATGTCCTGGTAGATCAAAGGCATAAAAGCAATATAATGAATGTGAAAATCATAAGGGGAGCTGAGGCAGGCACAGATCACTGTCTAGTTGTAGCAGAGGTACGCCAAAGAATAGTTATAGAAAAGCCAGGGGGAAGCATAAAAGACCGTAACATTGATATAGAAAGACTGAAGGTTAACGGCAATGCGCGGGAGTTTGTCATTAAGCTACAAAACAAATTTGACGTCCTAACACTGGAAGACAACCTCGAAATTGAAGGCCACTGGGAACAGATAAAAACAAATGTGAAAGAAGCTGCACTAGAAGTGTGCGGAAAAAGAAAAAGGAGGAAGAAAAATCCATGCTTTTTTTAGAAGAATGTAAGCAGAAAGTGAAAGAAAGAAGAGCAGCGAAGGAAAAACACCTACAAGAGGATTCCAAAGATAGTAAAGAAGCATATGAAAATGCTAACAGAAAAACAAAAAATCTTCTGAGAAGGAAAAAGGGCGAACAGGTGGAGAGTTTGATAAAAAGAGCAGAGGAGGATAAAAGAGAATGCAAGAGATTTTCACAGATCAATCAGGTTCTTTAGGAAAGGATATGTACCACGGATGTATGGCATTAAAGATAATAATGGAAATACAGTTCTAGAAAGATCCAAAGGTATGGAAATTTGGAGGGAATATTTTGAGGAGCTTCTAAATGTTGAAGATGGAAGGGCAGAAACGGAGCAACAACATCAATATCAGAGTGCAGATCCCTTCGTTGAAATTCCAACATTGAAAGAGACAATAGACTCTATCAAAATACTAAAAGCCAACAAAGCTCCGGGAAGAGATGGCATAATAGCCGAACGTTTTAAGAACGGAGGAATGAAATTGGCAAAACAAATACACAACCTGGTACGAACATTTGAATGAAGAAAGAATGCCAGAGGAATGGACAGAAGCTGTCATAATACCAACTCATGAAGAGGATGACAAACAACAATGCAGGAATTACAGAGGCATCTCATTAATTAGCACCGCCTATAAAGTGTTCTCCAAGATTCTCCAGAGAAAATTATAACTATATTTAAGACAGGTAGTAAATGAGAAACAAGCAGGATTTATGAAGAATTGTTCAACTACTGATCAGATATTCATACTGAAAGAAGCTATATCCAAATATTGGGAATTTAACAAATAAATGGCAATATTAATTGTTGATTTTAAAAAAGCTTATGACAGTATATCTAGAGATAAGTTGTGGGAGAGAATGCAGTTATTAGGAATTCCTAAGAAGATTATAAATCTTGTGAAAGCTACACTAAAAGGCTCAAAATGGATAGTCAAATGGATGGAGAATATTCCAAGGCATTTGACATAAATACAGGAATCAGGCAAGGACATGGATTATCACCCCTCATGTTCAACATTATAAGCACTGGATGCAGTAAGGGAAGCAGAAGAGGGATTTAAAATAGGAACAAAAATTAATTTACTAGCCTTTGTTGATGATGTAGCACTAATCGCTGAAAATATGTATGACCTTAAAATACTAGCAAAAAGGCTCTTCCGAAGAACAAAGGAAGTTGGTTTGGAAGTAAATGAGGATGAAACAAAATTCATGAGGGTAGAAAGAAATTGCAAAACAAAGAGACAAGAAACTCTAAAAATTGATAACCACACTTTTGAGGAAGTTGATGAGTTCAAATATCTGGGAGTATTAAGAAACAACAGAAGTGATGAGCAGCAAGAAATAGAGGCGAGAGTCAAAGCTGCAGCCAGAGCAACATACTATTGTCATCCAAATTTTTCTCAATGGGAACTAAAATAAGAATATATAAGACTATAATGAGACAAATGTTATTATATGGGGCAGAAATATGGTGAATAGAGAAATATACAGAGAGAAAGGTAAAAGATTTTGAAAATAAAACCCCGCGAAAGATACTTGGACCAATCTGTGAGGGAGGAGAATGGTGAAGAAGAAAGAACAGGGAGCAGATGTCGCGGAAGCCAAGACAAGAAGACTAAGATGGGTCGGCCATGTCTATAAAAGAGAGCAGGTATCTCTACTGAAAGAAGTATCGGAGAATAAACCTAAAGGACGAAGAGCTCTAGGCAGGCCGAAAATGAGATGGAGAGACCAGGTTGCCAAGGATCTGTGCGTACTCGGAGCAATAGAGGAAGCTGCCGAGGACAGAATGCTATGTAAGAGGCTACTTGACGAGGCCAAAAACCATCTGCGGTTTATGGAGCCAGGAGAGTAAGTAAGTAAGTAAGAGGTACATCTTTTAGATTGATATTTGCACTCGACGAAGGGTGGATTTTATTTTCGTTGACGTACTGCAACATATATTAAATATAAACGAAGATTTCCGCGGTTTATGATACTGTCAATAGAACTAACCTGGAAGTTGGACCGCATAGTCAATACATGACTAT
The DNA here is from genome assembly GCA_026315105.1 of Locusta migratoria. Taxonomy (NCBI): domain Eukaryota; kingdom Metazoa; phylum Arthropoda; class Insecta; order Orthoptera; family Acrididae; genus Locusta; species Locusta migratoria. Next base: position 549,670,870 of record CM048755.1, on the reverse strand, counting down.
CCCAGGACGTTTACGACTCTTTACCAAGTGAGTTTCCTCAGGGTGTCGTCCTTACTGCCATTAAGTACGTTCCCAAAATAAGGCAGCTTGCAACAGTGGCCGAACGTCAGTGGATATAGATAGATTGACGATAAGATTCAACGCCCATAATAATTTTATTGACACATTTCAAAGGGTTTGTAGAGGTAAAAACATTTCTTAGACTTTCCATATCGTTTATTTTACCTCCCACATAGCATATTATGAAATTAAGAGAATATTTCGAAATTGTATTCTAAATTTAGAGCAGATTAGTATCTCATTACATTTTCGAGATATCGGTTTCCTAGTCGTCGGGAGAACACGCACAGTTTGCCCACTTCCATCAAAGCGGACTTGGCGGCCATTAGGAAATTGGTATCATCCATTTTAAGAAATGTTCAAATGTTTGTATAGCTTATGGGACTTAGCTACGGGGTCATCAGTCCCTAAACTTACAAACTACTTATGAACTACTTACGAACTAGGACGGCACAAATATCCATGCCCGAGGGGGGATTCGAACCCCCGACCGTAGTGGCCGTGCAGACCGTGACTGGAGCGCCTCAGTCCCCTCGGCCACCGCGGCCGGCTCCATTTTAAGAAAACTGTTCTGTGAAAGAAAGTGGCTTAGGATGTTACAGTCTGGTAACTTCTCTAAATAAATGCCAATTTTTGTTCATGATACATTGTGTATAAATGTGTGGAAGTATATAAAGAAAGTGTAAAATCTGTAAGTATCTATATAATTTGTCTTACAAGAAGATCACATGGGTATCGGATTCTAAAATTTCTTTATATTTATGGTACGTATAGTTCAGAACTTAGATAACAATCAGCCAAAGCCATTCGACGCATCTCTAAAATATTCTCGAGAAAATCGATTTTGCAATTTTGCAAAGTACACGTAAGTATTAATATTCAAAATGTTTGCAGCATCTGTCGGTGTATCTCAGGTGGTATCGTTCTGGCGTTACAAACATACAGTCGGTGGTTTGAATCCCACTGTAACAGGTATTTTTTTCATTTTCGAATTCAGTTATATAAAACATATTGGGATCTGTAATTCCACGAGTTATGTCAGTTATATAAAACATATTGGGATCTGTAATTCCACGAGTTATGTCAGTTTTTGTTTATGTGTACGTAGACGAGCTGTAAACCTTGTCGTCACGTAAAACGATGGTTGAGTAGGTTAGATGCTTGGAAAGCCATTAGTAGCTATGGAGATGACTTTCCAAAAACAGTGTCGTAGCTCTTCACAAACTGAACAATCAAAGACTACCGACGTCAACTAATAGGGAAACCACTACTGTAAAAAGCTTATTTTTTTTATCGAAACCATCATTATTAACGATCTTCTATATTTTATAGAAAATTACGGATAAACAGAAATACGTGCACTTTCCGTAGAAATTACCATTACATATTGAAATTTGTTAACTATTCAAACACACACCAGGATTCGAACCACCGACCCTAGGGTTGTAAAGCGAAAACGCTACCACCTGAGCTACAGCGACAGACGCTGAAATTCATTTTATGATTGGTACTTCGCTTACCGTCAAAACTTTAAAGTCGATTTTCTCGAGAAATTTTGAGAGTTGCGTCGAATGACTTTGGCTGATTGTTATTTGCATTCTGAACTTCATGTTTCATACGATACCCACTTGGTCTCCCTGTTAGATACATAACAAACCCTACTGTAGCAAGGAGAAGGAAACCGGGAGAAAAAAATTCCTGTTCGAGCCCACAAATGGAAAATGTATTCCGAGTTAAAAACTCTGACAGAAAAGTGGAAAACCAGCTGCCTCAGTCCTCACTTCGACTTTCTCACAAAAAATTTTGGCACGTAAAATATTCGCGCTTTTTTATGATGAAAGAGAATAGCAGGAAGTGACAGTGGAACAGAGATGAAGCACGCACAGTGGGGGGAGGGAGAGAGAGAGAGAGAGAGAGAGAGAGAGAGAGAGAGAGAGAGAGAGAGAGCACATGGTCATGGTGGGAGCGAGACTGCGAAACAGGAAACAGTGGGAGCAAAGGAGAGTGGAAATAAAAGGAGACCATACCAAAGCTCTGACATCCAAACCAGTGAACTTTAACAAGAAAAATTCTATCCGCTTTCTCACGTCCACTATACCCACGTCATAAAATTTACTGGTCTAGTGGTTTCAAACTTGAATAATCAATCCGAAAGAATATATATAGTTACGAGGCAATTTAGGGGTCAGTGAGAGAGGGAGCTATGCCACACTGAGGAGAAACTGAGATAAATTGAGTTTTCTAAAGCGTTGTATTGAGGCATTATTTATACAAAAAAGGGGTCACTTTTTTCGTTTTAACTTATTGTTATGCAAAAGGAAAAATATCAGTTTTAATGTAAATAGCACTGATTATGACCTTGTAGGCTTTAATTAACTATAGTTCCCACTTATTTCAAAACGCTGTGAAAATGACACTACCCGTCAGAATGTTGTCAAATTGCAACAGAATATTATTAGCGAAGGGGAAAAACGTATAGCAGAAGAAAAATAAATAGTAGCAATAGATGGCGCTGTAAGCACCATAATTTAATCCCTTCATGCCCAATTAGAAATAGTCTGAGTATTGACCCCTGGAGGATAGGCAAGCACCTCTGCCCCTCATACCCGCTGGTTAGCTACTCATGCACACTAACACGTAGGGAAGTCTACAAGAAGCTAACCAGCCGGGCAGCGGTGGTTGCTATCCTCCAGGCGTCAAGTATCAGAAGACTCTCTTCCATTTGTCTGGATTACGAATGCGTTTTTACCACCTCTTTCAACATTCTCTAATACCACAAGGATCTATGTTTCATTTGTTATTATACAACAGGGCTACCAACCAACCAGTAGTACAACAACGTACACACACAGAAGAATGGCATAACACGTTTATTACAAGATAGAGACAAATTGCAAATTACGTTTAATAATTATAAAATAAGATCGATGTAGGAGCAACAAGTACATTTTTGAACAATATGTTCTTCCCTTATAACTGATAAAACAAGTGTAACACTTCTACGTTGGTATGTCTGCAACTGGAAAAGCGGACAACATCGGTATGTGGCATAGCTCCTCCTCCCAGTCAAAATGATAGAAAGGGCGCATTCAAGAACTCACAAAAACTGCTGCAGAAAGAGCGGGAGCTATGCCACGCCATTCTAGTTAACAGGATAGACGCAAGATAGCACGAGAATACTGCAAATGGACGAAGCTCAACATTTCATGTAATGTGGCATATCCCCCTCTCTCACTAGACCCTTCAATTGTGACTGAGCAGACAGAAAGCAGACCATGAGAACGAAACAGATAAAGGAATTTTCAGAAATAAAGAATGGGACTTACACAGTACCAGAGAGACAGTGGTAGTGACAAAGAGAGTGGTAAGGGAGACCGAGAGACAGGGAAGAAAGTAACCAAAGTGGGAAAGACAGACAAGGAAAACTGGCAATGGCAGAAAAATGAGTCACTGGGAGAATGAAACAGAATCCTATGTATGAGAATTTCACTACAGTGAGATACTGGATAAAAAGATTTGTCGTGTTCTTTGTTGAGAGACCGCGAATATGTTCGCATGCCAGCATTTGTGGTGGGCATTTTTCACCTGGTATATTTGTATACAGGGAAATAGGTTTCTGTAGTGTAAAGTCACACGCTCTATTGGAAATAACGGTAAATTCTTATACACGCGTCACTTTAAATATTCTTATGATAAAGACATAATTTCAAGTCAAATATTTGCTGCAACAGCCATTTGTCTTAAATATAAGATCATGGTTCTTGCTGCAAGATTTTCCATTAACCAAAGGTGGCAGGTATTAATTGAACCAAAGTTATTGGAACTTGCGAATCCATCAAAAATGTTATATTTTCGCGTGATATCTTAGCATCATTAATATTATTTGTAAGTATTTGTATTCATAAATGTAGTGTCTCTATATTCAGGTATGAAGTTTCAAGTTGTAAATTGTCCGTAACATTCAGATTTCGGTACCGACGGTATTTAGGAACCTAGAAAACCTGCCGTGTCATATTATGAATGTAAAAAAAAACTTTACATCAAACCGCTGAGATATATAATTTTCACCCATCGTAATTAGGTTCTTGAAAGTTTTAAAGTGAATCTACGTAAAACACTGTACCGCAAATCAATAAGCATTCTCTAAATTCAAACACAGTTTAGGCATACTTTTATTGTAGTTTTTTTTAATTTTGCGTTACAGTAATTAACTACGATATTTTGTACGTCTAGAAGACACCATTATATTATGGACAGAAATATAACAACAAAATTCGTGAATGAATGGCTAACGAAATGTAAAGAAATAAATGATGATGGCTGCCGATAATTGTTTATTTCGATTTTAAAGTCATTTCCTCAAGCATTGCCTCATTCCTCTCCGCCACATAAAATGGATGAACAGTTAGTATTTGAAAGGAATAATCTCGTTTCAGTATAGGAGTCAGCTTAGATTGCTTGAGTGTTAAAGGATAGAGGAAACATAATGATGAGTGAATGTTTTGTAAGAGGGCAGCTCGCCGAATCATGTATAGGATTATAGTAAATTTTCAAGACATAACAAGTACTTATAAATTCCAATTCCTGACACATAAGAGCGTTCCAGTTATTTGAAGCCCTTTTCTTTCCACAGCTGATATCAAGCACACTAACCGCGCACAGCAGATTAACTTTCAATGTATTGAAGCTTTCAGGAATTGTGACCCAACAGTAGACTTGTGTAATATGTCTATCAATGTGGTTTTCAGAGAATGTTCCTTTGCAGTAAAAATTTGCATACGTTTCGAAAATGACTTCTTCGAGCCAGTATCTCACATTTATAGGTTTGCACATTCCGCCCCTGAATTGAGACTCTAGAAGGGCCGTCAGACAATCACCTAAGGCTGCAACAATGTCTTCAATGAATTATAATATACTGCAGGCACAAATTTCTTTAGGTATGGTGATCGGCATGAGATACGATAAATGAGGCACAGCTTTCCAAAAATTACTAGGTCGAAAACGAGTTTCATTACATTTAGCCGCGGCACAATAGCCGTGCGCACTAAGGCACAGAGCTGTCTTGCATCGGCCGTTTGCCGTCGGGGGTTCGAGTCCTCCCTCGGGCATGGGTGTTTGTGTTGTCCACAGCGTAAGTTAGTTTAAGTTAGTGTAAGTAGTTTGTAAGTCTAGGACATAATGACCACTGTAATTAAGTCCCCTAGATTTACAAACATTTGAATAGTCTTCTTTACTTTTACAAACCACTGTTTGCCGTTTTCTATTGTCAACCAGGCAACAGGCAACTTCTAAGAAATTATATCGTCAAGTTGTTCCAAGACTCTCATAGTACTCGCCAAATATTGATGTGTCTCGCTCGACACTAGCCATATAATTTTAACTAATGAAATCGATTGCTTCTCTTTGCGCCTTAAGATGCTATTACAGTTTGATTTTAGTGTGCAGTGGCAGATTCGTGTCTCATACGCAGATACAAAATACGCACAAAAACAGATATGACTCATCTTAAAACGTTTCTCTTCTTGCGGAGAACTCATCTGTATTTTCAGTTTTGGAGCTTTCTTCAATATTACTGTTTTTAAGATTATTAAGCACCCAATTTCGTAACTGATGTAAGTGAATGACTAGACAAACAAAACATTAAAACCCTCGGATTAACGTCCATTTGGATAAACTATTAAAACGTAATAGTTTTGAGATGACATGCTAAATGAGATTATATAAATTGTATCTGTTTATAGAATGTCAAGGACAATTGTTCTGTACATTAAGCTGAAATGTGACCTCAGTTATTGCAACATATACACCGAAACAACAAGAACAATTTGTATTATTATCGCCTGCACCAGCATGTGAAAATTTTAACAATCTTTAATAGCGCTGCTTTACTGAAATGTCATCATCTTGGTTATTACATTAAAACTGAAAGGTACCCGAACTTCATTTGCGAAATAAGAGGTATTAAATAGACATTCGCACAGTCTGTTTGCAATGACGTGTAGTTAAACGCATCTGACAAGAAAAAAAACTGCTTTTTAAACAGATGTGAGAGCTGTTTAGAAATTAAATAGAGCTGTCTGCTATATATTGAATGAAACCGGTGTTTTCCAAAACAATTTTACCGTAAAATCATTCAAATGTTCTTAAAAGCAGTCATAATTCCACAGCTACTAAAAGCAACATTTTTCACTCTATTCAGGTACCAGGTAGCACCAGAAAGAAATGCTGAACATTAACTTAATGCACTTTAGTATATGTTACTTAATTGTCAACTGAATACATACATCAGAAGTTCACACCAGAATACTGAGAGCACCACACCGCCGCCACGAGCACACACAGCAGACACGTGAACAATCTTATCCGCTTGCAAGTGAGCTTAACTAACATCAAGTGCGAAATGGAGAACGCTCGGCGCTGTCGGCTAACGAGAAGTCACATAATGCGATAAAATTTGAAACCCGGGCAGAAAGCAAATCAACTTGGACGCTCCTCGGACAACGTCCAAACTAGGACAAATCTGGAGAAACCCGGACGGGTGGCAATCCTACCTGTTGCCGAAGAAACTTCGTTAGCTGCTCGACCTCGGTCCTAGTTGAATAAGTTTACCTTAGTCAGCTGCGCTAAGTGGATCAACCACTGGAAGCTTCGGGGATTCGTAGTGACTGAGTTACTGCAGATCAGATTTCAATTGGGAATAGTTGGTATCAATAGTTTAAACCTCTTATTTCATTACAGAACTCCAGGCGATGTCACTTGACAGAAGTATTTTCAAATTGCACGAGACACTTTTAAACTGGTAGTATCATAAAATTGAAGACGTCGTAGATTTTTCTTAGAAAGTAAAGTAAGAAACACGAGAACGTATTTCACATCTCTCTAGGCACACTAGTGGACGAATAACAATGATGAAAACAATAGCTACATTCGTAAGAGCAGGACACACGATACCAGGACAAGCAAGAACAGCAGTAGCAACTCAGAGGCCAGATTCTGCTAATTCATTAGCCTCAGAAAGCTTTATAGTCCACTGGACTATAGCTATATATTTCCTGTTATTAATAATGACGTAAAATATCCGTAACACAATTACTGGATTAAAATTAACAGTGTCCACATCTCCATGGTATTTTGTATATTACACTAGCGAACAGATGTTTTTTTAACTCGATATGAGCTTTAATCCTGATTAACAGTCATTCGGGGGAATTTTTGGACTTATGATACATTGCTACCCCCAAGAAATGAAATTTTGCCTGCTAGGTGACGTTTCGACCTGACTCTTACAAGATTAGATTAGTTCTACACAGCCTGTTTAGTGCCCTTTCCTGAATTAGGATTCAAAAGCTTTCGTTTTTTTTTTTTTAATCAGCTTAAAATGTTTGAAATGTAATCATAAAAATATGTGATACAACAAGCAACGGACAAAGAAATTTAGCATAGAGTGTGCATATCACCAGCTCGCTTATTACTACATGGTTTATGAATCACATAAACATTTGAAGTCGAGGCAGAATAGCTGTGAGCACTAAGGCGCCTTGCTACGGTGTACGCGGCCGTTCCATGTAGGAGGTTCGTGTCCTCCCTCGGACAAGGGTATGTGTGTGTGTGTTGTTCTTACGATAAGTTAGTTTAAGTAGTTTGTAAGTTTAGGGACCGGTGACCACTGCAGTTAGGTCCCATAACATTAGAAACCTTTGAACAACATTTGAAATTGTTCGACCGATCCTATTGACAAATATACCGACGGAAATGAAACGTTTTATACATTAATCGCCAGTCAAATATTTATACTATTACACTGTTCTCAAAAATTTACATAATAGCAACTTTTATATACGAGATGAAGTGGCTTGACAGGATAGAGTTGGGTGGAGAACTGCATGAGACCAGTCTCCGAAATGAAGACCACAACAACAACATGTACGAGATAGGTAACATTTTTACAACTTATTGTACATGACTGAAAGGACAGGAGCATGATGCTAGATGTATCCCAGTCGTGCACAGAAGGTGGACTTCACGTGACGTTAGGTAAACAGGATTACAACACAAAATGGGACAGGCTCCGCATCACGATATAGTTAAAGGTAGTGCGTGTCAATCAGTGAGACGTTATACTGCACTGCGATAGTGTTCTTCAGTATGGCATGGACGACAGACAACCATTGGGTTTCATCATGCTGATATACAGAAATGAATGTTGGTTTGTTCTTATTTTGTGCGCAACCGTGCCTTCCATCCGATTGCGATGAAACTTTGAAAAAAACGTGTATTTTCACTTTTTCGAAGGTTGTTGTTATTTTGACTTCAGTCCGGAGACTGGATTGATGCAGCTTTCCACCTTTCTCTATCCTGAGCAAGCCTCTTCATCTCCTCATACGAACGGCAACCCACATCCTTTTGTATCCGCCTACTGTATTCGTCGCTTGGCCTGCCTCTCAGATTTTTACACCCATACACGTCCCTCCAATGCTAAGTTCACGATTCCTTGAATTCGATGGTTATAGTCATAATTATATCACTGTACAACATATAGTTCAGGATATACTACGACATGAACAGTGAGATGCGTGAAAATCTCCCGCATTACGAATGATAATTTCATTTATTAATTCTTGGGTACTAAATGTAATATATGTAGCAAACAGTATCCATTTACAGCAAGGAATACACCAACAAAATTACTTATTAGTATTACTTACAGTTTAGGAGATATGACGTCATAAATAATGAGACGCGTGGGGAAATTTCCGCATCATGTCTGTGCGCATTTTATGCGCTGCCGTAATGTTCATGCGATTTTGATGAAACTTTATTACAATTGCTCTATCGAGCAAGAGGGAAGTCAGTCTCTACGTAAAATTTGGTATGGTGTATGACATAATTAACTTTACCTACGAAATCGACAAAATATACTGTTTTATTCCGATCTCGATGAAATTTTGCATACTGAATATTCTCAACAAGAAGAACTGCATCGTCTGCCGAAGATTTAATACGGTGCATGGCGGACGGTACCTTGCAGTAAACCAAGAAAGGGAAGGCTTCAGACACAGCCAATCGATTCCGTTCAAATTTGGTAGGTCGCTTGTGTACAACCTAAAATGAAGAACCCTAAGATATTCTGGCTCAACACTTCACCTTTTTTCAGAAAATCACCAAATTAGGTATGACGAAAATGCTACTCAAAATTGACGGGTACAATGGATAATTTAAACAGAGTAGTTTCCATCATCATGTATGTGGTCCGCAAAGGCAGACTTTCCTGAAATCAAGGAAAGAAACTTTTACAAATGCTGATGTACCAAAATGGTAAACACCACAAGAGCACCAACACCGCAACGACCAAGGTAACTGGATGGGAAGCGGAGAAGCTTTTATTGTATGCGTGGTATGTATAAAAATTAATTTCAGAGAAAAAAATTGTATGTAAATGAAATGTATTTTTCGTTGACTTTTCGGAAGCAAAAGTGTCGCTGTCGATGTAGTTTGAGAAATTTATTTGCGTACCTTTTTAACATTGCTTGTTGATTTACTAATCTTATGAATCTTCTTATCAGTACGAATTCTGATATGAAAAACTAGAAATCAAAGAAAGGGAAACCGTGTAATTTCCTCGAGATTCGCGCCCGGGTTCTCCGCTTCTCAGTTACCTCGACCGTTGCGCTTTGGAGCTCTCTCGAAAAGTGCTTCCTATGTGGTTACATAAATGGCAGTGGTAATTTTTTCCCTCGAATGTAGTAAAAGTATGCTTTGCGACCCCCATACATGAAGATAAAAATGCTCTATTTAAATTATGTATCGAGTAGATTGCTCGTGATAAAATTGAGCGGCGATTTCCTCAAAAACGGAAGAGTGAGGAGCGAAAATATCTTACGGCCCTTCGTTTTAGGTTGTACACAAGCGGCCTGCCTAAATTGAGCCTAATCGTAAACGAAGGCTCCCGCGGCCGTTGTCATTGTTTATAAAACTCTTCTGGGTGTTGGACCGCATCGTCAAATTATCAAATACTTCACCGACGTTTCGGCCACTATTGCAAGTGGCCATCTTCTGGGTGTTACGTTTACTGCCTCCCAGAAGATGGCCACTTGCAATAGTGGCCGAAACGTCGGTGAAGTATTTGATAATTTGACGATGCGGTCCAACACCCAGAAGAGTTTGATAAACAATGAGCCTAATCGGTTGGTCATTCTGAGGCCTTACTCTTGTTAGACACTACATCACTACATCACTAATCAATATGAAAGTTTACAGAGTTGCATAATTTTCAAGATTGATAAGGCAATGGACTGAGGAGATGATAGAGATAGGGGAAGGTTGAGATGGGTAGACTGAGGGGTTGTGTAAGATAACTGAAATACTTGCTAACATCTATTCTGTAGTTAACACATGTGAGGAACATTGCTTGCCAGCAATCAGGCCGGAAGCAGGCGGCAATGTGCAGCTGGGGGACCCCTTCCGGCTTTCACGGAATCGTGGACCAGGTAATCGCATCGGTTAAGTGCCGATGCTGGACAACGGACAGGACTGTTCTCAACGAATGCAAAGATGGCTGTCAATATGGAGAATGGAACTGAGTTAAAAGATGGCCATATTCAATAATGATTCAATAATTCAATAATGATTCATCCTATTGACCTACAGCAAACTCAAATACACTAATGAACGCAGAAAAATTAGGCGAATCAACAATATTTTTAATGTCTTTAAAACTGCAAAAGTTAATTTTCAAAGAATATGATTATAGGAAAATCAAACTTAAAATGAACAACTTTTGAGTGTATCATGCGATTTCAAGACACTATGTCGTAGATGAGAGTTTATTACCTCAAGCTCTCATCTTGAAAGCAACACACTTTTATCTATTCATTTAAGGACTTATTACACTTGTTATTATAATTTATTATGAAATACAGTCTGCATCGTATTATTCACAATAACTCAGCAACTGCAAACAACATGATATGCACCTCTTATCATATTGATACCTCTGTTTAATGAGTATTTGTCTATTTTACCTCTGATATTACGTAAATATTGAGTAGTGTGAGCGGTCAAGCTCACGAAGGCTGGATTGTTTATTTATTTATTTCATACCTTATTTGTACTGATGATAAATAGTCACAAGGTGACTAAATGTTCTTAACGTTTCTATTTAATACTGTAAAATATTTAGTTAGTATGGAAGTGGTCAAAGTTAAGTAAAAAAAATCTTTTCTGTTAAGAACACTGCTACGTTTGTGAGGGATCGCGATCTGCCAATGAGTGTGTGGCGAGGGCAAAAGAATGCTGAAGTCGAGTAAAATACTTGGACAGTTTTGTTGGAGATCACTTTGGGGACTAGAAGAAAACATTTTGGGACATGTTATGTTTCGTTTTAGAAGGAGGAGGACCTGCCTGGTTAGCTGAAGTGATACAGTCTGCTCTGCAAACGGTCGCAAAGGGACTCTAACTTTGCTGAGGGCTAATGTGTGTCGGTTTAAAAACTTCAACTTTTTCCGACTCCATTTCGGAATGGTGACTGAAAGTGTGATTTTAACGAGAATTGAAGAATGTAGATAAGATATTTATCAAACTAAAACTTTAACTATTTTGAGTTTACGATTATTTCGTGTTGTGTGATTGCCAAATGGACTTAGCGGTCGAGCGCATTGAGGTGCCATACTCCATCGGGTATGGATGTTTGTGTTGTCTTTAGTATAAGTTAGTTCGTAAGTAGTTTGTAAGATTAGGGACTGATGACCCGGCAGTTAAGTACCATAAGCTTAACAAACATTTGAAATTATTATTACTTAGTTGGGGTTCTTGATACAATTCTCACTACACAGTAAAAGCATCTGTTCTGATAATTTTGAAAGGTTTATTTCTAATTTATTACTTTTATTTGTGAAGGACCACTTCCAGTAGAAAAATCTTATGTTTGAATAAATGTTATTCAGCTGAGTGATCTGGCGTGACCTACTTCATTTGTAAACGTTAAAATAAACCTCTTTTATTAATTTATTACTATTTGTAATTAATATTTCATTATTATTTCACAAATGTTAGTCTATGCGTAGAGTGTTTGACTGCAGGATCACAGATACAAGGTATGACTTCCAGCTATTGTAGTTTCTGGTATGAAAGCGGACATATACGGCTCGGCCCTTGGTTTACATCGACCCATACTTCATTTACTGAGCCGTGCATAGCCCAATGCGTGTATTTTGTGTTTAAACGCTACAACTTCGTGTAGTCAAAATGAGAAGACACGTAAAGTCGCAGTAGGAGGAAATGAGCAGAGAGAGCAGACATGAGATATGGTCAGAGAGAGAGGTGGCTGAGGAGGACATAGACAGATAGAGAATTAAAGGGAATATGGGCAGAGAGAGAAAAAGGATGGAGGGATGGCATAAGTTAAGACTGAAATAATGAAGGACTCGGGCGACTCAGGATCTTCACCTATTGGGAAATATAATAATCGGGAACGTGAGGAAGAGGCAATGCACAAGGAGCAAAATCCAGGATGATGGCATTACCCAAAGCATTTTTCACGCTGCTTCCATGTCAATGTTCTCTATGCTCAACGACCAGTAGATAATGTATTGCCACCACTACAGCGTTATCAATACTGCCAAGACTACAGGGACAGGAACCAGCGGGGAGTGAAGAAACGTGATCTTCTCGTATAATATGTAATGCAGTCTAAGGAGTGATTTTGGATATTCCTTCACGTCGAGAGGAGTGGTAATACTTAATGAATCCAGGAATTTTGTCGAATACGATGATTTTATGTTTGGATACGGTACACATACCGGTGAACGTTGTTGTGACACTGCGTTTCTTACACATGGCCGCATTTTCAAAAGTGCATTTTACCCCCACTTCGTTTTTATAGAAGGCAGACGGCAGTGCTTGATGGCATCTTAACGGTGAACCCGCCATTGTTAAATCACATCGATCCCTTGTGGGATGCACTGTTGTAACGTATTACAGCGATGGTGTGCATGGAAGCAAATTTCAGACCGTACAGTGCCATGCATTGTGCCCACACACCCCTTAAATTCCATGTTCCGCATTCCTCAAGATGCTGTTACGTTATTTCCAGGGTTGGGAAATTAGTTATTCTACAGGAATATGACATTTTCCAGAGTGTACATGAAGGAACTGATCACAGGATTTACCTTTCATGTCACATACAGACGTACATTCAGTACACTTTCAACTATTACCAAACCAGGATGGGTCTCTCGGATCGCTGTTTCATGCGCCTTTTCTCTAGGTCAAGTATTCGCATCTATTAAACACACAAAACTCAAGCCAAAACGTCGCTAATGCGAAAGATCGCCAATGACTATGTTGCTTGCCTCGGATTCTACGTCATGCAAGCGTCGTTGCGGATGCTATGAATGTTGTATTGACAGTCATAAACGACACATTCCGACACATGTCCTCAAAACAGGTGCCAGTATTCTGGTCCAGATGATTCATAATGATCTCTGATCGATTTTAACTTTTGTCATTAGTCATTTTACCAGAACCATTCGGTCAGTCCTACGTTCTTCTCATGGAATAGTCTTTCTGAAAAGACTTTTACGTCCTCTTCTCAGAAACGTTTCCTGCAAGGTATGCTCTGTCATGTATTATACAAAACATATATCTACCCAGTGATCTTCCTCTCGGTTTAAAGGTCATGTATGCAAAAATTCATAAAGATTGGAGCAAAACTATGCATTTTGTAAAATTCCGTAAGTAAGATTCCTCTTATTTTAAAGGTAGAGTGTGCAAAATTTCATCAATATCGGAACAAAACTGTAGATTTCTATGCAGTAGAAAAGCAGGGTCACATTGCAAAACGCTCTTTGCTGTTCTCAAATATTCCAGTTTTATTTCATACAACCCTTGTTCGGAGAACAACGAAAACAACACAAAAAGGATCTGTGAAATCGGTCGAGCCGTTCTCAAGTTATAGTGCGACCAAGGCATTTAGGGATCTATTTTTATGTTGCAAAGTACCCTCCCCCATGCACCGTATGAAACTTATGGTAGACTGCGACCGTCCTCTTCCTTTTGTTTTTAAGGTCAAGCGTGCTAAATTTCGTGAAGATTGTAATGAAACTGTATATTTCGTGAGTCTGTAGGAGAAGTAGGCTCCGCCATGCACCTATCACAAAATAGTTTCTTAGCTGACGTTTTCACCAATAAACTACATTCCTGCCAAATTTCAGCTTCATATGTGAAGTAATTTTCAAGATTTCCTGTATAGTCAGAGTAAGTGTCCTTTCGCTTTTATATAGCTAGAGATTAAGATAACAGATTGCTTAATTTTGGATGCAAGAGAATTAGGGGAGACTTGTAGACAAATATAACTAGTAACATGCAAATCTGTAATGCTAACTTTATTTGATACATGGTCATGCCTGATGCGACAGTTTTACGGCATCTTCAGTGAAAGTGTTATGAGCGGTAGACTTCTCTTCGTTTCATTATTTTGTGTATGTGTGTGAGTGTGGGACGCGGGAGGAGGCAGTTACAAAACGCTTCATAAACGTCCGAAATTACATTCAAACTTTGTTGCATGTCCCTAACTACTCTCATTTTCCAATAATTGACGCATAAATCTGGGTATTCTCACGAGATTTCCTCTCTTTTTTTTTTTTTTTGACGTCATATCTCCTGAGTTCCGTGTCATACTCTTTTGTTTTTGGGTCACGAAACTTCTTGGGCGTAAGGTGAATGGTTCACCAAAGTTTCATTGTAATCGAATGAATGGTTTATGAACACATAGAGCACATACAGACAAACATTCGTTTATATATCCTACTACGATACAAATACACTCAAGTTCAGAGACAACAGAACAACTCGAAAGACTAGAGACAGTAAATTCAAATTGAACGTACATGTAAGTTTTGCAAAAGTGATAAGCACTTTAACCATGTTGCTTTGCGGGATCAATGTCTACATCGATATATAGGCGCAACGCCACCTAGTGATAAAATGGGCCGGCAGCTCTCGTTGTCGTTGTGTTGTGGTCTTCAGTCCGGAGACTGGTTTGATGCAGCTCTCCACAATACCCTATCCTGAGCAAGCCTCTTCATCTCCACATAAGAAGGACAACCTACATCTGTCTGAATCTGCTTACTGTATCCATCTCTTGGTCTTCCCCTGCGATTTTTACCCCATATACTTCCCTCCAACGCTAAATTCACCATTCCTTGATGTCTAAGAATGTGTCCTACCAATCTATCCCTTCTTTTAGTCAAGGTATGCCAGAAATTCCTTTTCTCCCCAATTCTGTTCAGTACCTCCTCATTAGTTACGCGATCCACTCACCTAATCTTCAGCATTCTTCTGTAGCACCATATTTCAAAAGCCTCAATCCTCTTCCTGTCCGCACTGTTTATCGTCCATGTCTCACTCCCATACAAGGCAACACTCCATACAAATGCCTTCAGAAAGGACTTCCTTAGGTTTAAATCAATATTCGATGTTAACAAATTTCTCTTTTTCAAGAACGCTTTTCTACCCATTGCCATTCTGCATTTTATATCCTCGGTACTGCGACCATCATTTGTTATTTTACTGCCCAAGTAACAAAACTCATCTACCTCCTTTATTGTTTCGTTTCCCAACCTAATTCCTTCAGCATCACCTGATTTTCTTACACTGCACTCCATTACCCTAGTTTTGCTCTTGTTAATGTTCATCTTACATGCACCTTTCAGCACACTGTCCATTCCGTTCAATTGCTCTTCCAGGTCCCCTGCTATATCTGACAGAATTACTATGTCGTCGGCAAAACGCAATGTTTTTAATTCTTCACCCTGAACTTTAATTCCTTCTCCAAATTTCTCCTTGCTTTCCTTTATAACTTGTTCAATGTACAAATTGAATAACATCGGAGAAAGGCTACAACCCTGTCTTACTCCCTTCCCCACCACTGCATCCCTTTCATGTCCTTCAACTCTGACAACCGCTGTCTGGTTTTTGTACAAGTTGTAAATAACCTTACACTCCCTATATTTTACTCCTGCTTGCTTCAGAACTTGAAAGAGTTTATTCCAATCAACATTGTCAAAAGCCTTCTCCAAATCTACAAAAGCTAGAAATGTAGGTTTGCCTTTTCTTAATCTATCTTCTAGGATAAGCCGTAAAGTGAGTATTGCCTCCCGTGTTCCTACATTTCTCCTGAACCCAAACTGATCTTCCCCGAGGTCGGCTTCTATCAGCTTTTCCATCCTTCTGTATATAATTCGTGTTAATATTTTGCAACCATGACTTATTAAACTGATGGTTCTGTAGTTTTCACACCTGTCTGCACCTGCTTTCTTTGGAATGGGGATTATAACATTTTTCTTAAAGTCTGAGGGTACTTCACCTGTCTCATACATCTTACACACCAGGTGAAACAATTTTGTCATGGCTGGTTCTCCCAGAGACTTCAGTAGCTCTGAGGGAATATCATCTACTCCAGGGGCCTTGCCTCGACTTCGGTCTTTCAGGGCTCTGTCAAATTTCTCTCTCAGTACAGTATCTCCTCTTTCATCTTCATCTACATCCTCTTCCCTTCCTACAATATTGTCTCTAAGCCCCTCTATATACTCTTTCCACCTGTCAGCTTTCCCTTCTTTGCTGAGAACTGGTTTTCCGTCAGTGTCCTTGATATTCATAGAGCTGTTTTTCTTATCTCCAAATGTTTCTTTTATTTTCCTGTAGGCTGTATCTATTTTTCCCCTATTTATACATTCTTCTACATCCTTGCATTTGCCTTCCAGCCACTCCTGCTTAGCCATTTTGCACTTCCTGTCAATCTCATTTCTTAGTCGTCTGTATTCCATTTTGCCTGTTTCATTTACTGCATTTTTATATTTTCTCCTTTCATCGATTAAACTTAGTATCTCCTGTGATATCCAAGGATTTTTTGTTGGTCTTGACTTCCTACCTATTTTGTCCTCTGCTGCCTTCACTATTTCATCTCTCAATGCCATCCATTCCTCCTCTACTGTTTTATTTTCCCCTGTTTCTGTCAATTGTTGCCTAAAGCTCCCTCTGAAATTCTTAAGAACCTCACGTTCCTTCAATTTATCCAGGTCCCATCTCCTTATTTTCCTACCTTTTTGTAGTTTCTTTAGTTTCAGCCTACAGTTCATAACCAACAAGTTATGGTCAGAGTCTATATCTGCCCCTGGGTATGTCTTACACTGTAGAACCTGGTTCCGAAATCTATGTCTTACCATTATAAAATCTATCTGGTATCTTCCGGCGTCTCCTGGTCTCTTCCACGTATACGACCTTCTTTTGTGATTCTTGAACCAGGTGTTTGTTATAACTAAATTATGTTCCGTGCAAAACTCTACCAGGCGGCTTCCTCTTTCATTCCTTTTGCCCAGACCATATTCACCCACTATCTTCCCTTCCCTTCCTTGTCTTACTACCGAATTCCAGTCTCCCATAACAATTAAGTTTTCCTCTCCCTTAATTGTCTGAATAATTTCCTTTAGCTCCTCATATATTTCTTCGATTTCCTCATCATCGCCAGAGCTGGTTGGCATATAAACCTGTACTACTGTTGTCGGTGTTGGCTTCGTATCTATCTTGACAATGATAATGCGATCACTGTGCTGGTCATAGTAGCTTACCCGCATTCCTATTTCCTTATTCATTATCAATCCTACTCCTGTGATACCCCCAATTGATTTTGTATTTATAATCCTGTACTCACCTGACCAGAAATCCTGTTCATCCTGCCACCGAACTTCACTAATCCCCACTATATCTAACTTCAACCTATGCATTTCCCTTTTTTAGTTTTCTAATTTTCCTACTCGATTAAGGGATCTAACATTCCACGCTCCGACCCGTAGAATGCCAGTATTGTCCTTCCTGATGATCACATCCTCCTGAGTAGTCCCCGCCCGGAGATCCGAATGGGGGACTATTTTACCTCCGGAATATTTTACCCGAGAGGATGCCATCATCATATGTTCCATCAGTAGAGCTGCATGTCCTCGGGAAAGGTAACGGCTGTAGTTTCCCCTTGCTTTCAGCCGTTCGCAGTAACTGTGTGGCAAAGCCACATTAGCTGATGTTACAAGGCCAGCTCAGTCAATCATCCAGACTGTTGCCCCTGTAACTACTGAAAAGGCTGCTGCCCCTCTTGAGGAACCACACGTTTGTCTGGCCTCTCCACAGATACCCCTCCGCTGTGGTTGCACCTACCGTACGGCTATCTGTATCGTTGAGGCACGCAAGCCACCCCACCTCGGCAATGTCTGTGGTTCATGGGAGTGGCGTTGTCGCTATAAACGAAAAGTGTGACTAGAGCGGACGTGCAGGATGCCTCACAAACGTATGCGCGAACCGTACTTTGACATAACTAAGTTTGAAAAAGAGCCATTACTGGCATGGCAGAATGTGTTGCATCCATCTGGAAAACTGTAGCTCGCGTGGTGCGAAGTATTTCGGCAGTGTGAAGGGTTTGTGAAGAAAGGTTCACTGCTTAAAATGTCAATAAAGAAAAAAAAGTTCACTGAGGACCTTAGAACTCGACGAGAACGGTCAGCTGTCACCACCCTACCTACACCCTAAGTCGATCGACAACTCATCAGAAAGACATTTCATGACACATCTGCATCGTGCTAGGCTCTGGCGCAACAGTGGCAAGTGTAACACATCGTATACCTTTTATTTTTATTTTTAGATCGGATTGTAAGTCCTTTAAGACGAATGCATCCGTGATTACTGCAATCCAAATGGTGACTTTAAACAACTAAAAGGTTGCTTGAAATATACAAAATTGTTGTAAAATTCTTTATTTTTCTTTGTCATGACGCGTTTCGGGATAATCCATTTTCTGATGACCTACTAATGTACAAAATATAGAATTACAAACCAGATATGTGAAGTATACAAGCGGCAAAACACAAACAATACCTCACTGCGCGATAGCAACGGTAATACTACCGATGACAGTACTGCTAAAGCAAAATTGCTAAACACAACTATCCGAAATTTTTTCACCAAAGAAGACGAAGACGAAGTGAACACTCCAGAATTCTAAAAAAGAACAGCTGCCAGCATGATAAATTTAGAAGTAGATGTTCCTGGAGAATCAAAACAACTTATGTCACTAAACAAAATCAAATCATCCGGGACAGAATGTATACCAACTAGATTCCTCTCAGATTATGCTGATGCAATAGCTCCATACTTAGCTATCATATGCAACCGATCGCTCAGCGAAAGATCCGTATCCAAAGACTGGAAAGTTGTCCAGGTCACTCCAACATTCAAGAAAGGCAATAGGAGTGATTTCCAAAATTACAGGCCCATCTCATTGACGTCCATTTGCAGTAGGATTTTGGAACATATACTTTGTTCCAACATTATGAACTACCTCGAAGAGAACAAACTGTTAACCAATAGTCAGCACGGATTCAGAAAGTATCTCTCTTGCGAAACACAGCTTCCCTTTTTTTCACATGGAGTGATAAGTGCCATCAACACTGAATCTCCATTCTATTCCATATTTCTCGATTTCAAATGTTCAAATGTTTGTATAGTCTATGGGACTTAACTACGGGGTCATCAGTCCCTAAACTTACAAACTACTTATGAACTACTTACGAACTAGGCCGGCACAAATATCCATGCCCGAGGGGGGATTCGAACCCCCGACCGTAGTGGCCGTGCAGACCGTGACTGAAGCGCCTCAGTCTCCTCGGCCACCGCGGCCGGCTTTCTCGATTTCCTTAAGGCTTTAGACACTGTACCTCACAAGCGGCTTCTAATGAAATTGCGTGCTTGTGGAATATCGCCCCAATCGTGCGACTGGATTCACGATTTCCTATCAGAAAGGACACAGTTCGCATTAATTGGCGGTAAGTCATCGAGTAAAACAGAAGTCATATATGGCGTTCCCCAAAGAAGCGTTATAGGTCCCCTACTTTTCCTTGTGTTTATAAACGATTTTGGAAACAATCTGAATAGCTCCCTTAGACTGTTCGCGGATGATGCTGTCATTTATCGGTTAGTGACGCCAACAGAGGATCAAAAGCAAATGCAAAGTGATTTATAAAAAATTTATACATGGTGCGAAAATTGGCAATTGACACTAAATAATGAAAATTGTGAAGTAATACACATGACCACTAAAGGAATCCGCTGAAATTCAATTACACGAAAAATCAGTCAAACCTTAAGGTCGTAAATTCTACCAAATACCTAGTAGTTACAATTACGAACTACTTAGACTGGAGAGAACACATAGAAAATGTTGTGGAGAAGGCGAACCAAAGGTTACGTTTCATTGGCAGGACGCTTCGAAGATGCAACAGCTCCACCAAAGAGACTACCTACATCACACTTGTGCGTCCTCTCCTGGTGTACTGCTGCCCTGTGTGGGACCCTCACCAGGTGGGACTGACGGAAGACATTGAGAAAGTTCAGAGAAGGGCAGCTCGTTTTATTTTATCACGTTACAGGGGGAACGCGTCACGGAAATGTTGCACGATTTGAGGTGGAAATAATTAAAAGAGCGACGTTATTCGATGCGGCGAGTTCTATTTGCAAAATTTCATTCACCGTCTTTTACTTCTGAACGTGAAAAATTTTGCTAGCACCCACCTACATAGGGATACATGACCATTCCAATAAAATAAGAGAAATCAGATCGAAAATGAAAAGATTTAGGTGTTCTTTTTTCCCGCGCGCTTTTAGAGAATGGAACGGCAGAGAAAGGTTATGGAAGTGGTTAATGAACCCTCTGCCAGGCACACAAGTTTGATATGCAGAGTATCTATATAGATGTATTCATATAGTGAGGCATAAAAGAACTTTGACATTATAAAATTTATAAAAAGTCGACGGGGTGTTAGAGTCGCAGTCATGCACAATTAACATCAGGTTAAATGCTGTCTTAACTGAATTAACTGTACATGGTCATATGCAGTAATGACAGAAATTAGTATTCTTGCGGCATAGGAAGACACGACTATCACTAGAGGCCACTACTGTACAGTGTCTCGATGCTAGGCGTCACAGGTGGGCGTGATTTACGTAGTAGTTTTTTAATAATATGTAGCGTTTGTCATTGTGTAATATATCTAGATCACAAACTAGACAATCAGAGCTATACATTGAAGCAACTAATTATTTTCTATCACAAATATAAAAATTATTTTTAATTGACCATCTGAGATTCAGGAAGTAAAAATACAATATAAAATCAACGATATCAGTGGAGCCTTGTCATAGTTGTATAATTTCTGTTTTTTTACCGCTATAGATAATAATCATAGGTTATATTTGATTACTATAAGGCAAGTTAATACTAAGCACCGTAAGTATACCACCAGGAGTGAAATTTCGTCACAGTTTATTATGTCACGTTACACGCGCTTGATTGACTTCTCCGCCTACCGTTGGTTACTGTGCATATACAAGGGTTCGAAGATAAATAGTGGCAACTATTTATTCACATGCGATACAAAAGCGTTACATGTTTGCACCTGTTACTATTCCTCAGAATAGTCATCAGCGATGTGTAGAATCCGCCTGCCACCGGTGTGGAAGGCGTAGTATACCGTCAACAGAGACTGTTCTGTTGATTGAGCGAATGGAGCGGTCTACTGCCTGTCGAATCTCTGGAACAGTTCTGAAGCGAATGCCACGAAGTGATTCCTTCATCTTCGGAAACAAATCAAAGTCACAACGACTTAAGTAAGAGGAGTATGTGGATGGTACAGTACTTCCCAGTCCCATCGACCGAACAGAGCAGCCATAGTTTGCGCTGTATGTACCGGACGTTGTCGTGCAAAATGAGCCTCTCCTTCACGTTCATATAGCTCCAAGTGCGTCTGAGGAGCGTCGTAATGCATCGATTTCTGCATTTCCGTCATTTCATGCCGAACCCAAAGTGATGTAATTTTTCGCATGTCCAGGGGTTCCTTCACGATGCGAAGCTCAGTCGTATGCTCTAATCTGGTTTCGTGAGCGAGCTCACAAATCGTCTGGCGACGATCGCTGTCCACTAAAGCGACAACAGTATGCACTTATTCTTCCGAGACGCTAGGACGACCTGCCAGATACATGTCTGCCAAAGTTTGCCGACCTTCGTTGAAGACTTTTACCCAACGTGTCACTGCTCTGTACGGCAATGCCAATTCCCCGGACACCTCTTGATGACACTGTCGTACTGTAAGACGTCTGGTACATTCAATCTTGATCCAACTCTGTTGTTCCTGTTTCGAAAACATAGTGAAACCGTTGCGTTAGACCGCTCGCTCACAAGTGACTGTGTTTCCCTCGATTGTCCCAACGGCGGTGACGTGGCGCGGGCGAGTCCATTTGCTCGGAGGTAGAGTAGGTGTGTCAACAACGTGTGTTATCAGCGACAATAGTAGATTCCAATGCATAGTGTCCCACAACAGTGTTGACACTATTTAAGTTCCAACCCTCGTACATGTATTCGTGTATCAAACGATGTCAATAGGATTAGGAGCGGCATCCGAAAATGTTTTCGGACGAATCCAGGTCCTGTTTGTTTTAAAGTAATAGCCGCCTTTTGGTTGAGCGTAGATAGGGGGCATACAAGTCTGTGACTGCGTTTGCAAGATATACAAGACAATGTGTTGGATATGGCGAAACGAAACTTGCAGCGCTTTGACCTAAAGTGAACCACCACAGGTGATCTTAAATCACTCCACGCCATACAACCGTGGCACCGGTAGAGGAACCGTAATGAAAGTTTTGGCATAAACCAGTCTATTTTGCAGAAATACAATATTTTACCTTTTTCAAATGAAAATTTTAAAATACAGTAATTGTGAAATTAAACTTGTTATTAGCCAACAGATGAACTTTGTAACTAGGTGAAGGTAGCATGTCTGGCTGTTTCACAGGTCGCTATTGCTGCCTTATAAGCGTCTATGCCATCACACATGGAGCAGGGCCCATGGTGAAGAAAAGGTTCATATGACTGTAATCCTAAGGATCCAAACTGTTAATGTAATGTCTCCAAAGACTTACAAAGTACTTAAAGTAACTTAAACTAACTTATCCTACGGAAACACAAACGACCACGCCCGAAAGAAGATTCGGACCGCCGACGGGAGTGGCCGCGCAATCAGCATCATGGTGTACCAGACCGCACGGCCATTCACGCGTGACTACTCCTGTGCGGCCTGTGGCGGACATTGCGCCTACTAGCCAGTGGGACATACGTGAACAAACGTGATTCAAGTGCTAATCATTTCTTCAAACCATACTAATGAACTTGTCCTGTGATAATGAACTTCCTATCAATAGTCTTTCAAGACAATCTGGCTTTTTCTTCTGAACATGAGTGTACTTGAATGACATTTTGGTTACGTTTAGTCAAGGTAACTATAATGTACCAGCATCTGTTGGCGTCGCACTAGTTAAGCAATCAGAAATATGAAAGGTTCACAGATGAAGCAAGTGGTCATCACACAACTAACAACTAATGAAACGGTAAAACACTGCAACAGCTGCAGTCTTACTATCGTCAGCTAGCAAGTACCTACACCTGGCCTCAATATTGCTCACTTAAGCTGAAGCAACATTGCCAGACTCGACACACTGAATCACAAACTGTCCATTTCTCGTGCACTTTCGTCTTTTCTGCCATCCACATTGTTGTGCCTTCTACTATAGTTTTATTGCCTTCTTCGACCCAGTCTTTCAGTGTTGTAAAGGAAACGTCATAAATCAAAGGACGAATCCTGTCAGGTAGCATCCGTTCCTGCAGCAACATGAATCAACATGAAAAATCACAGAGTCAGTTCTGAAACTATCCCAAGTTAACTATGGTTTACTGTCCAATCGTGCAGAGCGTATTCACAATGAGGCTTGCTTAAAGTTGGTCCAAGATGTAAGCAAGTAGTTTTGGAATTCTCTTTAATAGTGATGGCAAAAACTAATGTGAAAAATATCTACTTACTTTACACTTTTATACGGTTTCGTTACACATGCTAAGTATCAGTTTTAAACAGAGAGACTTCTCCTGACAACGCATTGAAAAGATTGGGTGGGCTGTTTTCCTCTAAACTCACAGCGGTCGCCAAAAACTTAGGGCGTTTAAGCAGCACCGTGATATGGCGCCCATTTAGCGGTAGACAGAGCTGGAGTCGGTGGTACCAACTCATCTCTGCCGATGACGTGTCCCTGTGATGTCGCCACAGCATTCCTATGCCAAGGGGTCTTTATGTCACATCTAGTTCCGTCAGTGGTGAGCCCTTCTCTGTTACGTTCTGGGTTCCTTTCTGTGTCTGCCGTTCTCGGGTATCTGCCTCATATGATTACTGCTGCTGCCCCTCGAACGGTGCCACGCCACCCTCGCCACGACCACCGAACTTCTGACTTCCGTCACCTACTCCTGACGGAGGCGCTTCATAGCACAGTCATTATAATTTCCCGGGGACACCATGTCTTGAGAGTGTGTCACTGGTCTCCACGACACATCCATGCTCCTAAAAACTATTACGTTCATGGACCGTTTATAGTGAGCACCTGTAAGGATTAATATATTAGTCGTAATAGTTCTGTGGACAGCATCCCACGTATTATATTGTGTTGTGTCGTAGTCAGTAGGCAGTTGTTAATTAACGAGTGTTAAACTCTAATCGTCGTTCCTTCCTACTACTACTGCCAACAGGAGAAACTCGGGTCTAAATTCTATAGGTAAAACGAATCACTTTAAGATAATTAATAAATATAACTGCCGAAGTAAAAATTATATATACCAATAATGGTCTTTACAAAGGACAAGCTCCACTTTTAGCAATCATAATTATCACAATCTCACCGAAAGATTCATGCCTAATGAGTGAAAATTTTGACAACTTACACCGATGCACATGAAGAACAAATATTAATAACCCACTGGAAGGAAACAAGGTAGGAAGAAAATTGACGCACAACCCACTTGGGTGTTGACACATGTCAATGTTGCAACAAATATGTGAACAAATTTTGTTTTATTACTTTATGAAATATAGAAAGAAAACAATATTTTGACATAATCACGACATATTATGAAAATGTCGTTCCTAATACAACTAGATCTTAATTCACCGTGTGTTACTAACAGGGGATCTTAAATTGCTTGCTTAGTAATAAATATTCCAGTAGTATTTTGACAACGTTTGTTGGAAAACGCTTGTAAGAATATGGTGTACCTGCGGAGAACCACCTCAGGAGTGACACTGGATACATAATGTCGTGAAACAAAGGTCATAGTTCATCGTAACTGAAATTAAGTCTTTTCATGAAATGTGTTAACCCTTTCAGTCCCACATTATGAAATCGGCTTTGAAAAATTAAAATTCTGTGTGTTCTGTATTAATACAGCGCAGTAAACTTAAAAAACTGTGTCTTACAATTTTTGGTCGACCTGTTGATTTTTTATGTCATGTATTTCATGCACAATACAGACGTTTGTATCGAGGTATTTTATTACTTGGGCATTATTTTGTTAATAGTTAACACTGCCAGGACAATAATGCTAGCACAATCTTCGCCACAGGACCAAAGACAACACAATTCACTGCTGGAATAAAATAAAAGAAACCACAGTCATGCTCACACTTTCAGCCACGTACAGACGGCAAAGCAATACCACCTCAAAGATGGACATTTAATGCCTCAGAAGTGACTAGTCGTCTTACCAACCGGCAAAATGTCGTAATACAAGCATGTTGTTCAACAAGAAAAATGCGTTGTTGTCCAGGAATAACACTGGGAATGAAAGGGTTAAGTGTTTTTTCCAAGGTAGTGTTACAGAACCTATTCAAAATGTTCAAATGTTTGTAAATCTTATGGGACTTAACTACGGGGTCATCAGTCCCTAAACTTACAAATTACTTATGAACTACTTACGAAGTAGGACGGCACAAATATCCATGCCCAAGGGGGGATTCGAACCCCCTACCGTAGTGGCCGTGCAGACCGCGGCCGGCACAGAACCTATTGTATTACTAATGTATACAAACTGTTTCTGAAAGAATATGCGCAGTCCTGTCTGTATGCAGATGATGATTTGCTTTAACGTCTAGGAAATTTTCTGGAAGGTCAAAATAATTTCGGAATGCAAACTAAATTAAATGATTCAGATAATTCTGAAAATTGAGTACATCAATTAACCATCATACGAAAATTTATACCAGGGCTGGAATTAGAACTTGGGTCTCCTAGTTAGTAGGCAGTTACGCTCACCATTACACCACCCTGCACAATGACTTCACACAGCACACTTTTACCCTGGCATGTTTCCCTCCTCAGCAATTTCTCATTTCTGCCTCGGGTACATGATGTTCCTCTTAAACCCGAACATCAAATGGAGCTGTACGACCTCGCTGTATGAGATGAATATTGCTGCCCGAAAACTAGTTACAGATGTCTTTGTAAATTTTTTTAAAACTTGATTTTGATACGCTTGCAAGTCTGCATCATCCACAATGCATAAATGCAGGCTAAATTTTCATATGAAAATGTGTAGCAATTGTCTGGCACGTACTATTATTTGACAGCTATTCTAGTGCGGAAATGACTGTTTTTATATTGTTTCTGTTCAAATGTTCAAATGTTTGTACAACTTATGGGACTTAACTTCGGGGTCATCAGTCCCTAAGTTTACAAACTACTTATGAACTGGCTAAGACTAAGGACGGCACAAATATCCATGCCCGAGGGGGGATTCGAACCCCCGACCGTAGTGGCCGTGCTGACCGTGACTGGAGCGCCTCAGTCACCTCGGCCACCGCGACCGGCTATATTGTTTCTGACTTAATTAAAATTCAGCCTGTTATCGGCATTCAAAATGTAAAGCCGAGGAAGCATTTATTGTCCTCATTATTCTGGAATCACTGAGAGTACTAATTATTAAGAATTTTCAGACGATGCTGAAATATCACACCTTCAGTGTCTCTTGTACAAAGGCTCTAGACGTGGTTTCAAAGAAGGAGACCGCACCTGCAACCTATATCCTTCCTTCTGTTTAACGTTTAAGCTGACAATACATTCTCGCTTCGCTTATACATCGTATCATCACTACACACTTGTAAACATGTGCGCCCTTGGTCTGCTGTTGGCTTGTTAACTTCTGCGTCTTGTTTTGGATCTTATGATAGAGACAGGCTAAGCTTAGAACCTTTAACATATAACGACTGTGAAATTCCGAAGGCTTGTCAATGCACGTGTCATAAACCGTCAGTAGGTAACTGATGATCATATGTTCATTAAAAAAATTGTTAGTACAAAAATTGCGACGTGCCTTTGACGATGTTAACGATGTTATGTTAATTGGGGGCAAGACCTCTAGTTCCTTAGCCACCAGACGAAAACTATATGAGACGAATGCCATGTAATTAAACACATCATGAAACGAGCATGGAAATCAAAAGTAATAAAAATGAGGCAAACAGTTTGTGAAAATATACTTCGGCACATATAAGTAGTTTCGAGTCCACCCTTGGGCATCGTTGTGTGTGTTGTCCGTTTTCTATAACCCAAGGTTTAAGTGGTTTGTTAGTCTAGGAATCGATGACCTTTGCAGTTTGGCCGCTGCGTTGCACAAACATAAGAACATTTTGAACACTCAGGCTACCCAGACGTTGGCTCATCCATGTAAGCCTCCTGGCTACGACATGCGTAGCTGAAAGTCGGTGATCTTACAATGTTGTGGGATGTTATTTGGTAGGCGTGCGTAGGTACACTTTTTGTGAAAGTTCTCACAATTTTAGTAACACAAGAGAAATTTATTACATTGAAAAAAATGTTCAAATGTTTGTAAAGCTTATGGGACTTAACTACGGGGTCATCAGTCCCTAAACTTACAAACTACTTATGAACTACTTACGAACTAGGACGGCACAAATATCCATGCCCGAGGGGGAATTCGAACCCCCGACCGTAGTGGCCGTGCAGACCGTGACTGAAGCGCCTCAGTCTTCTCGGCCACCGCGGCCAGCTATTACGTCGAAATTAATACTCAACGTTCTGTTGTATAACTAAAAAGAGACAAAGTTAAAATCCGTTTCTGTGCGCTAAAACTCCAATGATACTTTGTTGCCCGCTATTCCATTTAAGTGTGAATAAAGAGATATATTTTGTAGGAAACACTGCGTGACACATTCTCCAAAGTCGTACAAGTGTATGTGCTGGATCTTGGCACTTATAATTCACAGCATATACTTGATGAATACGTTGCATACTGGGAACACGATATCGACTAAGGACCCGATACAGTCTGTTTACAGGCCGACTATTTTACTATAATTTTTCCAGTTGTATTTCAAATACTAGATCGATTTCATATTGCGCGGCGTTTTGCGGCATAGTAGGAACTCGTGTTCCCAATTGTCCGCGTATCCGTGTCCATATATATCTGGCGTAATAGTCCTCAGTTGCCTCAAAATGTGCGATACTAGAAACGGTAGTCAACAACGCAAAGTCGTTTGCAACACATAGAAGGTACAAAACTGACCATTAGCATTCACTTACGGAAGACCTGGACTGATCAAAATAGTCTTGAACACTGAATGTTACCGTAGAATACGACACATTTCGGAAATTTTAGATGTATCCTCCAACAAATGTCTTGCACTGAAGATAAAGGAAGGGTGTTAATTATCTTCATCGCCGCCGCCTGACCAGTTTCACAGACGAATACATAATACCACTTGTTGCACTACAGAGAAGAGTTCTTTCCTCTACCAATAAGATGTTGCCTTAGGATATGTATGACAAATGTTGCTACTTCACACAAATATGGGCTTATTAGTAAGTATAGGATTTCAAAAGGGACGTGGCGCCTCACACCGCACGCCCATTCTCGTGCCGCATGAAATTTATTTTCTTTCATGATAACCACGCAATCTACATTTGAATGCCTCTTTGTCTATGCCCATCGTGCGCTAATGATTTCTGAAGTTCCCAAGACTGGCCATTAGCCTTACGATGAATTCAGTTTACTTCCTTTTCAAGCTCAAGTTTACAGAATTTCTCCAAAAACATTTCGACATCAGTATCTCAAAAATGTTCAAATGTTTGTAAATCTATCTGACTTAACTGCTTCGTCATTACTCCGTAGCTTACAAACTACTTAAACTAAGGTAAACTAAATTAAGGACAACACAAACACCCATGCCCGAGGCGGGACTCGAACCGCCGACGACGAACAGCCGCGCGCACCGCAGCACGGCACCCCAGTGCGCACGGCTGTTCGTCGTCGGCGGTTCGAGTCCCGCCTCCAGTGCGCACGGCTAATCCGTCGCGGCATCAATATCTTACAGCGCCATTGTTGTTGGAGTTTAGTCTACATGCTATCTCTAGATCCAGCTTTGTTGCTAAAATTTTACCATCACTGTGGTTACAGTGCACTTTATTGAGTAATCCTTTGCCCTGCATAGCCTATAAGATGATTAATTACAACTAATCGATGAGTGACCGGGAAAACATAGTTCCCTCTTGCTTTGAAATAGTGTCAGGCCCTTCTGAAGCAATCATTGATCTCGTAGCAAAGGCTGACAATGATGTTAGAGATGCTTGGGTGGCTCAATAAATGTAGACGTTGTGATCCTTGTACTCCTACGTAGAGTGTAGATTCTCTTTTGCATATAGTGTGATAGCGTGTACCTCCGTCTTGAGTATTATAATCAGCTGCTCTAAAGGTAATGCGCTCTTCAGTCCACATTAAATACAGTGTACACTGGTCCAACACATTCATCCCATCACTTAGGCAAACCATTTAATTTGTATGGTGTCGTGGTTCTTTCTTCCGTTGCTGCATACTTCCTATGGTTACACATTTGCGGCTAGAAGTTATCGTATAGTCAGCTGATATTTACCTGATCATTCCCAAGATTAGCAATTAGTATTAGCGACGGTTTGTATAAACCGTAGAGATATCTACGTTTTACAAGATTTTAGTGTTTATGACACTGATGATGCTGCCTTTCTAGGTACATGAAGTAGTGATGACATGTACAAGCATGACCTCCAAGCCACCAGCGGAAATGTTCCTAATTCCATCCGTCAGGTTTAGCCTTCAGCTTCTTACCTTCTTCAGCTTCTATCACTTTTAGTTCCATTTTAATTCACTATGCTATAGCCATAAAAATTAGCACAAATTTTATTACAGAAATGTAATCGATGAAAGGAGAAAATATAAAAATGCAGTAAATGAAACAGGCAAAATGGAGTACAGACGACTAAGAAATGAGATTGACAGGAAGTGCAAAATGGCTAAGCAGGAGTGGCTAGAAGGCAAATGCAAGGATGTAGAAGAATGTATAAATAGAGGAAAAATAGATACAGCCTACAGGAAAATAAAAGAAACATTTGGAGGTAAGAAAAACAGTTCTATAAATATCAAGGACACTGATGGAAAACCAGTTCTCAGCAAAGAAGGGAAAGCTGAAAGGTGGGAAGGGTATATAGAGAGACTCTATGAAGGAAATGAACTTAGCGGCAATATTGTAGAAAGGAGAGAAGAAGAAGATAAGGATGAATTAGGAGATACTATACTGAGAAATGAATTTGATAGAGCACTGTAAGACCTAAGTCGAAACAAGGCCCCTGGAGTAGATGATATTCCCTCAGAGCTACTGAAGTCTCTGGGAGAACCAGCCATGACAAAATTGTATCACCTGGTGTGTAAGATGTATGAGACAGGGGAAGTACCCTCAGACTTTAAGAAAAATGTAATAATCCCCATTCCAAAGAAAGCAGGCGCAGACAGGTGTGAGAACTATAGAACCATCAGTTTAATAAGTCATGGTTGCAAAATATTAACACGAATTATTTACAGAAGGATGGAAAAGCTGATAGAAGCCGACCTCGGGGAAGATCAGTTTGGGTTCAGGAGAAATGTAGGAACACGGGAGGCAATACTCACTTTACGGCTTATCCTAGAAGATAGATTAAGAAAAGGCAAACCTACATTTCTGGCTTTTGTAGATTTGGAGAAGGCTTTTGACAATGTTGATTGGAATAAACTCTTTCATGTTCTGAAGCAAGCAGGAGTAAAATATAGGGAGCGTAAGGTTATTTACAACTTGTACAAAAACCAGACGGCAGTTGTCAGAGTTGAAGGGCATGAAAGGGATGCAGTGGTTGGAAAGGGAGTCAGACAGGGTTGTAGCCTTTCTCCAATGTTATTCAATTTGTACATTGAGCAAGCTATAAAGGAAAGCAAGGAGAAATTTGGAGAAGGAATTAAAGTTCAGGGTGAAAAATTAAAAACATTGCGTTTTGCTGACGACATAGTAATTTTGTCAGAGACAGCCAAAGATATGGAAGAGCAGTTGAACGGAATGGACAGTGTGCTAAAGATGAAGATTAACAAGAGCAAAACTATGGTAATGGAGTGCAGTCTAAGAAAATCAGGTGATGCTGAAGGAATTAGATTAGGTAATGAAGCAATAAAGGAGGTAGATGAATTTTATTACTTGGGCAGTAAAATAACAAATGATGGTCGCAGTACAGAGGATATAAAATGCAGAATGGCAATGGGTAGAAAAGCGTTCTTGAAAAAGAGAAATTTGTTAACATCGAATATTGATTTAA
This sequence comes from Locusta migratoria, assembly GCA_026315105.1. Lineage (NCBI taxonomy): Eukaryota > Metazoa > Arthropoda > Insecta > Orthoptera > Acrididae > Locusta > Locusta migratoria. The sequence goes on along the minus strand of CM048755.1, from coordinate 549,639,238 downwards.
GCCTAAGGAAGTCATTTCTGAAGGCATTTGTATGGAGTGTTGCCTTGTATGGGAGTGAAACATGGACGATAAACAGTGTGAACAGGAAGAGGATTGACGCTTTTGAAATATGGTGCTACAGAAGAATGCTGAAGATTAGGTGGGTGGATCGCGTAACTAATGAGGAGGTACTGAACAGAATTGGGGAGAAAAGAAATTTCTGGCATACCTTGACTAAAAGAAGGGATAGATTGGTAGGACACATTCTTAGACATCAAGGAATTGTGAATTTAGCGTTGGAGGGAAGTGTGTGGGGTAAAAACCGCAGAGGAAGACCAAGAGATGGATACAGTAAGCAGATTCAGACAGATATAGGTTGCCGTTCTTATGTGGAGATGAAGAGACTTGCTCAGGATAGGGTATTGTGGAGAGCTGCATCAAACCCGTCTCCGGACTGAAGACCACAACAACAACAAATACAGTGTATGTAGTATGAAGTGAGACACTTTCTTTTTTCCTGATTCAGTAAGAGTACCTTTTGAATGGGCACGTATATTCATTATGTAAGCGTAACGTAGTAGTTTCACATCATATTTTATTGCCCCCTCTTACAGAGCGTACTCTGCATCTAAACATTGAGTTAATCTGTGCATTAGTCTGTACGTCGTCTTATGAAACACAGCAAGTGTAAGGGGACATTCAAAAGTTTCCGTCTGACATAGTCGCTGAAACGTATATACAACGTAGTGCTACTGCGATGTGAGTACATAAGCACCGAGGTGTTGGCAAGGACTTTGTGGTGCATTCATATTATTCCTACGTCATGCGGTAAACGTGGAAACGTGAACTTCAAAAATGTTCAAAGATTTTAAACCAAAGGAACCAAACTGTCAAGGTTATCGGTTCCTAGACGTACACACTACTTAAACTAATTTATGCTTAGAGGAACACACACACACACACACACACACACACACACATACACAGACACACGCACGCACACACGCTAGCTGACATATATAGCACGGATGCATACACCTGAAGTAAGCGACACGTGGAGAAATCAAGTGAAAGCTGAATCCAACTGTCAATTTTAGCCGCGGCGGAGTATCCGAGCGGTCTAAGGCGCCTCGCTGCGGGGCGCGCGGTTGCTCGCCGTCGGAGGTTCGAGTCCTCCCTGGGGCATGGGTGTGTGTGTGTGTGTGTGTGTGTTGTCCTTAGGTTAGTTTACCTTAGTTTAAGTAGTTTGTAAGCTACGGACTGATGGCCACGCAGTTTGGTCCGACAGATTTACAAACATTTGAACATTGTCAATTTAAAATGGCCCCAGGCTGTGACGACTGAGAAGTGTTACTTAATGAGTACAAAATGAAGAATAACGGTAATGAAATCGAATATAATACTTAGATTCAGGTGACAAAAGTCATGGGGCAGCAACAGATATAGATGGCGGTAGTACCGTGTATAGAATGTATAAAGGTTGATTGGATGGCTGTAATTTGAACTGTAGTGGTTAATGTGAAAAGGTTACGAAAGTGATATAATATTTTGGCCAGGGACGCTTTTGTTCAGTGACTTTGCCTATGGAAGCATTCGCGCACGCCACTCCAGCGTCCCGCCAGTCCGGGGGGGTGGGGGGGGGGTGGGGGGTGGAGAGGGTGCCAGCAGGAAGTACTCTAACTTTCACCTTCTTCACTGGCCGCATTCGCTCACTCTAGGGGGCAGCCTGGCGAATTGCCGTGTCTTTCTCGTAACAAAGTACACGACAAAACCAACATGACTTTAGGAGCGTACAGATAAATGGCGACAGCGGACGCAGAGAAGAGAGGCTCTTACAACGGAATGGACACAATAGCGTGTGTGCAGAGAAAGCCCTTACCTGCAGATACCAGAGATTAAAAAAATAAAAAAAAATAAAAAAACCGACGGAATTGCAGATAAGCCGTGAACCCCTGCAGGCCGGAAGAAGACAAGAAAACCCCTGCAGTGCACACGTACGTGAGCGGGAGAGAGACTGGCTTGCAGTATAGATAAAGTGGTCCCACTAAAACAGTTTTTCTGACCACGGAGAAAGACCCTGGTCAGTGGCATACCAGAGAGGCCTAACGCAGATAGCCGCCACACAGAACAGTTTTTTCGAGCCAGGAAAGAATGCAGAAGATACAGACAACACGCTTGAAACGTTGGAAAGACGCCAGTTCGCAAGTCTCATCTCAGCCGACAGAAAATTTCTACCGGAGACTGAGAGGCGTGGTCGTGAAAACGGGGATCGGTTATTGGATGACATTGCAAAACCAACTCACCAATCACGGAGCCAAACAGACGAAAAAATTCGGGGAAATGTGGTAGCTGGCGAAGGAGTGGACTTGGTGAGAACCACCGAAAAAGACACTTGGTCTGTCGCTGGAGAAGCGAGGAGAAATGCAGGCCTTTCCTGCCTTGGCAGACGCTGGCCTTTGACGCCTAAGCTCGGGGGTCGCGTTGCGCCACACAGCCGCAGAGCGCAGCGCAAGGTAGGACAGGCGTGAGCTCAGCCGTCGCTACCGCCGCCCATGCCGAATCCGACGCGCCGCAACATCGCACGGCGCCGATCCAGCGCCTGATGCAAACTTGAAGTCAATGTAGGTGAGATAAGAAATTACCTCCCTCTTCCCCGTCCATATGTGTCTTGTCCATGCCCAGTGAAATCGGCGCTGAGAGATTATTGTGTTTCAAATATTTTAATAAATAAAACTAAATTGAATGTGGTAATCCTCTGTGTAAACTGTTCTGTTCTCATACCAATCCCTTGAATCACATTACCCTACCAGCCTAGTTCCATAATTACTCAATATATTTCTATTTTACTTTACTGCAGTGTGGGAGTTACTCAGGAAGAGGTTTGATTTAGCACAGTGATTTTGGTTAGCGACGGTAATCGACACACTTAGGGCGCGTAGTATTATGTGGAACTTGGTGCATCCAGCATTCCATTTCGTGAATCGTTAGGTACTCTAATATGCAGAAATCCAAAGTTTCCAAAGTTTACAGACAATATCAGATATCAGAAGATGCTTCACTCCAGGGACAACACAGTGACTTGCGACCTACACTTAATGAACGAGGGCAGCGGCGTTCGCTTAGAATCGTCACTGCTGACACACAAGAAACACTTCCTGAGATACTACGGCTATATCTGTAAGGACAGTAAGATGCAGTTATGCATTAATAGACTAATCAATTGGACCGATAACTCCAGTGGCTTTGATAACATTTCATAGCCAATAGCGCCTCTCTTGGACCAGTGACCAAATCTGTTAGACTGGAATACCGTGGTTTTGACAGATGAGTTCAGATTATAGTTGGTATGAGCTGATTGTAGGATTCAAGTTTGGTGTAGAAGCATCGAAACCATGGGCGCAAGTTGTTAAGGAGGCACTGTGCAGTGTGGTGGTGGCTACATAATGGTACGGTACTGGCGTTTCTTTTTACATGGAATGCTCTTGGTCCTTCGGTCCAGCTGAACTGATCACTGAGTGGAAATGATTTTGTTCGGCTATCTGGAGGCCATTTTCAGCCATTCATAGACTTCATAACCACAAGCAACTGTGAAAATTTTATAGTTGACAAGGCGCCATCTCATCGAGCAACAATTGTTCGTTGCTTGTTTGTAGTATATTCTAGACATTTTTGCGAATGATTTGGCATCTCAGATTACATAACTAGAATCCCATCGAACATTTATGCGACAAAATCGAGAGATCTGTTCTTGCACAAAATGCTGCACCGGTAACACTTCCGCAGCTATGGACGCCTATAGGGGGAGCGTGGCTCAATACTCCTCCAGGCGACTTCCAGCAACTTGTTGATTCCAAGACAAGTGAAGTTGCTGAAGTTTGCTCTGGAAAGGAAAGTTTGGCACGTATTAGGTGCTAGCTCATGACTTTTCTCACCTCAGAGTAGATTCGTTGAAGACAGTGTCAGGGACTCCAAAACCATTTGTATAGGGAACGAAACATCGGGATCTAAGATGGCGACTGGTCCAGCATTCTAAATCATTAAAAGTAGACGTAAAAGCATCGAATCCAGTAAGATGCGTAATAAGATATTTTAGCACATAATTGTCATAAAGATTCTAACGAAACATGATTGGAAATATTTGGAAGAAAGTTGAAGATATTGTCTCAATACGCAGTTATTTGCAGTAACGGCATTCATTGCAGTCTGTAGCATTGATGCGTATATTATGTAGTATCTGTTGGCTTCTTCTGTCACACAGGGACAAACTTGAATAACGAGGGCTCTATATCGAGATGACATTTTACATTGTGTTCGTTGCCAATGTACTTCACATTATAGAAAGATAAGATTATTCTTGAGATAAATAAGGTATTTTTTTCTCTAGAAACGTAAGATTTTTGAAACCCTCAAAACCTATGTTTCCTGTGGCGTGATCACAGGATGTAAGTCGTTTATTCGTGCGTGAATAATCAATGAAGTGTCTCTGTAAGATCGTTTACCACCTCCTCCAAATTGGCAACACCTTTGTTATCATTTGCGCATCGTTGTTGGACACTTCACACATATTCCTTTTCTGATACAGCCAGTAATTGACTACTGTGCACCAGTGTGAAAAGCAAACTTTTCGACATCCTCAATTGACAAGCGAGGACGAGACGATGGGATCACCGACTTACTGCATACGTTGCGAGTAGTAATGTGCAATACTCTGACAACTGCGAGAAAATTGCGTGTGACGTTTTACGAGTCAGTTATGTCGCTTAGCTACCTCTGCGTTGATGCCAGACTTTAGATTTCATGGTGGTCAAGTGGATGGCGTTAGAGCTTAGTAAAACTAATATAGATGAAGCGACGGTTCGGCCTCACGTCAAAATTAATGTTTAATATTAATTTTCGTCATCACTGTTGACGTTATTTCATCTATATAACACTTGACAGGTAATACAATTTTTAAACCGTTTATGTCAGCGCTGTTTTAGTGGATTCCATATGTTATTCTACTACTAACTATCATTAACTAAATTTAATTAGCAGAGGAAACATATTTGTTACTATCGGCAAGGAAACGAAGAAACGTATAAAGTTTTCCTGAAAATGTATGCCCATCGTGATTTGCGAAACCCATATTACTTGCAGTCTTCTAATTTATCGGTTATTCTGGTTCTATGTGAACTCGATAAGTAGGTGAAAAGCTTCAGTCCAGTCACACGTTGATAATTTATGCGGGATCGGGTGATAGAAGACAGCAATAGGAAAGCTGAAGTTTGAAATTTTACACTGAAGAAACCATTCACGCTGGAGTTCCATACGAACAGACATTCGATTGTCGCAAAAACTCCCAAATGGAAGACAAAGCATACAAGCCGCCATGTCCGTAAGGAATCCTATTTCGGTATTACAAAGAGTACTCTACGAAATTTGATAATTAATTAGCTCGGATTTATCGCGAATCTTCGATCCAGTGCAAAGTCGCAAGCGAAAGAATAAAAGCGGAGGCGATTCCCATTTATAAGAAAGGTAAAACGACGGCCCGCATAATTACAAACAATAGCATTAATATCTGTTTGCTGTAGAATTATTGAAAACGTTCTCAGTCAAATGTAATACATTTATGTGAGACGGGAGAGCTTCTATACATGCACCATCTTACATTAGAAAGCATCGCTCGTGTGAAACTCATGTTACCATTATTTCACATGAACTATTGCGAGATATGGATAAAGGGCAACAGGTAGACAACGTATTTCTTTATTATTTGACATAGTAGTGGATAGGAAGGAACGAACATATGGAATAGATTACCAGATATGTATGTGGCTCGAAGACTGCTGAAGTAATACCAATACGTTGTCCTCAGTGGGTGGGTGTTTATCAGAGATGAGGAAATTGTTAGGACTGCCCCAGGAAAGGGTGATAGGACCATCATTAGTTCATATATGAGCTGATGCACAGAATGAGTTGACGTCTGTGCCTATTTGCTGATGATGCTGTAGTGTATGGCAAAGTTTCGTCATTTAATGAATATATTAGGATGCACGATGACATAGGCCAAATTTATAGTTAATGTGAGGATTTGCATTGTTGAAAAATGGAAGATGATGCAGCTCAGTAGAAAAAACAATTCCATATGTTCGGTCAAGGCATAAGTGGGGTGTTATTTGACAAGGTCCCGTCGATTAAATATCTGGGCTTAACGTTGCAGAGATACATCAAATCACGGCTCGGAGATGGCGATTTCCGCACGGTCCGAGGAGCCATGTATAGGATTACATAGCTGCTCCCTCCCGCGGGCCTAGGTGTATATGTTGTCGTTAGCACACTATAGCTTGAGTAGTTTGTAAGCCTATGGACCGATGACTTCAAAAGTTTGGTTCCTGAAATAAACGAAAATAAAAATGCGTGTAAAACGCTTGTGCGCACCCGTTTTGAGTATTGCTCAAGTGACTGGGATCGCCATCATATCACTTAAGGAAGACATACAAGCAAGTAATATGTGGGCTGATAGGTTTGTTATGGTAGGTTAGATCAATGCGCGAGTGTTGCAGAGATGTTTCCGGACCTGGAATAGGCACCGGCAGGAAGGCGATGTTCATTTCCAGAAGCAGTATTGAGGAACTTTAGAGGGCCTAAAATTGAAACTGACTAAAGAAAAATTTTACTGCCACCATCTTACATCTCACGCAAAGACCACAAAGATAATATAGTAGAAATTAGGGCTCATATAGAGGTATACAGGTATCTGTATTTACCTCGTTGTATTTGGAAGTGGAACAGATATGGAAATGCTACCCTCCGTCCCACGCCTTTCATCGCTTTAAGGTTTACTGACTCTTCTAACTGCACACACTTTGGCAGGCTCAAGTTGACAGTTTTCCTGCTTAGCGGTGAGATGTTGCTAATGTAGCAAGAACGAATAGTAAATGTGACAAGTTTTTGAACATCACAGAATTTACGGATGTACTACAAAAATAAAGGTGATTTCATTTTCTTCTACTATTGTGGAGAATGAATGTCATCTGAATTCAGTATACAATCTAGTTACTAAGCGTCTGTTAAAAGATGTGTTCCTGTAATGTTAAACACTTCTGCAAGAAACGGACTTTATTGTTTCTGTACAATCAACGACGACTTCAGCAGATGGATTGACGATTGGTAAAGAACCTTACCAATCTATTGCAGAAATGTTAGGCGAAACGAGACTTCTTACTGACGAGGAACTCATTCATTTCGACAAAGAACTTGAAGATGCATTTCGTGAACCTGAAGATATTTTCGACAATTAAGATTTTGAACGAGCGGAAAAGAAGGTAACTGCCGCATACTTTCTGTTGGAGAGAAAAATAAAATAATAATAATAATAATAATAATAATGTACAGCTGTTTGTTAAGCTCATGGGAATTAACTGCGGGGTCATCAGTCCCTAAACTTACAAACTACTTGTAGACTAACTTATACTAAAAACACAAACATCAATGTCCGAAGGAGGATTCGAACCCCCGAAGGGGTACGGCCTCGCGCATCGAAGCATAGCGCCTCAATGCGCTCGGCCACTCCGCCGCGGCAGAAAAATAAAAGTAGTAATACTGGCAAAAAACTACGTGGAATATACAACCTTTCCAGAGAAAGAGATGCTGAACTGTGTTTGGTTATGTGGCCATCTTCCACAGCAGCTATTAAAATTAAGTATGAGAGATATTCATTTCTCGCTGATGAAATCAAGACATTTATTTTACAAAGGCGCATTTCGCTTTTTATTTTAAATGCAGCTTCTGTGTTGGTGTTATTGTCTCTTCTTTCCATTCTACTGCTTTTTCTCCGTCTTGGTTGGTTCCTAACGTGCGTTTTTTTATTGTTGTAAAAGAATGTCACAATTGCAGTCAGCACAAGACGAAATACCACTTACAGTTATAGATACTGAAGTTTAAGAGTGAAAGACCATTCTTAGAGCTGGGAAGAAAACTAAACGTGGAGAATCAGCAATCGATAGATACGCACTAATTTATTCATGGACCAATGACCGCTTCGTGTAGATTCGCAAAAGTCATTAGCAAGTAAGTTACATTTTTGTCAAGTTTTCACCTTTTTCTTATCTTCAACAACAGAATTTTAACAACAAATTATGACAATGATATACGACCTCCATTTCATGTTTCAGATTACTTCAAGGATTTTACAGCAATCGGCCTTGGCTGCGGCGGCCTAATTTCAATCCGAAGACTTCACCTTCAAATCATCACTTTCTTCGGGTAACAAATCCATACGACATTGAATTTGGCAGAGGAAGATAATGACGTATGTAACAAGGAATCTGTGACACAAGGAAGTTTGAGCTGCAGACGAAGCACTTATACATTTATCCATAATTCTAGTAAAAAGTTTGTGATTAATACAGGTGAAGCAGATTGCGCGTACAAATCAACTTACTACAGATTCCTTGGTGTATAAATTAAAAGTATGTTTGTTAAAAGGTGTGAAATGCTACGATCTGGCGCACTCATACACAGCGGAATGCGCGATAACGATGCGTAGTGAAATATTACCGCAAGTGTTCTTGTGTATGCAAGAAGCCACAAGAAATACTCGATAAAAAGTTCCACAAACTGTAGAGAAATTAACAAAACACATTCCAAATGTCGTTGTAATACGTTCGAAGTTTGGGAAATTTACCACAAAGGTCTACGATTCATTTTTAACTAGCTCCACCATTCCTTACATGTGAGTGGAATCATTCCTACTAATGATAAAATTTTGGCGGCCAGGGGAAGGTCAGACGAATTCTGATTCATACTTTCAAATGTTCAAATGTTTGTATAGCTTATGGGACTTAACCACGGGGTCATCAGTCCCTAAACTTACAAACTACTTATGAACTAGCTACTACTAAGGACGGCACAAATATCCATGCCAGAGGGGGGATTCGAACCCCCGACCGTAGTGGCCGTGCAGACCGTGACTGGAGCGTCTCAGTCTCCTCGGCCACCGCGGCCGGCGATTCATACTTTGACATCGTCATTGGTAACGCAGGTCTTCCAACTAGCACTATTAATGTCATATCCATAATGTATAAATTCAAATGTTGAAATGTTTAAAAAAGCTTATGGGACTTAACTGCGGGGTAATCAGTCCCTTAACTTACAGACTACTTATGAACTAACTTACACTAAAGACATCACAAACATCCATGCCCGATTCGAACCCCAGCCGCGGCCCCATAATGTACCGGTATGATTGTATTTGCTGAGTATGTGACGTATAGGAAAGTAATAAACTTTATCAAAAGCCTTCAGAACTGTTATTTTCTGAAAGTAAAGAACGAGATATTTCTCATCGTGAAGACGCTCTTAAATTCCAATCAATCATAAATCACCAACTTTCATTACCTATATTTGATCAACTGTTACGTTACGCATAGTTCACATCCAAACTGTCGGAAGAAAGAAGTATGTCAACTAAATGTGTTTTCCCTTAGAAACTCTGAGCGTTCTTGATAAATGCGGGATAACTGTATCTATACTGTGACGTAGCTGCAGTTTCCCGTGATGTTATAATGGTTTCCACGGAAGATCTCCATTTATGTAATTTTATGACCGGTTTTGATGCCTCTTAGGCATCATCTTCTGATCTCCATCATACATCCAAACAGAATTTTTTGACAGACTAGAATGAATTATGGAGACCAGAACATAATGACTAAGTAAAATCGAAATCAGTCATCATATTAAATAAACAGCGACCTTGGCTGTAAATCATTATAAATTCATTCCAAATCACCCCAACGAACCCATCTGTTACATGCATTCTCGTTATGTTTTCCATGTCTTGTAACAAATACCACCCTGCAACATTTGATCTCGAAGGCTCACTCGATGGGTTCATCACTTCTGTAGTCTGGCACATTGTGAAATACTGTATAACTGCATAACTTTGTTCGCATAATTATTTTATGAAAGTATTATTTAGTAAAATAATACGAGGTATGTCCACAAAGTAAGTTCCGTTTGGTTATATAAAACAAACGTGTACAGATACAGAAAAGCAATTTCTTGTACAAAAATATAAAACTATTAAACTACTTTTCTACATATCTTCCGAAATTTTTTAGGCATTTGTCATAGCGTGGCAGAAGTCTTTGTATGCCTTCTTCGTAGAAGGCGGCCGCCAGTGTATTCAGCCATGTGGTAACATGTTCTTTTAGCTCGTCATCATCGCTGAAGTGTTGATCACGTTGAACAGTTTTAGGTTTAAGAAGAAAGTCGCTAGAAGCGAGACTGTACGGAGGATGATCAAACATGTCTCAGTGAAATTCCCGTAAGAGTTGTTTGGTCACATTCACCATGTGACGTCGGGCGGCAACGTGAAGGGAAGAATAAAACTCCTTTCATCTCTTCTTACACCTAAAATCTGTCCTTGGTGGTCAACACTTCAACGATGATGAGCTGAAAGAACATGTTTGTCACATGGTTGAATACACATGCGGCAACCTTCTATGAAGAAGGCACACAAAAAATTGTCCCACGCTATGACAAGTGCCTACAAAATTTCGGGAGTTATGTCGAAAAGTAGTTGAACAGTTGCAGATTTTTATACAATACATTTTTTTTCTGTATCTGTTCACGTTTGGTTTATATAACCAAACGGAACTTACTTTGTGGACATACCTCGTATATGAAATTGACTAAACGTTCATGCATATACGCGTGCTGCTTTAATATTATGCCTCCTCTCAAATGTAATATAAATTTCGAAAGTTTGAGTAGGAGTCCTAGATTCGCCTCATTTAAGTTCGTTACATGAAATTCCAGAGCGAACTACGTCACCATCACGAACGTCCGACGCCAACGGACAGGTACATAAGCCACACAACTGACGCGTAAAAAATAAATAAATAAAAAATAAAGATTAGGGTCTAACGTCCCATATACAACGTGAACGTGGTCATTAGAGACTGAGCACAAGCTCGGAATATTTTTGTTAACAAAGGGGAAGGAAATCGGCCATGCCCTTTGAATGGATGCCCACCGTTTGCCTGCAGTGACTTAGGGAAATCAAGGGAAATCTAAATCAGAATGGCCGGTGACAGTTTTAACTACCTTCTTACTGAATAATAGTCCAGTGTGTTAGCACGGTGTCACGTCGCTCGCTGAGATGCATAGAACCTCTCTTGTGATAATCTGGGAATTACCAGAGTAGTGTACCTTACTACTCGCACTATATGTTGTTTTAATGGCCTATTAAACGAGTACGAAGTTTGAAGCAAAGCCGTGATCCCAACACCATAGCCTCCCTTTACGAGTTGTGCATCGTCACTGAAGTTGTGCCTGCTGGTTGCGTGCGAAATACGATGGTGTCGGAAAGGGTGCCTCTCATACAGAGGCCTATTAATCAATAACTGGCTGCTTGAATATTGCGATTTTCTCAACGTATATCGCTGGGTCACAATACCTGGTTAGATATAACAGCGCAAAATCAAGACGGGGTCCAAAGTTAATAGTAACAAATTCTACATCTACATCCATACCCCACAAGCCACATCACGGTGTGTGGTGGAGGGTACTTCTCCTACCAGCATCACTTCCTCCTATTCCAGTCGCGTGTGGTTCGTGGGAAAAGTGATTGCTTGTATGTGTGTGGCCCTAAACGTTGTAATATTATACTTGTGATCGCTCCGTAAGATATACGTAGGAAGAAGCAATACATTACTTGACTCTACATGAAACGTACTCTAACAGGACTTTGGAAGAAGCCCGTTCTAAATGTATTATGGAGCAGATGTTCGCACCTACACCGTTTTTATAGGAGCAAGTTGCTTTCAAGCAGAGTTTAAGAGTTAATTTCTTACAAGAAATTTGTGTTTACAAGATTCTTTTTCACAAAGCAAATTTGTTTCTTCTGTCAAATACATTGCTTAGCGTTTCTCCATGGTTACAAGCCCAAGAAGAAATATACATGGCACAGAATATAAAATTCTGTCGAAATTTATGAAATTTTTTTGTTAGTGCGTTAATATACGTTTCAAATTAGCATAGTTCACAGGGGGTGGGTAAATATATGGAAATACTGCAAGAAATATGTGCTTGAACGTGAATACAGTTACTGTCAAACCCTGTGGATTTCAAAGGTACCGTTCGTTTTAAAATAAAACAGTGCAATGTCCTCAATTATTCGTAATGTCGGAGATAAGTGAATTCGGACATGGGAAAATTATAGGTGGTCTCATCTGGGTTGCCTCCATAGCCTTGGTAGCTGATCTGTTGGATGTTTTGAGTTGAGTGTTGCATGTTGAGTGTGTCGACACCACATACATGGAATATGGAAAGTAAAAAATATATATACAAATAAAATAATAGATCTTGACAGACACTCATTACACAAGCTCGCGACGAATAATAAGGGAAGACAATGGTACAAGTGACTCCAGAACTGAATGTACCACTCAAGTCAAGTGCCAAGGACCTTAAGATGCACTGAAATGTAGGGTGAGAGGTTTTGCAAACACGGTGGTGAGGACTGCAAATTCCCATAATAGTGTCGACTATAACAGTGGGTTATAGGTATATAGGCAAGAGTGTTACACTTCTTATGTTAGGTGATAAATTAACCAGCTATACTGTGGTATTCCTTGAACCCTAAAGTTTATCTGCAATGTCACATTGTTGCAAAAGTTTATGTCATCAGTTTCACTGATCGTGTCAATCCTATGGTATAATGTCTGTGCCTCAATCTTAATGTCGTGTTTGAAGAACGTAGAGCCGATTACACTTAACTTGCATCCTCCAGGACTGGTTTTGTGACCATAAAGCTGTATTTCTGCAGCTCGCGTGTCCATAAAAGACAACAAACCGCAATAATAAGGATCCATTGTGCTGTTATATGTAGCGAATGATATACGTGAGTCATCGGAATCCACCATCGCTTGCTCATTTCACCACCATTTCATAAGAATAATGGTGCAAGATACCATATAAACTATACAGAAATTGTATTTATCCATTCAGTGCAGAATGGAAGCTGTCTTGAATACCAACAGGTTTCTAGATTTTATCAGATACGATACCACGTCATTCTTCTACTGTTAGCATATTTTTGTCAATCCAACTGTGAGTGATCTTTGGTATAGTTTTGTGTACACAACTTCTCGAAGCAGTTATGTTGGAAACAAATGTATAAGAAAGGTAAATTGAAATCTCATATGCGTCATATAAAGTAACTGTTCCGGTCTATTTGGTTCGCTGTTAAGTTTGATTCAGTAACATTTTTCTAGGGATTATAAGCCATCCACCCCCAGAGCTACATCACCCAAGAAATTATAGGAACAATTGAAATATTTGGGTAGCACTCATTAAGATGATTCATTTGAGAGGCATTCAGCTACTCCAGTCACATAAAAAAAAAAAAAAAAAAAAAAAAAAAAAAAAAAAAAAAAAAACAGAGACGTCCACGTTGTGCCATCAGTCAATAGGCAATGGTGCATGAGACAGTTGACGCCATCACAGTAACCAGAAACAGAGTGCAAGTGCAATACATTTTGTCAGCGTAACGGAAAGCACTCAATGGACTTGTCAGGAGATGATGACCCTGTAGAAATAGAGGTGAAACTCTTGTTTATCTGACAAATATTTTGGATACATGTGACTTTACAGAGTTTAAAACAATGACTGGGTAGTACTGCCCAAGTATTTTGGTCTCACCCCCTGATGGAGAATATTAGAATATTTCATTATCTGGAAATGTCACATTTCAGCAGAACAACGCACATACCTACTAAAATAGGGATTTTAATTAACAATTTTCAGAACACTTATACAGTCACCATTAGATTCACATACATTTTAACAAAATAACTAATTTTTGCTGTTCAGCGCATTGAACCTGATAAATAAGACATAGCCAACATGGTATGGTACTCTGAAGACTTCCCACAATCGCACTTCATGCTTGGAAGTTACTTCTTAGATTGGTGATAGACTGTTACACTGAAGAGCACTGCAAGCTCGATAAAAGGTTTTATTTTTTGTATTTCACGTTTTTAAAATAGTTTGCCTTGTATCACCGGTTTGAGGAACTAAAGATAGCCGCGGTGGAGTAGCCGAGCGATCTAAAGCACCTCGCTGCGGAGCGCGCGGTTGCTCGCCGTGGAGGTTCGAGTCCTCCCTGGGGCATGGGTGTGTGTGTTTGTCCGTAGGTTAGTTTACCTAGGTTTAAGTAGTTTGTAAGCTACGGACTGATGACCACGCAGTTTGGTCCGATAGATTTACAAACATTTTTGAACTAAAGATACTGAAGTAAATTACAACAACAGTAGATCTTTGACGGCAACTGTTTCAAAAGATCAGAACCACGACATTGTGACTAAGTCGCGTCATTGAACAAATTACAAAACGAGGAAATTGTTTCAGGTGTTTAAAAAACACAGAGGACACTTCAATATTACACGGACGAGAAGGAGGGTAGAATACACCAAAATATCAATCGAGTTAATTTTTTTATAACGTTCTTCTTTTCAATCAAGTTTCGGACATTACAATTGTGGTACTTATTAATTTCCCATAGGCTGTATATATGAGTATTAGAAACATTTTTTTTAAATGTGAATATTCTTTTGCCTACGTAGTATTTACTAATTCCTACTGACGATCAATAACATAAAACACAGCGTGTGACGATGGTAACTTCTGCCGTTGACATTAATGTGAGAACGATAACGACCACTACAACCATCTGTTGCATCTGCCATTACGCATTATTCTGAAACGTCTCTGCCACTGGAAAAACAGCTCTCATTAAAAAGCCACTCGCAATTCCAAAAGCGACCTGTGATGAAGATGGTAATTTCCACTTCTATATAAATTATCAAGTGTGGGAATTTAATAACTGAAAAGAAACAAACACTCACCTTAGAAAGTTCCCAGATTGCGCTGCATTTGTTTACTTTTAATTACTTCCTGCAGTTCACAGCTGAGAGACACAAAACGGGTACTAAATACGAAAATTATTCTCATAAATTCGGTATACACCTTAAATATCAGAAATGTAATTAATTCCGTCAAATAAAGAACAGTTAGTTAAATTCTACACCGATAAGCCTTTAAATGAAGCAAATCATCTCGCACAACATTTAATGACCTATCAGGACCGAATGCACGCAGAAAACCTCTTAACGCTCTTAGTTTCTCTACATACTGTCCTCAGAAATGTTCTTACAGAGAATAGGCATTAACTCATATTAATCACCTTGAGGAAAAGGCTGTAAAATTCTTTAGGACCTTGTGATTCCCCTTTCACTAACAGAATGTTTTTGATTTCATAACAGATGCATCAGTAGTTTCAAATTATTAGCGCAATATTCCTATATGCAACATAACGGTTGCTACTGTCCGGTTTACAAAATATTTCCTATACAATGAATCGTAATTCAGCAGTTGTTTAATCTCGTTGGTTTAATTCACAATGATGCAATGTGAAAATACCGTAACGTCTGTATGTCCTTTATTGATTAATAAGGGCACAAAATACATAGTACGCTATTTTATCGCCGCGGTGGAGTAGCCGAGCGGTCTAAAGCGTCTCGCTGCGGAGCGCGCGGTTGCTCGCCGTGGAGGTTCGAGTCCTCCCTGGGGCATGGGTGTGTGTGTGTTTGTCCTTAGGTTAGTTTACCTAGGTTTAAGTAGTTTGTAAGCTACGGACTGATGACCACGCAGTTTGGTCCGATAGATTTACAAACATTTGAACATTTGATTTGCTATTTTATCATTGTAAGGCTGCATGCTGTTCCAGGTGGCCCTTTTTAAAGAAAGATACAAAAGAAGAACACAGGCATTCTACGAATCGGAGCTTGGAATATTCCATCCCTCAATCGGGTAGGTAAGTTAGAAAATGATTATGAATAAGAAAACAGGAATGCGGGTAAGTTACTATGAACAGCAAAATGAACGCATTATCGTAGCAAAGATAGACACGAAGCCAACACCGACCACAGTAGTACAAGCTTATATCCAACTAGCTCTGCCGATGATGAGGAGAAGGAAATTATTCAGACTGTTAAAGGAGAAGAAAATAATGATGGGGGACTAGAACTCGATAACAGGGACGGGAAGAGTTGGTGAAAATAGACTGTATGTTGAAGACTTACGTTTATCTCTCAAAATGGGTTCTGAAATTCAATGTGTGTGTGTGCGTGTATCATGGGATGGCTGCGATCACGGAATTTTTCCCGTTTAGTTTTAACCTTCCTATCAACTCTCGACGATCAGAGGAGTCACGAGAAAAAGACACGTGGTTCGGATTCCACGCTTAAATGTAGGCTCGCTTTTTCCTATTGGATAACTGGGATAGGTCAGGGAGATGTTACTCGCCGAAGAAGCGTCCAAAAACTTGCACCAGGTCACTGAGCCACACGAATTATTGTATTCAATGTAGGACGTTTACTTCAAGTTACAATTTATTTCACGTTACACCGATTTTTCCAAATTTTCAAAAGCATACCCATGGTTTTTACATTTGTCGTGTATTTAATTTTATTCTAATTTTGCTCGGAATTATCTGCTCATATAAAAGTGAACGTCTGCCACCGCCGGAATTTCGAATCCTCCCTCGGGATCGGGTGTCTTTGTTGTCCTTAGCATAAGTTGGTTTAAGTTACCTTAAATGCCGTGTAAGTCTGGGGACCAATAACCGCCGGCCGCGGTGGCCGAGGAGGCTGAGGCGCTCCAGTCACAGTCTGCACGGCCACTACGGTCGGGGGTTCGAATCCCCCCTCGGGCATGGATATTTGTGCCGTCCTTAGTGTTAACTAGTTCATAAGTAGTTTGTAAGTTTAGGAACTGATGACCCCGTAGTTAAGTCCCATAGACTCTACAAACATTTGAACATTTGAACCAATAACCTTAACAGTTATAAAAACTTTCAAATGCTGTGCATAAGTCTCGGTAAAACTCAGAAATGGCTTCACCTATTTGAATAATAATTTGCTTTGTTTTGTTTGCTTTAATTAAGGCGTGGTTTGAAAAGAAAAATGGGGAAAAAATTAAAGCAGTAGCTAAGAGATCGAAAAAATCGCTATTGGTAATACTGTAAGGGACGATAGTCACTTCGGATTCGTTTCGTATTTTATGCGCTGCCACACCTTTAATCCGACCGCGATAAGATTTTGCAAACTTAGCTACTGAACAAGGCGAACGCAGAATCCACACAATCTTTTTATTTATTAATCTATGATGATACAGAGCTCAATTCCAAATGTATACGTTTTAAGAAATGACAAGCAAAGTGTAGGTACATGATCAGATGTACAAAGTATTATACTAAATTATGGACACGTTTCACAGCCGGCCGCGGTGGCCGAGGGGACTGAGGCGCTCCAGTCACGGTCTGCACGGCCACTACGGTCGGGGGTTCGAATCCCTACCTCGGGCATGGATATTTGTGCCATCCTTATGATAAGCTAGTTGATAAGTAGGTTGTAAGTTTAGGGACTGATGACCCCTTAGTTAAGTCCCATAAGCTATAGAAACATTTAACACGTTTGCACAAGATCTTAGAATTATAGGTCCAGTCCGTTGATACAGTTGAACCCTCCAGGTGATGCAATGTGGATTTCATTTATTGATCCCCCGAAGGCTCGTTTCGGGCATTTACTGACAATTTGATTTGTTGTTTGGAGGCCAGATGCACAGTCACAATATGGAGATTTTGCCCAGCCCCATTTGTGCTGTAGATATCCTCAGTTCTCTTTTCCTGTTCCGATGGGTTGATAATTCTCCAATGACGTCTGGAGAGTGTGAAACCTGGAACTGACGTGGATGGGTTTTCAACCATATGACCGTTGATCACTGAAGATTCTTCCCACAGTCTTTTTCATGCTTCGTTGGTGTTAAAGTTGGCGAGTCAAGATTGTGCAGTTCGCCAAGTTGGTTTTCTTGACTTCAAACGCTGATGTTCTGATATTAATATATAGCTGCATACATGTAGCTGGGGGGTTTCTGAATGTTCCTCCAGATCTTCAGGAGAGCATCTGCTCTTCGTAGAGCTGGAGATTGGATGTTACTTAAAACTGGTAGCCATGCAGTTTGACTGCTACGTATGCAACCTGTGATAAGTCGCATTGTCTGTTTGATTTGCACATCAATCTTCCTAGAGTGAACCTTGTTCATCCAAGCTGAGTTGGACAACAGTATTCAGCGACAGAATATGACAGTGCCAAAGCAGTTGATCGTAGGGTTTGAGTACTGCAACCCCAGGAGGTAGCAGCAAGCTTCTGAATGATATTATTACGGGTCTTCACCTTAGCCACCCCTTGAGTGATGCTCAATGAGTAACAGCGATGGGATCAAACTGCCCGAAAAGTCATCCAGGTCAAAGAATTAAGAGCAAACGATTCACATAATAATTTGCACGGTGCATAGCGAGGATACCTTACTCCAGACTACCCATCTATATGCAGGAAAGCCCAGAAAGTGTTTATCTTCGGTGATCCAGCAGGAACCGGTGACCGCTGTATCCAATGCCAAACGGTTGTGTTTGTTCGCGAAGAAAATCTAATCTGCTGAATTACACTTATTGATATTTTACACACTGTGTGTGATTTGGACTGAAAAGATATTTTAGTTTTATCTCGATCAATGATCTTGGCGA
This sequence comes from Locusta migratoria, assembly GCA_026315105.1. Taxonomy (NCBI): domain Eukaryota; kingdom Metazoa; phylum Arthropoda; class Insecta; order Orthoptera; family Acrididae; genus Locusta; species Locusta migratoria. Next base: position 549,620,628 of record CM048755.1, on the reverse strand, counting down.
CAGGAAGGGCATCCGGCCACCACGTAAAACTATTAACAAGCCACGTACGATGAACAGGAAGATGGAAGGAAGATTGTTGCCTAACGCCCCGTCGACAGCGTGGTCATTAGAGGCGGAGCTTACACTCGGATTTTTGGGGTAAGAATGGGGAAGGAAATCGGCCGTGCCCTTCAAAAGTAACCATCCCGGCATTAGCCTGGAGTGATTTAGGGAATCACGGAAAACCTAAATCTAGATGGCCGGAGGTGGATTTGAAGGATCATCCTCCCGAATGCGAGTGCAGTGCATTACCACTGCGCCAATGGTGTCAAGAATCTTTAATTGTAATAGTTTTGCGACAGCCTGGCTCGACCAGTCGCGCCAGAACGTGACCACAACTTGACTTTTACCCAGGTAGGTCGGCTAAGCATGCAATAGATGGCACCGTGTTACGATTCCAACAAACCTGGTTGCAATTTATTTCACGTTACACATTTTCCAAAAAGTACATACGAGATTACAGTTCTTTATAAATGTTTCATGCATTTAATGTTAATTCTGATTGTGTTGTATATCTTACTCAGCAATTCGTTTATCAAAAAGGAACGCTGCAAACGGATTGAACTAACTGTTTGTACGTCACTGTATTCCTTCTAATCCGTTGCCGGCCACGTTGACCAAGTGGTCTCCGGCGCGCCAGTCACGGTCTGCACGGGCACTACGGTCGGGGGTTCGAATCCCCCTCGGGCAAGGATATTTGTGCCGTTCTTAGTATTAGCTAGTTCATAAGTAGTTTGTAAGTTTAGGGACTGATGACCCCGTAGTTAAGTCCCATAAGCTATACAAACATTTGAACATTTGAAGTTGCGGAGGAGAAGTAAGTGAAGGAACAGGAGGCAGCTGAAGAGGAGAACGAGCAGGCAGAGGTTGAAAGAGGAGGAAGGGATGCACCGGGGGGAGGATAGAATGGACAGAGAGAGAGCGAGAAGGACATGAACTACCAGAATATTGGAATCAATAAATCCGCGTGAAACTCGGGTTTTCACTTAACTAATATAGAGACAGGCTTAAAAGGACGAAGATGAAGGTGAGAAATAGGCATAGAGATAGGTGGAGGTGATGGCAGAGAGATTAGGGAATAGAGGTGAGATGTGTGTGTGTGTGTGTGTGTGTGTGTGTGTTGTGTCTGCTCTTTCGACAATAGACACAATATTTTGATCCTGCAGCTGTTATCAATCAAGACAGAAGGTAATATATGCCGTGTTAGCTGCCAGTGGTCATTTAGTTAAAGCCATGGGGAAAGTTTAGTATTGCCTCAACTGCACGGACTACAGTAGCACACCTCTCACCAGATGCAACTTCTCCTCACACTGCTTATGTTTTGCTCCTGCATATTTCCACTCGTTTCTCGAAACATTTCGCCGAATTCCGTAAGAGCTAAAGACAAAGGTGAAGGTGGCTATTGATCCATTCTTAACTGCTGATGCACACCAGCGTAATTGCATAGTATACAGGTAGCCCGGGTTCAATCCCAACTGTTCACAAATTTTAAACGGTTGATGTAATTCAGTGCCCACTGTCGGCTAAGGTTGAAAATTCCTTTGTGTCTTGAGGGTCTAGAACGACAACGTGGGGGACGTTACCGACGTGCGACGTGGATCCTAGCTGCTGTAACTTTCGTGTAATGTTTCCTCTAAGGATAGGTCGTCTAATTTGAAAATTTCATAACAGATTTCCCCATCCAACTTCAACTTCTGTGCTCTTCCAGGTACCATACACTCAGTGATGTAGGAGTAAGGCATATCTACTCATCGCTGTCCTTTCAGTCTGTTAGAAAGTTTCCTCAAAGACGTTATATTAATAGCAGAAAATACAAAAGTTTGTTATCCTGCTCCTCATTTTTGAAGTTGGTAGAACATTAAATGCCGGCCGCGGTGGCCGCGGGGACTGCGGCGCTCCATTCACGGTCTGCACTGTCACTATGGTCGGGGGTTCGAATCCCCCCTCGGGCATGGATATTTGTGCCGTCCTTAGTATAAAGTAGTTCATAAGTAGTTCATAAGTTTAGGGACTGATGACCCCGTAGTTAAGTCCCATAAGCTTAACAAACATTTCAACATTTGATTTGAACATTAAATAGAATATATAACGCAAATTCGTGGAATAGGAAATCACATAGGAACTTTGGGGTGGTGTAATTGACGGTGTGGATTGTCACAGAAGTTGATTTGATAGTTTCTGCTACGTTTCACCTAATATCTATTCCTTTGCAGTTCTTTCTACTATTCCTAGCGCTTACGCTATTGCACTAGATGTTTCAGTACAGGTGTCAGTTGTTTATTAACCTACTGCCGTTGTTCATTTAACATTTTGGGCACAATCTCGATCCACAATGAAGCTCATATTGAATCTGAATATCCTGGTCGCCAGTGAGTGATTCATGGTGCACATTTGTACTGCAATCAGAAAATCCTGACCTTAAAACAATCATAAAGCGGTAGTCCAACACTTAAATCATTCTTAGTCGATAATGAAGTGTATGAAATATCAGTTGTGTGTAACAGCAATTGGAACAGACACGATGAGGATTTTTAAACGTAGTACGACAGTATGAGTGACACATTGTAAAGAGACGGGCGACTGGAGTCATTAGTAATATGCTGTGCCGGTTTGTTCACTGACTCCATCATCCAAGGTTATTGACACCGTTGCGTTGTGTGATGATATAAAATAAACAGCCAGTGTGCTTCACGTAAATTTGATACGGCCGCTAACGACCACAATATCCATAAATGAGTTAAGGACCGCAACTCTTATAGATTGCTGACGTTTGTAGGAAGAGGTAATCGGTGAAGATCATAGAGTCACGTAGATCATACTTTTAGCTGATGATCATTGACAGCTATCCATAACAAGGTGAGTAACATAGTGAAACTTCACTTTGGAGTTGCAAGGAATCCCAATCAATGTGTTATCCATCATTAATTTTTTTACGATTGAACTCTAGCGTAGTTAGGTCTGGCAAAGGATGTTTTGTCATCGTCGGCCTATCTTTCAGGAAAGGATCTGCTCAGGACGCATGTGATGCGTGGACAGCTAAAACAGCTACACAGATTAGTAATACAAGTTTTATTTACTAAGGTATACAGAATGATCAAGTTTGGTTACGTGAGAGTATGTCTGTTCTCGCGGCGGCGTCTTCTTACACGATGCTAGCTGCGCTGAATCATGCCTGCCTGCCTAGTTGGAGTCGAGTTCGGAGTGCCGTTCCAGACGCATGGCGGCCTAGATAAAGCTGCTTGTAGAGGGCGCGCTTCTCTGTTTCTCCTTCCAGGAGGCGCGGTGCCGGCGTGTGATTGCCTGCCGGTCATTCGCTACATTCTTCACGATCGTTGTCGTGCGTCTAGCGTGTGCCGCTGACTTTACGCCACAAGAAGGAAGATTGTATCAGTATACTTATATGCAAACAATTTAGCACTTATGTAGTCTCGTTTCAGTCGGGCGTCCCTCCTAAGAGACATCATGTGGTTTTACTCTTTTATTTCTGAAGATAGCTCCACACATTACAAATGAAATTGCAGCTACCTGTCTTGACATACCGTTATTTAGCAACAAAATACAAGATGTTCGATGGATATTTCCCATCACTACATATATACCAATATGACTGGATAATTAATGCTCGCCGGCCGCGGTGGCCGAGGTGAATGAGGCGCTCCAGTCACGGTCAGCACGGCCACTACGGTCGGGGGTTCAAATCCCCCCTCGGGCATGGATATTTGTGCCGTCCTAGTTCGTAAGTACTTCATAAGTAGTTTGTAAGTTTAGGGACTGATGACCCCGTAGTTAAGTCCCATAAGCTTTACAAACATTTGAACATTTGAATTAATGCTCTAGAACTTTCTAGAACTTGTGTTCCTCAAGTAGATGAAGAGGATGAAGTGGCACACCTGAAGTACAGCCATATTTTGAAAGTACCAATGATCACATTTATATAATGTGTGGCTGTCTGATCACTGAGATTACTCTTATCAGAGTAAAAGAGAATTTATCGACTGGTTGCAGTGTTATACGACTATTAGTTTGAAAGTGAATTTAAAAAATAGTTATACGATTGTGGTTCGCTGAGAATGACGAAGAACTCAGTGTAAATTCCTGCTAAATCTTACGTAATATGAGACAGATCAGGAATGCCCCCATAACAGTAAACTCTAATAGTATTGAATAGCTTTGTACCTGTGAAAAATTGTTTAATAGGTAATTACACTGGTCAAAACAATTTGTGGTTCAGATGAGATGTCTAGGCTCTGAAGTACTATCATCAGCAGAATGAACCAATATATTTCGACGTCTTTCTTGCGGTTCTACGGAGTAGAGACAACAATATAACGGCAACTGAGATAGTGGTAATAACGGAAAGTTGCTGCAGATGGGGTTGCTGTTGACTTCTGTTTACTCTACCAAACGAATTACACAAGCAGTTGGGCTCAGACAACGCAGTAAGCAGGTAGAGAAATGCAACGACAACGTGACTTATCCGAAGCTATTGCGTGGAGAGCAATAGGACGGCTGGAAGCGAGCCAGACACAGAGGGAGGTGGCTGCAGCTATTGGAGTGTTCCAAAGTGTAATTTTCACGACTTGGTCGCAGTTTCAGACAACTGGAGCCGTTAAAAGAAGGCAAGGCCAAGGTCGTCCACGAGTAATATCAGCAAGAGATGACCATTATCTCCGGCTAACAGCCGGCGAGACAGGCAGCAACAGGACGTGCAATATCAATACGAATAGTCTTAAATCACCTTTGGAAATGTGGCACCTACGCATGGAGGCCTACGGTTTGTATCCCGTTAAAGCCACGACACCATGTACCCCGCAGAAACTGAGCGGGTGAACATTAGGATTGGAGTAATAAGGAATTGAGCCAGGTTCTGTTTACAGGCGAGTCAAGATTTTGTGTTCAACCGGACAATCGTCATTCCCTCATCTGGAGAGAACGTGGAACTCCGAACAATTCTTATTATGAGCAGGAAAATTCGCCATATTATGGTGGTGGACGAATGTTGCGGACAGGAGTCAGTATTGGCGGGGAGGTACGGCCCTCTATGTCGTCCCGAAAGATGCTTTGACAGCTCATAGGTATGGAGAAGAGATCCTTAAACTTTTGTTGTGCTGCTGTCATAGGATATGAGTTCCTTCTGGTGGACTGTATCGCTCGTCACCACAGAGCTGCACCGGTGGACAAAATGCTTGAACATAACGAAATTGATCAGATGGAGTGGCCAGCCTGTTCACCGGACTTAAGCCGATTCAGCATGTCTGGGATGCACTTGACAGAAGCACTGCAGACTTGAACTGGAAAGAACACGTAGATGATGTCGTGGGAAAGGCGCTTTATTGGCAGAACCCTTAAAAGAGGCAACAGAACTACTAAAGAAACTGCGTACACTAAGCTTGTCCGTCCTTGTTTGGAGTATTGCTGCTCAATGTGGGATCCCTATCAGGTGGGTTTGACGGAGGACATCGAAAGAGTCCAAAGAAGGGCAGCTCGTTTTGTACTGTCAAGATACAGGGGAGACAGCGTTACGGAAATGATACAGGATCTAGGATGGGAATCATTACAGCAACGGCGCTTATCACTGTGGCGTGTACTACTTACGAAACTCCAATCACCAACATTCTCCTCCGAATGCGAAAATATATTATTGACTCCCGTTTACATAGGTAGAAAAGATTATCAGAATAAAATACGAGAAATCGGAGCTCGAACGGAGAGATTCAAGTGTTCTATCTTCCCGCGCCCTATTCGAGAATGGAATGGGAGGAAATAAATATAATAAAGGTGGTTCACTGAACCCTCTGCCAGGCACGTAAATGTGATTTGAAGAGTATCCGATGTAGATGTAGAAACCAGCACGTGCAACAAGGGTTGCAGAGCTGGATATTGCACTAATGGAGGAATGCCGAAATATCCCTCAAGATTTGACTGATAACCTCATACTCTCCATACCATGGTCGTGTGCATCTGTACTGGCCATCCGAGGTAATCGCACACCATTACGATATTTTACTGTGTGCTTCTATATGCTTTTCAGTGATATTTTCTACATTCAAGTGTTACTCCTGTGGTAGTTGTCTGTCTACTACATGTTAACCATATCATTATCCCCTGGAAAAGTCTCTATAGTTTTCTCTGCGAGGCAACCCTGCGGCTTGGCAAATAAATTATATTGTTATGTTTAAAATCTGTGTAAAGCTTTGGTGTGGCATTTGGTTTCCCTTGACAAACGTCTTTCCATTTACAAATAGTGATACAGGGTTCGTGAAGCGGACTTTTCAAACTATTTCTGAAACGGCACCAGGAGCTTTGATAAAGAAAAAAAAGTAGGAAAGGAAACACGACGACGATATACAGTCGTAAGGCCGCAGTCACTTAGTCAGCGAGCACTCAGACATGTGCATTACTGAAATATATATGTCATGGTGCACGTATGGAGCAATTTCTGGTTGAAGATACGTAGCATTCAGCAGCCCAATGAAACCGCGCCGGCCGCGGTGGCCGAGGTGACTGAGGCGCTCGAGCCACGGTCAGCACGGCCACTACGGTCGGGGGTTCGAATCCCCCCTCGGGCATGGATATTTGTGCCGTCCTAGTTCGTAAGTAGTTCATAAGTAGTTTGTAAGTTTAGGGACTGATGACACCGTAGTTAAGTCCCATAAGCTTAACAAACATTTGAACATTTTTTGAATGAAACCGCAGCTGTTGCCGCAATAGCAGTGGCAAATCACACTGTTTTGTAATCCGCTGAGCACTATGTCGCCAGTTCCTGCCGCATTCATACCAGCTGCCTCCCCTCCACCAGATAACATGCTCTTCCCTGACGTACGTTGATTCGGTTTTTTTTTTTTTTTTTTTTTTTTTTTTTTTTTTTTTTTTTTTTTTTTTTTTTTTCATGGGTTAACTACGGGGTCATCAGTCCCTAAACTTACAAACTACTTACGAACTAGGACGGCACAAATATCCATGCCCGAGGGGGGATTCGAACCCCCGACCGTAGTGGCCGTGCTGACCGTGACTGGAGCGCCTCAGTCACCTCGGCCACCGCAGCCCGCGTTGATTCGTTATTGCAATGACCGCTCCTTACGTCTTGCTCTAACACGAACCATGGATTATACATAGTATCTTACTTTTATACATTACACTGTACCTGATAAAAGTTTGTGTTCAACTGGAACACAATCAACAAATTCAGTGGTGTCATATAATCTTCAAATGAAATGATTTATGAATAAAGTCATAATCTGTAGAACTCTATGAATTACAGATAAGCATAACCAATCCCCATAACATGAAGCTGTTGTGGTTGTAAAACTACATAATGCTATCAAAAAATTGTAAATGTCTTTTTAACACACAGTTATGGACACAGATGAAGTTCCTTTAAAGTGGGTCTACTAATATGAAACCTACTGTATTGTATTGGGACGGATCTATGTACATGATGGAATTCATGTAAAAGCTAATCTACAAAAGATAATTTACAGTAAGGTGATAAATTTCAAGGGATAGAGACATCCACAGATACAGAATGAATTATTACCGCGTACACAAGATTGAAAAGATCAGAACTTTGCCAGGGCTGTGATTATTACTCCGATATTTCTTGTGATAAGGTGAAACAGTAGTCTGATATGCCGACAAGACAGAAAGGACAAGGTCTGTCAAAAGTCCCAGTGCATCTTTTTATTTCAGAACCTCTGCAGGATTTCGGAAACCTGAATGTTCCCTCAAGGTATGGATAAAGAAATCTATCGGTATGTACAGAATATGGGCACCATCTTCAAACCGGCCATATTGATGCTAAGTCAATTTATTTAAATGGAAAGGAACCGTGTGATACATGAAATAGCACCAGCATTTTGTGACAAGTTCATTTCTATAAACTGATTTGAAGTCACATTTATGGTTTAAAAGTTACAACAAGATCCTTCATTTGCATAAGGTTTCTTGTTCAGTGAGGAGGCAAATTTTTTTTGTCAGTGGTGAAGTCAAACGTCACACACACACAAACAGATACTGGATGGAAACCTTAAAGGTAACTGGTGAAGCAGGAGTTGTGGTGTAGTGTGTAATATGAGGTACACGCATAATTGAATGTATTTTCACGCCGGTTGCAGTGGCCGAGCGGTCTGCGGCGGGCCAGTCACTGCACGGCCGCTACGGTCGGGGGTTCGAATCCCCTCTCGGGTATCGATGTTTGTGTCGTCTTTAGTATAAGGTAGTTCATAAGTAGTTTGTAAGATCATCATCTGATGACCCCGCAGTTAAGTCGCATAAGCTTAACAAACATTTGAACATTTTTGTACCTCTAAACAATTTGTGTTGTAACGTTTAAAGCATATGTCTTACGTCGGATTGTTTACAGCAATGAACGTGTCACAAAATGCTGATGTTATTTGATACATCACACGAGGCATTTCAATTAAAAAAAAATTACTTCCATTCGACATAGCTTACATGTTCTGTACATACCTTTGTAGGTGACCACCCTACGTACGGCAATATATATGTTTCCCAGTTCCTGCAAAGTTTTGAAATAAATGGGTGTACTGCGACTTTTGGCTCATCCTGTAGTTTATTTCTTTACGGTGTACCAGACTACTATTCAGATCCGTGTCATCCCTGCCTCTCTCGACTCTCGAGCTAGCGCATTAGGAGGTTATGACTAACATTACTGCAATTAAGGGCTCAGGAGCTTTCGGTGGACTCACAGAACCCATGTTACATTTAGAGAATCGTGTATGGGAAAGTATGGTCTAAACCACTCACACTACAGTAAAATTAAACAATTAGGAAAATTTAATTCCAAATGAGGAAAGGAATTTCCCATTGCTAATGTTAAACAGGACGGTTTTGGTCAGTGAAACTGCTCTCAAATTTCTACTCGGACTGCACACCATTCTTCTTCTTATGTTTACGTACGCCGAGGCTTTTCATTCTGCCGCAACGGCTCCTTTCCTTTCCAACAGAGAGATATTGTGCTAATAATGAGAAGCGATCAATACCGTTTCGGCAAGGCCATGAACCGTTAACTTCCAACATCCTCAGTGCATAATCTCCCAATCATAAATATGGAATACACTATGGCATAGTTAAATCACTGTACTTACTGGTACATTAATACATTTTTATTGTCTCGTTTCACGGACAAATTTTCCCTATTAATCTGCACAAATGATACATTTGGAGAAACACAAAATATTTGTTGAAAATAAAAATGAAGACCAATGCAAGGATGTATAATGTCTATACTACTAGATTAGCAAAATACATTTTCATTGCTGTGTCTCAAACTGAACGTTCCAAACTGTTCTAATATTTAATATATGTTATTTTAAAAAGTCGAAGTGTGAAAGAAGTTTATTATGAACTGCATATTAAATCAGATGGACAAGTTTTGATTATTTTATATTTTTTCCGAAATGATTCTCCAGAAATATGAATTATAAAAGTCGGCATCACTCGTTACTGAAAGGAACAAACGCAAACTTATTTATACGTTATCTGATTTTCATTATAATGTTTTCAGTCTTATCGTATTTCCCAGATTTTTTTTCGGAAGATGATGCCTCTCCCATTGTTCCACACTTGTGTACAACATCAGTTACATTGCAGATCGCCGCGCGGAATGGCCTCGTGGGCCGACCGCGGTGGCCGAGCGGTCTGCGGCGTGCCAGTCACAGTCGGTCGCTACAGTCGGGGGTTCGAATCTCCCCTCGGGCATGGATGTTTGTGTCACCTATAGTATAAGGTGGTTCATAAGTAGTTTGTAAGTTTAGGGACTGATTACCCCGCAGTTAAGTACCTTAAGCTTAACAAACATTTGAACATTTGAATTTGGCCGCGTGGTCTAAGGCATCATGCTATGGACTGGACGTCCGCTCCAGCCGGAGGCTCGAGTTCTCCCTCGAGTGTGTGTGTGTGTGTGAGAGAGAGAGAGAGAGAGAGAGAGAGAGAGAGAGAGAGAGTATCTGTATGCATGCGTGCGTGCGTGTGTGTGTGTGTTGTCCTTAGTGTAACTTAGCTTAAGTACTTTGTAAGTGTATGGACTGTTGACCATAGCAGTTTATTGCAGTAGGTTTGAACAGTGCAGAACATCATCTTTGTGGAGTTATAAATACCGGTACTCTTAACTGAGTAGTACTTCATATCACATTTCACGAAATCTCTCATTGTCAGTCGCCTTGTTACTACTTATTATACCGACCTTTTCAACAAAGTCTGCTCAACTAAGCAGTATGACTGCTAAATTTAAAAGTATATGAACTATATGAACTTCTCGGTCACAGTAAATTCACCAGTCACTGTATCTCTTCGAAACTCTTAAACTGTCTCTTAATATGCACTGCTCTATGAGCACAGCCCACTGTTGGATCCAATACCTCCTGGTTGTGACACAGGTATGTGACATGACTATAGAAGTATAAAAGATGTTTGCAGTCCTTTGAATCAATTTGAAAGAGGTAATAAAAGTTCCACAACCGATTGTATTCAGATAGAGAAGCAATGGACGGAAATGCATATATACTGTGTTACGCACATACACAGCGTACACCGCATAATAAATATATCACTCATACTAATAGTTCACAATGCCGACCACCTGCCTCAGTGCTTGCATGGCAATGGCACATGATGTTCTGCGCAGTCCTCCAAAGATCCTTAGAGTCTGTTGTGTCAGGAGACAGGCAAAATGGACCACCTTCATCCGTTTCAAACCCAAAGAAGTAACTACAGAGGAGACCATTGAAAGGACATTCCCTACCAATACAAGGTTGAGCGTACGTATTAAGGTGCTCTCGCACAGAGAAGTAAAACAGTGTACTGTCATGTTGGTACCACATCTTACACCAGATTACAATGGGTGCAGTGGTAAAGAACTGTGGCACCACATCCTGCAGAAACATAAGTACACCAGTGGAAAGTAAGGCCTGCCCACACGCTGATACAGAATCGTTCCTGGTGGCAGGGCCGGCTCGAGAACAATTTTAGACACAAGCGGCATATTATTTGTCGCCTTCTTCCTTGTAAATCAGAATGTTATGCACTATTCATACAGTTATTAAATACATGGAAGATACAATAAATCATGACATACAGAATTTCTACAAACGAACTTATAAATGTTTATGTGAATAATTGTTTTTCCTCCGGTTCTTCGGTGAGCCCTGAGCTAGGTGCCGTAAGCTGTCGCTTGTGTCGCTTGCTCCTTAAACTGGCTCTGGCTGCTGACAACCAAAGTGGGTGACGATATTTTCCTCGCTCTAGACATGCAGTACATTCACTGAGCTAGCGTTTGTCGCTTTGGACAATTACTTGTGATGTGATGTATGCTGTGTATTTCCATAACACAAGAACTATAATTTGTGAGCGTAGGTTACGCATCTTAATAAAATCAGATATTCACTCACTGTCACCTGTGTCAGTTTAGCACAAAAGGCTTGAGACACACTGTATAAACCGAGCAGACATTGTTGAGGCATCATTCTATTGAGGATACAAGCAGCAAATGGCTGGCGACATCCACTGACATAAACGAGTATAAAAAGCGGCAGGTAGTCGTTGACGAATGCCTGGGAACGATCGTCTTGGAAACGACGAAGCTAGTCGATTGTTATTGTACTCTTTTCATGAGCACATATGGAAAGTGGTTTAAACATGGTGCAACTACGAGTAGGCAATCAGGTTATGGAAGGCCAAGACGTCATTCAGGCATAGCACTTCTCGAAATACGCAACGCGCCACGGATGGCCAATAGGGTTGTATTGGGGATGGAGGGGGCCGGGGTAACCATGTGTTTCCATAGTACAGTAGAGTACAACCGCGACAGCCGCGCATTACGTTAATATCGGTTCAGATCACCCGCATCTCTTCATTCTTGATGCCTTCCATAACCCAAGTGGTATCTTCAAAGGCATTTTTTTTTCTTTTAAGCAAATAATGCCATAAGAACTCAGTTATAAAGTGCTATGTATAAGTCCTGTAGAAAGTTGTATGCAGTCGTAGCAGCATCATCACAATACGGAAACTGACTCATGAAAATTAATTTAAGTTATCCCTTAGCTAAGAAATTGAGATGCTCATTTTCAGGAGGGGTGACGAATGTTAATTTTCGTCTTGTTTCATACAGTCGGTATATATGTAACAGGTGTGTGATTCTATCAATATTTTAACCTCTTGTCTTAAAGTATAAGCGGTGTGAGAAACAATCATTTTATTACAAGAGAAATTATTTAGTTTATGACAACTTCATGTATTCCAGAAAGTTTTATTTATATAACTGTTATAAATATATTACATTACTGTTCTTCTGATGTTTGTAATGCTTGACACGCAGATGTATTTAAATGCAAATTAAGTCCATAGATTGTCAATTAACTCAGAGCACATAATTATTGCAGATCGTATAAATTACGCGTGGAAGGCGTTAAATTAACTAATGAAATAAATTAAAAAAAAAGTCTGTAAATCTATCGCACCAAACTGCGTGGTCAACAGTCCGTAGCTTACAAACTACTTAAACGTAGATAAACTAACCTACGAACAAACACACACACCCATGCCCGAAATAAATTCATGAAAAAATATGTCAACACCAATTCACCAAACACATGTAAGGATAAAGAAAAAAAAAATACCTAAATGAGAACCGCATTGCTACTGGATGAAATGCGTAGCAAAGACTTTCACTGCTTTCCTTGAGAACGACCTCCCAGGGATCACATTACAAGAACGATTGAATATGTGGATTAAATTAGAAAGATATGCGCCGGCCGGGGTGGCCGAGGGGACTGAGGCGCTCCAGTCACGGTCTGCACGGCCACTACGGTCGGGGGTTAGAATTCCCCCTCGGGCATGGATATTTGTGCCGTCCTAGTTCGTAAGTAGTTTGTAAGTTTAGGGACTGATGCCCCCGTAGTTTAGTCCCATAAGCTATACAAACATTTGAACATTTTTGAAATATATCCAGCTTATTATTGTCGTGTTACTCGTAAGTGATTGACTCGATCCTGGAAGCTATTTCACAATGCTTCCTGTTGACGGACGACGTGAAACCATTATCAGTTCATCTATTATCTCCCAATTATCATCTCCCTTCATCGGATCAAAATCGACATCGTGTTTCCAGGAGCTCAATTTTTTTCCGGCATTGTACTCTGAACCAAGTAACGCTCCTTAGCGCAGTTCAAGATGCAGTATTATGCGTATGACGTAAGGTGGTGCAAGGTACCGATAAGAGAAGATACAGACGGTACCATTCTCGTGGGAAAGATCCCTCATATTTATAGTTATTAGTGGTGACTGGTCAGTGCATTTGGAGGCTGCGCGAGAAATCGTCATTCTTTTATCCTTAAATTTCAGACAATTTAATATCAGTAAAATTAATGAAGAAAAGGAAACGAAATCGCAGATGAAACGCTTCGGTCATGTAAAGTGCCCAGTTCTCGTGCTTACAAAGCAAGTTTGATCGTGCTGTATATTCAGGTTCGGACATCATAGAATGATGACCTGCAAACCGGTGGTATCGGTCATAATAAAGTAGTTGCATATGCAGAGTGTATTTGAAACGTTACTATGCTAGACAGATATTGTTTTAATGTCTGAATAATCAGTAAATTGTGTAGCTTCTCAACTTCTGCGTCAATAAAGAGGCGAGTGGCACCCCAAGTAAAAACTATCCGATGTTATTCAATGCTGCGGTGGAGTGACCGAGCGTTCTAACGCGCCTTGCGCGCGGTTGCTCGCCGTAGGAGGCTCGAGTCCTTCCTCGGGCACGGGTGTGTGTGTGTGCGTGTGCGTGTGAGTGCGTGTGTGTGGGTGTGTTGTACTTAGCTTAGTTTAACTTAGTTTAAGTAGTTTGTAAGCCCAGGGCCAAATAAACGAGGGAGTTAAAGTCCCATAGAATTACAAAATTTAAACATTTTTTACTCATTCACAGCATTCATTCCTTGGTAAGTAAGTTTTACAACCTTAAGATCATGGAGCAACGTTTTACCGGCCCTCTTTTGCGCTGGGGATATAACTTTATAACATTACAGGGTGGTGGATCTTTTATGAGTATGCCTTTCAATCAGGACAATGGACGCATCTAGGAAACTGGCTTGTTCTGTACTTTCATTACAAATGAAATCAAGGATATATCATTCAAGGTAAGATAGAGGAGGTAACAGAATGAAGAAAGAATAACACAAATAGACTAACATTTCCTGACAACTCATGATCAGGAGAGTGATCAGAGAAATTTTATGAAAACTCCGAAGAGGAAATGACAGCTTAGATTGGAATTGTTTTAAAAGTCCTCTACATACTCATTACCGATTTCAATAAGCAAGTCATTACCTTTAGATCAATCTACAAAACATATTTTCAAATATATATTTTTTAAGTAAATTGCGATCTAGGCTGCCACTTCCACTTAAGAGGTTTTGTCAAAAATAGACTCACTTAATAACTTTAACTTTCTCGCTGTCGTAATGCGTAGTACAACTTTTTCATTATTTATGTGCAATATGTCAGATGACTACCAGAACCGGGACTGATGACCTAGACGTTTAGTCCCCTTAAAACAACAACTACAACTACTGGAACCACAGTGACTATGTTGGGCACAAAATACACACACTAAGTTTAGAACATCATACCTTGAGCAGAAATTATTTGAGGAACGTGAAATACTCCAGTAGAAACGCGGAATAGCCGTGAGCACTGAGGCGCCTACTGCGGTGCGCGCGGCCGTTCGTCGTCGGAGGTTCGAGTCCTCTCTCGGGCATGGGTGTCTGTGTTGTCCATAAGTTAGTTTAACTTAGTTTAAGTAGTTTGTAAGCTAGAGATTAATATCCAATCAGATTTACAAGTAGATTTACAAAAGTTTGACCATTTTTGACCAGTAGAAAGTTTTACACGGAACATTATGTATAACAAATGGAATGTAAAAGGTTAGTTGCCTTGGTTGTCCCCGCGACCTAATTCGTGACTGTTATTATAAACAAGTGAGAAGTCCTTGCCCACAGAACCGCCTTGAGGGGGAAGATGGTCTGGCGTGTAACGACCCGCGCTGACGTCAATCGCTCGTACGTCGTGGCGCGGAGGAAACGGCGGAAGAGAGTGGGGCAGCGGCCCGCCTCTGGCCTGCAGCGCTCTTCCGACTATCGGGGCCGCACTTAAACTGGCCGACAGGTGCTCTCCTCAGGGAACCATTAATTCCGCTTTTCTCGGGGCTGCACAGCTCCTGCTTCCAGAGGTCCCAAACCTCAACACTTAAACGCTGTACGAATGCCTCTTCTTGAAATTAACTTCTTCGCCGTACTCGCTCTTGGTCAATGGTGGTAAAAAGGGAGGCTGGAACTATGACTGTAATAACTAGAACTGCAACCCTCTATTTAACAGCGTGAATCTGAGAGTGTTGTATTTGGACTGTAGAGGACATTGTGTTCGTGTTCCAAGTGCATTACTCATGAAAACCGAATAATGCAAATTACATATCTATACATATTCCAAATGAAATCTGTGACATATGAATTATTAGCGTATGAGGAAAGAAGTTTGAAATAAGGTTTGAATAGTGGAGAACAATGACTGTTATGAAATACAAAATGTCTTTGAAATTTAGTATTTAGAAATAAATAAATAAAAGACAGTAAAGGCTACTGGAGTGGACACTATGCACTTGAGACGTTTCGAGTAGTTTTTGTATGAAAACTATCTAAAGAATTAAGAGACAGAGGATGTTAATTGGAAATTCCTTAAATGCTGTTAAAACCGCTCGGTAACGCTTTACGCTCAGCCATCTTAACACGTAATTGCCTTTGGGTGGCCGCGCCGAAGCGGCCGAGTGCATTGAGGGGCTATGCTAACGTTCCCTATTACCAGATTATGAGTGATCATTACAACGGTAATCAACAAATAATTTCGAGAAGACGTATGTAGATGATCTACTGATGTATCGCCGCCGCGCGGTTTTTATTCTCGTGCTGCTAATCAAAGCGATCGCCAGTTTTGTGAGGACGTGGTGTTCCGACGGAGTCATTACTTTTATTACCAAGAGGTCACAGGTATTCTTTTGTTTCTGCTTGAAGGGCCCCTTCGTTTTAGTTAAAAAATCTTCAAATGTTTGCCGGCCGCGGTGGCCGAGGAGACTGAGGCGCTCCAGTCACGGTCTGCACGGCCACTACGGTCGGGGGTTCGAATCCCCCCTCGGCATGAATATTTGTGCCGTCCTTAGTCTTAGTTAGTTCATAAGTAGTTTGTAAGTTTAGGGACTGATAACCCCGTAGTTAAGTCCCATAAGTTGTACAAACATTTGAACATTTTGTTCAAATGTTTGTAGAGCTTATGGGACTTAACTAAAGAAACTAAAGAAACTGCTTACACTACGCTTGTCCGTCCTTTTATGGAATATTGCTGCCCAGAGTGGAATCCTTATCAGGTGGGTTTGACGGACGACATCGAAAGAGTCCGAAGAAGGGCAGCTTGTTTCGTATTGTCGCGATACACGGAGACAGCGTTACGGAAATGATACAGGATCTGGGATGGGAATCATTACAACAACGACGCTTATCGCTGCGGCGTGGGCTGCTTACGAAACTACAATGGCCAACATTCTCCTCCGAATGCGAAAATATATTGTTGACTCCCACTTACATAGGTAGAAATGATTATCATAATAAAATACGAGAAATCAGAGCCCGAACGGAGAGATTCAGGTGTTCATTCTTCCCGCGCGCTATTCGAGAATGGAATGGGAGATAAATAGTATAACGGTGGTTCGATGAACCCTCTGCCAGGCACATAAATGTGATTTGCAGAGTATCCCATGTAGATGTAGATTTAGATTGAACTACGCAAACACATTCAGTCGTGCTTGTATATCGGTGGTTGTAGGGCAATCGTTATCTATGACGGACAACCAAGAACTTGCTCAGGGTGTGGAATGGAGGGTCACGTGCGGTCTGGGTGCATTCAAAGAAGGCTAGACAGCTGCCACTTGATGCACAACATCCGCAGCAGTCGACAGTGCTCCCCTTGACGTATGCTGCGTCCTTGCCCGAGGAAGCGAGAACCACACCAGAACTGAGCCAGCGGGCAACGTTGGAGGATCATCGCAATGAATCACGACCAGGAGTGGTGGAAATAGATCATGATCAGTGGTTACAGGACGGTCTGACTTCGACAAAGCCAAAGCCCTTGCAGGACGTGGTGGCAATGGAAGCTGACAGCTCGAAGGTGCAGGAAATGGAATTGTAAAACGAAAATCAGAGGCCGTACTGACCTCAGTTTCGGAGGTCAGACAACGGAAGCAGCGATCACCAAAATGGAGGAAGAAACGCCGCCTTTCGTCGGAAAAGGACAACAAGGAATCAGCGACGAATGGTGGGGTAGCGCACAGCTTGGAGCGACAACCAAAGGGTTCGGAAGAACTTCCGAGCGAGGATGCTAGGGAGAGAAGTGGTGCGGCGACAAATTTTCAGAGAAGGAGGAGAGAAATCGAAAAAGGATAGTTGAATACTGAGGACGCTAAACGGAAAGCAGAACGTGGCGCCGAGGGTCTTATGTACGCTGGTCAACAGAGAAATCTCAGTGCACAGACGATGGCGACGAAGGTACAGCGAACAATTACCCCGGCGGCGTGAGGCAGAGTGGCCGTTTAAAGTAAGTGGGGGCGATGGGTGTATGGGATGGAGTGCTAGGAAGATCGGAGGTGTTAAGTGTCAGACGGTGGCTGCCCTATGATGCATGCCATGTAACCGTCGTACCGGAAAGGGTCAATAAACATCAGTGGCATATACACGCCCGTGAAGGTGAAGATGCTCAGTGACATGCTCAGGCCGGCAGACATAGGCATAGCGTTCCTGCAGGAAGTGCTAGTCCATCAAACCCAGGACTTCTACGGATACGGCATCTCCTACCATGCGACAATAGAGGCATTGGCACAGAAATATTACTGAAAGAAGGGATACGTGCTGTCGACGTAGAGTATTTACCTACAGCTCGCGGAACAACCGTTACCATAGGAGACACAATATTTATATACCATCAAGCAGTCGTAAGAGGAGGGAACGCCAGGAATTCTGTGCCCAAAAGGATACCAGACTGTGCAGGGGACAATACGAAGCTTCTATTGTAGGGGTAGATTTCAATTGTGTACTGCATAATAAGGACCAACCTTTGAACTGCACTCCATGTCAATAACTCTGAGCGCTAGTCAACGGGATGGACTTAATTGATAGATAGAACCTCAAACATCCCTGACAACAAAGATGCACGTACATTACCAGCCACTCGGTGAGCAGATTGGATGACATGTGTGTTTCAAAACGACTGATGACGTCGACAGCGGATGTGGAAATTTGGCTTACAGCGTTCACCGACCACGAGGCATATATTTGAACAGTTACCCTCGCACGACAATAAGTAAGGAGGCAAAAGAGTAACTGAAATCTGAATCTTTCCCATCTCCACGACGCAGAATGTCGACGTATGGTGCAGGAGATAGGGCAAAATTGCATAAGACGCAGAAATGCATTTGGATTAGTTCTCCAGTGGTGGATCACGTGCGCGAAACCAGCCTTAAGAAGAGCATTCATTATTTATGGGAAGGAGGCTTCTCGATGGCAGTGCATGACCTCTGACTTTTATTTTACGACACTCCGAGAACTCTATTTCCAACCTCCGTCACCAAATCGCGAAACCAGCCGTTCATCAGGTCAAGGCAAAACTGACACAACTCACAACATTACGAATGGCAGTTACAATGATACGTACGAGGGTGTAGTATCGACTCCACAGTTAACGGCCCTCCATGCACTGTGTCTTAAGGGAGAGACAAAGCAGTTGATGGTGGTTAATTCACGAGGTCGACCTTGACGACGGCAGGAAATATACAACATAAAACGATATTGCCCAGGCGTTCCTGGACCATTTCAGCAGACGAGGAGGACCAAGAAGAATCAGAGATATGCCACACGCGAACTAGGAAGCAGACATCCTACGAGAAATAACGCAAGAGGAGATGGTAGAGGTCATCCAGCGAGGGGACCCGAACAAATCCCCCGGTCCAAACGGGTTCCCAGTGGAATTCTATCACAGGTTTTTCACTATTGTGGCATCGATATTGTTATGTACTTTTAACGAGATACTCGCGCAGGAGTTGACATTTCCCATTGAATTCGCAGAAGGTTTCAAGATTCCAATTCAGAAACAACAGGGAGGCAAGCGACCATGCGATTATCGCTCTTTGATCCTCCTAAATAGTGACTATAAGAGCCTTATACGGATGATAGGAGGTAGCTTAATAAGATTGCTCAAGGGTCGAATCAACAGGAATAAGGCAACTCTCGGAGGTACACACAGTATTCATACAGCCATTGGAGACTATCGTGATGTTATTTGCCTTGCCAAGGCGTGCCGTGTCCGTCGAGCATTAGTAGGCATCGATTTTGACCATGCCTTCGACATGGTGGATAATACCTACCTCAAGGCAGTGATGCACAGCATAGGTGTTCCGCCTACCTTTACCACTATGGTGATGAAGCCATTGCATGGTGCCAGGTCAGCGATGTTGATTAATAGTGGGAGAACTGAACATTTCAAGATTTTGCGATCAGTCAGACAGGGGTGCCCCTTGTCAGTCATCTTGTATGCGATCGCGTTAGAGCCATGCCCTGCAGGATTCGCCAACTCTACAGAATCTATCCTTCAAATGTAGAGCATATGCTGATGATGTAGTGCTTCTAGTGAGGACCAAGGAGGAGACACGCACCGTTAGTTAAAATTACTGAGTAAAGTAGCAGAGAGATACCTTTACGAAACAGTATCTGGAAAAAAGCAGCAAAATAAATTTGGAAATTATCTCATTGTGGATGATATGGAAACGAATATTAACAAAATTCCAAATTTTGAAGAATGGTTGTACTGAAGACAGTAATTGTGTTAAGAGGCAATAATATATAAAAAAGTATTATGGGAGGTCATAAAGATTCAGGAATGATATCTCAAACACATAGAGATTTTGTTCTTCATAATGTTTCTGGTGAATTCCCTAGTGGGCTATGCAAGACCTCCTTAGGCAGTCTTTATTAGTTCCAACATCCTTGGTAGGATTAATGATGTAAGGCAATAACCGAATAGCCGTTTAACATCGTGTACTTTTATACAATACAGAAGACAGCCGTGCTCACTTAACGACCTATTCTCACATGTTTAAAATTTAGATATTATTGTAAAAATCGTCTTGCAAGTCATAAGAGAAATAATCCATACATATGAGTGGTATGTATAGTCTACTCGTCAGTGAAATGTATTTACCTAGTAAAACACTCAACAATCGTACAAAGATT
The DNA here is from genome assembly GCA_026315105.1 of Locusta migratoria. NCBI lineage: Eukaryota > Metazoa > Arthropoda > Insecta > Orthoptera > Acrididae > Locusta > Locusta migratoria. Next base: position 549,600,256 of record CM048755.1, on the reverse strand, counting down.
AATAAACCGTAAATTTAACATAATTTCAGGAAGTGAAATTTCAGTGGTAATTTAGAGTAGAAACTAGTTTTTCTATGTATATAAATTACGAAATTGTGTCTTTGTCAGGTTGTTCATATTCGGATCAAGTAGAAGTTAGTCAGAAAATGTTTACTAGTTAGTGATTTCAACGGAATGTGTAGGTGAGAAGAAGTCTTTTTTTTTTTTTTTTTTTTTTTTTTTTTTGAAAAATTGTACCTTTTAAATTAGTCGTGTTGGTATATGACAGTTCAGTATGTAACGTAATAACTATATCAAAGTATATAGGGAACATTGAGTTCGTAGTTTCCAGATGTCCGTAACACTCTAATCGGGTTTGGGAGGAGCGGAGTTCAAATCCACGTCTGTGCATCTTTTCTGGCGTTTCCCAAATTAAATAAGGTACCTCTTAAACGGTTTAGGCGACGGCCATATCTATAAATTCCTTAGCCAGGCTTGTTCATCTCAAAAGACATTGAGGTTATGCGGACGTTATAACCTAATATTACTTCTCCTTCTTTCTTCCTTTCTCCTCTGTTCTTATCACGACGACCGCTTGCCGCTTACTGTTCGATGGTACAAGTTCCACTTTCTTTCTTAAACTGAACAATGTATATATATATATATATATATATATATATATATATATATATATATATATATATATATATATGTTGTTGTGGTCTTCAGTCCAGAGACTGGTTTGATGCAGCTCTCCACCCTACTCTATCCTGAGCAAGCCTTTTCATCTCCTCATAAGAACGACAACCCACATCCACTTGAATCTGCTTACTATACGCGTCTCTTGGTCTCCCTGTGCGATTTTTACCCCACACACTTCCCTCCAACGCTAAATTCACAATTCCTTGATGTCTAAGAATGTGTCTTACCAATCTATCCCTTCTTTTAGTCAAGGTATGCCAGAAATTTCTTTTCTCCCCAATTCGGTTCAGTACCTCCTCATTAGTTACACGATCCACCCACCTAATCTTCAGCATTCTTCTGTAGCACCACATTTCAAAAGCCTCTATCCTTTTCCTGTCCACACTGCTTATCGTCCATGTTTCACTCCCATACAAGGCAACACTCCATACAAATGCCTTCAGAAAGGACTTCCTTAGGCTTAAATCAATATTCGATGTTAACAAATTTCTCTTTTTCAAAAACGCCTTTCTACCCATTGCCATTCTGCATTTTATATCCTCTGTACTGCGACCATCATTTGTTATTTTACTGCCCAAGTAACAAAACTCATCTACCTCCTTTATTGTTTCGTTACCTAATCTAATTCCTTCAGCATCACCTGATTTTCTTAGACTGCACTGCATTACCCTAGTTTTACTCTTGTTAATGTTCATCTTATATGCACCTTTCAGCACACTGTCCATTCCGTTCAATTGCTCTTCCAGGTCCTTTGCTGTATCTGACAGAATTACTATGTCATCGGCAAAACGCAATGTTTTTAATTCTTCACCCTGAACTTGAATTCCTTCTCCAAATTTCTCCTTACCTTCCTTTATAGCTTGCTCAATGTACAAATTGAACAACATTTGGGAAAGGCTACAACCCTGTCTTACTCCCTTTCCAACCCCTGCATCCCTTTCATGCCCTTCAACTCTGACAACCGCTGTCTGGTTTTTGTACAAGTTGTAAATAACCTTATGCTCCCTATATTTTACTCCTGCTTGCTTCAGAACCTTAAAGAGTTTATTCCAATCAACATTGTCAAAAGCCTTCTCCAAATCTACAAAAGCTAGAAATGTTGGTATGCCTTTTCTTAATCTATCTTCTAGGATAAGCCGTAAAGTGAGTATTGCCTCCCGTGTTCCTACATTTCTCCTGAACCCAAACTGATCTTCCCCGAGGTCGGCTTCTACCAGTTTTTCCATCCTTCTGTAAATAATTCGTGTTAATATTTTGCAACCATGACTTATTAAACTGATGGTTCTGTAGTTTTCACACCTGTCTGCACCCGCTTTCTTTGGAATAGGGATTATAACATTTTTCTTAAAGTCTGAGGGTACTTCACCTGTCTCATACATCTTACACACAATGTGAAACAATTTTGTCATGGCTGGTTCTCCCAGAGACTTCAGTAGCTCTGACGGAATATCATCTACTCCAGGGGCCTTGTTTCGACTTAGATCTTTCAGTGCTCTGTCAAATTCATCTCTCAGTATAGTATCTCCTATTTCATCATCATCTACATCCTCTTCCCTTCCTACAATAGTGTCTTGAAGTTCGTTTCCTTTGTAGAGCCCCTCTATATATTCTTTCCACCTTTCAGCTTTCCCTTCTTTGCTGAGAACTGGTTTTCCATCAGTTTCCTTGATATTCATAGAGCTGTTTTTCTTATCGCCAAATGTTTCTTTTATTTTCCGGTAGGCTGTATCAATTTTTCCCCTATTTATACATTCTTCTACATCCTTGCATTTGCCTTCTAGCCATTCCTGCTTAGCCATTTTGCACTTCCTATCAATCTCATTTCTTAGTCGTCTGTACTCCATTTTGCCTGTTTCATTAACTGCATTTTTATATTTTCTCCTTTCATCGATTAGATTTAGTATCTCCTGTGATATCCAAGGATTCTTTGTAGGTCTTGCCTTCCTACCTATTTTGTCCTCTGCTGCCTTCACTATTTCATCTCTCAATTTTACCCATTCCTCCTCAACTGTTTTATTTTCTCCTGTTTCTGTCAATTGTTGCCTGAAGCTCCCTCTGAAATTCTTAAGAACTTCAGGTTCCTTCAATTTATCCAGGTCTCACCTCCTTATTTTCCTACCTTTCTGTAGTTTCTTCAGTTTCAGCCTACAGTTCATAACCAACAAGTTATGGTCAGAGTCTATATCTGCCCCTGGGTATGTCGTACAATTTAAAACCTGGTTCCGAAATCTATGTCTTACCATTATAAAATCTATCTGGTACCTCCCGGTGTCTCCTGGTCTCTTCCACGTATACAACCTTCTTTTGTGATTCTTAAACCAGGTGTTTGTTATAACTAAATTATGTTCTGTGCAAAATTCTACCAGGCGGCTTCCTCTTTCATTCCTTTTGCCCAGACCATATTCACCCACTATCTTCCCTTCCCTTCCTTGTCCTACTACCGAATTCCAGTCTCCCATAACAATTACGTTTTCCTCTCCCTTAATTGTCTGAATAATTTCCTTTAGCTCCTCATATATTTCTTCGATCTCCTCATCATCGGCAGAGCTAGTTGGCATATAAACCTGTACTACTGTTGTCGGTGTTGGCTTCGTATCTATCTTGACAACGATAATGCGATCGCTGTTCTGGTCATAGTAGTTTACCCGCATTCCTATTTTCTTATTCATTATCAATCCTACTCCTGTGATACCCCCAAATGATTTTGTATTTATAATCCTGTACTCACCTGACCAGAAATCCTGTTCATCCTGCCACCGAACTTCACTAATCCCCACTATATCTAACTTCAACCTATGCATTTCCCTTTTTAAATTTTCTAATTTTCCTACTCGATTAAGGGATCTAACATTCCACGCTCCGACCCGTAGAATGCCAGTATTGTCCTTCCTGATGATCACATCCTCCTGAGTAGTCCCCGCCCGGAGATCCGAATGGGGGACTATTTTACCTCCGGAATATTTTACCCGAGAGGATGCCATCATCATATGTTCATACAGTAGAGCTGCATGTCCTCGGGAAAAATAACGGCTGTAGTTTCCCCTTGCTTTCAGCCGTTCGCAGTAGCTGTGTGGCAAAGCCACATTAGCTGATGTTACAAGGCCAGCTCAGTCAATCATCCAGACTGTTGCCCCTGTAACTACTGAAAAGGCTGCTGCCCGTCTTGAGGAACCACACGTTTGTCTGGCCTCTCCACAGATACCCCTCCGCTGTGGTTGCACCTACGGTACGGCTATCTGTATCGTTGAGGCACGCAAGCCACCCCACCTCGGCAATGTCTGTGGTTCATGGTATATGCCTGTAATTCAAATTTATTAAATTTCCTAACATTTCAGACATTTGCAGTAATGGCCTCAACATTGTTAACTTTATAAAGTTATAATGCAGTCAGATACCCTTAAAAATTTCACTGACAGTGACGTTGGCTGCATACAAAAAATACCATTACATATTCAGGTAACATCAAAATAATGAGGAAATGAAAGAAGCAAGCCTACATAAATTTTGGTCAAAGCAAATCAGAAGCATACTCTAGTTTTCATATGCAAAAGGCCCTGAAGTTCCACAATTCCCTTGTTAATAATACCTCAAATATTTTCCTTTCTTTTATTTTACTTAGTAAACTATGCAAAAGGCCCTGAAGTTCCACAATTCCCTTGTTAATAATACCTCAAATATTTTCCTTTCTTTTATTTTACTTAGTAACAACTAACAAATACATACCCATAGGCTCGATAAAGCTGAAAATTTTGTTCATGATTTTAAGTGCAGCATGATACTGTTTCAGATGGTAAAGGAGAACAGCTTGGTTGTAATATATGACACAATGTTCCACATCTTCTAGCGAATCCAGGTCTTCAATATTGATATGAGCCTAAAATTTAAAAGTGACATTTTTATATTTTCAAGAACTTAAATGAAGTAATCAATGTTTAACGTTGTGAACACTAAAACAAAAGCCAACTATATATCTGATAATGCAAAGTCTGGGTTGGAATTAACAATATAGTAATAAGGGCAGTTTACAACTCAAAGCAGACATGATGACAAGCTGTGACAGGCATATACAAAAGACACACACATACAACACTTCAGCTATCGGCCATGGCCTTCTCCAGAAAACAGAATGTTCATGACTGTAATAGGAAGTGCTGGATGGGTGGATTTGATAGGTCTTTCAGTGGTTCTTCCACAGTGATATGATCCTTGTGGCAGGGGGTTGGGTTTTAGGATGGCATAGGAATGGACTACGATGTTATGGAGGTTGGGAGGACGACATAACACCACTTTAGGAGGAGTGGAAAGGATATTGAGCAGAAGGACTCTCATTTCTGGTTCTGAAGATAGAAAATCAAAACCTTAGGGATATATATAATTAATCGTGATGAAATTTTTCCATACTGTGTAATTTAGTCCAACTTGTAAGGTAGAATACATTTTATGTCGGTTAATTATCTGAATATATTTTATTGCAAATTAAATATGGTTATCTAGGTTGGGTAAATATCCAGTAAAAAGCTATAAGTTTGAATTTGATATCTGGGCTCCCGGTGATGCACTGAAAGCAAAGCGAAAGAGCGAAAGGTGACGGGTTCGAACCTCGCTCGAAATATGGTTTTGCCACGATATGACAAGTGCCTGTAAAATTTCGGAAGCTATGTAGAAAAGCAGTTTAACTTTTTTTCTGTATTTGTACACGTTTGTTTTATATAACCAAACCGAACTTACTTTGTGGCCATACCTCGTATTACAATTGATTTCCAACATTTCTTTCGTGCTACAATTTATTGCACATTACATGCGTTTCCCAAATTTACGTATTACATTACTGTGCTTTTTTAATATTTCGTTCAAATGTTCAAATGTTTGTATAGCTTATGGGACTTAACTACAGGTCATCAGTCCCTAAAACTACAAACTACTTATGAACTAACTAATACTAAGGAGGGCACAAATATCCATGCCCGAGGGGATATTCGAACCCCCGATCGTAGTGGCCGTGCGCCTCAGCCCCCTCGGCCACCGCGGCCGGCAATATTTCGTGTATTTAATTTTATTCTACTTATGTTGTGTATTACTTTCTATAAAATTCCGCGAAAAAAAGAAGTGTATCCATTCTTTTGTTTGTATTTTGTAAAAATTTGCATTTTATTTCCGATTTTGATGAAATTTTACACACTTGGGCATTAAAGCAAGATCATAATCAATGTATACATGTAATTCCTTACGTTTCGTGGCGGAGGATAATTTACTTGCAGAATTGACACCAATCAATAGTTTTTTCGCATCTTGCACACTTTACCTTCAAAACAAGAGTAAGACCACTGTGTACGTAATATAAAGTACGGTACATGGCGAAGGGTATCTTATAACAAAAAACGACACCGTTTCACCAATCACAATAGAATTTGTCACATATGTGTAATTTTTTATCGACATAGGAGTAAATGGACTGAAAGAGGGTGAGGAGGAGACGGACAGAGAGGATGCGAACGCGGGCCGAGAGAGGGGGGGAAGAGATTCGTTGAGAAAGGGGAGAGGAGGAGACTGAGAGGAAGAGGGTAGAGGAAATGATGGGCAGGTGATAGGAGCAGGTGGACAGAGAGTGGGTAGTGCAAGGTGAAAAGACAGGGGGGGGGGGAAGATGGACCAATGGAGCCAGGGATGTACAGAGTGGAGGCGGGAGTAGACAGAAGTGGAGAAGGATATGGAAAATGAGATGGGACAAATGAGTAGATGGACTGATAAAATCTGAAATGGATAGAAAGAAGAACAAGAGATGGGGAGAGAGGGGAGGAGGGGATGTGTCCAGTGAGGGGGAGGAGGAATTGAAGAGAGAGAGGAGATGGGCAGAGAGAGAGAGAGAGAGAGAGAGAGATAGAGAGAGAGGGGGGGGGGGGGGAAGGGAGATGGAATGACACAAGATTGCAATAAAAAATAGCCGGGCAACGCCGGGTACTAAGGCTAGCATATATAATCCCGTGTCACGATGCTTGTCCGCAATGAACCCCGAAACTGCTCAACTGATCTAAATGAAATTTTGCACAGTATGTGCGATATGTGGTATATATATTTGTATTAGTTTGGAGGACTGTTCCATGCTTTTTCATATATTCATGAGAGTTCTTGGTCAACTGGAGTTAAAGAGTATTATTGAACCCTAATATAGACTTAGAGAGGTACTCTGTACTTCATGTGAGGCCAATAAACGCATTTCTTTCAGGAGCTACCTTACTTAACACGAAAGTAATCATATGCCCTTATTTCCAGCTTCTTCACATTAAAGATGAGGGGGAAAATCGGAAGTGGTATTTCCCACGAATTTTCCCTGTGTAAATAAGACAGTAAGTTGATAACGCAACGTGTTGATGTACATGTGCTTTGCTGTTACTTGAACATAACAGGATGTTGAATTTTCATCTTGAGTTAATATTTTCAACTTTGGACAGTATGTGTTAAAATTAACTTTCAATTGACCACTGACCACTGACCACTGAAAGAGAGCTGCGGGTTAAGTGAAGTTACCGACTAGCATAATCCTACACATCTGTACTGTGAAAGGGCGTGGTCACATTTCACAGCGGCTTTTCGGAACAGGTGTTCTCATCTATTAATCCTGTAGCGTTGCTGTCTGACGGAGTCATCATCGTAATTAAGCTGAAAGAAACGCTCGTTTCGAAGATTACAACTACGATAGTGTCCACTATATGAAGATAAACCGCAGTCATTGTACCGACAAAGAACTGTATTTTGTCGGCTGCTCTTTCCACTATGGCAGCATTGGCTTCATACTTCCATAGCACCGAGAACTTCCATGTAACGAGATGTGTTCGTTCTTACAACTGTTCCCGTGTCTAGAATTTTTAATAATGAAAGAGGAAAATATCCATAGCTATGTTGGTCTTAAATACCACTATCCCACTAACAATGTCTCAGTAGGACACCTTTAAGGATTTTCCGTTCCCAACTCTTTTGTAAATATCGCCACGCGGAATGGCTCCGTGGTCTAAGGCTTCTTTCTACAGATTGCGCGATCGCTCTCCGTAGGTCTACTCTTTCCGCCAGAATGTTCCTCTAGTAATCGACAATATCTTTTCGTCTCCGGCGTACGTAGATTCACCCACAGAGACGACACAGATCCCGGCTATGTTAAATTATGAGAGAACTGCAACTAACTGGAATATGACTCAGCCTCAATGCTTTGATGTAGAGCCTGTGAATGGAAGCTTAGCATTGCAAAGAGAGAATTCACTAAACTAAATAAGTACATGATTATTTTCGTCATACCTTCGACAAGAAAACAATATAAGATATTAATGCACTACAAAACCTGTAGGCATCGTAAAGTGCCAAAATTTCAAACCAGTTATGTAACACATTTAACAGTGGAAAACTGGGTACACACGACAGACCCGAGAAAATTTCATACATTGGATACTCATTACTATGAGAGATTCACTTTTACATTTATCAATTACTGTAGTTCAGATACTATTTAGCAATCGGAATTACGGCAAAAGTGTTGTTTTCATTTTGATCTTCAGGCCAAAGGTTCATCTGATGCACCTTACCACCGTAACTAATACCACGCTAGTTCTTCAGCTCTGCAACTAACATCCATTTGAATCAGCTTACCATAAAGAATTCTAGATTTCCTAATGTAATTAACCCCTCTCTCCCCGACTCAAGCCCATACCATACATGGTTGTAAATAAGCTAAATACCTTCAAAGTCGGTTTCCTAAAACACAATTTTCATATCAGACTGTTATACAATTCTCTAAACTAACGTACACCAAGGAGAACACAAACACATCCATGCCCGAGGGTGGACTCGAAGGTCCGGCGGTAACGGGTACCCAGTTCGTAGAATGACGCCTTAGACCACGCGGCCATTCCACGAGGTCATTAGTCATGATACAACTATTCCGCAGTCAGGTCCAATTATAAGTTACCTAAATTTTACAATAATATTTAGCAAGACAGATTGTCGTCTCTCCTCCAAGAGTTCTTTCTTTCAAAACGCATCGCCATAATACCCATGTGATGATCGTATCTTCCGTATGAAACATAGCAGCACACTTCAAATTGCTTTTTAGTCTTATTTTAATCAAATCTGATAGGAATCCCAGAAAATCAAATAGTGCTCAATGAAACATGGCACAGGTGTTATTGACGCGATCACCTATGCAGAAGACCTATACTGTCGTAATACCATCGTGATCAAGTGAAGTCTACCACTCACCATCGACACTATCCCTCTTACCTTTGCAAAGTTACGCTCCGCTAGTTTAGATTAGATCAGATTAGATTAATACTTGTTCCATAGATCATAATTACCACATTTCGCAATGATGTGGAACGTCAGATTAGTAAAAGGTGTCTATACTTGACATTCAATATGTTAAGGATTTCTTTGATATTACATTTTTAGCGAAATAACCAAGTTTTATCTAAAAATTCATCTAATGTGTAGAAGGAGTTTCCATCCAGAACTTATTTTAATTTATTTTTAAATACTAGTTGCTATCTGTTAGATTTTTGAGGCTACTTGGTACGTGACCAAAGACTTTTGTGGCAGCATAATTCGCCCCTTTCTGTGCCAAAGTTAGATTTAACCTTGAATAGTGAAGATCACCCTTTCTTCTAGTGTTCCAGCTACGCACGATGCTATTACTTTTGAATTGGGTCGGACTGTTAATCAGAAATTTCATAAGTGAACACATAAGTTCTGAAGCTCCTGTGAAGTTCCCTAGGTCTTTAAATCAGTATCTGCAAGATGATCATTTGCGGGCTCCATCAATTATTCAGATGACACGCTTTTATGCAGTAAATACTTTCTTACTCAATGTTGAATTGTCCCAGAATATGATCCCATACGTAAGCAGAGCATGAAAATGAGCACAGTAAGCTAATTTACTGAGATGTATATCATTAAAATTTGTGATGACCCTCATCGGATAAGTAGCTGCACTCAAGCGTTTTAGCAGATCTTCAATGTGTTTCTTCTATTTCAATCCCTCATCGATGCAAACACTTAAAATTTTTGAATATACTACCCTAACTGCAGGTTTCTGTTGAAATTCTAAATTTATTAATGGTGTTATTCCGTTTACTGTATGAAACTGTATATACTGGGATTTATCAAAGTTTAGTGAGAGTCCATTTGTAGAGAACCACATTTCTGAAAGACATCATTTATAATTTCATCAGTTAATTCCTGTTTCTCGGTCGTCATATCTATACTTGTATCGTCAGTAAAAAGAACTAGCTTAGCATCTTCGTCAATATAGAATGGCATGTCATTAATCTTATATAAGGTGAATCTAAATTCGCGCACTCGGGCTTTGCAGCGCGATTTCTCACATGCTAGGAATAAAGAAATGTCTGTCACAAAATATCGTCCTGCGCATATTTTCGGCAGTAAATGGACGTCGAAGATTGAGATGGGTGTGTGTCCCATACGTCAGTGCGTTTCAGAATTACACTACTACACCAACAAACTTCTAGGGGGTGTGAGAGGTGTCTTGAGGAACAAAATGAGCATGGAAACTCATGCCCTGAAACGCCATTCAACGACGATTCGGAGAGTGAGTCCAAGTTATAGGCACCAGCTCCTGCCGCTAGACATCCCCTCCAGCAACCTCGACGCTCTGTAGCGTCATTAGATGACGTTTTCGGGCATTGGTTTCTATGCTCACTTTGTTCCTCAAGACACCTCACACATCCCCTAGAAGTTTGTTGGTGTAGTAGTGTATTTCGGAAACGCACTGACGTAGGGGACACACACCCATCTCAATCTTTTACGACCATTTACTGTCGGAAATATGCGCAGGACGAAATTTTGTGATAGACATTTTTTATTGCTAGAATGTGAGGAATCGTGCTGCGAAGCCGGAGTGCGCGACTTTAGATTCACCCTGTATATTAAAAGAATCTACTAAAACTAAAGCCAGTCAGCCAGACCAAGCTAGCCGGCCGATTTCCTTCATTTTAGTTTTAAACGAAAGGTATTCATCCACAGATTTGTCATCAAGTTTCACAATTTACGTAACTCTCGCCTTTCGTTTTCTATACTCAAACGCAATTTCCTTCTGCATATCTTTTATGGGGATGTCCTTACTGTAAACTAAAGTTAGTCGTTCAGGCCGTTCTATACGACCGATTTCCTTCATGTTTACTTTAAACGAAAGGTATTCATTCGCAGATGTGTCATCTCCATCCTTAATTTTTAGTCAAACGGCTTATCCTTCTGTCCTTGCACAGAATATTTTAATTGGTTTGTTTTACGATATCTTCAGTTCTAATTAAGGGACGCAGTTCTTTTTGACCAAATAACACTTAGCGGATCAAGCCCTTTCATTTGCGGTTTTAAATACTTGCATTGATTGATTCTGAAGAAAGCTAAGCGTGAACATTCAACTTTGCTTCCGTTTTCCCAACTTTTTGTCATTCCACTATCGGTGCGAAGTATTTGCACGGATCCTCTAGTATTTAATGAACGTTGCTTCGTGAAGGAGAATACTACTAAAATTCTACACGGCTGGTCATCCAAATTGAAACACCAGGAAGAACCAGAGATATCACATCAAATTTTACTTCAAAGATCATAGGTTATACAAACATTACATGATGGAAAATACAGTGCCATATGAAATAAGGAAGATGATAGAAATAGTACCGGTGTTAGATTTACCGCTGGCTGTAACATCGAGGCTCTGTATGAGGTTCTTGGGATATAGAAGTCTACGCTGCTTCCACACAGTTCCATAGTTGGTCTGGTGGAGTAGCGTCTGCCAGTTGTTAGGTAATCATCGACCAAATATTTTCGATAGGCGACAGATGTGGAGAACTTGCAGCCCAAGGCAGCAATGCAGTCAGTTAGGTGACGAAGCAGTCTTCAAATTTCCGTGCCACATGCTGTAGCGCATTAATCTATTGCAACGTGGCAGTCAGCAAATTTCCTGTCATTTAGAGGAGAACAGGCTCCAACGCTACAGAGAATTAACACTGGCAGGTTTGTGTACTGGCAGTTTGTACTATAGGTCTGTAGGAGTGGCATTCAATACCACCCCCAGCCATAGTACGAGGTGCATGGCAACTCTGCATGCAGTCTCCAGACCCTGATCCGACTGTTGTGGTGGAGCATATACATTTTAAACTGGGACGACACTAAAGGACCCAACAGTATAAAAGGAAGAAGAGGTAGCGAAGTTCTAAAGACAGGATTGTTGGTTCAGGAGTTTGCTCAGTGACGTCACTATTATGTAAAGCATGGAAGAGTATGAAGAGTGACACCACTGTACAGTTGTTTACTGGAAACGACTAAATTCGAGTCGTGCATAACGTTATACCCCGTGGAAATTCGATGGGCATCTTCGTCGAGATGGAAATCCCAATTCAGCCTGCAGAAACACGATTATCGTCTGGGAGTGTAGAAACCATGGAGGGAGGAAGTGTTGAACTGTTGTTTTATGCATCGTAATACGATGGTGCTGGATTTGTTTGTGCTGGATTTCACTCCTGTAACAATCCCTGCCCCAAGTTCGCATTAGTTTAACACTTCTTTCTCTCCGGTATCGTTGGCCTCCATATTCTCTGTCTTTCGCCTGTCCAAACCGCCTGGTCGAAGACCGCGGACCGATCGGCAGGGATACACTACCCGGTTTTACACCACTTCGGCAATATTCGGAAGCAGCATGGACTTCTAAACCCAGACAACATATCATGAACCTCTTTGATTCAATGCTGGGATACGAAGCAGGGCCTATAGCCGGGAATGGTGGCAACACCTGATACTAATTTCATCATCGTCCTCACTTCAGATAGAACCCTTGTTTTTCAATGTAGTTTTTTCAGCTTGTTACGTTCCAATCAAATGTTGCAGTGATATATTTTGTCCTCCGTGGTGTATTTCACCACTGCAGTATCGTTTCTTCTACTCGTTTCGATTGACTTAAATTTAAGAATTGCGGTGTCTGTTCTTTCAAACATGTCTGAGTTAATATGGGAACTCAGTCCTGTAAGCCGTACGCCCAGGGATCAGGCTGAGGACTCAACAGCAATGAAGGCGTAAATGAAAATGGATAAGACGGAGGATCTGGTGGAGAAGGCATCAGCAGACACCCGTGAAATGCCTCCGGACCTGCTCCCTTGCAGGTTGTTACGTGACTATTTACCTAGTGGAGAGCAACCCCAACAGAAAAATCTCGTGGAGTGATAAGCCCAGCAATTCAGCTTCTGAATAAAGTTAAATGTACTTGAAAACTAAACGTCACTGTAATCTGTTATATAATAATGACTTTTTTTCTCTCTTCTAACAGTTTTACTGATGGTCCAACACCTCAAGCGTCATAGCATCAACCAAGGAGAGTACATAAAGCGCGATATATGACCTGTGTCAAAATTACTACACTTACTAACCTCACACTAACTTTCAAAGTCGTCGAATGTGTGGACAGAGAAAAATTATTATAACATACTTGGACTCAGAAAAACGGGAAGCAAAGGTAAAGGTTTAAAAGAAATTAAGGAAGCCTGTCATCTGTTCTGGTCAGGAAGAGTCCGAATAACATCGCAGTTCGTGTCGTCATGGACCATAAAATGAAATAGTGTATGGGAGGAGTAAAATGTGTTGCAGATAGGATTCTTCGTATCGAATTACATTTAGATTATTCGTAGAACATAATTAACATGAAGAAGTAAGATGAACTTTGAAGAAGACAATAAGGAATGAATAAAAGAGAGCCGCAGCGGGGTGGCCGAGCGCATTGAGGCGCTATGCTACGATACGCGAGGCCGCTCCTCGTCGGGGATTCGAATCTTCCCTCGGGCATGGATGTTTGTGCTGTCTTTAGTATAAAGCAGTTCATAATTAGTTTGTAAGTTTAGGGACTGATGACCACGCAGTTAAGTCCCATAAGCTTAACAAAGATTTGATTTGAATAAAAGAGGAAACCACTATCGTGACCACAGGAAACAGAAAAATGTTTTTACGATTCCAGTCGGAAGGAAAAAAGTTTATTTAAGGCGTGTGAGCGTTAGGTATGAAGGTTATATAAGAATTAGAAGAGCAGCCAGGGTATTCCGAAAAGGTAAAGCAGACTCTCATACAGGATCGCTCTACTAAAAGGCAACGAGCCAGCGCTTCTGAAGTTCCCAACTCTGAAATGCTAAGAGCAATAGTAAATATTTCACTGCACTGACGTGCGCACAGGAAGAAGACACTGTTAATCCAACAGGAAAGCAGCCACGGTGCAGATGGCATATTCAGGGCAATAGTTCAAGTGGGGGAAACCCGACCGCAAGGCGGTCACCAGGGGAGGTTCCGTAGAGAACGTGTGTAACTAGGTCAATTAATACGGGTATAAAGGGGCGGTCGCTTATCATACATTATCTAGTAGCGAGCATCCAGTATCGAGCACTCAGTGGCAGGAGAGGCGCCTCCACAGCAAACAGATAATGACGACATGGATTATTCTATAATAAAAAGACTGTTAACAGACTATGAGGACACACAGAAAGGGTAAGCGAAGTAGCTATTTCACCTTCGATGGAACAGTATTGAACATAAACTATCTGTGAGTGATACTTCAGAATATTTTTAAATTGTGGGACTAGATCATGATTTACGACATGCCTCCTGTAATGTAACCCAAGTGAGCATTACGTAAGACTGAACGCGACCTATAGGACAATAGTAAGTAGAACGTGTGTTATTACGAGCATTCGTCTCTGACTTGCATAGATCCACAGTACTCTGGCACTCTGATGAGGGTAGTTCCTCCCAGAACTATTCTCACCTAATCAATACCTTTTTAATAGCAATAAGTGTTGTATCTCATAGCTCAACAATCGTGGTAAAGAGCAACGTAATAACTTAAAATTTCGGTCGAACCGTAGAGCCCAATAGATCCTACAAAAATCCAAAGGAACTTATCTCCGCTATAAAAGTTGTGAAGGGTAAGTCAATATAGAGAAAGCAGTACGCTTTCGTTAACATCTTGATTGCACCACACAAGTAACACCAAGTCAGTATCGGTGCAAGATACCATCAGTGACACAACTCGACAGCACTGTTACAATTCGTGATATACACTGGTCAAAGTATAAAAGGATCAGTTGCGATATCTAGTTTCTGATGTATTGTCATCGGCATAACAAACTAAAATTCTTCGACATCTATCTGTCGGTTCTACGGAATGGCGACAATGACGTAATGGCAACGGAGATAGTGGTAATAAGATAAATTTGCTGCAGAGGAGTTTGTTGTTGATTCGTGGTTACTCTAGCAAACGAATTACACAATCAATTGGTTCCGGATAGTATAGTCAGTCTTGGTGGCCGGAGGTGGATTTGAACCACCGTCCTTCCGAATGCGAGTCCAATGTCATGCCACTGCGCCACCTCCCTCGGTGGCAATTGTGGGTGGAAGGTGCTGTATTCTGCTGGAGTAAACGAAAATAAAGTTCTTCTGACTTTGACAGATACCGCTTGTCAATTGGTTACAGCGTTTCATTTGCTCCAAGTGTTCTAGACTTTGATGCTGTGTGTAACTTGTGTAGCACATGGTATCAACCGTGCAGCACTGCAAGTAAGGTTAGAGTACTCTATTTACTCCAAGGAAAAGAAAAGTTTTTGGTAGAGCACTGTTAAGGGTGCGGGCATTCTAAGAACAGTTTCCAGATGTTCCCTTGCTACCTGAATCTATTGTTGCCTTCGGGACCGCGTGGTTAGCACAGCAGAATACTACAGTAAGTACCTTCCAGCAGTCCAGAAGGTAACTCCAAATATACAGGAGGTTGCCGCTTCTGTAACTTACACAACACAATTATTGAAAGATCCACCTGTTCCACGGTGCTTAACTTATATTAGAGCGAACACCATATTTATGACGAGTGTTCTTTCCGAATTAGAAGGCTCCGGTAAACATATCTATTAGAACACTGCTTTGCTGGTGGAAGTAAAAATGATAATTAATGAAGTGCCGGGTCAATTGGTAGAAAAAGTACGGAAAAATGTAGCAGTATTCCTGAACAACTCTGGTTGAAATGACCTTAACAATCAACATCCATACTTCAGCGCGAAAATACAGTTCCAGTGAATGCAGCATTCCTGCCTATCTTGTCCGGAAAGTGAATTACACCCCAGTCACATCCACTGATGTCGGAAATTTCATTTTCGGCGTGCGAATTACCACTAACAGACGAGCGTATTGCCTTTTCTCTGGAAAAACATACAAAAGATTTCACTCATTTCCTGTACAGGCGACCATGGTCTGATTGTCTGAAATCACGTACTTATTCAGCGTTTATTAAATTATACACTCCTGGAAAATGAAAAAAGACAACCATGAATTCGTCGACGCAGCAGAGGAAATTTTATTGACACGTTCTTGAGGATGTATACAACACACGATCACACAGGAAGAGCCATCCGCACGTGATACAGTCACCAGAGCGTGCGCACTGTCCGCGTTAGTACTGTGTATACCCTCCTTTTGCAATAATGCAAGTTGTAATTTGGCCCACTTAAGGTTACGGTAGTAACACTAAAAGTGGGCCTTTGCGATTATCTTTTGACAGCTCGAAATTTAAATGAAAATAACGGCCTAACCATTCATATGACACGAAAATTGAATAACCTAATTTGTAGCGGAGAACATTCTCTACAACGTTGCTCTCTTATGTTTTTTTTTTTTTTTTTTTTTTTTTTTTTTTTTTTTTTTTTTTATATATATATCTCGTATCGTTTCAGAGATATTTGCAAAAATAACGGCGATTTTGGGATGTCTTTCTGTCCGTAATGTGTTCCCACTTTTTAAGTCGAACTGTTCAACCGGTCAGCACAAAATTTTACAGACATTATTGTAGGCCGCCAGACACCAGAACCTCCTTTTTTCAAATTTTTTGGACAAAAGTACGTCAGTAACACCAGAAAAAGCCGTTTGTAATGTAATTGAAAACAAACCGTTCAACTGACACGAATATTGAATAACCTATCTTATAGAGGGAATCATTCTCTACAACTTCGCTCTCTTATGCATTTTTCATATCTTGCAACGTTGCAGAGATATTAGCAAAAATAACGGAGATTTGACACCATCCACTGAATTAACAAAAACCATCCGGTCGGAGATTCACATGACATCCTCGCCCAGAACTCTTTCTTGGAATACGCGATCTTGCGTTGCGTATTAGATGATTTTCTTATTGTAACTTAAATGTTGTCATTTCAAAGCAATGGCGCACTGAAGAATTAACAAAAACACGTAGTTCTTCGTACGATAAATGATAATCTAGTGTCTAAAAATGCCATATTAGCATCAATTAATAACTGCCATCAATAGGTCGCATGTTCTAATAGGTAGGCGTAGTGTAGTGGCCAGCGCGTTGAACTGTAATGCTAGTGGTCAGAGGTCCTGAACCCGCCACTAACCAAAAAGTTTCTATCTCCTTTTTTCGTAAAAGGGTTTCGGGCACTCTTATTAATTAAAGAGAGCTATGTTCTTCAATTTTTAGAGTTGTGCACATGTAAGAACGCTCCCTCTAAAATGCGTGTTTATTCTATTTCCTGAACATGCCGTGAAATACGTAACAAGGAAATGAACAATGGTCTTCTGAAGCATATGCACGTAAACTGGGAGGATACTGTAATGATGAACATTCTGAACAACTTGCTGATGCAGGTAGTTTCGTATATAAAGGAAGTCGTAGATTTCTGTGACAAGTGTATTTCCTTAATGAAACGGAAGTGTATACATTGCAACAAATTACGCTGTTCATTTCTTTTTCCGCCGCGGTGGAGTAGCCGAGCGGTCTAAAGCGTCTCGCTGCGGAGCGCGCGGTTGCTCGCCGTGGAGGTTCGAGTCCTCCCTGGGGCATGGGTGAGTGTGTTTGTCCTTAGATTAGTTTACCTTGGTTTAAGTAATTTGTAGGCTACGGACTGATGACCACGCAGTTTGGTCCGATAGATTTACAAACATTTGAACATTTCTTTTTCCAAGCGTTTATTCATTATTTATGGATTATATTGAAAGTCATTAATTAGAATCGATGCATCTAATAAAATGTTTGCCCTTGACATGGTTGCAATGGATTGTTTTAACGTAGTTCAGATATGAATTCGTTCATGTAACTCTGTAAAATAAAGAGTAACTATTCTATTTCAAACCGTGATTATGTTTTATTTTTCAGCTAAAATCACAAACGGAATAAGTGTGACAATACTAAATTCCACATAACTCTAGTACTTAATATATATACAAAGTTAGTACTATCAATACGTCATTTACAACAGTCATTGTAACAGTATATGCCCATTTTATGTATATGTGATAAAGAAGTCTATGTTTACAATTCGTTGCTATGTATTTCATGGCATATTCTCGAAACAGAACAAATGCAGTTTTCACAGAAAGCGCTGTTACCTTTCTATAACTCGGAATCTTGCAGAACATAGTTGTGTTCAGTTTACAAGAGTGTGCGAAAACATTTTAGGAACCAAGAGGTAAAATAAAGTGGCCAAAAAAAATTGGCAGTGGCGGTTTTACATATATATATTTCTTCAGTGAGATAGGTGCTTTGCGGTCGTTTGTTCATATTCGTTCTCGGTTAGTCGTTGAGAATTTTACTGTTTTTATTACAGATGGCGTTGAACCACCACCGTCTGAAGAGAAGGCATGTGCGATGCCGTGCCATGTCACGTAACGCAGAGTAGGTCGCGATCGCGTAGCTCACTGGGAGACTGATGGGGCACAGCCCACCCCCTCACTGCGGCCATCCAGTGAGCTACGCAATCCCGACCTACTCTGCGTGACGTGGCACGGAAAGACGCAGTTGGATAGAATTCCGAACGTGGAAATCCGTGAACTGGTTAGAGATGTAAAACTAAAAATTAGAATAACTTCACAACAGCTGAAATAATATGGGCATACGTCGCGTTGACGATCACAGGTCAGCAATATAAAAGTACGATCTACAATTGAAAGACCAAGACTCAGGGACAAGTACGTGATCAAATCTGACATCATATAACGAAGGTACTCGTTATCATGCAAAGAAGAAGGAGAGTTTTCCATAACCGGGACTGCTGGAGAAGCCTCGATCGGGGATCCAACGAGCAAGCTGGAATGAGGTAGGATGCTATTACATAGTTTTTGTGATATACTGAAGATTCAAGTGTCAAATTCTTTGGAAGCAAATGTCGGCATCCATGAAATAGATCTGTTATTTATGACAGATGAATTCAGTCGTTTTATGTCAACAGGGTTAGGTAGAATTTACGTAAAAGGGATGTAGTAAAGATTGAATAACTACTTTAATCCGTGAAAAATTGGAAAATTGATTAAAAAATCGAATGTTTGTAACTCTATCGGAGCAAAGTATTATGGTTGTCGGTCCGTAAACTTACGAATTACTTACACATAATTCAACCTATCGTAGGAACAACACAAACACCCATTCCGGAGGGAGGACTTCAACTTCCGTCGATGTGGCCGCCCAGGCCCTGTCATGGCGCCTACAACAGCACGGCCATTTCCGCGCGCATGAGAAGTTGGTGTGATGCAACATATACATTGCACCTTTAATAGGAAGCTGATTGGACGACACATTTGGTCGCATATGCATCTCAACAATTGTATGGTTTCGAAAGAAAGTGGAGAAAAGTTCACTGTATCACGTTAACTGGCTCAATGGTCTTTTACACTGCATAGGCGTTTCACAACTCCATGATCATTTAAGACTTACACATTTCTGCCACATAATCTAAACAGTGTGCGAGATCTCCGAATTGTATCCGTCAATCTTGCAATTCACCTCACTGTCTTTCCTACGCAAGAGTGTTATTTTCATAGAAAAGGATGGTGTTCAAAATGTTCAAATGTTTGTCAAGCTTATGGGACTTAACTACGGGGTCATCAGTCCCTAAACTTACAAACTACTTATGAACTACTTACGAACTAGGACGGCACAAATATCCATGCCCGAGGGGGGATTCGAACCCCCGACCGTAGCGGCCGTGCTGACCGTGACTGAAGCGCCTCAGTCACCTCGGCCACCGCGGCCGGCAAGGATGGTGTTCCATAGTGACATTCCATGTGGCATTAATGGGCGTTAGACCCCAACTGGGAGGGGGGGGGGGATGTTCAGACTGCCTGGTGCACGTCTTTGGAGCTGACTCCATTTTGTCGACTAGCGTGTCATTGGTGATGAGGACGACACAACGCCCAGTCCCCGAGCAGAAAATCCTCCGACCGGACCGTGAATCGAACCCGTGCCCCTGCGTGGCAATCCACCACGCTGTCCACTAGACTATGAAGGCGGACGGTAAATTGTTACCTATGCTTTCATATAGTAGTTTTCTCATAGCTTCTGGTACATTACAATTGTGAGTAAGGCGGACAGCCGACTTCGGTTTATTGGGAGAATTTTGGGAAGATGTACCTCACCTGTAAAGGAGACCGCGTATAAAACGCTTGTACGACCACGTCTTGAGTATTGCTCAAGTGTTTGGGACCCGCAGCAGATCAGTTTAAAGGAAGACATAGAGGCGGTTCAGAGGCGAGCAGCTAGATTTGTTACCGGTAGGTTCGACCAATGCGCGAGTGTCACGGAAATGCTCCGGCAACGCAATTGGGGATCGCTGGAAGAAAGACGACGTTCTTTTTGTGAATTTCTGTTAAGTAAATTTACAGGGCCGGAATTTGAAGCTGAGTGTAGTACGATCTTCCTGCCGCCTACTTCCATTTCGCGTAAAGATCACAAAGACAAGATAAGAGAAACTAGGACTGGTACGGAGGCATATAGGCATTCTTTTCTTCCTCGTTCCATTTGGGAGTGTAATAGGAAAGGAAATGCCTAGTAGTGGTACAGTGTACCCTCCGCCACGCACCTTATGATGAATTGCGGAGTATGTATGTAGATGTAGATTATTGTGGAAATTGATTCTCCGCGGCATTCGGTAAATCCTTGGAGGTTTTCCGGTTATATTTGATAACAGATGCTTAGCCACAGATTAATTGGCAGTCCTTTTAATTGACCAGCCGCAAGTATACGCTCTGCAGACCAGAATATTTCACTCCTTTGTTAAATAGTTTAATGACCTTCTTTCTACTTACGCAAATATAGTGACATATTTCTCGTAGACACATCCAAGAAAGATTGTAAAGCTTTTTCTAAACATAGCGGCAAATCAAGTTTATACTGCTTTCTTTATCTCACGTTACGTCTAGACATGCACTCCACGTTAGAACTTTTACGGTAATCGGTGAAATGCTGCAAATAATGAGTGCAATGAGCGTCAGTAATGTGTGGAGAAGATTAAAATTTGCATCTGACTGGTAAACTTAAAAAAAAAAAAAAAAAAAAAAAAAAAAAAAAAAAAAAAAAAAACCAACTGGTACGGTAGTCCGTGAAGTAAGAGACCAATGGGTGGCACAAATTTTCGGATTAAATTATATCCCCACAGGCGCCATAGTCGTAAAATCCATTGTGTTGTAACCCTAAATACTGTACTTCTTCCAGTTTGTTGAGATACTTAGCTGAACTGTTTACTTTGTGATCAACGTTCCGACACTTAAACATTCCCTTTAGATGTATACTGAGTTCGTCAATGTTCTTCACTAAACCGCACTATTCAGTGTGGTAAATTTACATAACGTAAGTTAACAGGTGAAGAGTCGAGTGTCAGTGTCCGGTGCTAATTGGAACCCTTCTGTCATAAAATACGTCATGAGAAATAAAAGAATCACAACTCTTTATAAGGCCGACGCATTACTTAGCATTAACTGCGGATATCTGTAACTAAGAAGAATCTCCTTTAGCGCTGAATCTCACTAAGTCCACGCGCCCAGGCATTATTATAGTTGGATTGCTGTTCCCACATTAGAACGACAAGTAATTATGTCCACCGATATCATGTGAGTGTCTAAAACCAACATTAGCAATACACAATAATCAGTGGATGACAGTATATAACGTATACCTCTTCTCCATATACCACTTGAAAATCAAATCATCAACAGTCTCCCACTTGTTCAAAGGTTTGGTATGATCGAGAAATTAACAATAGTTAGATTTATCACGTCGAATAAGTTTACCGAAAATTATAATTTTCTGGAGTACTAAGTGCATACCACTCATATCAAAATTGTGCATCAAGAGAATAAACACTTGTTAGAAAGGCTTGTCTTGAAGAAAATTAAACACACGTTTTTCGCTATATATCAACTGCTGTAAAATTAATGTAGCTACCGAAAGTTATCAGTTTCATTTTGCTGATATTTGTGGGTGACCATTGTCCATATTAAGCTGTCTCATTAAATGCAGTCGTAAAACCGATGAATCGAAATAAAATGGAAACCTGCGACCGCAGACCTATGTTCACCTGTCAACATCGTTCACGTATTCACAAAAAATACCACATTACAGGTTATTAAACCGATAGAAGCGTATTTAATCAACGGATATCACTGTCCGATGATTTTATAAGAAATGATTTTGACTGGTGTAACACATTTTCACGATCGGCACAGGGAGTTCGCAATCCGAAATCTTATAAAGAATTATAATTAATCGCTAAGATGCTGTTACTAACTAAATGCAAACACTACCGACTACACACTCTACTGTGTGCTGTTTTATAATTAACTAAAGGTAATTTTGCAATAAGGAAGGCAGTTACTAGATATTCTATTTGAATAAAATTTCATTATCCACTGAGCTTAAGTGAGTTATTCCAATCCATATTTTTCGAGCAAGTATGAATCCTGCAATGTATACAGATGGATGTAACTTTCATCGTATTATATTTACATGTAATTGACACTAATGTATCTCAAAATTCACACCAAGATATATTAAACTGCAACTCGAAATGCGTAGAGCAATTTATTACGAATACACGATTAATTATACAAACTGTTGGCTCCAAATCACGTGTTCAAATGTTCAAATGTTTGTAAATCTATCGGACAAAACTGCGTGGTCATCAGTCCGTAGCTTACAAACTACTTAAACCTAGGTAAACTATCCTAAGGACAACACACACTCCCATGCCCCAGGGAGGTTTCGAACCTCCACGGCGAGCAACCGCGCGCTCCGCAGCGAGACGCTTTAGACCGCTCGGCTACTCCACCGCGGCAATCACGTGTTACATTGTTCGCTTTTGTACTCCTAAAATCTACAGAGTTACAACGACGTATGTATGTAGTGCATTGATAACATGTTTCAGTGAAACGTAAAGACCTCAAAGGCAGCAGTAAGCAAAGTCATACTGGGTACAATGAGTGATAGCCGAAAGCCTGTTACGTCTTTCGGTGGCACAATCTTTTGCGTAAATAAAGAGATGTAGCAAGGTGTTGCGTGATTTTAAGATTTCCGCATGGAATGACGGCGTGGTCCAAGGCGTCATGCTACGGGCTGGGTCGCTATTCTTGCCGGAGGTTCGAGTGCTCCTCGGGCATGTGTGGGGTTTTTGTCTTTATTGTAAGTTAGTTTAAGTTGTTTGTAAGTCTAGGTACTGATGACCATAGTAGTTTGATCCAATACGTTTACAAATATTTCAAATGTTCAAATGTTTGTATAGCTTATGGGATTCGACTACGGGGCCATCAGTCCCTAAACTTACAAACTACTTAATACTAAGGACGTCACAAATATCCATGCCCGAGGGGGGGATTCGAACCCCCGACCGTAGTGGCCGCGCAGACCGTGACTGGAGCGCCTCAGTCCCCTCGGCCACCGCGGCCGGCTACAAATATTTAAGATTTAGGTAGGTTCTCATATTACAAAATGTATCTTTCCATTTCCTGTTGAGCTACAATTAATCTTTGTTTGAAGGGAACAATCTAGTTTTCAAACTGAGATACGGCATAGCGGCAAAGCGTGCTAAGGGCGCACTATCCGCCACGCTGCGCCATAGGACTGCTCCTGATGGCCAGGCGTGAGAAACATTAGATTCGCAAGAATGTTAGTGGATGTAAGCAGCTGTTACGTTTGCAGCTAAAAATATCTACGTCTTAACAGCGGAATTTAGGGCACTACGTTATGATACGCGAGTAGGAATTTTAACTCCGGGAAAATGGATATACATACTTCTGCGTTGTTTAAGCGATTTTGGATTCCAGGTTGGTATGGCCAAGGATTTTTAGGTTTATGGGTCAACGGTATGTAAAACAGTGAAATGTTTTATGGATTAGATGAGTTTAAAAGCTAGATTAGATACCGGCCTGAAATGCAGGACCATAATACGGCAAAAAGGAAGAAGGAATACTGGAGTTTAATGTCTATTCGTAATACGGCTAAACCAGAATGTCTAAATTTATTTCTTTTGCATTTGTTATATGGGCTTCGGTTGCTCTCATGATGAAATATAAAATAGTATCATATACGTACCTTTTACTTCTCATGTAACCTCACGTGGTCACTACCTTTTTTTCCTATTCCAGTCAGGTGGCGTTCATTTGCAAACGACTGTCGCTATAAGCAACCTCATCTGGTTACGAACCCACAAGGGCGAGCGGTAATTAAGTACTGGCCGAATGGATATTATGCAAGCTACTTCATTTGTTGATGGACTAAACATCATAAGTATCTCTTAAACTGATATCGTAGATGCTGGTATCAGATTTATGTGTAGCTACTGGCTTGGACTCCAAAGCAAGTGATACATCTGCAAAATTCACTCCTGATACAATTTTCTTGTTGTTTCTTTTCTCAGTTATTAACGGTTCGTCCGGTCACTCAAATGGCTGTTCTCTTTGTTTAGTCTGAGCAATTACCATACTACACAAGGTTAAATAGTACCATACGATGTGTTAAAAATATATTACCGCTGGAAAGACAAAAGTTGCGGCTCGATATCACAGTGGTAGAGTGCCAGAGTGCCAGACTACAAATCCGAAGGTCACGGGTTCGATCCACACTACGTTCTAAGATTTTTATCTGTCACTTTCCACTTCTTTCACCTCTAGCAGTGTTGCTGATGTGAAAAATATCGAGTACCACCATGGTTCGGGACCCACGTCAAACTGTAGGTCCCCCTATAACTGGCTGGGTAAGTCAGTTCGAAAGTCGGAGGAAGGCAACGGCGTACCACCTCCAAACAGGACCATTGTTGTGTTCAAACCAATCTTCGGATTGTTGACTGGTTTATCTTACCTTTGGAAGTTAAAGTAATAAGTAGTGAGATATTGGGTAGACCTCATGTAGAAATGAAAAAAAAGACATTTAAACGATTTGCGAAATGTGTTACAATAACATAAATGAAGAGTGAAATGCTGAAAACCGGAACACAAGGGTTTTAACATGAAGAATACCAGTAAAAAAATAATACAACAGAAAAGACATCGGCGAGTTTGTTCCTGTGACGGTCACCTGGTGGATGGTAGATATACCGATAACAGTTTCAATAATGTCCACCAACAGTAAACGCAGTCACATAATTGGCAGTGTGCCATCTGTGTGTACCATATAATAGGGAGTGTTTGCAGCCGTCAGGTTCAGTGTGACAGAAACATGTTAAACAAATAACTGCCAATGTCACAGAGAGAAACTCTTGCTTCCTGCAGCCAACTGAGAGGGTTCTAAGGGGGTTAAATTGTGGCCTTCAAAGTGATGGGACTGTCCTTTCGAAGAATTTACAGACAAGTTGGACGTGCTGCGTCAGTTTTGCAACAGTGCTTGTTGTCATGGTCACGTGAAAATTCAAAAACTCTTTGATCAGGTTCTGGCCCTCCAATCAGCACAGACGCACGTACAGATCGTCGTATTGTAAAGGCAGCAAAGGCAGTTCCTACAGCTACCACAACACAGATGAGATGTTTTGTGAGCCAAGAAGCGTCAACACAAAATGTTGCCAACCGGTTACTAGCACACCCCTAGCTCTCCTTCCACTCACGCCACAGCATAGACATTGCCGTCAGATTATCATTTGCAAGATGGAATGTCGATCAGCGATGCTAGCAGATTCTGCCTGCATCAGAGTGATGGTAGTGTGCTCGTACGACGTAGACCTGGCGAGCGCTGTCTCGCAGAGTGCATGCGTCCCAGAAACGTTGTTCCTACCCCCTGCTTTATGGTCCGAGATGGTTTGAGCTCAATCTATTTTTCATCTTTGGTATCTGTGGAGGGAATGCAGAGCAGCGATCGGTGTGGTGAGTATGCTGTAATACCATTTCCTTTGCCTTTCTTGCAACAGGAGAGTGAGGCGTGATTCTAAAAGGATAATGCTCGCCCGAAGCAACTGGCTTGGCCTGCATGATCCGGACTTGTCTCCAACTGAGCTCGTATGAGTTTGGCAGGATGACAAATGACACGTGCGAATCGTTAACCCACAACTCTTTCAGGACTACGTGAACAGCTCGAGCAGGCGTGGAATAATGTATTCCAAGTCAGTATTTGCCAGCACTGCCTCTTGTAGAGCCTACACCACGTGCTGATGGTGTTCCAGCATGTATCGATGGATTATACCTCATTTCCGCTTCACATATTGCTCTGTAAAGGTAATCATTTCATGTACTCCTTTTGCAAAAAATGTAGAGTGAACTGGCAAAATCCCAATAAGATGTACAAATTTCTGTTTTCGGCAGTGTTGCATTTGTGTAGAACAAATTATAGGTCCCTTACTTACACCTCGCTTTTGCAAACGGACATTACACCACGACAGCCACAAAGTTGAATATAATGAAGAGATATGTGAATTTCAGACGGAAACTTCGCAACCTAGTGAAAAACTTGAATAGGGGGCAGATTTTAGGTCGGATATCCTGCGTGAGAAACTAACACCGTGACCACAGAACCACAACACTGACACTGTATCAGTCTCCTAGACATTGCACATCGTTAGAGAGCACCGTCCACTAATTACATTTGATTTCTTTTTTCACAGTTATGTCTAATTTCCAGCCTTTTTTTATTATTATTATTTTTTTTGCCTGACGTATGTTCAGTTTTTGAAGGGTTACATTTCCAACGCTCAGAGTTTCGTGCGGTACGGAGTTTCCCTTGGTAAACGGGCAAATTATTGATTAAGTAGGGACAGGACCGTGGGTTAGGATGGAGAGGATTTACGTTAGCTGCATTGAGACATTGAAATTATACAGTGGCGACAAGTGAAAATATTAGCCTTGGCGGGAATGGAACTTAGGTCTCCCACTTCGGGACAGTGGTTACCTCAACAATTTTTTCTTTATTATTATTATTTTTATGGTTCCTTTGCGGATGAAGGTCCGTTTTATTCTATGTTAATCGTTGCGTTTTTCTAATGTGCCTCGGGTAGAGCTGTTCTTTGCGGTCGTCTGTATGTGTTAGTTGACTCTATGGCTTAGGGTTTTTCTCCTTTTTTTGTTTTTTTCTTTTTCAGAGAGCGTCGAGCGCGCTTGGCTACCACCCTCGCCTCCCGTCCTTCTCAGACATAAGCCGCACGCTACGGCTCTAGCGGCCTCATCGTACATGCTCTCTTACACTCGCCATTACGGATTTCCGTGCGAGGTCGAACGTATGACTGCATCTGCAGTAACGGGAATGACCTAAACGCTGTCTTCGTAGGTAAATAATTATTATACATTACTGCGGTGTCTGTTCTTTCGGACCTATCTATAATAAATAAATGGAAATGCTTCCGTTGCAACCCAGAAATGTGTTCGCCACACCTGAATGTGGCAGTCAGTTGCACCGACGAAATGCTGTGCAGTTTTCAAAGAAATATGCAACGTCTCGGTCGAGGACCATATTCACAAGAGATAGATATAATTTTTTAGGTACAACTGAGATGCTTGCTTACTTATTGATCCATGTTATGCTATATCGCCATCTGTTGTTATCCATCAAAGCCACGAAGATTTGCCGATGATTTACGACTCTATTTGGACTATACCAGAGATAGAGCGTTTGTGTAGAGAAACTTGTTTTAACTGAACCAAATATTTAAGTTTATCGGTAACTCTGCTAGACTTTGTTTGGAGAGAGTCACTAACTTATATTTACGTGTGCTGTACTAAAACAAAATATTTCTGATAGGTCAAAATGCCTTTGCCTTTCAGGTCCCAGGTTGGAGTCCCGGTTCCGGCACACAATTTTAATCTGCCAGGAAGTTTCATATCAGCGCACACTCCGCCGCAGAGTGAAAGTTTCATTCTGGAAACATCCCTTAGGCTGTGGCCAAACCATGTCTCCACCATATCCTTTCTTCCAGGAGTGCTAGTCTTGCATGGTTCGCAGGAGAGCTTCTGTGAAGTTTGGAAAGTAGTAGGCGAGGTACTGGCGGAAGTAAAGTTGTGAGGCGGCATCATGAGTCGTGTCGGGATAGCACAGTCGGCAGTGCGCTTGCCCGCGAAAGGCAAAGGTCCCAGGTTCGAGTCCTGGTTCCGGCACACAATTTTAATCTGCCAGGAAGTTTCATATCAGCGCACACTCCGCTGCAGAGTGAAAGTTTCATTCTATAAATTTATTGTTTGTGTGATAATAAAGTTAATTATAAAACAAAAGTAATTTTATCCTATTATATTTCTAAATACCTTCATAACGTTTTCTAAACACGACGAACTAAAGTACCTACAAAAATTTGGTGTGGGGTCTAACGATAAACACGCAAGAGTACCATGAATGGGCAACAGTTTCCGAGCATCGGATACTGGGCGCTGGTACACTTGTTTTTGTCGAAGGGAGGGCGGGACTTTTTCACGTTTTGCTTCTTTTTTTTTACAACCTCGGCTCACTCTCCCTGATTAATACCTCGTGTCCGAGGGAGCATCCTCCGCGCCCCTGCACGCTCTATTTCACGCACAATCGCACTTCGTCCATGTTGTGGGGGATCCGGATTTGCAACTGTGAGAGAGCTAGCTTTCAGTATTGACTGTATGTCACTATCCATTTGCTGTTATTATATACATGACATGGTACTCTAACAGCACCAACACATTCTAAAACTGCTGGAATAAAAGCTAAGAAATTTCATTTATATATTTCTATTCTATCAAAGCACTGAGTAACAAAGGACAGCATTATTTGGAACGCCTAAGTGTATAAAATACAGCAGAAAATAAAAAATGTTAGATTTCATTTTACTGATAATAATTTCGCCCCGCTGTGAACAGCTCAGTACGCCGGGGTATGGAGGGCAGCATATTAATATGTAGATCTTGTATGTTTCCTAAAAACTGACACAGATCATGTTAATAACCAAAATTTATCATCAATAACTCTATATTTGTCCTCATTTTCGAAGCCGTCATCTTTGACATATCGTCAAGGTGTCCTTTTCATTAACAAAAAACATAAACTAATTTAAATTACATTTTTATTACGATTTCATGTTATGTTAATGGAAAGAGTAAGGAGTAATCGTTCCTGTGACAATTATGAAATAAAAACTATTACAATGTGATTTTCTGATTGTGCAGAATTGTTTGCACTTTTTCTTAAATTCTAATAATGTAGAAATCAGAAAGAATTTAAAAAAGTTCCTTTCCTGTTTTTAACATTTACTATCGTCAATATTAACGTTTCTTAAGACTATCGCCTTCTGACGTCAAAACCAACAAGCTTATGGCGCTGAAGATGCATCACAGTCGCATTTTTTACTACAATCTTTCTCTCTCTCTCTCTCTCTCTCTCGCTCTCACTTTTATTTTTGTACAACGTTTTTGTATCTTTCATTCCAATGTCTCTTCCCTTCAATATTTTTCTTAAGTACTGCACAATTTATAACGTATAGTTCCACTGCAGTGGCCGGCTGTAGATTTTTGCACTCAATCCAGTATTCTTAATGATGCTAGTAACTTTCACTATGGAGAAACAGAAACTATCACTATCACTTTGGACAATAAGATCAGAATTACGTAGGGAAAGACGAAAAATTTGTTTTCGATTTTATTAAGTACCATCTGATTAAAAGATCTGTACAGTTGTTGTCCTAACTTTTCCCGTGTTCTCTCTCGTGAAGTAATTAACGACAACCTACTGTGAGTAAGAAAAGAGTCTACGTGATTTAATCCCAAACAGGCACTGGAAACAACTTCTAAAAAATAAATTCTAGTACATCTCAAGCTCCGTAAGATACTATGAAACCTAACTTAAAATTTTAGGTAATTGTTTCTCCATAAACAAATAGGCAAAATAGACTGATGTGTATTAGATATAAAGATGTTCCACAAAATACATGCAAAAAACTTATATTTTTAATTTTTATTAAAAGATAAATAAGCAAGAGGACACTTTAGAAACTCTACCTATCTTGTACTTTATTGGGTAAGTGACTGAGTGTTGCAGTTCCTCAGTACGCCATAACGCATACAAAGTAATCAATTAATAGGGTTAAGTTCCCAATACACCTAAAAAGTTATCTAATATCGATTCGATATCGAGCCGTTTTTTTTCCCACAGTGTAATTCAATATGGCCCGTAATGTGACCTAAAATGCTCACGGATGTTAAAGAAAAAGTATCTTTGACATTTAACATCCCGGCGACGGCTTTTCAGTCATTGTAAATAATTAAAGCTTAGCAGAAATCTTTTAACATCTAACAGTTATCCACTGATTTTATGAAATACTCTTTTGTAATTTTGTGAACAAAGACTAGAAATGCAAAATAATCCGCAGATCTGAGTGGAGGAATTCTGTGCAAGCTAAAATGTAGCATATCCTACTTGTCGTAATGACAGATTATACCTTAAATAAATGGGCTGTTACATGAACAGTAAAGACAGCGAAAGCGACTACGCAGTTAGAGCAATGCTATAGCCCATTAAAGAGGATTCTTATTTACAGTGGCGCTCTCTCTCTCTCCCTCCCTTCCTCTCTCTCTCTCTCTGTCTCTCTGTCTCTCTCTCTCTCTCTCTCTCTCTCTTCCCGGCTCCCCCTCTGAAAGCAATTTAACTTCGTGTTGAAGAAACAAAAGCGATTTAATTGTTAAGGGGAGGCGACCACCGAGACAATCGCAAATCTAGTGAGCAATCTTGAAGACTGCAATAAAAACTTTTGTTCCGTCATTAAGATAGTCGATCTGCTAAATTACGGGTATATTAAAATGACCCTAATGTGAATCAGTGTACCTATCTCAGCCCAATAGAAACGAATACAGGATGAAATTGGGGCCGAGGCAGAACAGCTGTGCGCACTAAGGCGCCCTGCAGAGGTGTGCGCGGCCGTTCGCCGTCGGGAATTCGAGTCCTCCCTCGGGCATGGGTGTTTGTGTTGTCCTTAACGTAAGTTACTTTAAATTAGTTTAAGTAGTTTATAAGCCTAGGGACTGATGACCAACATTTTTGAAATTGGGCATCTGCATCGCGAAACATGGGACATGGTGAATGAAGAGATGATATATGGACTATCTCTTACTTTCATGAGTCATATTTTTACCCTATGCCATGTTGTTAAGTGTGAGTTTGTGAAGTATGGTTGTAGGGATGCCAAAAGAAGTAGTAAGACAGATTGGCCACTGTACGCACCTTCAAGCTGTACCATATAATAAATAAATTACTCTTTAATTAAAATTAAAATCCCATTCCTATAGTTACTTGATATCCAATCATATTTACTTTAATAGCTCACTAAAAACTAAATACATTTCCCATGCACTGCATTAGTGACACTTCATTTCAGTGACTGACCTTATTATATTACGTTCTTTTATTACATTTGAATTTCTGTATTTCTGAATGAACACATCTAAACAATTTATGCCATGAAACATTAAATAAATTAACTTACATTATAAGGCATACGTTCAGATGCACGAGCTTATTAACACTACTTCAATTTATGCTTAATTCGAAGAAATAATGTTCCCGTCACTTTTTTTAAGAACATTACCTCGAATCCTGAAAGTACTTCGTCTAGTACAAGTAGTCAAACGACCATAATGCACTGATGGTGGAAATTTGGTAGCAGTTTACCTTGTAATGTTTCGAATTGATATTCCGTACCAGTCCTTCGTGCAACTGCAATGTCTGTATCGAGTTACAGTTGCAGTAGACATTAATTTTATTTTTAGTAGCCCTCAAAACTTACAGAATCGTTTTCTTATAGTCTGTGCTCCCCAGACATAACAGAAAAAAGATTTACTACCATCTTTAGAAATAACCGTCTTTCCCCTTTATTTAATATAAAGATTACAGTGGCCGTAAGCTCTATGTTAAATTCAACTGCATATATGAATAAAATACGTTAAAATTGTGATAAACATAATTATATCTTCTTATAAGTATTAGAAGTTCATTTATTTTCATGTCGTTGCCTACGTGTAAGTTGTTTAGTTCCTGCCGTACATTGATAATTACGGCTGTTTTCTAGGAAGGTAAGGAGTAGGAGGTAGAACTACCATTACTTGTAATATGTATATGTATGATATATAAGGATAACAGGATTCATTACCAAATGATTAATCGTAATTTGAAGCACGATACTGGAAACCATATGTACCAACAGTAAAACTCGATAGAAAGTCGTCGACTGATAAAAGATCACCTCAAATTCCTAATGTTGCAGCTGGGCCCGAAACATGTAAAGGGTCGAAGAGCAATTTATTTTTATAACATTTCCGGTTTTTCGCAGCTGACTGAGAAATGTGTTCCTTTAGTGACTTTTTCATAAGTAGTTACTGTACATTTAAATGCATAAAACTTTATTCAAGTAGACCTAACTAACGAGCATTTTATCGATGTTGTTAGAAGAAAAATAGGTAGGAGCCGAAATATTAAAGATGTAATAGGAGACTTCAGTATGCAAAATCAAAGTTGTTCGTTAGTTAAGTTTGGTATGTTCCTATGGCATTGAGAAGCTACATAAGCCATCGAAATTGAACGAAAATTTTGTAATATGTCAGTACATACCTCAATAGAAGTTGGAGGAAAAATGCATATTTTAATTATAGATAATCGACTTATAAATTTTCAAATCAATATTAAACAGTTTCGACAGTGACAACAAGGTGTTATGAAAAGTAGCTTTCTTTTGAACTGTCATTGCGTTCCTTATTATTACTGCGTGTATTTAATGTTGACCGTATTCGAAGCTAATTAAAGACATTAAAATGTACGAGGCAATGTCGATTCTACAGATAGGAGAGGATGGAGTTCGTTTTAGTTACACAGATGTACGCTTCTAACAAAGAAGGTAGCAGGATATTTCGGTCCTCTCCACGCCGGTGCTTGTAGCAAACAGAAAAGGCCATCATTCATGATATGATGGGTCGACAGAAACCAGACCACCTTCTGCTCACCAACAGTCTTCGTAAGATAGCTGGCGGCGTAATATCAACAGTAAATGCTGAGAAGTTGTTCATAAAAGTTGGGAAGCAACTCTCACGTTCCCTTCATGTTCAACTTTGTTATCTACATAATATATCCGTTTATACGAGTGTTGAATTGAACCATTGCTGCTAATGACGCTTTTAAATGTCTTGACTTTTTGTCCTCGTTAATGGATAAGTATATGGTACGCATGGTTCAAAAGAATACTTGTCAGTACTTTATTTTATGTAGAATTTTTTTGTGAAAAATGAGTTGTGCAAATTGTAAGATGTGGCCATACTCTGCAATTTATGTGGATCATCTGGAGATGGGCAGCATCCTAAAGGAACTACGAAAGAAAAATAAAAGTGTCCTGAAACATCCTCTGGACATCTATCTCTGAATTTCAATATTTTATAGTCATTTTGTTAATTATACCAACAATGCTTGTACACCTCTATCGCCGGCCGCGGTGGCCGAGGGGACTGAGGCGCTCCAGTCACGGTCTGCACGGCCACTACGGTCGGGGGTTCGAATCCCCCCTCGGGCATGGATATTTGTGCTGTCCTTAGTATAAGGTAGTTGATAAGTAGTTTGTAAGTTTATGGACTGATGACCCCGTAGTTAAGTCCCATAAGCTTAACAAACATTTGAACATTTTGAACACCTCTATCATGACTTTAATTCATGTCTACGATACCATTTTTATTATTGCAAACGGAAATATAAATTACCTGATACCGTTCTATTACTAGTTGCGTCAAGTGCAAAGCTTTATTATTTCGATTGCAGATACACATATTTACTTCTTTAAGGAAAATCATCGGTTTGATAGAAGATCAGGTCTTTAGTTACTTCAGATATTTTGTAATTATCACTAGGAAATAATCTAATGAGCTACAGATAATATTCCATTTGAATCTGCGGCATTTGGTACCTAATTTTTTACGAAAGAGTGATACAAGACGAAAAACATTCCTTTTCTTAACATTCTTTTATAATTCCTGACTGCCGTGAAGCCGCTGTGGAGTAGCCGAGCGGTCTAAAGGCGCCTCGCTGCGGAGCACGCGGTTGCTCGCCGTCGGAGGTTCGAGTCCTCCCTAGGGCATGGATGTGTGTTTTGTCCTTAGGTTAGTTTACCTTAGTTTAAGTAGACTGTAAGATACGGACTAATGGCCACACAGTTTGGTCCGATAGATTTACAACCATTTGAACATTTTGACTGCCGTGAAAACGAATCGAAAGTTCGCAAAGGTCATGGTTATTTGCTCATCTTAAATGTAGATAGCTGTTTAAATCTTTGTGTGATATCAATTACTGGGAAGATAGAAGCAGTAGGAGAAGGAAAGGAGGGAAATAAGTCATCGGTTACTACGAACCTACTAAATATGACAGAAAGAAGAAGAAAATGTAAAAAAAAAAAAAAAAAAAAATCATTTAAGAGGAAAGACTAAGATTCACACATGAGCCTAAAAACTAGAATCAATAGAGACGCAAGAGGAAAATGAACTAAGAATGTCTACATTACTGTTGAGCACACATGAAAATGGGAAACATGGACAAGTTTTCTTAATGTGTGAGATATTACTTAGGAGACAGAAGATTAAGATATAGAGTCAAGATATATCAAAGTGCAATAATGTTGATGAAGTTTCAACAAGATGGAAATAATAGGAGGGAAAACTGTACAGTGAAGAAGTACTATCGGAAAACATTGCAAAAGACACAGAAGTAGACACACACCTATATTAAACTATGAGTTTAAACTAGCTCTGAAGAAACTGAAAAACAATAACTCTCCTATAAACAATATGCCAGCAAAATTTCTGAAATGTGGAGGAGCATAAATAAACCAGGAGACGTATAATATTGTGTGCAACTGCTGCCGCGGTGGAGTAGCCAAGCGGGTTGCCGGGCGCCGTGGCTCAGCGCGCCCGCTCAGGGGGCTAAATGCCCACTGTAATAAAAAAGCTGAGCCAAATATGCAACGAACAAAACAAGAACGAATTTAAACAACGACCGCAAAACTTAGATCCACATGTTTTTTTTGTTTTTTGTTTTTTTTGTTTTTGTTTTTTGTTTTTAAAAGAAAAAAGAAAAAAGAAAAAAAATTCTAAGGTGCCTCGCTGCGGAGCGCGCGGTTGCTCGCCGTCGGAGGTTCGAGTCCTCCCTGGGGCATGGGTGTGTGTGTGTGTGTGTGTTGTCCTTAGGTTAGTTTAGTTTAAGTAGTTTGTAAGCTATGGACTAATGACCACGCAGTTTGGTCCGATAGATTTACAAACATTTGAACATTTTTTGCAATTGTTATGAGAGGGGAAATCGTCTTACACATTTTGAGATAGACATAATCATTACCTTCCCCAAGTTGGCAAAAGCGAAAACTATGAAAAACAATATGAGTTTCAGAATTGTTGTTCATGCTTTTAAGATATTAACCTCATTAATGTTAAAGTGCATAGAGCAAAATGTTGAAGTTTCACTCTCAGAAGATCAGTTTCGATTCTAGGAGGACAGAGGAAGCAGGGAAACAATATATACCCTAAAACTATTAACAGAGAAATCACTGGATAGGAACCTTACAACATATTACATAGCTCTGGCAGATTTAGAGAATGTTATAATATTAAATGTAGGGTCTTAAAAAGTAATAAAAGTAAACTATAAATAAAGACAAATTATGTGTCACCTGTACAAAAGCAAGACAGCGGTTATCCATGGGACGTCAAACCAAGAAAAAGTGCAGACATTAAAATATTTCTGACAACGATGTGTATTATCCCCATTTATAATCAAACTATACTTAGAGGAGGGGCTTAAAAAATCTTGGAAAATTTACAAAGAGGCATACTAATTGGTGGCCTAGAATAAACATGTAAAGATTTGCCTTTTTATATAGTTGTCCATGCTGAGAGCGAAGAAGATCTTGTAACCCTGATTAATGGATAGGATGCAGTTACATAAAAGATTATAATATGAAAATAAATAAATGAAAGTCAAAACTGATGGTATGTGAGAAAGAGGAACAATCATAAATCCCAAGTTCATGTAGGCCAATAACTACTTGACAAGTTGACGCATTTAATTTTTTTTACTGACTCGGTTTTCGACGTATGCTGAAAATAATATGGATTGGTAAGGTTACAAATGAAGCCATCTCGGAAAAGTGGACAATAAGGGAGGGTTGTAGAGACGCAATGTTAAAGAAGAGTTCAATGGAGCATTGGGACATGAAGGACTCCTTAATTCAATCAATGAGGGATACTTCAATGGAAGAAGACCAAGAGGAAGACGACGCCTGAGGTTCATGGCCTAAAAATTGAAACTTTAGGTATGCAAAACCTATGAAGTAATGAAGAGAATAGCAGAAAGACGTACAGAATAGAGTGTGCTGTAAACCAATCCCTGGACTGACCACAACTGAAGTAGAAGTACTAGGTGTGAAACCAACTTTATAAGAGGATTTGCAAACAGCTTAAAAGCAGGTTATATATGAAAAAAGAAATACTGGAGAGAGAATTCGACTCCGAGGTATTATTGACAGTTAGATGTGCACTAATTAATATTTGTGTTTCGACATTGGACGTAAATTACTGCGAAAATCGCTTATGTTTTTGAAAGGTTCTACTGAGCAACGTTATGTAATGTCGTTGAAACATGTTACTATAAGAATATACGTTGTCCAGTTCAGCATACTATAATAGATGGTGTTTTAATACGGAATGTTTACAGCCATAATTTTCAGTGTGATTTTAAAGTGTGTAGCATCAAGCGCCATGCCACGGAGACGCGCTCACGTCTCTTGCAGCCAGCTGAGTGAACGGGTCAATTTATGGCCTTCCGAGTCACGGAATAGTCCTTTCGGAGAAATGTCATACAAGCTGGGCGTGCTGCGAGATTGGGCAACGATGCTGGTTACAGTGGTCACGTAAACATTCACATACAAGGCCTTTTGGTCTGTGACGCAATAATCACCAACTATCGTCCACATTTGGTGTTTCTGGGTGGAACTCTGACCGGCACTTAGTACGTGCAGAATTTTTTAGGACCCGTTATTTTGCCATTCCGAAGAAGAGGAAATAGAGGTGTTGTTTCAACAGCATAATGCTCGTTGACATACTGCGCGCAAAACTAAACTTTCTCTGCAAAAATCTTATATATTAAAATAATCTACGAAAACTAAACTCAGTCGGCCAGACCAAACTACCAGGCTCATTTCCTACAGTTTTGTTTTAAACAAAAGGTATTCATCCACGGATTTGTCGTCAAGTATCAGAATTTTCATGACTCTTGCATTCCTTTTCATATACTCAAACGCTGTTTCTTTCTGTATATTTCTAAACGCTATTTCCTTTCGTATATTTCTTATGCGGATGTCCTCGCTGTAAACTAAAATCAGTCGGTAAGGCCGTTCTATCCGACCGATTTCCTAAAGTTTTGCTTTCAACGAAAGGTATTCATTCGCAGATTTGTCATCAAGTCTCTCCATCCTTAATTTTTATTCAAACGCGGTATCCTTCTGTCCATGCACTGAATATTGTATTTGGTTTGTTTTTCGATATCTTTGGTTCCAATTAAGGAACGCAGTTCATTTTGACCTAACAACATCTAGTCGATCAAGGTCTTTCATTTGCGCTTTTAAACACTTCCTTTGATTGATTTTGAAGAATGCTATGCGTGAACATTCAACTTTACTTCCATATTTTCTCAACTTTTTTGTCATTCCACTAACGGTGTGAAGTATTCGCACGGGTTCTCTAGTGTGGTTACTAACCTTCACATCATGGTCTCAGGAATTTTGTGAACAGGTCTAAAGGGCATGGTATAATGTGTCCAAAGACAGTATTCCCCCTGACCCCTGTACGAAATAAATGCTGCCAGGATCAGCGTCTGCTTTGTGGTGTCGCACAAGTACAAAGTGCGCGCCACCTACTTTCGCCGCGCACCGCCATGCACGCACGGCGCGGCGTTCTTACGACGTCAGCCACGAGCGCCCTCTGCTACAACTCCGCTCGTGGCCACCACTGAACGACATCGTTCACTTGGGACTGAAATAGGAACCAGTTAACACTTCGGTATGAGATAGGCACCAAAGAACACTAGGCAGGCCTCTAGCTCAATTATGTATCAGCATTCTGCAGTACTGACCTATGTAAAAGTTAAGTATTGTATAAATTCTGTGCAATATATACCTCATTCTAATTTACTCTAGTGTTTCTAGTTTCTGCTGTCCCGCTGGCTGCTCCCCTCCGTACCTGCACAAGCGTGCTACCTTTATTCCGGTGTCGGTCTTCCTAATCGGCCACCGACACCTACGACGGAAACGAGACTCAAAAGCGGCGACGAGGCTGGGACACAAAAGTGGCGACGAGGATGGGATACAAAATGCTTTGCCGCCCGTGGAGACGAGACCAGGTTCATTCGAAAGCAAATATGTCTTCAAACATCAAAATGAACTGAAAGGTGTTGTTTTGAAATTATTTGATGGTTTTCTACAGTAGTATCTACATGTTTCAATATTTCTGTTAACACACTGTTCGCGAATTATACGTGAGAAATCGTTTCCTCACAGATTTGTGCTACGCGCATATTATTTTCCAATAAACGATCAGTATTACATAAGAAAATTAAATTTTTACTGGAGGACCCGTGCGAATTTGTCGCACCGCTAGTGGAATGATAAAATGTTGAGAAAAAATGGAAGTAAAGTTGGATTTTCACGCATATCTTTCTTCAGAATCAATCAATGCAAGTGTTTAAAAGCACAACGAGTGTTGTCAGGTCAGAAAAAACTGCGGCCCTTAATTAGAACCGAAGACATGGTAAAGCAAAACGATTAAAATATTCAATGCAAAGACAGAAGGATACCACGTTTGAATAAAAATAAAAGATGAAACGACTTAGGTTAATTCTGATACTTGATGGGAAATATGCGAATGAATACATTTCGTTTAAAGCGAAAATGAAGGAATAGAACTGCCTGACCGACTGACTTTAGTTTACAGCCAGGACATCCCCATAAGAAATATACAGAAGGAAATCCCGTTTGACTATAGAAAAAGGAAGGCGAGAGTTATGTAAATGCTGATACTTGATGACAAATCTGTGGATGAATACCTTTCGTTTAAATAAAAAATGAACGACATCTGTCGAGTAGTTTGGTCTGGCCGACTGACTTCAGTTTTCGTACTTTCTTTTAATTATAGCTGTCGCGATGAAAATATTTGTTAGCATTCGCTAGCCAAACTTTATGCACAATACACAAAGAGTACCCCCATGTGTCACACTCTCGCACCAACCTTTTTCCACTTTATCTGTTTCCGTTAATATCAGAGGCTGCATTATAAATGAGCACTGTTCGATATGTTTCCATTAATTGCAATTTGGTTAAAACAACAAGAATACTCGCACCCATTAAACAATATACGGCTCTATGTAAATTTGCTTTAATCCAGTGTTGATTTCAACAACCTGTATTTAAAAATCAGACGTGCCGTGTTATGCACTAACGAATTAAAACTAACCTATGCATAGCGGCAGACACTGTAATCCATGCACCAGCAGCCTCCGCTTTGGAACAGATGCGTTAAATCAGTAACGCTTCATTCATTTTTTTCCGAAGCAACTGGCATGCCCACAAAAAAACATTTTTAGTAACAACTTTTTAATTGATACGTGATAATTTCATAAACTGCACACCCCTTTTATTTTAAGATATCGCTAATGTTTTGGCTAACCATAAGAATTTCTACCATCTGTCACGCAAATATTGCGTCGATCAAAGTAGCTGTCAATGTACATGGCTCGAAATTGCAATTGAAGTCTCCTGGTAGGCGTATGGGAACGTACTTCCCTTAGTTCCCATAAATCTCCAAGGTAAATTGTAGGATAGTTCATCATAAGAAAGAAACATCGACCAAGCAGTTCTAAACTCTATTATTATTTAGTTTTAGCAATTCGTGTTTAAGTTTCAATGAGCTGAATATTAAGCTGAAAGGTTGAAAATGTTTCCTATAATTAATTCGTGATATATTACGTGTACATTCTATCACATCAGCGAACTTGATATTAGTAACATAGCTCTTGTGTTACCATACATAGTTATACACTGTATTTAAAGCAACTATTTTCGGATCACTTGCTTTAAAGACAGTACAGGGAGGACAGCTTTGAGTGTGCTGTTGCACTTGACTTATAGGATAAGATGGAGTAGCTGTAAAATACTTGATACATATGGAAAAGTTGGGATGTCAAAATTGCTGCCTAATAACACTAATTTATCTCTGTGGATTCATTTTCCGATAGATTATGAGACTAGATTTATTACTTACTTTAGTATCTGGGGATAATACATTCAGCTAAGTGACAGGTATTATCTTATTTGCTATTGACGTGTCACATGATATCATCCAGTATCACAGAGTTGTCTATTAGTCTGAAGATGGTGTAACATTCATATTGGTTACAAATGAAATAAGACTTTTTAAATACAATTGAAGGTGTCTTACGTAATACATAAAGAGAAGTTAAACATTACAGAAACCCATCCGTCTGAAACTAAGATACAAGAATAGACATCCTTCATCAAAACGACCGATGAAATTCGGTTTGAAATGTAAGTTAAAACGTCTCTGAATGCGTTCATCACTTTATTGTACGTTTCTAGACCTATTGGACCAAACCGCTATGACCGTCAGTCCATAGACTTACAAAATACTTTAACTTACACAAAGAACGTTACAGCCATTCCCGAGGGAGTACTCCAATTTCCGTCGGAAATGGCCGTACCAGTGCGTAGCATGACGCCTTAGACCATGCACCAATTCCGCGCGGCATCACTTTATTCATCATAATGATCTGTAACTGAACAGGTATTCATATATTCCAAATAGCCCTGATGTATTATAAGATACTTCAACGTGGTATTTTCAAATTCAGTAGAAAACGCAACATCATGTGTAATATCCATAAAAACTGTAGGAAATAACGGAAACTAATTTTGGCGGTCTCTGTAAGCTCAGTAGCCGGTATATGTAGCGACCAAAACGTGGTATGTTACTAGGTAATACACAATCCTCTAGCTACAGCACCCTCGTCATAAAAAATGCAAGTAAACAAAAGTTAATTCCATAGGACAGAAAAAAGAGATTATTTGGTTGGTTGGTTGGTGTTGGGTGTTTAAAGGGGACTAAACAGAGATTATTTCCGAGGGTAACAACTGAATAAAGATACGATCAAATGTTCAAATGTTTGTAAAGCTTATGGGACTTAACTGCGGGGTAATCAGTCTGTAAACTTATAAACTACGTATGAACTAACTTATACTAAAGACAATACAAACATACATGGCCGAGGGAGGATTCGAACCTCGGACGCGGGAGGCCGCGCGATCCGCAACGTGGCGCTCCAGACCGCTCGGCTACTCCCGCGCGCCAATAAAGATACGTTTCAGATATTTGTGTATATATGGAGGTAAAGATATTCGCGGAGTAAACAAGCCCATTTACCATGTAATTGTTTTCATGCAGTTTCCGGCAAAGGCTGATGTACTGCAAATAAAATGTTAGTAATAGAACGTGTTTTCAATGAATAGAATTGAATATGAGTAACAAATATTTACTTCGATCCACTGCTGATTTAATTAATTACAGTCATTTTAGCATGTCGTCTGCTTCTATTGCCGGCAGGTACACTACCTTTAATTGGCGATGTTTCTGTTATATATCGGTGGAAAAAGAACAACAGCCTCTAGCTGTATTTTGAAACTGCGAGTGCAGGTCACTTTGATCCTCGTTTATTACAATTTTTTTCTGTGCTGAATTATCCCATTAACAAATCACATATAGTATCAGTTTTTTTCGTACCTCACTAGCTAATATCTGCAATGGATGGAGTCAAGTTGGAAATTAACAAGAGGATGTATGACGTGTGTGGCAAGGTAGCGACAGCAGAGGCTGTCGCCTTTAACAGG
The DNA here is from genome assembly GCA_026315105.1 of Locusta migratoria. Lineage (NCBI taxonomy): Eukaryota > Metazoa > Arthropoda > Insecta > Orthoptera > Acrididae > Locusta > Locusta migratoria. Next base: position 549,558,377 of record CM048755.1, on the reverse strand, counting down.
CGCGCAGGAAGGCACGTCCCACTGAGGCAGCAGCAACTGGGAGCGAAAATTCATTGCAGTTAATTCGACTTAGTGCGGGCCATCCGGCGGCATTGTGCCACACACGGCTGCCGCGGCTCGCATGGCTTACTACATCAAACTGTGGGTGTGGTCCCCACGTCAGTCATTTAACCGTAGAACAGGCCCGGCTAATTGCATCTATCAGGCGGTACTGCGACGGTTGTTCCCATGAGCCTCAGCGGAACTGATCGCCCTTCATCGTGTGCGTAAACACAGCGATGGAGGTGAAAGCTTAGTGATAAAACGACAAGCAAGTATTGAACCAATTACTGTGATAGGTTAGTGTTGCAGTATGCGTGTTAGATTTTACATCTTAAAAAATACGAGGCGCGTCCAGAAAGTAAGTTGCGTTTGGTAATGAAATGAAATTGTACACAGATACTGAAGTAATTTTTATTGCACAAAATTATGCAACTCTTAAATTACTTTTCCACATAACTGCCGAAATTTTGTGGGCACTTGTCATAGCGTGCCGCACGTTTTTGCATGCATCCTACAGTTGCCGCCTGTGTATTCAACCATGGGGTAACAGCTCTTTATCGTCGTTGAAGTGTTGACCACCAAGGACAGATTTTAGGTGTAAGAACAGATTAAAGTCGCTAGTAGAGAGGTCCGAGCTTTATGGAGGATGATCAAACAGGGCCCATTGAAATTTCCGTAAGAATTGTTTGGTCACATTCGGTGTGTGAGGTCAGGCATTATAGTGAAAAAAAAAAACCTTTTGATAGTAATCCTCTTCTTACACCTAAAATCTGTCAGTGGTGGACAACACTTCAACGATGATGATGAGCTGAAAGAACATCTTACCACATGGTTGAATACACAGGCGGCAACATTCTATGAAAAAGGCACACAAAACCTTGTGCTATGCTATGACAATTGCCTACATAATTTCGGAAGCTATGTAGAAAAGTAGTTTAACAGTTGTAGATTTTTGTACAATCAATATCTTTTCTGTATCTGTACCCGTTCGTTTTATATAACCAAACGGAACTTACTTTCTGGACGTGCCTCGTATGTTAGGTATTGCAGAATAAAGATGAAATAGTTCAAATTTTTCTCTTTCCTTTTATCTAATTGAAATCAGCATAGTAATATAATAGAATTGATTACATTTTACCTGAGTGGATACTGGGTCTATTTAATCGGGACTCAAAGTTTCTTCACTTGCCTTGTTTCTTAGTCATCGTTTCCTGAGACATTTACCTGCAACAGAATAAGGGTCTTTCAATAACAAGAAAATTTCTATCAATTACATACAAAGAATCTCTACTGTACATGCGTATCACCTCATCCCTCGAAAACTACATTACCTAAATATTCTGTAAAAAGTGCAAATTATTTGACAAACAGATAAAAGTTAGTGAAAATATGTCTGCTAGGTGTAGAAAGCGTTGCAGTAATAATGGAAATCGAGACAGACTCCTCATTTACTTCAACTATGTTATATCTGTAAATTTGGTTCTCACTCACTTCTCTATAACTTCCCATAACAGTTCAATTACGTGTGAGACATGCGGGAGAAATTTAATAATTTTATGATGCAGTACAAAGTATGCCTGAAACTTATTTAGGATGTCAGTGGCACATTATCATTTCGGAATATGGGAGAGTTTTTTTTTTTTTTTTTCAGAGGAAGCAGGTTGTTGTCGGGGTTGGTAAAATGTTTATTCACAGTTATCCGACAAGCGTGGGTAACAATAAAAACAGTTGAATATCAATGTATCGATTCCCAAATCGTGAGTGAATCTCCCCCATGCTATACTGGGGGTGCCGTATCGTAAGCTTACTTTTGGTTTTCGATATACAACACAAAGCCGGTTGTTTGTAGGAATCATTGTAATCGGTGGTTCATGGCACCATAGCCGCGCGGGAAATGCTGCGCCGTTTAGGGCGCTATGTCACGGATTACGCTGCTGCTCTTGTCGGATGTTCGAGTCCATACTTGGGCTTACGTGTGCATTTCTTTTAGCGTAAATTACTATAAGTTTTTTGAAAGTCTAGAGACCGATGACCTCGGCAGTTTTGTGCCTTATGTTTACAAACATTGTGAACACTGGACCAAACCACGTACTTCCAGTTATTGTCATGGTTTTATAATCGTTGCACCACTTCCTTTGCAGTTTCGTTTGGCTTCGGTTATTATGGGTTTATCAACTGCAGGTCTACGCTGCAGATATGCTCCAACCGTACTGATTTATCGAAACAGTATCACGCAAATGAGTGCTGAGTTTTGCATTCACTTTTTTGCCTTGCTAGCTTGTAGTTGATACTATTCATCTTGGCCAATGCACTGCTACAGTTGTGCAAATTCCATCGATATTTGTATTAATATGAATTTGTCTGCGAATAACGAACGTGTTATTGCTGAGTCTTTAGTTTTTCTCTCCTTAGATCAGGGGCCGACATGTGAGTAGCCCATGAGGCTACTTGCGGGCACTGTGGGCAGGAATGACGCTGTCCGGACACAATGCGTGCGCAGCTCGTTTTGTCTTCCTCGCGATGGTGATTGAAGACTGCCGATATTATACGTTCGACAGCTGACGTTAGTCGTTATTAAACAATGTTATATGGAACGCTTTACAAAAACAAAGGCCACATCGCTACCTGTGGCCTTTGTATTTTTAAAGTGTTCCTTATAGCACTGTTTCATAAAGAAATCTGAAAATGGGCGAATACCTCTTTGGTAACTTCATGTCAAGTTTGTGGTTATAATTACGTCAATTATTTCAGTACGACATTGCAATGAATACCAACGTCACAGTACCTATGACAGGTACTTGGCATAAAGACCAACCTCTCAGTGTACGGAAGTAACATCGAATGAAATTGAAACAACAGCTCATAACAAGAACGTCGTAAAGAAACTGAAATAAATTTATGTTAAAATTGCATGCTTTTATGCGCCATCTCTTCACAAAAGGCGTTAGTAGGTCAATTATAAGGTTCTAAAGCAGTCTTTCTTCCATAAAGTTGACAATAACTAATTTTTATGTATGTCAGTATCAGTGAGAAACCTCTCTCTAAGCACACGGCTTTAGTGAAAACCCCGAAGCTTTAACTGGATTCCAGAAGCTGAACATGGGACGCCCAACGTAAAATCAGTTTGGTATGTTTTATCAGAGAGATTAACTCCCGCATTTTACAACTGAAGCGGTAATTACTTTAAAAAATGTCTGCAAAAGGCAGGAATTTCTAACCATAGAACTGACGATTCAAAATCTTTATTGCAAAAGAAGGGAATTTATTATATCTATGATAAAACATACCAAACTGAATTATTAAATGAGGAATATGGCTGCAAACATTAACAATGGTGTGCTAAATCAGTTTCAAATCCCTTTATGTCGCTAAATCCATTGTCGAGATTTTCTAACAAAGCGCGTAAAACTGCAGCAAATTCATAAAACTGTTCGCTCGCTGTCTGCTTTCCAAGCTTTGTTTCTTTTATAAGTTGTGTAGTATACAAAATGTGCAGTAATGTCTTTCCTGATAGTTGCTCTATCCAAAACAGTTCATTTCTTTTAAAAGCCACTAACAATGGCAGAAACATCCGCAATTATTTGATGAGTAGGTAGCACAGTTGCACTAAAGACATTCATGCGCTTTGTAAAGTCATAAATGCGAGATTTAATGTCCACAGCGGTCATCGTTTTTGTTTTCAGAATCTAAACTCTCGTCAGCCATTTTCTTCTACCATGAACGACAACGACACTTCGCCATCTTAAACACTAACGACAGCAACTAGGAAAGTTCGTCATGCTGTAAGCCTTGTTAGTGATGTTAGCAGAGAGGAGATAGAGCTGTCCGTGGGCACACCCGGGATCCCGCGCTTGCATTGCCGCATTTGCCCACCTTTGCTTTAGATCGCGTATGAAATTCACAGCTGCAATAGCTGTGAAGTACTTCTTTACTGGTGCTACCGGATTCGCTATCTAAAACTGCATATTCAGGTACAACGAACAAGAACAACAGAGGTGGGAGAAACTTAAGTTATTTTACAAAACGTTCAGTGCAATCAATATGTAACCACTTGGTGCTTAGAAAGCAAACATAAGAAATATGTAGCAACCTTTAGGTCAGTCGGGTCCTTAATACTCCAATTAAAATCATTTTTAGGGATACGTAGTTGCTACTGGAAGCGATCTCAAAAAAATGTTTGTATAGTTTATGGGACTTAACTACAGGGTCATCAGTCCCTAAACTTACAAACTACTTATGAACTAACAAATACTAAGGACGGCACAAATATCCATGCCCGAGGGGGGATTCGAGACCCCGACCGTAGTGGCCGTGCAGACCGTGACTGAAGCGCCTCAGTCCCCTCGGCCACCGCGGCCGGCGAAGCGAACTCATCACTTTCAGTCAGCTTATATTAAAAAACTCTCAAATCGATCGACCTTTAACTGGCGGACTTAATGGGAGACGACCTTAGTAATTACTTCAAGATCTAAAAAGAAAAGGGAAATAGTAAAATTAAAGGCGGGGCAAAGAACATATAAAACCGATAAAAATGTGTTATCCCATGCTCATCTGGAGGGAACTTTCCTTACTAATGCAACCATAAAATGGATAGTGCTATAAAGTACTAAATCATGTATGAATAATTGAAAACTATAACCTGTAATGAAAAAAACATGGAATAAATAAAAGAGGGAAAAAGAAAACGAAGCAAAAGAGATAGATAATATACATCTCTTATCGTATGCTCCCGACGTATCACATCGAATACGCGCACGAGCCAACACCAGCTGAATATTGAGACATGCGAGAGGTTCAAGTTAGCAGGGAAGGCGCGAACAGACATGGAAGCTGGCGGCGCTGTGGGAAGAGGGTAAGACAGTGAATAATGAAAAGAATGAGAGCGCTGGAACGCACACCGACATAAAAATTGTTACAGAAAGCTGGATTAAAGCAGCAAAAGTCAAATAACAAAACTCAGTCACAATATCTAATAATTTGGTTGTTTAATGTATATTCAGGGTTACGGTTTCTATATCGTACAATATTAAATTCTTCAAGAATATTTACATTATGTCTCTTATGTAAAATATGTAGCTATGTTGACATGAAGAGCACCCGCCACCTCTTAAAATTAAGCATGTCAAATCCATACATAATCAATCCGAACCCGCACAAACGGGGAAAGACGCAACAAAAAGAAGGAATAAAGATTGTTGCTGTAAAATTGAATTACTATTAAAAATTTCACTTATTTCTTAACAGGTGACACATGAGCGAATCACTTCTACAACATTTTCGCAATATAACATCATTAGCACGACGCATTCAAGGCTGTTACGCTCTGGTATTGTAATGAATTGCGCTCTACTTCCTCATTTCAGCCTCACGTGATATACTATTGTATCTTTAGATTAAATAATGAAATTATATGATTGGAAAACGCAGCATAAATCATTGTGTCTAGACTGTGTAATCACTTTTAAAAGGCTACGTTCTGCTCCCTATTAGACATGTAATGCCCTCAGTGAAGTTTCTTCTGTTTTTCATTAAATCAGAGAAGTATGGATACACTCTACACAAATTCAGTAGGTGTATAAGCTTACAGTAAAGAGTGAGTTAACTACGTCGACGATCTGGATGATTAGAGAAAATTAACGAGACGATAACGAGACATAGTTAAAAAGATTCGTCATCAATATTACCGAACATTACATGGTACAATGACTTACCTATCGATATTAGAACAGAATACATCCGACGATTAACCCGAAATGAATGAACGAATTCAGAAGGAGTCATACGCATACACCCACATTTATCATGTTATTACTAGGATCAAGACAAAGATCCTGGAATTACAAAAGGAACGAGGCATTCACAAAACAAATGACAACAATGGTCTGGCTTTGTAAAAGAGTTTGAGTCGAACATGGTTATGAATTCATTGTACGATTGGCACAGTAACGTACGCAAGTGAATTTGATTATTCTCATAATGATTTACCCTATGCATGTAACAAGAAAACACATTAATGAAACTGCATGAGATGTGAAGTGACAAGACTTAAAATACCAAGTGAAATCATAAAATTAATGAATTCGATATGTTGAAATACAGACCGTTTCCGGAAGTTTAAATAAATTCAACGGCAAGGTTGAAAATGTGTGTTGGACCGGACTTCGAAACCGGATTTTCCGCTACGGCCCAGCGGTCATTATAACAATTTTTTTTCTTCGAGTAGAGCGTGGTTTTTTTTTTTTTTTTTTTTTTTTTTTTTTTTTTTTTTTTTTTTTTTTTTTTTTGAGCTATCACGTCGGAGTCTCAACTATGCTACCAATTCACTCTTCCTTTCCTCCCCAAATTCTCAACTTACAGCACGCTACGATCGTAACGCTCCCCATCGATTAGTTCCTCTTGTTTGAAGCCTGTCCTGGATTCTCGCAAGGAAACGATCATAGCTGTGCAATCGGCACGGAAATAGTCTATTTCCAGTTGGGGGCATATATACCATTAATGATATGGTGTCTGTCATTTCAAACCTATTAAACAACACCATGTCAACAGTTGCATATATGCCCCAACAGGAAACTGACTATTTCTGTGTCGATGCACAATTATGCTCGATTCCTTGCGGGAATCCAGGACAGGCTGCGGATAAGAGGATATAATGTGCAGGAGGCGCTACGATCGTAGCGTGCTACAGCTTGACGTTTTGGCAGGAAAGGAAGTGTGTCTCGACAGCATAATTGTTCAACAAACTGTTAACCCGATGCGGGAAATCCTCTTTAGAATCTCGGTCCAATGTAACTTTTCAACTTTACCCTTGAATTTATTTCAACTCCCTGAAACGCTCGATATGATTGAATATTTCAAATTCGTGAAATTATGGGCGTTAGAGTTTTATAACAAAACAATAGCTAAAAAGCATAAACTGGTTCAGTTACTGAGATATACCACCAAATGAAACACTGTGAACGGATGATCAAGAGGAGGAGAATTAGCTCTATGTCCAATCTACTCTCATTTATGTATACCGTGGAATTCGGAAGTTATATAAAGTGACTGACGGGCTGATTGATAAAGAAGAACCCCCTCCCCCCCCCCCCGCTCCAACCGCGTGGGGGCTCGTGAGTACGAGCGTGGCGACCACGGAACCCCGAGTTATTGCAGTCTTTCTTCCTTCTTTTCTCCGTGGACTTCATTTCCATTCCATTACCATCCTTTCGTATTCCCACTCCTTCCCCTAAACACCGGGGGACCGATAACCTTGGCAGTTTGGTCCCAATATCCCAACCAACCATAAAGAAGACCGTTGTTAAACAAGTCTTCCAACCCACTTACAATTTGGCAGCGCTATCACAACACAGGTACCGTATTTGCTGCTGATTAAATCAACTGGTTTACTACGTTTTCAAAAGATAACGTTGAGTTTACTTGAATTATAATACAGGAATGGAAACAAAAATGTTTATGCGGCTCTTAAATTGCCGTAGCTATACGACAAAGACTGTATAAATAGTGGCGAGCGGACTTACAGAATAAGATATTTTAAAAAAAATTCGAGAGTATACTAACAGAAATTGGGAAGTAGACCGCATAGTCCTACAATGAAGATAACCAACGATGTCACATCCCCTCAGCGGCTGGAAACATTCCAGCAACGAAATATTAGTCGGTAGAAAAATGCAGTACATTTGATAGCAAAGCTAATAAACATCGGTTAAGCAAATTCAGCACTACTGTCGCATAAAGAATACAACTTAACGAATAAATCTTCTTTTACTGTATCACGTGAAGAGGTATATTGTGCCGATACTCAGTACATATTATCTCATTCCGCTCTAAGTAACACGCAAGTAAGAAGTGATAAGTTGTGGAGATTGTGACTTGGGTCACGTTATATTGTAATAAAGGGTTCTAGTGTAATACATTTTGTATCTAAATTATTTTGAATTCTGTTACATAAATACTCCGCCGATTCATACATAAAGTGTCTATTTTATTTGCGAAAGTACAGGAACATTTGTTCAAATGTTCAAATGTTTGTAGAGTCTATGGGACTTAACTACGGGGTCATCAGTCCCTAAACTTACAAACTACTTATGAACTACTTACAACTAAGGACGGCACAAATATCCATGCCCGAGGGGGGATTCGAACCCCCGATCGTAGTGGCCGTGCAGACCGTGACTGGAGCGCCTCAGTCCCCTCGGCCACCGCGGCCGGCGAACATTTGTTCCTTCCCTACGCTACACCTAAAGGTAAGCATGAAATGAAACAATCAATTATCATTCTGTTTGCTGTTCCTTGGTATAAAAGACAATATATTTTTGAATTGAGGACGTCAGTGTAAACTTGAAGAAAAATCACTGCCCTGTCTGTTAATAAATATTCAGTCAATTACAAAACACCAGACAAAGTAGAAACCGTATTAATTCTCTACTTTTCGGATGCTCTCAGCAATGAAGCAATCACTATTTTACAAGGAGTGTTCAAACGGAAAGGTACCAAACGTCTTAAGAACCAGACCGATGGAAATTTAAATATGCCGCTCTGAGATAACGTATTGCGAAATATAGTGACGCGAAGCATGCTTCGTCACCTCCCCCTAAACAAATTCGACGCTGTGCCCTCAGCAGGCAAGGTGATGCTCACCGTCTTTTTCGATACGGCCTGTAATGCTCATGCAGGGAGTGATTCTGCTCCATGATAACGGGTTTCGACACGTCTGCGGGGTCACACAAAATTGACTGGTCAATTTCAAGTGGGTTCAGGTTGAGCAACCGACCTACAGCATGGACAGTCGCCCTGTGACTTCCATGTGTTCTGTCCGCAATGACAACATCTCAAAGGGATGAAGGTTCATCTCCGACGACGAACTGAAGGGCCATAGTAGGACAGGAATTTTAGGAACAAGGAATCGTTCGTCTCGTTGAACAGTGAGATTGCTGTGCTCAGTTCTGTGTCGATTACTTTTACATAAAGATTCCAGTTATATCAACAGTGTCGTTTCGTACCCATTCATTTTAAATCGCCACTTAAAATATTAAGGTTAGTTGCAACTGTTTGTACGTAATACAATCATCCTTCGTTGAAGAATCAAGAACTTTGTCGATGTGCAATAACGGAATGCGGTGTGATGTATGGTCGGGTTTGCTGGCTGTACTCCACAAATATTTAAAACGTCATCAATTCAAACCTCACATTATTCTAACTGATTGAATTTTATGATTCCACCAGGCCCAAAGGCTTAGCACAATCTTACGGGCCGGCCGCGGTGGCCGAGGAGACTGACGCGCTTCAGTCACGGTCTGCACGGCCACTACGGTCGGGGGTTCGAATCCCCCCTCGGGCATGGATATTTGTGCCATCTTTAGTATAAGGTAGTTCATAAGTAGTTTGTAAGTTTAGGGACTGATGACCCCGTAGTTAAGTCCCATAAGATTAACAAACATTTGAACATTTTTGAACAATCTTACGGAAATTTTGGCTTAAGTCTCGATCAGCGGCATGGGGCCATCGTGGTGCGTCCATAGCAGCGTTAGGTTGGCAGCGTATTTAGTACATTTCGAGTAGCCAATGGTGTGTAACTTTGATTTTTACGAATATGTCATGATATTAAGAGGATGTCGTTAGGCAGGAACCTAAGAGTACAGATGAAATTGTTGGAAGCGTTCTACCAAATTATGAGCATTGAAAAAAATATTATGATCCGCATCATTTGAGAGTGAGACGCGTATTTTAATTTACGTAACAACAAAGTGTTACATCTGAACCGAAAGACAGTGCATTTGGAAAAACGTAGTTTTGTAGTGTGCGATGTTCTACATTCGAGTACTGTGATTCATGTCGAAAATAAAATCATTGAAACGAGATGTTAACATTCATTTTCACATCTTATAAACATTGTGTGCTGCTATTCATCCCAACATCCACAGCGACTATTACCAACACTACCGCACCACGTCACGTAATGCATTAGCCCATGCCGCTGATCAAGACTTGTACCTAAATTTGTGACGTAGAGTGTCACGTAAAGTCCAAGCACTACGAAAAGTTCCACTTCCTTGTATCCTTTGTATTACGATGATCTATAAATTCATTAGATTTCTGGTCGCGAAAACCGACGCAACGGGCGGGAGTCTGGGGCGCTGTGCACGTCCCCTCCATACCGCACCCAGTGACGCCATCTGGCGGAGGATGTCACGGCGGCCGGTCGGTACTCGATGGACCCTTCAAGGCCTGTGTGGGACGGAGTTAAGTTTAGTTAGTTTATAATACATTGAACAATTCCATTATGGTGTTTCTTACAAAAAGTCCGTTTGACAAAACTCGTTGACCACTTGCATAAATTCTTGGTTCATACCGTTCTCATTAATGATGGTTAAAATGCCTCTGATTAAGAATGGCATTATCCTTAAGAGTATAGTTACGTCTAAAATCTCTCGTCTACAATATAATCTTAGTCAAAATGTCCGTCTTTCTTGCATTACATTAAAGTACATGGAATAAATACAGCATGCACTAGGGAGTAAGTACAACACTGTTACGTTATCATTAAATTTATCATCGTCGAGCCATATTTACCAAAATAATTATGTAATTAAAACATGGCACAGTTCGGTAGCAGATGGATTACCAAAACGGATCTCCCCAGCTGGTGCCACCACCCAGCGGGACACATCCTTGGACACAGCTGTCTGCACTTCTCAACTATGTCTGTGATAATTTGCTTGGTCTAACAGAAACATAAACAAGGCGACAAAAATTTTCACAGCTGATTGTCGTCTGACAATTGCTTTTATAATAAATCTATTTAAATTTAGAAATAGTTCTGTTCTATTTTATGATAACTGTATGTAGGATGTTCATCTAGTTTCCATCCTTCTTTCGATCTGCAAAACTTGCAATGTTAAGAAATTACTTTTTTTAAAGAATATTTATACTTCCATACAAATATCTAGCATTTCACGCCATATAATATGAGTTATTGTTTATTACTTATAGGAGCAACTATGTAACTGGCTCTTTGCTTGAAACAAGGAAGATGAGGCTACTTATTTTAACTAAGGGGCCATATTCTACCTTATAGTATCATCTCCAGGCAAATATTCACGTGTTACCAGAATTTTACTCGTAACTTTAATTCCTTATCTATTTTTTCCTTTCACAAGGTATTCACGACATGAACTATTATTGGGAATTGAAATAATTTATCGGAAAAGTCCTCTCGCTTGACCAGTACCCCAATAATCAACACGGCACACATCTCACTAGACGCAAATTCTCAAATTATCCAGAGACCACTGACGAAGCGCGCCCAGATGTTATTACGAAGTATTTGCAGAAGGTAGCCGATTCCCGTACGCGTTAGGGCCTGATGTGCATCCGTGATTATGAAAAGATCATAGGCACTCATCGCCTGATTATAATATAATATATACAATATTATCTTATAAGTTACATCAAACCTCATTGGTTTTGCTATAACGATAATATTGACAACAAACTTTTACTACTCATTTAGATTGGAAATTTATGTGTAGTGGCTTTGGTCGGATACTTTAGATTTTGTTCATATCGGGATGGTATTTGTGTTTATAGGGTATGGCATAACCGTAATAAATCATTCTCGAAATTCGAATTAAAACATTTGAGGTTCACAACATACAAGCATATTTTAACGTTATTTAATAGACCGCTCTATGAAAAAATGAAAGGATAATTGACTTGGTTCCTTCAGTTCCTTCAAATTAAGCAGAAAATGCTGATATGGATAACCATTTCCCTAACAGAAATAACGACAGAAGTAAAGCGAAACTGAGTTTGTGTTTCATCGCATTGGGAAAGATACGACGTGATGAATCCCCTTTGTTCCCCTAATTCCTTTGAGTAAGCGAAGAGTAACATCAAACGTGGACAATGCAAATACGCTGGCTCCGCTTCGGCCGCGGTACCATGTTGCAACTACCCGCGACTTTCCCACTTTCATCATAGAAAGTTTTGCATAGCATGTACGAGCAGTACTTTGAGAAAAAAGCGGGATGAAATATTTTTCGTATACCTATTGTGAAGCGTTTTTTAGAATTGTTTATTCTATAGCGCAGGTTGTATAAAACACGTTATAATGTTGAACTGCAGTAGTCATTTCACTAAATTAGTTTTTACTAGACTAAAGGTAATAATTTTACATGCTTTAGAAATAAATAAAAAAGTATTACTTCACCACAGTTAAATGTTTATTGGGTCTTTATAATTTTCGTGTTGAGCAGCAAGAGTATATTTAATATGAAATTTAACTAGGAATGAGATTTCTTCCAATAAATACTGTTTAGTCACTTTTTCCATGTTGCAAGAGTATCGCCAATTATACGCCTGATACGCCACCTTCTTCATTTTCTTTCTGTCTAATGCACTGTTTGTCTGTTTATTGCTGATGTTCATTCTAACTTCGCATTCTCGGATGTCATGTCGAAATTTGTTTCTGCGACTTCCTTGTCCTACAGAATTATTCTGCAAGTAGTCTATTGTCCGTAATTTTTATATATGTCCAGCCAAGTTCTTCCATCAGTTACTTAGCACATCGAACGGTTACTATTCTGTCACCTGTCTTGTAATTTTTCATTTCGTTATTATCCTCTCGTCCTAGTTATCTTCACCGAAGATTCAAATATTTCCTTAGAATTTTCTTTCCAATATTAATAGTTTATCCCTCTTGATTTTCAAATAAATTCCATGTAATATTACCCATATAATAGTCGTCTGACACAAGTGAATTTTGAAGTTAAAGCCAATTTATAGTTTCCCTAAAATATTGATAAAATTAAGGACTGCTTTGTTTGCAGTAATAGAGGAGCATTTAGTTGTTCTTACCGATAAAGCTCTCTATGTAACGGAAATGGTCAGCTGTCTCGAAAGTTAAATTATTTACATCCGAAACTAGGTAATTTCGAATTTTATTCGTTATAACAGATAATGTGTTCTTTCTGCATGAACATTTAATCCTGTTTTCTCATCATTTTGGGCCATTCTCATAAAGTCAGGAGCTACTTATCAATGCTCCATCATCGTTGTAGGTTTGTCCACTATCAAACATAATTACTACTTGCTGTTAATTATTCAAGTACATTGTATATGGTAACATATTAAATAGGCCTACACAGAATCATTTCACTAGATTAATTTTGATTAATAATTGTTCAATAGATACTGAATATGAGATTTCATAATGATGTTGATTGTGTCAGTTTAGTAAATACATTTTTATTTTTTTTATATTTTAGGTAAAAGTACTAACTTCTATGTAAAAATTCATCTGCTGTGTAGAAGGAGTTGTCATTCAGAAATTTTTCAATTTGTTTTTAAATACTGTTTGCCTATCTGTCAGACGTTTGATGTTATCTGGTAAATAACCGTTACCGCCATCTGTGCCAGTGTTAGATTTAACCTTGAATAATGCAGATCAATCTTTCTCATACCTGTACTGTTGTAGCTATGCACACTGCTATTACTTTCGAATGGGGTTAAGTTATTAATAAAAAAAATTAATAGAAGGATATATATAGATTCCGAAGCTACTGTGAAGATACTTCGATCTTTAATTAAATATCTACAAGATGTTCTTATGTGAGCTCCAGAAATTATTCTAATTACAAGATTTTTTGCAATGAATACTTTTTCGGTAAATGATAAACTACCTTAAAATACGATGCAATATGAAAACAGTGAATGAAAATAGACCTAGTATGCTAATTTACTGAGGTGTTTGTCACCAAAATTTGCAATAACCCTAATGGCATAACTTTCAGAAGGCAAATGTATTAATAGATCGTCAATGTCTTACTTCCAATTCAATTTCTCTCAACACACACAAAAAAACTGAATATTCTACCTTAGCTACAGATTTCTGTTCACAGACTATATTTATTAATGGTGTCATGTCATTTACCATATGGAACTGGGTGTATTTTTTATCAAAGTTCAAGTAGAGTCCATTTGCAGAGAACAACTTAATAACTTTCTAAAAGACATTATTTGCAATTTCATCAGTTAAATGTTGTTTGTTGGGGGTGATTACTATACTTGTATAGTCAGCAGAAATAAATAGTTTTGCCTCTTCATGAATATAGAATGGTAAATCATTAATAAATATCTAGAACAGCAAAGGACCGATGACTGATCCCTGTGGGACCCCATTCTTGTTAGCCCCCACCCACCCCACTTTGAGGAATCAGGTATTTTTTGTAGTTTAGCTGAACCACGTATTCCAACTTTCTGCATTCTTCCAGTTATGTATGACGTAAACCATTTGTGCACTGCCCCAATACTACCACAATGCAGAAGCTTCTCTAAAATAATCAATGATTTATACAATCAAAAGCCTTTGAGAGGTGACAAAATATCCCAACAGGTGATTTCCGATTATTCAGAGCATTTAATATTTGATGACTGAAATCATATATAGCATTTTCTATTGAATAGCCTTGGTGAAAACCAACTGACATTTCATTACTGCCCTATTTTTAGAAATACAGGAAGCTAGTTTTATAGCCATTACTTTATCAAAAACTTAGGATAAAGCTGTCAGGATTGAGGCTGGGAGTTAGTTATTGACATTGGACGCATCTGCCTTTTTATGCAATGGTTTACAAAAGAATATTTTAGTCTATCTGGGAAAGTACTATGATTCAGAGAGCTATTACATATGTTGCTTAGAATCCTGTGTAGCTGTTGGGAACAAGCTTTCAGTATTCTGCTGGAAATGCCATTCAATTCTACATGAGCTTTTACTTTTGGGAGAGTTTATTATTTTCCTTACTTCAAAGGGAGAGGTAGGTGGAATTTCAATTGTTCAGATTGCTTGGGTATGACCTCTTGCATTAATAGCTCTGCCTCTTCTATGGAACATTTAGATCCTCATTTCTCCAAGACATTATTTAAAAAGTTCTTATTAAAATATTTTTAACTTTTGAGTTTTTTTAGTAAACTTTTCATTCATTTTAATGGTAATAATCTCCCCATGTGATCTTCTTGTCCCATTTCCCTATCAATTATATTGCATATTGTTTTAATTTTATTATCAGAGCTACTAATTTCAGCCATAATAGACATGCTTCTGGACTTTCTAATAACTTTTCTTAATATTGAGCAGTACTTTTTATAACAATTGACTGTTTCTGGGTCATTACTCTCTCTTGCTGTTAGGTAGAGTTACCTTGTCCGGTTACAAGGTACTTTAATTCCTATAGTTAGCCAGCGTTTGATACATGGTTTCTTGCAATTATATTTATTTTCTTGGGAAAATAGTTTTCAAATGACGTTACAGATGTATCAAGAAATGTGTTATTTCTAATTAACAACAGGGTCCTTGTATACCTAATCGCAGTCTAACTGCTGTAAGCTTTTCCTAAACCTGGCAATTGTTA
Source organism: Locusta migratoria (assembly GCA_026315105.1). Taxonomy (NCBI): domain Eukaryota; kingdom Metazoa; phylum Arthropoda; class Insecta; order Orthoptera; family Acrididae; genus Locusta; species Locusta migratoria. The sequence goes on along the minus strand of CM048755.1, from coordinate 549,542,928 downwards.
AATCATTAATTGAACTCACTACTTTAGATATCTGTTTTAACTTGCTGTTTGGGACTACACCATGTACTGTAACTAGCTGTGCACCATGATCAGAAAGACCATTTTAAACAAGATAAGGATATATGATTTTGGACTTATCTTGGTCTATAAAAAGTTATCTATTAGTGTGTTGCTTTCCTTTACTATCCAAGTAGTAAAATCAGTAGTGGATATCAAATTGAAAGAACCAAGTGATACTTCAAGGTCTTTCTTCCTATTACACTCTTTTAGAGAATCAACATTGAAATCCTGGCAAAAAAATTTTGCTTCCCTCTGTCAGATACATACTACACCAATGCGTCCAAGTTTTTCAAAAATAGCTGAAAATTACCTGATAGGGGCCTCTACATTGTTACAATTGTAAAAGAATAAAAAATGTATTCCTAAATTTTAAAACAATTAGCGCACAAAGTTAAATTCGCTTAATTGCAACGAAGAAGTTTAAAATAGAGCTGCATAAGATATCTAGAATTGGAGACGCATATTCGGGACTAGCAAAGATGTTGTAAAGGAAATTTTTAATTTGCATAACAGAAGTAATACTTACGTTTATAACGACCACATTACATTAAAAATCAGGCACTGTGGACGAACGAGTTTCTAAAATCTCTCCACAAATAATTGTGGGACTGAATTGAAATTCATTTCTGTTATCTAATTTGATCATCAGACAACTCATCCATCCAGTAAATTAGTAATTATTAGCCCATCTACAGCTGTATTTACTTTTGCAACATATGCGCAATGTGTGAGCGAAACTCTAGAAATGTTATAAGATTTTTAAATTCATTAATGTTTTAACATTGCCCTGTACATGTCGAAAAACATGTGAACTCATTTGAAGGTATTAGGTATGTTTCTTGCTTACATGACTTATGTGTACCAATAGTATTTGATTCTGACGTCTACATACCATCCACCCTAAATATGCCATTCATTATTCTGTCAGCATAGTACTGTTACTTATTATACCGTCGCCATGATCCAGTATGTATCCATGATGTTCTGATGTCCTTATACGGACGAGTACGGATAATAATAGTTCTTAGAATATCAACTAATTCAGTACAAAAATAAAACCCTGTCTCATAATGCTGAAGAGGGACATGATGGCTCAGATTATCTTTAGTAACTTCGGAATGAGAAATAATACAAAAATATAATCTCCCGTCCATAACAAGTATTAAATTATAATAAAGTAAGATGAGAACTTCACTGTCAAAATGTGTAAGAATCAAACTACAATAATTCGATATGATTTAAATAAGCTACCTGCTTATGACGATATTCCACAAAATAGCAGAAATTTCGGTGGTAGAAGGAAATGTCACAATTAATTTGCAAGAAACAGGAGAGCGGCAACCAAGTTTCTAATTCACAATACAAATTCTGATAAATACTTCTCTCAGCCATACTTTCCCTGATGTTATTTTCCAGCATTTCTTTTCGTGTATGTTGTAATCTCTATACCTAAAATATCTTCGTTTGAAGACCTCGAGTATTTTTACGGTTTTTCTACATTCTGTTCTTCTTAGATGATTAATTAATTACGTCAAGTATCTCTCGGCAGTCTGCCGTTTTCAAAAAGTGCCTTATTTCCTAATGTAAAGTACTTTGTAAATGAAAATATGAATACAGTCTTTAATGGCTTGCATGTTCTTTAGTAGATATATCACGTTTCATACGTTAGAGTTTAATGTCTTGGAGTCTCTGTTGATAATGTTTCTCCGGTTCTGTGCTGTTCAAATTGGTCAGGAGCTTAGGTACTGTGTGTACTTTCTTATTTTCACGGCACAATCAACGACAGTGACACAAACACGTTTACAATTAATGTTTAATTAATATTTACGAATTTTCAGTGAAAACAGCTATGTGTAAGCATCGCATAAATACATGCTTCCTATTTATTTTGCAACGATCTAATTATTGGTTTTGACACTTCTAAAGTTCCCATTATGAATTGCTCAAAATTACACTCTCTTTTTTAAAAAGTCAATCAACTAGCTCTGAAAGGAATACGAAAACATCAATTATTTCGTTATAGAGAATATTGCTGCTACGTTGACTAGTAGAAGACCAAATATATCTTACATTTCAATATTGTCCTATATCTGCGTCTTAGAAAAATAGCTTATAACACATCTCATATCTGAATGACACTGTACTGTAATATCAAATTCCAAAACTTTCAAATAAATTGTTCAAATGTTTGTAAAGCTTGTGGGACTTAACTACGGGGTCATCAGTCCCTAAACTTAGAAACTACTTATTAACTAGCTAATCCTATGGACGGCACAAACATCCATGTCCGAGGGGGGATTCGAACCCCCCCGACCGTAGTGACCGTGCGGACCGCAACTGGAGCGCCTCAGTCCCCTCGGCCACCGCGGCCGGCTCCAAAACTTTGTGCAAGGGCGTGATCGTATGTTCCAGCACTGTCCGTGAAAGATGACACGTGTTAACAGAAGAAATTCATTCTTTTCAATTCAGTTACGTTTCTCGTCAGGGAACTATATCAAACATTTTCCAGTAAGGTAATTTCATCTCTAAACAACAATTCTTTGATCTCTGAAATATTTTGTTCATCTGTCTTTTTTTTTTTCAGTTTCCACGGTTTATCATGCCAACAGGATTCAGACACTATCTGCGTCGGACAATGTCACTTGTCCTGAGGTCACCTCTCTGCCTAAAAGATCAGGGAAATCACTTAGGTCGAGATGTTTCCTGTTGGGAGCTTCAGTTCTAGGCTCGTAATAGAGCCCCGTCGGGCTTTATTACAATAGGTCGCCAGGCAGCGCAGCCAGTCGCGCCGTCATTGGGCACTGCCAGTTATGGAGCTTATTACATTAGGGCAGCCGGTGGCCCTGTCAGAAACTGGGTGCCGAGTTACTGTCGTGGCCCGCGACCAAGGTGGGAGCCACTGGCGTAGTGGGGCACTGTGTCAGACGGAGCCTATTACACTGGGCCGCCAGTACCGCCACCACCACTCGATTTGGCCACCTCGGGGTCAGTCTACTGTGCAGTGTGCACTACTGGTGAGGGAACATGCCGGGCAACGAGTATTCACGTATGCTCCTCCTTGAACATTAAATGAAAATGAGAAGACGAAGGAAAAGAAAGGTACATGTGAACCCTATGCTTGCAGGATGTACTTTATGAATGTCACAGCACAACTAACAAAGCCACGACTCATTTCCTTGCCGTAGATTTTTCATCTGAGGTTGTTCCATTGTTCCATTCTTATTAATCTGTTGTTCATAGTGATATATTAAACACTACCCTTCTCGATTTCCTTCCTGATATATTTCCTTCTAGATTCTAAATTACACCGATTATTATTGAACTTACTAAATTTAAAAGAAAAGCAGATTGTAAAACTATCAAAGAAATATGAGATTCTGAAGGAAGAATGCTATTTATCTTTCAAGTATGTAGGAAACATATGGATAGATCATTTCGAAGCTCTTTCAGCATGTAAACTCTGAGCCTAAACACAGAAAAAGTTTCTAAGAAATAAAGAATACCGCAGTATAAAAGAAGGGCAGAAATAATAACACCATTAATTTCTTCAAGCACAAATGTGTGTTGCAGAAAAGTGGACTACAAATATACGAGTTACATCGTGAGAGGACGGCATCAAAATCTCTATGGGTCTAAGGTGCAGCAGGTTATTGCCTCGGAGCTGTATGAAAATATGTGAGAGGTGCGAGCTACAGAATGATTATGAACAGAGACACAGAGTGTAAGGCCGCGGCGGAGCGCCCGAAAGCACTGAGGCGCTATGCTCCGATGCGCGACGCCATTCCCCGTCGGGGGGCTTCGAATCCTCCCTCGGGCATGGATGTTTGTGTTGTATTTAGAATATTTTAGTTTATAAGTAGTTTGTATGTTTAGGGACTGATGTCCACGCAGTTAAGTCCCATAAGCTATATAAAAATAAATAAATAAATAAATAAATAAAATAGAGTGCAACGAAGACTTGGTTTCTACGCGCCTTGTCAAGCGAGACAGAAGAGGTCATGATGGACTAATAAAATAAACAAGAAAATTGGTACTGTTAGTTTCAGAGTAATTTCTTCCACGTTTTCTTTAGTTAATTAAAAGCAACTATGGGAAGAGAAAGCAATATGGTTAGTTGAGAATCATTGTGTTTCCTGGTTTGGCATAACAGTGCCACTGGAACGATTGACTAACAAAATCTTTAGCCTAACCTCATCCATTGTACAATCTTGTTGTTTTAGTTGTACAATGTTGTATAATATTCTACGTAAACTTTATGACAATCCAATCGTATTCATCCTTTTGTTCATGACCGTTGCGAGAAGTGAACACAGATGTATCACACAATGCGTCTTCACAGACGATAGTAACGCAGACGAATAACCCTAGGAGGGATAATTAGTCGTTTGGTAGGTTGTGTATTTGCATACTCAATTCAACAACGTAACACTAGGTATTGGCTTGCTGGACTGATGGAAATCAGGCGTTAGTTGAACCTATTAATACGTTAAACGTGTTAAACGCCAGCGAGTAATTGGATTTCATCAAGGAAGCTTAGGGTCTTTCAACAGAACAGCGCTTGCGGCAAAGTGCAGACCGTTAGGTAGACGCTGGCAGAATATTGATATCGCCTGTCAGGCTGTGAAATTTAAACAAACCAAAAAAAGAGTACTCTATTGACTCAATTAATCTGCTGTTCCGGGTTTTACTTACATCACGTTTCTTAACATAAGTATCTCAAAGTGTAGTTTAACTCCAAGACAGTTACGGTTCCTTCGTCGATAGTATAAAATAAGTAACAACTAATAGCGACTAAAGTTTCACCTTGATGAGTTTGTCATCTGTAATGGAATATAAAGAAATGGATCTAAAGCATAATTCCCCCACCCCCTCTCTCTCTCACACACAAACACACTAACTGAATTGACAACAGAAGTATATCATTGCCTTGTAAAACACCATTCGATGTATTTTACAAACTTTACTTACTACATCTGAATAATCCGTAATATTTTGTGACATTTGGTACGCAACAGTATTACTTGACGTAAATAAAGTTACCTGCTTATTCAGCGTTATTAATGGAGTAGAACTTTTGAGACTTACTTGCTGTTTCATTGAAATGAATTAAACGTGACGGTGAAGCTGAAAATGGACGGAGATATGAAACTATGTTGTCACGAACGATTGTCTTAACCGTCTTGTTCATCTATACTTATTTCCCTTCCAACCGAAATACACATACAACATCCCGCTGCTATTATTGTCGCCCTGGTAGGTCTTCCATATACTCATAGCCCTCTCAGGATCCCGGCAAGGAGTTGGACTGTTCGTGCATCCTCACTGAAATGTCTACAACCTGCCAACGGATATAAAACTATATGAGTAGCGTCTGTTCTTTCGGTCATGTCCGTAATAACAAAAAACATTCAAATCTTTGTAAATCTATCGGACCAAACAGCATGGCCATCAGTCCGTAGCTTACAAACTACTTAAACTAAGGTAAACTAACCTAAGGACATCACACACACCAATGCCCCAGGGAGGACTCGAACCTCCGACGGCGAGCATCCGCGCGCTCCGCAGCGAGGCGCCTTAGACCGCGGCTCCATAATAACAGATAGCATTCATATAAATATATCTTGTTATCATTAATCATATCGAAAAGCAGACCACATTTCATCATTCGACATCTACATGTATAATATGCGTATCACATTTAAGTGCCTGGCGGATGGTTTATCGAACCGCTTTCATAATATTCCTTCACCGTTCCATTCTCCAACAGTGTCAAAGAAAATGGAACACCAAAATTTTTGTTTTGTTATTGTCATAAATTTACTTATCTATAAATATATCTTGTGTCAATACAGCTTAACACAATTTGTACAATATCTTTCACAACAAAATCCTAGTGGACTTTCAAAATGCCAGAAATATAAAAGCATGTTCTCGTCATCCAGCGATGTATTGGAAACTTAGCAGTTTTCGCGTAACCTTAATAACAACTGACTTGGACACTAAAAATGTCCCACTCTGGTGTTCCCATCTGTATATATGTCATATGAATGCATTAGTAGGGTATAATGTACCATCATGGTTATCTTTATCACTGACTTAACAATTATTTTCACTGTTTTGACAAAAGTCTATAATCTATTAACCGTTTTTTCGGTTACACGATTTTGTACATTATTCAGTTTCAATAAAAGTAATCATTTAGTAGTGTACGGTAATTGGAGTACGTTATGAACTAATTGTTACGGCCTACTGTTACTGCGAGTGAACTAAATAAAATACGAAATTGTTGCTAAATCGCCTTAGCAAACAATTAAATTAAATTTTAAAAATTGTTCGCTTGGTGCAGCATCGGTGTGACTGGTAAAACTGTTTCATAGCATGAACATTGTAATTGATTCAGGTAAGGGAAAGTTCAATGAAATACGTAGTATGTAATATGTCAGTAATGTTGTACATAACAATAGATTTCTACACAGAGAGGTTACTTTATGAGAATTATTCCTTGGTTCATTTAATTTAACTATGTTTCAAATATGTATTTATATACAGAATGGCGTGAATTTCGAAGCAGATGATGAAACGTGAAGTATAACTGTTGTATTTAGATTACATTTGATGTACCTTTCATTCCCCTAGATCCAAACTGAGGAGATCCTTTTGAATGTAGAACATGTCAGAACAATAAATACTTACAAAATGAGAGCAGGTGTGTAATGTACCTTGCACAGATCCCATATGTAATTGCCCTTGTGGATGTGGAATTGGTCAGAAAAAATAATACCTTAAGAATATTTACATTTTAAAGGACATAAAACTTATTGCTATGTACTAAATATTAAATGTACTACGTGCATTTGATAATTTTTAGGATTTTTTTTTTCAAAACGTGTTTACAATGACCACATTACTGCAAAATAGTTGTACCAAAATCAGACTGAACACAATATTCACATTTGTGAATTTTATACACGATAACATACATCAACCCTTTCTGACAAGAAATTCTTCAGTGGTGTGGAAGGAGTTTGCCACCAAAAGAACATCTAGACTCTTCTCAAACTGAACTTTATTTTCAGTTTAATTATTTATGGCTGCTACCATGCTATTGAAAATGTGTATTGCTGAATACTGGACACATTTCTGTGCCAGAGTATGTGACTATAAATCTATGTGAAAGATATTCTTGTTTATAGTAGTGATCCCATTAACTGAGCTGTTCCTTTGAAAAACAGATTTATTTTTAGGACAAATTTCATCAGAGAATAAATATATTGGGATGCAGTAGTTAGTATCCCCAGTTCCTTAAATAGCCCTCTGCAGGATGTTCTTCAATTGACACCACAAATGATTCGTATCACACGTTTTTGGGCTCCAAATACTTTAGCTTGGCTTGATGAGTTGCCCCAGAAAATAATCCCGTATGACATTATGAAGTAAAGGTACGCATAATATGCTAGCTATTTTTATTTTTATGTCACCTATGTCTGATAACATTCCCATAACAAACATGGATTTGTTTAGGCGCTGTCCCGCGTAATACGAACGTATATTTCGTAACGCGTGTTACCAAATAAGGGGAGATACATTATGCCAACCGTAAGACAAAGAAACTACAACGTATACTAGTATAGTTATTAAAAACATTCTGGAGTATAAGAGGGATCATGAACCAGAATTGCTGCATTTATCATGATGATAGTTGTTAATGTAAGTGTAATAACGGCAGTACTGTTTTTCAATAATGGTGTAATTCCTTGGCCTTATGTAATGATAAAACAGATACTGATAATGGAAGGAATATTGTTTCAGCACTTTCTGTTATGATCGGCTGCTAAAATGTTCAAATGTTTGTAAATCTACCGGACCAAACTGCATGGTCATCAGTCCGTAGCTTACAGTCTACTTAAACTAAGGTAAACTAACCTAAGGACAACACACACACCCATGCCCTCTAGGGAGGACGCGAACCTCCGACGTCGAGCAACTGCGCTCTCCGCAGCGAGGCGCCTTAGACCGCTCGGCTACTCCACCGCAGATAATCGGCTGCGATTGAGCAACCAGTGTGGAGAGAGCTTTGATGGCTGGTAATATGATGGTCTTGACAAATAATAGAACGTAGAGAACTTGTATGAATGTCCAGAAAAAGGTCACCAACATTACTATGAAACATGAGTGTTTTTAACTACGGACTCGAAATGTGATACGTTTTTTAATATTATTTTGATATTTATCGAAAACATTTTTCTCATTCAGGTGTAAAATTAACTCTAAACTGACTAGAGTTAAATTGAACAAATTGCCACAGACAATTAGAATCAACATCTGTACCTCCATAATTATCTGCTACTTTTAGAGAAAGTTAAAATAATGATTAAGATATATGATTGCTGACGTAAATATTGACGCGCGACCCCACGGTAACAGACTGCCGGCGTAGCGCAAGGGACAGCGTCACCGATTGCGGTGCTGAAGGGCGCCGGTTCATTTCCGTCCATCGACAAAACTTTATTTCTAGAACGTTCTACATTGTTTATAATGTTTACTTGTAATGTCTACTTGTTTCTTATGTTAACTATTCTTCTAATTTCTGGTACATTCTTTCTGTGTATAAATAGCAGAGCACTCTGCCCGAGAGGCAGTCACTCCCTGCCGGACGTCTGAGTTCTCCGTCGGGCATGAGTGTATGTGTTCTTATCACGAGTTACTTCAAGTACTTTGTACGCCCAGGGACCGACTACATCAGCAGTTTGGCCCCTTCTGCAGTGGAATCGTCTGAGTCGAATGGTTGGAAGAAATAAACAATGATTAATTTATTTCGATTGTTAGGCGTAACGTCTACCCACACCAACTCACAAAACAAACTACTTCAATTTCACCATAGGATAAACAGCTTGTGACAGCAATAAATTCGCCACCACCCCTTGGTAAAAATTTACAGTTAGATTTCACTACCTATAATGATTTGTGCTTCAGTACTTTCTATTAGACCTGGGAGCTCTGGTGATTTCCCCTCACAGCTACTACAATTAACAACTGTTAGACCAACGGTTCTTACAAGGGAACGGTCCAATAAGACATGTCGAAACCTACCCTGATATTTTTATACAGGAAGAAGACATCGAAAGAAATGCACTACCAAAATTTTAGCTGCTAAGAGACCCTGCAAGTATTCTTTGAAAATGTTGAAGTTACGCACTTTTGAACAGCTTATAACACAGGTTTGTACAGCCCTGCCCGCCAAGCGCGCTTCTCGGCGAATCACTCACATAGCGCCACGTAGCGGAATTATCCAGAGTTCACAGACACCAATTTCTGGACCTAAAGCCTGGTTTACAAAGGAGTGAATGAAAGCCAATAACGACTTCCGTCAATGAGGACTTGTAATTTGTTGAAATAAAATGTGACATGCAGTACCACATTTTATAACAATTCCTGTCGGCCATTCCGTAAAATAATTTTTTAATGTTGTACATATAACTTTATTGAAACAGTTCTTGGTTTATTCCATTTAGTCGTCAAAAAATGCGAAGTGTCTATGGAATGAAAAAACCATTTGTTTGCACCAGGCAATTTGGCTTGAGGTTCTTAAACACAGGTATATAATGATAACTAAATCCTGTTCATGTGTATGTACATTGCCTGACAAGAAAACATGCACTCAGAATGAGTGGTTGGAAACGAGTGAAACAACATATACTGAAAGATCATGTGCCTCTATTGAACTGGTGTCAATATGGGATGGAAGAGAAAAGGTCGTTGCAAATTATAGTTGAAATGTTGACTCCATGTCAGTAGTTTCGCACAACACCTGGTCACAATGCATGCCCTTATGTATTTAAGAATGGTGTCAAACATAATTTAGGTTTTCCCTTGAGACAATTTTGCCAAAGTTGTTTCAGCCGTTCCTCAAGACCCTGTGGGTTGATACTTTGATGGAGGCCCCTTCCAGTGTCATCCTACATGTGCTCAATGTTCGTGAAGTCCGGGGACCTCGATGTTCACAGAACGACCTCACCATGCTGTAGGCAGTCCATAAATACGCGCGGTGTGCGTGGGCGTGCATTATATTGCTGGAACATTGTCCCATGGTGCTGTGCCATCAGCAGTAGGACGTACAAACACAGGATGTTTGTGATCTATCTCTATGCCATCACTGTCTACGGGCGCACGTGCAGAGCTGACCACAAGAAAGCATATTCTGTGGCTCCCCACACCATAATGTCCTGGCTTAATCCTGTGTGTCTGCACAGCATTGGCAGAATGTGCCCTCTGCCTTTGGCGCCGCAAAACACCAGTGCAATGGGGAGTGGAGGTTATTGAGAAGCGGGTCTCAGAACCGAACATGATGCAAAGCCATTCGTCCCCTGTCCGTGCGTCTCGGGCAGGACAAGTGAGCGCTCCAAATGCCGTCGTTTTTGTTCTGGGGCGGTAGGACCCCGATCCGACAGAAGCGAGTCCCCGAGACACTATTCGGCAACGTTGTGTCATCTCTCTTATGTACTCACTGATTCCAACATGTGACCACTGTGCCATCTGAATGCCCCCAGGTGCCTTGTTATTGGACGATACTACCATCCGAATTCAAACAGTCACACGATTCAGCCTCTTTCCATTGTATTCAGTTGGCAGATCGGATATATAAATTTAGTCCCCCTTAAACAACCCAACAACAACAACAAAAATATATAAAGCATCTGAGATGCGTCGTGAGTACTTCATACTGTGCGTAAGCCTCTTGCTTCACTGTGTGACTCACGACAGTTTCCCGAAACCAACTTCGCATAAACAGGACGATGATATCACGATAGCATTAGGCTGTAATGTGCGTTATACAGATGTAAAGCCGCTGAGTGAATGTAGTCACACATCAATGATATGCATGTACACCGAAATGAGATGAGTGGACTCTACTTCTGGGTGCATAACTTCCTTTTGTTAGGCACTGTATGAAAACTTGATAATGTACTGAACACATAAAATGTGTTTTAGCTCAGCGAATATTCGGAATAACATATTTGTCCATATCAACATTTTTATTTCAAATAATTTTTCCTGTAAAATTCATGTATATTTGTCATTCCTGCTAGGTAATCATGTATATGACGCGCAGGATAGGACGGATGCCCTCTCATACACGAGATGCCCTCTCATTTACTTTCGGCAAAGTGGCTTCGGTTGCGGGACTTCACTCCTCCTGACAACCTGATACATATTTGTGTGAAGTTTAAACAACAGGACTAATCTCATTTTCATCGAAGTGTTACGCTGAAGTTACGATTGTAATGAGGTAGGGATACGCGGTAGAATCGCGTACACAAGTTGTAAAAAGGCGTTACAGTGCCATGACTGCCATTTGTAATCCGATGCTTGAAATGAAAAAGGCCGCGGCGGAGCGGCCGAGCGCATTGAGGCGCTATGCTACGATGCGCGAGGCCGTTCCCGTCGGGCGTTTGAATGCCCCCTCGGGCATGGATTTTTGTGCCGTCTTTAGTATAAACTAGTTCATAGTAGTTTGTAAGTTTAGGGACTGATGACCCCGCAATTAAGTCCCATAAGCTTTACAAACATTTGAATGAAAAGGTTTTCGAAGTTATTATGGCCACACGACGTGAATTAACAAACTTTGAACAGGAAAAATTAGTTTGAGCTAGAGGTATGGGGCATACCACTACAGAACTGGTTACGGAAATTAGTATTTCGTGATCATCAGTTCGAATGGTGTGCACCAAATTTCGGGCATTAACTCTATCCATGTATATGGAATTCAGTATTTTGAGATTTATAGTATCTCGCACTTTCAGAGAATTCCAAACTTTAGATATTACCTCTCACCATGAACAAAGCAATGGCCGAGGCCTGTACATAATGAGCAAGAACAGTAGCATTTACGCAGAGTTCTCAGAGTTAACATACGAGCAACAATGAGCGAAATATCGGCAGAAATCAATGAGTGACGTACGACGCATGAAACCGTTAGGACAGTGCGTTTTAATTTGGAACTAACATATGCTAAGGAATACGCACATTCACACACACTCCCGAGGGAGGTCTATAATCTCTTGACGGGAGCTGACCGCGCGCCCATTTCCTCACGGCAAAGATTTCTTTCACTTCAATATAGCGGTCAAAGTCCACCCAGCAAAATGAAATCACCTTGGTTTTTCCTTTTCTATATCTTAATATATTTCAACTTCTATTCTTTCTCAATCGCTGACTTCCACAAAATGCTTTGTCATTGAAAACATAAGGCTTCTAGTTTTCATATTCGCGGAATGTATGACATTAACTGCGAGTGGGTAAAGTTGAAAATGTGTAACCAGCCGGGACTCGAACCCGGGTCTTCTGCTTTCTCAGTAGTTAGCTGACCTCTACGCCACTGGAGACACACCGATCACCACCCCTGCACGGAATTACTGCGGTACGCATCCCGTCCGACACAAACTCAATCATACCCCTGACCTGCCCACTAGAACTCAAACTCGTATTTGTTGGAAACTAATTCCCGGAAGAGTGTGGGCCTAGGAGTGCCTCCGCACTGAAGAAAGGATCACCGCCCGTCATCGGCATTTATATAAGTTATATGATGATGATGGTTAGTGTTTTAGGGAGCTCAACATCGAGGTCATCAGAGCCTGTAGGTATAAGTTATATACAGTGTGTCCCACTCAACTCTTCCACCCCCAGATATCTCTGGTCCTACACGAGATATTGAAAAACGACGTTCACGGTAATGAACGTACAGCAGGGGCTTAGAAAGGAGGTAGTATGAGACAGTCTAAGACGTAAAAATGTATTATTTTCAGCGCAAACTTATGTTTTTCTAAATGGATATCCTATATTATTTCTTAAGCAATCAATAGCATGAAAAACCACAAGAAGAATGGAGTTGGTTGCATCGCGATGCGTCAATTACATCCGGAGAAACTGCGAATCGAATTTGACGTTTAAAATACCAAGTGATCAAAAAGTCAGAATAAATTAGAAAACTTAATAAATCACGGAATAATGTAGATAGAGAGGTAAAAATTGACACACATGCTTGGAATGACATGGGGTTTTATTAGAACAAAAAAGTTCAAAAAATGTCCGACAGATCAGAAACGCAATAATTAGCATAACAAATTAAGACAAGCAAAGATGATGTTCTTTATAGTAAATACTCAATATGTTCACCATCATTCCTTAACAATAACTTTAGTCGAGGAATAATGTTTTGAACAGCACTGTAAAGCATGTCCGGAGTTATGGTGAGGCATTGGCGTTGGATGTTGTCTTTCAGCATCCCTAGAGATGTCGGTCGATCACGATACACTTGCGACTTCAGGTAACCCCAAAGCCAATAATCGCACGGACTGACGTCTGGGGACATGGGAGGCAAGCATGACGAAAGTGGCGGCTGAGCACACGATCATCACCAAACGACGCGCGCAAGAGATATTTCACGCGTCTAGCAATATGGGGTGGAGCGGCATCCTGCATAAAAATCGGCAATTTAAGAAGATGTTTATCAGCCAGGCTGTGGATGATGCGATTCTGTAACATATCGGCGTACCTCTCACCCGTCACGGTAGCATTTACAAAACCAGAATCACGCAGTTCCTCGAAGAAGAAAGGCCCGATAACGATAGATGTGGTAAATCCAAACCATACCGTGACTTTCTCGTCGTGCAATGCAGTTTCCACGACAGTTCTATGATTTTCGGTAGCCCAAATTCTGCAGTTGTGGGCGTTGACAGACCCTCGGAGCGTGAAATGAGCTTCGTCGGTCCACACGTTACTCAACCAATCCGATATTTCTTGAAATTTTTTGTTCTTATCTTTTTGTTGTTGTTGTTCTAATAAAACCCCATGTCATTCCAAGCATGTGTGTTAATTTTTACCTCTCTATCTGCATTATTCCGTGATTTATTAATTTCTCAGATTTATACTGACTTTTTGATTACCCGGTACATGAAGTGCGGTGCCAGCGCGTGTCCGAGACTCAACCGTCAGTCTCGCTTGAGTCTGGGACAAGCGCTAGCACCGCGCTTCATGTATTTCAAACGGCAACTTCGCTTCGCATTTTGTCCGCATGTAATTGACGCATCGCGATGTAACCAACGCCATTCTTTTTGTGATTTTTCATGCTATTAATTGCTTAATAAATTATATGGGTTATCCTTTTAAAAAATTAGTTTGCGTTGAAAATAATACTTCTTTACGTTTTTGACTGTCTCATACTACCTACTTTCATAAGTCCCTACCATACGTTCATGACCGTGAAAGTCGTTTTTCAATATCTCTTGTAGTTTCAGAGATATCTGGGGTGAAAGAGTTGAGTAAGACAGCCTGTACATGTGGCGCCTGTCTTTCGGACATGTCCGAACAAGTACGAGTTTGAGTTCTAGTGGGAAGGGGTAAAGTTGAGTGTTTGTGTCTGACGGGATGGGTACTTGAGTAATTCCCCGCAGGTGTGGTGACTACTCTGTCCTCAGTGCTGTAGAGGTCAGCGCAACTGCCTGGAAAGCAGGAGACCCGCGTTCAAGTCCCGGCTTGGTACACAATTTCAACTTTACCCACTCTCAGTTACTATCATACATTCCGTGTAAATGAATAGATAATAACTGCAGGATCAAAAGTGCCAGACGACACATATTTATGTTTCTAGTTTTATGTCAAACGTTGTTACGAGGGAGAAGCGAAAACGCCACGAATGCGCGTGCCTTGGGGGAGCCATTTCCTCTCTCTTGGATATAGCTACGCATGTTATTTTCTTTTACTATTGAAATATTTTTGTCGTACGCTATAATATGTAGCTTCATCATGTGTTCATTTCGGTGACAAAGAGGACTACTGTAACAAGCTATATCCCCAAAGTAGGCAGTTAGGCTACTTTAAGCTTAAATAAGAATATTTTATTTTACGTTATTATGTTTATTTGGATATCGAAATTAGATCTTTGTTATGTCATAATGTTGCAATGAATTGCTAAGCCATTGATATGTTTATTCCGACATCATTATGTTTCGCTGTGATTGCTAAGTTATTACGTTTTTATAGAAAGAAGAATGTCTAATATTTATATGGTCGCTGTAAATGTTGTGAAACTAATTGGATAAAAATTAATCACAAAATTTTTGAATAAGAGCTTCCATAAAAAGTATCTAAAATGACCGACTTTGTTTGAAAAGAGCAGTTTCTTGTGGTAGAAAGTATGCGTTCCGAGACTTGCACTGTTTGTAAATTTAATGTTCTTCATTGGAAGTATTATTCTGAAGGCTGCCATAGTGTTTACTGTTTCCTATCTGGGAGGCCAATGTGGTCACTGGCATCGCAGCAGCATCTCATGTTTGTCGTTATCATTATCGGACATACCATACACAGTGACTTCGCCTTCCAGAAACTGAAACAACACCAATACGCCGAAGCAGACGATTGTCAGCCCTGTTTTTAATTGGCCTTAATGTAAGTGAAGAACGAGGATTTTAAATAATGGTCATTAATAAAATCAAACGTGTCAAATGGATGGAATGAAAGATAACACATTTGTACATAAAAATGTTAATAATTTACTCTACTTATCATTGTGTGTGATGTATGGGTGCAATTAATTGTTTGTGTAGTGGTGCATTGGCGGTATAGTGGGTCTCTTTCCTGGCTCAAAGGTTGGGATGTAAATGAAACATCTATGATTCCACAACCGTCATTTATTTACAAAAAGCTATTCTTTTCCTAATTTCCTAGTTGCAAATAAACTTGTACATATGCGTTTCATGACTAATTAAAACTAAAACCGCTAATTTTATAGTACCTAAATTACCCATTTGGACGTTAAAACCTTTTTTGCCTATTTCAGTTTTAAAATCCTAAAACCTATCTATTCCTTCTGTTTTCAAAAGATTTGACTTCTTACAAGACCAAACGTAGAAGCGCTATAGCCGATATCTGAAGAAAAAAAAAACTCTGCCTTCGGCTGGACTGTCCCGGCACAGTTAACGTTGCATAAAAATTATCTGGACTCATACGAATGCAATGCAGAGAATCCGAAAAGATATTGCAGAGTCTTCAATGCGGATTTCTGCAGATGATACACGGACAAAATTCGCTGGTACGGTGCAAATCTGATTGTTCGCAACTTGAACCCAGAAGCACCATGCAAAGATTATTTAATTTGTAAAAATCAGATCACAGATACTAACGGACAAACAATCGCTCATATATTCAAATTGCGTACATGAAAATACAGTGTTTCTGGCTTTGATAGATATCGCTGAACATATGATTGCAGTGATTCATTTGCTCCACGTGTTCTACTGTCTGATGCGGCGTGTAACGTGTGTACGGTAGCCCACGGTATCAACTGAGTAGTAGAGTAGGTAAGAGTTCTCTGTCAGCTTTTGCTGATGATGCTGTGGTGTACAAGAGGGTGTCGTCACTGAATAACTGTAGTAGGATGCAGGATGACTTGCACCGTATTTCTAGGTAGTGTGAGAAATGGCAACTAGCGCTGAATGTAGAAAAATGTAAGGTGATGCAGATGAGTAGGCGAAACAATGCCTAATGTTCAAATACACTATTAGTAGTGTGCTGCTTGAAAGAGCCCCGTCCATTAAATACCTAGGCGTAACGCTGCACAGCGATATGAAATGAAACGAGCATATAAGGACAATCGTGACGAAGGCAAATGGTCGACTTAGCTTTATTTGGAGAATTTTGGGATGGTGTGATTCGTCCGTAAATGAGACCGCATATAATACGCTTGTACGACTTGAATAATGCTCGAGCGTTTGGGATCCTCACCAGATCGGTTTAAAGGAAGACATAGAGACAGTTCAGAAGAGGGCGGCGAGGTTTGTAACTGGTAGATTCGATCAATGCATGGGTGTTACCGAAATGCTTCAGGAACTCAACTGGGAGTCGTTGGAGGGGAGGCGACGTTCTTTTCGAAAAGCACTGTTGAAGAAATTTAGAGGGCCGGAATTTGAGAAGAACTGCAGAGTGATTCTATTGCTGCCATCGTACATTTCGCGTAAAGAACACAAGGATAAGATTAGAGAGAAAAGGTCGCTTACAGGTGCAAACAAGTATACGTTTTTCCCTCGTTCCATATGGAAATGAACAGGAAAGCAAGTAACAAGTAGTGGAACTGAGTATCCTCCACCACGCATCTTTGGGTGGATTGCGGAGTATGTATGTAGATGTCATCTCCACGGTAAAGGGGCAGAGGCATTCAAAAAGTGTTTCCAGATGTCCCCTTGCCATATGAACCTACTGTAACCCGCCGAACACGGTGTTAGCAGTAACAAAGTACGAGAGTAAGCATTTCCCAGCTGTCACGAAGGTAACTGAGTGGACGATGCCACTTCCGTAACTTAAGCAACACAATTACTCGAAGATCCCTCAGTTCAAAGGGACGTGACTTGTATTAGAGCCAACTTCACATTTATGGCGAGAGTGGTTTCCGAATTAGAAGGCTCAGATAAACCTATTTACGAGAACGTTTCTTCGCTGGAAGAAATGAGAAAGAAAATTAATGAAGCGCCAAGTGAAGCGGGAGAAAAAGTGCGGGAAGAAATGCAGTAGGTTTTCCAGTAGAACACAGACTTTAAGGGGCCTTTGCTTAGCGGTATCTATACTTTGCGTAAAATCCAGCTCCACAGACTGCAGCGTTCCTGCTCGAAATGTGCCGAATGTGTAGTCCGCTCCTGTCACATCCGTTGATGTAGGAACGTTTATTCTCGGCATATAAATTATAAAAACTGAAGAGTGCCATAGCTTTTCCATAGAAAACCTACATAAGATTTGAGTCATGTACCGTGCAGACAACTATGGTCTGATTGTTTAAAACAACTGGTTTATTCAGCGTTTGTTAATTTATATATTACATGTATTCAACATATGGCTTGTGATGTGCATTATATTTTCATCTTCGGAAAACTTCAAAGATTTGTTGTCAGTTTGATGTTTGCTGAGTCGTTCAACTGCGTACTTTTCATTTTCCTGATGATCAAAAAATAAAAATTTGGTCACGTTTTTCACATTATGTTTAATTCTTCTACTGAATCCTTTTTGGGTCCTATTTTCGGTTTCTTGCCCTAAATAAGTTAATTAAAAAGCCTAATTTAGGCGACAAAATTGGTCCTTTTACGACTTCAAAATCCGTTATCTAGTTATGATCATCAGTTTCCGTCGCACAGCGGTCCTCAATCAGACTCCGGAGTGACGTACGCTGCGACAGCGGCGCGGCTAGCTAGCAGAAGCGATGCACAGCAGTTCCGACGATAGCGTGGGAGTGTCGAGCACTGGACCCCGCAGAACAGGCCTGTGAAATACTGCGGCCATATCTCATGGCGTGGTCCCCGAGTCACCCTCTCCTTGTCTTCCCCTCCACTGATTTCAAGCCACTGCGTTAGCTTACTGAAGCGGTTTGGTGTGAAACACCCACGTCCTGTCTCTAACAAATGGCCCACAGGCTCGGCGTTCTCTGACAGTACTCATCAATCCTTAAGCGTCACAGTTGTGTCCATGCTGAGCCTACAGTCGAATCGTTCCGGCCATCCACCTGTGTAAGTATTTTCCTTCCTTCAGGTCTTCATCTAAGGCGACTTCCTCTACTTTGTACTAATGTATTAGCAGCATCTTCTTCAGTCGAGTAACACAGCGGCCATGTCATTGTTGTATTGTCTGGTGTCCAGCTCAAGGAATGCAGATCGACCGAACACTTCTTTTCCCTCTGTGCCAGTCCTGCAAAGCATACATCAGGCTGATCAGGTCACGGTAAGAATTTTATAGTGCAATTAAAAGTCTGCTGGTCGTGAATATATGTTCCTCACTTTCAGCAGATACGTGACCACGCCGAATCACGTGCATAGCATATCGCTGAATGATTTGTTATGCAGGTGTGGCTGGTCATTACCACATCAATAGATTCTGCACTTAGTTAATCGTTCATCTGTGCCGCTTATGTCGTCACATATCGTGCTCAAGCACCACCACATAGAAGACAAGGCCTCACAACTGGCCGTGCCTACGTCACACCGAGAGGCCGCGAACGCAAGCTGACTGCATGGCCGGTGGGCGTGCCCCAGCGGTTAGCCAGTCATCTGGCGGTCGCGGATTGTCGGTGGGACGTAGGCACAATGCGGGCTGCTCGCTGATCTATAGTTTCCATCGGCCATCGCCCTGTTTACAGTGTTGCCCTCTGCAGCTACTGCAGCTTCTGACCGATGTAGCTATCTGTACCCGAGTCTCTGAAACATTAACTTCAACTTGTAATATATATTTATTCATTTTCCTCTCTCATCTCCACTTCTAACAACAATAATTCACTCAATAATGATTCTAAAATTTAGTTAAGGACAAATACTTCAGTTACTCTTGTCATCGAGTACTATGACTACTTTACTGAACAGGAAGCCTTATTGACATTAGTGAGTAATATAGGAATCAATCATACCCGAAGTAATACAAGAAACTACATTTGTAGTCCTGAAGACCTTCTATATATATTGTTTCAGTAAAAAAGTGTAGCTCTTTGTATAAGTGTGGTAAAACTACACTCCTGGCAATTAAAATTGCTACACCACGTAGATGACGTGCTACAGACGCGAAATATAACCGACAGGAAGAAGATGCTGTGATATGCAAATGATTAGCTGTTCAGAGCATTCACACAAGTTTGGCGCCGGTGGCGACACCTACAACGTGCTTATATGAGGAAAGTTT
Organism: Locusta migratoria; assembly: GCA_026315105.1. Classification (NCBI taxonomy): domain Eukaryota; kingdom Metazoa; phylum Arthropoda; class Insecta; order Orthoptera; family Acrididae; genus Locusta; species Locusta migratoria. The sequence goes on along the minus strand of CM048755.1, from coordinate 549,523,164 downwards.
CCAACCGATTTCTCATACACAAACAGCAGTTGACCGGCGTTGCCTGGTGAAACGTTGTTGTGATGCCTCGTGTAAGGAGGAAAATAAAATGTTCAGATGTTTGTATAGCTTATGGGACTTAACTAAGGGGTCATCAGTCCCTAAATTTACAAACTCACCACTACTAAGGACGGCACAAATATCCATGCCCGAGGGGGAATTCAAAACCCCGACCATAGTGACCGTCCAGATCGCGACTGGAGCGCTTCAATCCCCTCGGCCACCGCGGCCGGCTAAGGAGGAGAAATGTGTACTTTGATAAAGGTCGAATTGTAGCCTATCGCGATTGCGGTTTATCGTATCGCGAGATTGCTGCTCGTGTTGGTCGCGATCCAATGACTGTTAGCAGAATATGGAATCTGTGGACTCAGGAGGGCAATTACGGAACGCAGTGGTGGATCCCAACGGCCTCGTATTACTAGCATCTTATCCGCATGGCTGTAACGGATCGTGCAGCCACGTCTCGATCCCCCAGTCAACAGATGGGGACGTTTGCAAGACAACAAGCATCTTTACGAACGGATCGACGACGTTTGCAGCAGATAGACTATCAGCTCGGAGACCATGGCTGCGGTTACTCTTGACACTGCGTCACAGACAGGAGCGCCTGTGATGGTGTACGCAACGACGAACCTGGGTGCACTAATGGCAAAACGTCATTTTTTTTCGGATGAATCCAGGTACTGTTTACAGCATCATGGTGGTCGCATCCGTGTTTGGCGACATCACGGTGAACGCACATTGGAAGCGTGTATTTGTCATCGCCGTACTGGCGTATCACCCGGCGTGATGGTATGGGGTGCCATAGGTTACACTGCTAGGTCACCTCTTGTTCGAATCGACGGCACTTTGAAAGTGGCCGTTATATTTCAGATGTGTTACGACCCGTGGCTCTACCCTTCATTCGATCCCTGCGAAACCCTACATTTCAGCAGGATAATGCACGACGGCATGTTGCAGGTCCTGTACGAGCCTTTCTGGATACGGAAAATGTTCGACTGCTGCCGTGGCCAGCACATTCTCCAGATCTCTCACCAATTGAAAACGTCTGGTCAATGGTTGCCGAGCAACTGGCTTGTCACAATACGTGAGTCACTACTCTTGATGAACTGTGGTATCGTGTTGAAGCTGCATGGGCATCTGTACCTGTAGACGCCATCCAAGCTCAGTTTGACTCAATGTCCAGGCGTATCAAGGCCTTTATTACGGCCAGAGGTGGTTGTTCTGGGTACTGATGTCACAGGATCTATGCACCGAAATTGCGTGAAAATATAATCACATGTCAGTCCTTGTATAATACATTTGTCCGATGAATACCCGTTTATCATCTGCATTTCTTCTTGGTGTAGGAATTTTAATGATCAGTAGTGTAGTTATAAGGATGACACCCTTCATCAGATAAATGAAAATCGGGAAGATTTAAGTACTAAAAACTAATGGAACAGTCTTCCTCTGCCAAACTGTGTGAAAATAACAACCAGGAAGACCACTTCTTGTAAGCCAATTGCAACTTTCGTAACTAGAAACATATAATGGTTTCTAGATCACCCACCCAGAACACTGAACGTAGTACTACTTCCTTCCGTGCAATTCCCTCAATGTTTTGTCAAGTTCATTTGTAAGCTCTCCATGTGTTTACAACTTCCGATTCGTAAATGTTTAAAATAAAGGAACAAAGATTATTACAAGAAAGTATATGTCCTTTCTATGTCCTTGCAAGAAAACCGTGCACATGAACAGTTAAAATGCCATATAAGCGAAAATGTTTAGCTTATTAAGTTAACTCTGGACTCTTTGTATACCTGTCTTACAACATCATGAGGCTCACAGCTATACTCTCATGCATATAACATACTCTAAAACTAATCTTTGATTTCTACGTGCTAAGTTTGTCTTTCTTTTTTCCGTCTGTGAAAACGGCTGTGAATTATATTTCACCACTTTAACGTCTACAAATTCGTTTTTCTGTTGAAGGGCGAAAAATTCATTTGCAATTTCCAAGTGATACACAGTGATTTATGAAAGCGAAAGTAAAAGGCATAAAACGTCGTACTGAAATTTGTAAAGCTGTTGGTGTCTTCGCTACAGTAAGGCTCATACCAATGTAATAAGCACAACTTTTGAAGTAAATACAAAAATGGACATGTCGCCGAAGCACAGGACTAATTCTTTATCAGAATACCCGTAAGTGAGTTTTCATTTTTCTCTGTACAGAAAGATAGAAGCAGAATGCTGAGAATTCTATGTTTAACACTGCAAGGGTCAAGTAATTAGGAGGAACATCGGTGGCCGTGTAGTATCTGTGAGATTGCGCCGTGAGTCTTAATTAATCTCAGATATTGCAGTAAATAAGTAAACAAAATGAGGGAAAACATTTAAGTATTACAATAGTAGCAACTGAACATTTATTGTATGGAAATTAGCAATAGAATTTTTAGGTCCGCTGATGTGTGGTTTGCCTATTACGGGAATACGTATATGTGAGATCGTACGCGACTGTTCTAGTTCAAATGTTTGTAAATCTATCGGACTCAACTGCCTGGTTATTAGTCCGTTGCTTACAAACTACTTAAACTACAACACAAACACCCATGCCCAAGAAGGGACTCGAAACCCCGACGGCGAATGGCCGCGTGACTGTTCTAGTGTTAACGACACAGCTTATTATGGAACGGTGTCTATTAAGAACCAGAGACTGAGACTATTATAAAATGCTAACTTCGAAGAGCCAAGGTTTAATATGAATTAATTTTACTCCGTTAACAACCAGCTATATGTGGTAAAATTTGCCAAGAGATATCTAAATTTTGTAGAGCCCGTGAAGATGTTATCCAATGAGCATAAGGGTTACTACTAAGCAATAGCGCATTTTTATTGCAAGATGCAACTAATCGAATTTTATCGTTTAAGTCTATAGGAACTAACAATTAATTTGAAGGAAATAAGAAATTTAGAACATCGGTTGTGTATTTGTTTTGAACAGAAACATTATGGTACAGAAAACCAATCGACTCATCATCGCAGAACAAGAGAAAGAGAACTGTGCCAGGATTAAGAAAATTCCAGTATGACAATGTTTTACAGATTCTTCGATATTTACGGCAAACTTTAATGCAATATGCTATTAATCGTTTTCACAAAGAAATTCTCTATCGATATCTGGCAGAAAATCCAAAAAATTGTGGTCATTTGTGAAGTATACTAACTTATTTCGAACAGAAATTCCCCCATTGACATAAAAAATAACAAACAAATAATAGCGGATATGGACAGACAGTCGTAGCTGTCGTCTATTTAAAACTACTTTGCAGTATATTCACCACACATTTTATACACATTTGCGCCATTGTTGAATCCAGACATCAAAATCAGTTTGGAATGATTCAGGATTTTGCTTTACTACAATAATTTTTAACTTTTTTAACCTCTGAACTATGTCACTTTAATGAAAATTTAAAAAGTGCAGTGTTTTGTAAAGACGTTCACTAACGCACATTGAAGGTATAAAGTACAGCAGCCGGCCGGCAGCATGCGTCACAGATTCCATTCGAGACATACTATAGTCGGCGTCAGCTACGAAGGCGGCCCAGTTTTCAGTCGTTCTGCGCATCCCCCTCCATTAATACTATGACAGCCAATAATGTTCATTCTGTAGGTACGCGGCTGGCAACAGGTTACACAATGTTTCTCCCGCAGGCGCAACTGTTGGCGCTCGGCTGAAGCTCCTCCTCTCCACCCAACCCTGTCGCTCCACACATGTTTTCAGGGGGTTCTTTGATGATACTGATCATTACTTAATTTGCAGTGAAATTGGTTTTGTGAGGCCAAAAGAGCACAAAGTCAGGTCCATATGTAGTAGGATAAGAGTGGAGAAGCTTCAAGACAAGGAAATTAGGCACAAATACATAACAATGATCTCAGAAAGATACAAGTTAGTTGAATGTAATGATTTACAGTCACTGGAAGAGGAATGGTCAAGGTACAGGGACACACTACTGGAAGCAGCTAGAGAATGTCTTGGAACAGTAGTGTGTAAAGGCAGGAAGAAGCAGACAGCTTGGTGGAATGACACAGTCAAGGCAGCCTGTAAAAAGAAAAAGAAGGCATTTCAAAAATGGCTCCAAACTAGAAATCAGGCAGACAGAGAAAGTTATGTTGAAGAAAGAAACAAAGCCAAATTGCAGACTCCAAGCAGAAATCATGGGAAGACTTTGGAAACAAGCTAGAAATTCTGGGTCAAGCCGCGGAAAAACCATTTTGGAGCGTAATTAACAATCTTCGAAAGGGAGGGAAGAAGGAATTAACCAGTGTTTTGGACAGGTCAGGAAAGCTGCTAGTCAATCCTGTGGATGCCTTGAGCAGATGGAGGAAATATTTTGAAGAATTGCTCAATGTAGGTGAAACGTTCAATGATGTGTCAGATTTTCAGATAGAATGGGATAGGAACGACGATGAAAACAGGATCTCATGTGAGGCAGTGGAGAAAATAGTCAATAGATTACAGTGCAATAAAGCGGCTGGGGTGGATGTAATTAAGCCGGAACTCGTCAAATACAGTGGAATATCAGGTCTCAAATGGTTACACAGGATAATTGAAAAGGCGTGGGAATCGGGACAGGTTCCGTCTGACTGGACGAAAGCGGTAATCACGCCAATTTTCAAACATGGAAACAGAAAAGATTGCAACGACTATCCTTAATTAGCGTTGTAGGCAAAATATTCTCAGGTATTGTTGAAAGGAGAGTGCGAGTATTAATTGAGGACAAGTTAGATGAAAATCAGTGTGGGTTTAGGCCTCTTAGAGGCTGTCAGGACCAGATCTTTAGCCTACGGCAGGTAATGGAAAAGTGTTATGAGTGGAACAGGGAATTGTATCTATGTTTCATAGATCTGGGAAAGGCTTATGACCGTGTTCCTAGGAGGAAGCTACTGTCAGTTCTTCAAGATTATGGTATAGGAGGCGAATTTTTGAAGGCAATTAAAGGGCTTTACGTAGACTGTCAGGCGGCAGATAGAGTAGATGGCAAATTGAGCTCATGGTTCAAGGTAGTTTCAGGGGTAAGACAAGGCTGTAACCTGTCACCAGTGTTGTTCATACTATTCATGGATCATATGTTGGAAACATTAGACTGGCAGGACGGGATTAAAATAGGTCAAAATAAAATAAGCAGTCTCGCATATGCGGATGACTTAGTTGTAATAGCAGATTCGATTGAAAGGTTGCAAACTAGTATTTCAGAGCTCGATCAGAGGTGAAGGATTATGATATGAAGATCAGCATCTCCAAAACGGAAGTAATGTCTGTGGGAAAGAGATTCAAACAGATTGATTGCCAGATAGGAGGAACAAAGTTAGAACAGGTAGACAGTTTCAAGTACCTGGAATGTATTTTCTCACAGGATGGCAACATAGCGACAGAACTTGAATCGAGGTGCAGCAAAGCTAATGCAGTAAGTGCTCAGCTAAGATCTACTCTCTTTTGCAAGAAGGAGGTAAGTACCAAGACTAAGTTATCACTGCACCGCTCTATCTTTCGACCAACTTTGTTGTATGGCAGTGAAAGTTGGGTGGATACAGGTTACCTTATGAATAAGGGAGAGGTTACAGATATGAAAGTAGCAAGAATGATTGCAGGCACTAATAGATGGGAACAATGGCAGGAGGGTGTCCATAATGAGAAAATCATAGAAAAACTCGGAATGAACACCATAGATGAAGCAGTTAGAGCGAACAGACTGAGATGGTGGGGTCATGTTACACGCATGGGAGAAGCAAGGTTACCTAAGAGACTTATGAGCTCGCAGCGGAGGGTAAGAGGAGTCGAGGTAGACCAAGATGAAAATACTTAGATACGGTGCAGAATGATTTTGAAGTAAAAGACATAACATCAAACGAGGCATCAATGTTAGCATTGAATAGGGTATCATGGAGGAATTTTATTAGAGGTACTTTGCTCCAGACTGAACGCTGAAAGGCGTAATGAGTCTCTAATGATGATGATGATGACGATGATATCTACTTTTGCAACATAATTCTTCATATAGGGGTACTTACGAAAACAATGAAAAGAATATAACATAGTTATTATATTATAGTTTTATTTCAGGTGGTTCCAAATTATGAATCGATATCAAAGACATGATGCAAAATGGCACTGTATTTCCATTGCTTATCTAAAAAGTATAGAACAATGAAAGGACAGTTACTTTCAAAAGGACAGGTCCGCTATACCGATTCTTCGCTTTTCTGATATTTAGTTGTCTTCAACAATATGTCGACAGTGTCATAGTACCACCTGTCCTTCTTTTCAAAGTCCTACATTGTTCATCACCATTTTTTACTTCCGAAGAATAATGGTAATATAGGTCCTTCAGATGCTACTGAAATGCTTCAGTGCGGATTTGTTCATCTATATCTATAAATGTGAATGTCTGTTCGGTGTACGATTATCACGTCTGTACCACAAGACATAAAAAGCTAAAAATTTGTACAGTTACTAATGTCTACCCGGGGAAGGCTTTAGGCACGGTTTTATGGCGATCGGATAGCTATTTATCTACATATATTAATGTGAATGTCTGTTCGGTGTACGCTTATCACGTCCGAACGACAAGACGCAGAGACTTAAATATTTGTACAGTTGCTAATTTATACCTGAGGAAGGTTTTAGGCACGGTTTTTATAGCTATCTCATAGATATTTAGTAATTTGAAGAATATAATGCTGAACAATAATTACTCTTTGAAAATTATATTTACTCTTTGAAAGTGGTTTTATTAGTTGCAATGTTGCTTGAGGGTTGATAATGATGAAAGGGTGGAGTATATTGGGATGGAAAGTTATCGGCATATATAAAATTCTATGTGTGTGTGTTAATATTTCGCTCTGCAGCGAAAACTACAGAACGCAAACGAATGGTCTGTGTAACTGTTGTCCGAAGTCTGCCGTTGTACACCATAGCAATTCTATGCTGATAGCTATAAGGGGGTTGAAGATATGGTGGTTGAAAGTCGTCAAATTTAAAAAAATTCGGACTGTAGCCCAGCGATGACGTCTGCGACTCTATAGCAAGGTGATTACATGCAGCGAAACGTGATGCCACAGACCATATCTTTGGTGTATGCGTGCTACAATGTCTTCAGCGCTTTCTCTGTAAGGATAAGAATAGGAATAGGGAAGTATAAGAATAAATGAATAAAGCAGTAAAAAACAAATTCCTTTTAATACATCTCTTCAAAAAATCGATTTGACGTTTCCCGCATTACATCAAGTGATCGTTCTGTGATATTATTACAATCATTATTGTTGAATTTCGTGACTGGATTCTTCGAAACGAGTGCATTTTTACGTGTGATTTGATCTACACTGCTTACTTTTCTGATAAACGGTAAGTACATAGACTTCTGCAATCTGATAGGAATATTTTTCAGTTCCTTCAAAACCAGTCTCATAGCACACTATTAAAGATAGATAATCTATCATAATCAAGCAACACGCGAGCGGAGCTGCGGGTTTAAGCTAGTTCTGAATTAAATTGATTTAATACAGCACCTAAAATAACGACAGATGAGAAGTGTAAGAAACAGTTTATGTATCTACAGAGTTGTAAACTAATGTATAATGAGGAATTACTAATTACAAAATGTAAAACGTTTAGCACATGAAAGATCAAAATTTCTAAATGCCCTACCTTATGACTATTGGAAACCCGGTCGCGAATAGCGAGGAGGAGTTTTAGCGGCAACCAACCCAAACAGCGAGAAAGACAAAATACACAGGAGGAGCAACTCGATACAGAGCGCAGATGTGGCGCTGAGTAGCCGGCTTTGTGTAAATATTTAAGTCGCGGCCGCGGCTCGGCATCTGTCGGCGCCGCTCACCGGCTGTTTGCGTTTGCTCTGCGGCTCCGCGCCCGCCTCGCGGCCTGTCGATCAGCGGATCGCGTTTGCCGAATCACCCGAGCACGTTTCGACCTTCAGCTGCCATGCACTCTTCAGCACCAGAATACGGGGAACATTTGAGAACCACCAACGACGCGAAGCAAAGTGCACGCGCACTTACTCGAGGCTGTCGGGACAAGCACGGTTTTCCGCACAAGCTGTAAGACGGCGAGGGTAACCGAGCGTATCTACGGCAATTGTACTGAGTAATTCCATGATGATGAGGCAAATTTTCATGGATGATATATTTTTGTAATTCAGTTTACAAGAAATTACTTGGAACGTGAAAAAGGTTCTGGCATTGTATTTTGATATTCTTGTTTGCCGTATAATTTCAATATTCTGCTTTATTATAGATTAATACAGTTAACATAACTTATATTTACAATTATAAAACACTAGCTGAAAACCGGGCGTTGCCCGGGTATTTATTTATTTATTTATTTATTTATTTATTCCTGCCATTTTTCAGGTACATATTCATTTTATAAGGGCTGTATGTCTGAAAAATCTCTTAAGAATACAATTAGTATTAAAGAAGTACAAGATTAAGACTTGGTGCGTGATGGGGCGGTTTTCCATGAACATTACTGTTTATGTGCTCATATCTGATGAACTACGTGTCGTACTGTGATACAATTTAGAAGGTACACTCAAATATATGCGTGTATACTGTGTGTAAAATTTCCTGCGGCTACAATTTGTAGTGTAGAAATTATGAATTGTTACGTCATTCCGAAAGCCGTAGTTTTAGTCCATGAACAGTGCAACATTACTGTGTATGTGGCCAAATCTCAATAAACGACGTGTCGCACTGTGATACAATTTAGAAGGTACATTCAACTATATATGTGTATACTGTCTGTATAATTTCCTGCGACTATAATTTGTAGTGTACAAATTATAAATTGTTACGTCATACCGAGAGCCGTAGTTTTACTCCATAAACAGCGGAAATGTAGTAAGCGAGAACTTTTTTCCTTTCATCATTTTACTATGGTTGCCAGCGAGAAAAAGTTTAATAAAGGTTTGAAATTATGTTTAAAGTTTGTTGCAAGTCGGTAAGTACTGTCATCCTCATACAGTGTATTTCGAAAGTCTCGCCGCATTATATGGCATTTTTTGCGATTTCTATTGGTTATGATGTAATATCTTTGAACCATGTGCCGTATGTGATTCTTAACCATTCAGCAATTGTTACCTCACGGTAAGGAATGTGTGTACCAAATTTGGTTGAAATCGGTCCAATCGTTTAGGAGAAAATGAGCAGCATTGTCGCAAAATGCAGCAGTTTTTCGCGCATCTCATTGTTTATGACGTCATATCTCGTGAACTACATATCGTATGCGATTCTTACACTTACGGTGACCGTCATCATGGACTGAAGCTCACGTGTACAAAATTTCATAAATATTGTAACAAAACTGTAGATTTGTATGCAACACGTACATACATACGGACACTCTGCTTTATATATTAGATTGTATGTGACAATTTAAATGAAATGTGTACGACTCGTATAGTGTTTCAAAGTAATAGGTATACATTTTGGAGGTGTTTAGCAGCTAAATGGCAGATGGCTGCTAAACACCTCCAAAATGTGTATATTTGTGCGAAAAAGTGTGTTACTTTTACAATGTGCAACATGTAGCCTTGACCAGATGGAGGAAACAGCCGGATATAGTTGAAAACGCAACGAAAATATCCCACTGAAGATGCCTTTAAAATAAAAGGCGAAACGCGTCTTGGAAAAATAAAATCAATTGCACCCAAAAAAAAGGCGTTCCTTCACCTTCAAAAACGAAAATTTCTATGTTTCTGTGTGAGCTGGAAATACCTTAGAATTTTGATGATCTGTGAGTGACTGATAGAGTTAACGATTTTCGACAATAAATATTCCGTTAAGTATAAAGTATGGAACAGTATAATTTCGAAATTTCGCGTTTGTAGCTCTACTCACAACCAAGATATAGGGAGGTAGAGAGCGCTATGAAATGGATCCGGGGAAAATGATGCTACGGCTGTGTGCTCGACATGGCGGCGACACTGACGCGCCACCAGAGAATTAAGTAAACGTTAGACACCTATATTCCTTTCAACGTCGATTTATTTTGTTTTTCCACGTAAGTTCTGATCGCGCGCGTTTTCCAATTTTCGAGGTTATCCCAGCCACCTCGAACTATCGAACCTCTACTGTTGTTTTATGTGATTATTCATTATTGTTGTGTAATTATGTTTAGTTAGATTATAGGCTTTAGATGTTCATTATGAAATGCAATATTCCTTAGACTTTGTAGGCATTATGTAGAGAAAGCCGTTTTCAGAGGCTGTGACGAAACAGTTTTCAAGTGTAGGAGACGAATGCGCCTAACAAGGAAAGTACATGGGCTTGAAAAAACATATCTGTATGAACGTTTGATTACAGGATCTCTACGTACACCTCAATGTGCTGGTGGGTGTCGTTTTTCTGCAAAGCTCTTCAACCATGTTCTAGGTAGCACTGTAGATGTAATTGCAGACGCCATAAGTAATGCAAATATCTTAACTATAACTCATGTAATAATCATCGTACATGTTCTCTAACGAATTGTCATCAAAAGCCGTGATGATTGTTGCAACTTTAACCTTCTTCCCGAAAGACTGTTGGTATTCACTGCCACTGCTTCCATCGCCTCTTCCCGCATTTTCCGTAGCACTACCGCTTGCAATGAGTTGTTCGTCATTATCAGCCCTATTATCATTATTATGAGTTTGTAACAACAGTATCTAACTTATGCTCATATTTCTGTACCATAACAGATACGAGAAAGCATGCAAATAATTCATCTTCTACACTAATACCATCTTCACGAAGAAGGGTTCTTCGTAACTTCATCTCAACTAATCGCTATATATTAGCAGGATTGATTAGCAATCGCCGCCCCATCTGACTCTTCACCACACAAATAACATCACAAAACGCAACTTCGGGGGTACATTGCACCGTCCCTACTGGCGACCGGACAGGTCAAAGTGCAATGCGGCATGGCACACGCAGAGGCCTCTAACGGACGACAGCAGAGTTTTGCAGATGAGGGAGTATCACTAGTGCAATAAGGGATGTTTACATTATCTCTCATACGATGTTGGTGTATATGTGTTTGTTGGAGCCCAAGTACTTTCCTTGTAGGTGGATTAAATTCACCGATGGAAGACTATCGAGCTTAGGTTCTAATGAATTCGACATTCGTCAGGTGTAATCCGCCCAACGTTTCACTCTACAAAGCATTATGTACAGTTAACTGTATAAGAAAACAGAATAATTATTCACTACACTGATTGCACCTACAGTTTAAGGTGTAATTTGCAGTAAATGATATTTCTGAGGGCTCCCCACATCGTAGAAGGGTGACGGTTTGGTTAAAATAAACAGTAAAAAAAACATATTAAATTCAATCAGAAATAGAACCTGCGTTCTCTTCGAAGAGAGGCCAGCGCTTTACCACTAGATGAGTACTAACACGTCGACAACGCACTTAAGTTACCACATACTGTCTCGTTAAGTGAAAATGCGTTCGATAAGTGGATTGGTATTTACCGCTGTTTCAGTTTTTCCTTCCATTACGGGCTAAACGCTGTCCATATATGAAATTTAACGTATCTTTTCCTGCTAGAAATACATTACAATTTTGATGATCTGTGAATGAGTCAGTGAACAAGTAACAGAAATACCGACATTTGACCGCCAATATTTCGTAACCATAAGATGTATAATAGTATATTTTGCAAATATAGCTAATTAGAACTCTTGGTCACCCAAACATCACGCTTCTAGACTTAACCACAACGACGATGCAAGGGGGTCGAAAGAGCCGTGAACAGCTCTGGGCGCTATACGTGGCGGAGGCACTGCCGTGGTCTCGGATAATTGATATAACTCATATTACCGACAGTTCACGGATCACATATGTTTGTCAACTTTCCCTACCCCCAATAAAAGAAAAGAAGTAACCGAGTATTTGGAAATGAATGAGTCACTTGGGGAGCGTTATTTAATATTGCACAGAAAGACCACCAGACACAAAGGTGTCATTTCAAATAATAACTGGCGCCCAGGGCCCAGCGCCACAGTTCCACCTGCTAAATGCTGACAAAACATTGTCCTCTGGTTCGTGTGTTCCCACTGGAAGGATAAATACATAGTGACGTTGGACGTTGTACTCACAGGCCAGTGATTATAAGTTAGCAGTGTAGTGATTTCTTTAAACTGTGTGACGACGGGCGGATGCGTTACGCAGTTCTTTACATATACATACAAACATCACAATCTCTCACATTTTATTCCTCTTAAAATAGTGGTTGCGTTTCTGGCGGCTCAAATGGTAATTGCAGTTCGCTGAAAATTTTGTGGTTACAGCGCTGACGTCCTTTATACGGCAGGAATAAAACCAGCCTCAGAATTTTTTTGGCGGACGCAAATGATTAGTTACTTGTAAAATACTATATTTCTGATGCCTCACAATAGTATCTTTTCTACTAACCCCACGAACTACAGCACTTATTGTGATAAACGGACCATATAGGTTCATGGTGTGGGCTTCTGAACTCTCACCACTATGTCCTTCATCTTTCATGAGAGGGTGGTGCACAAATACTCGTAGTTTACGACGCGGCTGAATGTACCGATTTCCTCTACTTCAGTAACAGCCACCCTCTAACATCCATGTAGAGACATTATTCGGCAGCATATTAAGGTGTTCAGGAATGCAGTACCACCAAATGTTATCTTTTATTCGCAAAATCTGTTTAAGTATTACATCCCATGCACATTATTAGACCAACTTTCCTTTCTCTCTGCCGCTAAAGGAGCCTAATTGTAGCCTATGACATGGCTGTGTGTAACGTCTCTATGTCAGTGGGTGACTAATAGCGTGCTCTATAAGAGTTTCTAATGCAGAAAAAACAACAACTACAGTAATCCCTTGAGCTGTGAACAGTTATACATGTATTGACACTAGAATGTCGAATTGTGCGTGCTCGTAATGAAACGGTGGTGCTAACTTCCAAGGGCTTTTCCACCACAGACAGAACTAAAATACACATCCTATATTCGCTTATTGGCTATCAAATTCACTTTACCTTTTGCAAAACCATATGTACTTCTATACTTACCACTTCATACATGAAAATAAACAACGTTTGTATCTTTTGTGACCTGTGTTTCTTGTGTAACACCCTGACATAGTAACGTATACCAGAGGTCCATCAAACCCTAGTAGGTGGTCCACTAACCCGAGTACTCCCTGAATAGTACAATCGGTGTAACAAAAAATGTTCAAATGTGTGTAAATCTCAGGGACTTAACTATGGTGGTCATCAGTCCATAGGCTTACAATCTACTTATACTAACTTAAAGTAACTTATGATAAAGATAACACAAACATCCATACCCGAGGCAGGACTCGAACCCCTGACGGCGAACGGCCGCTCGAACCATAGCTGCCTTAGCCTTAACCACAGCCTTAGTTCTCACGGCTATTCTGCCACGGCTCAATGTAACAGCTGAGAAGTGCATACAGTTGTTCTCGGTCGTGTATACATATTGGAAAAATATATATCAGATGCTGAAAGTTGCCATATTTTGGAAAAAAACTCACTTAAAAAAAAACGTAGTCCAACAATATTGGCCTTACCCTGTCACCACAAACTACACAATGTTACCTTCATTTTCCCTTTAATACGAGAACTGCATTTCGAACATTTTCTGAGCTAAGACGCTCAGGATAGCGTGTTTTTACTAAGTTAGGTTAACTATGAACATTAAAATACCTAAAACACTTTCTTTATCACATATGCGGGATAGCAAAGGTTAGTAACTTAACGTCAACTTCAGATCACATAAAACTGAACGCAACATGGAACAGAATATCCCTTACGTGTGTGAGAGAGTTTTACAGAACAATGCACGGCAACCTAGAGATTTATCGGAATGGGATTGACGAACTTGTTTCAGAAAATAACTCTGACGCAACCCTAACGTAAGTGTACCATTATACGAGCGAATGCGTAAAGGCCAATATTGCAGAACTGCTGTATGCAAAACTTTGCAAGTGGCCGACTGTAGTGGCCGTGCAGACCGTGACTGAAGCGCTTCAGTCCCCTCGGCAACCGCGGCCGGCTCTTTGACATAGATCACATGTTGGATCGCGGATTATAGTAACTCCCTCTAAGAAAATATACAATAATGAGTTAACTTTCATGGTAAATAGTAAAACAGAGACAAACTCTGTTGTAAGGTACCCTCCACCGTACACTAAATGAAATATTATGTAACCGTCATCTTCCTCTCGGTTTGAGTGTGCAATTTTTTTCAAAATCAGAGTAAAACTGTAGATCGGAGTCGAAGTCTGTAAGTAAAGTTCTCTACGCCATACAACGTACTAAATTTTTTGGACACAGCGACCTTCCTCATTTTATGGCATTAGGATGAACGGCATGGCAGCGAATGAGATACAAATCTAATCCGAAGTGGGGAGTCCACACAAACTCACTAATTTCTATTTTCTCGATTCTTTTAGTTTCATTAAGGAGCTCAACTGGGAAACACACACACACACACAGAATTTAATAAAAATCTGTCCATCGGTTTTGGAGTTCAGACACATAAACACATACAGAAGTTTGAATAGGTAAGTTTTCCGTACAACTTTTCCAATTTATCTCTTCATAAGAACTTTCTCCGGACTTCAAAAATATTTACAAACAAATCAGACGAAATGATCTAGCAGTTGTCGAGCTTTGCTCTTAGCAACACTTTACAGTGATTGTTTTTAAATTATTTATTTATAAGAAAATGATTTCCTTATTCTGGGTAAAATACGATGCAGTGCCCGTGATAATCAATGTAAACAATGTAACAAACCTCAGATAAGTATCCATGGCTGAAGGAACAGACACAACGGTAACTACAGATGCCTAAAATAATTGCGAATGTGAATCAGCATTCTTAAACACGGACACTAGACATGGTATGTAAGACAAAGGAAGGCAGGGGACATGTGTAGTAAACGTCTCTCCTGGTGTAAAAATGACATAATACAATGTACGAGGACTAATGTTTTGTACACAGTGTGTGACATATAGAAGTTATAGCAATCCGGGCGTTGGGAGGGGGAATTCACGGATAGACTAATGATTAACACGCGCTCGAGAAAATAGGGAAATCCAGGTACCAATCCCGGCCCGACACGAAATTTCATATGCCACCAAAAATGGGGTACAGTTGACACTGAATCGTACTTGCAAATGTGAATACATTTCCTGTATTATTGGCAGCTGTAGTCTCAGGCATGTATTTCTAAAACACTTTTACACTGTTTACACAGTTAAACAACGACTCTGCACATCGTTTTAAAGAGAAGGGTACACGTGTGCCTTTGATGAAACGTCTTTCCCTATGCATCAGTTACATAATGGAACATTCTAGTGATTATTCATGTCCTAAGCGTGAAGGGGATGGGTTCCCGTGACCGGTGACAGACGCTGTTTACACTATTCCTAGTCAGAAATCTAGAGAAAATTAACTGAGTCGCGCCACGAAGGATTCCCGACGGCAATAAAGTTCAGTGGGTGAAGAAACTTTATTACAAAACTTTAGTTCTCCTACATAGTTACCTTACAGAAACCCACGTTATACGCTACAATTCGCAGCCCACTAGTGCTATAGGGTTACAGCTTGCGTTCATTAAACGAGAAGGTCCACCGTTTAATATACAGGGTGTTTCACTAAGTGTGTTTGCCTCTGTAACTCATAAAATAATAGCTGACGGGAAATTTTCAAAATGTTCAAATGTTTGTATAGCTTAAGGGACTTAACTACGGGGTCATCAGTCCCTAAACTTACAAACTACTTATGAACTACTTACGAACTAGGACGGCACAAATATCCATGCCCGAGGAGGGATTCGAACCCCCGACCGTAGTGGCAATGCAGACCGTGACTGGAGCGCCTCAGTCCCCTCGGCCACCGCGGCCGGCCGGGAAATTTTAATGAAGTAGGTCAACACAAGAAATGTTACACTTTCTGCGGAGCTATGAACATAGTTTTTTGTATCATTTTCCAAAAAGTTACAGCACAAAGATATAATTTTCTTAATGGAGCAATAGTTTTATCTATTGTGCATTGGAATCGTTGAAACCAGCTGCGTCCAAATCAATTTAAACTACATTCCTATCACTGTTAGTTTGGGAGCTACAACTCTTCAAAGTTTCAGGGGCAGATACCACACGCTGTACATAATACATGGCTGTGTGGTCGGTGATGGATGTTATGGCGGTGTGATGTTGATTTACATGAGATGTTCAAATGTGTGTCCATGTTCCTCAATGTATAATGCAATGCGCCGTCGAAAGGATCTGCGGACGAGATGTAACATCGCCGGTGTGACGGAGCGACATGCGTCCTCGATGCGCCGTTTTAGATCATCTGGTTATGTGGGCTCAGTGACATAAACACGACCCGCAAGGTCGCCCGATTAAACACCAGTAGATTTCTTTTTGTGGGGATATCTAAAGGATCGTGTTTATGTCACTGAGCCCACATCCCCAGATGATCTAAAACGGCGCATCGAGGGCGCATGTCGCTCCGTCACACCGGCGATGTTACATCTCGTCCGCAGATCCTTTCGACGGCGCATTGCATTATGCATTGAGTAACAAGGACACGCATTTGAACATCTCATGTAAATCAACTTCCCACCGCCATAACATCCATCACCCACCACACAGCCATGTATTATGTACAACGTGTGGTATCTGCCCCTGAAACTTTGAAGGGTTGTAGCTTCCAAACTAACAGTGGTAGGAATGTAGTTTAAATTGATTTGGACGCAGCTGGCTTCAACGATTCCAATGCACGATAGAAAAAAGTATTGTTCCATTTAAAAAATTGTATCTTTGTGCTGTAACTCGTTGGAAAATTATACAATAAACTATGTTCATAGCTCCGTAGAAAGAGTAACAATTCTTGTGTTGACCTACCGCTTTAAAATTTCCCGTCGCCTATTATTTTATAAGTTACAGAGGCAAACGCAGTTAGTGAAACACGCTGTATTTGACACATAGTATTACCAACATTACTGAAGATGGAATAAGAAATTCGGAGGTATTATTGTTTTCACCACGCTCTCTTAAGAATTCCATGCTATTCTAAACAAACAATATTTTCCTTTCCTATACATAAACGTGGTACTGAAGCTGTAATCGGACAGCCCTTCTGGTACTGCCCAAGCTGGTAAAACGGTTCCCGTCATATCACAGATCTTAGGCACCGTGGCGAGTATTTGGCACTTGAACGAGTCACCATCCAGGCCGCGTGTGCTCTTGACCTGTCGGTGCGTATTCCGTGTCGTGACGACGCCAGTTGGGAATCTACTTGACCTTGTAGTAGCTGCTCCACGTCACAATAGCTGACAATGGTGGCGAGTGCGTTGTGCGACGCCACTCCCTTACATATTCGCATCTTTCGATGCTATAAAGTTGCAGATGACACGACGGACTGTCTATGTTTTGAGCTATTCATGGTTTGTTTCGATGGAATTTACCTACGTCAACAGAAAAGTCTACCTGTTACCACAGTACAATCTCACCAAAATAAAAATATTTGAAAATATAAGGCATCGAATACTCAAATAAATATTTGTATCTGTCACCTCGTGTGAAAAAGGAACACCTACATATCTCTGTTTTCGATCTGTTTATATGTATATTTATTACGATGATCATGTCTCCCCATGTAGGTGAGTGCTAGCAAAATATTTTCGCATTCGGAAGAGAAGGTTGGTGAAAGAAATTTCGCTAATAGATTTCGCCGCAACGAATGAAGCCTTTCTTTAAATGATTTCCAACCCAATTCGTGCATCGTTTCCGTGATATTCCCTCCACTACATCGCGATAATACAAAACGAGCTACCCTACTCTGAACTTCCTCTACATCGTCCGTCAGTTCCACCTGGAGTGTATCCCACAATGCGCAGCGCTACTCCAAAATGGAACGCTCAAGTGTGCTGTAGGCAGTGTCTTTGGTAGACCTGTTACATCTTCTGAGTGGTCTGCCAATGAAACGTAGTCTTTGGTTCGCCTTCCGTTCCCAATTTTCTTTGTCTTCTTTCCAATTTAAGTTTCTTGTAATTATAATTCCTAGGTGTTTAGCTGAATTGACGGCCTGTAGATTTGAATTATTCATAGATTAAATGGAGTTTAACGGATTTTGTTTTAGTGGTCATATGGGTGACTTGACACTTACCATTATTACGGGTCGATTGCCAATTTTGTGCACCATGTAGATACGTTATCTAAATCATTTGCAGTTGCTTTTGATCTCCTTGTGGCTTTACTAACCGATAAATGAAAGCATCATCCACGAACAGTCTAAGAGAGCTACTCGGATTGTCTCCTAAATCGTTTATAAAAATAAGGAACAGTAGGTGTCTCATAACCCTTCCCCACGGAACGGCAGATATCACTTCTGTTCTACTCGGTGCTCACAATTACAACGTAATGTGTCCTTTCTCATAGGAAATAACGAATTCAATCGCACAACTGTGGCGATATTCCGGAAGCAGGCAATTTGATTAGAAGACGCTTGTGAGATACAGTGTCAATAGCCTTCCAGAAATATAGAAACGCAATCAATTTGACATCCTTTGTCGATAGTACTCATCACATCATATGAGTAGAGAACTAGCTGTGTTTCAACTTTCTTTGTGAGAATTATTGATTTCAATAAATACAACTTTTAGAACTTTACACGGATGAATATCTTTCTCTGAGAATAACATATCTTACCTATAAACGTCTTGGATTATAACAAAAAATCCACTTTTTGAACCTACACAAGCGTTTCTTTAGCTAATACACAACCTACACGACCAGGTGGAAATGGCCGCGCCATATCATGAATTACGCTGCCGCTCCCGTCTGACGTTCGAGTCCTCCTTCTGGCATGGATATGTTAGTTGTCTTTAGCCTACGTTAGTTTAAGTTGCTTTAAATTTTTATTAAGTCTAGGGATCGATGACCTCAGGTGATTAGTCCATTAG
Organism: Locusta migratoria; assembly: GCA_026315105.1. Classification (NCBI taxonomy): domain Eukaryota; kingdom Metazoa; phylum Arthropoda; class Insecta; order Orthoptera; family Acrididae; genus Locusta; species Locusta migratoria. The sequence goes on along the minus strand of CM048755.1, from coordinate 549,504,107 downwards.
GTTTAAAAACGGTTTGAAAATGTTGATAGACACAGTAGATGCATACAGAGGACTTTCCGATTTGTTTGTTGTGTAGGTCCCTACATATCACCACTTAATAGCGGAGGTTGAGGATCCCATGTCCGAAATTTGACTGGTCGAAACCATTCGCTCAAGGCCAGTTGAAGGCTTTAGAGTCTAGAGACACAACGGGCTGCTTTTGGGAGCCAAGCGGAAAGTGACACTCGCGCCGAGTTCTTATCCATCGTATATCTAACTTAGTATCGAAAACTTACTCAACGAAAATATGAGATAATAAAAGCAGTAAACATTGGTACGCTAACTACATATTTGTAAAATGATTCCGTATACGTGGTTATAAGCCGCCAATGAATAGGCCTTAAACATTCTACAAGTTAGTAAAAATATATTTGAAATGTAAACTTTTGGAATAATTTTTTTTCTAATTGAACCAAGATTTCAGTCAAGGCCTACCATCGTCTAATAAGCAGTGCACTACTACAGAAACAAAAAATGAAATAATACTAGTTCATTCCGTTTTACTAAATGATTTTAAATACGTCACAAATTACTTTAAATGTAACAGTTCATCGTTTTAACATTTATCACCTTAGTAGTATTAATGCCGGATGGTTCTAAGAAACGTTCTGCTACTCACAGATGTTCAACTACAGGTTTAATTACCGTGTAGCAGCGAACCGTAGTAGATATGTTAATGCATTCACGCAGAAACAATTTGTGTGTTAGAAAAAGTAGCAAAGTTCTGGGTACCAGCTAAAAAATTTTCGCTGTACACTGTTCCCTGCGACTATCCGTAGCTTTTATTTAACACATTCTGTAAGCGTCGGTCAACAATAATATCAATATTATTTCTTTCATACTTGTCTGACATTTTTGTACACATCCCGTTACAAATAGTGATGGGAACAATCGAATGAAAACAATCGATTCATTCGGTTGTTGGAAAAAAATCGATCATTCGGTTGTAGTTTCTCGTATCGGTTGAATTATTCATTCATTCTTTTGAATGAAACCAGTCGGTGGGACCAACCGAATGAAACAACCGATTCAGTCGGTTGGACTACTCATTCCTTCTTTTGAGTGAAATCAGTCGGTCGGAGCAACCGAAGAAAAAAATCGACACAGTCGGTTGGACCGCTCATTCCTTTTCTTTTGAGTTAAATCAGTCGATGGGACCAACCGAATGAAAAAACTGAGACAGTACGTTGGCCTCTTCATTTGTTCTTTTGAGTGAAACCACTCAGTGGGAGCAACCGAATGAAAGAGTCAGTCGGTCATAGTTTTACTATGTTGGATTAATATTCGTTTATTTTTTTAAAATGTAAGTAGTCTTTGGGAACAACCGAATGAAAACATGCGACACTTTTGCAGTTTTGTACATTGACTGAATTACTCATTCTTTCTTTTCAAGTGAAAAGAGGCACTAATTTTTCCGTCGGTTCAACCATGTAATCATTATCCCAACTGAAACGATTCATTAGTGTTTTAGCTTACAGAGCTATCCATTTATTTCTATGGATGAAACTGACATGCACATCATGTATGCCAAAGTTAAAATGCGTATTACAATGTTCATTTAATTATCTACTGAATGAAGTAACTTTTCGTTTTATAATATACAGTAACGATGATTCATATTTTGTTGTAGATTAAATTGTTCGAGGTGCCATCAACGAGTAACTAATTAGATGTCATATCGCTGGAGCAGGCCTGCGATCACTTTGATTGCCCACCCCAGACCTCAAAAACGCCGATCATCTGGGCCCTATTAGATTACTATCGCAGACACCCACAATCTGTAGAAGATATGTGGCCGATGACCACGAATTACCGCGGGGAGCGGGGACACGGGAGGGGGTGCTGCCTCGCTGGCGTTTTCACTGCTGACAGCGCTAGTCCAGCAGGCGCGCGCCAAACTCCACACAACAGTGTCTGGCCAGGGGCGCGGTGCGTACCATCGCCGATTGTTGTCGGTTTCTTACTGTCCCAATAAAGAAGCGTGGAAACTACAGGGTGTTCCAAAATGATCGCTACAAGTTTAATCTCGCATACTGTATCTCCGAAGTGGGAACAGGTAGAAACGTGCGGTTTGCGGCTTATTGTTCATACATATCTAAGGTTCTAGTAGGACAGTGTTAAGTATTTTAACTTTGAGCTTATTTGCTAGATCCAAATTCGAAGATCAGTAAAACATTAGGTATTGTAAAAAAACGTTTATTAAAGTATTTTGTATAAAAATATTTCTTATACCACTCAATGCCGAGAACATTCATGTAAAGGACAGAGACTTCTTTCATTCGGAGCTTGCGCATCGACTGAAACCACCCAAAACCACTGAATGAGTGAAAACATTCATATAGCGGCTGCAAGCGACGGAGACTGGTTTCATTCGATTGTTTCGCATCGACTGAAACCACTCAAACCCCGCCAGTGAGTGAAAACATTCATACGGCCACAGAGACTATTTTCATTTGGTTTTTTCATTCGACTGAAAAAATCGGTTGTTAAAAACAGTCGGTTGTCCCATCACTAGTTACAAACCATCACATGTTGTGACATTTATGTACGGAAATCTGCAATTCACAGTTTCATATTTGCTCCTTACGCGCAAAATTGTAACTAATTGTTTTGCAGCACAAATCGGTTTCACATTAATGCATTAGCAGCAGTCCCAATTTTTGCTACCATATGATATGTACAGACCCTGCTTGACCTTGGTGAGTAAATGCACATTAATTATACACAGCCCGTATTTTCTTTCTGTTGTAGAGGATTGCCTGTATTGGTCTTATATTTGAAAAAAAAAATAATTCACGATCTGTAAGATCTATGCTCATTCTTTATCCCTTGCAAACTTCTACAGTCTGTTAGAATGGCGCCCTGTTAGTAGCTCCTATTTTTTCCTTCTCTCTCTCTCTCTCTTTTTTTTTTATGCACTCGCACCGCGCCATTATCTTTACTACCACTAGGAACGTTCTTAATTCCTGCATCGAGCGTTGGATGATCATCTTTCTTTCACTTGAGCCATGTTCCCCCACATGCAGGGTCGGCTTGTGATTCGGATTTGGCGTGTTAGTAGTGACGGGGTGGCCGGATGCCCTTCCTGACGCCACTCCATGACCCCGGGAGGAAATGTGTACCCCAAATGCCTGCATAGTGTGTTTCATGTGTGAAAGTTTAAACTGTTACGAAATGTTTGCGAATCGTGTAACTGAGGTGGGATTTGGAGACGAGCCCGGTAGTTATCTAGGGGGATGTGAAAAACCGCCTAAAAACCACATCCGCGCTGGCCGGTACTCCGACCCCCTTCGTCAATCAGCCGGGCGGATTCGAACCGAGGCCGGTACGCCCCCCCCCCCCCCCGGTCTCTGAAAGCGGTGTGTTAGACCACACGGCTAACCAATTGGGTCAAAGCGTCGGATGATTATATCCCATTCTAATAGCAGTGTGATCCATATACCGACTACAATCCATGACGAACCTTAGCTTCAAATCAATTTCGTCTTTTCAGACTGCAAGAGGTGGTTTTCCCTGGAGTTGTAATTTAAGTCGTAAACCCTTCAGCCAGTAGCACGTGAAAGTTCCAGCGTCTGCTAGACCTCAGAGACGGGGAGTCTCATATGCCAGACGCTCACAACTCAGTGGAAATTAAATGGACTGATATTATTAATATTTGCAGTAAGGAAAACTTCGGTACTTCGTAAATGAAGGTTAATTTTTTCCTCTTTCTTTTGCGTCTACCAAATATATGTCGACTATTCATGTTAGATGTTATCTGCGGCCCACAATAAAAAGAAAATTATTTATTTACGTATATTTTTCTAGAATATCTGCAGTGATTCTTGGCAATTCATTTAAATTATTGGAAATATAAGCTACTGGATTTTATATCATTTTTACGTTGGTACACATTTACTGTGCTTCGCATATGGGCATCTGTAATTGTGCATGTGGTATATGTACACACCATAGGTTTCTAAAACAGCAGAAAACGTTAAAATTTAACAGTGGGTATTTATTTATTTATTTATTTATTTATTTATTGGCTGAAAGTGTTGTAGACACATTTTCAGATTTTATGAAACTCCTGTGATTTCACTAGTTACTATTTCGTTTAATTACAAATATAATAGTAATGTTTACAATCAATATTTTATTTCGATGTTCAAATGTTTGTATAGCTTATGGGACTTAACTGCGGGGTCATAAGTCCCTAAACTTTCAAACTACTTATGAACTAGCTAACACTAAGGACGGCACAAATATCCATGCCCGAGGGGGGATTCGAACCCCCTACCGTAGTAGCCGTGCAGACCGTGACTGGAGCGCCTCAGTCCCCTCGGCCACCGAGGCCGGCGAAATACGTTGGCTGGTTACATACAGCTTGCAGTCGAAAAAGTGTGATTGATATCTCTTACCGAATATCATTTTCAATACAGCTTATCTCAGACATGGATTCAATATGGATGCGGAATGATTTATGCCGATTTTTAATTTAAAAAAAATGTTCAAATGTTTGTTAAGCTTATGGGACTTGACCACGGGGTCACCAGTCCCTAAACTTACAAACTACTTATGAACTACTTACGAACTAGGACGGCACAAATATCCATTCCCGAGGGGGGATTCGAACCCCCGACCGTAGTGGCCGTGCTAACCGTGACAGGAGCGCCTCAGTCACCTCGGCCACCGCGGCCGGCGATTTTTAATACTTTCTGTATGATACCTCCTAGTGCAGACAGAGCAATTTTCTTTTCTGATATGACATAAAATTGCTATGTGTGTGTTACCGTAGTGTGGCACTGTTATCTTTTAGAAGATAATTCTCTGCAAATGGGAATTGAGGTCATATACTCCTGAGTGTCTTTTTGTGTTCTCTGTGGCTCATATTAAAATGTCCGGCAGTCTAGATTTTCTTGCACTAGATGCTCGAGCTAACGTATATTAAAATATCTGACGACATCCGAGCCATATGACTCGCTAAAACTTTCATCTCCTCATCCTAGAGATGCATCGCCTCGCAATCATATTTCATACCTGTGCTGCAATTTATAATGCGAATACACACAGTATTTCACATCTTCGGACTACGCTGACGTAGTCGTTAGACATAGTTTTAAGTAGACCTCCACTAATTTGCTTATTTATATGAAAGCGGAATATTCTTAATATGGAACTGTGAGCAGAAAAAGTTAATTATTTTTTGTCTTCTGTTGATTAGATGAGGCTTGATAGTAGAGTTCCTTATTTAAATTCAAAATTGCTGATTTATTAATAGAAAGACTAGCGTTTTATCCCTGTTCGGTTTCGCTCGATACCTATTGCATGTGACAAAAGCTATAACGAATAACGGTGTAACGTTTCTGGCCGCGTAGGAATGGTCGTCGGTTGCAAGATCGACCGGCGTGGTATCTCAGCGCGCTCGACAGAGGGTTCAATCGAAATGTCTGTAAATCTATCGGACCAAACTGCGTGGTCATCAGTCAGTAGCTTACAAACTATTTAAACCTAGGTAAACTAACCTACGAACACACACACTCATGCCCCAGGGAGGACTCGAACCTCCACGGCGAGCAACTGCGCGCCCCGCAGCGAGGTGCTTTAGACCGCTCGGCTACTCCACCGCGGCGGGTTCAATCCCTCTGTAAATAAAAATAAAATAAAAACTGAGCGAAGAACACAACGAACATCCTAAAGCAGAAAACGAACCACCGCAAGGGAGCCAACTACCCGAAGAAAAGAAAAAAAAAAATTTAGCGCGGATGTGGAGCGCGCGGCTGCTTTCCGTCGGAAGTTCGAATCCCCCTTCGGTCCCTCGGGGATGGGCGTGTGTGTGTTCTTTTTAGCATAGGTTATTTCAAGTAATTTGTAAGTCTAGGGACCGATGAGTACTGCAGTTTGGCTCTATAGCTTTACAAATATTTGAAGATTTTTTAAAATTACGTTTCATCAAGCGGACAATAGGGATGATTGGAATGCTATAAGAAAATCGTCGGTCTTAAAATAGACTTAAACTTGCTGTCTGTTTTCGAGAGGCGGTGCTCTAGGCATGCTACGATCCCAACTGGTCGGTGAATATGATAGAAATGACGACATCTACTTCTTTCGTAGCGCTGGCCTTTCAGGCGCGTGTCTCTGTCGGATGTGTGTATCGTTCAGTTTACATTCGGCCGAGCGTGTGGCACGCGTCAGGTGCGTACCACCTGGGGCAGATTTTAGCCCGCCCATAAAGTTTTACGCGTCGACTGAAATAACCGGTTATTGGGCCAAGTGCTGCGCCACCCACCAACGGGATAAATGGCGCCGAGTGACGGCCAAACAGGCATCTCTGCCTTTTATTCTGCCCTGCCTGCAAATCCCAGTCCTGCAAAGCGTGTAATCTCGCTCCCCGTGGAAGCAGTTACGCTAATGATGGTCGGAGCACTGATTTTAATGGGGGTGAAATCCTGAATAAATAAAAATTATAAGGAATGCTACGAACGTGAAAATAAATTCAGCTTTATTTTCCGGAACGTTACGGTCATGTTAAGACTAAAAAGACGTTGCATTGACAATAATTTACGTTTATTGCATGTTTAGCTTTAATGCTCCACAACTTTTTGTGGAAATTATTAATTGCATCTGCATGGGTAATACTCGAAAGTTTGTATTGCATCGAGTTTTCTAAAACACAAAAATACTTTTATCAGTTAAAGAATTATTCACTTGTGGCCGACCAACGACATTCAAGTGCAAGACACCTTAGACCACGCGGCAATTCTCACACGGATAACACTCACCACCTCCAGCTGTGTGAAGGCATCAGCTTTGGCGAATGATTTTTTTTAACAGCAGTAGTGAAAATCGTGTCAAATACAGAAAGCTCCATTGATTAAAGATAGCTTTTGTCCTCAACAAGTGAGACACGCTGCGTCTTTTGAATTTCCAGTATCTTGTGCTCCTCACGGTAAACACCACAGTTAGTTTTTTAAAACATGATGGTGCACAGAAAAATTAATGCTCGACTCCTTCTGGGCAACCCTACCACATTCATAGCACATAGCACATGGCTTATAACATCAGGTATTGTGTCCGAAGTTCTGGCATTAGAACAGTGCGTTGTTTGTGGACATAGGGTGGTTCGTTTGATGGAAGATAGCTTCCTCTATCGTGTTCTGGGAGTCTTGGATTATTAATCCTAGAAAGGTCGGTCGATAAATAGTTTCGGGAATGGTCGGTCTCGGTCTCTGGGATCCAATAATAAGTGCCAAACAGAATATTTATATCAAGTGACTAGCTTTTATTTTGCTTAGGTCCTTCTAAAAGCCGTAGAAATATTATATCAACTTTCTGAATTACACAACAATTACTGTAAAAGAACTAGAAAACATACCTTTTTGTAGCAATAAATGCAAGTAGACCGGAAATACAAGTAATTTGGATTGAAATACGAATATAAATCAGAATAATTTGTATAACTGAGAAGCAGACATGTTGAATTTCCGGTAAATAGACAGAAATTGTGAATATAATTAATATTTTGTGTGATATCGTCCTCTAAAATCATCACTTTTCGTAACAGCCACCGGAAAACACTTCTGCATGCACCAGTCATAACTATACCTTGCATATTTAGTTTTGCTGTCCTTACCCTTATAGTATCTTCCCTTTTTCCTGGTGGGGATCTGCAACTAATGTTCTTTCTTGCATTTAGGAGAGATTAGCGTCAAGTCTGCGAATTTCGCGCGGGAGGATTGGCTGCGTATTGTGCATTGTCATGTATGGTGTTATGAGATACTTTCCTAGGGCTGTAAGGTATTCTCTTCTGAGTGAAATATTTTTGTTTGCTTTGAATACAACGTACCCAATGAGAGCTGCAATGTTCAGCAACTTAAAAAAAAGAGACAGAGAGGCCACAGTCTTGTCCTAGCAACAGGATATTCACCGCACATAGCAACAACGTCTACGCCGCCCTTGGTTTTGTTGTAGTACGTTATTATGCTAGGTTTTTCTTTCCGCCGCTGTCACTGTCAATTTCTTCATCATGGTGCACTGACGGCAAAAGCAGTGCTGTTTTTTTTCCCTCGTTTCGGTACATATGAAAGTAATGTGACAATATGTTGAAATCGAAACATACTTGAGTACGCTTTTCAGATTATTTGGGTAAAAACTCAAACGGAATTTTTTGCTTTTTAACATACCACAACTGTAATATTCTTTTTTTCTTTTTTTATGGGACTTAACTGCGGAGTCATCAGATAATAAAATACTAAAGATGGCACAAACATTCATGCCCGAGGGGTGGTTCGAACCACTGACGGGGAACGGCCTCGCGCATCGTAGCATAGCGCCTCAAAGCGCTCGACCGCTCCACCGCTGCCTTCTTTTAGTTCAAATGTTTGTAGAGCTTATGGGACTTAACTATGGAGTCATCAGTCCCTAAACTTACAGACTACTTACGAACTAGCTAACACTAAGAACGGCACAAATATCCATGCCCGAGGGGGGATTCGAACCCCCGATCGTAGTGGCCGCGCAGACCGTAACTGGCGCACGGCAGACCCCTCGGTCACCGCGGCCGGCGCTTGATTATCTTGTGATTTTATTTCTTCCCTCGTATAGATGTTGTCAAATCTGATACGAGACAAAAACCTGAATAACTTCAGAGACATACTTGCATGAAAAATTTATATTCTGGTCCCATCTGTATTCGAAAGATCTGCGGTATTCATTTTACCGCGATTCAATGTCCCATCAAAGAAAATCAGGCCAAAATATGCCTCCAGCTCATCAAAATTTGTAGGTCTAGTCGTGTTCGGATCACTTACATAATTGTTTAGAACAGAATCAGTATAGATATTGTTTGAATGGAGAACTGTATCAATCAATACATTGCTATAAAATAAATGCCGTGATTCTAACGGCGAGTGTACACCAATAATTCCAGACAATTGTATGGTAACTATGTTGTGACGTCTTGTTCGAACGCTTTGTGGAAAAAAATTACGCAATTTAGTTGCTTCATTCTTTATAAAAGCTTAAAATGTTCAAATGTTTTTAAGCTTATGGGACTTAACTGCGGGGTCATCAGTCCCTAAACGTACAAACTACTTATTAACTAACGTATACTAAAGACAGGACAAACATCCATGCCGGAGGGAGGATTAGAACCCCCGACGGGGAACGGCCCCGTGGATCGGAGCACAGCGCCTCAATGCGCTCGGCCACTCCGCCGCGGCTATAAAATTTTATAAGTGACGTATTTTAGTCAGGGAATATATACTTGAATCATGAACTGTGGGTGCATCGGCGCTGGCAAAAGGAAGAATTTCACTATTACTGTCACGATTGCTGTTTATTTCGAAGTCTGGGCCCGCGTCAGAATCGCCAGTTTCACTCTGATCATGGTATAAAAGTTTCCAAATTTCATTGTAAGAATGACTTCCTCTTGATATTGTATATTGTAAACAATTTTCAATGATAATGAAGTGTTAGAACATTACAAACAGTTCACAAAATAACTGGAAACTGAGTGAAACACCAAATAAAAATCGGCTACCACTGGTAAAAATTAGTTACGTAAAGGGTCGGGCTGTGTCTGATAGATCCGCGCGCATTTTGAAGGACTGCCGAACGATGACTAAACAATGAAACACGCTTTTTCTCGTATGTTTCAGAAAGCTAGAAGCTCTCTCGAGTCAAATCAGCAACTATAAGCTTATAAATACTGTGAAACAGAAACTAGTGAGTCTCACAGACCCAGCGCGAGCGTTCTAGGTTTAAAGATGAGGATAATATAGTCAACATATTTCATTATATAATGTACATCAGCAACTTCTGCCGCGGTGGAGTGGCTGAGATCTCTAAAAAGTGTTTGTAAATCTATGTTACTCAACTGCTTGGTTATTAGTCGCTAGCTTATAAAGTACTTAAACTAAGGTGAACTAACCTAAGGACAACACATATACCCATGCCCGAGGGAGGACTCGAACACCCAACGGTGAACGGCCGCGCACACCGCACCGCTAATCAGCCGCTGCGAGCACACTAAGGCGCCTTTCTGCGGAGTGTACAGTTGCTTGCCGTCGGAGATTCGATTCCTCTCTCGGGCGTGTGTGTCAGTCTGTGTGTGTGTGTGTGTGTGTGTGTGTGTTTTGTCTTTGACATAAGTTAGTTTAAGTAGTTTGGAAGCTTAGGGACTGATGATCGCAGATCTACAAACATTTAGAGATTTTCACAACAATTTCTTCTGAAGCCCACTTTTCTTTCAGTTCTTCATTTGGAATTACAAGAAGATGCCTACAGGAGACAATGCCTTTACTGTAATTTAAGGTGCTGTGTAGTTTTGTATCGGTTTCATATTCCCCAAGGCAAATCAATTTTCTGAGGTTCTCTGTTTGCCGCGGCGGAGTAGCCGAGCACATTGAGGCGCTATGCTGCGATGTGCAGGGCCGTACCCCGTTGAAGGTTCGAATCCCCCCTCGGGTATGGATGCTTGTGCTTTCTTTAGTGCAAGTTAGTTTATAAGTAGTTTGTAAGTTTAGAGACTGATGATCCCGCAGTTAAGCACCATAAGCTTAACAAACACTTGAACATTTGTCCTCTGTTTATTGTCTATAACAATAATGTCGTGTGGCTCAGTAGCCTGGTGCAAGTCTTTTAACTGGACGCCACTTCGGAGACTTGCGTGTTCCTAACCCACCCCAGTTATCCAACCGGGAATGGGTGACCTATAGTGTAACGTGAAACTGAACCACATGTCGTTTCTGATGACTTCCCACATCGTTGAGAGGCGAAGGCTGGGTTTAAACTCAGAATGAAAAATTCCGTGATTCGTCCAGGTTTCGAAACCCCAACCCTTCAGTGTCCAGTCAAGCGCTTTATCCCGAGACCACCATGCCCGACTTTGTTGTCAGTATGAAGTTTCCTCTAACATAGTACCATTTCACAATCTTTTAAAATTGCCTGAAATTCGCACAAATATATTTTGTATGTAGAAATGCGAAACGTTTTCAAAGGACTTCGCTTTTCTTTTAATTACAACAAACATACCTTCACGAAACGCTTTGCGTTAGGTACTAAGTCTGAACGAATGGATAAACGGGCGCTCTTGTTAAACGGGTTGTTGATGCCCTCTGTGGTTCCCCGCTCATGCCGTAAGGAGAAAAGAAATTTGTTACGCATCCATCACGATTCCACGTGCAGCAATGGCAATAACAGCCCACCCACACAGCACCCCGCATCCCTAGATAAGTCTTATACAACTGATGTATAACAGTATCTCGAGAGGTGACCTGTCTCTGACAGTTCCACGCCAACAGCCATGCGTCCCATAAGCGCGCAGCTCATGTTCAGACAGAATTTCTTCTGTAGGCTTTTCTGCCCATCTCGTTACCCAAGCCAAGATACCCGTTGTCTATTACACGACATTCTACACGGCGGGCGCGGAAATATGTCCAGCGTTAACGGTAACAAAATACAGCGTTCACCAGTCCCCAGTTCAGGGACCTCAGGCTCGTCAAACCCATACTCAGAGCCGCGAGGGAGTAGACGAGCGGTCTGGAGCGCCACGTTATGGATCGCGCGGCCTCCCGCGTCGGAGGTTCGAATCCTCTATCGGACATGGATGTGTGTGTTGTCCTTAGGTTAGTTTAACTTAGTTTAAGTAGCTTGTAAGACTAGGGACTGATGGCCAACATAGTTTGGTCCCATAGGATTGCAAACATTTGAACATATGAACCCGTACTCAGCATCTGAATGTGGGGCCCTCGAGTCGTCCAACGTCAAATTTGTCATCCTCATTGATACTGTGGTCATAAGATCATCCATACGCGATAGGTCCTTCCACGAATTCTACTAGGTCTCCACTATGAAATATTTTGCCTTGATGGTTCACTGCTACAACGTACGTTGGCAACAGAGGCTCATAAAACAATTTGACACCATGTGTAAGCTATCTAAAACGCCCCAAAGCTTTTGGCAGACTCTTCCAAATGCATGAGAATATTTTCTATTTTTACAGGGTTTTTTTTCTGCTTAGATTATGTGTGTGTGATGTCACGCCAATGATCTATTCCCATAATCCTTTATACAAGGAATCCTGGGATTTTTACCTCTCACTTAGCTTTTATTTAACCTCTGGTAAACTGATTTTTAATATGAAAAGTGTTGAAGGTCACTGTGGTTCGGAATACACATTATACTATATGTCTTCATACAGTTGGTTTGGTAAGTCAGTTTAAAGATGTGAGCAAGGCAATGGATTGGATACTACAAGAATACAGGTGAGCTACTTTCTCAGGAGAACTTACTGCTTCGCAGACCAAATGCGGATAACCATATCCTGTGAGAAATTAACTGCATCCGTTTTATATGGCATTGGGTGTTGTATCATGCGATTTGAACGTCGAACGGTGTTGATGACTCTTCGCGTCCTGAATATTGTGTGTGTATTGAACACAAAAGAGAAGGTACGGGATTTAAACATTAACACAACGAAATGTCTCTTTGATAACTCAATTACAGAGGGTTAAATGAGAAAATAGATTTTAATCACAGTAATTAATTGCCGTTTAGATTCAGACGTCCCATTAATTTGTTAAAATATAGAGAGCTAAGTACTGCACTTGTCAACTAACTGCCATCCTACTTAGTTTCTTTTAAGTGCAGCCATACTGATGAAATAGTTATGCAACAACGTCGTGCCTGTGTATTAAGACCAGCTCTAAAAACTCACAATGAAGGTTATGCTAATTATTATTTCCTTTGTTCGACAAACAGCTAGGGAAACAGAGCCCCTTGTGAAACAATGCTACTTTTCCCCCATGTGTTAACAACACTAAAGAAATGGAGGTGCTTAGTTCATAAGTACATACTTGACATGAAAAATGAAAAGTAATTATTTTCAGTCTACATTCGTTGCAGGATTATCAATTTCGATTCAGTAACTCATGCTAATAATGTACGTTTAGAGCAAGGCTTTGAATGAAAGTGAAAAATTGACAGATGGGAAAGAGAAACAGAATAATTTGAAGCATTTGGAATTTCGTGCTGATAAAAATGTAGAAACTTAAGTGGACTAATAAAACAACGAGTGAGGAGATTCTCTGTAGAACTGGCGACGAAAGGACACTGAAAACATTTACAAGAAATGTTCAAATATTTGTGAGGCTAATGGACCAAACTGCTGACGACATTGGTATTTAGACTTACAAACTATTTAAACTAACATTTGCTAAGAACAACACATGCGTACACACATATGCCGGTGGGATAACTGGAAACTCCGATGGGGAGTGTCCACACAATCCATGGCAAGGCGTCTTAGACCGCGCGGTCATTTCCGGGCGGCCTCTGAGAAGAAAATAGGAGAGTATGGTAGGGCATGTGTTCTCTCAGAGTATAGTGCCCGTGGTTCTAGAAGGAACTGTAAGAGGTAAAACCTGGAGGGGAAGAAAGAGTGACTATAATGAATGAAGAGGTGGATGCAGGAAAGGATTTCGTTATGGACAGCGTCAAAGCAGTCATAAGACTGATGACTCAAAAACACAACAATAAAGCGGCTAGTGTTGTTCCTAATATTGTATTTTTTAAATATTCAAATTGTTCAAATGTACGTGAACTGAAGCGACCAAACTGCTAAGGTCATCGATCGGTATTCCTAGGAACTACTTAAACTAACTTAAGCTAAGCACAACAAAAAAAAACAACGCCCGGGAGAGGATTCCAAACTCCTGGGGGAGCAGCCACGCAATCCGCGACTTTGTGCCTTAAACTGCGCAACCATTCCCGCACCTGCAATTATCCGTCTAATATTATTTTCATATTTTAAAATCATCTTAATTGCGTTTCTGTTCTCGTACATGAGCGATATAACTTGATAAATCGTCACAACTGTTGTCACTAAGGCTCATGTAGAGTAGTAAAAATCAGTAGCTCGTATCAACTTACACCAAAGATGCAATAAAGTGTCGCTTGACAGAGTTTAATAAGGGAAATGCCTGACTGTACAGATCCCAATACCGAATGATATACCGTGCTGTCTACCATACACTCCACATGTACAAGATATTATCACTGGTTATCAAATTAGTTTTAGTGTCTTTAACTGGTTACTGTAAATTATAGGCATCGGTTAAAAATTAAATGTTGTATAGCTTATGGGACTTAACTACGGGGTCATCAGTCCCTAAACTTACAAACTACTTATGCACTAGCTAATACTAAGGACGGCACAAATATCCATGCCCGAGGGGGGTTCCAACCCCCGACCGTAGTGGCCGTGCAGACCGTGACTGGAGCGCCTCAGTCCCCTCGGCCACCGCGACCAGCTAGGTATCCGTGATTGACGCCCTGCAAAGAACACAATTCTACCTGTATGTCTGAAAATTCATTGACTTTAACACCCGTTTATAAATTCAAATGTATTGAGGTATCCAGTCTATCTTACCACACTGGAGAGTCCCTGTGTTTCATGATATACTTGTTTACGGATGTCCCCTGTGGGAAGCGGCTTACTTCCCGCCGTTTCCTTGTACCCTTCAGCCTGCGCCATTACTGCCCCACGGCTCTTCAAACAGAGAATCATTAGAGTCGGCCCACATTTGCTCTGGTTTGACAGTCCGGTCGCCTTGTATTGATCGTAGTCTTGATTAAGGAATCACGTCAGCCGTTCTCCGGAGAGAATTATGAAACTCACACGTAATCTACGTCGCTATGGAGAAGGCGTTTCCTCAACGCCAAAGATCAGTTGCTTAACCTCTGGTACTTTACAGAAATGCGAATCTATTAGTATATAAACTATAAACAGTAGTAATCTGTAGATGCTATGAATACTCGAACGGTAGTTATGGGAATTACTGCCATCTTGTGAATGTAAATGAAGATAAAGCAGTCATCATACAGAAAATTACATATTACTCTTCCAAGGAAGAAAAATTGAAGTAGAAGAACTATATAACCTTTTCAGCTAGCTCCATCCTAACATCACATTCACCACTGAGCATGAGGTAGACAAGACATTAAATTTCCCGGACCTAACACTTTGCGTAAAAATAAGAGACACACCTTCACAATCTACAGAAGTAAAACAGTTACTGACAGAACTATCTACGACAGCTCCACACAAAAACCTTTAGAAGTATGGTTAATAGCGCAGTGAATATCCCAATGGCACAACAAGATCTTGCTAATGAAATTGTTTTAATCAAATAGATAGCCACTATTAATGCATATCTACCATCCTCAATTGATCACATCGTCCTAAAATGAAAAAGAACCAAAATGGAAATGAAACAACACACTCGCTGCCAGCAAACACCAAAACCATAAAATATTCCACTATTTCTTTCATTGGAAGAGCTTCTTATAAAATTGCCAATAAATTAAAAAAATATGGCATGAAAATGAGCTATTACACAAATAACAAGCATGTCCAACAAGAAGCATGTCTTTCATCACAGTAGCGACAAACTTGGCTGTAAGTTCATATGACTTGGGACTAAGAACAAATATATTAAAATTCACTGTCTAACATTTGCGGATAATTTTGACACTTTTTTTCTGAAAACCTAACAAATGCTGTAACACAGATCAATCTTTTAGATAAAGCGGCCAACTAAACACGTTTAAGAATCTTCTGTAGAAAAAAACAAAATTTATTCAAAACATAATCCCCTAAAACCCCCCATAACAACAACAACAACAACAACAAAACGTAATAAATACTCCAGAAATCCTAGTAACAGATATTTGTCAGGTAAAGGGGGTAAATAAATCAAAATATTCGGGAGAAATGATACAAGATAATGGCTTACAATTGCAGTAGAAGAAATGATACGTAAACTGGAGAAAACATATGGAATAACATGGTACTTTTACAAACAAATCTCCAGTTAAATTTTCAAAATATAGCACTGCAATACAGTTGTGAAACCGTAACGTCTGTATGCAAGTGAATGTCGAGTATTGAATTACTAATTAAACACCCTTAAAGGTACATTTACAAACAAATCTCCATATAAACTTTCAAAATATAGCACTGCAATATAGTTGTGAAACCATAATGTCTTTATGCAAGTGAATGTCGAGTATTGAATTACTAATTAAACACCCTTAAAGGCATCGGAAGACGAATCATTAGAAAAATATTCGGTCCACAAAATCGTCAAAGGAATTCAAATTAATAAGTTATGTAAAGTTAATCACAACATATAAAAGTGAAAAATTATGGAAGAAGCGACTGCTATTTCTTTGACATTTTACAGAAATTACTCCAACAGATAATTATATATTTTGGGACAGAAAGTCAACAAAAGCTTCGATTCGATAAGTTAAGGAAGATCTGAAAAGAAATAACTTATGTGAAAAAGATGCAACAGAAAGAGAGCATTTTAAGACGAAAGTTTTGAAAATGGGAGAATTACATTGCAGGAGATAGAGACAGGAATGATGGGAAAAAGGAAACAGACCAAAGAAATGAAAGAATACTGGAGGGGAAAAAAAGACGTATTGAATTTGGCGCTTGGTTCGTAGAAGACCCATCCAAAAAATTAAAAAGGAAATTATAACGTGTATGTTAGTCGACCTAGTTTGACGATAATAACACTTCAAATTATAGACACTTCCTCAATATTAGACCCTTTATATATGCGAATGAACGTATCGGAAATTTAGATAATCTAAAACGCAGAGAAATGTCAAGAATTTACGTTTTATCGAGTGTCAAACTCACACTTGTTATTCGGGTGCTGCCTTGGTAAAACACAGAGATTTATCGATACATAACCTTTATCGCTGGTGGAAATGACACATCAAAGTACTTAAAAATAATTTTGTTCTGTTTTTCCGATTCGAACTCGTTTACATCTTTTCTTAATGGTACGTGGTAATAAGCGTTTCACTTAATGTGTTAGGATCTGTGCAATATTTTCTACCTAGTAGTAACAACTAAAAGTCTCCGCTTACGTACTCTGCTAAATACACTTCTCATCTCATTCACAAAGATCAATTATCTCTCAAGTAACAGGAACTGGCTATTTACTTGCAAACGACGGAATTAATGCACTCTGAGTGGAGATATTACTTAATCCATTCGTAAAATCAGATATTTACCCACATCAATAATTGTCAGACTGATCATTTAAAGTGTAATATTAATTATACTCGTGTATACACTTTAATGTGAACCATCTCTGCAGCATTTAGAACTTGAATTGAAACTAACTAGATCAGTTTCAAAGTAACATTTATTAGGATCGAAATGTTTGGAAAATAGACTTGTCGATTTTCTTTAATTCTGTCTAAATCTCTTATGTAAATGTCTTAAATTACTTGAATTCACATGTTCCCCCTATTCTAAAACTAATTTTACTTTTTAATATATCGTTTGAAACATAGTAATCCTTTTTTTTTTCAGATAGGCAATCAGCAAGAAAGAAATATCGGCCCTATAAGCCAAATCGACGACACAATGAATGAACCCATTACGATGATGGATCTTACCTACATCACACGAGGGTGACGCGCATTACCGAACTGAGGCAACTGATGCCGCCCTCTCTTGATCAGCTGATGGGTTCGTGGCGTGCATACATAAACGGGTCGGGTTTCGAAGAGTGGCTCGCTCTGAACTCACGTCACGACCACTAACGATATTCACCCCAATAAGAGGGCAAATATATTCACAACCGTATTTTGCAAGTAACACAACCCGTATTTATACTATTTCAAAGTTATACATGAAGACTACAGGGTAAATTACACTCCATAGAAAATGTTCAATACATACAAATATAATGGTATCACCATCTCATATTAACAAGAATAACAAATTAATTTCGTCGTTCGGCGGCCATAGAATCTATGTTGTTCACTACAAAAATTTAAATGATTCCTTCCATCATTTATTCATATTAAAATGCTTCACATAATTTTATTATTTCCACAAGCACTCTTGAGATTAAAGCACAGAGATGTGTGAAGGCAAACAATAAATCTGAGAAGACGTTTTTAAATTATGAAATATAGTATGAATGGTAAAACTATAAAAACATGAGTATTATAAATTTAGAAGATACTGAGATGTTGCAAATTGAGCTACTGTGTTCATTGCAAAAGTTTGTTTTCTTCCTATCACAATTCATAACATAAATTTAACTAATGTTCCATCAAAGAGACATAAAGTAGTGTTTCATAATTCACATATAAAATATTTAATTTGGATATTGAATAAAATTTTTGCTATTCGGTTAAAATGGAACTAAATTACTTGTAGACTTTAATTGTTCATGTATAGTTAAGCAAGCCACCCCATTGAACCACAGACAGGATATACGAGACAGGTGAAATATCATCAAACTTAAAGACGAAACTAATAATCCCAAATTCTATGAAAGCAGGTTTATACTGATGTTTAAATTACAGAAATATTCGTTTTGTGACTTATAGTTGCAAAATAGTAACATCAGAGTTTACAAAAGAATGGAGAAATTTGTAGAAGGGAACCTCGGGGAAAACCAGTTTGGTGTTAGGAGAAATGTAGGACACGGGAGGCAATACTCACCTTGAGACTAACCTTAGAGGATAGGTTAAGGAACATCAAAACCACGTTCATCGCTTTTGTACGATTACAGAAAGATTTTGACTGTTTTGATAGGAATATACTGTTTGAAATTTTAAGGTAGCTGGAACAAAATATAGGGAACGAGAAGTTACATACAGCTTCTAAAGAAAACTCGATGGGACGTAAAATCCTAAGCTTATTTCCTTCCTTTCTACGGAAAACAGATGGCAGTTACTGAAGTCGAAGAGCATGAAATGGTCTTAGTAGTTATCAAGTCTACACACTGACTAAGCGGTGAAAGAAAACAAGAGGGAATTTGTAAAATAATTACGGTTCAGGAAGAGGAAATATTATCATTTCACTTTCCCGATGACACGGTAATCTGTCGCATGCAGTGAATGGCCTGAAACAGAAACTGAACGGAATGGACAGTGTCATTAAGGAAGAGTGTAAGATGAACTAAACAAGAGCAAATGAAGTGCATCGGTATATAATCGAATTCAGCCATAGTGAGGGAATTAGATCACGAAACAGTACATCTTGTAGATGACTTGTGTGATATGGACAGTAACATATTTTATGATGGCCGAAGTAGGGAATGTATGTAATGTACAATGATAATTGAAAAAAAAGAAGAAAAAAGAAAGAAATCCTGAAGAAGAGAAATTTGTTGACCCTGAGTATTAACTTCGATGTTATAAAGTGTTATCTGAAGACTTCTAAGACATTTGTCTGGCCTGTAGTCTTCTACGGGAATAACACAAGGAGGATAAGCGATACAGACAAAAAGACAATTTAAGATATTCACATGTGGTGCAACAGACGAATACTGAAGACACTATGGGTGTACTAAGTAATGAATTGTGAGGTACTCAACAGATCTGGGGGAAAAGGAATTTGTTGTATAGCTTGACGAAAAGATTGAGTGATATGACACATTCCGAGACGTCAATGAATAGTTAGTTTCATACTAGAGGTACTAGAGAGAAGTATGGTGACTTCAAATCGCAAAGCGAGAACACGAGACCAGTACATTAAGTTAGTTTAAACAGTGGTGGGTTGCTGTTATTTGATGATGAAGGGGCGTGCATAAGATAGACTCACGTGGAAAGCTACATCAAATCAGTCTTCGGACAGAGGACCACAAAAACAATATGACAATAACGACAGTAACATTATTATTCTTGATTGCCTGAAACTGTGTACCTAACATATCTGGTTATTTTTCTCTATTATCTTCTATAATATACAATAGTGTACTTAAAGGAGCTACCTCCGAAGTTTTTATTGTGTTACAAATAGCAGCTGACTTATTGCATGTCACACTTATTAGTCGGTCATGTTTCCTGTTTATCTGATGAAAGTTTGAACCATCTCTTGTTTGAGGGCTCCGAATAGTCGTTTTCCGAACTGAAGGTAGTGGTGTTTAATGTATCTTGATGATTGCGAAAGTGCATGCTGTAGTTGCGTTTCTAACCGCTAATGGAATATTTTATTCAACGTTTCCCAGATACACCGTCAACGAGAAGAAGCGATACTTGAATAACTCACCGTTCAACAGACACAACACAATTTCTTTGATGTATGAAGCGGGGGGGGGGGTGAAATATTATGTCATATGGGAGACTCACATGGGTTATGATGGAACATCGAAAACTAAGCTACGTCTACATTACAGATGTGTGGTACCTTTCCAACGGTGATAACGTCCGATGAAACAACAGTCACGGCCACTAAATCAAAATAGTTTTACTGTTGTAGTGAACAATCAGCGTTTGGGCGGCCGCAGTGGCCGAGCGGTATGCGGTGCGCCAATCACAGTCTGCACTGTCGCTACGGTCGGAGGTACGAATCCTCCCTCGGGCATGGGTGTTTGTGTTGTCCTTAGCGTAAGTTAAAGTCAGTCAAGTAACTAGTGTGTAAGTCTAGCGACTGATAACCACGAAGTTTGGTCGCATAAAACCTCACACACATTTTGAACAATGAGCGTTGGATCACAAGATTCACCTGCTGAATCCAGGATAGTATTGGCTGTCCACTGCGAGTCCTCAAACAACTTGCTCGTAGAATGAAACTTTCACTCTGCAGCGGAGAGTGCGCTGATATTAAACTTCCTGGCAGATTGAAATTGTTTGCAGGAGAACTTCTGTGAAGTGTGGAAAGTAAGAGGCGAGGTACTGGCAGAATTGAAGTTTTGAGGACAGACCGTCAGTCGTGTCTGGATAGCTCAGTGAAAGAGCGCTTGCCCACGAAAGGCAAAGGTCCCAGGTTCGAGTCCCGGTTCCGGCACATAATTTTAATCTGTCAGGAAGTTTCAACTTGCTGGTAATTTATGCATGTTCCGTAACTTGTGCGTTAACATACACTGAGGTCACTAAAGCCATGGGATACAAAGTAATATAGTACTGCACCTCGTATTGTACGCCGAAGTGCTGCGACTAAACGTGACTTCCACTCAACAACTCGTTGGAAATGCCTGCAGGAATACTGAGCCAATCTGCCTGTATCTATAATTGCGAATGAGTAATGGTTGCAATATTTTGCGCGCGAAATTTTATGTTCCATAAATGTTCGGAAGGTTTCACAACGTATGATCTGGGTGGCCAAAACAGTTGCTGGAATGGTCCACCATGATCTTCGTAACGATCGTGAACAATTGTGGCCCGGTGGTACAGAGCATGGCATCCATAAAAACTCCATCGTTTAATGACAAACATGAAATAAATGAATGGCTGCAACTGATCTCCAAGCAGCCGAACATAACCATCTACGGTGAATGTACGCATCAGTTGGACCAGATGACATAGTCTGTTCTTGTATATATAGTCCACGCCATTATGGAATAACAGCCATGTTTCACAGTGTTTTGTTGACGCCAGGGTCTTCCAGTCATCTACCGTCGACCCTATATGCTCACATTTCCACGAACGTCGATGCGGGGAGTTACTGGGGCTGATAAATTTACTGGAGTCGTGGTCTTCTCTCACACCTCATTGACGCCAAATTGAGCCACACTGTCCTAACATACAATCGTCGTACGTCGTATATGGAATTATTCTGTTACATCACCCTGAGTTTCTTGTCTCTTTTCTCTGATCACCATACGGAAACATCACTGCTCTCGATCACTAAGTGCAGAACGTCGGACACTGTTTTGTTCGTAGTGAGCGGTAATGCCGTACGTCTGGTATCCTTGGCACACTCTTGAGACTTTAGTTTTCGGAAAATTGTATTTCCTAACAATTTCCATGACGGAATATCCTGTAAGCCTAGCTCCAAATACCATCGCGCGCCTACGTTTGTTAAACTACCTCGTTTGGCGATTACACGTTGCAAAGGTCTTCACGTGAATCAACGGAGTACAAATAACAGTTCTACCTAAGCACATATTTTACACACTGTGTACGCGATATATCGCGCATGAGTATCTTCATAGATCGCTGTCCTACGATTTTTTTCACCTCAGTGTACAGTGTCATATACCACTGAAACCTATCAAGAACTTGTCACATCCATGGCACAAACTGCATGTAATTTTCCATTTCTAGGTGGACCAACGCTGTATTTACAAAAGATCACAATGCTCATACTGTATTTATCTACATCTACATACAGACTTCGCAATCCACCCAAGGGTGCGTGGTGGAGGGATCTCAGTACCACTACTAGTTACTACTGTGGAGGGAAAACGGATGCTTGTATGCAGTTGTATGATGTATAATGTCTCTGATCGTATCTTTGTGGTCTTTAAGCGAAATCTAGGTTGGCGGCAGTAGAATCGTTTTGTAGTCGACTTCAAATTCCGGCCCTCTAGATTTATTCAACAGTGTTTCTCGAAACGAACGTTTCACTCCCTCCAGCAACTCCCTTTTGAGTTCCCGAAGCATTTCAGTAACACGCGCGCACTGATGGAGCCTACCAGTAACAAACCTAGCCTCTGAATCCCTTCTATGTCTTCCTTTAAACCTATCTGGTTGAGATCCCAAACTCTTGAGCAATAATCAAGACAGGGCCCCACTAGCTTTTTATATGCGGTCTCCTTTAGAGAGGAATCATTTTCTCCCAAAATTATCCCAGTAAACCTAAGTCAACCATGCGCCTTCCCCACGTCTGATCTGACAGTTAATCTATAATAAAAGAAGAGCACGAAAATATGTAAATATTTCCTGATGAATAGTATTTTACGTACCCACTTCTTAACAGGAACTTTGCTGCCGAATAGATAAGTGTAAATATTCCGAAAAACGCTAAGGCATATGATTCGACACTTTTTTTCTTTCTGTGAAACTTAACTACCGGGTCATTAGTTCCTAAACTTACAAACTACTTAGCAACTAACTTATAGTGAAGACAACACAAACATCCATACCACAGGGGGGAATTCGAACCCCCGACGGGGAGCGGCCTCGCGCATCGGAGCATAGCGTCTCAATGGACTTGGTCACTCTACCGCGGCAATTCGACACTTAATATCGGTATCAGTATTGAAGGATGATTGTGCTGAATGTTACTATTGATCCATTTAATTGCTAGGTTCTTTGTCATGTTAATCAAAATATACTTGTCTCAGATACAAAGATCCATGAAATAATTGTAAGCAAGATAATGCGAATGTTATGTGGAGAAAGAGATTTGTAGATTCTAAATATGCAAATTTAGCGCTGGTAAACAGACAGAAGGTGAGAAAGAGAGAGGGAGAGGAAAATCAGGAGAGAGGGAAACAGAAAAGGAGAGGGAGAGAGATGGAGAGAAGTAAACTGTAGCGAATCAGGCGATGTTCACCGTTCCAAACGATGCGCAGAGAGAGAGAGAGCTATTGTGATTAAGCAGAAACCTGCAGTAACAGCCAGGCCTCGAGGAACAACACTGTTAAAGCAACTTTCGTGAGCATGGACCGGCTGCTGTTATATGCACGAAAAGTTTCACGTTACACGCTCCTGTATTGTTGAAGGCAAACCAGTTATGCTAAGCCGCGAGAATTAGTCAGCCACACTAAAGCCCACATCGTATTTATGAAGACTTATAAGGCTAAATTTCATTTGACACTAAATTCTCATTAAGGGTTTAGCAATAGCTTCTTCATACGAAAATGGGTACATTCAAAAATACACAAGCAAGTTCTAATTGCAGTTGCAATACGAATACAATTAAAGTTAAATGATGAGATAAATACCGTGGTTGAGTATTTGTATAGCAATCAATATTAGATTTTCTTTTTGCTTGCTTTAGCTTTGAATTCTATATAAGGAAAGCAATTTGAAGAAGATCACAGAAATTCAGTGAGATGTGCAACAGTAATTTTAGACCGTGGCTGGCCAACGGGTAAACCACTTCGTTTATAACTAATATCAATCAATAGATCATAAATTCCTTTTAGTTTCAGTTTCATTATCATACAACGTGACAAAACTGTTTTAGATTGTGTTATTATGTGACCGAAACCACGATAAAAGTATGACGTTAAAACATACTTTTATTTTTGGAAGAACGCCAGATAATTTTATTCCATTTTCTGTACCTAATAAGGAGAAACTACGGCACATGATACTTCATTAGGGCAACAATTTCTTAGTCGACAGTTTCTCATCGTTTGAAAATATAATATTCATTTGCACAAAAGTGCAAAGCATCAAATCAAATTCAGCGCGAGAAATTGCTATACCAAATCCAGACTTGTGTTCTTGGTAGCTTGCCGTTTGAAAGGGATGGTGTCTCGCAAAAACGGCAGTGGATAGCGTTGTAAATGGATAAGATTAAAATCGCCTTCTATTCATCACGAGGTAGGTTTCCTACAAAACCATATATCGTTTAGGGAGAATATTAACATAGTTTCTCTAAAAGGGGTACGAATAAATTCCTTTCTATACTGGTACATTTTTGTGCAGATTCTCCAATGAGCACATACTTGATAGAATTACATAATGCAGTTGCATTCTTCTTAATAAGGAAGTAAACAGTCGGTCATTATAAATCTTACCAACAGTACTGATTACCATCATTCAACTGTACTGCATCATCGATAACAATTAAAATCTGTATAATACATTAAGCATATTTAATTTCAGATTTTTAACAGCCATTATAAGGCACCACTCCTTGAAAATTTAGCTTGCGTTTTTATCATGTGATCAATTGTAGCCGCGGATTAAGGGCAACAAGCAGAATGCATATTGTTAATTTTCTTAAAATAGTTTGAAATGATTACCTATTAATACAGGCTCTTGACGGAGATAAGAGCTTATCAGATGTGTTCTCAGATATGTAACTCGAATACTTATAACTTTATAGTACACAGTTGACATCTACGACGAATAGAGTCGCTCAGTAAGCGCAAAAAGCTCGCTCGTTACTCATAAGAGCAGCCACTGCTCGGGAGGGGCACAACGAGCAGTCCGTGGCTTGCATATGCGCTCGCGAACGAGGTGACTAGTTCAAACTCGTAACGGAAGGGTAATCGGTCAAGTGTGTCTCGAAATGTGGAATATGAAAAGATTTAATAATAACAACAAACATGGTAAACTGTTATTAGCTTTACTGGGTGTTATAAAAGAAAACTCTTGAGAAACACTAGATAATAGAAATTTGATATCCCTTGTCCCCTTGTCTCTAGTTGTCAGCTAGGCTGGTAGTACTGATTTGATCTGTTCACGACTCTAAAAACTAGTTTTACAAGGAAATGTATTTACCCGTGTTTACATTTTACATTAATGTATAAAAGTACCCTTTACCACTTATTAGTCTGACTGCAGCATTTGCCGGCGACATTAGCGGCACCAGTAAAATTTTTCAATTCACAGTCGTTGAATGCTACCCATATATTTTCACTTAAATAGGACCACAAGAACTGCTCATATTTAAAAGATAATAGTTCATCGCTCGCCTTTTATAAAATCTAAACGTCGCGAGAAGTACTGCCAAATCATTTAGAACAATATGAACATCTTATGTGTAATATCCGCTGTGTGGTTGTTTATGTGTTTATGTGTGTGAGTGTGTGTGTGTGTGTGTGTGTGTGCGCGCAAACAAATCTACAGTTTTATATCAATATTGATGAAATTTTGCACACTTGACCTGCACAACAAGAGGAAGACCACCGTCTACAGAAAATTTTGTAGACTGCGTGACAGAGGATACTTTATAACAGACTTCTCTTCGTCACTGTACGTAACCACAGGATTACAAGTGTCCATTCCGCCTGGAACTGAAAACAGCAGCAATAAACATCTGGTCTATCGACGAAGGTCGAATTTCTTTCTTATATCTATTTAAACAATGAAGCAATATTTTCGAAACTAGAAATCAACAAAAAAGAAATCGCAAAACATTATTACTACTTCCATAACGGTTCCAAGTTGAAATCTCGTGGGTACTACCTTCAGTAAATAAAAACTATTATTCAAATGTCAGTGAAATCGAAGGAACACATTTTCTGATTCTGCCCTCAAAATTAATTGTCCATTTTAATTTTAATTTTTATTTGATTTCTGAATAGCAGGCTTTGTCTGAGACTAAGCTTTTAACTTTATGTGAAACTAATTACAATTAGACTATAGTTTGTAATCTGCACGTCCAACGTTCTGACAATATAGCATTAATAATGTCTTAAACCTTTTATTTAATACGGTCACGTTCAAGAACTTGGCATCTGTCTCATTAAAACCGAGTGCAGGTCCCAATTTGTCATGATATGGTAAAAAAAAGAGAGAGAGAGAACGCGCCGGATAACGAACAGTTGAACTCTTCTCCACAATATTAATAATCCATTAGAGCAAAACCCACTGTAAGAAAACGTAGTCTTTAATAGCAGGATCTTTAATAAACGTTCATTCAGTGGAAATGATGCCTCATCAGAAAAGGAACAATCAGCGAAGTGCGTCACTAATTAATTGAACTTGTGGTACTAAGATGGCTTAAATTGGGTAATAAAATCTGATAGACATGATTTACTTCCACTATTAAATAGAAATCGTACTTTTCGACGAAAGTCCTAATCAGACGAAGTGACCGTTAGAAGTAAACCCTGTTGAGCAAATTTAGAGGGCCAGAATTTAAACCTGGCTGCATAACGAATATGCTGCCGCTAACTTACATTTCGTGTCAAGACCACAAACATAAAATAAGATCAATTAGGGGTCATACAACGGTATACAGGTATTCGTTTTTCCCTCGTTCCAGTTGGGAGTGGGATAGAAGAGATAACGACTAGTAGTGGGACGAGGTACCCTCTGCCGTGCACCTTATGTTAGATGTAGATATAGATGAGTATATGGAACAAAATGAAAGCCAAGACTGCAAATGTTTTAACTCAGATTTCTGTTTTGGATCTCTTACTCGGAAAACATATATATTACGAGTGCGCAACTCGCTTATCTGCGCAACAACATTCTCAAGTTAACTGAACGCTTAAATTTCATAATTACTGCAAGTTTTAACTTGTAACTGTTTAGAAGATAAGTCATATGCAAACAAGTCTTCAGCATTCTCATTTAAAATGGCTCTAAAAATTAATTTAAGAAAAATGGGATATTATTGTGGGCAGCTTATTCATCTAACATGAAATGACACGAATTTCTAATTAAATTAGTACCTGAATCTTATCCAGGCAGGAACTACCGCGGCGTGTTCCTTGTCTGTCCAACAGAACGTACCTCCCATCCGCTAAAATTCTTAGAACGTCCTGTTTCTACGAGTCTCATGAACGCTGTGGCAGATCGTCGCAGACTGGCCCCGGCTGACTCGCAACCTCATTCACCCCCTCCCCGCCCCCCCCCCCTTCCTGCCACACCCCAACCCACGCCGATGTTGGCGAGGCAGGCGAAAGGCGGGAACGAGCTATGAGCGAGCCTGAAGGCTGAGATGGCCGGCTCCAACGGTGGCTGTTCTTTAGACACAAGAGCAACGACCAGTGGCGTAACGTTAGGGCCAGCAAAGCAGGCGGGCCCGGGGCTTTAGAGGGCCCGCAGAAACGGAATGGAAAATTTATGTATAATGTTTTGTTGGGGCAACCACAACGGCCGAATTTATTTTGCAACAAGTAGTACGTCGCGTCAGCTATACCTTTGGCTGCGCACGTAGTGATACCGAATTCGCTCAATGCTCCAGACGCCTAACGTCTATTTAAACGCTCGATTATTTCGAAAAATGCCAGAGATACGAACTTGGTCTCATTCCCGCTGATCGCATCGGCAGTCTTCCCCGACGTCGGTCATCGACTCATCGATCGGGTAATTATATCGTCCGTAGTAACATTCGATTCTCCCGACGTTTTCCACAGAAGAGCAAAAAGACAACGTTTTGCGCCGCTATTTGTAACCCCCCTCCCCCCCCCCCAAATTTTCGGTTATTGCGAACATACGTATCGTAAATGGTGTGCCATTGTCAATATGTAATTTCTAATAATCGCATTTATACGCACGGGCGTCACCGCTAGGGGTGGGAGGACGTTGTAGGGACGTGTCCCCCAATATTTATTGAAAAATAATTTTTGAGTCTTATTTCGCAACAATACGATTTGGCAAAGTAATGTAAGGAGAGCGCAGTCTGTGTCGGTTGAGTCGCCGCTCACACCTAGAAAACACTGCAAATTGCACACAGGGAACTGTTTCAGTGCACTCCTTCTTGGATGTGCACCAAGAAGAAATGGTTTAGAAACAGCAGAAGGTGACTAACGAAAAACGATAGAAACCCGACAAAGAATGAGCAACATCCAAAAATCACGATGCGGGCCACATCTTAAGCGGACGTGTGCTGATCGAATTGGAGCGGTCGCGTCCGCCACGAAGTGTGAGGAGGGAGGATGGAGCCGCGCTTGCAACGACCAGTCGTTACGAAGGAGGAAGACCGGGCATGCACCCCGCAGAAACAAAGAGACCGCACAGAGCACCAAGAAGAAACCGGGCACAAACGACTTATCGTTACGATCCTGCAGCACAGCAGTTCGCTGTTACGGATCTATCGAGAAATAGTGCGTACACCTGCCGATAAATACGCTGAACTAGTGTACGCGGCAACTACAAGCCACAACGACAAACAAACATAGAAATAAGGTGACAGGACCAGTATTTCCTGTCGAGGCTTATGGGGGTTTTACCTGCGGCAAGAAGGTAAATGCAGGAACTGTCCCTCACCATCCTCCTCTACTCGCAGTTGGGATTATTTGAAGGACTGGACCCACACTGTTCCTATAAGAAAAAGGAGCCCAAACAGAATTATCTAGTGTATGGCCCCTATAGAGCAAAAGGTTTCCACGTGGACTGCCCACATCCCCCAAGGATTGCGAATGAAAAGTGCAGAAAAAAAGAATAAAAAAAAAAAAAAACACTTCTCCAACACACTAAAACCTTCTTTCATTTTTCATTTTTTAAACCTAAGGGTCCTAACGGCTGAGGGCGTAGGTACCTAATCTTATAAACTACTTCAACTAGCCGCGGTGGAGTAGCCGAGCGGTCTAAAGCGTCTCGCTGCGGAGCGCTCGGTTGCTCGCCGTGGAGGTTCGAGTCCTCCCTGGGGCAAGGGTGTGTGTGTTTGTCCTTAGGTTAGTTTACCTAGGTTTAAGTAGTTTGTAAGCTCCGGACTGATGACCACGCAGTTTGGTCCGATAGATTTACAAACATTTGAACATTTGTACTTCAACTAACTTATGCTAAGTACAACACCTAACCTATACTCGAAGGAGGACTCGAATCTTCTATGAAAGCGGCCACGCAGTCCGTGAAACGGCATCACAGCCTATGCCGAAGTTCCAGCGGGACACACTCAAACATCTGTCCTAAACACGTAGGCCAGAGTCAAGATAAATCACACAATTTTAAAACTCCTTTCACACTAGCCTCGTCATCTTCTAAAACAGTGGAAACAGCACCACTAAGATTCACCTCTGCCCTCTCAGTAGCATGTAATACAGGTATACACTCAGTAAAAATGTGGCTTACAGTTATAGAACGCCACAGACATCACAAAACGGGGTTCTTCTCATCGAAATAAATCAGCCCGTGTAAGGTGGCAGCGCTCGATTCACAGGATGGTAATGCATACTTTGTCCTTGCTGAGAGGCCTGCAGGAGGAACACCACAGTCGGCGG
Source organism: Locusta migratoria (assembly GCA_026315105.1). NCBI lineage: Eukaryota > Metazoa > Arthropoda > Insecta > Orthoptera > Acrididae > Locusta > Locusta migratoria. The sequence continues at coordinate 549,474,465 of CM048755.1, read as the reverse complement.
GTGATTTCACCAGTCGCAGCTTATTCTCCGTCACCGCAAACCACAGTTCTTTCCAAAGGTGTATGGACCTCTGCCGCAACACAGAGAAGAAACTAAGCAGGTAAATAGTACCCCATGTTACACTATGGTGTAAACGGGCTTCCTTGGCAGTCCGATCGGCCTATTCACTGCATCGAATCCCCAAATGCCCTGGCACATTTCAGGATGACTCCTGCTTGCCCCAACGCTGGAAGAAGTATAATTGGTTATGGTATTACCTGACTCAGATTCACAGCTGGGTACTACTTTTGCAGCGAGTGTGGTGCACTAACGGAATCGAAGCAAATGGGAGACCGGCTTCCCTGAACGCGCCAATTTGCTCCAGTGTCTTCAGGATTGCACGAAGCTCTTAATACGGTATATTTGTTGGGTAGGTGAAACCTAAGGTCGGGGAACACTATGGAACAGCCGACGGAGTCGTCTTGTTTGGAATCATAGGCGTCCACCACTTTAAAACCGTGATGCCTATTCTAAAACGGTAAGAAACACAGACTGAAAGTAAAGTCCGAAGTTTGGTCGTTCTTAAAAGATGTTGTTGTTGTGGTCTTCAGTCCGGAGACTGGTTTGATGCAGCTCTCCACAATACCTTATCCTGAGCAAGCCTCTTCATCTCCGCATAAGAACGGCAACCTACATCTCTCTGGATCTGCTTACTGTATCCATCTCTCAGTCTTCCTCTGCGGTTTTTACCTCACACACGTCCCTCCAACGCTAAATTCACAATCCCTTGATGTCTAAGAATGTGTCCTACCAATCTATCCCTTCTTTTAGTCAAGGTATGCCAGAAATTTCTTTTCTCCCCAATTCTGTTCAGTACCACCTCATTAGTTACGCGATGCACCCACCTAATCTTCAGCATTCTTCTGTAGCACAACATTTCAAAAGCCTCAATCCTCTTCCTGTCCGCACTGTTTATCGTCCATGTTTCACTCCCATACAAGGCAACACTCCATACAAATGCCTTCAGAAAGGACTTCCTTAGGCTTAAAAAAATATTCGATGTTAACAAATCTCTCTTTTTCAAGAACGCTTTTCTACCCATTGCCATTCTGCATTTTATATCCTCTGTACTGCGACCATCATTTGTTATTTTACTGACCAAGTAACAAAACTCTTCTACCTCCTTTATTGCTTCATTGCCTAATCTAATTCCTTCAGCATCACCTGATTTTCTTACACTGCACTCCATTACCCTAGTTTTACTCTTGTTAATGTTCATCTTATATGCACCTTTCAGCACACTGTCCATTCCGTTCAATTGCTCTTCCAGGTCCTTTGCTGTATCTGACAGAATTACTATGTCGTCGGCAAAACGCAAAGTTTTTAATTCTTCACCCTGAACTTTAATTCCTTCTCCAAATTTCTCCTTGCTTTCCTTTATAGCTTGCTCAATGTACAAATTGAATAACATTGGAGAAAGGCTACAACCATGTCTTACTCCCTTTCTGACCACTGCATCCCTTTCATGCCCTTCAACTCTGACAACCGCTGTCTGGTTTTTGTACTAGTTGTAAATAACCTTACGCTCCCTATATTTTACTTCTGCTTGCTTCAAAACTTGAAAGAGTTTATTCCAATCAACATTGTCAAAAGCCTTCTCCAAATCTACAAAAGCTAGAAATGTAGGTTTGCCTTTTCTTAATCTATCTTCTAGGATAAGCCGTAAAGTGAGTATTGCCTCCCGTGTTCCTACATTTCTCCTGAACCCAAACTGATCTTCCCCGAGGTCGGCTTCTAGCAGCTTTTCCATCCTTCTGTAAATAATTCGTGTTAATATTTTGCAACCATGACTTATTAAACTGATGGTTCTGTAGTTTTCACACCTGTCTGCACCTGCTTTCTTTGGAATGGGGATTATAACATTTTTCTTGAAGTCTGAGGGTACTTCACCTGTCTCATACATCTTACACACCAGGTGAAACAATTTTGTCATGGCTGGTTCTCCCAGAGACTTCAGTAGCTCTGAGGGAATATCATCTACTCCAGGGGCCTTGTTTCGACTTAGGTCTTTCAGTGCTCTGTCAAATTCATCTCTCAGTATAGTATCTCCTATTTCATCCTCATCTACTTCTTCTCCCCTTTCTACAATATTGCTGCCAAGTTCATTTCCTTCATAGAGCCCCTCTATAAACTCTTTCCACCTTTCAGCTTTACCTTCTTTGCTGAGAACTGGTTTTCCATCAGAGTCCTTGATATTCATAGAGCTGTTTTTCTTATCTCCAAATGTTTCTCTTATTTTCCTGTAGGCTGTATCTATTTTTCCCCTATTTATACATTCTTCTACATCCTTGCATTTGCCTTCTAGCCACTCCTGCTTAGCCATTTTGCACTTCCTGTCAATCTTATTTCTTAGTCGTCTGTACTCCATTTTGCCTGTTTGATTTACTGCATTTTTATACTTTCTTCTTTCATCGATTAAATTTAGTATCTCCTGTGATATCCAAGGATTTTCCGTAGGTCTTGCCTTTCTACCTATTTTGTCCTCTGCTGCCTTCACTATTTCATCTCTCAATGCTACCCATTCCTCCTCTACTGTTTTATTTTCCCCCGTTTCTCTCAATTGTTGCCTAAAGCTCCCTCTGAAATTCTTAAGAACTTCAGGTTCCTTCAATTTATCCAGGTCCCACCTCCTTATTTTCCTACCTTTTCGTAGTTTCTTCAGTTTCAGCCTACAGTTCATAACCAACAAGTTATGGTCAGAATCTATATCTGCCCCTGGGTATGTTTTACAGTTTAAAACCTGGTTCCGAAATCTATGTCTTACCATTATAAAATCTATCTGGTATCTCCCGGTGTCTCCTGGTCTCTTCCACGTATACAACCTTCTTCTGTGATTCTTAAACCAGGTGTTTGTTATAACTAAATTACGTTCTGTGAAAAATTCTACCAGGCGGCTTCCTCTTTCATTCCTTTTGCCCAGACCATATTCACCTACTATCTTCCCTTCTCTTCCTTGTCCTACTACCGAATTCCAGTCACCCATAACAATTAAGTTTTCATCCGCCTTAATTGTCTGAATAATTTCCTGTAGCTCCTCATATATTTCTTCGATCTCTTCATCATCGGCAGAGCTAGTTGGCATATAAACCTGTACTACAGTGGTCGATGTTGGCTTCGTATCTATCTTGACTACGATAATGCGATCACTGCGTTGCTCATAGTAGTTTACCCGCATTCCTATTTTCTTATTCATTATCAGACCTACTCCTGTAATACCCCCAACTGATTTTGTATTTATAACCCTGTACTCGCCTGACCAGAAATCCTGTTCCTCTTTCCACCGAACTTCTCTAATCCCCACTATATCTAACTTCAACCTGTTCATTTCTCTTTTTAAATTTTCTAGCTTCCCTACCCTATTAAGGGATCTAACATTCCACGCTCCGATCCGTAGAATGCGAGTGTTGTCTTTCCTGATGATCACATCCTCCTGAGTAGTCCCCGCCCGGAGATCCGAATGGGGGACTATGTTACCTCCGGAATATTTTACCCGAGAGGATGCCATCATCATATGTCCATACAGTACAGCTGCATGTCCTCGGGAAAAGTAACAGCTTTAGTTTCCCCTTGCTTTCAGCCGTTCGCAGTAACTATGTGACAAAGCCACATTAGCTGATGTTACAAGGCCAGCTCAGTCAATCATCCAGACTGTTGCCTCTGTAACTACTGAAAAGGCTGCTACCCCTCTTCAGGAACCACACGTTTGTCTGGCCTCTCCACAGATACCCCTCCGCTGTGGTTGCACCTACGGTACGGCTATCTGTATCGTTGAGGCACGCAAGCCACCCCACCTCAGCAATGTCTGTGGTTCATGGGAGTGGTCTTAAAAGATATGGTGTTTAAAGCAAATCTGGGCCTCCGGATAAGTCGAGGTAGAAATCAGCTCTAAACTCGACGTAATAATTTAAAACCAACCACTTCCATATCTAAGTGACAATCCTTTGGTCGATTTCCGAATGACAGCGCGCTCCTTGCCGATTAGGGAACAGTCTTTCCAATGGGGGGTAAACAACGGTAAGGTATAAAGATGTGAAAGGTGCATGACAGACCACAATAGACATAAATTTCACTTATAATGGCAGTTCATGTGTCTTTGCAAAAAGACTCGTTGTCGGGCTTGTTCGAACTGGCCCAGTGGCCCATCTAGCCCTTTGTTGTGTACAACTTACAAAATCTTTCAACAGTATGGCCGTGCAGAACTAAATGTTATACACCCATAATCAAGCCCAGGATCGCGGAAGGGTCTACAAAAGGAGTAAACAATCTTCTGCCTGCTCTCCACAAATTGTGATTGAGACATTTTAATATACCCTGTGCTACGAGGCACTTTGTATTAAGGATGTAACCATATACGTTTGGAATCGTATATAAGATCCATAAACATCACCGTGATTTAAAAATCAACCCCAGTGTAGTTAAGTCAAAGAAAAAGAATGGGAACCGTTAAAATTAACATACCCAACATTCAGTTTAAGTCTAAAAACAAGTCTTGTCTGCCCATTCACCCAACCACCTAAAGTTAGTTATAACTGGCGTGTTGTCTTGTATGGCAGTAAGAGAAGCAAGAAAAACATAATTCATCAACAGACAAGGAGCAATAGACAGTACAATTAACTACGGACGTGATACTGCTAATAACTGTGTCAAAAACTGTTAAACCTGACACACGACCTTGAGTTTCCCCTGCTCAGAGCTATCCGTGAGTGCATCACCGACTCGATATGTAATATAACACGGAGATAGCAAGGACCGACTAGGCTTGGGAAGACAGCCACGAAACCCCCATTCGTAGACCGCCTCAGGATAAGATGCTTCAAAGTAGTGCGGTAGTCTTTCTGTGTATCAAAAAATAAGCCCAGAAGTTGATGCTAGCGCAGAAATTCCTTTCGTATAGTCGATTACAGTTAGGTCAGGTAAAAAAAAGGTGGATCGATATCCTCTGATCCCACACTAAAAGTGGCTGAGGAGCTGCCTGGATTCTAACATCCACATAAGGCGGTGGTTAACCATCTGCAACAAGTATCTTATCACATATATTTAGTTTCTAGTTTGATAATTGCCAAGGCGCGTTTAGTTTCTCCCAGGTTTTAAAAGTGGAACTGAAATTGCCTCCCTCCGCGAGTCGGGAAATTGGCCTGATGCCCAGATTACACAAAAAAATTTTAGGGAGATTTCTCTGTTCCTAATTCTAAAGTGAAGTGGCATAGTGCTCTATCGTGGCCAGGGGATATCAATGGTAGACCGAAAATCCAATTTGCCCGTCTCAGCAGCCAGTCTGTGGCACTGGAACACTGGAGCTAGACTGGTAGTGGTAGTAACAGTACTACAACAAGCCGCCAGTGTGTGGAAAACGCTATGCAGGCTTGTCTGGTGAGTGCTATTCGCAATCACAGCAGCCACTGGACACCTTCTTCCAGAAATCCTTTCCATGGTCAGCTATACAACTGCAAGCTTAATGAAACGACCTTTTCTTCCTCTCACGAATAACCTGGCCTCTACTCAAAAGGTTGCGAGGTTCTCTGCAGTCGACCGACATCTGACATGACGCAGAAACGCCGGCCTGGTCCTGATGACAAAGCGGTATTCTTTATTCCACCAAGGAACGAGCTGCCTCTTTAGTCATCAGCAGCAAGGTGTATCGTTTGAACAATATTACCCACCCATTTCTGAGCACTGACACATGTTCAAACACCTTAAGTTGGCTGTAGAGTGTTCACGCTGCTCTACTGAGCACTCACCACGGTGGTCGTCTTACAGGCTCCATTCCATCTGGATCATGAATTTGAATTAATCGCTTCCATAAAGGTCGCCATAAAAATTCCCATTGTGGAATGTGGGTAAGGACATGAAAGCAAAACAACAGATCTAAGACAAAGAACGACTCTTTTGTGCACAAGTGTGTGCTTTGCTCTGCGTTTAGTAAACGTGCACACGATGAGGAGAGAAGCCTCTCAATTGCTCTAGCCTTTGGTAGTGCCCCAAAACACATTCTGTGCGTTACAGTCATCACAAACGATGAAATGGAATGGGGAGCTATATAAGAAGGTTATCGTAAGCCTTTGCACTGAGTGCATCATTTGTGGGCAGGCAAAGCGAACATACAGTAAACGGATGCCGCACTTTGACAGACACTGTAGCTGAATGTAGGCTTGATTGGGGAAAGGAAGGGGGGGGGTGATAGTAGGCTACGTTGACGGAAACAGCCACTGCCGCGGTGGAGTGTCCGAGAGTTCTGAGGCGCCTAGCTGCGGAGCGCATCGCTGCTCGCCGTCGGAGATTCGAGTCCTCCATCGGACATTTGTGTATTTGTTATCCTTAGGATAAGTTAGTTTAATTAGTTTGTAAGGCTAGGGACTAATGACCAGAGTAGTTAAGTCCCATAGATTTAAATACATTTGTACAAACAAAACAGCCCTCCTCCTTCAGTTATTCCTCCACTAAGGTCTTTCTTTATGCTGAGTACATAGCTAAGTATAACATGATTGTCATAAGGTTCAAAATGAGTCTCTTGGGGACAAATAAGTATTGGTTTAGCCTGAGTCGGTAACCGTAGCTTCTCCACATGTCTCCTGCAAGAGCCACTGAAGTATTGAAGCCATCTATCAAGGGGTAACAGTTTCAGCCTCTCTTTCCACTCTTGAGGGAACCTTGTAACAAGTGGAGTGTCGGTGGTGAGGCGAGAGGGCTGCATTAGATTTATATCCAGCTCCAAGAGCTATGGAGCTGACTCAGGCAAACCACCTGGTATAACAACTTCGACACGGTCTGTCGGTTTGGTTCCTGTTTTCGCCTGTGACTGTAACTTACTAGCTGCTCTTCTAGCCTTTGATTCTTATTTAACTGAGGTTGATGTGTGGACAGTTTCTGCAGTAGGAGGTATCTGGGGCTGGAATGTTCCCAGGCAAATGGAACTATGGGTGATGAAGCATCTGCTGTCTTACTCGTGCATTGACTCACTTCTTGCTGTGATCTAGAAGTTTCTACCAACAGGATCCCATTTATAAACCTGTTAACTGATTTGAGACTCCCGCAATGCCTTCCTGCATGCAGATCGGCGTCACTTACTCAAAAATACCAATATTTCTTTTGATTAGTGAAAACACACTCTGAGTACCAGCACGTGGTCTCTTACTTTCGAACCAGCTCTTGGTATGACGCCCTAAGTCCGGAGGACTCGCTAAACTTGTCATGTTGTAATATTGGTTGATGATACCCACTAGTGGTAGACCCATCCCGTTGAGAGGAGGAAAAGAAAATTTCTAAGGGACCATCTGGGTCCCACAAGCAACTAGGGAACTAAAGGTTCGCCCACACAAGGTGGCACATGCCTGGGTAAGCTTCATACAACTGAGATGCAGCTGTATCCCCAGAGGTTGTTCACTAACGACTGTTGTAAGTCTAACATCATGCATCCCATCTGCACCTTGGGACTAAGTGTTTTTATACAAGATTTTTCCTTCATCGCGTCCCAGGCGGTCAGACCAAGATGCCCATTCCCTGGTACACTCAACGTTTCACAACCGCAACACACGGTTGTCCCTGCAGCATGCCCACTAGTTGCGGTGAGATAGGACTAGAGGTTCTTTTAAGTTTCCAACCCAAAGACCTCGGGTTCGCAAAGCTTGTACTCGGCAACTGATATCTGTGCCCCCTGTAGGTTCTAGTTTACACTATAAATCGTCGGCCGCGGTGGCCGAGGTGACTGAGGCGCTCCAGTCACGGTCAGCATGGCCACTACGGTCGGGGGTTCGAATCGCCCCTCGGGCATGGATATTTGTGCCGTCCTAGTTCGTAAGTAGTTCATAACTAGTTTGTAAGTTTAGGGACTGATGACCCCGTAGTTAAGTCCCATAAGCTTAACAAACATTTGAACATTTTTGAACAACACTATAAATCACAGCTAGCTCTAAAAAAGTGTAAATTAGATGAGTAATAATGACAAACCCATACTGCGTTAAAACAGGGTTAGTAGGGTGATGCATAATACAGTCTTATCGATTAAGTACGTAGTCATAACATTTCAAAGCGGCACGAAATGGAAGGAGCATATAAGGACAATTTTGGGGTAGGCGAATAGTCGCATAGGTTAGCTGGGAGAATTGTGAGAAGATGTGGTTCATGTGTAAAGGAGACCGAGCGAGTGAGGTGGGGCTTTGTTTAGGACACTGGACTCTCATTCAGGACGACGGTTGATCAAATCTCCCTACAGTCATTTTTTCAGGTTCTCTGTGATTTTTTTAAATAACTCAAGGCGAATGCAGGCACAGTTTTTTCTGAAAAGGCACGACTGATTTCCTCCATAATTCTTAACAAATAAATCCGCCTATAATGATTGTGTAGTCGACAGGATTTTAAAAATAATATTCCTTTCTACAGAAAAATAATGTAATTTTATTTCTGGAATCACCACCAAGTCGGATTAAATGTGGACACAACCTAGATTTTACTGATTACAAGCTAATGATGGCTGAATCTCTGGGAGCAGCGACATTATAAGTGAAATTGCCTAAAAACATGCGGTTAAGGCGGGGCTTCTAATTTCGTTTGAGAAAACTGAGTACCTCTCAGACATAAACGACTCCAACAAAGAGATCTCATGAGAACGGGGCAAAATTAAGAGCACGGTAAAATTCAAATATCTCTGTGAATGGATTGAACCAGAGTTGTCGAAACAAATAAGACTTTTCAAGCGGAGTTAACAAAAGGGAACTGGATTATCGTATTATCACAAACATCTGCAGTAAGATGTCAGTCGCAGTTAGTTGGTCACAAACTCTGTACGATGCGTATTGTTTGTCTTTGAACAGAAAAGTTCTGAAAGATAACCTAGAGGTAAGGTAATTAAGAATTCATAAGACGATCCTAGGACCAGTAGTGGACAACGCGCTATACCAAAAAATTGCACAATTCAGAACCCTACTACCAGGGAAAGATGATTTATTATTCTGCAAAGAAAAATCGGGTGGATTAATGTGGGTACGTATCAAGATTATCTGCATCCAAACTCAATAAATCCCTATTCACTTTCTGGTGAAACAAGAAAGTCCATACCATTTGTATGACCGAGACTGATGTGGTATTACCGAACTGGGTCCTATGACCATACAAGTAAGGTACGATGTCAAATTCATCCTAAAAAACGTTCATAGTTTTCAAGAGAAACCTCCAAATAAAGGTACCCTAGTGACAAAAGGAAGAAGAAAAGATGCGAAAAGTATCAGAGCCAAGCGGTTGATGAAGCATTATCCACAGTAGGTCCGTACGAAAGAAGAAGAAGACATAGAGGTATTTCAGGCGCGCTGTGTGGCTGCGTGATCCAAGACGCCTTGCTACGGACTGGGCGGCCGTTCCGGTCGGAGGTTCGAGTCCTCGCTTGAGCATGGGTGTGTGTGTTGTCCTTCGTGTAAGTTAGTTCAAGTAGTTTGTAAGTCTAGGGACTGATGATCATAGCAGTTTGGACCAACAAACATTTTAATTTTGAAGTGTTTCGGAGATGGACAGCTACATTACAGGGACCTTTGATCAATACTCGGGTATTACGAGATTCTTCGGGAAATCACATTATATAAGTCAATAAGGAGAAGACGACGTTCGTTTTCGCGTAAACATAGGAACAAACTTTGGAGAATCAACGTTTGAATCTGAAAGAAGAGCGATTCTACTACCGCCAACTTAGGTATCACGTACCAGACAACAAAGGCGACATGAGAGAAACTGAGACTAGTGCGAAGTCTAATGAACAGCCTATGTCTCCTCTTCCGTTTCAGATTGTAACAGAGAAGGAAATTACAATGGCAGATAGAAAGCTCCCTTCAAGACGCACCGTACGCTAACTTGTGGAGTATGAAGAAGCAGTCATTAATTCCAAGATTATATGGATCGTCGTTCTGTACAATAGAATAAGGCCTGCGACAGCCTGTTCTTTTTAAAGTCTTCAGTGCGGAGACTGGCTTGATGCAGTTCTCCAACCAACTCAATCCTGTGCAAGCCTATTCATCACTGAATAAGAACGGCAACCCACATCCATTTGAACCCGCTTACTGTATTCGTCTCTCGGTCTCCTTCTGCGAATTTTACCCCACGTACTTCCCTTCAATGCTACATTGACGAGTCGCTGTTCCACTAATCGATCCCTTCTCTTAGTCAGGATATGCCAGAAACTCCTTTTCTCCCCAATTCGATTAAGCACCTTCTCATTAGTTATGTAATCTACCCATCCAATCTTCAGCATACATCATTAGCACCACATTTCAAAAGCTTCTATACTTTGTTTTTTTGTCTAAACTCCTTATCGTCCACGTTTCACTCGTGTACAGTGCTACATCCCAGGCAAATGCCTTCTAAAAGGTCTTCCTAACATTTAAAATAATTTCGGATGTCAGCAAATTTCTCTTATTCAGAAATGCTTTTCTTCCGAGAGCCATTCATCATTTTATATCTTCTTTGCTTCGGCCATCAAAAGTTATTTAGCTACCCAAAATAACAAAACTTATCAACTAATTTTGTCTCGTTACCCAAATCAATTCCTGCCTTCCCTCCGGCAGCCTGTGCCTATAATAAATGTACATTCTTAGATTAAAAAAAGAAAAAGAAGTAAATAAATAAAATAAATCCAAGTACCAGATAGAAACTCTACATATTTCTCAAAAGATTTTATTCCTGGAGATACTACAAAATAGTAAATTATAATCTTTGGCGTCATAATTACGAAGGAAGGATACATATCAGGGACATGTCGCTATCAGAGCATATAGTTTTGCAACTTTCGTTCTGCGTACTGAGTTGGACACTAACTATGCCTCGTAGGCAGGCGCAGGATCAATACACCGCAGATATCGAAATTTTAGAAAAGACTTGTTGATGGCCTCAAAGAACCCGTTTGAAGTTCGACATTTGAATGTGGCGATTCTAAAGCACGACGATGATGACAGAAAAGTCTAATCTATGGCCGAATACGGCTTCAAGATGGAAGCAGTGAAGGAAACGGATCATGAAGACCGAACATTTTCAGAGATGCACTGAGGATCCAGAACTCGTTATAATCATCGACCTTCATTGCAACTGAATATTCAGTGACAAACAAGGACCATTAACAGGCGGCTCAGAGAAAAATAACTGAGTTCACTACGGATATTGCGCCGTCTAACATTGACTTCTGTGGTATCACAGACATATAACGTGGAATTACATTGACTGCGGAATAATTATTTTCGGTGATGAGTCTGATTTAAAATGAACTCCGATGACACCGTAAACGTGTCTAGGGCCTTTCGAATAACGGTAGGATACCAACCTGCCTGTCACCCACCAAGCGGATAAATAGCGACCACTGATGATCTGAGGTGCCAATTCATTGCATTTCAAAGTCTCTTCAGTTGCCATACGCTGCACCCGTAAAACAGAGCCGTTTGTTGATGATATTCTATTCCCCCGCTTAGTTGCCCTTCATGCAAAGTTACCCTGTGCTTACATTTCAGGAAGATATTGTCATTCAACGAAAGTTATTACTATTTGTCTTTTACGTCCAATTCCGGTAGTTTTCTCGTGCTGCGTTGTCTTTAATTTTCTCTTCACTGTAGTACATTGCTCTCTTATTAGCCAGATCTCCTATACGGTGCACCCCCGTTGGGGGATACGGAGCCGGCCGCGGTGGCCGAGGGGACTGAAGCGCTTCAGTCACGGTCTGCACGGTCGCTACGGTCGGGGGTTCGAATCCCCCCTCGGGCATGGATATTTGTGCCGTCCTTAGTTGTAGGTAGTTCATAAGTAGTTTCTAAGTTTAGGGACTGATTACCCCGTAGTTAAGTCCCTTAAGCTTAACAAACATTTGAACATTTTTGGGGATACGGAGGCTTACCGGATTTTACGTAGGGTTCCAGGGAAATAAAACACCTCTTGCAGACCAAAAATTGGCACTGCTCCACAACATGTGCAGCAGTTTCTGATGCTCACAACTTGATTTTTAACCGTGACACAAACACAGATAGCTGTCCTCGCTAATTTCAAGTTGTTACCATTATGGAATCAACTTGCTATGTAATTACCCAGGTCGTAGTAGATATATCAGTGTATCCCGGTCATCGGTTTCTGGGGAACGGTGAACATCACGTGCGGATGTAATGAGGCTTCCCAAATCTCTTCGACCAAAACGCAAAATATTCACTTCGGAAAAATTGAAGTTCAAGCAATTAACACACATGTTCTGTAACTTCAGTAAGCTAATTACAGCACTTTAAGAAAGCACATCATTCTGATTCAGGAAATTATAGAATTTACAGTGCAAAATTTTCAATCTCTCTCCATATGAAATCAGAACAATTTGGCACTGAATTCTCTGTAAGAAGATGAGCGATAAACTTTCATTCGCCTTCTAAATTCAGGAAACAAAGCTTATGCCCTAAGTAATGCACATGCACCCACCAACAACTAAAACCGAAAACGTCAAGAAAAGATGGCTAACATCTGAGAACTAATTCAAGGAATTACACCCACAATTCCCAAATGTCACTTAAAAATCAGCATAGGGGAATTCTGTGACACGCGGGAGTGCCCGAGCGCTCAAAGGCGCCTTGCTGTGGAGTGCACTGCTGCTCCTCCACGGAGGTTCGAGTCATCTCTGAGGCACAGCTGTGTGAGTTGTCCTTAGCGTAAGTTAGTGTAAGTTGTTTGTAAGTCTAAGGACTGATGATCACTGTAGTTTGGTCCCATATATTTAGGAAATTTGAGATTTCAGTGCCCATAATGGTAGAGAGATAAAATCCATAACCACCGAAGGAATATACATAGGGCACAACAGAACTAATAAAAATGAAGAAAAATTGATTCAATTTTGCTAAAATTCTGTTATCAAATTAATGTCAAAACATTTCCTGGCGCTTCCACACGAGAAAAAAAACTGGAGATACCCTAATTTTCACTCAGGGGATTTTCAAATAGATTACGTGTTTAATTCCAAAAATATCAGAAAGAAAATATGAATGTTAAAATTAACAAATGGGCATTTACTCTGACCACCACCTATCTCTAATGAGGGTAAAATCTTAATGAAACACATCCATAAAAAAATAAAAATAAAAAATAAGAAATCTGCGCGTCGATTTGGAATTTCTTAAACAAAGGGCCAGTAATTTCCTTGAAAGCATTCTTACTCAAAATCCACAAAATTGGTTAGAACCTAAAGACGTATTTATGAGCATCGCGCGAGTGGCCGTGTAGTCTAAGGCATCGTGCTACAGACTGTGAGGTCGCTCCCGCCGAAGGGTCGAGTCCTCCTTTGGACATAGTTGTGTGTGTGTTGTCCTTTCTATAAGTTAGCTTGTATAAGTTAAGCTTTATTACCAGACGTGCAAGGGGTAACTGAACGTGTAGGAAAAATTCCATGCAAAGCGGACATCAAGCCTATTTTCAAAAGCAACAACAAAGTAAAAGATGTTCTAAGTTCAACGAAAGACGCTCTCAACAAGCTGAATACTGCCGGAGTTTACAAAGTCATGTGTGAGTGTGGGCAAGTATATGTAGGCGAAACGGGACGACCTATCAAGACGAGAATATCGTAACACGAAAGATACATTCGTCTGGGACAAACACACAAAGTCAGCGGCGGCAGAACACCAGGAGGAGTGCGGAAAAGGAATAATGTTTCGAGAAGCACGTGTACTGGCGAAACGGCCATTTCAAACGAGGACGAAGATGAGAGAGGCCATAGAAATTGCAAAGCGACCCACCAACGTGAACAGAGGACGGGTACAGGCTACCAGCGTTCTGGCTGTCAGCAGTGATAACTCTTCGGGACGATGGCGCGCAAACCAACTCACGTGTGTGGGAGACCACTGCGGTCGTATGTACACAGAGCACTAGCGCGCCCCAGCCAACGCCAGGAAGCAAGTAAACAACGTGACGTCATAACCACCGCCCACCTCTCATTCCCCTATTTCCACCAATAGGAATAAACAATGCAAACACCAATGAAGTACTTCTATTTCCTCCAATCTCAGGCCATAATATAACGGCCAATAAAGAACGCCTAATGCTTTGATAACAGCTTCTCCCACTATTATATAAGTAACAGCATCTCTAGCATTCAGCAGTCATTCAAATACCTTGACAAAGGCTACTTGCAACAGTGGCCGAAACGTCGGATTTTATAAATTGACAATGCGGCCAAAAAACCTGAAGAATTTTATGGACAGTGACAACGGCCGCGGAAGCCTTCGTTTACATTTAGTTTATGTAGTTTGTAAGTCTAGGGACTAACGATCATTGCCGTTTGTTCCAATAGGCTTACAAACATTTGAACATTTCGTACTTAAGGAAGCTTGTGAAAACATTGGCTCACCGCCCAAAATAAGTGAACAAATCTGGTGGAACGAAACCTATTACAAGACTATTAATTTCAGGATTAAAGCCTAGCAGAGCTAGAATCTCATACAAATGCACTCATTATTTGAGACCATTTGGATAACTGAATAAATCCTTGAAGACTGGATGTGTGCGCTGATCCCCCTGCTTCAAAGGAAGGGATTAAAATGAACCAGTTATATGTTAATTGTTGTCCAAAGCCCTGCTCGCTGGACATGGGAAAACAAACAGAAGGTCTACACAGAGGAGCCAAAGAAACTGGTATAGGAATGTCTATGCAGTGGCAGAAATATTTAAACACTGTTGACGGCGATGCGGTCGGCAACGCCCTCGTAAACCAAATGTCTGGCGCAAGCGTTAGATCGGATACCGCTGCTAAAATGATTTAACTGTGCTTGAATGTGGTGCTACGGTCGACGCACGAGAGATTCGACACGAACATCGTTGAGCATATCTGTGATACCTTGCACCGTGCTGTTCAGACGAGATCTTCACCTCCTCGTAATCCCACGAATTTGTGTACAGCCTTGCCGGGTGCATGGTCAATTTCCTCCAGCACTACTTCAGACATTATTCGAGTCTATACCACGTCGTGTTGAGGCATTTTTCCCTTTTGGCGGGGACCATACATATTAGGCTTGTGTACCAGTTTCTTTGGCTTTTCAGTGTAATTGTTAAATACCAAGTAGGATTTAGAAAAGGAAAATCGGCTCCAAAAAAATTCTTAAACTTTAAACTACCTTAAAAATGCAGAAAACCAAATGTTTGTTAAGCTTAAGGGACTTAACTACGGGGTCATAAGTCCTTAAACTTACAAACTGCTTATGAACTAGCTTATACTAAAGGCGGCACAAACATCCATGCCAAAGGGGGGGAGGGGGATCGAACCCCCGACGGGGAACGGCCTCGCGAATCGTAGCATGCGGCCTCAATGCGCTCGGCCGCTCCGCCGCGGTCCGGAAAACCAGACATCCGTTAATTACTCTTATGTATTTCCAAAAAGCATAGGACCATAGAGACGGTCGAATACTTTCCATGCTCTAGAGAAATTTCAAGTGGATAAAAATTCAATTCTTCGGCTAAATATGTGATCATTATGGAATTACTTCGTAACTCAGTAAATAAACATGATCTTGAAACTGGAAACTAAGGTGATTATCCTTAGTAGACTACTTAAAGACAGTATTCACGTGCAGTGTGTGTCCTTCGATGATATCATAGCAATTCTTTGTAATAACAGGCATGCAGCAATTTATTTAATTGACAAATTATATGAAATTGCTGTCCAAATGGGGCTTGAAATTTCGTACCAGGAAACTGATTACATGAATGTAACCTCACGATACTTTGATGGTCATCATATGATAACAAAATCGGCAGAATACTTCAAATGAACCGGTTCAAATATCTGGCAGAAATTATTTAGCTCTCTGGTTATACTGATTAGCAAACAAAGAAGGAATGTCCAAATTATAGAATCTTTAAAGAATCACTTGGAACAGGTATAATAAAAAACCAGTATACGTGAAAATAATCAAGAAATATAGATTAGTTTACGTAGTTGTGTACTTTATTTATTTAATTGACTTACTTATTTTCTTTGTTAATTTTTTGACAGTTTGTATTGATGGGATCTGGAGGGAAAAAATTGAAACTAGAGGTATATCGTCAGTGCAAAAAAACTGTCATACTTTTCGGAAAAGAAATTTTACGAGCACATAATCAGAATGAACACTGGTGGATCGACTGAAAGAATTCTCAGCGTGGCCCTCTCCTTATAAACGAAGAACAGCTGGCTTGGTGAAACTGAAACAGATCTTCAGAAAATCAACACCTCAGGAACATGTCAGTTCAGAGCTGCAATCGACCAATTTGAAGAAAAGACCAACACTAGGATCACTGTAACTTGGGCAGAACAACGAAGGAAGCAGCTCAGCAACAGAATGATGAGATTTTGGAAGAAGGCCAGCACAGCAACTGAACAGGTTCAACTGTGCTCCTTAGTCGAGCAGAACGATGCAAGAAGAAGAGTACATAACTAAAAATATCTTACACATAAATGCTAATACCTTATGCCCAGAAATGACAGAAGAGAAAATTCAACATAGAACGTCATAAGTATTGCGATTTTTGGAAAAAAATTATTAGCTACAGTTTATGTTCTTTGGTGATATACAAAATATCTAAATGTCTTGTTGTAATCTCAGAGCCTAAGATATTGAGATTTTGGTTGTCACTCACGAAAATGAGAGTCCTTCGGTGCAACACGGCGACTTTATTGAGACGAAGCAGTGCGACAACGAAGTAGAAAGTCTCTGCAATAAAATCACTAGAGTAAAGCTTAATCGGCTAAATGGGTAATGGGAGCCACTCAGAACCGCCACAGCAGAAGGAAACGAGTGGCTGTGTCGTCTTTCCTTACGAACGGAAATTGGATTCTCTTTATATAGCACGGTATGTATGTTTAAGAGTGGAAATTAAAATTTGAATCCGCTGGTAATGCGATTATTAGCTGAAAATATTCACTTCCTCCTTGCATATTTATTGTAAATACCTAGTGACTTATGAACGGCATGGGTAAGAATTCTACACTGACTGAAAGTGTATTCGCACATTTAAGAATTTCTCTTTTGTACCTTACCTTACTTAATACGTTGCTGTGTAGCTATAATTTGAGTCCTTAACGCTTCGAGATTTACTCTTTAACGTTATAAAAATTCTTGACAAAGATTATAAATTTGTACGCTCATGATATAATCGAGGCGATGTACATGGGCGCAATTAACACTGCAAGAATTGTAAAACTCTGATTTTCATGTACGTCCTACATTTGACGTGTTACTTCTCTTGGAAAATCGAAAACAGCCACAAAAAATTAAGAAGCTTTTGTGATTTAGGTGGACAAATATGGACGGTACTAAATCGTAGGAAAACAACTGAAGCAAAAATACGATTATTCAACGGCTCATACATCAGTCTCTATTGTTCGGGATGATAGAGGCAAAGAGTTTTAAATAGTTCTTGGCCTAGCGAAACTCGTATACCTATCGAAAACATTCTCTAGCCATCCTACACAACAACGTCGAAATTTAAACATGATACATTTCCTACCGTATGGAGAAATTATGAATTTATAAAAGGACCATGGATTTTTTGTTTCTAAGCTACAAATTGCGGTGATGGCCACTTCAGTAAACTCCGTAATTTGAATTAATGTTCATATGATTTTTGCCATGTTTTGCGACGTTATTTTCTTGAAGAACTTTGTAAATTTTTGCGATGTCTGTCCGTAACCGAGAACCAGAGGTTCGTAGTTATAGTACTAGTACACAAAATCAAAAATGTCAATTTTTAGCTGTTTTCAACTGTAGGCCGCATATATGTAGATCAATAATCATAGCAAATACCTCAAGTTTTAACTGTGTATGATTTAGACATTTATGGAGATATACTTCTATTATCAATGTATTTCCGAAAAAAGCATGTTTGGTATACGTACGAAAAGTCTCATTTCTATGGAATTCCAGTTCTAAAAGTTCTTTTCAAATTATACAGAGGTTCAATTGGTTACGCACGTAATACAAACATTTAATGTCGTATTTGGGGGTATAAAATGTGGTTTCAACTGGAGTATTGAAAGAAAGGCAAGAGTTATGGGGTTTTCGCAAGATTTGTCAGGTACAGAAACTATGGTTTAGTTGCCCATTTGACACCAAGAAAAATCTGTCACTATATTATGGACAATTCAGGATTATACTGGATATGTTGATCTTGTAATTATTCGATGGCCGGACAATGAGCGTAGGCATTGTACAAAAATTATTTTGTCATACGAAATTCTTTGTACCCTGAATTCAGGTAACTCACTTTTTGGTAGCGTATACTCTAGGTGTAATATGAAATTATTGCGTTCTTGTACAGAACTAACAATAGTTTCACACGAACTTACCGTGTGTTGGAGACGCTATCCAGTTACCATAATAGTACGCATATTTATTTATTTATGCGTGTCGAAGTGTAAATGAGTCGAAGTATATAAAAACTCTCAACACTTGACATATCTACTAAATTTTATATTTATAATCAGTCTGCTGCAACAGGATAAACCGAGGACAAGCCGAAAACTGCTCATGTAGGAGCAAAAATTAGTAGCTTGTTTCTCTGGTAGGAAAGTGTCGAGCCATCTGCTGCAATCCCCATTTCAGCTACCTTACCAAAAATTTCGGCGTGCGCATTTTTGTGTATAAGTATTCGTCCAGGTTGGAATATCCTTATCGTAAATAATGCACAATTTATTCATATTAAAGATACCTTTTTCCAGAAACTATTTAGAATAAAAATTTGAGAAAAAAATGTACTTTATAGGTTACACATTTTTCTAACGACTTTGGCAGACGTTTCTCTGAAAACACTAATTAGTTTCAGGATAATAAGTATTTTTGTAAAAAATGGGCATCCAAATAAAGAGAACAGTCATCATTTCTCTTTGTTTATGAAATTATAGCTTCTTATAGATTAACAAAGTTTGAAAAGTCCTACGTTCAAATATGCATAATACTCTATAATTTTAATAATATCTGTCAATGAGAAGCAGAGGAAAGTATGCTTTAATCTAAAAAAATATAACCCTTCAGGGAACAGTCATTAAAGTTACCAATGCAGCAAAAACTCCGTATGATGTATGTCTACAATTTCTTATAAATCATGCTTAAAGCGCTTTCTCCATGCACAATTATTTGTAGTTTTCTAACAGGTTTCTCTGGTTCTCAATGTAGTTTGTAAGTCTAGGGACAGGTCACCTTAACAGTTTGGTCGCCGGCCGCGGTGGCCGAGGGGACTGAGGCGCTCCAGTCACGGTCTGCACGGCCACTACGGTCGGGGGTTCGAATCCCCCCTCGGGCATGGCTATTTGTGCCGCCCTAGTTCGTAAGTAGTTCATAAGTAGTTTGTAAGTTTAGGGACTGATGACCCCGTAGTTAAGTCCCATAGACTCTACAAACATTTTTTGGTCCCTATGGATTACGAACATCCCTCATATTTGGGGTGGCATTATGTCGAGCCACTGTATGCCACTGGTGATCGTAGAAGGCAACCATAAGGCTATGAGAAACAGGAGAATTATAGAACTTCGCACATAAAACATATTTCAATCTCAATGTGGTAGTCAGGTCTTTCAGTTCCAAGTTGCAAACAACTCTCATGTCGCTATTTAGAAGCTGTGTACTTCGCACAATATATCCATACTAATTACATAATTTACATTACTTTCACTCCACTCTCATTATAATATACTACACTGCCGTAAATTTTTCAGTTTTTTCTCGGTGCACTGGTCCGTTCTAGATGTGGATAAATATATCATTTCTTTTCGTTCCTTTGTTAAAAAAATTAGCAATGATTCCTGTCATTAACATTTATTTCTAATATAAAAATGCGATGCTCGCGGCGATAATATTAAATAAAAACTTCTTCGGTTTCCGTTGTCGTGAAGTGGTTAAAACTCCACAACCTTTCGTTCAAGCACTCCCTGGCCATAGTCAAGTCATATGACTGCCCAGTGGCACTAGCTGCCGGCTGTGACGTCACTGGTGCCCCGCCATATATGGACATGCGTTGAGTCGGTGCACTTAATTTTGCACTTTCGCCGGGGGATATTCTTATCTGTGACATAATAAGTAAGGTCAAACAAGTTGTACGCAAGCTCTCCAGCGGAATAAATACGGCAAAAAACGAGCCGTATGATGACGGAATCAAATCCACCAACACCCACCAAGACCAGGGCTGAGCGGAATCCGTCATTATGGAATACGAGGACTATGAAAGAAAAATCTGGACGAAGAGATTTACTGGAAAGCTCCCACGCGATCCAACATCAAGAATAATGAGAAACGCATCTGAACGTCTTTAGCATTCTTCGGTAGAAGAAAACGTGGTTAAGAACCTTCTCCCACAGGAACTTAGACGATCTACAGCATATGCTTTACCGAAGTTCCACAAAATGGGACACCCTTTCATTTCAATGTATCCATCATTGGTTCACCAATACACAAACTTTCGAAATACTTGGATAATATCCTCGCTCCACATGTGGGACGCTGTGAAGGTCATATTAAGAATTCAGCAAATTTCATAAACCGAATTAATCATCTAAGAACTGTTCAGGATGACATTATGGACAGTTTCGATGTGGTGGCACCGGTAACGAATGTGCTTATCAAAGACTCTTTGGACTTAGCGCCCCAGTTCTTTGCAAGTGAAGTGGTCGAGCTATTGAGGCACACACTTACGTCATCTTTCTTTATACACAATGGCCAATATTACGATCAGACGAACTGCGTTGCAATGGGAAGCCTGTTGGCTCCAGCTGTTACTAATCTCTTCAAAGAGAATTTTGAAAATATTGCCTTGGACACGACGCCTTTAATGCCTAACTGTTTCTTCCAATACTTTGAAAATATGTTCGTCATTTTGCCACACGGACGTGAGAAAGTTTACGTGATGTTGGAACATCTGTATATCATTAAAAGTAATATCCAATTCACCATGAAGATAGGAAAACGGAATACATTGCCATTTCTCCATGTCCTGAATGGATGCCTTGACCACAGCGTCAATAGGCAGCCTTCCCACACCAATCTGTACCTGCACGTCATTAGCCATCATCACCTGGCACAGACATTGATACATCGTGCAAGAATAATGTCAGACGCCGAAATCCTGCCCCATTCGTTGAACCACCCACACAAGGTCTTCGGGAATAGTGGGTGCAATTATCATGAAATAAATGGTGCGATCTCATGAAAGCAGCACAATAAGACAAAGAAGAGGTCAAGAAACTTCTTTCGTTTTCGTTCGGTGATGGGCAAAATAATCATCCTTCCAAAGAGACACCAGATCATATCAGCCTTCTGACCTCCGACGAAAATCCTGCAATGACTGAGACCAGTTAATTTCGCATCAGGTCTGAGAACACCTGGGGTCTACAAGATGCATTGGGAGTGTGGCCAGTCTTATATCGGACAAACAGTACGAATTGTCGAAAATGCATGGAGGAACATGAGAGGTTTCATCATTTACGATACCCAGAGAAATCTGCTTTAGCTGAGCATGTCTTAGAAATCGATCATCGCCTCTGATAGTTACAGGTGGAACACTGCACGTCACATCAGTAGGGTGTAACACAACCTCTGGCCGCAGTACATGTCCTTGTGCGGTTAGGACTGGTGTCAACCAGTCTTTGGTACCTTCCCTGAGGCAGGTTTGTGTACAAATTTTGTAGGCGTCCCTCCATAACTGCGGAGGTTGGTAATGTGACGGAGGTTCCTTCAAACGTCACCCCACATGTGCACAATGATGAAGAGGTCCGGGAATCATGCTGGACACTGGAGGACCTCCACATGCTACAGGCAGGCCATAGACGTAGGTGCTGTGTGTGGGCCGCGGTGGAGTAGCCGAGTGGTCTAAAGCGTCTCGCTGGGGAGCGCGCGGTTGCTCGCCGTAGAGTTTCGAGTCCTCCCTGGGGCATGGGTGTGAGTGTTTGTTGCCGGCCGCGGTGGCCGAGGGGATTGAGGCGCTTCAGTCACGGTCTGCACGGCCACTACGGTCGGAGGTTCGAATCTCCCCCTCGGGCATGGATATTTGTGCTGTCCTTAGTAGTAGCTAGTTCATAAGTAGTTTGTAAGTTTAGGGACTGATGACCCCGTAGTTATGTCCCATTAGCTATACAAACATTTATCATTTTTTGAGTGTTTGTCCTTAGGTTAGTTTACCTAGGTTTAAGTAGTTTGTAAGCTACGGACTGATGACCACGCAGTTTGGGCCGATAGATTTACAAACATTTGCTGTGTGTGGACGTGCTTTATCTTCTTTGAACACTGCCCCAGGTCGCCGTGTCAAAAGAGGTAAGAAGGAAACTAAGCAAGGACGATTATAGTTTAACGACCAGTCAACAGCGCCATTATTAGAGATGGAGCTTAACGCTCGGGTATTTGGGTAAGGAACGAACCAACCCGCCATTGCCCTGAAGTGATGTAGCGAAATTACGGAAATCTTAAACCAGGATGGCCGGAGATGGATTTGAAACACCATCCGTCCTAATGCGAGTCCAGTGTGTAAACACTGCGCCATCTCACTCGATAAGAGGGGTACGACGTGCGGACCCAGAATGTGTGTATGGCTGTCCACACTAAGATTGGTTGGTTTGTAGTTTAAGGAAACAAACTACATTGTTCCTCGTTTCCAAACATACGATGATACCAGGGGTTGCGCCCGTGTGTCTCTTCACATCATATGCAGGATGTACCCCATCATCGGAGATTATGGGGTATCGGGAGCATCTGTGAACATGATGTAACGCCATTCATCGTCTGTCCATGTTCCCGGGGCACGGCACGACTCCAAACACCAACGTAGTTATTCTGGTGACAATGACCACCGACGCATGGGATGGTAGGATCCCAGACCTGTATATGAGTGTCGTCGAGACAAGCTGGAATGTTCCGCGTTGGCGGGTGACAAAGTCACGCAATCTCTCATTGTTTTACGCACAATGCTACGTTTTCCCCTCGGCATGGTGTCTCTTGGTCGAAAATAACGTACGTAAAGTGAATGGAAGCCCTTATTTACCCATTGATTCCAGCATTCGGCCACTGTGACAAATGAACAGCGCATATGCCTGCCAATTGCACGATACGCCTACACTGCTTTGCAGTCAAACTATTCTGCCTCTATCAAATGCATTCAGTTGGTGGATAGGTTATCTAATGCATCTGCGAAGCATCATGGGTGCTTCGTAGTGCACGTGAACGTCTTCCTTCACTGAAACTCCCGGGATAGCTTAGTAGAGCGCTTACCCCTGAAAGGCAAAAGCCCAAGGTTCGAATCCCGATTCCGGCACACAGATTTAATCTACCAGGAAGTGTCATATCAGCGCACCCTACGCTGCAGAGTAAAGATATCAGTCTTGATTTACTGTCTGACTGAGGGCACAAGACTGGTGCCAACATCGCAACAACACGGTGGTTACATCACGATTTTATTATGATGAGCGTTATACACATTTTAGAGCGTTGTAAATCTTATCATTTATTAACACCTTAATGTTCAAATGCTTTTAACTCCATCGGACTCAATTGCGTGGTTATTAATCCGTAGCTTACAAACCACCTACCACTAAGGTAAACTAACGTAAGGACAACACAAACACCCATGTCCGAAGTGGGACTCGAAGCCACGACGGCGAACGGCCGCGCGCACCGCAGCACGGCGCCCTAGTCCACACAACTAATCCGCCGCGGCATAATTCATCAATGATGTGCATGTATACCGAATTGAGAAAATATTGGACGTTTACTTCTGCGTGTTTCACTTCTTACGTCAGGATGTGTATATGCAAAATATATTATGGGAAAGGGGAAATTTCGTAGAATATGGTCATTTGAAAATTACTGAATATTTCTAGTTTCCAACTTCTAAGAAAACGGAGACAGTGCTTCGGGCAGAGCTACAGGAAACAGAGCTTATGGGAAGGTAAAGAGAAAGACAGATGCAGGCAATAGCAATAGGAGCTAAGCAGAGAGGAGGTAGTGATGGTAACCGACCGTGGCAGTATGAAACAGATATTAATGTAGACGGTAGCAGTGGGAGAAGAATTGACAGGGAGCAGTAAAAATAAAAGCGAGAAGTCAGTGGAAAGCATAAACAGGCTTGGCGTGATAGGGACGTTTGTGGCCGGCGAACTGTAACCAAAAAAAGTGTGTAATTTTCTCAGTCCCCTATCAAAAAGTTGTAAGGAGACATAAAACCGAGAAAATTACTTCCAAGGGGATGTACTGAGAAGAAGCGATGGTGGATGAATCGAAATACATCCGAGAAAGAAAGAGACATTGCCAATGGAAGGGAATATGAATGGCACAAAGACAACTGAAGTGGGACAGAGAGGTGGGGAATGTGGCAGAGAAAGATACAACTTTAAGAATGAGAGATAGTAAGGAATGAACAATATGACATTGGGAGAGACAAAGAGGAATAATATGGTATGAATAATATGATTTTGGTTATCCTATGCCTCCTTCATATGCTAGACGTTACATTTTAATCGTGTTATGAAAGAACCTACCGGGTAAAATGTGGTGTTTTCGTATAAACTGCGTTCCCGGCGTAATACAGAGAGTGAAACATACTGGCATCATGAAAAAAAGGTTGCAAAGTATTTTATCATCATGTTGTTTCGATATATTAGGCGTTCCTAATATCTCGATTTATACTTTATTTGTTTTAGTACTTATTCTCCTGATAACTCTTTTACCCATTTCCGCTTTTACTTTTGAAAGATAATTTAATTTTTTATATGTCATAGAATTACCTAGGTATAAAGCTGAGATCGATCAGTTTTAAAGACGTAATTCCAGCTAATTGTAAATCAGTGTTTTACCATCTTGTCAGACTGGTACCAAGTTCTATAACAGTTTCTCAGAAGCATCTGACTTTTGTTTTGTAGTTTTCTTACAACAGCTGATCTTGAAATTTTAAATTCTAAATAATTTATTTCATTGACTGCTCTTGCGTTCTGTCTAGTTATCTTATTTACATTTATACTTCGTGGTAGTCTCGTTTTCTTTCGAAACTTTTGCACTGCTCTTCTTGATCCATCAACCAAAACTTTTCATTTGGTATATCAAAATCAGCTTTTCAGTCTTAAATATGTGTCATATTGAGTCCCTATATGCCTTTGCGTTAAAAAAACGGTATTTCGTAGGTGCTGTCATGGAGAATAAAAAGTCGTGGTTTCATTCATTCAAATGCGTGCAAATAAACGGCTAGGCAGAGTGATGCACCTACAAGAAATTGTCTATCATAACAGTATCAGCAAGTATTTTAATGATTAAGAGATACAATTATCTGTGAATGGCACAATGGCAGAGTGCATTATTTTGATTCATGTCATTATTGTGACCACACTTGGTATGATTTAAAAGGGTCGTGAAGAGCGTCATATGTTGAGTGGTCACCTTTGAGGACAAGGATATGTCAGAAGTTCGTAAGGAACACACCGAGTGAAATGGCACAGTGGGTAGCACACTGGCTTCCGCAAGAGCCAGCACGGCCGTTCAAATACGCCTCTGACCATCAGGAATTTGGTTTCCCATGCTTTCCCTAAATCACTCCAGGCAAGTACGAGGATGGTTTCTTTGAAATGGCAAAGACGGTTTCCTTTCCCATCCTCATCCAAACAAGCCGAGCATGTGCTCCGTCTCCTAAGACTACGCTGTCGAAGGGGCGTTATACTTTATAATTCGTGTCGAATTATCGGCACGTGTCAGAGTTTGAAATTGGAATCATTGTGTATCTCCATATTACTTGCTGACCTAATTATGCAACTTCCAAATGTGTAGGCCCTTCAGCTGTGACAGTATCTCAATGATTGGTAGAATTGGACGATCATACGCTCCGTGAAACTTCCATTGAACCACGTCTGACATATTCAGAAATGTTGTAATGTTTGTAAATCTATGAGAATTACTTACTCTGGTCATTAGTCCCTAGATTTACAAACTGCTTAAACTACCTTACACCAAGGACAACACACACACACATGCCCGAGGGAAGACTCGAACCTCCGACGACGAGCGGCGGTGCTCTCCGCAGCAGTGCGTCTTAGAACAATTGGTCATTCCACTGCGGTACCATCCCAAAGGAGAATCGCCATGCTGTGCACTAAGCAGATCGTAACCTTTTCATAAATGCCTTCGGGGAAAAAGTAATGGACTTCCTGCACCATTCTGCGTCATCCCTCATAATTGGTCGGAAATTATCAGCATCTCTATCACGGAATCATGATTCCGTTTACATTAAGGCCAGAACACAAATGCCTGTGTCGCGATTGGTGGTGTGCCCGGAGCATGTACTGCTTTTGAATGGCGTCATATTGTGCTCAGCGATGGATCACCGTTCCATACATTCCCTGATGACCACTGTAGAGAAGGACGGCGGTGATCTGAGAAGATCAATATTTGTAACAGACACGCTGGTGTTGTACTCCTTCGGTTGTGATTTCACCTTACTGGTAGTAGTATTTGAAGGAACTTAATGGCAACACGGTTCCTGACGGAGATCCTGCGACATTATGTGTTGATTCTCATTATTAAATTAAGTGGTGTGGTTTTCCATTATGACCATACTTGTCAACAGCTGGCACGTGTCTCTACAAACTATACGCGAGGTCATCCAGATAGCAATATCTGCCCCTAATACAGCATGTGTGGTATCATCTCTGAGGTTAGACCAATTGTTTCAGTCATGATTGAGTTTGACTCAGAGGATGCATTTCCTCCATACTATAGTTTTATCAAATGAATTACTGCATATGTGCAAACCAGAGAGGGTGCAACATCATACGCGTAGGTGAACTCGTAATGCCAAATACTTTGACGATTTTGCTCCCTTTTGTAATTACTTCAATATTATCACAATGCGTCTCAGCCGGTGACGCTTCGAGGGTTCCCAATTATTTTTAGAAGACTTTGATTTTAGTAGATTTGGAAGCATTTTATCGGATAAGATGTAAAGTGCAATAATTCGACTTGATAAAAAGTAAACCTAACAGGTTGACAGTTTCAAGAAAAAGGAACTAAGATGGAAGCTGCAGTTTGTGTGTGCATCTATCAAATGCCAATTGCCGAATCTGTTAAGTATGTGTCGGAAATTTTTTCTTGGGTATTTTTGTGAATCCTTATATGTCTAAGAAACTAATTATTCTGTGTAATCTTCCTATTGACTTCCCTATTACTATACAGAAATACGTGGCTTAGAATACAGGCAAATATTTAACTCATACAGCTCGTAACTACAAAGCCTTTACATTTCGAGAACATCTGGTAGTTACTTTAAAACTGAAATCATAATTACCAAATAAACGCAGAAAACTCCATACCTACAAATATCTCGAGGAAACTGTAATAAAATTGTTCTTCTAGTAACCAAAAAGCAATCTGTAGCGTCCATTATGACCAACAATGTAATGTGAGATCAGTCGCGAGTTAACTAAGGTTATAACGTTGTTCCACGTGGCTAGATGCGCTGTCATCATAACCTGTAGACATTATTGTTTAGTACAATTGAAATGTATCTAAATGCGATACCGAGTTTTAAATTACCGTACTTCATATAAATGAGTTGGTCAGTTTCCCGTCAAGAGAAGCGACAAGAACAAAATTTTGAAACTGATAAATTGAGCATATTATAGGCCATGAAACCGGGGGCTGTTAACGCAGAATATAAAAACAGTGTTCTCTTTATTGCAGGGATGAACGACGGAAACCAAGTCTGCTCTCTTCACCCACCTACCGGGAGCCAAACATTTCGGAGAAAAGCCGGTATGGAGAGGAGGAACATTCGTTGAACCGAATTACTTGAGAGCTCTTCGACGGTTATTAGCGCTCAACAACGCTGTTTCTACAGAATATGTGTACTCCACCTGAAGAAGGAACACAGTTCCGAAAGTTTGTTTAATTTCATCCTTTTTTCTGTGTGTACCTATCGGTGGTACAGCGAAAGGTAAGTAGTGGTCAGCCAATCTATCTGTTTTGGAAAATAATCTATCATTTCTGTGGAGAATTTCCATCATTAATAGAATACTTTTGTAAAGAAGTTGACAGTATTAAAAAAAGTTCAGATCTTTGTAAAACCATGGGATCACACTGCAATTGTCAACGGTCCCTCTTACAAACTACTTCCGATAAGGATAACGCACACAGCTATGCCGGAGGGAGGACTCTAACCTCCGTTCAGCCCACCCACAGCAAGGCGCCTTAGAGAGTACGGCTCTTGCCGCTCGGCTGCTCGACTGAAAAGGCTGGTAGAAAGAAACTGCCCACCTGATTTTATCTAGCTGCAATGCGAGAAGCTATCTTACCACAGAGCCTGCGGCGCGCAGAAGTTCAGCTACGACGGTCAGGTGCGTTCGCCCTGCCTCCCAAGTGCTGGCGAGCCGATACGGAATAAGAGGTCGCTCGACGGCGCCCAGCGTCAGGATGTAATCGACCGTACAGGTAGGCGCCTCGCACCTCAATTCCACCTCTGCTCTGCTAAAAATTCCCTTTTCTCCAAACGAAATCCACGTGGAACAGATTCGCAAACCCGTGGGAGAACACAAGGCCTCTATGAATTTTAGCACCAATGAAAGTGCACACCTTTCATAGCTTACTGCTGTATTTTTGGGACTCCGTACTCTTATTCAGCGAGGTTGTGGTTCTAAATCTCATAATAATACTCTGATTTAGGTTTTCCGTGATTCCCTAAAATTATTTGAGATGGATTGTATGCTTACTTTAAATAGGTCACGGCTGATTGGCTTCTCTAATTTGACCAATTTTTCCATTTCCATTAAACGCTTTTACAAGGTAACTTTAAGCCCTAATGTTTCATATTTCAGTTATAGC
Source organism: Locusta migratoria (assembly GCA_026315105.1). NCBI lineage: Eukaryota > Metazoa > Arthropoda > Insecta > Orthoptera > Acrididae > Locusta > Locusta migratoria. The sequence continues at coordinate 549,445,630 of CM048755.1, read as the reverse complement.
TGAATAGGGAAAAATCAGAAAACAAAATATTTCAATATAAGTCTCACTCTATTTTCGAAAACGCGTCATTATTATATACAAAAATGGCTATTTGGTTGTTTGTTCGTACTTCATACGCTGCCGTACTGTTAATTCCATTGCGATAAAACTTTGTCAACATATTGCTTGCACTTTCGTGAATGTTATAGGCATAGTTACATCACTGTATGACATGTAGTTTGCGAGATATAAAGTCATGAACACTGAGATGCGTGAAAAACTGCCGTATTATGAATAACCTTTCACTTTATTTCTTATTTGCTACTAAATATACTAGAAACGACTTCTACAAACAGTATCACTTTGTACCAATGAATTTACGTACAAACATATTTCACTGATCGACTTATTCTTTAGAAGATATGACGTCATAAGCAGTGAAACTCGTAAGAAACTGACACATACATGTTTGTTCCTATATTATGCGCTGTCGTATCGCTCACACGATTGCGACAAAACTTAGCAAACTGACCTTCAAAGCAAGAGAAAGTAGGCTGTATACGTACGTGACATTTAGTATGGTGCATGCCAGAGGGTAATTTACCTACAAACTTCGACAAAATCTATGGTTTTATTGCGATACTGAAACTTTGCACGCGTAATCTCCAACACAAAAGGAACATCACTGTCTGACTAAGATACCATACAGTGTAGGTCGGAAGATACCTTTCGATAAGCTTATAAACCACTTCACTGATCACGAAGAAAATTAACAGAGTTATATAATTTTCATATATGAAGGATTCTATGGACTGAAGAGGTGGAGGAGGAATTTGGTAGATTGACGAGATGGTGATTGGCAGGGAGAGACAGGAGAAGATGAACACATGGAGTGGAGATGATCAGAGAGAGAGAGAGATGGGAAAGGAAGAAATGGACAGGGGAGGACGTAATAGAATGTGGACAGCGAGAGGAAGGAAAAGGAGAAATGGACTAACTTAAGGCTGGAACAAATAAGTACCCAGGCGACTTTGCGTTATCAGCTAGACTTATTAAAAAGCAATGTTTCTTTGTTTTTATGTTTGTTTGCTATTTCACGCGCTTACGCACCATTCATCCGATTGCGATGGAACTCTGTCAACATATTGTTTGCACTTTCGTGAATATTATACCCATTGTTATATCACTGTACAGCACGTAGTTCAGGATATATGATGTCATAAATTATTATATGCACGAGACACCACTATATTACGCGACAATTGTGCACATCTCCTCCTCAAACAATGGACGATCTCAGCCATACTCGCCGCGCGGGAGTAGCCCAGCTGTCTGGAGCGCCACGTTACGGATCGCGCGGCCTTCCGCGTCGGAGGTTCGAATCCTCCCTCGGGCATGGATGTGTGTGTTATCCTTAGATTAACTTAGTTTAAGTAGTTTGGAAGTCTACGGACTGATGACCAACGTAGTTTGCTCCCATAGAATTACAGACATTTGAACATTAAACCATACTCATTAATGTGAGGTAACAATTGCTGTAGGGTAAGAACCACCTACGACACATAGTTCAGGAGTAATACGTCATAAATAATTAGATGCATGATTAACCCGTGTACTAAGGAATTATACAGGGTGAAGAGAAATTCGAGCAATCGGGCTTCGCAGAGCGATTCCTCACATTAGTCTAGAACAAACACCGTTCCCATTTCCACGCTGAACTGTTTTCGAGTGTCAATTTGTTTGATACTCTGATCCCTGGATAAACTTCTCGAAAAAACTCTCAAATGATAACTTTTACTTCGTGGGGGACAACAGTCAGGCAGAAATTTTTCAAAGAAATTTCACCCATTTTAATTTCTTCAATAACCTTACGGAATCTATCTCTATCTTATCTACATCCCTGTTCTATAACTTTTGGGACATCGCAAGGAATTATAATATCCAACTTTAACTTTTTCTACGTTGGGTAGTGCTTACGGTTTTGGTTCATCAAATAAAGCTTGGAACAAAACATGTTGCTCTATCAATAAATATTTTGATTTTCTTACATTTAAACAACTAAGAACTTTTTGTATTCTTTTTATTTTTATTTTTCAAAATCTGCGTGTGATTACAATGTCGCAACAACACGTCTTCCGTGAAATCGGTGAATCCTTACGAAAAATCGACCTCTAATTGTATTTTGTATGTCCGTCTAATAGAACCAAAAAATTAAAATTTTTATTAAGGAACTTGTATTTACTATACCTGAATGAAGATAGCAAAAGGTTTTTGAAGAACGATTTGTCTTCAGACAGATAACTGTTCTGTGTTATAATTCTGTGAATGTGAGTCGTTCACTGTAGAAACTTAAAATTTCCAATAGGTTTAATCGAAGTATTTATGTATCGATTCTACATATTTCTACCATGAATAAGCTAAGTGATTTATTTAGTAGTTTTCGAAATAACATTAGAACAACGATATTGCAAGAAAACGTGAATCATAGGTCTATTCGCTCTTCGCAATGTACGTTAACACTGCGACTATTGCCACTCTCCAAAACCTGTTAAATTTAAGCAAACTGGCAGGATCTGCAAAACAAACATATTTTAATTAAGCTTACAGTGAAACAGTATACGCGTTAATAACATCCAGTATTATGTGTCCATAAATGGTAGTCAGTTGATAGCGGTAATGAGAAATACGAACCTGATATCGAGCAGCATTGACTATTATGGCTCAGGGGGCACAGTAGAACCATGATATAATATAAACATAATGCTGGTCTTTGGAAAATGCCGTCGTGGTACTGTAAGACTTAGTATCGTCCGTGGTGTACTATTAAAACAGTGATGCATGTATGGAAGTCGTAGGTAGAAGAGTTGAACAGAATGACAGATAGTATCAATACTGCCGTATTGCTCACATAGTCGTAACAGAGCACGAAGGTTCGACCATTTGTTATACTATATGTTGCACAATAGAAATGAATGTGTACAAGCCTGCGTGAAAGACTGCCACAATTTGTTCAGTTTGTCGATTTTAGCCGTGCAGAACCGCAATAACCATATACTACAATTGATGGAATGAATGCCAGTACTGCTGAGTGTAGTATCACTTGAAGCAGTGCCACCGCCTACATTTTACGCACTGATTTTAACCAAAATCTGGAAACTTGCCTTACTGATCTGTATATAAAACAAACTCCACCTTCCTTAAAGTCTTTCTCGATACACATCTTTAAGCAAGTATTACTGTCTGATACGTAGCAACAGCACAAGCACCAAACGACAGAATCTTCCTGGTTTCTTAATTTCGTGATGAATTTGGTAAAGCTCACCACTCTTTTTCTTTTCCATGCCAACCTCTTCCTGAGATAGTACCACTCTCTCCTAACTATATATATTTTTTTCCGGCAGCAGAACTTTTTTAATGTTTCTTCCGTAACAATCCTTCAAATACTATTAAATATATTTCCTCTCAGTACATTTCCTGTCATCTTCTCACTTTTTTGGAATAGTGTCTTCAACATTTTTCTTTCTGCGGTACTCTCATGGAAAATCTCATTTCGTATCTAATCCACATAGTTTATATTAGATATCCTTTTGTATAAACTCAGGTCCGAAATATGGGTCTTCTTTGCCGGCACAGGACTGCGGTAACGACGCTAAGACTCGCTTTCTGGAGGACTGGATATAATTTCTCTGTCCGTTCATCCCGATTATGTCGGCTTCCTAATGGAGTTATCAGAGTGACTGAATACCATACAGCATACGGCATTTATGATGAGACCAGAAACTTTTCACTAGTTCCAGGAGTGGAAAAGGGAAGACACTGCCACGTGAAGCAAATATTTGACAAAGTAGTCAAGGTCTTAGTCAGATTTTTTAATTTTTTATTTATTTTTTTTTTTTTTGGGGGGGGGGGGAGGGTCGAGGTGAGTGGAAGTGGGCAAACAATAAAACGCAACTGTAAATTATGACATATTTTCTTGTAATCTATAAAGCAATGGAACATAACTGCAGGGAGGGACATTGATACTTTTCTCTCCCTCCTCCTTTGGTTGCGGTCCTGTGAATGGTAGCGATACAAATATAAAAAAATTCAATAACGAGTAAGAAAGTGATGTACTGACTAGATGCATTACCATAGTGAATTCACTCAAGCCATTGGCAGAGGATGAAATGGCAGTAGGTCGGGACTTATCCTGCGTACTAAGTCCGAACGCGAAACGTTACAGTGTTCATCTGGATCTGGGTTTTCTGCGGCCTCTGCGAAATATTTAGGGTAAATTACTGAATTATTTACTTCGAAAGTCTCTCCGCATTTTATTTCTCAACCTACTACCCTTCGAATTCCCGTTTCGTCTTTATTGACATACTCATCAACGAACTGATGTTAGGTAACTATAAACCACAAACTTAATCCATTAGAAAGCCTTAGTATCAGACCACAGTTTCCGTAAAAAAAAATGCAGAAGACATAGTGACGATCGCACTAACCAAATATGTAAAGTAGGATGCAAATTAACTGTGTAACACAATTAAAGAGACACGGTTTCGAAAAGACGGAGAAGTTTGAAATTTGTTTTAACCCTCGAGGACTCGCGCGTGAGCATTTTGCTCACAGTAATTTTAGAACAATCGGCATTTAACCAATTTTAAATAGTCAAATATGTTTGTTTTCATATAAACGCAACTATAAATACTTTTTCGAACATATTAATTACATTAAAAATGTAATGAGGAAAACAGTTTTTCTTTCATGTAAATCCAATTTTTTTCCGTGAGTTATTATGGTTTTCCTGATGATCTGTGTTTAAAGGCCGGTAACAGCAAGACTTATGACTGGGTATGCGCAGAATAACCATGTGGTCCTAATGTCACAATTTCTAAATTAGACAGCACTTGGCATGTCCAGAAGAGAATGGGATCCAAGTTGAGAACATTATTAAAACAAAAGTAAAAAATAGTATTGGAAGATGGTAAGAAGATAGGTGGTAAAGGTCGCCTAACGAATGTTGAAAGAGATAGATTACAGAATTATTATGGCTTGGCCATAAGGAGAAATGTAGGGAATTTAGAAAACTTGAAAAATGCCGTATGGACTATCTTTTTCCATAAGCTTCCCACAAATGAAAATCCAGTGCACGCTCTTTGACCAAATGATCCTGACACTTGGAACAAGTACAGGAGAAATGTCAAATATGTTGTTGTTGGTTTTGAGGGGACTAAACAGCTAGGTCATCAGTCCCATGTCAGATATGACCACAAAATTCTTTACCTGCATCAGTAATCAATGAAAATAAACCCATATTTAGAGACCTTTGTAAACATGCATTGTTGAAGGAATGAATTCATGGGAAAACTCAAAATTTAAATGAATGTGTGAATTCTTTCATTCAGACCCGGTTATCGAAAACTGTATTGCTTCAGCTTACAGCCCTCAAATTTTGTGTTTATGATGCTATTTTATGCTTCAATGATGATTTAGTGGAAATACTACAAAATCCTTGAGGCAAATAGATAAAGACAGAATCCACAAAGCACATATTGCTAATTTAAAATGCACAAATGAAGCAAAACAGAAAAGAAGAGGGACCAAGAGAAGAAACGAAGATCAGTACGATTAAGATTATGCTCAGTATGGTGCAGGATAATATTAGTGATCAGTAATTTTCATCAGTAACTATACTAGAATTGCAATATTAATCTTTAAATTGATTTTTTTCAAAACTACGTAATAAAATTTGTTCACTTTGTAGTGCCGATGGTAAGATGTTATTACAAGTAAACTGAGAACCACCAAACAATCAGAAACTAATTAATGTGCTAAAAAAGGTTAAATTTTACTAGTGAAAAATAATTTTTTTTCTTCAAACCCATAAGAGGTATTATGTTTGTTTTACTTTTAAATTGAGAGGTATATATTATATATATTGTTTCATCACTTACAGTTCTTTTTAAAAGTGTACCTATTCAAAGGGTAAAATAACATTGGCTGAATATGGATAAAAATTGCCTTTCGTTTCCCCTCAAATCCATAAGGAGGTAGTGCGGTGCGATAGGAATGATTTCCAGCCACATACGAGGTATGTCCACTGAGTAAGTTCCGTTTGGTTGGTGTACAGATGCCAAAAAAATTCATAGTACGAAAATATACAAGCTAAAAAACTTTTCTACATAGCTTCCGAAATTTTGTAGGGATTTTTCATAGCGTGGCACAAGTTTTGTATGCATTCTTCGTAGTAGGTTGCCGCCTGTGTATTCAACTATGTCGTAACATGTTTTTTTAGCTCGTCATCGTCGTTGAAGTGTTGACCACCAATGACAGATTTTAGGTGTAACAAGAGATGAAAGTCGCTAGGAGCGAGGTCTGAGCTTCACGGAGGATGATCAAACACGTTCCAGTGAAATTCTCGTAAGAGTTGTTTGGTCACATTCGCCGTGTGAGGTGGGGCATTATCGTGGACAAAAAAAAACACCCTTTGACACAGTAATCATCGGCGCTTGCTCTGCATTGTGCAGCGCAGTTTGTTAATGGTACCGAGTAACCATGTTGATTGATTGTTTGGCCTTCTGGTAAGAAATCAATCAGCAAAATGCCTCTTCTGTCCAAAAATACGCTGCTCTTGACTTTTCGAGGGGTCAAGATTTGTTTAGGCTTCACCTTCGTTGGGGATGAATTGTGCCTCCATTCCACTGATTGCCGTTTTCTTCCAGGGGTGTCGTTCAATACCAAAGTTTCATCCGCCGGACTATCCGAGAAAGAACACCATTGACTTCATCATTGTAGCGTGTCAAAAATGAAGTGCACTGCTCTTCTGTTGGTTTTTGTGTTGTTTAGTAAGAATTTTGGGTACCCATCGTGAGCAAGGTTTTCGAAATTTCAGTTTTCCAGTAACAATTTCATGAATTAGTGATCGTGAGATTTGCGGAAATTCCATAGCAAGTGTAAACTTACGGTTGTGCTTAATCACCCCTTCAATTGTGGGAACCAGTTCATCAGTAACCACAGACGGGCGTCAACTTCGTTCTTCATCGTGCACTTTATCACGTCTGACCCATCTTCTAACCAATGAATCACTCACAGCATTTTGTCCGTAAACTTCTCAGACTTGCCGATGAATTTTCTTTGGTTCAACTTTCTTTGGATTTCGAAAACGAATCACATATCTGATTTCACACGCGGCGGCATTTTCAATTACGGCTGACTTTATAAAGAAGCACTACAAAGCACACGTCGGCTGCAGCGATCTGAAAATGGCGTACATGTCTTCTCCTTGAGTCAGAGTAACTGCCGCGCATGCTCGTAAATTCGATCGTAGCACTGCCGCGATTAGAAATAGAAAAGGAGCTTACTTTGTGGACGACCCTCGTATTAAAATTCACACACCAATTTGGGATTAAGGCCAAAAATAAATGAAAGAGGAATAGTGTAGAAAGAGGATGCAACCGTGCTTACAAAATATGAGAAAGCTCGTCATCGCATTCCAAAGTATGGGTATTTGGGTTGAGCCATACGTACTTTATAACCACATGACTAACGAGCTATCCAACTGTTAACCACCCGGAGTTTGGTTGATATTGAATATTACGATTTTTTTGTAAGGTCAAGATTAACATGAATTGATAATCCACCAATAAAAAATTACGGAACTCCGAAAAACACAGAGCAATGGGTTTTCCTAGTAGCGTATGCTCTGTCAATCTTCACTGAAAATATAGATGTTTTCGTGGTTATATTTCATCTTAGCACCTAAGATAAAAGTCAAAAGATGCAAAATTTCTCACTTCTTCAGTTCGATGCTGTAGGAACGTTGAATTGTCAGCATTATAAAACTTAGGCCGTGGGACAAGTTATTTTCTTTCATGTTATTTATGCGTTTAACCTTAGGTTAAGTAGATTAACTTTGTTTTATTCAATTAGTTATAGTATGTGTTAATTCGTTTCAAGTACGTCTTTATTATGAGGATGGAGGGGATTCATAATATTTCCTTTATCATTCTACTTTTTTCCCCATCTGTTTCAGGCTGAACATGTGTTTTGGCAGCGTAAAGCTTTTGGTACTAAGTCGGTGACTGACTTTATTGCTACTACCTGTAGATACTAAGTACGATGCAATAAAGCCGCGAAGGGAGACAAAACGCAGCGAAGCGAAGAATTCATGTAACATTGTTCAGTAACTTTTAATCAAAATATTACATTATAGTAAGAAGTTCAACATCCTTAAATATATATTGCGTAGCATTTCCAATCTAGAGAGTAATACACTTGCAACAACAGAACTACTTCTGCGGGTGTAAATGCTTTATTCAGATGTAAGTTTACTTATATCCCAATTCAGACATTTGTCCAAGTTTCACGAGATATTAAATATTTAGAAATTTCGTAACATTTCGAGGTATGAGAACTTTGGCACCGGTAAGTGGATAGCAAGTGTAATACAACGACTGCTTATATAGTCAGGTACAGGCAACATTTAGGCAACAAAGCAGCTGTTAAAATCAGATGCATTGATGACCTCTTGCCTTAATAGGCGACTAAAATGTTCTGGGCGCAGCTGTTTGTCGTCATAGAAAGTGTCAGCCGCCGCGGAGTGGCCGAACGCATTGAGGCGCTATGCTCCTATGGACGAGGCCGTTCCCCGTCGGGGTTCGAATCCCCCTGCGGGCATCGATGTTTGTGCTCTCTTTAGTATAACTTAGTTTGTAAGTAATTTGTAAGTTTAGGGACTGATGACCCCGCATTTAAAGTCCCATAAGCTTAACAAACATTTGGAAAGTGTCAGTGTTTTCCTCCACGTATCTGAGTCAGGAATGTTGCAGTTTGTTTACATACTGAGTTCCGTTCTCACCGAGTATTCCCAACAATATGACACACACAATGTAAACTAAGACCGATACAATTATCTATAGAACGAATTTGAGCAGTATGGACTGGCGATAAAAACGTAACGCAATCTGAAATTGATGTTGAAGCTAATATATTTTGGTTGCGCGCCTGTAGAATACTCTTCAGTGTACTACCGACAGAAGGTTAAAATTATAGATTGAATTTAGATCCATTTAAAGCAACTCTGAGCGACGTCCTCAGCACAATGGAGAGAAAAACAGTGCTCTCCGTACCTCTTTCCGTCGTTATTCAGATCGAGCTGAATAAACGCGTGACTTGCTGAAAGTTGAAAGAAGCCATAGGATTAAGATGGCAGTGAAGTAAAGGGGGAGATGACAGCTCTAATCCAGACGGTGTTGTTCGTTTCAGGCGATGAAGATTAACGCAGCTCGCCTGCGTAGCTGGAATTACTGGCAGTGATAAGCAGGTGCCGCGCGAGACAATCCGGTGGCAAAACAATTTCACCGACGCTCAGGGTCAGCTTCACTGCTTATATCATGTATCGTACCACTCTGTGGAACGACGAATATCTGTCTAAATATTCGACGGGTTTTATTATCGTATTATATAGTGTGCGGTGAGTGTTTTCGCGAAGCATTTTATTTTCCACGAAATATGTTCAAATGTTTGTAAAGCTATGGGAGCAACCTGCAGTGGTCCTTATTTCCTAGACTAACAAACTAGTTATGCTAAGGACAATACACAATCCCATGCCCGAAGGAGGTCTGGAATATCTGACGGGAACAGACGCGCACGCAGCAGCAATGCGCCTTAGCCTGGTTACACACACGGCGGATTTTTGCCCGCCGGTCGCGGTGGCCGAGGAGACTGAGGCGCTTCAGTCACGGTCTGCACGGCCACTACGGTCGGGGGTTCGAACCCCCCCTCGGGCATGGATATTTGTGCCGTCCTAGTTTGTAAGTAGTTTGTATGTTTAGGGACTGATGACCCCGTAGTTAAATCCCATAAGCTTAACAAACATTTGAACATTTTGATTTTTGCCGCCGGGGTCAACTGACCGTCTCCGCTCACAGAAAGCTAGCATTTACACACACGACGGTAAAATCTCCGTCGCATTCGTACGAGTCAGTCGGTTATAAAAGATGTTCTTTCGTCATCAAACCAGTTCACTTTATTTATGCTGTTGTATTTAAATTATTTATAGCTTTTAAGCGCACGGTGTTGATTGAAATTAACAGAGATAAATTCTGTTTCTTGTTACTGCGTCGACAAATGAAAAGGAGAAGAAAAAATCGTGTAACGTGGATTCATGCAATTAATGACAGAAGAGTGGAGGCTGTAGCTTTCTACACGTTTTTTGAAGTATTGGCAATTACAGCATATGTTTTCGGGGGGGGGGGGATTCATGTAAAAATAAGTAATTTTCAGTAGACACCACGTAATAATTTGTATCAGTTTTGCTGCTCATATTCAGAGGATAATTGCAATGAAACAGCTTTAAAAATGTTCAAATGTTTGTTAAGCTTATGGGACTTAACTGTGGGGTCATTAGTCCCTAAACTTACAGACTACTTATGAACTACCTTATACTAAAGACGACACAAACATCCATGCCCGACGGGGGATTCGAACCCCCGACCGTAGCGGGCGTGCAGACTGTGAGTGGCGCGCCGCAGACCGCTTGACCACTGCGCCTGTCAAACCCCTTTTACTTTACTGACATCAAGATTTTTATTGATGTCATTAAATCATTAAATATATCTATTTAAAGAAATTTACATGAAATTCACACCACCAATACTCCACCCTCTGAACAATACAGGGAAGTATGGCTGTCTATCACGGCGATGCCTTCACGCAGCATTCATTAAAATAATTTAGATATCGTACTAAATTTTTCTATATTCATTATTCAAGGGGGCCAGGCCCCCTGACACCCTTCCGCCCCCTTATATACGTTAATGGTTTGAAAAGTTGAGGCACGATGACTCGAAATTCTTCTACTACTTGGAAATGTCGGCGTTTTTCTTTTACACAATCCACTGGTGGTTGAAAAATATCAGTCAGCTCAAAAATACCAAAGTGAAGAACTGTATTCAGCTGCAGTAACGTTTGCAATAACACTGAAGTGAGTGTGGGGTAATCACTTTCAACCTAGTTTTAACATAACAGTATTTATTGGAACACGTATGTAAGAACATATATATACAGGGTGATACAAAAAGGTACGGCCAAACATTCAGGAAACATTCCTCACACACAAAGAAAGAAAACATGTTACGTGGACATGTGTCCGGGAACACTTAATTTCCATGTTAGAGGTCATTTTAGTATTTCTCTTTAAACGTAAATTGAAATAATACGTGCAGAAAATTGTCAAAAATACCCAATTTTTTCGTTAACATGTACTGTACTTCCTCGATTCACCGCATTTGTAAACATTGCACTGACTGCGAAACCACGTTCGTGATGAACACTAACCAGTTGATGCTACGTAGTGATGTCCTTGATGCTAGTACTGTAGAGCAATGAGTCGCATATCAACACAAGCACTGAAGTCAACATTACCTTCCTTCAATTGGGCCAAATAGCGGTGAATCGAGGAAGTACAGTACATAGTAACGAAACGATTGGGTATTTCGACAATTGTCTGCTCGAATTATTTCGATTTACATTTAAAGTGAAATACTAAAATGAGCTCTAACATGGAAATTGAGCGTTTCCGGACACATGTCCACATAACATATTTTCTTTCTTTGTGTGTGAGGAATGTCTCCTGAAAGTTTGGCCGTACCTTTAAGTAACACCATATATATATATATATATATATATATATATATATATATATATATATATATATATATATATAAAAATACGCTATAATAAACAATTAATAATTGTTATCCATTGTATTAGAAGAAGTGCAGGAATTTCCTGAAGATTACTCATGTTGTCAACAGGTAAAAAGTCCAGTTAACAAGTGTGAACACTCACGAAGTCTCAATTCGCACTGAACAAAACGACTGTCGACGGTAGAAAAACCGCTGTGTGTGTAAACATGCGCCGCGCGGGAATAGCCAAGCGGTCTGGAGCGCAACGTTGCGGACCGCGCAGCCTCCCTCCTCGGAGGTTCGAATCCTCCCTCGGGCATGGATGTTTGTCTTGTCTTTAGTATAAGTTAGTTCATAGGTAGTTTGTAAGTTAAGGGACTGATGACCCCGCAGTTAAGTCCCATCAGCTTTACAAACATTTGATATGTAATCATGCATTTGGCCGAGTGCGGCAATGTTCGTGCGACGGCGGCAAAACTACCGTCGGCGCCAGTGGCACAGCTATCAAATGTCTGTAAATTTGTAAATCTATCGGACCAAACTGCGTGGTCATCAGTCCTTAGCTTACAAACTACTTAAACCTAGGTAAACTAACCTAAGTTCAACACACACACCCATGCCCCAGGGAGGACTCGAACCTCCAAGGCGAGCAACCGCGCGCTCCGCAGCGAGGCGCTTTAGGCCGCTCGGCTACTCCACCGCGGCGCACAGCTACCGCCGACGGTAGACCTATCGCGCGATTTTTCTTCCGCTCGGTGTGCAAAATCTGATTTACTCCAGTGCACTACCGCTGGATCGGCGCCGACGGTCAATTGACCGCGACGGAAAAATCCGCCGTGTATGTAATGGGCCTTTAGGGCGATGGCGCAAGGCTATGGCCACGGCCAGACTTGCGGCTAGTCGGATGCGGACAGATTTACGTGGGAGGATGCCACGCAGCGAGCACTGTAGCCGACTGCGGCTAGCCGCGTGTCCGGTCAACACTAGGTCATGCAGACAGCCTGCGGGAAAAGGGGACGCTGCGGACAAGTTTACACGCGGCTGAATGGGGCAGCGCGCACGACACTCTGGTGTTTGTTAAGTTTAAGGAACTTAACTGCGGGGTCATCAGTTCCTAAACTCATAAACTACTGACCACTAAAATTGCTTCACCACGAAGAACGTGCTACAGACGCGAAATTTAACCGACAGGAAGAAAATGCTGTGATATGAAATTGCTTAGCTTTTCAGAGCATTCACACAACATTGGCGCCGGTGGCGACACCTACAACGTGCTGACATGAGGAAAGTTTCTAACCGGTTTCTCATACACAAACAGCAGTTGACCGGCGTTGCCTGATGAAACGTTGTTGTGATGCCTCGTGTAAGGAGGAGAAATTGGTACCATCACGTTTCCGACTTAAGGTCGGATTAAGCCTATCGCGATTGCGGTTTATGGTATGGCGACATCGCTGCTCGTGTTGACCGCGATCTAATGACTGCTAGCAGAATATGGAATCGGTGGGTTCAAGAGGGCAATACAGAATGCCGTGCTGGATCGCAGCGGCCTTGTATCTCTAGCAGTCGAGATGACAGGCATCTTATCCACATGGCTGTAGCGGATCGTGCAGCCACGTCTCGATCCCTGAGTCAACAGATGGGGACGAACAGTTCAACGACGTTTGCAGCAGCATGGACTATCAGCTCGGAGACCATGGCTGCGGTTACCCTTGAAGCTCCATCACAGATAGGAGTGCCTGCGATGGAGTACGCAACGACAAACCTGGGTGCAGGAATAGCAAAATGTCATGTTTCCGGATGAATCCAGGTTCTGTTTGCAGCATCATTATGGTTGCATCGCGGTGAACGCACATTGGAAGATTGGATTCGTTATCGCCATACTAGCGTATCACATCTACATCTACATCGATACTCTGCAAATCACATTTAAGTGCCTGGCAGAGGGTTCATTAACCACCTTCATAACTTTTCTCTACCGTTCCATTCTCTAATAGCGCGCGGGAAGAAAGAACACCTAAATCGTTCCGTTTTCGATCTGATTTCTCTTATTTTATTGGGATGGTCATGTCTCCCTAAGTAGGTGGGTGCTAGCAAAATATTTTCACATTCAGAACTAAAAGTCGGTGATTGAAACTTCGCAAACAGATCACGCCGCAATGAATAACGACGTGATGGTATGGTATGGGGTGCCATTAGTTAAACGTCTCGGTCACCTCTTGTTCGCATCGACGGCACTTTGAACAGTGGCCTTTACATTTCAGATATTTTACGACCCGTGGCTCTACCCTTCATTCGATCCCTGCGAAACTCTACATTTCAGCAGCATAATGCACGATCACATGTTGCAGGTCCTGCACGGGCCTTTCAGGTTACGGAAAATGTTCGTCTGCTGCCCTGGCCAGCACATACTCCACATCTCTCACCAATTGAAAACGTCTGGTCGATGGTGGCCGAGCAACTGGCTCGTCACAATACGCCAGTCACTACTCTTGATGAACTGTGGTATCGTGTTGAAGCTGCATGGGCATCTGCACCTGTACACGCCATCCAAGCTCTGTTTGACTTAATGGCCAGGCGTATCAAGGCCGTTATTACGGTCAGAGGTGGTTGGTCTGGGTACTGATTTCTCAGGATCTATGTACCCAAATTGCGTGAAAATGTAATCACATGTCAGTTCTAGTATAATACATTTGTCCAATGAATACCCGTTTATCATCTGCATTTCTTCTTGGTATAGCAATGTTAATGGTCAGCAGTGAACTAAAGACAACACAAACATCCATGCCGGCCGCGGAGGCCGAGCCGGGTGCGGCGTGCCAGTTACGGTCTGCACGGCCACTATGGTCGGGTGCTCGAATACCCCTCGGGCATGGATATTTGTGCCGTCCTTAGTATTAGCTAGTTCAGGAGTAGTTTGTAAGTTTAGGGACTGATGACCCCGTAGTTAAGTCCCATAAGCTCTACAATCATTAACATTATTAACAAACATCCACGCCCGAGGGAAGATTCGAACCCCCGACGGGGGACGGCACCAGGCATCGGAGCATAGCGTCACACCAGAGCTCTACCTGTCTATGTGACTATCTTATTGAATGTGCACTCTAACACATGTGCTTTGATTTTAGCCTCAGTTAGGTTCGCACACACTTCAGGAGGTGGTGTTATAGATCTGAAGTTGTAACACAAACGAACTTAAGGAACACGCAAATCAGGACGTTAAAAGTTGATTATAAAATATTCCACCTCTGACGTCTCGTTAGCACACCACGTGTCGTCTTTGTGTTCTTTTCAGAATGGCTGTAATATTCATAATATGAAAGATCAAATTTGCTCTTGTGTTTAATTTTACTTTGTTTATTTTGCCGTTCAACCATCCCCACAGGCAATAAAATCTGGAACCTTGGTCGCTAAGAAATGGGCACATATCTATCAATACATCTAGCGAGTACTGTTAGGTTAAGATGATGAGTCGCCTGACAACTAGAATGTGCGGGACACACAACATTCTTACAGCAAAAGGAATCTCTTCCAAAAATGATGGAATCTCATTTTCAAGATAGTTTAGATAACGGGGTCTCGTATGACGAAGCGATAACACAACAGGTCCAACAAGAAGATTGTGTACCAAGGCACACCACACATTTACATTGAAGTATTATTGACAATATGTATCCGCAATTGCATGGTTTTTCTTCCGAATTACTAATGTTATTGATGTCGTCACGAGTGGAAGTCTCTTCACCAGTGAAGAGTAAAACTGGTATTACTTCCCGATTTTGAATATCGAGCGGCAAAATTCGCCATCCCTCTTCAAATCCTGTTCGAAGGTGTTGAATGAGCTGTAAATGATAGGAATGGACTCCTTGCGAACGTACTGTCGACCAGTTTCTTGTTTGTCGAACACCGACATGCTACATGTCGTATACTTGTCGAAAGTATACGTTCTACCGACTGAATAATGTATCCTACTTACTTGTGTATAATTCACACAAGTAATCACAATTGAATCTGGTAGTTTAGGGCAGCAACAGCGTTTTCATTACAAAACCCACCCTCAAATGCCATATCTGCCATTTCCGACCTGTTTACACGGTACTGTAGAGTAGCTTGGCCAACAAATGACAACGAAAACTTCAAATTAAACAAAAGCACGACTAAATAACTTTAACATCAACACTCTAGTGGTCACTCCCGATCAATAGGTCCATAACAACCTCTAGCAGTAGGTGTACCACCACATCAAAAGAAAATGCATTGAACGCAGCTGTATCTTTGTACTCAAGAGAAATTGGGCATGTGTTTCATAGCATTTTATTGTAATTCGTATGTACTATCACCTCTCACAAGCCGCGGAGGAGTGGACGAGTGCATTGAGCGCTATGCTCCGATGCTCTAGACCGTTCTCCGTCGGGGGTTCGAATCCCCCATCAGGCATCAATGTTTGTGCTATCTTTAATACAATTTAGTTCACAAGTAGTTTGTAAGTTTAGGGACTGATGACCCCGCAGTTAAGTCCCATAAGGTCAACAAACAACAACCTCCTGTGATATTTCCTGTTCGTTCTGCGACAACGTTTAGATACAAAATGTTTATGGTAAAGAAACACAAGCATCACCGTGGAGAAATTTAATGCACTTCAGCTCGTGTAATGCACATACTAACAAATCAAATGGCTGTGCAAGACGCCTTTTTTGCCTATCGTAGAGTTAGAAGATACCTGTTTGATGAAATACTGTGTCCGGCTGGCTGGAAAATTCCGTAACTGCCTGGTGCATATACTTTTATGACAGGAACTGTCTATCCTTCAAGACTTACTTCAGTAACAAAGGCGTCATAATTGCATGAGTAGGAATCAAGACTATTGGGCGGGCGTTCGATGTCTCCTATTTAAGCTGGAGCCGGTTCTCCATTTTCCGTTACGAGATTTGCGATTTAGAGACGTAGCTTATCATGAAGCAGTGGCACGTAGTACATTCTCCGATACATATTTAGCGATGTTTGTCTCCATCAGAAAAAATGAAAGAAAACAAAATACAACAACAGCAAGTGGGTCCTCTTCGAGAGTTAATATATATTAATGTCGCCGTAATTCAGGTATACGCATTTAACCACGTACGTCTAAAAGACACGAATGCTACACTGATCCATTGCTTACACGTCGGTGTTTATACACGCGCATCGGGCTGGGATTGGTTGAACACAAATTGTAGCAACGCCCTAAAACTGAGAATTCTGAATGGCCCATTGTACAGGTTGGCTTACATAAAACTTTCACCGCAAATATTTCGAATGTGGAACGCGCTGTCGATATACAGTATTCACGTAATTATATTATTGGCAAGGGTACGTATTTGCAGCCAGTAAACAGATTTGAGACCACCCAAAATTTACAAAGTTTTGAGTGAGTCAAGGCCTACTGCCATTACCACAGTGAAAGTAGGATACATTAGAATGTCACTTTTCAGGAGTCTAGTAGAAGGATGTTGACTTAGCAAATGTCATGGGATAGGTGTGTTAAAATGTTCAAATGTTTGTTTAGCTTATGGGACTTAACTGCGGGGTCATCAGTCCCTAGACTTAGTTCATAAACTAACTTATACTACAGACAGCACAAACATCCATGCCCGAGGGAGGATTCGAACTCCCCACGGGGAACGGCCTCGTGCATCGTAGCATTGCGCCTCATTGCGCCCGTCCACTCCGCCGTGGCCTGGTGTGTTATTTGCACACCACACGACCCTTGTCCCATCTGCAGGTGCACAGGAGACCGTCTGAGACGTCATTGTGCAAGTTATTGGTGTAACACGCTACGTCATCGCGAGTCGTTAACGTTCGAATGCGGTGTGGTGTTCGGCGTCCGAAGAATGGGAAGGGAATTCAGATTTCGACAGTGATGCATAAATTTGACATCTCACTTTCAGTCGTGACTAGTGTGT
This sequence comes from Locusta migratoria, assembly GCA_026315105.1. Classification (NCBI taxonomy): domain Eukaryota; kingdom Metazoa; phylum Arthropoda; class Insecta; order Orthoptera; family Acrididae; genus Locusta; species Locusta migratoria. The sequence goes on along the minus strand of CM048755.1, from coordinate 549,428,046 downwards.
AACCTCAATGCACTCACTTTATTAGAACGTAAGTAAACCGTAACTGTTTTGGTTTCCGTTATTTTAGAGACCGGATTATATGCAACTTAAAAAGCTCAAAATATGTATGCAAATATGCAAGTAAAATGCTTGAAATTTGCATGGAAGGTGGCAAAATATGCAAGATAAAATAATAAACAACTGCTTGCTATATATCTCTAAGGTCAGCGTTGCATACCGTTTGCGAAGAGGAGCGCTGGCACGCGATAAATCGGGACAAATTACATAAAGAACACGCATATCACGTTTCAAATAATGATTCTTTCTTGCTGTTGGCAGCAACAAGCGAATGCGATGCCGGTTGGTCGAACGAAACAATAAATATACACAAGATCAAATTCGAGGTGTATCGGAAGCAGAGGGAAGGCACAAGATATCCGTAATATTTTATTTCAAAACAACATACAATCAGGAAATCTTTGAACAACATTAACTTTTAATTAATATTACCGGTATAAAGCATAGTTTCTATATGTTTTAGATTGTCCTCCTATTGTAAACATAAACAATAAGGTACTGTTACAGATGTTTATTAGTAAGATTCTGTCTTCGATCACTCAAAACATTTTAATAAACAGAAAAAGAGCGTTCTACATTAACTGAGGTAACTGTGCAGTATTTGAATTTGGGTGTTTTGTTGGTATTTACTGTTTCTGGCAAAAGTTCACCCGTCCCGTTAATAAAACTATTAATTTGGGACAATGGTTCAAAGTCTTGGTTATTGTTCAAAATGTTTTCTTTAAGTTTTCTCGGGAATACCTCCGGCAATGAGGAGTTCAATGCACTAATTTTATTGATTAACTAAATAGATTCATTCAGTGCCAAACCTTCAGTTTCAAGCTTTTTAATACTCACAGGTATACGAGAAAAATTTGTGCAGGTTACAGCAATGTATTTATTAATACTGGAGACGCGACGCGACAAGAATATTTAAACATACTAAGTTTACACAAAGGCTGAAGGCCACACACGAGTGTTCTAACTTCAGAAAAACCGGACACAAAATCATCACCAGAATGAAAATGCAAATACTAAATTTATACCGAATTACTCGAGTTCTGTAAATTAAGAAACACTTCGCCTCATATAGCGAAAGAATTACTCAAGAAAACTATCACTGATAAACCAAGACTGCCTGATCACAAAGAAAGTAAAGTTCTAACAGCATGCCTTTCCCTCAGCATGGTTCGACGAAGTACTTGCTTCCACGGTCGCAGCAAGAGTGAAGCCACGCAAAACCTTCCCCACCACATGCCGGATGTAGAGCGTGCTAAAAACCCATACAGAGCGTATTCAGAGCATAGTGTCTACCAACCCTCTCTACCTGAGGACGATAATACCCTCTTCAGTGGCTCCCAGAGAGGTCTCTTGTCACCTGTTTCATCCGAGATTAGGTTGGCACCACACTAATAACACGGCCACCTCGCCATCTTGCCAACTAAGCTTGTCTCTGGCTACCCAGCAGACGCCAGCGCAGACGACAAATGAAGCCATGCGATCTTAATTAAAGTAAACGAGGCCCTAAAGCGCGAGGCGGCGCCCGTAAGCCACTGCGTGGCAGTCAGTCAATATTAAAAACAACCTTCCACATTCATATGAACACACAAGTTCAATCACACGGCTGGAAACGTATATAAAATGGGGCATTCATCATTAATAAACAGAAAAAATTAAGATACTAATAGACAATATTAATGGTGCAGAAACACTTTAGGTTTATGAATAACTCAAAAATGGAACACGACCACACATTCAGTGTACGTGTTTTATCACCCTCCGCTTAGGGGCGATAAACAGTCTGGGACCAATCCTGTTACACTGGATTGGATCCAGATTTAAATTAGTTACACACACACAACGAAAAAATTCAAAAATTACCCACTCTGGTGGGCATTGTGGGCAGTTAGGTTTCAAGAAAGATGATAAATTGAGCGACATTCAAACAGTTATCATGAACAGACATTTTAAATTATATAAACAACATTCAAAAATAGCAAAGAAGGTGACGCAAAAAAAAAAAAAAAAAAAAAAAAAAAGTGTGTGAGAGAGAGAGAGATTGGTCAGGAAATTGGAAGGTTACAATACATGCATAAAGAAAAATTGGTGCAATAAATAACATATGACAATCATAAGCTTTTTACTCCTGGGAGTGTTTAAAATAAAAATTAAGTTCGATTCACTATGGTGAGTGTTGACTTTGATTTGCCACACACTTTGACAAAAAATGTAGGGGCATTGACGGGGAGGATGTACGCTTTGGGATAACTGGGTGGAAACTACAGCCCGCAATTATTTAACACTTTACTACAGCCAAGTTGTCGTTCAATGTCCATGGTCATAGTTGATTGTCCCTCTTTCCAGTTCCAGCTACATCTCGCCTCGCCGACTTCTCTCCCTCTCTGACGCAGCACCAATGGTTCGATCAGTCATCATTTTGCATTAGGCACAGAGGAAGAGGAATTTTGAGAGCACCCTCAATGGCAAGCGCTCACAAGAGGTAGTGCCACGACTTCGTGGCATAGGATTTATGAGTTTCCGACATCCAAGCAAGACCCAAGGAGGTGGAATGCCTAAGTGCCGAAGCACATAAGTGCGGTAACTCTTTCAGTCACACGTTAACAATAGGAACATAATTACCAATGTCTGTTCACACTTGTACAATAGGAACATAATTATGAATGTCTGTTCATTGAAGCAACTGTTGCAACTGAAATATCACAGACAATAGAGGAAACATAATATAGGTATTCAGGCTTTCAAGGACTGAGGTGGTCACTAACGCTAACCACCATGACTATTGCTATAAATAATACTAGGATGATTGTGAACGTTATTTATTAGACGAATCATCATTACAAACGTACCAAACTAACAAAAACAAATTAATTTTTATGAAAATCTGCAAAACATGTTTTACCTTTGCGTAAGCAAAGAGGCATGTTATATGTACTACAATGCCATACAGTACGCACGGGAGATATTTTAGTGCTACAATTGCAGCATCTTCTTGATATGCTTCTTTCAGGTTGATGGCGACTGGATTCTAGGCCAATTTCTTGCGGGACTGAAGGTTTGTGGCGTTTTATAAATGCAGGTCCTGGAGATGAGGCCACGGAATTACGGCTGCTGTTCACTGAATGCAGTCTGTGTTTGTCTCTGACATACGCTGGTGCCAGTAGGCCCCGATATACTTCTCTCCGGAAGTCTTTCAGAATCAGCTTGTCGAGGTCTGGGCGTGAAGAGGACTACAGTTCTTTATAAATCAAAAAAGCATTGATAGTGAAAGAAAATCCTATGCCACCACTTATGGGATTTTTTGTCAATAGCATAGATTCCTTTGAGCTGATCAAATTTGTCGACAAAGTTCATGTTTGCGTTGTAGTCGATGACGGCCTGAGGACAAGACACTTCAGTACTGCTGCCATCACGCTCTCTGCGTTTTACGTTTCCCTCATTCGTCGGATCATGGTAGTCTGACAGAATCAATACTGATATCTTGTCTTTCCACTTCAGCAAACTTACGTTTGTGTCACTAACCCGGTAATCATGTTGACCTCTTTGTAAATGCTTGTCATCTTTTAGCGTTTGCAAGAACTTTCTGTTTGCGTTCACGGTTCCACAAGCCAAAATCTGGTCCTCAAGTAGTTTCACCTGCAAAGGATAACTATTGAAATAATTGTCAAAATAAACCTTATGATTTTTATTTTTCAAGGTTTCGCAAAACGTCCTGACAACGTTTCCACCTAAGTCCGTTTCAACGTTACTACCCTGTTTGCTTGTGTAAATATAAAAATCTAGACAATAACCTGATTGTGCACACATCATCCACACCTTGTATCCACGTTTCGTCGGCTTTCGTGGCATGTATTGTTTTAGGGAGTTTCTGCCTTTGAATTTGATCATGCTTTCATCGATTGCAACTCTCTCAGATGGCCTGTAGTGTTTTTGAAAATTGTTGTGCAGTATGGCGAGTAGAGGTCTAATTTTATACAGTTTGTCGTAATTAGGGTCAGTTCGGACGGGCATTACACTATTGTCATTGACATGTAAGTTATTCAAAAGCCAACTGAACCTGTTGAAGCTCATGAACTTCGAAACATAGCTGCCATGCAAATCAGGCGCTGAAGACCAATAATCTCGGTAGTTTGCCAATTTTTTTGTACCGATCACCAAATTCAAGGCAATAAAAACATCAAGATCTTCTGTTGTGATAGGTGTATATAGCTTTCCGGTTTGAGTAGCGTAAAGGTTAATTTAGAAACATGAAAGGTCTTGTAAATGCTCAGTCCAAAGAAGGCGAAATAGTAAATGGGGGTCACATTCTCCATGCTTAGAATTTGATATGACACACCCTCTCTTTCAGAAAACGCACCAGGCATATCCATTCTATAATCCTTCGTCCATTTTGGAACAATCGTAACCGGCATGTTTGCACGTACATTATTAGTCTCTGTAGAATCAGGCCTCCGTTGTAACCGGCTAGACAAAGGGAGGTCATCATCAGAATCATAACTGTCGTCAGGAGCACTTTGAACTCCACTCAAATCACCTAACACCATCGGATTTGGCTGATTTGCTGCCTCTTCTTCGTCATCGTCAGAGCTACAAATGCTCTCGTTACCTGAAGGGATGTCTTCAAACAAGTATTGTCCAATCTCGGTCTCTCCTAAGCGGCGCGTGCGGCGCGACATACTGTAAAGAATGTGAAAAAAATGACGTTACATCCATAAGCTAACCCGCCACCGTCATGGTGCTTTGTAAGCAAACCACCACATTCCCTTTGTAACTACTCAGTGAAAACACAAAAGTAACAGTACCTGCATGCCAACGCACATAAAATAGGTCTATGAGAATATGTTCAATAAAATTCATTACAGATAACATGTTACGTACCCGTTGTATTGATGTTTTATCAGACACTCGAGACAAAGTACGTTAGCGCTATATTCAATGCAACTGGTATGCACTGTCATTCATGCAATGTACCCGGAATCTGTCATTTGTTTTGAAGCACAGTCCAAACGGACATACTAATTCAACCGTTTATCGCTAGATGGCGTGGAATAGAAGTACCGTGATCGAAAATAGGTGATTAGTAACACTAACCACCAAGACTGAAAGAGTTAAGCAAGGAGGTTCATAAGTCTTTCAAAAATGTTCAAATGTTTGTAGAACTTATGGGACTTAACAACGGGGTCATCAGTCCCTAAGCTTACAAACTACTTATGAACTAGCTAAGACTAAGGACGGCACAAATATCCATGCCCGAGGGGGGATTCGAACCCCCGACCGTATTGGCCGTGCAGACCGTGACTGGAGCGCCTCAGTCTCCTCGGCCACCGCGGCCGGCATATAAGTCCTTCGATCTCCTGGTACACGTAGCAACCGGTCTGGTCGTGACAGACGCCAGACATCGGCGTTGTGCCCCGGTGCTCTCGTTGAGTGGCGTGCAGCATGGGGCGTTGCCTGCCGCACTGACAGGATTGCGTGTCATCTGTGCCAACCGCAAATGCGTGTGGAGGTGCACAGAACACACCCTCTTCTGCTGCAGCTGGCAACCGGCGGCATACTGCCTCGTAGGCGCACGGAAACATGTCGGGACAGCCCAGTAACCTTGTGACGTCAACGGCCTGGAACCCCCCCCCCCCTTATGGCTTAGTGTGGGTTGCCACATGACGTAGAAGGTAGGAACCCCATGCCCCCTCGGTTCTCACAGCGTCGGGGTGGTCGCCGAGGTCTGCTGGCCCGCACTTCTAATAGCAGTGTGGCGTGCACGAACGCTTACCTTGGCACTTAGAAAACACTTCATGACACATATTTGATGTCTAGTCGCGTTCATCAGACTGGTAACACATCGTTACATCAACATACAAATACAAAATTACATAGAAAACTTATGAAAAACTAATAGAGAACATTAAAGTAAATTACAAAACCTTAAATAAACCAGGCTACCTGGATCTATTGCTTTTACAAAACGTGACCCAATGCTTATCAAGAGAAAATTTTTAACATATGATAAATATGTTTGTTGAGTATTGCTCAAGTATTTGGGATCCGCAGCAGATCGGTTTGAAGGAAGACATAGAGGCGGTTCAGAGGCGAGCAGCTAGATTTGTTACCGGTAGGTTCGACCAATGCGCGAGTGTCACGGAAATGCTCCGGCAACTCAATTGGGGATCGCTGGAAGAAAGACGACGTTCTTTTCGTGAATTTTTGTGAAGTAAATTTAGAGGGCCGGAATTTGAAGCTGATTGTAGTACGATCTTGCTGCCGCCTACTTACATTTCGCGTAAAGATCACAAAGACAATATAAGAGAAATTAGGGCTCGTACGGAGGCATATAGGCATTCTTTTTTTTCTCGTTCAATTTGGGAGTGGAATAGGAAAGGAAATGCCTAGTAGTGGTACAGTGTACCCTCCGCCACGCACCTTACGGTGAATTGCGGAGTATGTATGTAGATGTAGATGTAAATGTTTAAGAAATTTCCTAGTACTATCACAAAGCTAATTTAGTAACATAGACGTTGTGGCCACATTACTCACAGTAACACACACAAAGAGGCGCAAGCGGCAAAACGTTGGCAAGAAGCATAATAATGAGCCGGCCTCGGTGGCCAAGCGGTCTGTGGCGCGTCAGTCACGTTCTGCATGTCCACGACGGTCGGGGGTTCGAATCCCCCCTCGGGCATGGATATTTGTGCCATCCTTAGTATAAGATAGTTGATAATTAGTTTGTAAGTTTAGGGACTGATGACCCCGTAGTTAAGTCCCATAAGCTTAACAAACATTTGAACATAATAATGAGGCAGCGCGGCACGGCGCGGCGCGGCGACATTTCTGTCAAATTACATTAAATTGTCCTGCCAGCAGGCTAAGGTCGCGCTGCTGTAATCTACTACGCAAACTACACGATGGGCCCAACTATACCGCCTAATATTTAGTTTCTGAACCCTTGCAGATCACAGGTTTCTTCTTGTCCCTCCGGCGAGTACCTGTAGAGTCTTTATATAACTAAAGGTTGTTGAGTACAATTAGTGGCACTACACTCGCTTAGTGTCCATTTGAAGCAGCCGCGTCACGATGTGATGACTGCTTCAGCGGTCCTTCGATTCCTTAAAACATTTTTTACACAAAATCTCAAAATACTGTTGCACCGTAAACATTGTGACAGGAAAATGTGTTAAGATATTGGTTTGCTCCCTTTAGCAAGACGGAATAAGGTCAGCAGCTGGTAGCAGAGAATGCCCACCCGCCTTGCGTGATGACGGCAGCCGCTGCATCGGCAAGTTGGAAAGCCTACCGTCAGCGAACCGTGTGAGAGTGAAATGGCCGTCAGACAGAGACGCAGCTAGTAAACATTTCATAACTACACGTAACTCTGTCACAAGAGTGAATAAGACCGCGGATGCGTCAGCGGTAAAGACACATCGGGCGAACACTGCATTTTCAAAGGGAACACGTTCAAACCGTTTCATACGTCATAGCTTCAGCTAATTTTATGTATAAATACTTCCACGTTTAGAAGAAGCAGTCACTTAGTCTTCTGAATCGACGATGCCTAGGAGGTAGTCATCAATTCACTGGCATAATCGTTGTTCTCAGTCTTTGTCACAAATAGCAGTACATACGGGTAGCTGCTAGAGGCAGCTAAGAGATGGAGTCTGGTCGAGACCATACTTCACACCAAACATCATATGGCAAGATGGTGATCCGTTGTGCTGACGACTTCACACCTCTATGGTGGCTGCCTGAGGCCAGCGTAGTCTTCAGTGGTTGGTTACTAAAGGCAAATGTTCCTGACGTCGAGTTAGCACTTCGGTGCTACTCCGGCCAGCCGGACCAACTCGACATCCGACTTCAGAGGGGACCCTGCGTGGATCCACTGGCTGCTGCATAGCCTGGTGAAGGGATAGAGCACTTCACAATAACAGTCTCTGCGTCGCTTCCAGGCATCGTGGCGCGGCGCGGGCACTACCATCATACGAAACATCAAGGTCACAGCTCGAAGGCGACGCCACCTACTGCTCTAGCTCCTGTCGAGCTAGCGCCTTCATCAAACTTATGTATGTTACGAAATAAAATGTGTCAACTATAATTCTGTTTCACTAGCGTCCCTTGGCGCTCCACCAGGTTCCACGCCTCATCCTGACCTAAAGCTGGGAACACACCGCTCGGCCCCAGCAATACATAAAAAAACATAAATTCTCATTAAAATTAAGCTTGGTATTAAAATAAACAAATGTATAAATTGACATCCTAATCCTATAATCAGAGAAACACTGAAACAGGACGTAAAATTACATAAACACCTGGAACAATAAAGAAAATAAAACACTGTTGATTAAATCAAACATAAAAATCACAAACTGCCTGTAAAAAAGATAAATCAGGACACACGCTAGTGATTAGATGGTCTAGTTTAAAGCTTATCTTTAAAAGCAGATCATAAAATTTAAACATGTTACCTAGGTTCCAGCCAAAATTTACAAAAGAAAGTGATTATGGAGTAAAAATTCCTAATTTGTACTGCTAAGGGTGTTCCAAATTTGGTCATTCGTGTCGCGCTGTGGACGCATTAATCATGGGCTCGACTTTGTACACTGGGCTGCGTACTTTTTTCTTGTCAACAAAATTCAAGTGCGCCTGGCAAGCTAGATTCTTCAGTACGTCCTTCTCACCTATTATAGGGCGACGATCACAGTTTCCTGCAAAACACAACTTGAAAATTCCATCAGGGATGCACACAGTTAAGTTCATGTTAAAGCTTGCATTACAGGTTCTTGATTAAGTCGTAAATCAGATACTCCACCCACTTGGCATTACAACCCGTGTCACAATGACACACGTGTTCATTAACACCTTCTTCGCTTGACCAAGCGCTAACCCGTATCTGTCCGGGAGGCGGCACCGTTACAGCGACTTACAAAAGGCAACACATTGGCAATTTCAAGGACGCAGAGCGCACACTTACTGGCTGTGGCAGCACTAATGGCCGGTCGCGGTGGCCGAGGTGACTGAGGCGCTCCAGTCACGATCAGCACGGCCACTACGGTCGGGGGTTCGAATCCCCCCTCGGGCATGGATATTTGTGCCGTCCTAGTTCGTAAGTAGTTCATAAGTAGTTTGTAAGTTTAGGGACTGATGACCCCGTAGTTAAGTCCCATAAGCTTAACACACATTTGAACATTTGAGCAGCACTAATTATCGTCCTCCCTGTTGTTGTTTGTTAAGCTTATGAGACTTAACTACGGGGTCATCAGTCCCTAAACTTACAAACTACTTATGAACTACTTACGAACCAGGACGGCACAAATATCCATGCCCGAGGTGGGATTCGAACTCCCGACTGTAATGGTCACACGCACACACACATACACAAATTCAAAGGACTGTAGGACATCTAGAGAAAGAAACAAACTTTAAATATGAAATCAGGAGACTCCAGAAGGACGAATCCGGGCAGGGTAGGCAAGTGAAAGTAGCATGTTAAATTATTTAAGCAAGATCTCGGGCAGTTGAGATCTGCAACTGCAAGTTAATACGCTCACTGCTGCTACTTTGCAAGTGGCCACAGTACTTCCGCAACGGAAATTTATCTAACTGCTCACTCTTTAAGGGAGCAGCCAACGTTTTAACAAACACAAAATTAATGTTAAAAATAAATGAATAGATAATTAAACATGGGCCGGGGAGCATGAAATTATGAAACAGAGGTTTGATACTTTAAATCATCTGTTCAATAAATTGAACAAGCAAATAAATGTGGGTAGACCAAATTAAGCACAATAAAGCACACACCTTGTACAAAAATGAATTAAATCGTAAAGTTACTGCCATAATAAAATAGTTTCTGCCGTTTATGAATACGGCGGTAACGTGGGAGGAAAATATCAAACACATGATCTATAGATGAAAGCACATCCATTCATTCAAAGCCAGACAGTGCGGGAATGCCAGCGTGGTTTAAGGCGTTTTACCACGGACGGCGGGGTCACTCTCGCCGTAGTTTCGAGTCCCCTCTCGAGCATGAGTGTGTCTATTTTCCTTGGCGTAACTTAAGTAACTTCTGTAGTTTCCCCGGCGTATTTCATCCTCCAATAACTTTCGGGTGTGTAGCTGTCGATATTCTGCCACAATATTTCGGCCGAGGGGCGTCCGACTACTTTCAGGTGAGTAGACAAGTATTGAAGAACTCAGGTGCTGTCGCGGTATTTATATCGGTTCTTGCGCATGCCAAAAGTGCTAGCGTTATTTTTCGTACGCGTTAGGTGGTGTCATGCGGTATACAGCAGAGTTGTATGAGGTACCCTTGGTGGTGGAACAGAAACAGTCTTTTAATCACTGATTATCGGTGGACGACGTCTTTAAAAAGAGAAAAAAGAAAGAAAGAAATGTTCAAATGTTTGTAATTCTATCGCACCAAACTGAGTGGTCATCAGTCCTTAGCTTACAAATTACTTAAACCTAGGTAAACTAACCTAAGGACAAACACACACACCCATGCCCCAGGGACGACTCGAACCTCCACGGCGAGCAACCGCGCGCTCCGCAGCGAGACGCTTTAGACTGCTCGGCTACTCCACCGCGGCGACGTCTTTTTCGCTGTGAATCGTTAATATTAGTCACAGGATTCCTATTTTTATCCAGCTCAAAGCAGTTGTCCGATTTATAAGACTGTCGGCAATAGTTATTTCCATCGATTATTTTATATCTGAATCCCAATGCAACCAGTGTTATTCTTTTTGTGATTTTTCATCATGCTGATTGTGTAAGAAATAATATGGATTATTTATTTTAAAACTATAAATTTGTGTTGAAAATAATATTTGCTTGTGTGTCATAATTTCTTACTGTGCTTACTTTTATAAGCAAATGCCGTACGTTCTTGCCCGTGAGAGTCGTTTCTCTCGTAGTTTCAGAGACATTTTCGATGAAACAGTTGAGTGGAACACCCTGTATACGCATAACCACAATCACAAGGAATTTTCTAAACACCTGCTATTCTCAAATGCAGATCATTTTTGATGGATCCTACTAAGGCAGAAATATAGTGTCAGAATTTCGACGGGATCCGCTGTACCACCCAAGGTTATTAGAAGTAGTTTAAGCAGTTTGTAATTCTAGGGACCTATGACTTTCACAGTTTGTTTCCTTAGCATTAAAAACAACTGAACAATTTTAAGGTGCAACCCTCATTTCCTTCCTAATGTGTATAGGTTGAATGTGAAGCTATTCCTGCACTCTAAGCCGAAGGACGTAGTGCGTTTTGCCGCTTCAAAAATACATGAATATATGGACCCACACGTGCATGTAGCATCTACCAGGCACTACTTTTATATCTTGAAAAAGCTACCGGAACAGGCAGTGAACTTGTGAACAAAGGGGCCAGACACTGCCTTATAGTGACGTCACGCTCCGTAACACATTTAACCCTAAACATACCAGATGCCCGTATACGCGCAGATATTAAAAAAAAAAAATGTTCAAATGTTTGTACAGCTTATGGGACTTGACTACGGGGTCATCAGTCCCTAAACTTACAAACTACTTACGAACTAGGACGTCACAAATTTCCATGCCCGAAAATCAAATGTTCAAATGTTTGTAAAGCTTATGGGACTTAACTACGGGGTCATCAGTCCCTAAACTTACAAACTACTTATGAACTACTTACGAACCAGGACGGCACAAATATCCATGCCCGAGGTGGGATTCGAACTCCCGACTGTAATGGTCATGCAGACCGTGACTGAAGCGCCTTAGTCCCCTCGGCCACCGCGGCCGGCATATTTTCAAGCTGCCAAATTCCGACCTGCTCACTGTGGTTTGTGCCATCGAATCTCAGTACATTTTATTTGGGTAAGGTAGATTAATACTCCCTGCAATTATTGTAGTACACAGTGTGCAACGAGCTCATTCCTCTCCTCAATCAGCAAGCAAGCAACGAGCAAAGCCCGGTACTAATAAGAGTTTTGCGCGCGCCACTGCACAGGCAAATAAGATGAAGTCATATCCACAGACAGTACGCGCAGGACCGCAAAAAAAAAAAAAAAAAAAAAAGCGTTTGCAGAGCAGTAATGTGTTTATCCCGTGGCAGTTGGATCGCCGTGTGAGGCGGCAGTAAGACCCCACTTCACGGTGTTCCTCAACGGAAGTAAATGTGCCACTTGAGCCGGTGCTGGCGGCACATGTAATGGGCCGTATGACTAAGAAAGAGCACATGCTCCAGATAAGATTCTCAGAGCAAAAGAACGTTCTCTGAGTAAGGTCTCAATTTCGTATGAATAATAGCTTCGAAGCATATGCTCTGAGAAGGAAGTTCATTCTCGCTAGTTCCCTTCCTTCTTGAGTAAGTTCTCCCTGTATCATGTCCGCCACAGATAGGCTGTTCAATCGTATATTTCTTTAAACTAGCCCAATCAAGCAAATTATTCAGTGTACAAATATGGAGTAGACATCTACGTGTTCAGGAAGAACTGTACTATGTTTACATATTCGTTTGTTGTACAGCAGCATATTATTAAGACTAAACATGTACATTTTACGAAAATGTATTCTTCTGACGATGTTACAAAATTTTCGTCACGCAAGCAACTTCGCTATTGAGTTGGGTTAGCACAATTTTCGAACAAAATTTTAAGAATGCATAACATTTTCATCTGTTTCAACGTGGAACGCTGTCAGAGCTTTCTAACACAAGATACTTTTTGTTAAATATGACACACAAGGGTCTGCTCATAAGCTATAAGCCATGCGATTTTGTTGCAAGAAACAGACTGTTAGGTATCTAATTAATCAGTTATAAATTTTCCTGTCGTGTCTAATTTCTTCTAACATAACTTACGATTACGAAGTCAGAAAACGCATCTTAAATAGGCCAACCGGATTAGGTAGAATGAAGAACGACAGTACAAAAAACAATACTTCAGTACCCGGTATTGCAGCAATATTTATTTTGTGATACAGACTGTGAAATCCTGGGATGCACTTTATTTGGAATTAACGTCATAAGGTCTTATTTATAGAGCCTACTTAAAAACATACAATATTATTTTGCATTTTAAATATTTACAAATATAAAAATACACTCCTAACAAACGGATAAAACAAGCAGCCGAATCCACTTGTCATTAATTTCTATGTTGGTAATGAAAAATCTTCTCCTAGATCACTCTCGCCACTATATAAAATGCTTGAAGTGTTACACTTGTGACTAATGTGAAGGAAGCGACTCCAAAGAAAAATGTTTTTATTTGCTTAAACTGTTTATTTCCTTTCGTGTTTCTTCAGACTAGCCTACGTATAAATGAACTTTTTTTGCCTTATAAGCACCACAAACTTTGTCATTTTTATAATAAACCACAGTAAAACGTAACCTTAATAGAAGTAGACTAGAGAGCTGCCGCGGTGGAGTAGCCGAGCGGTCTAAAGCGTCTCGCTGCGGAGCGCGCGGTTGCTCGCCGTGGAGGTTCGAGTCCTCCCTGGGGGATGGGTGTATGCGTTTGTCCTTAGGCTAGTTTACCTAGGTTTAAGTAGTTTGTAAGCTACGGACTGATGACCACGCAGTTTGGTCAGATAGAATTACAAACATTTGAACTATTTTTTTTTTTTACTAGAGAGCTCACTTCAGAAAACGAAGAATGTTCTCAGCTCGTGAGAAACTTCTCTAGTTTTTTTCATACGAAATCGGAGAATGACCTCTGTTGTGAGAAACTTCCCCCACCCTGACATAAAGGTTTTCTGGTTGTTGTACCGCGTCATGATGTAAGAAGGCTATTACTTAAATAACCGACGTTTCGGCCAACGTTACAGTGGCCTTCATCTGGGTACACTGATGTGAGCTGGTCGTTACTACACTTTATATTTACTTTCAATTATACATTACGTCATAATTTTTTTTTAAATAAGCGATGTTATTGGTGAATTTTTGGCGGAGGAATAGAAACTTTATTTTGATAGGATGCTGAGGTGGAGGGAGTGGGGGTTAGCCGTTGCGTATTGCTTCTTGCATAGCAAGACATGATTGGTGTTCATCGACGAATCGGGTGAGGGCTTCCGTTTTTCTCCTGCTGGCCGTGGGCCGTGCCGTGGCAGTTGCTTACTAGTGACGCTCGCGTGTTGTGTTATCACTGCGGCCTATTTCGCTGTGATGGCTGGTTGCCAAGAGGGGGCAAGCCTGAGCCCATCTTCTCTGTTCATGTTATTAGGGTGCTTTACAATGTCGATGGCTTCCCTTATCTTGCGTTTAACATCGCTGATTGTTTGGCGAGTATTCGGGCAACGTTAAATTTTATCTTTTTGCTGCAATCTTGCTGGTGTTCGTCTACTGCAGATTAATTGTGTTGGCCTAATCGAATGTAGCGTTCATGTTTGCGTATGCGCGTTGCCGCTGCCCTCCCTGCCTCACCTATGTATACTTCCCAACACTCGCGTTCCACCTTGTATACTCCTGATGCGTGTAGTGCCTCTATCTTGTCCTTTGTGGAACCAAGTACATCCTGGATCTTGTGACTACTATAGAAGAAAGGCTGGACACCAACCCGGCGAAGATGTTTAGCATTCCGATCTGTGACGTTTTTTACTCATGCTGAGAACATTATTGGTTGAAGTACATTCTCCGATTCACCTTTTTTTTTTTTTTAAAGTAGATACTCAATTTCATCCATACCGCCTAATGGCTCATCCTCCCTATAAACGGTACCGGTAACGGTAACGTTCACAGGCGGTCCATCACCAATGCAATAAACAATTGTACCATACAGTTGCGTGGAACACAAAAAGTCAGTGAAATTACAATTCGATACAGGTACATTATTTTGTAACACTGCTGAATACAAAGACGTACAAATTGTTGCGTAATCCAAGACTGCAGCAGCCCACGCAATACTGCAGTTTATATCTGACCGGCCTGCCAGCAACATTTAGAAATGTTATCAGAACAGCGATGTTTCACATTTTGTGTTCACGGAAATGTCTGAAATTGTTGGCATCGACTGCTTCGACTTGCTTGGTACAGATATTAAAGGCAATGTGCTGCAGATCAGTAAAATTGTCCCGTAAGACCGTGTTAATTACTTATGTCAAAAATATAAACAGTGAATTGTTTGAAATAGGTCTTCTGAAATCTAAGGACTTCGAGGACAGAATAACTTTAAAGAAAGCACACAACCACTTTCCCTTCGTGCAAAGTCTGTCGCCTATGCCGTTGATGTTCATGTCACCCAAACGATGGCATGACACTGGTGTTATCTTACCAATATCGGCCATCCAGTGGGCCTACCCCATTCTATGAATGAAGAAGTTTTCATGTTGCTTATGATTATGTGCAAATTTTATGTCCACTGTGAATCCGCAGACAGTTGTGGGCCCTTTCCCCGTCCTTCGGCACGAGGAATTGATGGGCCAACTGGGAAAAAGTCGCACAATTTCCAAAATCGGCTTACAACAGGCATAACTACAGCAAACCTTGGATAAGCACTCAAAACAACTCTTTGTAACCAACATGCTCTTCAGACTGTGCCTTTAGAACGCCCTACATTCCGCAGTGCATCAGCCCCTGCTATTTCCCAACGTCTCCTCGAGCAGCAAAGATCTCAGCCACTGATAACTGCAGGGTGTGTCACGAAAGACGCCTGCCAGACGTCCGCGGATCGCTCGGTACGGCTCCCGGCCGCTGCCACCGCATCCGCCGGCCACGGCAGCGCCCGATTCTCGGACTCTATTGTGCCGTGGGCGCATACAGTCAGTTAAAGTCTAAAGTACATTGCCATCTGAGTAACCTAAGCTTACATTTATTTACAGTAGATGTTCAAAATGATGTCCCTCTACAGAAAGAGCGGCCTGACATCTCTTGGACACACTTGGGAACACTCGACGAATTTCGGCTGCCAAAATCTGGGAAATGACTATTCTAAATATAGTGCTCTAGGTTCAACAGCGCTCGACAGGTGGCATTACAATCTGTTCCGATATTCTTAGACTTTAAGATCCTGTCAGAGACTCTTTTTCCATAGGTTCGGAACTTCACATGGTCTGCAGCGGCTGTCTTCCTCTTAGCCACCTCGCCCAGGTCGGTGCGTGACAATAGTCGGGACACAGCCACACACCTTTTCGCCACCGGCTGCGCAGACCAAACCGATGTCCGTGGATATCTCGCTGTCAGGTAATGACCACAGCATCCTAGTAGATATGCATTTCTCATCATGCCACCCGGATTCAGTGTCCCTGGATGTGGGCGTGCACCCTGTGATCGGTTTTTCGTCCGAATATTCCGGACACAAGCAATGTGGATGCCAGGAAGCGAGCAGGAGTCATGTAAATCGCACAGTTTGCACTCCGACTAAACTCAGTAAGACAAAAGGTCTGCTGCCAATCAGACCAACCATAGAAGACGCGGCCTCCAGCCACGCCACGTTGGTTAGCGAGTATTTACCTAGGCCCTGTGATAGTCTATGCTCTGCCGCGAGGCTTGTACTCGGAAGGCTACAAATGTTCAAATGTTTGTATAGTCTATGGGACTTAACTACGGGGTCATCAGTCCCTAAACTTACAAACTACTTACGAACTACGACGGCACAAATATCCATGCCCGAGGGGGGATTTGAACCCCCGACCGTAGTGGCCGTGCAGACCGTGACTGGAGCGCCTCAGTCTTCTCGGCCACCGCGGCCGGCTCGGAAGGCTACGATTGTGCCACAGTGACAACAATGTCTACAATGGACGCAGTATCACCCGGGGAGATAGTGTTCGACTTTGTATAACTTTAAGTGAATCCGTGACTCGGACACTATAAACTATGATGTTGGGTATATGCAGGAAAGACTCATGGGCCCCATCAATCCAGTTTAGTGACTTACAATAAATATGTATAGTTCCTACTGCGACACTTTGAGTTCCTAGTTTGGACCGTTCGCTTCGGAGCGAAGCAACAACAGAAGAAAAGAACAGGTTCATGTTTAAAATGTTCAAACTGGGATATCTCGTGCGCTAGACTCCTTCAACCAACGATTTTGACATTGTAATTTACTCTACTTTCATTGTAGTTTTTCCAATATGTTGTTGCCGTTATGGTATTCAATCCAAAGACTGGTTTGGTACAGCTCTCCATGCTACTCCATCCATAAAGACACTGTCTATAGACTTCAGTTGATCTTTCAGGTCCTTTGCTGTCTCTGACAGAATTATGATGTAATAAAGAAATGTTCAAATGTTTGTTAAGCTTATGGGACTTAACTACGGGGTCATCAGTCCCTAAACTTACAAACTACATATGAACTACCTTATACTAAGGACGGCACAAATATCCATGCCCGAGGGGGGATTCGAACCCCCGACCGTAGTGGCCGTGCAGACCGTGACTGGAGCGCCTCAGTCCCCTCGGCCACCGCGGCCGGCCTATGATGTAATAGACAAATAGTAAGTCTTCATCCCCTCTCACTGATTTTTAATTCCTTCCCCAAATAACTACTTGCTTTCCTTCACAGATTGCTCATTGTATAGATTGATTAACTTTGAGAAAACGCTGTGACCTTGTCGTAATTACTAACCACTGCGTCCCTTTCATGCCCTTCGAGTCTTATAACTCCTACCTCATTTTGTTGAATATATCTTTCCGTTTTATTTATTTTAGCCTTGCCACCTCCAGAATTTCAAAGAGTGGATTTTAGTAAACGTTGTAAAATCTTCCTACAGTCCACAAAAACTAAAAACCTGGGTTCGCCTTTCCTTAATCTATCTTCTAAGAAAGTCGTAATGTGAGCAGTGCCTCAAGAGTTTATACTTTTCTCCTAAATCCAAACTGATGTTTCCCGAGTTCTAATTCTACGAGATTTTCTATTAGTCTTTGAATAATTCGTGTTAGTATTTTGCAACCACGATTTATAATACAGATAGTTTTCTAATTTTCGCACTTTTCTGCACTTTCTGTCTTGCACTCTTCTTGAAGTTTGAAGGCATTTCCCCTGTCTTATACAACTTGCAAACGAGGTGAACCACTTTCTTCATAACTCTGCTAACGATATCAGCAGTCCAGAGGATATATTATCTACTCAAAGGGCCATGTTTCAACTCAAATCTTCCACTTGTGTGTCAAATTCTTCTCCCAATATAGTAACTAATATTTCATCTTAATCTCTTTCCTCTAACATGTCTATAATATTACCTTCAAGTTCATTTCTCTATATAAACATTCTACCTTTCAGCTGCCCCGTCCAAGCTTACTTTGACCATTTTTTATCAAATCGCCCGAGTAAGAGGGGCTGCAAAAAGTAAACAAAAATTATTTATTCTGGTTGTAAAGTATAACCTCTACCCATAACAACTCACAGGAACTATCTGCAACTTCGCTATTGGGAAAACCGCCACCACCTATTTTATTCGATCTATGCTTTCTGAACATCATTAGTCTCTTTGTAAAAATTTCGGCTGAACTTATCTCCGGCTTTAGCCAGCTTTCCCTGCCGATAATGATTTGAACTTCAGTACTTTGGATCAGTGCTTGGAGCTCTGGTACTTTCTGCTCACAACTAAGACATTTTACAACTGTTAGACCAGTGGATTTTAGATCTGTGTTTGCCCTATCTGTGACCTGCTCCTTTGAGAGTGAAACTTTTCTTTTGTGTTCTCGAGTCTCTGTAACCGAAAGAAACCGCCCAGTCCACACCATACAGCCCCTGCTACCAGTATAGTTGCTTCCTTCGTGTAGTGGACAACTGACGTATTCAGCGGAAACCTGAATCCCATCACGAGATGGCGCCAGTCGAGGTATCTGCAGCCCACACGGTCGCAGAACCGCATGGGCCTCTGATTCATACCATCCACTCAGCTCTGTACCAGATATCAACAGTCGGTCCTGTCAATTATGTAGCATATGGTTAGCTCTGCTTTCATCTAGCAAGAATCACTGGCAGTCTGTAA
Organism: Locusta migratoria; assembly: GCA_026315105.1. Lineage (NCBI taxonomy): Eukaryota > Metazoa > Arthropoda > Insecta > Orthoptera > Acrididae > Locusta > Locusta migratoria. The sequence goes on along the minus strand of CM048755.1, from coordinate 549,409,089 downwards.
CACTTCAGGTAGCCGGTCAAAGGTGGAAAGAATGTTGTTTGATCCAAAGAGACAAACGTCGTTGGTACCGACCTGAGCCACTACCTGCAGTTGGCTGCACTCCATACTCTTCTTAGCATCGGAAAAGACCATTCCATGCCTCGTATGACTCCACCCGGTATGCACATCATTGACCGCCTTGCAGCCATATTCCTAAGGGTCTACATTACCCGCCTAATCATTAGTTTACACGAGGATTGGAAGTTCACAAGAAAGATTAAGGTCTTCTGTAGCGCTCCAAGTGTACTAACTCCGTACTGCTGACGTGTAATCATACAGACTGATTGCGTTTACACGAAAATTTCCGTCTTCACGTTGGATTATCACTGACAGCAGCACGTCCGTGAAAATTCGGTAGTACTATTGTGTAGGCGAATTGTTTAAAAAATGGCAGATGTTTGTAAATCTATCGGACCAAACTGCATGGTCATTAGTCCGTAGCTTAGAAACTACGTAAACTGAGTTAAACTAATCTAAGGACAAACACACACACCCATGCCTCAGGGAGGACTCGAACCTCTGATGGCGAGCAACCACGCGCTCCGCAGCGAGGGCTTTAGACCGCTAGGCTACTCCAACGCGGCGCGAATTGTCTGTTTGGGTGTATATCATGATTAATAATATTAAACATTTGAAGCTTACACTGTCGCGGTTGCACGAGCTGCGGCAGTGTTTGCTAGAAAACAACAGTGAAGAAGAAATAGAAGATAGATATGTTCTTGATTGAGAAGAAGGGACGAAGAAAGGGATGTGAACTGTATGATATTAAAGGAACTCATGTCAGAGGACCCCAATGACTTCCGAAAATTTTTACCAATGAATAATAAGTGTTTCACCAAACTTCTTGAGTTTGTCCAACGACGAATTCAAGGCCAATATACGGAGAATTTTGCCATACCGGAGGTACAAAATACTAACATTTTAATTCTATACTTAGCTATGTTTTATTCATGCATCAAATACTTATTGTTATTGTTATTTTTTGTATGATCGCTTCAACAATACGTTTTATGGCGGCAGGGGACTCTTCTAGAAACCTTTCCTTTCTACAGAGTATGTGTGCACCGATTATTGGTATTTCAAATGTTGTTGTTGAAGTTTGCAGAGAAATTTTAGTTTCCGCTCCATAATGGGACCTCAACGAACTAAATTTAGCTTTCCACATTCACGGTGAACATCGTGGCATCAGACTCTCGAGTTTTCATGGGCCTATTTCAAGCTTCTCCTTTCTGGCATGCTACATGCTTTTGTGACATAAAGTTGAGCAGCAAGACGTATTCAAACTTCATTTTAAATAATGAAATTTATTTCAGATACTTCATAAATAGAGGTTATTATACCTCATTATCATAGGATAAACGTGAAAGCGGGACAATCTCACTCTATGCATGTGCACCAGTGGCGCCTGGTGCTTCAGTTGACTGGGGGTTCACTTCTATGAGTGCCGGATCTTGGTAGTGGCGCCGACGACCAATCCTCCCCCTCTCCCCGCCTGGCGTCCAAACAGACAATTTGGCGGCGCACCTCTGCGAGTGGCGGTGGAGAAAAGCGCCCCGGTTTGCCCTCTCCCCCCCCCTTTAGATATACTTTCGTTAAAAGATCTGCAGAACGTCTTACCTCGGCTTGTTTGTACTTGCTTCAACTCGAGATGAGGCGTCGGCCTACCAAGATCCTTAATTTCACACTTCTCTTCCTACGTTAAAGCTGAGTAATTTGTTTCTAAAAGACACTGAACGTTGTTTATTTTTCTTTGATAATAAACAGCAATATCATATGAATGTTCATATGAACATTAAAACACAGTAAGTAACTGATTACACTGTTAAGTGACTGTAACAAAATGAATCTCTCACGATGGAGATACAAGCTACCTTCGCGTCACATGGCACTGTAAGCAGCAACCTCTTCTAACCTTATGCATGCGCAAAGGCTGCTCTCCCCCACATCTTTTCTAATAGTTAAATATTTGTTACAACGAAGAGTATAAATGTCATTTACTCTCAAAATCACGACACATTTACAAAAACGTCCAAAGATATGTGGCAAGTAACAATACAAAAGTCATTTTTGTTCCCATATCTGTTAAAAAGAAGACTGGGGTTTAAAAAAAAATGCTTACATTCTTGCTAGGTGGAGAGTTGTGACTTCATTATTAATCATTAACATATCTTCTGAAGGCTTTTACAGTTTATGCGTCTTTAATTTATAGTTATAAGATATGTTACCAAATATGACGTGTTTTTGATGAAACTTCAATGTGCCAAAAACAAATATGAAGGGTACATGTTGCCTTCATTGCGTATTTGCGCATGCGCAAGGCAAGGTGCGCAGTAGCTTCATTGTTTTGCTTCGGGGCCATTCTTGATGTTCAGATGTTTGTTAAGCTTAAGGGACTTAACTACGGGGTTACCAGTCCCTAAACTTACAAACTACTTATGAACTACCTACAACTAAGGACGGCACAAATATCCATGCCCGAGGGGGGATTCGAACCCCCGACCGTAGTGGCCGTGCAGACCGTGACTGAAGCGCCTCAGTCTCCTCGGCCACCGCGGCCGGCGGCCATTCTTGCGTAACCGCCAGAGCTCGAGTACCCAGGGGCTAGCGTCTCTACCAGCTCCAACGCCAAAGTTAAAAGCGGCGTTTCCCATCGCCAGTCCCTGCCGCGGGAGCGCCCATAGCCACGGCGGAGTGGCCGAGGGTATTGAGGCGCTATGCTCCGATGGGCGAGGCCGTTCCCCTTCGGGGGCTCGAATCCCCCCTCGAGCGTGGATGTTTGTGTTGTCTTTAGTGTAAGGTAGTTTATAAGTAGTTTGTAAATTTAGGGACTGATGACCCGGCAGTTAAGCACCATAAGCTTAATAAAAATTTGAACATCTTTGAACGCGCATATGCTGCTTCCAGGCGGTTCAGAAGTTGAACCTCAGTCACGCATGCGCATTGCAACGTTGCGGCCACTGCCGTCTACAGTAGGCGACCGCGCGACGACTCGTATACGTGCTGTCTCCACGACGTAAGACGTTTCTCATACGATAAAAATTCTTTGAATGTGCATATAAAATGGTCTGATAGAAGAACGGAACGAAGAATGATAGGTTAAAAACACTTTCTATTTTATTTATTATTATTATTATTATTTATTTATTCACGACGAGCTTTTTCCTGGGGGTTCACTGAACCAGTGAACAAACAGGAAGCGACGCCACTGATGCGCACTCAGATCACTTTTAGCAAATTTAGAGCTTGTACTATAGCGTACTAGCAAGTACGAAACGCCCTGTGCACTCACGAAATGATGCTAGTTCCGCGTTTACGTCGCTAGATGGCGCGAAACGTTATATGTTTAGTACTAGCTCGATCACTGTGTAAACTGGGCTTAACGTTGGAACACCCAACTACAAGGTAACCCACCCTCTGTGATAGCCTGGATCTTCTAGGGTGGAAGGTAACTTCAGGTTAAGGCCCATTTCACACTTGTCCGGTAGCCGTGAATACGAAGGCACTGTGAATGCGGTCGAGGTACGGAGAGACTTATGCAGCGTTTCACACCTGCCCGGCACAGGCCGTTGCTGTGAAAACGGCAAACGGCAGCCGTGAAGCAGCTGGGCACTCCCACTGCAGTGGACGGCTACCGTGACGGGTGGGGTACTGGGGGTCTGATGAGCATAGACTTCACCGCTGTCACGCACGGTACGCCACGGCACATCAGTATTCGAGGCAACAAGAGCGTGTGCATTCGTTCTACTGTATTTGCCTCCTTTTTGTTGTCGTAAGGTCTTGCAGGTCGCTGGTACTGAAATTTTTTGAGATCTCGATGTTGTCTGCTTAATCGTTGACAGTAGTATACCAACTGTATCTCTGTTCAAAAGAAAGACAGACGACTTTCGCAAATCACAAGGCGGAATAATACCCTAACCAGATATTTAACGCGATTCTGAATCTAATATACACGTTAGCACACGATAAATGTAAGAAACTACAGGAAGAATGGCACAGAAAAGTGAAACTATTTCGCTTCTAGTGAGAAGTCCGTTACACTCACAACTAAAGTTGTGCTTTCTCTGCTGGGCTGCGCTCACGCCAACGGCCACCCCACGCCTTTCAAGGATTGATATCTTCCTAGGTGAGAATCGAAATGCATATTTCATATTTTTGTTTTATCTTTGATGACTCATGAGACTGAACTGTAGTGGAATTTTAATCTTAATGTAAAAAGATAATCTGAATTACTATTACACTATTACTACGAAAAACAGGACTTAAATACAAAGAAACCAATAGTCAACACGCATTCAGAAAGTATCGCTCTTGCGAAACACAGCTTGCCCTTTATTCACATGCAGTGTTAAGTGCCATCGACAAGGGATCTCAAATCGATTCCATATTTCTGGATTTCCGGAAGACTTTTGACACTGTAACCCACAAGCGGCTTCTAATGAAATTGCGTGCTTATGGAATATCTCCCCAATTGTGCGATTGGATTCACAATTTCATGACACGGTAAGTCATCGAGTAAAACAGAAGTGATATCTGGCGTTCCACAGGGAAGCGTTATAGGTCCCCTACTCTTCCTCGTGTTTATAGACGATTTAGGAGACAATCTGAATAGCTCCCTTAGACTGTTCGCGGATGATGCTGTCGTTTATCGGTTAGTGAAGTAAACAGAGGATCAAAAGCAACTGCAAAGCGATTTAGACAAAATTTCTACATGGTGCGAAAATTGGCAATTGACACTAAATAAAGAAAAGTGTGAAGTAATAGACATGACCACTAAAAGAAATCCGCTGAACTTCAACTAAGCGATAAATCAGTCAAACCTTAAGGTCGTAAATTCTACCAAATACCTAGGAGTTACAATTACGAACAACTTTGACTGGAGAGAACACATAGAAAATATTGTGGGGAAGGCGAACCAAAGATTACGTTTCATTGGCAGAACGCTTCGAAGATGCACCACCTCCACCAAAGAGACTGCCTACATCACACTTGTGCGTCCTCTCCTGGAGTACTGTTGCCCCTTGTGGGACCCTCATCAGGTGGGACTGACGGAAGACATTGAGAAGGTTCAGAAAAGGGCACCTCGTTTTGTTTTATCGCGTTACGGGAGGGAAAGGGTCACGAAAATGTTGCAGGAATTGGGGTGGAAATCATTAAAAGAAAGACGTTATTCATTGCAGCAAGATCTGTTTGCGAAGTTTCAATCACCAACTTTTACTTCTGAATGTGAAAATATTTTGCTAGCACCCATCTACTTAGGGAGACATGACCATCCCAAAAAAATAAGAGAAATCAGATCGAAATCGGAACGATTTAGATGTTCTTTCTTCCCGCGCGCTATTAGAGATTGGAACGGTAGAGAAAAGTTATGAAAATGGTTAATGAACCCTCTGCCAGGCACTTAAATGTGATTTGCAGAGTATCTATGTAGATGTAGATGAAATTTACTTTATTACATGATTGTCAAATGTTTCAAATTTTGTAGTTGCCAAAAGTTTGTTTTACGTTTCAATTTTTGTTAATATGAGTCATGCCTCATGTGACATAACAAGTGGCCGCGGTGGATTGTCCGAGCGGTCTAAGTCACCTTGCTGCCGGGCGTGCCGTTGCTTGCAGAGAGAGGTTCGACTACTCCCTAAGGTATGGGAGGGTGTGTTATCATTAGAATAAGTTAGTTTAAGTAGTTTGCAATCCTAGGGACTGATGACCATAGCAGTTTGATCCAATAGGTCTACAAAAATTTGAACATAAAAACTGTTAGGAGAGTATCATAAAATTCATAATGTACAGCAAACATATTACATCCATCTCTGTCTAGCGACCAACTGTGTGTAGGAACTTTAGCATTTGGGCTCTCCCTGAGCAGACGGATATAAAGTGAATTTTTCGGTGCTGTTGGTGTTTGGAAATCAAAGGGACTTAACTGCTGTGGTTATCAGTTCCTACGCTTACAAACTACTTAAACCAACTTAATCTTACTTCTGCTAACGACAGCACGCACACTCATGCCTGAGGGAGGACTTGAACCTCCGGCGGCGAGCAATCGCGCGCTCGGCAGCAAGGCGCCTTAGAGCCCTCGGTCACTCCACCGCGTCAATTTCTGAGTCCAAACATATTTTGAATGGATAGAATTTAACACCTTTCCTGCAAAAAATCACTCAAAACCTTTCATTAAAGCTAGAATATACTCTTTGTTCCAAACGAGCTCGTCGTGGATATGGGAACAAAGCTCCTGGAAAATTCTTCGAAATAAACGTCCTTCGTTTCTCTGACACGACGTCTGATTGCTCACGCCAGATGAGCTGAAAGACACCGACAAGAAAAATAAACACAGCCAACCGAAAGGAGCCGCTCCGCTTCAGAAAATGAAACAGAAAAAACGTACCCGATTCACCGTACGAGTATTTTCCAGAAATACGCAGTGCGGTACGAAGTCAATCACTGCTGTTTCTCTTCAGCTCAACGAAAGCATTCCCTTACTTCAGTTCTTTATCTTGCACGACTGCAAATTTGGCGAAAGCGTGAATTGAATGCAGTACACGATCCTCTATGAATATGGAAAATAGAATACATTCCAAGAAAGCATTAACATATAATTTTTTGCCTTAGTGGAAACATGATGCATCCAATCGTCATACACAGCACGTACGGAGGGGCTAAATATGTGAGAGGTGTACTGGAGATATACTGGAATTGTTCAGTAAGCTCGATTAGGCTGAAGAAGATAAACATCAATAGTTCAATGGGATCATTGCAAAGCTAAGGCTGAAGAAGATAAATAGCAAAAGTTCAATGGAATCATTGCAAAGCCAAGTGGAAGTCAAGTCGACCGAGATTACTTGCACGAAAGTGCAGTTTGTGGTTATGCAGACAGTAGGAATCACTAACATATATGTCATATTCACATATAGTTTTACACAAAGAATGGAATGCATACATCTCTCTACATCGCTACAGGAGGCAGATGTCCACTTTCTAGAACCAAACATGTGAAGGTTTATTATCACACATCGTGAATCTTCAGTGGTCATTAGAAGTTTACCAAGCCGTCTTAAGTAGGGGGCTATAAGGAGCAGCTCCCGCTCGTGAGAATTCATTTAGTTTACGAAAATGAAATAGGGTTTCTTCCTGGAGGAATCGGAATTTTATTTCCAAAGCCGGCCGCGGTGGACGAGCGGTCTGCAGCGTGCCAGTCACAGTCTGCACAGCCGCTACGGTCGGGGGTTCGAATCCCCACTCGGGCATGGATATTTGTGTCGTCTTTAGTATAAGGTAGTTCATAAGTAGTTTGTAAGTTTAGGGACTGATGACCCCGCAGTTAAGTCCCTTAAGCTTAACAAACATTTGAACATTTTTTTATTTCAAAAAATAAATTGAAAATTATCAAGAAAGTTACCTAATAACATCGACAAAATGAGTGATAATGGTATAAAACATACTGTGGGGAGAGAGGATAGCAAAACAATATGAACACTATGAAATTTACAACATATTGTTGGAGGTTAGCATTGAGCGTAAGTGTTAGCATTGAGACGCCACCGCAGTTCACAAATGACGAGAAAAGACTTGAACGTTACCTTACACTATACAATACTTCATTTTCAGCGACGGTCAGCACCAATGATTGGTGAAGTGCGTGATATCACAGACTTCCTAAGAGGCCATCTCGATGGTGTACACTTAGCCGGAGCATCTGTGACGAAAATGGTTATAGTGTTTAACGTTTGACGTCTCCTTAGCGATAACAGCATACAAAAAAACAAGAAAAATCATCATTGATGAAGATAAATAGTCGGCGAAACCCGAAGTTAAAAGACAACGACTGATGAGAAATAGGAACGATTGTGGCCTGTCAACATAAAACTATCACAGCAACAACGACAGCAAAGCTGAACACTCACTCCGATACTTCATCGATAAAAACAGTGAGGATGGAGCTCAACATTCATGGTAGTGCTGCGGTAACTAAACACGTAATAGTAGAAACCAACGCAAAGCAGCTAAGGAAATGGTGCCACAATCATAAAACCTGAACTCTAGATTCAATAAATCATCGATCATCTTTCTTCCAACAAAGAAGCGGGTTTATGTATCAATGATCCTCCCCCCCCCTCCCATCTCGTGCATTATTTCCGTGACACTCTCTCCCCTACATCGCGACAATACAAAACCAGCTGCCCTTCTCTGAACTTTCTCTATATGCTCCGTCAGTCCCATTGGTGGGGATACCACAATGCACAGTAATACTCCAAAATAAGACGCACAAGTGTAGATAGATCCAACGCCCAGGCTACGTGACAGTGAGGTACTTTGTCTGGCCGTACGAAATGTACAGGAGCTCCATCGTGCTTCAAATACATACAACGTCATTTTTCCGAAGATTCATCTTCCAAGTAATTTGGTATCATATTTGAAAGTAATCGTGATACCGTACTCCATTTAGATGATTATCTGAATCATGTGGGCCAGTCAGGTGTTCATTAATAATGGCAACATATGTTCACTGAAAATCGTCGTTAAAATTTGTTTGCATAGTAGCATGCAGATCTTCTTCATAAGGAGGATGAGCCATGTCGGCTCGATTTACGTGTATTGGTGCCAGTTACCCGTCGCTCACGTATCGATATTGCTTCTTACTTCACGCGGGTGACGTGGCATGCCTGGTTCCGCTTGTCATTTGTCTCGCGACCAGTGCGAGTCGCAGCGGTCGCCGTGTGTATCTGCGGACCCGCGCGCAAGGCTTAACGAGTTGACGTGCGGAGGGCAGTGTGTACGTTTGGGTCGGCACTTAGGTGGATAATTGCTATGGCGTGTTGACAGTCAGGAGCGGCTCTACTTCCTCCTCCTACCTGAGTCGGCGCCTTCACATGTCGGACCACTTGGGTGGGCTGGCTCTTCGATTGTGAGGTGTGAGGAATGTCACTGGACCTGACCCGGAATGTGAAGAGTTAATCTCAGCCGTCTGTTCGTGCGCAGTAGTTGTATTAGTGGTGCCAGTTGTAGCGAGTTTCTTGTTTTGAAACTTATGTGCGCTTAACAAGTGGTTTTTACGGTCGCGTCATGCCCTTTCGTGTTCTGTTCAAAAATGTTCAAATGTTTGTTAAGCTTATGGGACTTAACTGCGGGGTCATCAGTCCCTAAACTTACAAACTACTTATGAACTACTTACGATCTAGGACGGCACAAATATCCATGCCCGAGGGGGGATTCGAATCCCCGACCGTAGTGGCCGTGCTGACCGTGACTGAAGCGCCTCAGTCACCTCGGCCACCGCGGCCGGCTTTCGTGTTCTGGTTGCTGTCCCCAGGCGTGGTCGTATTTTTGGTTCAGAAGTTTTCCCTCCGTCCGAGTTACCTGTACTCGAACGGATGTAATTAACAGGTTTTCTTTCTTGGTATCATTGCTATTTCCCTTTGGCCCATAGCGCCTTTTAGAATTGCCTTTTGAGAGGGTTATTTCATGTCGTAAAGCTGTGTTTTTTAATAAGCTGTGTAATATTTGTTACCCCTAGCGATCGACTGGTCAGAACTAGAACTTGTTTGCTTCTCGGCAGTGTGCTATCTTACGTTCGCAGGGCATGTACAACAAGCTAGCTATAAGCAGATGGTATATTGTAATTTACCAGTTTAAATTTGAACACCGTGTTACTATTGCGCTAGTTTTCAAGTATGGTAAATTAGTGAAATCCTTTTTTCTGAAACATAATCTGGTATTCCTTGTTATTTGGTACCCTTTAAATTATTGTAAGTTTCATTTCATTCTTTCAAATGCGCCGCTAAGCCCTTCAGGTTTTCGGCTTTTCTTTACCTTGACTGACCATTATGTTTCCACTATAACAGTGACATCTAAATGTTTACCTGCCTGCATCGTTCTACCGTTACAGCATACATGACTATGCTACGAATTACATTTAGTTTCATGGTATCAGTTATTTACAAAACTTAACAACAGCAATATAAAACTTCTACACTCTCTATTAATGAGAAATACCTCTATCTGCATGAATAAAACAAAATACACAATAAAGTAAAATAAAAAGAATTATTATAGATATATATATATGGTGGAAGATGTAAGAATGGAAAAAGAAAAAGTAAAATTCTGAACTACAGTTGGTAATGCCTTCAAAAATCTCTGATCACTTGAGAGAAATAAGAGAATACTGATTAAATGAAAACCTTATGGTTTCATTGATGTTATTACAGCCGGCCGCGGTGGCCGAGGGGACTGAGGCGCTTCAGTCACGGTCTGCACGGCCACTGCGGTCGGGGGTTCGAATCCCCCCTCGGGCATGGTTATTTGTGACGTCCTTAGGATAAGCTAGTTGATAAGTAGTTTGTAAGTTTAGGGACTGATAACACCGTAGTTAAGTCCCGTAAGCTTAACAAACATTTGAACATTGATGTTATTACATGAAGTTGTATCTAAGTGCCGAGAAACCTTGTTAACTGCATGATTATGCATCATTTCAAAATTTAGTACTTGATTGAAACAACAAGTGTTATCAATATTTGATCATTTTTATGGTAAGTAAGAAGAAACCTAACATGTTTGAAATAAGTTGTTTCTTAATGAGAGTAAAATGTAATTATAACTGTTATGTACACCGATAAGCCAAATATTTATGACACAGTGTGGGACACAAACAAATTGGCAATCATAAAAGGTGATCGATCCTCAGCGCAACCGCCTTTGCGCCGTGCGCCTTGCCAGCGACGGTAGCTGCTGTTCCCGCTTAGCGGGACACCCAGCGCCCGCACTAAATTTAATACGGATTGGGGCGCAAGTTATTTCTGACTAACACAATACAAACACTTAGAAATAAAAGTTTATTACTCACCTGTATTACACAATGAGGTACTGGAACGACCTCCGTTCGTTGTTCAAGCATTCCAGACACCTGCTGAGGGATTTGTTCATTACACTCATTAATTCTGAAAAAGGTACATGACGGAGAAATTTGTCCGAACTTAACTTTCTTTTTGGGCGAATCATGGTTCCCCCTAAGTGGGAATGTTAATTCGCAAAATAATCGTGAGTGCAGTTAGGAAAAACCTTACTTAATTCACGAGCAGCCACTGCACGATCAAAAAATAGGAATGTGGTTCGCTGTTAGTGGCGAGAGTATAATAGGCCCTATATTTTTTTCTGGAAACCGTTAATAGTGGCAGGTATGTTGAAAACATATTGCAGCCTTTATTTGCCCAAGTAACTGAGAGAGAACGAGCTTTCGCGACATTTCAGCAAGACTTTGTGACGGCACTTACAGTCAACTTATCATTACGGTAAATTGGTAATATGTTCAGTGAAAGATTTATCACTAAGAAAATTTGGTCCCCTCGTTTTCCCGATTTAACCCCGTGCGACTCTTATCTGCGGGGAGCATTAAAAGATGAACTAAAAACAAACCTTCGTCATGAAATCACTGCAATTTCTGAGAGGGAACTATAGAGTGTAATGAGCAACTCCCTCAGCAGATGTCAGAAATGCACGAACAGCGAAGGGAGGCTGTTCCAGCACCTCCATGCGTAATACAGGTGACTAAATAAACTTTTGTTTATAGTGTAGTGTATGCAGGGCCGGCGCAAGGCGCGTGCGAAACGTGCGGTCGCACGGGGCGGCACTTTCCGGGGGGCGGCAAATCTGACGCACCCCCCCCCCCTTTCTTCCTGTAGTACAAACTCAAAATTCATGCCCCAGAGGGGATTCGAAATCAAACATCGGAGGGAGCGGCTTTGGGAACTGTGGTATGGCGTCTCGATTACCTGCCGGCCGCCCCTGTTGGGCAAGGGGAGGGAGGGGGACTAACTTCTTCCTCGCCACTGTGGCAGCGCCGTCGTGTTTACGCCGGAAGGGAAGCAGTCTGGCGCAGTCTTACGAGTGGAGCGCTGCCATCGTATTACGCGCCGTGCGTTTCTCACAACTAATTTTATATAAGATGAAATCTAATTTGGAAATTCGAATGCAATGTTCGATACTGCGGTTACATGTTAAGCCTGAAGCAATTTTGCTAATCCCTTCAATGGCAGTTGAGTGTTTTATTCTTGCCGCGCTATGGAAAAAAAATTGTTGAACATTACTACAGTCACACATGTTCAACACCTACAATGGCTAGAAGTATTCCGAATGTGTAAATACGCTGTGAGTAATTACAAGGGATAAAGACATTGTTAGTAAGCCTGGCATAAGTTGGGTTTCGACGTATTTTTGAAAATGTTTGCTATCCGTTTATGAGTGATAGTCGGACGTTTTGGTTTTTGAACTCTCAAACACCTGTCTCTGCCTGCATGAACACAATTAAACTCTGACCAGCAAAAAATGTTCAAATGTTTGTTAAGCTTATGGGACTTAACTACGGGGTCATCAGTCCCTAAACGTACTAACTACTTATGAACCACTTACAAACTAGGACGGCACAAATATCCATGCCCGAGGGGGGATTCGAACCCCCGACCGTAGTGGCCTTGCTGACCGTGACTGGAGCGGCTCAGTCCCCTCGGCCACCGCGGCCGGCTTCTGACCAGCACTTTTGTGTGACAATACTACTCACACACTATCACTTTGCTAACATTTATTTACTGTATAATGCGTGTGAATCCATGTTTCGTCTAAGTAAACTACTGGTCGCTTTGATTCTGATGAACCTGAGAAAGTATGGTCTTTTAGCAACAATGCCTTCTCGTCAAAAACGTTAATTTTTACACCTTGTGAAACGAAAATCCAGAGACAGAACATTGCTTCTAAGGGTTTCTTTGTTAGCTTTGAAGCTCATTTCTGTTTGAAAAAAGTTGTGCAGTTTTCGCAAAGTTCGTATTTCTTTCTATTGTTCGTAATGCCACAGAAATTTGCTGCCTGATAATACATTTATCCATATCATCGGTCACATACTTATTGTGAGATTCTTGCTTCATCTTCTTGGGCGCTAGTTTAACCGTAGCCTCGCTGTACCTCATCACGTTATCTAGTTCTTGGCACTGCCGCGTCACCACTTCGCCTTTACAGATAACAGGTATTGTTGCGTTCTCTAGAACGAAAACTACAGAAATCGTTTCGATAGTTGGCCGAGAGAATCAAGATTGGTCAGAAGCACTTTCGTTGCGTTTCTCAAGAACAGAAGAATTGGTGCGTCCGAATTTCTTGCAACTTTGGATGTAATAGGTAAGTGCTTTTCATATAACGTACAATTAGTATTGCGCATGCACGTTACTCATAAGTTAGAATTTTTCTCCTTCGAGAATGCAGAATAGGAAAATTTATTTTTCTTATGATCTGTTACTTCAAAAATTGGCAACTCGTCAAATAAGCACGCGTCACCCCAATAGCTAGAATGAAAATAAAGCGCAGAAAAGTGACGTGATACGGCGATGACTAATTTCTTACCCCTTATTCCATAATCAGACACGACAGGACTGACACATGCAAATTACGACAGATGGCGAGTGTCAGTTCTTTGGAATGAATAACCGCAGTGCAGTAAGTTAACATATTTCGACTAGCATCAGTACCCGTCGATTCCCGAGTATGTATTTATTGTATTATTATGTTACTCCATCTCCTTATTCTTCCTCTCTCCATTGGCTTCCTCCCCACTCTTTGGCCGTTTCAACTGCTTTTATTTTCCAGATCTACATAGATTTTTGGCACAGAGTGGCTATTCTCAATGCTTTATGTTTACATCTATACCGTCGTGCTGAACGAACCTGTCAACATGACGGTTTAGATGTAAGCAGATATTAAAAGCTGTGAAACTGTCCACTCAGTGGCTGAAACCTAGGTAGATCTGAAAAGTAAAAACAAAAATTGCGATTGATTGCTGACTTTTCTTACAGATTTGTAGATTTGTTTAAATAATATTTCACATACGTTAATTAAAAAAAAAAGGCCTGGGGGGCGGCAATTTAGCAGCTCGCACGGGGCGGCACTTGGGCTTGCGCCGGCCCTGAGTGTATGTTAGAAATAACTTGCGCGTCAACCCGTATTAAATTTAGTGCGGGCGCCAGTGGCGCGCTAAGAGGGAACCGCAGCTGCCGTCTCCGGCAAGTCGCACGCCGCAAAGGCGGTTGCGCTGAGGATTGATCTCCCTGTATTAGTGTCAATATAGATCCTGGAAAAGACATAACTAAGTTTGAAAAATGACTGATTTTCATTTTCTGGCACTAGAGATCGAGCGATGCTAGTCGGCAGTTCGCTTGTCACTGTTATGAACTGCTACTGTGTAGTGTAGTTGAAGGGAAATTCAACCACATACAGGCGAGATTTTGTCGGAAGTACCCACCTCATCACGGATGTGGAGGTCAGAGGCTTCCCTGCTCTGTAAAGTAGTGTAGGCGGAATCTATGGCTGATATGATGACATAGTGCTACAGGCGAAAATGTGTAAGGGAATGCTGTTCCCTGTATATTTATCAACATGGGACTCGGCAGCAGATGCCCTTTACGTATTTCATTGCTGAGACAACAAAACAACCATTACGGTTGCTTTGGGCATGGAGTCATCAAAATCGGACAGTGAACGAATTGAAAGGTGTAGTCTGGATTGATCAATCATGTATTACGTTAACTCAGGTCCATGACTGTATCACTATACAACGTCATCTGAGCGAATGGCTGTTACAAAAGTAGTACATACATAGCATCTTAGATGACTCTCTATGGTGGTAGTATTATACTGTCGGAGATATGTTCTTCCACAGGTCATTTGGCAGCACTATAAGGCACCGTCACAGCTCTAAACTACCTTAACGTTACTGGGATCGGAATCATACATTTTTGCGCGTTTCCTCCTCCGACGATGCCATCTTACACCAGAATAAGTGTCAGTGTCACAGGGCCATAATGATGCCATAGTAGTTTGAGGAATATTCAAGTGGAGACAGGTGAATTCCTGGGTCTCCAAACCTGCCTAATGTGAAACTTGACGCAACAAATCTGCCAGGCCGACCTTCTGGTGTATGAAAATCGTCGAAATGTAAGGAGCTCGTTTCGAGTAAAAGCGAATGAGTAAAATAGCCTTGTGCACCAGTCGCCAAACTAATCTGGTAAGCAAATTAAACCTCTGAATATGTAAAGAAAAGCAGGCATTTCAGTGCTGATTTTGAGGATTATGAATGTAGTGTTAATTTATTGTAGATATTCAACTTTTCAAATCTGTTAACTTTGCAGACATAAGTATCCTACCCCAAAACTGTTGCCTTTTTCAACGAATTTTTACCATTTCTGAACACATTTTGTGCCTTTTTTACACGCAAAACATAAATAATCCGAATTAACGATTAGAACTCCTTGGAGTTCAGTCGAAATTTTCGTTTAAATACCTGGTCTGATATCTGACAAGGGAAATCTGGGAATATTCAACACAAAACGCAAACCGTTAAGATACGACTTAGATCTAAATACAGAAAGTATATATATATATATATATATATATATATATATATATATATATATATATATATATATATATATATATATATTACAATGGGTGAATTACTTATTGGCCAACTAATGTAAGTGTAGAAATTTTTGGTGGCGGTAAAATTCATCTCCCATGATTCACGACATACGCAAAATAATACTTGGAAGTAAGCCTTTGCTCACAACTTAAAATCATAAATTATATCTATATGTGATGGCTGTTCTTTCGTTTCTCCAACTTGAGTAGTCCATGCAGTTGTGGTATTCATTGTGTCCCCAGCGGTGTAGGGGTCATAGAAACTGCTTAGTATGCAGGAGATCCGGTTTCGAATCCTGGCAGGATACACCTATTCAACTATACCGATTCGCAGTTAATGGCGTTCATTTCGTGAATATGACAGAATAAATTAGGTGATATTATTTATAGAAACATTTAGAAACAAAGGAATAATAAAGTGTTAACTCGTGAGATGAAAAAAAGAAAACAGATAAGGAATTAACATGAAGAGTAATAATTAATGGCAATGCAAATAATATTAAATAAAATGCGTAACAGTGCATATACCTTCAAGTCACAAAGACATATAATAGACATTGAGATAATAAGTTATCGGTCATGGCCTACAGCCCAAACCACCCGAGAATGATCTAGGGTAATCGTAGCTGTAATAGGGATATAGACTGTTATTTGCATCAACACTTCATGATATAAACTGCTAGCCAGCCCAAATGGAACACCATGAAGTACGCTTCGGATAAGGTGTAATTTGCGGGCGCAGTGAACGACAGACGTGAACAACCGAACGGAACGCTGTTGTATTTTACAGAGGAAAACTGCCTGCACCACAATGATTGAATACAGTGTGGAGAAACCATGGTGAGATGCTGTAGAACTGTTACGTTATGCATTGCTACACTGGCCTTGCCACTGGTCCTCTTTTGGAAAGGTCTTGTATTCCACTCTCTCAAGACGCTATCCCACATTATCGGTAAACTAACCAACCAGCATTACATCTCGTAAGTTTTGGAGCCTGTTGGCCTGCTATACCTTCTTAGCTCGCTAAGGACCGCATTGCAACAGGCTAATGCACGACCACGTGTGTTAGTCAGTGTGCGTAATTTCTTCGTCGGCCATGAGGTCTCATTTCTATAATTGCCTCCCTTTTAGCAAGGCCTCTTGCCTGTCGAAAACGTCTGGGCGATGAGTATGGAACGACTAGCTCGGGGTTCACGTCCCCTTTTTACACCCTACGAACTTCGGCAGCACGTTAAAGGAGTGTGGAAGTATCCCGAAATTACCTATAGAGCCTTTCGATTAAATGCCGAGGCTTGTGGAATCGTTTATAGCCATCAGTGGCGACAAGACTCAGTAATGATTTCATCACCTCCTCACTCCACATGGAGATGCATTTTTAATTACTTAATCTGTGTATCAAGGTGTTGTATCGCAAATAAAGTTGTCTGTAGTAACTCTTGTCCTTCTCTGTGTTACGTTTTGGATTACCAGTAGTGTGTAAGTACGATACAGCTTGCTTTAACAGAAGGATTATCTTATTACGGTGACGTATTTTGCAGACTCTCTGTAGTAGACGCGAGAATATCAAAAGGAACGTGACAGCTGTCAGCGTCGATAGAGGTAACACATTTCTGCACGCTTGACGTGTGGAGAATATGCTGCAGATGTGTAATGGGCTGCAATGTGTAACAAAGCGAGACTGAAGCGGAGCGATGCAGTGGACGCAGTGAGGTATTTTAACGCCGGAAGAGCAAGCTAACTGGCGACCCGTGTTGTGATCACCGGATCATGTGCAGCGTGAACGATGAAGGCCAAATGTAGCAATTCATCTGCGTCATGTTGTGTACTCGAGCGCATAATTATTAGCGTAACCAAACTGTGAGCGCATGATGCTGTATCGCAGGACTGTTCGTTCGATACGTGTCTTGTACCTCACATTAATGCATTACAGCTCTTACCTGTGTACCGACATAATTAAACAAGGCAGGTCAGCCGTATATGAGTTTCCAATACTTAGTTATAGCGCTATTTTATTTTCAAAGAAGTATGTGTTGTTTGCTCTTCACTATGAATTCTACATTATGCTGGCTGCAAAGGCAAAGGTTTTTCTTAAAGCAGAAGGACACCAGATATCCGCTTATAGATTTCCAATAACTTAAATGCTTCCGAAAAAGAACATATAATTATTTCTCTCTCCGTCTGTGCGTTCCGTTTCCTTGATTTACAGAAATTCTCTGTCTAGCAGTTCATGAATTACACATCTTGGGCCGAACAAATTTTAATAGACAAGTCAGTTAACTTATTTCAGTCTATAGCGTTATCAGAGCCTTGATTTCTAACTTTCACGAATTCCGCGTTTCATGTTTTACTTCCCATTAGTAAGCACTACGAAGAATAATTTTTGCAACCCGAAAAACACTAGCCATAGCATTTCCATAAGAAGAAATCTACTACAAATCTATGTAATAGTCCTGACATTCATTTACTTCTTTTTGTCTCATTTGATACAATGTGTTGACGTATAATCCACAGTTATATATGGATTTACAAAAATTATTTCCTTTTAAACTCATTAATCTTCTTTGAGAAACCCGCTCGGTTAGCCGTGTGGTCTAACGCACCGCTTTCCGAGACGGGGAGGCGTGCCGGTCCCGGTTCGAATCCGCCCGGCTTATTAACGAAAGAGGTCGAAGTGTCGGCCAGTCTGGATGTGGTTTTTAGGCGGTTTTCCACATCCCCCTAGGTGAATACCCGGCTGATCCCCAAGTCCCGCCTCAGTTACACGATTAGTAAACATTTCGTAACACTTTACACTTTCACACACATATAACACTACGCAGACATTTGGGGTTCACATTTCCTCCCGGGGAACGTGGGGTGGCGGCAGGAAGGGCATCCGGTCACCCTGTAAATATTAACACATGCCAAATCAGCGTTTCACACAGAGCCGACCCCGCATGTGCGGGAAAATGGCCTGAGAGAAAGAAGAATCTTCTTTGAGAAATTCATTGTCTTGTATGTTGTTTGATAGAGTTTCATAAATGAAAACATCCTTCACAAATCTAACCCAGAATGGATTTAGGGTTAATTAAAACACACTCTTTTCCTGATATGTCCCTATCGTCAGCTATAAAATACTGCTACAATTACTCTTCGTCGCGCGAGAGTAGCCGAGCGGTCTGGAGCGCCGCGTTGCGGATCGCGCGGCCTCTCGCGTCGGGGGTTCGAATCCTCCCTCGTGCATGGATGTGTGTGTCGTCCTTAGGTTAGTTTAACGTAGTATGAGTAGTTTGTAAGCTACGTACTAATAACCACGCAGTAGAGTACGATAGATTTACAAACATTTGAACATTTTGAAATTACTCTTCATGTGGTTCTATGTTGGCCATTGCGTCAAAGATTTTGTCTCTGAAATTTCAAGGCGTTGCTCATGTGGACATTCTTAAAGAGAAGTAGCGCTGCTTAAATTCAGTCAAGCATTTCCACCTGTTGAATACGAAGGAGCAGTCTGTTTATAAGCTCACTCTTCCGTTGGCGGTCAATTTATGGCAGCACGTTATTTCTTTTAATCTGTTTGAAGGAAGAGAGGAAGGAAACTTGGGGTATAGCGCGCCGTCGACGGTGTGGTCCTTAGAGCTAAGACTCGGATTGTTTTATTAAGGACTGGGAAGGAAATCGGCCGTGTCGTCCCACAGAAAGCATCTTGGCATTTGTCTTGAATAACTTAGGGAAATGACAGGTATCCTAAACCTGGATGGCCGGAGGCGGAAGTGTATATGAAACATAGTCGTCTCAAATGCGATTACTGTGAGCTTTGCGCAAGCAAAACTGATCTATATATCAAGTGATAACACACCGAACTCAGTTGAACAGTTGAACGTGTTATTTCAGTCCGAAAAATTTTGATTAATAGACGGTAATTGTAATCCTTGATGTATATTGGAAGAGTCTTCAGAAGTTGATCAATACATTGAAGATGGTCAGTTACTGATCCCCCAGCTACTACATCTCAGTCAGTAGCTGAAATCAATATGTGAATACGGTTTTCATTTATAGTGTCCTGCAGATACATTGAGTAAGTAGTCTAATTCTTGATCACTTAATCAGCATGATTAAAGCTAATTATATTGGGACAAGATGGAATTCATTAACCATACTTCTCTGTAGGTCAACCGATCTTCCTCATTTAAACTTTCTCGTTATCAGTGCCCCACGATCACACAGGTACTACAATTAGTATTCGTTAATTTGGAACACCATATGACAGACTTCTTCTTTTCCCGCGACTCAATCTCGCTTTCATAGTAATGAGATTTGACAATATTCCTGACATCAAACGAAACATGACGAGACTTTTGAACATCATCCCAAAAGAAGACTTCGTGCAAATTTCCACGACAGCTATCGCAGAGCTCAGCGGTCCACAGTTATGGGAGGTGACTATTTCGAAAGACAGGAAGCTAACTGTCGTTAATAGATCATCTACGATTACGTCATAGGACTGTTCACCGATCTTTACTGTAAGACATTGTGTATATATATTAGGAACTATAAGAAATTTTTAATTTCCGTAACGTAAAACATATCTCTTCTACTGCAAGCTGTTTGATATTACAAACGACCTACAAAATGAGAAAACAAATGACACATTCCTGTTGATGTCTTTAGTTACAGCAAATAGTAAACATCTGTTAATATTATTACTGTACACCGTACTCATAACGCTCAGTGTAGCGCATGAATCTCTATTAGTTGTATTTGAAATAGTTTGTCATCTGATAAATTTGTGAAATGCTATTTGTAATTGTCTTTTTATCTTTGGACTTCCAGCATAAGTAAGCCTATCATTCCACACAAGATATGACACACATCGTATTTGTGGCAAATGGAAGGAACCAACGAACCCGTGTGATCAATTTCTCGTGTGGAATAATATATCTCCATAATTCTGGTAAGTACAAACATGAAACTACAATATGAAAGAGTGCCCCAAAGGTATTATTTTGGGAACTGGTTCTGTTATAGTTTATGCATACACTTCGCTTTCCCAGCTATGAATACAGTTTGCAATAAGAACACTAATGGGAGTTTTCTACATGGATACTGCTAGCCTCGAAAGATGCAACACCACGAAGGAAGCATGCAGGAATCTGGTGAAATTTTAGCAAGCTTTTGCGGTGACGGGAGATGCACATGATTGGAATTCCAGCGCAGGCGAATAACAAGAACGCTAGTAGCGCCACCTGCTGCCACTATATAAGATGAGAACAGACGGCCCTCTGAGCGTACAGGAAATGTTCATCCGTGCGGTTGCTTCGTGTGTGTAGTTTCAGTATGTCTTGAATAACAAATTTCGGAGTGTGACCAAGAATGAATGATTGACTTCAGGGATTGCGGATTATCCTTCAAGGAAAACTGATTGTGGCGGACATAAAAAAGTAACTTCAATTCGGAAGTGCATTTCATAGATGAAGGAACGAAGGAAAGACTAGGCCGATTGCACCGACGTGCTTACATAGATACTCGATGATGGACCGCCGTGCCATATTAAGAACCATATCATAACAAATTCGGTCAGTAGCACAACAAGTGGGGTATACACGTACCATTTTACATCGTTCACAACTGAAAAAACAGTGCCGGCATTTGTGCCACCAACGGTAGGGCAAATAGCGAGATATACCACCAAATAGAACGACACTGTTTGCCTGCACCACAACATTGATTGAATCCGAGTCTGGACATATCGCGAAGAGAGGCATTTGAACTGTTGCCTTATGCATCGTCTAATTGGCGCTACAACCGACATTACTATTTGAGGTGGTATCGGATTATACTCCCGCATTACCCTATCACACATTTCCAGTAGTCTAATCAGCCAGTGTTGTAGCTTGTTGTACTATTACATTTTCGGGCTCAACCACCGGGCACATTGCAAAACGCTATGCGTTACAAGATGTGGCAAGCAACGTTCGTTAACTTCTTCGTCGCCCATCAAATAGCTATGTTGCGTTGCCCCCCCCCCCTCTTCTCGCGATCTCTCCCTTTTCGAAAACGTCTGGTCTATGACTGCGGAGCGACTGGCTCCATACACAACACTCGCTGTTGCACTAGATCAGATTTAACAGGCGCGCCGGAAGGGCTAGTGCTCTAAGCTGCCTTGCTGCAGAGTGTGAGGCTGAGCCTCGTTCGGAAGCTCGAGTGTTCCCTCGAGTATGGGTGTGTTTGTTGTCCGCAGCATAAGTTACTTTAAGTAGTTTACAAGGGAAGGGACTGATGACCATTGCAGTTTGGTCCCGTAGCTTTACAGACAGTTGAGCATGTTTGAGATTTCACAACACATGTGGAAGCAGCGTGCATCAAAATGTGCAGAGCCTGTTTCATTCAATGCTGAGGCTTGGAGCATTGGTTACAGTTAGCAATGACCGCAAAAATCTATACCAATTTCATCATCTACATCACAATGTATGAGGCTGTGTTTTCAATTACTTTATCTCTGTACAGTGTATTATTTTCACAAAAAAACCGTGATATTGCATTTGACTGCCCAACTGTGTAGTATTCATCGAGAACAACGGAGGGATGTGAGGTATTAGATTGGTGCCTTCTGTAGCTCATTGATACGAGCAAAACTCTTGCAGCTGAAGGCAAGGGTTCCACAACTGCAATGATGAACATATGCTAACTGTTCTAAAGGTCGTATTTTGAAACACGTGTTTACTGGAAATACCACGTCCCAAAAATATGGGATATTTCTTGTAAACACTAAGTATGTAGCACTTAACTCCCCAGACATAAATACCCCAGCGCTGTTAAATTAAACAGACAGATGATCAGAATAATCCGATATGTTGGGCATGTAGCTGTTATTAGATCAACTTCCCTTTTAGACCCTTTCTGTTAGATAGCAAGAGAGGTGCTTGTCCTACAGGATCATGTTTTTTATAACATCTGTGTTCAGCAAGCTATATTACAGAAACCTATTTTAAATAAGAAAATTTTTCTACACTATGTTTTCATGCCATTTCCGATTATGAAGAACAAATTCAGTAAATATAGAAAGCGTCAAATTTAACCATAATGAATCGACATTTCTCAGGTGGAGAGGTATCTGATAGAATAATTACGTATTTTATAAAAATTATTTTATAGCACATCCTGTATATCGCTTTCTGATGGTCATTCATTCATTTAACAGTTAATTACCGTTCAGTATTTTATTCTAAGCCTTCCGGATAATTCAAAGAGTTTAAACTTACTATTTAAAATATAAAATATATTTCGAGATGCATCACCATAGAAAAGACACATTTAAATAATACGAAAAACTTGCAAAATCATATAAAAAGTTCGTGAGACAGCTGATAGGCTTAGTGTAATTGCTGCTTGTGGCAAAGAGTAAAGCAATTACCTCTTAAATTTAGATAAGATCATTAAACACTATTGAATAGTAAGACTGAATATATGCAACTGTGTCTTTTCAAAGAAACAATTTTGTTTTGCGTCGTTAACACGGTTTATTAGTATAGGCCTTTATTTTCGTCTGCATGTTCATAAAATTCCAAGTCAAGTGATTATTTTCCGTAAATGAATACCTTGCGTAAATTTCACTTCGGTAAAAAATTGTAAGACTCATCATATTTCAAACCACTTATTAATTTTTCAACAACACGGTAGTACATAAACATATAACAGTGAAAAATCGAATTATCTGTATAGTAAGTATGAAGTAAAGTTGTCTGTGGGACAATACGTTGCTTGCATAATGTTTATTGTTTTAAGGCTACACAATATTGCCACTTTAGGTAGAGATATGTTGTACATTTGCCATTGGAACAGAAGTAGTATATTTTGAACTAGTTATTTACCGGAATAAATTCTCAACTTATCTTAACGAAACGAGCAGTTTCACTGAAGTGTACTCCGTTCGACGGAGCAGCGTTCTCTGGGTATAAGGCAACGGAATATCTGAAATATTGACAGGTAAGAGTGACAGCCATATATCTGGACCAGTCTCAGACGATTCCAGGCAATCCCTGTAACTTACTTACTGCTCCGTATGAGAAACTACGGGAACTCCGCCAGGTGACAGAGTGCCACATCACCGTGACAGAAGAATAAGTGAGACTTCTGTTGCAAGTTTATGACACACGCCCGTTGTGATATTCAAGGAACTCTCTTACTACTTTTTAGCATAAAGGTTTCGTTAAAAGCTCTGAGTGCATGTGGAAGGAAGTAACAGCCTCTTTGTGATGGATTATGCGTTTTTATCAAGAATCCCATTTCTAGCTTTAATAAACAGATATTTAACATACATCTACACACATAGTCTCAATGTGGAAGGAAGTAATAACCACTTCATGATGAATTATGCGTTTTTATCAAGATTACAATTTCCAGCTTTAGTAAACAGATATTTAGCATACAACTATAAATATAGCCTCCAAAGAAGATCCGCATGCATAACACATCTCCGTGCCATTTACAAATTTGCGGTACTTGTAGTGGAAATAGTTATTTTGGGTTTTTATTTTGATGCTATAAAATACACCGATCTGACTCAAGATACTCTAAGTATTACTTCATAGAAGGAAGTAATCATGTACACTTCAATCAACATTACTGTGGTTCTTAATATCTCTATATTTTAATATATGTAATAACGTATCACAATTGTACACCAGAGACTTCAGCTTTGACAAATGTAGTAACTGTTTAATGGTTCAAATGTTTGTAAAGCTTATGAGAATTAACTGCGGGGTCATCAGTTCCTAAACTTACAAACTACTTATGAACTAGCTGATACTAAAGACGGCACAAACATCCATGCCCGAGGGGGGATTTGAATCCCCGAAGGGGAACGTAGCATAGCGCCTCAATTCGCCCGGTCGCTCCGACGTGGCTGTTTAATGGTGCATTGGAGTATATATACTTTTATATGAAACAATAACTAAATTGCCGTGAGACATAGAACACAATAATCACAGAGCTACGGAGAAAAAAATTGTAATACGTATTTGGTTGTATTTACAATTACTGTTTTGGCAATAAAATTTGGGTGTCTGCAGACAATACATAATAGTTCAGTCAAATACAACTTTTTCATGTACATGAAACAATTCTCTCGTGCTACGTATTTCCAAACTAACAGCTCGTTATCGTATCTCTAAAATAGAACATTCAACGTGTCGACGACCAATGGTGTAAACAAGGAGTAGCCTGGAAAGCAGTGCAACGATAACAGTTGTCAGATTCTTTATCAGTGAAACTTCTTTTACCTACGTGTCGCAACAACGCTTCCTAAAAATGAAAATACATTTACAGGTTGCAAAACAGGTCTTATTTACTCAAACACCGCACAAGATACAAACGGCCTTTAAGATATTGGATAACCTATTTCTTTTTAAACAGTGTAAGCTGCACACCATATACAAATGTGATGCCAGTTATCCTTGAGGTGACACAACGTGTGCCGGCCGCGGTGGCCGAGGAAACTGGGGCGCGCCAGTCACGGCCTGCAAGGCCACTACGCCGGGGGTTCGAATCCCCCCTCGGGCATGGATATTTGTGACGTCCTTAGTGTTAGCTAGTTCATAAGTAGTTTGTAAGTTTAGGGACTGATGACCCCGTAGTTAAGTCCCATAAGCTCTACAAACATTTGAACATTTTCAACACGTGTGCCGTTTATTCTAAAATCAGTGTACCTATGAGAAGCTGCCAGATTATACTGATGATAGCTAAGACTAATTAAGCTCTCCCCAATTACTTCACCCAGAACATTTCTGTTTATCTGATATATTCTACGCAACGTTTAGATTACGTTGTTAAGAAGGGTACGAGTCAGTCTACTTATTCAGACATACTTACTTGATAAATAGACATGTGGTCAAACGAATCAGGTGGCGTAGCTGTTAAGACACTGACCTCGTATTCACCCGTTCAACACGTGGCGCTGTGTGACGGAAGATACGTTGTGTAGCGCTTTCACTTCCTTCTCTTTCTTTTATAGTCTTATTTGGTTTGCGGCGAAGATCGGTTGCGGTAAGCCATGTCAGGTCGAATACTCTAATTTCATCTTTAAGGCTGTTTCCCAATACATGCCTATGAAGTTACAATATAATGGTTTAATTTTCTAGGAAAATGTTGTTATTGTGGTCTTCAGTCTGTAAACTGGTTTGATGCAGCTCTCCACTCTACCCTGTTCTGTGCAAGTCTCTTCATCTGAGAATACGCTCGGCAACCTACACCCTTTTCAATCTGCTTACTGTATTCGTCCCTCGGTATCCCTCTACGATTTGTACCCCATACACTTCCTTCTAATGCTAAGTTGACGATTCCTTGATGTCTCAGAATGTGTCCTACCAATCTATCACTTCTCTTAGTCAGGATATGCCAGAAACTCCTTTTCTCCCCAATTCGATTAAGCACCTCCTCATTAGTTACCTGATCTACCCATCTAATTTTCATCATTCGTCTGTAGAACCACATTTCAAAAGCTTAATCATCTTTTTGTCTGAACTCCTTGTCGTCCGCGTTTCACTCCCATACAATGCTACACTCCAGTCAAATGCTTTCAGAAACGACTTCCTAACATTTAAATTAATATCGGATATAAACTATTTCCGCTTATTTAGAAACGCTTTTCTAACCATAGCCATTCTACATTTTATATCTTTTCTACTTCGACCATCAGAAGTTATTTTGCTACCCATATAACAAAACTCTTCTACTAATTTTATTGTCTCATTACCTAATCTAATTCCATCAGCAACGCCTGATTTGTTGACATTCCATTCCATTACCTTCGTTTTACTCTTGTAAACATTCATCTTATATCTTCCTTTCAAGTCACTTTCCATCCCGTTCAATTGCTCTTCCAGATCCTTTGCAGTCTCTGACAAAATTACTATGTCATCGGCAAAGAGCAAAGTTTTTATTTCTTCTCCCTGAACATTAAGTCTTTTTCCAAATTTCTCCTTTAATTCCTTCTCTGCTTGCTCAATGTACTGATTGAACAACATAGGGGAAAGACTACAACCTTGTCTTACTCCCTTCCCAACCTCTGCATCCCTTTCTAGCCCTTCGACTCTAATAACTGATCTCTGTTTTTTTTTTTTTTTATAGGTTTATTATAGCTCCTCGCTCCCTATATTTTATTCCTGCTACCTCCAGAATATGGAAGAATGTATTCCAGTCGACAATGTCAAAATCTTTCTCCAAATCTAAAAATGCTAAAAACGTAGGTTTCCCTTTCCTTAGCCTATCTTCTAAGATAAGTCGTAATGTGAGTATTGCTTCCCGTGTTCCTATATTTCTCCTAAATCCAAATCGATCTTCCGCAAGGTCGGGCTCCACAAGTTTTTCCATTCGTCTGTAAATAATTCGTGTTAGTATTTTGCAACCATAACTTATTAAACTGATGGTACTGCAATTTTCACACTTGTCTGCACTTGCTTTCTTTGGAATTTCGAATTACAATATTCTTCTTGAAGTCGGAAGGTATTTCTCTCGTGTCATACATCTTGCATACCAAGTGGGACAATTTCTTCTTGACTGGCTCTCCTAACGATATCAGCAGTTCAGATGTAATACCATCTATTCCAGGGGCCTTGTTTAGACTCAAATCCTTCAGCGCTCTGTCAAATTCTTCTTGCAGAATCATATCTCCTATCTCATCTTCCTTCACTTCGTCTTCCATTTATAGAATACTTCCTTCAAGATTATTTCTTTTGTATGAGCCCTCTTTATATTCCTTCCACCTTTCAACCTTTCCTTCCTGCTTAGTATTGGTTTCCCATCTGAGTTCTTGATATTCATACAGCTGTTTTTACTGTCTCCAAATATCTCTTTATTTTCCTGTAAGCGGTATCTGTCTTTCCCCTAGTTATACATTTTTCTACGGGTCTGCATTTGACCTCTAGCCACTCCTGCTTAGTCTGTCTGCACAGCCTCTCAATCTCATTTTTCAGATGTTGGTACTCCCTTTTGCCTGATTCACTTGCTGAATTTTTATATTTTCTCCTCTCATCAGTTAAGTTCAGTATAGCCTGTGTTATCCGGATTTCTGTTAGGCCTTGTCGTTCTGCCTATATGATCCTCTGCGGCCTTCACTGAGAGCTACCTTCTCTTCTTCTACTGTATTACTTTCCCCCGTTTCAGCCAATTCTTGGCTAATGCTCCCTCTGAAACTCTCAACCACTCCTGGTTCCTTCAAATTGACCAGGTTCCATTTTCTAACTTTTCTACCTTTCTGCAGTCTTTTAAATTTTAATCTGCAGTTCATAACCAATAAGTTATGGTCAGAGTCTATAGCTGCCCCTGGATATGTCTTACAGTTAAAAACCTGATTTCTAAATACATGCCTTACTATTATAAAGTCAATCTGGTATCTTCCTGTGCCTCCTGGTCACTTCCACTGTCACAGCCTTCTTTCATGATGATTAAACCAAGTGTTGGTTGCTTTGCACAAAATTCTACCAAGCGATCTCCTCTTTCATTCCTTTTTCAAAAAAACAAAACACAAAAAAAGTGCTACGTCTTATGCGACCAAACTACGTGGTCATCAGCAGCTAGACTTAGACACTAATTACTTGACTAACTTACGCTAAGGACAACACCAACAACCATGCCCGAGGGAGGATTCGAACCCACGATCCAGCGGCCGTGCAGACAGTGACTGGCGCGCCGCAGTCCGCTCGGCCACTGCGGCCGGCCATTCCTTTTTCCCAGTCCATATGCACCTACTACATTTCCTTCTCTTCCGTTTCCTACTACATAGTTCTAGTCCCCATCACAATCAAGTTTTCGTCTCCCTTAACTTTCTGAATGATTTCTTTTCTCTCTTCATACATTCATTTCTTCGATATCCTCATCATCGGCTGTGCTAGTTGACATATAAACTTGCACTACTGTGGTCGGCGTTGGTTTTGTGTCTATCTTCGCTACGATAATACGTTCACTATGCTGTTCATAGTAACTTACCCACATTCCAATTTTCTTACTCATTATCAGACCTACTCCTGCGTTACCACCAACTGATTTTCTACTTATAATCCTGTACTCACCTGACAAGAAATCCTGTTCATCCTGCTATCGAACTTCACTAATCCCTACCATACCTTGCTTTAACCTATCCATTGCTCTTTTCAAATTTTATTACTTAAGTACACGATTAAGTATTAGAATATTCCACGCTCCGACCCGTAGAATGCCCGTTATGTTTCCCTTTATGACGACATCCTCCTGAGTAGTCCCCGCCAGTTGATCCGAATGGGGGATTATATTACCTTCGGAATATTTTACTCAAGAAGATGCCGTGCCGCGGTGGAGTAGCCGAGCGGTCTAAGGCACCTCGCTGCGGAGCGCGCGGTTCCTCCCCGTCGGAGGTTTGAGTCCTCCCTGGGGCATGAGGGTGTGTGTGTTGTCCTTAGGTTAGTTTACCTTAGTTTAAGTAGTTTGTAAGCTACGGCCTGATGACCACGCAGTTTGGTCCGATAGATTTACAAACATTTGAACTATTCCATTTGAAGATGCCGTCATCATATACTCATACAGTAGAGCTGCATGTCCTCGGGAAAAGTAACGACTGTAGTTTCCCCTTGCTTTCAGTTGTTCGCAGTAACAGCATGGCAAAACCATATTAGCTGATGTTACAAGGCCAGCTCAGTCAGTCATTCAGACTGTTGCCCCTGTAGGTACTGAAAAGGCTGCTGAGCCTCTTCATGAACCACACGTTTGTCTGGCCTCTCCACATATACCCCTCCGCTGTGGTTGCACCTATGGCAATGTCTGTGGTTCATGGGGGTGGTCTCGGAATATATACTATGGAATTGTGACAGTAGTTCTTACTGTAAAGAAGATCGCCTTTCATATGCCGTGTGGCACTTCTATTGTCTGATCATTAGAGTGACGTTTTTGCGATTATTAAATGAACCTGTTAAGATGTGCGCTTTTCTTCGCAACTTTCCTGCCTCCTCTACCAATCCTATATGTTTATAATTCCGCAATGACGAATAATATTCAAATCCAACTGGTGTTTTGTGACCTACATCTCATTTTTTGTATTTCTTAAGTTACTTCAGGTGGTTTGATCTCCTATATCTTCAATACCTCAAGATGCTGCAAATCATACTCCAAACAGCTTGTTTCTCAGAGTAATCAACATATTTCGTAGGCAAGGTGTAAACGACCTGTTCGTGGAGCAGCCACACCGTAGTTGCAATACATGGCTTCGACCTTACGCTCGCGAAAAGCCGGAGATCAGGTTTCGATTTCTGGTCCGACACAAATTTTCATATCTTATAATATTATAGATCACCCAAAAAAAGCAGCTATAGTCGGAATTAATATCTGGGAAATTAATTCCTTATTGGTCTATTAGGTAGAGTGTGCTAATGCCTTGAAAAGAAGATTGGTAAGGCCTGACACCCTAGCTGAGCTGCGAGACAGCATGTTGCGCCTTCATTTCTACATCTATATATACCTGACAGCTCTGTAATTGATACTTCAGTGTCTGGTAAAGGATTCCACGAACCAAATTCAAATGTTCAAATGTTTGTATAGTTTGTTAAGCTTAAGGAACTTAACTACGGGGTCATCAGTCCCTAAACTTACAAACTACTTATGAACTACCTTATACTAAAGACGGCACAAATATCCATGCCCGAGGGGGGATTCGAACCCCCGACCGTAGTGGCCGTGCAGACCGTGACTGTAGCGCCTCAGTCTTCTTTTTTTTTTTTTTTTTTTTTTTTTTTTTTTTTTTTTTTTCTATGGGTAGTTCTCTTAGTTGCGGTCGCTGATCGTTTGTGTTCGTTCATGTTCGGTGTGTTGTTGGCTCAGCTTTTTTATTGCAGAAGGCGTTTGAGCCCTCTGACCGGGCGCGCTGAGCCATGGCGCCCGGCTTCTTCTCGGCCACCGCGGCCGGCTTCCACGAACCACCTAAGACTATTTCTACACTCCGTTTCTGAACAGTGTATTGGGAAAATGGAAACAATTCTTTCCGTGTGAACTCTGCTTTTTCTCTCTCTCTCTCTCTTTTTAATTCAATGGGACCAAATTACGTTGGTCATCAGTTCCTAGTCTTGCAAACTACTTAAACTAAACCAAGGACAACACACACACCCATGCCCGAGGGTCTTATTTTATTATGTTGATCATTGAATGATATGTTTATTGTGTGTGAAGAAAATATTTTCGTATTAGGAGGAGAGACTAAAAGATAGAAATATAGTGAAAAGATCTTTCTGCGAGGAAAAAGCGTTTCCTTTTCTGATTAACACGTGAACTAGCCAACAAAACCATTACACTCTCCCTTATTTTGCGTTTATACAAAACGTTACCCTTCCTTGTACTTTTCAGAAGTCTTTAGTGGATCGTATGTGATAGGTATCACATACTGTGCAACAGTGCCACACAACATTAAGCACAGGCCCAATGTAGTAGATCTGTTCAAACTTTTGTAAATATGGGGTACTTTACTACTTTGGTCATTAATCACTAGGCTTACAAACTACTTTAACTTAACCTAAGGATAACATATACAACCATGCTCGAGGGAACACTCGAACCTCTGACGGCGAGCAGCGGCGCACTCCGCGCGCAAGGCGTCTTAAAGTGCTCGGCCACTTCACCGCAACAGCAGATATGTTCCGCCAATAAATAAAATCTTTCGATCCCTTTCCTCACAAGGTTTTCAATGTGATCGTCGCAATTTGTTTGTAATTTTCATTCATATAGCCTTTAGATATGTTTCACCTATCTCTAAACGAAATTTAGCAGATTCTTTTTTGTACACGTGTAGATAACCTTAAACTTTTCGTTATTAACAGTTAATTGTCACATTTCGTACTATAACATGTGTTTGATGGTGTGTTAGTGTGTGTGTATATTTCGCTCAGGGTGCAGAAATTAAATTCTGCTTAAAAATATCATGATACTGTCTCAATAACACTCGTTTTATGACAGGAAGGCACTATCAGAAAAGACTTATTAGTGGTTCGTCGTAATATCTGAGCATATGGTATATAACTGTAACTGTCAGTTGAATCCTTTCCTGTTTAAAGTATGATAAAGTAGACGAGTGTTCTAAGGTTCCTTGCTGCGGAGCGCGCGGTTGCTCTCCGTCGGAGGTTCGAGTCATCCCTGGGGTATGGGTGTGTGTGTGTGTGTGTGTGTGTGTGTGTGTGTGTGTGTGTGTGTGTGTGTGTTGTCCTTAGATTAGCTTAAAGTTAGACTAAGTAGTTTGTAAGCCTAGGGACTAATAACCGCAGTAGTGAAGTCAGGTATTTTTTCCTAACTTTTGACTTTTTTCTAATAAATTGTTATAATGAATATGATTTGTAAACACATACTTCTCACGTTATTTGAATGGAAAATGAAGCAGCTTTCAGTAAGCTGAAATTACTTTAAATGTAAAGACGAAGAATGACCTCAGAAACTGCCACGTTGATTTAAGTGAAAAATCAGATAAATGGATAATTATGTATTGCATCTCATGCCTGTAAATCAAACTTATGTGAGCAGAAAAATTAGTTGAATACATTCTGCATATAAGGTCAAGAGAAAATTTAAAGTACGTCCCTCAACAGCAATAATTTGAATTACAATTGTATAAGATGTTTGGAACTCAGTCTTTCATTTGTGCTCGACAAATTATAAATAAACTTCAGTTACATACGTCATGCGAATACTACCTGTGCCAGGGATTTTCTCACTATAAAATGACGAGAAAGATGTTGCATGTTACAAACTCACCATGGAAATATTCACAACGGTGGTTGTTAACTTATTCCGGAATAGTATTAATAACAGATAGGACTTCACCGGTAGATTAAAGAAAAATTGATAATTACCATGAAATTTCGTCAGTCTTTATTTAAGCTTTTAGCAACATCTCACACATAGGTACACAGTTGACTTCCACTGATGGCTTCTTACATTACTTCCAGAGCACTGATTCTTAGGAAGAATACTGTAAAATATATCAGTATCTACTGAGGACCATTTTTCGGAAAGTAATTTTACGTAAAACTGTGATCCTCATTTTAAACCTTAGCACCACAGAGCCCAAATGGAGACGAATTTAACTCTTAGAAATAATGTTGGTACTTTTAATATATCCTATAATAGCACTATAAGATAGTTTTCTCCGGTATGAATACTAAGTAAGTAAACTTTAGGTAGGTTTGTGAAAAATAAAGAAACCTGGAAAACAAAGATATTCTCCCTCGTTCCAAGAAAAGACTCCAAAATCTGGAATCTGACATGACATCCTCCTCCTTACTTGACGGATGGTAAAGACCTTCATTGTCACAAAATAGGAGTTTTCACAAAACGAGAGAGTTAAGTTTAACACATCTTACTGTATGATTCTAATTTAATGAGTACTAGAGTTCTGCAACTGTCCAACTCCAAATGAAAGAAACCAGTGCTAAGAAGTATCTGAAGTTGCCAAAAGGTGTTTTATGTATGTATTAGGAAGTAAGGCATTCATCCGTTAACACAGCGGACACGAACCGCTTTCCTTGCGATAAGGCGTCTCTTTCTATTTACGCCTTAACCAATCGGCCTGCTTGGCAGACTTCTTGAAATAAGCTCAGTTCATTACTGCAGAAAGCATTTCCCGTTCCTTGTGAAATCTGCAGTGCGTTCTCTTTTGGCTTTGAGTAAGCGTCGACACGATCCCGGATTTACCGTCGACTGATGTAGCCCTATCGCTCAAAGGAATGAACTGCTTCAGAGATGGCTGTAAAAACTGAATATGTGAATGAATTGTACGTCCCACATAAAAGAAGAAAACATGTCTTCTTGAATACAGTTTTTCAGAATCCGGTAGACTGCCTTGTATTGAAAACGTATGGAAAGGAAGATTCATATACCGTGGGTATATTGCACTAATACGCTTTACTGACTTAACTGAAATATTGCAGTTAGGTCGTTTGAATTTCAACGTACACACAACTTCAATTTTTCTGCGGCTGACTAATATGTCGGAAACCTATATTAGGATTCTTGTTAAAATACTGAAAATGATGATATGTGTAATAACTGCTCTGACAATGATTCATGGTAGAAGACAAAGAAGCTTCTGATAAAGACAGTTATATTATGCAACCACATTCCTCACATAATCGTACTTTCTATGGTACAGTAAAGTACTCTATTACAAACGAAAAAAAAAAAAAAAAAAAAAAAAAAAAAAAAAAAAAAAAAAAAAAAAAAAACGCGTTACATTTTATCGTCGCAATTTGCAAAGAAGTTATCAGAAACTATGATATAAAAAGGAGGCGACAATTGCACGGCCGTGCCCATCGTGACGACATTAAACGGATCCTCATATTTACCAACTATGGGAAACCATGTTAATTTAATACACATTTACTTCACTAGGATTTGAAATTAGTTCCTCGGAACACCAGCAAAAATTGGATACCAGTTTGTTGTATCCCTACCACAAGGCCAGCGAGTGGAGAACGGTCTACAGACATAAAAAGTGCTTTTTCGCATTATATCTAGAATGACAAACAATTCACTTATTGACCTGCGAGTAGGAGATCGAACTAAAATATTAGCATTCGACAATAACGATCTGATATACTTTGCGTATATTTACGTTACATTGTAGAAGGTCAGAAAAAAAGTTATTTTTGAGGTATGTAGACCTTAATAGCCTGATCTAAAAACTGATATTAACGGAATACAACTAAATTGCGCTTCAGCATCAGATTCCTATTTATTGTTGTGTGATGAAAATTTCTTCACCACTTTAGATATTTATGTTCGTCCTATTTATTGTTCTATGTAGCAATTTATGTACCTCTTTAAATATTTAATAACCGAAAATACCCGTTACAAATTGCGATTACTTGTAGAAAGGAGTAACTACATAATATTTTGATAAGAAATCCACACCCTAATACGGTATCTAGTGATGCTATGAGCTTTGACACTGTAAAACAAATCTCTTCTACTGCAACCGTTTCGGTTTTGATATTTTGGGAAATCGTTGCATGTCCCCCCGCCCCCCCCCCCAAAAAAGTCTAGTAAAGACAGAGTCTAAAATGTCTACCTCAAGAGATATTTGTATTTCACCGGTCGAAGAGGCGTTTTCTTAATACTAAGGTATGAATTTTAGAGTTCTTGTTTATTAAACAATTTATTGTTGTTTTAATCTGTATTATGGAAAGTAATGCTCTTGCCAGAAAAGATTTGTTTCACAGTGTTAAAGAAGTGCTCATAGCGTCACTGGATGACATTTCCTCATCAAAATATTACGTACTCAACAAGGCCTCAAATTTTGTAACACGAATATTCGAACACCTTTCATCTTCTTAACCTAAGTTCCCTACTTACTTTAAGATATGCTGCGCAATAATTGTCTTCTTTTTCTATATGTTGTTCCTACTGTAAAACAGTGTTACTGCTTGTATTATATGATGTTCGTACCTACGTATTTCTGCATAATTCTTTTTAATTATAAAGCAAGAGACTTTATGTCTGATATTTAACGATGGAGAAAAGAGCCTGATACCACTGGAGGTAGCATATTCTGTTTCACTCGTTTTATTTCCATATTCTAATTAACGTTTGGTTATCATTGAGAAACCTATACAAATCCACGTTCTGAAATAGTATTCTTTCGCTCATCTAGACAGTGTCATAGTTACCAGAAAATTGTGACAAAATGAAACATGTCACATTAATATACAAAAAATTCTCTTGGTGGTACAGGTTTATAATGTCTAAACCCACTGTGAGCGTTAATAAACATTTGCTAGTGACAGTAATCTTGTTATCAGTATGAATAAAAGTCGTGGTAAAGCATAACCTAAAACTTTCGCATTTAAAATTTAACAACATACATGTTGGTTAAAAATTCATGAGTCGCACTACCTATGTATGCATCTTGACGGAACCAAATGATTACATTTGCCGTTCTTAAACTTCGCCTTGCTCATTTTATTGAACGTGGAGACTTTTCATCTTATTTTGAAGCTTATTCTACATTATCACCACAAGTATATTGTGACCTTTTATCACATTCTCCAATTCACAATCATCAAGGAGTTAGGATCAGTTTGTTGCTAACTGATTGGGAATAAATGGATAATGGTTAGAGGTTTAGAACACATTTTGAAGATAGTTTCCCTGTATGCCAATGATTTTTGTCGTAGCTAGGAAACGTAAATATCTGAAATAGTCACCTTCCTGTTACAGCATATTCTATATTCTGGGTAATTTAAGTTTTCAATGAAAATATCAACCACTTTTGCAGCTGAATCTGGTAAATCCAGTAAACCTGACTGAAATTTTTGCCTAAATCATGTAGAATGCAGACTACAATCATGTTTCAACTGATTGAAAATTATGATCTGCTACAAAGACACTATTCCCCATTACATTTAAACCCCCGGTACAATGTCTGTTTCTACAATGATTTTGAAAAGTTTGGGGACAGGTTCCATGGAGAAAAAGAAGAAAATGGCTCATTTGGTCACATCACCGAAGATGATATGGATACATAAGTTTCTCTTGATGTACCTTACATACTTAATTTCGAATTCCATCACGACAGTACGACTTGTTCAAATGTTTGTAAATCTATAGGATTTAACTGCTAGGTTATCAGTCCGTAGCTTACAGACTACTTAAACTAAGGTAAACTAACCTAAGGACAACAGCAACACCCATGCCCAACAGGGGACGCGAATCCCCGACGGCGACCGGCCGCGCGCACCGCAGAACGGCGCCCCAGCACGCACGGATATTCCGCCGCGACAGTACCACTTGTCTCGCTCTTATATCTCGGTCTGCTTCGACAGCCCATAGGACGCGACCTTCCAGGCAAGACGTACGACTGCATGAACTATTGCCCCATCAATTGTCTGTGGTGCTGCAGATCTTGTTGTCTTGGCAAAACGACTGCACATAGATAATTATGTTGTCTTTTGTTTGTAAACATCATATAGAGGCTGTGTCCATTACTATTCAA
The DNA here is from genome assembly GCA_026315105.1 of Locusta migratoria. Taxonomy (NCBI): domain Eukaryota; kingdom Metazoa; phylum Arthropoda; class Insecta; order Orthoptera; family Acrididae; genus Locusta; species Locusta migratoria. The sequence goes on along the minus strand of CM048755.1, from coordinate 549,372,632 downwards.
GCAGCCGTAACTTAAAGGCATGCCTGCTTGCTCACGAAATTAATATCACTGTAAGTTTGAATGAAGCATTTGTAGTACTTGAACAAGGAAGGCACACTGAAGATAAACGAATGTCGAATGTCGCGACAAGACGCTTTTACTAATAATTCGAAATAGAAGAATTTTCTGAGAAGTCTTCAAACAAAATTTCTTTTCTTATAACTGTGTAAGGAACTTCCTTCCATCAAATTATAAAAATTAATTTGTGACAATGTTTATACCGAATAAACAAGTTTAGTGGCAAGAGAGAGAGTGATTTTTGGCATCAGACAAGAATCTTAACAACAGATATAATCTCATAATGCAATCTAAATTAATTAATGAAGAATAACGGCCAGGACTGGTATAACGGTTGTAGATAGATCGTTTTAACGGTAATCGGGTTCAGGTATAGATGTTGTTAAATATAGAGGGTCCTTTCCACAACGCATAAAGTACCTGGTAGTCATTCAGCGACGCGTGAGTATGGATTTACAGCGGTACTACTATGCGTCAAAAAATGTTCAATTGTTTGTTAAGCTTATGGGACTTATCTACGGGGTTATCAGTCCCTAAACTTACAAACTACTTACAAACTACCTCCGTCTCGGGAGGACGCGCGATCCGCGACGTGGCGCTCCAGACCGCTCGGTTATTCCGCGCGGCGTGTACGTACTTAACAGAAATTAGGCGAAAGGAACTTTCTGGAATATCTTGATTTAAAGAAGGGATCCTTCCGTAGGCCGAATTATGAAACATCAAGGTCAGCATTGTAAGGACGTTTGATGGGTAAAAATCGCAGAGGAAGACCTAGAGACGAATACAGAGAGCAGGTTCCAATGGGTGTAGGTTGCTGTTCTTATTCAGAGGTCAAGAACCTTGTGCAAGATAGTGTAGCGTGGGGAGCTGCATCAAACTAGTCTTTACTGAAGACCACAACAACAACTTTGCTTTTGGAACAAGGTCTCCTATGTTACAAGTTATCAGTTCCATGAATATGGTCTGTGAGCAGCATATCCATTAATAATTCCAGTGCTTTTTCCACTTTCTCCATCAGCCTTCATTCACCTGTCTTCAGTTTGGAAGCGTAGTTTTCCATTGGTACCCCAGCTGCGCTGAAGTAATCAACCATACGCCGTCGTCGGGTAGAAATACTTATAGAGTCTGGCGTGGTATCCGTTCTTTCCGACATTTCACACCAGATGCCATAATAACGTTGGATGTCGTGCGGGAATTCGTAATGGCGAGCACAAGAGGCCATTAACGATAAAAGCGCTACAGCGAAATATGCGACTTCTGGGAATTTGGGACGGAATGGAGACGAGCGCGGGTAGCCAAGTGGATAGGGTGACCGCTGGCATGAAGCGTGGGACCCGCGTTTAAATACTTTCCCGGCTCAAATTATCACCATTGAGTTGTTTCAGCGTTCTACTACAGCTAAAATAATTCCTTTCCTTTCACTACCTCTTTCCTTTCTCTCGTGAATTTGCAGAAAGCTATTATGGTGGTAAAATTCCGTGAATTTCTTGTAGCGACAAAATTAATTTGTTTATAAATAAGAACATCGTTTATCTAGATGAATGTAGATTCAGATGAGTACAGAAGCAATGTATCTAATTTTTTTCCCCTGTAATCGATGTCTTTAATCCTAACTACATCTGTGTGATCAAAAGTGTATTCTATGTTAAATATTTTTGGAAGTACTCTAACGATCACAATCGCTTTGCATATTTCATTGTAATTGAGTGGAGACCAGTTTCACAAGAGATAATGTGTCATGCCCTTTTAAATAACAATATATTCTGCCACAAATATATTACAATCAATTAAGTAAAACGTCTCGCTGCGGAGCGCGCCGTTGCTCGCCGTGGAGGTTCGAGTCCTCCCTGGGGCATAGGTGTGTGTGTTTGTCCTTAGGTTAGTTTACCTAGGTTTAAGTAGTTTGTAAGCTACGGACTGATGACCACGCAGTTTGGTCCGACAGATTTACAAACAAAACAAAATCAATTAAGGAAGTAAATGTTCACCTTTGTTCTGTTAAAACACTTTTGTCCACTAAAGTCTGTACACTTGTGCCTTGTAGTTAACCTTTATAAAGTACAATTAATACTTTAAACGGAGCTACATCGCAGCATAATGTATTCCTTCCGTGAGGCCACCAAGAATGGTACTGCATGACCAATGTGTTTCCGGAATGTATATCAAGCACCTTGTTCAGCAACGTAAGCACAATGCGTAAAAACCAGTTTCTCATGTTAAATTTTAAGCATTCTGCTTTAGATACACTTGAACATTCGTCCCAATTGCTGAATATCGAAATTCACCACTTCAAAAATGGAAGATAGCTCTCTAAAAGTATTTATATGGGTATAATTGCTTTAGCAGTACCTTCCTGAAAAGATGGCTGACAATACGACTCAACAGACTTAACCTCTGGAAAGCAGTGTTAGCCTACAAACTTTTCAATTTTGCCCATTTAAACATCTTTCGAGGCCTCAAAGCTACATTTGAGAAAACAAAGTGAAACAGATGACAAATTTATTTCATACAGACGTTAATTAAACAAATAAATACTCACAGGTATCCTCAGCTCACAGAGGTAGCTGAGAAATCAAATAAAGCCACATCGTCTCAGGAATGTCATCGTTATCAAGTCAGTATTTGCAGATCACGAACCTGAAACAAAGAAAGTAACATTATTCATCGGAAATAATACTTCTTAGTAACGCAAGGTGTTCATATTCCGCAAAAGACTAAGAGTTTTTTAAAGAATGTGGGTGCATCTATTTTAGCTTAGACAATAAATAATAACATTCAATGTCCTGTGATGCAACGCGATCAATTAAGTTGGCGAGTAAATCTGGTTTTAAAAGCTTTTAGTAATGTACTAAAGAATGAAATCTAAGATGGGTTTCGAAAGTGGATATTTAAAAATATGTATTTCTCTGGCTTGTTGTATTATTGCATTTTGAGTATGATTTTTTCTGTACTTGCAGATCCAAAGATGGCAGTTAATTGCCGAAACCGGTAATCTTAATAAAAAATGAAAAGCTATCTTGGCTCTTGTCTTCAATAAATTGATTAAAAGATCGCCCCCAAACATGACAAACCCTTATAATATAAATCGTGGTCCTGAAAATCATGCGCTGCCTCAAATTAATATTCCCTTCCATAGATGTCAGTATGCAAATATGCCCTGTCAAACATAATCACAAAATCTCCAACAGATGGCAGCACACATTTATTATGTAAAAAATAATCGTATTGTGTTCCTTAAGTACACTACGAGGTTTACTCAATTATTTCCCAAGATTGTGACGCTAGTTATATGTCAGTATAGCTTTTCCAAAATGTTCGGTTTATCGTTAGTGTATAAACCTAACATACGCAAAATCCCTATCAAAGTTCAATTTTTGTAACACCCCTTTACACTTAAATATATTTCTATCGTGGTTTAAGGCCCAGTAATACGCCAAATTCAGAAGTTCCTTCTACCCAAATGTCACAAGTATAGAATGTATGCAGAAACAGGGATATTTACGTCAAATAACGCGATTTTATGCTTAAAAAATGAAAAACTCTAAGAATTGTGTTATTCCATGAATTATCAGAAAGTATTCGTAAAATTAATGCCCAACATCCCGAAAGTAGGCATCCCCTAGCTATATACTGGCCTGGTAGGCCTAGTAACAGTTGCACTTTTGCAAAAGGAGATGAAATCTTTCGTTTTCATAGCTTAGCCTTCATAACGTATAACATACCACTAATAATCATGATATTTACAACAAATATAATAAAAATGGTATAGCAAGCATGTTATAACTACCTCAAGGGCTAACATAGTATGAAAAAAATAAAATAAGTAAAACAAAATAAAAAATTACCATATTTTGTTCTCTATGTACACTGCAAGGTTTACTTAATTATTTCCCACGTTTGTGATACGAGTTAAATGTCAAAATATCATTTCCAACCAGGTTGCTTATTCGTTTTCACCAGTGTATTAACCTAACCTACCAGAAAAACTGCGTAGTACTATCTTTTTTTACCATATGTTTACAAATACATTTTTGTCCACGGTTTACGACCCATTCATATGATAAACTAAGAAGCTACTTCAACCCAAATTCGTAGAAGTATACAATGTATGCAGAAAACTAGATTCTTATGTCAAATAAAATGATTTTATGTTTACAAAAAATTATACAAATTGTGATATTACATCAAATATTACAAAGTAATCGTAAATTAGTGACTAAAATCCCTGAAGTGAGCATTCCCTAGCTATTTCCATGACAAGCTGCTAATAGCAGTTCAAGGTTTTGTAGAAGTACGTAAAATCTATCTTTTGGTAGCAATATGGCTTAGGGTTTTATAGGATTATATGCAGACCCATAATCGTGATATTTGTACCCTTAGCTACATCTATGGTTAACAGACCCAATAACATTTGAAATCATAGTAAACAGCCATAATAACACACTCTCCACAGGAAGCGATTTGTTAATACCGAATACCATACTGTTATCATAACTCTAATACCTAAAACCCGTATATACTACTTGTAGACATAACTGTCCTAACAACAGAAGAAGTTGCAGTTATCATTAGTTCTGATTCAAATAATGTCTTAATTTAGTAGGACGCTAATTACATGAAATACTAGCAATCTAGGCACATATTAGGCATTAAATTATGTATTTTACTCGGCCCTTACTAATGTAGGGGGATCATTTAATCATTTAATTCCTCGTTTAAAAATAGGACGACCTTGGAGGGGATGGCCAACCACCTCCTCGTCAGGATCTTAGAATCCAGACAGCTCCTAAGCCTTCCTGGAAGTGGCTGTACAAAAGCCTTTACCGCTCCGTCACCACTTTCTGGGAGTCTCTTTGGTATCAAGATGACTTACGTAGAGGCATATCATTCTCAGGCAGCTCAAAGAATGGGTTTTACGTGATTGTCTTCCCATTCTTATGCGGTCTTTCCTTTCTCTACGTTATCTTAGGTATAGAGTTGCCAACGTCCACAAAAAGTTCAAGTTCAAATGTTTGTTAAGCTTATGGGACTTAACTACGGGGTCATCAGTCCCTAAACTTACAAACTACTTATGAACAACTTACTAACTAGGACGGCACAAATATCCATGCCCGAGGGGGGATTCGAACCCCCGACCGTAGTGGCCGTGCAGACCGTGACGCCAACGTCCACAATGAAGGCTTTGTGTAGCGGAACGGTGTCCCTCTCGGTAGTATTTTAAGTGTGATTTTGTTTGCTACAGCTATTAATAATATAACGTAAGGTGTTAAATGTCCTGTTGAGACACGAAACTTTCATGGTTGCCACACCTAAATGATTGAAGCATGTTATCATGAAGTGTAGGCATCCTCAGTCAAATGTTGTGATTGTGGAAATTAAGTCTTCTGTGAATTCAGCAATCTTCTATTTGAAAAGCACACATGGTTTCGTATCTTATAGATGCATCATCTGCTGCTCAGTAATGTGTAATAAATGAAACGTTCTTACAAGAGCCTCTTTACAATAATTAAAAAGAAATATACAATGAATTGTTAAATGTTAAATGGAATGATAAAAAACATGGGAAAAGTACTCAGTAATTTCTTTTAAAGACATGTCTATCGTTTAACCACTCCCCAGCGTTCGCGTCAGATATTTAAAATATTGAACGCTACCTAACAGTACTAAAAAGCTCTGAGTGTTTTAAAACGCACTTCTTAGTGAGTGTAGAGGGCTTGTTTCATCGGGTTTTATAGTCATTGCGCTATCTAGGCTTCACTAATGGTGCACTGTGTATGGCCTGCAAGAAATTCTTATATAATGATGTTGGACGTGGTGCATCACGAATGGACTGAGGCATTCCAGACCAGCCCCATCCAAGTCTCTGTGACGTGGCTGCTGAGCCGCGACTTCACTCTTGGTGCGCCAGGCATACACCACACTGCTCACCTTCGTTTGGAAAGGCTTTTTTGTAATCGGCTACGAACAACAAGGCCTTTCGTGATTAGCACCCAGAAGTGTCAGTTAGACATATGGTAATTGTGCCTCATTTTAACGTTTTACTTCTAGGTAGGAGTCAATGTCCGCCTTGGCTTCTCCACAGGCCCAGACTAATTTTAGACCTATTCTACTTTACTGAATGAATTTGTTACCCTCTGTGCCAGATGGTTCCTCATTGTGGCGAGTAACATGGTGGTGTGTAATGTAACTATGACGTTGCGTGAGGAACAGCGCGCTGTAATCGATTATCTAATTACAGAAAACGTCTCCATCTGAAATCCATACCAAATGAAAACTGTCTACGTTGATGACTGTATCGACATCAGTAGTGTGCAGGGTTTGAAACTGATTGATCGCTTTGGCTCAATCGTAGATCTCGAAGATGGAATACCTCTTCGCATTGACGATTGTTGTCAAGATGCTGTCGGTGACTAAATGGGTTTATCTACACACCTTGTTTTGTCACTTCTTGAATTATTGCTACAGATTTAGTTGCATAAATTGGGAATGTATAAACATGGGGCGCACAAGGTGGTATGACCAAAGAAAGAGACGTCTCTTAACCCGACAAATCGTACAGAAAAATGAATTATAAACGGTTTTAGTTTGAAGAATAAGTGTTAACCGAGGACTTGGAGAGAATCATGTGTCTCCCTACAATGACTGATAAAATGTTTTGTATTATTAACGGTGTACAAGCGGTCATTTTAGAATATATTCTTGCCGCGTACAATTAGCTAAGAGATGTACCCTAATTCCCGACAAAATTGTAAGTACCTTCTACTACGTACTTTTCAACGGTTTATCAAGTACGTGCATAGATGTAGTATCTCAGTGTACATGTAGTTAATTTGTATAACAAACACTATGAACACTGCCAGAGTTACAAATACAAGGTAACAGTCTTAGGAAATATGTCAGAACGAATTTACTGAACTTCATTTGTTACTACAATGGATGATCACGAAACTACTCTAGTATTAATTGTATTGTATTATTGTATTTCTAAACCCACAAGAATGATTTTTTTTGTGGGACTTAACTACGGGGTCATCAGTCCATAAACTTACAAACTACTTATGAACTAGCTAATCCTAAGGACGGCACAAATATTCATGCCCGAGGGGGGATTCGAACCCCCGACCGTAGTGGCCGTGCAGACCGTGACTGGAGCGCCTCAGTCCCCTCGGCCACCGCGGCCGGCCAAGAATGATTAACGAATATTTGTCACAGTAACAATAAACTGGTTTCTTATGTTAATGAATCTATCTGAGTTTCGTTGGGTCATACGCAATTACTTTAGAAAGGTTTCGTTTACAAGGAAATATATGTCGTGTTACTATGTTTTCTACAAAATGTATCAGTCGACTCTAGTACTTCTGAAATGAGTAAGGATAGATCCTACATGGAAAGAGAGACGCAAAATGAAATTCGAGAACTTTCGCAGAACCATATGACAGAGTACGTGTGAAGTTTTCGGTGACTTATTCCGCAAATGAGTAATAAATACACAATGGTAAATTTGCTACGACACTTCGTCGTACGCAGATACCATGCAACAGCAACATGAAGCATTTACCGAAATGTGGTGGGTGACTAACGTAACACGTGTGAAGTCAGTCTGAAACACAGCACGAGACACTCAGATGTAGATAACTACTGGAGAACTGATAACTTTACCGTGAGTGCCGTTAAGTTCCTTAATGCGCCATCATCTCCACGCGCCATATAAACTTCGTTGCAGAAATGTTCTAAGTTACGTTACGTCGTTGTAACTATGAGTGTTTTAAGCTTCGCTGCTGTTATGGGTGAATCAGTACTAATAGCAGTTTTAGGTAACTGTGGTTCATGACGTAAGTTATACTTTAACAATCGCCATTTCAAATTCTGCACATTCTTACTTTGTAGTACTTACCTTGTAGCTGTTGTTGATATAAAAGTAGTAATTTCAGATAAGATCTATTTATTGTCCCTTTATTGACGACCAATATCTCTAAATCTCCATTTTAAGCCTTTCGGTAGTAACAGCTATCAGACTACCATTTTTCCTGCAGAAATCTACATAATATCACCACGTTAGTACTTTATAAATGCGAAACTGTACGTAGTGCAATGTTAACGATAAAGTTAACTTAACCGGTCTAACTGAACGAAGCCGCGCGTACATACATTTGAACGCACTACTGCTCCCACGAATTTCTGCACATCTTAGTGCACTGAAAACCACTGGTTAATAAAGTGTCTACAGCTGGAAAATAGTGAAAAGGATGGAAATACCCTCGGGCAAGATTGCTTGTGCTGTCTTTAGTATAATTTAGTTTATAATTAGTTTGTAAGTTTAGGGACTAATGGCCCTCTAGTTAAGTCCCATAAGCGTAACAAACATTTGAACATTTGATTTAATGGAAATACACTGAATTTAACTCATGGTCTTACACGTTTATTACTTAATCACTTATCAGTCTATATCCTCTCATTACTGTCGAGATGCTTCTTATTGATGAAAACAGCGAGCAATACCCAATGAAATATAATATTCTAAAGGAAGCTTGTGGTCTAGTGGTTACCGATAGTACTTCTAGAAACAGGATCCTCGGTCTGACAACCCGCCACATAAGAGATTTTTACACTACGGGGAGTGTGTGTTTGTAAGATTTCATCTCAGCAAAACTGACGAGTTAGTCGCCGAAATGTCGTCAGATAGTAATAGTTGCAGTCGTCGGTCGAACTAGCACAGTTATTTGCAGTAAATGGCATGACAGCATTAATATAATAACGTAGAGCTCGAACATAAGTCTGTAACTTAGATAGGATCTTCAAATTTTTTAGGTAGTGTGTGCGTTAATGAGAGGTGAAATTCAAAGAAACACGTTGATATACTTCTGAAATTGTCAAGTTCAACTACATATGCTACTAGGATTGCTGCAAACATTGGTGATAAACGGCTGAGTAAATAAGCTTACTGTGTCTATTTTAGTTCTCTTCTTTCGCATGACATAATATTTTGGGGAATTCATCACTAAGTACAAAAATATTCATTGCATGCTGCGACAAAAGCCTTTGGTCACTCACCAAATTTGCATGACAAGTCAATCAAATACCATCTACCATTTAATAAGTTATTAAACAAATTTTTTACTCAGTAAACAACTTTATAGATACAATTAGTAACTAAGCAAAAATTTTGAATCAGTTTTAATAACATGTAAAGCTACCTCTTAGTATTCACGATCCATAGAACAAGTATTAATCTAATCTAATAAATAGGTTTATGGAGAGTACCATCTAACAAGAGCACTCATTATAAAACCAGGTTCATTTCACTCTGTATTTAGCTAGTAAGATATCTTTCATTAGGTGGGAAGTATTGCAATCCACTAAGAACAACAGAATCGTACATTAGTACATTATCGAGTACACTTATTTTCCTAATGAAGTTATATAAGTCGTTCGCCCTGAAGTGCATTACCTACAACAGTTCATACGTTGAATAAAGTTATCTTTGTGACCATTATTTAAGAGCGTATTAGATTCAGTTGTCGTGATAAATTTCTAAGGTTGAAACACTTACAGTTTAGCAGTTAAATGTGTGAGAACAGTAATATGTGGTAATGAAATGATTCATTACTCTTAAAAAATTGGAGCAATGGACGTATACATTTCATATAGAAGGTTATGAGATTAATTAACATTACTAGCAATTGAAAAGATGTTGATTGTACTCCATTTCTTCAATCTTTACTCTTGTCCCATTTTTGTAAAAGCTTCTATGTAGCAAACTCGGGTCGCGCGGGAATGGCTGAGCGGTCTGTGGCGCTACATCTCCAACTGCGCAGCCGCTCCCACCGTAGGTTCGTGTCCTCCTTCAGGCATAAGTTTGCGTATTGTCCTTAGAATAAGTTACTTTAAGTCTTTTGTAAGTCTAGAGACGGATATCCTTAGCAGTTTTATCCCTTAGGACTGTGGTCCTAAGATAAGTGGAAAGCGAAAGGAAGTGCTTCAAGTATTCTAAAGTAAACAAACTGTCTTACAAGGGAGTGAAGTACACTAGGAATTATGTTAATAGTCATTAATGAAATTTGTATTTTCGAATACTTCCAAACTGTTTCGTAGGAAATTAGCTTTAGGTTTTTAAAGCTATAAATGGATCAATATTTCTTAGTTGTTACTTACTACCTTTGAGTAGTTACCTGGAATTGCTTTGCAGTTGAAGATCTGTTACGAATTCTTCGCACTGTTTATTCCTCAGGTGGAGAAATGAACTTACTATGGATAAGTTAACTGTGACTGTGATGATGATATCTAGTTTTAAACTATTCTGCATCACGTATTAGGAATTACGTGCACGATTAAAGGTTATTTATCTTGGAAAATCCATAACAAATACTAAACTCACCTACAATATTTACTTTATGTATTTCGTAATATGAAACCTAGATAAGGTGAAAAAGTTAACAAGAAACCTGATTTGACAAGGATACGTTTCATTAATTCTCCGCTTAACAATGAGTACGTAACTCCAATTTGCGGAAGAGTAAAAGGCACCTGTGGAAATATTATACACTTCCAGTAGAGCCTGTCACCTGGGAAACACAAATTTCTGTACCAGTAGGCTATGGTCGAACCAAGTAGATTCGGTGCTCTCAGGACGAAGATGGCTGCCTGCAGCCCACGATGCCTGACATTCCGATAGCTGCGGGCTGCTAATGAAAAATTCCTTCTGAATTTCTCCATCGGTGGCAAAGCGGAGGTGGACTGCGAGCGTGCCTCCGGTGCAGCACGTACCGGCCGATCGCTTCGCCCTGCATAGACAACCAGCATTGCCCTCATAAAGTCACTCCCCGACCTTCATTATCAGCGGATCGATGTTCCAAGCACTGAAAACCTTGGAGACGGAATTCCAATATAGGGTCTGCCGTCAGAAGTCATGACATCCCACCTCAGCAACCCGTGTTTCGCGAAATGTGTCGGAAGTGTGACAAATGTACCTCCCATTGTATCTGCTGAGTATCGAACACACCGTTCTCAAAACTGTAACAGCCATCTATTGAACTCCAATGGTAATGGGTTTACGGTCCAGATGGACCAGTAACAGTTCGTTGAGCACTTATAATTTTAATTCAAATCGCCAAACACTCTTTCGCTTCTTCCGGTTTATTTATTCGAAGGCAGAAAACTACTACGAAAATCGGTCATAAAAGTTTAAACTTTAATCAGAAATTTCAGAGACTTTTAAGTTCTTTTTTTGGACATTGAATTAAATTCAGTGAGGTTCTTGAAAATGTGTGCCAAGGCCGGGGATAGAACCTGGGTCTCCTAGTTACTAGTCAGATTCTCTATCGATGAATGCACAGTAACATGATGGGCACTGCAGTTACAGGAAATACCCTTTAATTCTCCTACCCAGACACAAATTCTCAAATTATAGGGTGTCCAGAAAATAACTCCCTGATTTCAAAATTAAATATCTCGAAAACAAAGATCGATAGAGGAAAGCAGTAAACGGTATGTTTATTGTGAAAGCTGTAAGAAGTTTATACTGCAATTTGAAATACTAGTTACAAAATCTGCTAACAGATGGCGCTGTAATCGCCATACGTAATGCCTAGTATAAATAGTGATCCGAAGCCCAAAGCGATCAGTTCCACTATTGAAACTATAGAGAGGAGGTTAGCGTACCGAAGGAAGAAATTAAAACCATGTACTCCATTGAACAACGCGTTTTTCTGGTGCTAGAGTACCACATGTTAGAAGAGAGTCCTGCGGCAACAAGGCGAAGTTTTCAAGCACGATTTAATATCCCAAAAGGACCCGATGCGAAAACCATTCGTTCGCTCTTCGCAAAATTTCAACGAACAACCAGCGGATCTGATGATCTAATGGGGCATGTTGGTCGCAAGCAAACCGTAGTTACGCCTGAAAATATAGCCACTGTTTCTGGAATTATTCAGCGAAATCCAATGTCATCTGTCCGCAGAATTGCATCTGAGACTGGTTTGAAGCGTTCCAGCACTCAGAAAATACTGAGAAAGAGCCTACACATGTTTCCATTCAAAATTCAAACGCACCAGGCCATACCCGTACGAGCTGTGCAACAAAGGGTTGCCTTTGCTAAGCAGATGCTTACAATGATTGATAGTGAAGGATTTGATGTTAGCTGCATCTGGTTTACACTTCCACCTGAATGGATACGTGAATAAGCAGAACTAGCGATTTTGGGATTCCGAAAAGCCATATTGTTGTGAAGCGAAACCCTTATATTCTCCTAAAGCTACTGTGTGGTCTGCAGTATGCAGCAGAGGCATTATTGGCCCTTTTTCATTCGAGAAACGGTCACTGGTGCACGTTACGTTGCAATTTTGGAACAATTTGTCGTCACACAGCAAGCGTTAGGGGATCGACCAGGTACTAAATGGTTTATGCAAGATGGAGCCCAACCACATCGGATCGAACAAGTGTTTCGCTTTCTTGAGGAATATATCAGGAATGGAGTCATTGCTTTGGAATATTCCAAATTTACTGGTGCAGGCATGGATTGGCCTCCATATTCGCCGGATTTGACTCCCTGTAACTTTTTTTTGTGGGACACAATGAAATACATGGTCTACCCGAAACATCCCTCCACGCAGGACGAGCTTGAATCGGCAGTCTCTGTGGCATGTGAATCCATTTCGGTTGAGACACTACGAAATGTGATGGCGAATTTCATTCTTCGTTTTCGCCACCTCTGTAGTGCCAATGGTGAACATTTTGAAAACATTGTGATGTGATTGTTTGCAAAGAGTGTTTTCATACTATTATTTCACTTATATATGCTGATATGAGCTGTACAGCGTACAGCGCCATCTGTTAGCAGCTTTTGTAACTATTATGTCAAACTGCTGTACAAACTTCTTACAGCTTTCACAATATACACACCGTTTCCTTCATTCCTCTGTCGATCTTTGTTTTCGAGATATTTAATTTTGAAATCAGGGAGTCCTTTTCTGGGCACCCTGTATATCCTACATTGTTATCGTAGTTTTTCTTCCTTTTACAAGTGTTATTTATGTAATGATGACGGGCAGGTCAGATGTACACGAGGCTTGATCCTTTTACAGAAACCGGTTAATTATGTCCGAAAGTAAACGAGAGTAATGGGCAACGGAAAATATAAACATTCTGAAGCATCTAAATTGATAATTTATGTCTGTTATTTTGGACATTTCCGAAAGATCAAGGACTATACATTGCTATTCAAAAAGAAGGAACGGGTTTCAACGATTTATATCATCCAAAAAGCAAAAGATAGAATCATAATTCCAATGTTCCTGGACAGACATGTAAAGTTTGTACACGAAACAGATTCCCTGCAGACTTATGTCTGATGTGCCATATCTCTTAACTTTATGGGCCTTTCCTGTTCATGGAGAAAACTGTAACAGAATCAACCAATCAAAAAATGGTTCAAAATTGGTTATTTCCTAAACATGAAGAGGATTCAGATGGCTTCATCCTCATGAAACGTGGTTCTCTGACTCAATCAACAACATCAAACGTTACATACATGACACATTCCAGGGTATGGTTTGGCTAGCTTTATTGGCCCTCAAACTGTTAGTTATAAGACAGAGTGGCTAGTACCTGCAATTCTTAATATCCACTGCATCAGCCTGAGGACATTCTAGACCTAGTGATGTGGCGTGTAGGTAGCATACTGGATTCGCATTCGGAAGGACGGTGGTATAAATCCAAATGCGTCCATCTGTATTTGGGTGTGTGTGTTATCCTTAGCATAAGCAGTTTGGACCCTTCGGTTTAGAAACATTTCAATTACTTTTTCAATATTATGGAATTATTTGTCCTATTCACATGTTTCAACTTACATTTAAAGCTCCCTTATCGACACCTTCCAGTGTACACTACGGCAACATCAGCAAGCAGCTGCAGGTTGCTAGTCATCATTTATGTAACCACAGAATATCATCGGACGTATCTTTCTTCCTTGTGGCACTTCTAAACGTTATCTTGTATCTACTGAACACTCGCCGGCAAGGATGACATATTTCTAATACTTAAGAAGGCTTCTCGACTATCGTATCTCGGAAACTATCCGGTATGCTTGTACCTTTTTTGGCACAGTGGGCTGTGCCCTAGCCACCACATAGCTACGCGATCCCTGCTTACTCTAAGGGTCGTGGCACGAGTGCATCGCGGCCTTCTCTTTTGGTGATGTTGATCAAACACTCTTCGGAAATCAACGAGTATGGTGTTTTTGCTCTTCATCCATGGCTCGGTTGGTATTTTATGAGAATACCTCACGTTCAATATCATACGAGGGACGTTTTCTAAATTTGACCTGCTACGTGGACACAAGGTATCTCAACACCTCGAAATTTATTATATTTTAACTTATAATATATTCAATAATTCTACAAAAAAAAACGATGTCCAGAATATTGACTTGTGAATTTGCCTACATGTGTCACCAGCTCTTTTTGCAGACACTTGGACCTTCGTACTGAGTAGTCTAAAGCAACGAACGAAACTAAGAAAAATCATGAAAATCATCAAATTTTATACTTTAGAGACAATGATCTCAATTTGGGTCACACAACATTTTTATAGGTAAACTGCAGGTACAACCTATCTCTGAGTGTTTGGGACTAACGTAATATCTACGTTTACTTTCAATCTACGAAAAAATAACTGAGATTTTCATAAAACGTTTCTTCGACGACGACTCAGAGTAATTATTAATAAATCAAAACTCTACTGAAAGTGGTACTAAAACACAAAAACTATTTCAAATTACCTAGATACCTGCACACGCAGTTTATCCGGAATATATCAGTATACTAGCGGCATAATTCTGCGTTATTTATGACTTTCAAAGAAATATACGAAAGACGTGTACTGCGTTTAGTTTCGTTGCTTTCTATTTACATGTAATAAACCCGAGAGGAAAGTAAAAGAGCTTGGAGACTGTTTTAAACGGACAAAATTAAGCAGGAAACCGCAGTATGCCTGTGGTTTAATAACTCGAGCTAGTTTTTCGCAAAGAGTAGCATCCGGTGCAACGAAGCACATTTTAGAGAATATACCGGAGGAATTTCGGCTAATGAAGTAACAGCCTGTGGCCTGGAACGTTCATCATGTTTTTATAACAAAAAAATGTTCCAATGTTTGTTAAGCTTCAGGGACTTATCTGCGGGGTCTTCAGTGACTAAACTTACAAACTACTTATGAACTACCTTATACTAAAGACTACACAAACATCAATGCCCGAGGAGGGATTCCAGTCCCCGACGGGGAACGGCCTCGCGCATCAGAGCATAGCGACTCAATGCGCCTGGCCACTCCGCCGCGGCTTTCTATAAAACAATTTAGAAATAATGTCTCAGTATATATCACGCTGAATTTTGTAAACAAATATTTAAGGGTAACAGAAATTACTGGAATTCCTGCTTTACCTCTATTAAATCACTTACTTCCGCGCTTGTGCATATTTTCGTTGTGTTCTGTGATATAGACCTACATAAGTAACAATAAAATATCTTTGAACATAAGAGTTATGAAAGTTGCAAGTTATGTCAATAACTGCTGCAAACTATAAAAGTTTCATGACGAACTGTGCGATTTAAAACTGTAAAAGGCCTTCACATGAAGGAAACATTATTGCAACACTCTCGCTTCTTAGTAAAGCTTAAAGGTCATTCTCCCATGTTCAGTGTTAGTATTGAGTAGAAGAATCTTAAGAACGTATAAAATGCATTACGTGAAAAAATAAAGTGCGTATTTTACACTAAGTAAGGTGCAAACTGTCCTGTTCATAAAACGAATCCAACAAAATCACTCCTCAGAGTGTGCGCACATGTGTTTACATAGCATCGAATAAAATGCAGTATACTTCTATGAAATTTATAGGAAAGTCTTTGAGTCTATCAGAAAAGCCGAATATAAGAAGACAAAATATTTGCTGTTGAAGAGTCTTGAACCTACGCCATCAGACAACTTTCCAGTTCCCAGTCTACGATTTCCTACCATTTTTTTTTCTTTTTTTGTTCTTCACGGTAGATTAGATCTATGCTTCACAGTCGTTGGTTCATTTCGTTTTTGGGTGTTCGATGTGTCCTTGGCTCAGCTTTTTTCTTTCCCTAACAAAAAATGTTCAAATGTTTGTTAAGCTTAACGGACTTAACTGCGGGATCATCAGTCCCTGAACTTACAAACTATTTATGAACAACCTTAAACTAAAAACGACACAAACATCCATGCCCGAGACGAGATTCGATACCCCGCCGCCGGCCGCGGTGGCCGAGGGGACTGAGGCGCTTCAGTCACGGTCTGCACGGCCACTACGGTCGGGGGTCGAATCCCCCCTCGGGCATGGATATTTGTGCCGTCCTTAGTATAAGGTAGTTGATAAGTAGTTTGTAAGTTTAGGGACTGATGACCCCGTAGTTAAGTCCCATAAGCTGTACAAACATTTGAACATTTTTGATACCCCGCCTGAAGCGGCCGTGCAGACTGTAACTGGCGCGCAGCAGACCGCTCGGCCACTCCGGCTGGCGGCCAATAACATATTTGGGAATCGTCGACGAAGATATTACACATTTTGGATACACTACTTGTAGTGATGTCGGATGCTGACATGTAATTACAACAAATGATTTAAAGAACAATTAGTGTTGCTAGATCTTCAGTCCGCCTTGCCTTGAAACGGCAGATTACTGTAATACAGAAATTGTTTAACCACAATAAGACGTTTCCAGTTATTTATTCCAACAAATGGCCGGTTTTCGAGAGGACCCAATTTACACAGTTACTTTTACTTGCTTTGAAATGTCATACATTCATAAGACTCGAGTTATATACATAAAACCCAACGGGCAATATGTCGTCTTCATTTCTCTACCGAAAAGAGCTGCCCCCATGCACGGCTAGCCACGTCGAGGCCAACGAGAGAGACAGGACCCGGCGAGCACGTCAAGCGACGTAAGCAAGGTAGTCCTGGGCCGGCGCGATCGCCACGTGAGTGACTACCCCCTATGAGGCACTGGGCTGTGCCCCAGTGGTCAGCCAATCAGTTAGCGATCACGCCGACTCAGCTTGCTTAGGGTACGGCCATAGTGAGCCGCTTCACGCTTCCTGCTTCTCGCCGGCAGGGAGGCGGTTGGAAAACCCAGTGGGTGATCCCATTGGGGTGGCCATAGTGCACCCGCGCGGCCGCATCAGCTCGCTCACATCGCTTTCACATGCGCGTGCAAGAAAGAATTTGTGTTTCTTGTGCCGCCCTCAGCTCGCGGGTTCCGAGGTTTAAACGCTGTGCGCCGCGAGTCGTGTTTAATGGGAGCTGATAAAGACGCGTTTATCTCAAAAGTGTTGAATGAAAGGCCGTTAATTCACTGTAGCAGAATTTTATTGAACTTTTGTAGACTCGCACAACCAGTTTTGCAATGTCTTTAATTGCATCTTGTTGTTCATATTAGTGCAAGAATACCAGTACTTTAATATAGCAAACAACTAGACATTCAAGATAATTAAATGTAGATAGGTTATTTAGCTCATAATATGAAATGGTTACTTCTTTGCTAAAGGTTGCACGTGAAATTCGCTTTTTTGTGAACCAATAACACGAGGCTACTTCATTCTTAATTACTTTGCTGCCATTCCATGTCAGTTTACCTTACCAAAAAGTTTTTTTTTCGTAAACAGTATAAAATGTCGGTATGTGATTAGGAACCTTGACAGTGAAATAATTGTTACTGCTGTCTTACTATAATCTCAAAATACATACACTGTGACAGACGGTACACTGTCAGTTACAGGGTAATTTCAAGTAAAAACAGTCTTGGTTGCAAAGTGGTGTTATTAATTAATTACCAATGACGCGTTCTGCCCTCACAGCAGGCCATCATCTTACCTGCATGACAAATGTTACACAAGAATTACTACAACATTTAAAATAGTGAAACAGGGGCTGTTGTAGCAATTTGCGTAACGTTTGTCATGCAGATAACGTGATGATACCCCGCTGTGAGGGCGAAAAGCGTCATTGGTAATTAATAAAACCACTTTGCAATCAAGACTGTTTTTACTTGAAATTAAAATTTGACTAGTTGCTATATCAGCCACACCATGGACTATAGAAAGCCTTATATAGTTACTTTGTATGTAAATTGAGGTTATAGGACAGCAGTTGCAACTTTTTCCCTGTCGTGATCTAACAGTTAGTACCCCATGCCAGCAACTAGTGAGTCCAGTTTTGGCATTTTATGCAATTTGCGATCAGAACTTTTTTTTTCATCATCATCATCCGTGGATGGTGCCAAGTTATAACAGCAGTTACATTATAGCACCACTGATTTACCTGCACTTAAGCTGCACATTGCATTGTTCGATGCTTACATGGAGGATCGCATGCTATAAACTGCCAATATGATGCAAAATTGAGAGAGTACCTAGTTCCGCTTCAATGACCACACGGCAGAATATCTTTTACGTTCCTTCGTCAACTCATAATTAGTGATCTACAGGCAGAAATACGATGCATTAAGACGAAGATCATTTCATATATACGGTCGTATCTCGAAGGCGTCTTGTCAAGTTAGAGTCGACGTTCAGCCCCCATCTACGTGGCATATTCTCCGCCAACGACAACAGTTTCGGCGAAATCTGATCCCCGTGATTGACTTGGCGAATGGTCGCCATTTGCCAGCACAGCCGTATATAATGAATCCATTTGTTGTCCCTGCCAACGGTTCCACTTGGAAGAGCAATACGATGACGCAGTTTTTGCTGTAAGAAACTATCTTTATACGTCCATTTTAAACCGAGATGTGGGGAAGGGCTTTGTACCTGGAAATAACTGTACGTTGGATTAAATGATTTTTCCTGATCGGTATTTTGACAAAGTTACATGAATTAATGCGCACTCTAAACTCCTATAAACAGTTTCTAGCATTTTGAACTGGTATCTATGTTGTGAGAGGAGGCTGAGTTTCTTGCAACGGTTTTCAGCAGTTCTAAACATTTAAGTGATTTATCACATATTACAGGTAATTGGAACCTAATGATAATTCTTCAGCTTTACATTTTTAAGGTAAGTAAAAATCGTTATATTTTTAAAACTAGTTCAGTAACATGTGGGCAGTTAATTCGCATTTTCTCAGTAGTGTAGCATCTATAGACCTTTGAAAATAAACTGAGCCTATTTAATGTATTAACAATTTTCATTGTTTCAATATGTATGTCAGTTGGTAACAGCGTCTACTTAAAAGGGTTTTTAACTTCTAACTGGTTTCTCATAATACTTCTGCTTAATTTCATTTAACAAACTGTTAATGAAAAGTAAAGAAATAATGTGTAACAGGACTAGTAAATAAAGTAATGACAATATTTTCCTCATCGAAAATCTGTAACATCTGACTAGAATATTTGTTCCTAGGTATATGACAATTTTGTACCTTAAAACAGTTTTTCACAATTGGAAAAATAATCTTACTTTTTCGGAGTATTTTTACAATTTCGGGCAAACTCTGCAGCATTCATAATGAATTCTGTCGTTTCAAAACGTTATGAGACAATGCATTAAAGTCTATGATAGGTGTGGATACAGGCGAGATTCTGAAAGTTTTCTATGGTTCAATGGTTCTGTACTGTTCCAAACTAAGTTGGTGTTGATGGTAAAGCTATGGGACCAAACTGTAATTGTCGTTAGTTCCTAGACTGAAAAAAAAATTTAAAAAAAAGTATCTGATCCTAAAGACAACACACACACCCATGCCCGGGACAGGACGCGAACCTCCTACGGGAAGCAAACGCGCACTCTACAGCAAGGTACCTCAGAGCGCACGGCCATTCCCGCATGGCCCCAACTTGTGCACCTTCTGAGATAGCCCATTACTGAATTTCATGTACTATACAAAACAAATTTATAACCCATCCTTTGTTTAATCTATTGAACTGATTTCAAGTATAAGAATGCGATACATTTGTATTAGAGACATTTACGGATATCAATTTGGTGCTGGTTAAAAGAGAAAATTTTCGCACACTTTCAAATACCATATTTACCTTATAAGAATGAAATATTGTTACTTCCTACATGACATTGAGTAGCTCAACAATCTAGAAGATTGTACGTTGAACATGATTTTGGTGACTGAATATGGCTGAGCACACAGTATTAATGGGTATTTCATGAAAAATGCTCTCTCATTCTTCTGTTTAAATATTAATACCGTCTTGAAATACACTACTGGCCATTAAAATTGCTACACCGAGAAGAAATACAGATGATAAACTGGTATTCATTGGACAAATATATAATACTAGGACTGACATGTGATTACATTTTCACGCTATTTGGGTGCATAGATCCTGAGAAATCAGTACCCAGAACAACCACCTCTGCCCGTAAGAACGGAATTGATACGCCTGGGCATTGAGTCAAACAGAGCTTGGATGGCGTGTATAGGTAGGTACATCATATGCCCATGCAGCTTCAACACGATACCCCAGTTCGTCAAGAGATGTGACTGGCATATTGTGACGACCCAGTTGCTCAGCCACCATTGTCCAGACGTTTTCAGTTGGTGAGAGATCTTAAGAATGTGCTGGCCAGGGAAGCAGTCGAACATTTTCCGTATCCAGAAAGACCCGTACAGGACCTGCAACATGCGACCGTGCATTATCCTTCTGAAATGCAGGAATCGAATGAAGAATAGAGCCACGGGTCGTAACACATTTGAAACGTAACGGCCACTGTTCAAAGTGCCGTCGATGTGAACAAGTGGTGACCGAGACGTGTAACCAATGGCACCCCATATCATCACGCCGGGTGATACGCCTGTATGGCGATGACGAATACACGCTTCCGATGTGCGTTCACGCGATGTCGTCAAACACTGATGCGACCATCATGTTGCTGTGAACAGAACCTGGATTCATCTGAAAAAATTACGCTTTGCCATTCGTGCACCCATGTACGTCGTTGCGTACACCTTCGCAGGCGCTCCTGTCCGTGATGCAGCGTCAAGGGTAACCGCAGCCATGGTCTCCGAGCTGATAGTCCCTGCTGCTGCAAACGTCGTCGAACTGTTCGTGCAGATGGTTGTTGTCTTGAAAACGTCCCCATCTGTTGACTCAGCGATCGAGACGTGGCTGCACGATATAGCCATCCGAATAAGATGCCTGTCATCTCGACTGATAGTGATAGGAGGCTGTTGGGATCCAGCACGACGTTTCTTATTGCCCTCCTGAACCCACCGATTCCACATTCTTCTAATAGTCATTTTATCGCGACCAACGCGAGCAGCAATGTCACGATAAGATAAATCGCGATAGGCTGCAATCTGACCTTTATCAAGTCGCCTTTCTCCTCCTTACACGACGCACCAAAACAACGTTTCACCAGGCAACGCCGGTCAACTGCTGTTTGTGTATGAGAAGTCGGTTGGAAACTTTCCTTATGTCAGCACGTTGTAGGTGTCGCCTCCGGCGCCAACCTTGTGTGAATGCTCTGAAAATGTAATCACTTGCATATCATAGCATCTTCTTCCTGTCGGTTAAATTTCGCGTCTGTAGCACGTCATCTTCGTGGCGAAGCAATTTCAACGTTTAGAAGTGTATTAAACATTAGTTTCCATTTTCAGTCTAAAATATTGATCGCATATTTTTGTTCTATTTTTATTTAAAAACGATAATATTAGTACATTAGATGTCCATGCGAGACTTGCCGAAGCTGTGTGTGTGTGTGTGTGTGAGAGAGAGAGAGAGAGAGAGAGAGAGAGAGAGAGAGAGAGAGAGAGAGAGAGAGACCGAGACATTCCATGCTGATGACTTTTTGTAGGGGTGCGATGCTCATAGTGGCCTTTAGAAAACAGAAATAGCCCAAATAAAAAATTGGAGAATATGGGATACGGAACTTAAACAACATTGAATATGTCAAATTTTAAGAAAAAAGAATTGTTGTTACAGCAAGATAAAAAAAATCTCTTTCATGTTGTGTAATTATATAACGTAATACTTTAATGGGAAATATTTCTACTACAAGCATATTGTTGCACCCACAATGTTTATACTAATAATGTACATAGCAATGTGACTTGTTTACGGTAATATATTTAAAATTTACAAAGCCTTTAAAATCTAGGGAAAAGGCCAATACAAATGTTTCCTACAAACAGGCGTAGTTTGTTCTACTGATAAACACTCTGTCCAACACTTAAGCCAGAGAACAGAATCAGATCAACGGTCATAGTTGATATTTATCGGAAGCCCCAAGGTATTCAATACGACAATAAAAACCACGTAAATTACAGAAAAGAATAATTTCGTACAGTCAGTACCACTAGAGAAGAGTAAAGAAGGATTTGACTTGATTAGAAAATAATATTTAATAAAACATAGAAAACATCAGCATTCATCCACTTCAAGGAAATAAGGGTACGGTAGAGCAAAGAAATAAAATTGAACAGAAGTAGGAGCTCTTTGCCAGTGAAAATGTATGAGAAACAGAAAATTACTTCATTCTTTAATACATCGTGCGAAATATAAGAGAATCAACTATTGATAGGTCTGCGCCAAATTAATTCTGACACGTATTTTGGAACCCTATTTTTACGTACTGTTTATGTATAACGCAAAACAGTGACCAAATAGTTACTCAAGTTTCTACAGAAAATGATGATCTGTCCCATTTTCACACAACAGTAATACTAAAATGGCAGGTATCGTCATACGAAATGTAGTTGCTGGTACTGTTTACATACAAATTCGTAGCTGTAAGTGATTTTCTAGATTGGCGGTTATATCTAAGGCATATGTTGTCCGTAATCATACTTTCAGAAGTTTACAACCGAATACAGCAGGAATTCAAGAAGAAAACTACACACAGTGACGTGTTCTGAGAAGAAATACATTTATAAATATGTGTAATCATTTCTGAAATAGCGCGGCACATGATTGGCTGACAACCGGCTGCAGAGACAATAAACTCTATGCACAGCGAGGATGCCCACAGCAGTTTATTGCTCCTCTGACAGAAATGCGCGTAATTGACAGTGAGATCGCGGTCTGCCTTATGAGAGACCGCGTTATTGCGGAAGCTTTCCAGGAATTTTGCGCTTAACGCCAGCTCTGCTCTCTCTGTCGGTCCGTTCGTGGATGAAAATGGAACGCTTCTGGGCATAGAGCGACTGAGCTGAAACAGGATAACTTTCGTTCCGCGGAAAGAACTTTCAGTTGATTGTCTCTGGCTGTTGGTCACCCAAAAGTGGAAATAGATTATAAGCAACAACGAGGATGCGGTGAGAGTCTCGACTATTCACTTTGACAATAAGTTCTTATACCTGAAAGATAGCTACCAAACTGGAAATAAGATAAGAATAGATCTATCTATGGTATAGAGCCGATTTTGTTTCAGCCTCATTTCCTCATCCCACCCCCTCTCGATCCACTTCATTACCAGTTTGCACCCGATGAAACCCTTGGGATGAGTGAGCGTTTATGATTGTCATTAGAATATTACTTAACGGAAAAATACAACACAGGCATATGCATAGTTTCGTAACTCCTCTAGATACCTCCGAAGGTAAACACACACAAACATCTATTTAACATGAACCTTTTTATTATCGAACTATATTTATATTTACAGGGTGAATCACCTAACACTTGAACCGCAAATATCTCGGAAACGGAAAGTGCGATTAATGTACGGTTTTCACAGAATGGATTGGTAGCCTATATTTTTTATGCAAACATACAGTTTTTTAAATGAAACAATGCCTTTAGACATCAAGAAAGTAAAAGTAGGGTGCACTAGAATATCAGTAGTGTTTGTTACAGGATTCTAGTACAAGTCGTTTATGAGATCTCGTCCTTCGAAAGGTTCCCACGCCGACACTTCTGCGAAACCTGTGGTAACACACACTAAAGAACAACACAAGTGCATACACTACTTATGTGGATCCAACCAGTAACGCGACAAATGACCATCAGAGGTTGTGTTCAAAATGACCACCGGCAGCAGAAATACACGGTCAGTCTTGTATGGAACGATCGCTGCACACGTGCTAGCACTTCAGCGGATATGTCCGAGCAGGTTGCAATAACACGTCGTTGCATATCATCGGGTGTGGTTGGTATGTCCTTGTAGACAGCATCTGTCAGCTTTCCCCATAATCAATCCGTGGAACGGGCGGGCAAAGGTACAGGTCCTCTTCGATCAATCCATCGATTTGGGAACAATTCATGAAGACATACTGTAGTAATTCGTGCACCATGGGCTGGACAGCCATCATGTTGGTACCATAGATTCTTCCAGAGGAAGGTCTTCTACCATCCATGTAAGACGGTCTGTTAGAAGGCTGCGATACATGTGCGCGGTCAGTGTTCTGTCTATGAAATACGGCTCTTTGAGCTGCTGGTTCACTATCCCACACCACACGTTTACACTCCGTGGACGCTGTCGGTCCACCTGTCGAAGCCAAGAGGGACTGTCAGCAGACCAATACTGCATGTTTCTGCGGTTTACCTGGCCATGATTGGTAAATATGGCTTCGTCATTAAACAAGATACACGATACATCTGGAGTATACAGTCGTAGAGCCCATCTACAGAACCTAACACGATTCTCAAAATCGTTTCCATGCAGCTCTTGATGGAGAGAGATGTGATAGGGATGGAACCTATGTCGATGGAGAATGCGTAGGACACTTGCCTGACTCATGGCACTTCCTCGTGCGATTGCGCGGGAGCTGACATGCGGACCAACTGCAACAGCATCAAGAATACCAATTTCCCCCTCGTCTGTCGTCGCTTGTTTCCTTCTTTTACATTGTCTCGGTGTTACCACTTGCACATGACTGGTTGAAGAGGTTGATGAATAATTGCTGAGATTGGTGACGTCTATTGGGATATCTTGCCACATACACCGTGTAGGAACAAATGGCATTCTCCATACACTCTCCATACACCACGAGCGTGTCGGCTTTTTCTGCATTGGTAAAACGCATCGTACACTCACGACCTACCGCTTGGACTGTTACACGTTAGCTGACTAGTAAGCCACGTTGCACTCAAGAAACACACAAGCACGCTGTAAGCAAACATAACATCATCGTATCTAGCAACTATGCGGGTTCACTGGCATACGCAAATGTCGGTGTGGGAACGTTTCAAAAGACGACATCTCGTAATCGACTTGCACTAGAATCCTACAACAAAAACTACTGATATTCTAGTGAACCCTACTTTTAATTTCTCATTGTCTATAGGCATTGTTCCGTTTAAAAAAAACTGTATGTTTGCATAAAAAATAAACTTTCTAAGTAATATCACAATCTGTTTGTTGGCTAAAAATACAAGGCCCTGACAACCAATCGATTCTGTGAAAACCGCACATCAATCGCACTTTCGTTTCCGCGATATGTGCGGTGCAAGTGTTAGGTGATTCACGCTGTATATATGGAAGAAGCTCTATTATTTATCCTCTTCTTGGACGCGTGAAGGGTGGTCAGGCAATCGACTTGTATTCGGGAGGACATCAGTTCAAATCCCCGTCCAGCCACCGGTTTTAATGTTTCCACGATTTCCCTGGATAGACTCATAAGTCTCAGCAGGGTTGCTTTGAACTGATGCTGCCAATTTATTTCCCTCATGGTCTCAATTATGAGCTGCTGCTCTGTTGCTGATGGCTTCATTGTTAGCGGAGCGGTAAATCCAAGCCTTGTTTCCATCTTTCTTTGTCACGTTCATATGCTTTGAGGGAAGAAAAGTGACTATATGTCTCCGTACCACACGTACTCTATCGTACGGAAGGTATACATCACTTTACTTTTTAACAGAATAATAATTATTTTGATTTTCATGAAACCATGTTAAGAAAACATTGCTGTGTTTGATAGAAAATCTAGCAATTAAATTTTCTAAGTATCTCTTCAGCGGTAATTGTATGACAGCAGAGACCAACAACAGAGGCAGCTGCTCGACTGTTATTTACTGTTATGGCCTCCGTTACGAATGTTTGTAAATCTATCGGACTCAACTGCTAGGTTATTAGTCCATAGCTAACAAACTACTTATATTAAACTAACCTAAAGACAACACACACATCCATGCCCGAGGGAGGATTCGAACCTCCGACGCGGGGGGCCTTGCGTTCTGTAACGTGCCCCCCCAGACCACTCGGCTACTCCCGCCCGCCCCTCCGTTAGGTCGAACAGGTGAGGTGCAACATTGTCTAGCACTATTAAAGAACACATCGGACAACTTTCTTACTTCAATTTTCACTTGCATATTCACTGCTGTTTCCCTCACTTATATCAATATATCTGTGTCGTTTATTTTACTTTCATGTTGCTGATTTTACATACCCTCTCCGTTCATATGTATTCTTAACATATTCTTTCAGATATTTATTTCCCTCATGCCAGGACAACTAATTCGTATTCATGCGCATTTAACTTCATTTAACCTCAGCCGCTACGCGAAAGACACTGTACATATTCTATTAATTAATTATGTATACCTCTAATATACTTTCCTGGTCCAGAATTTTATGTTAGAATATCTGAGTAATATTTACACACTGTTTCAAGAGTACATGTCTGGAATGATTCCATTTCTATGAGGCTTATTTGGTTAAATCTTTAAATAACCCTAAAGACCTGTAAAAGAACTCGATGAACAGTATGAACTTCAAGTCTACAACAGACTCCCATAAAGCACAAAAAATATCTGAATGTAAGACTTTTATCCTAATTAACGGCCTAAAGGTCACGGAGTATTTTTGGCCTTAGTACATTCGTTTCCTTTGGAGGCAAAGTTGTTCATTGTGTAAATAAATGTACCAGTCAGTGCATTTATTTTAGGAATTGGCAATAGCTCACTGACAGTACATAGACGGGTCTAAATAGTAGTTTCTTCCTAAACTACACTTGATAGACATGTGTTGAACATATTCCCTTCAAATTTATCAACTAATATATTGTAAGAAGCATTTTAATTATTCCTATGTTAATAATTTTCTTAGAAAAAAGAATTGCCTAAATTTATTGTGATATTAATATTATATATTTTCCACTTAAATGCAAGATATCACGGTTCATGTCAAATAACTGTCAAAAAGTATCTACTAGAACTTTAGAAACATAAAATAGGCTGTTAAAGAGACAAGGATGCTATTTGCGACATACTCTAATGGAATCTTTTATTTCCTTAGCTAACGCAACTGACAGTTATAATCAATTAACGCTATGTTTATCGTCCCGGAATATATGAAGAAAAATATCTTACAGACTTTGTATTATACTTCGCGATATTTTTGCAGAAACGCGTTGCAAACCTTCGTTATTTGCGATGATACGAGTGAATAATCAGACGCGTTATTAAACAGCTGCCAACTAAAATGCGTGTGTTAGTACAGCATGTCTGGACCTAGCATGCAGTGCACAAACGTTATCTCTTATGAAACGGAAGAATTGTGCTGCATTACTTTGCCGTTTTAGAATTATGAAGAAGGGCGCTAGAAATCCAAACCACAACGGTAAAAAATGGCCACTCCTCGTTAGCGTCGTTAACGGATCAGAAGAAACGGAAACTCCCATTTAATGGGGCCACGTTCATTACGACAGAACAATTTTCTTCCCCAACTGCTTTGAGGTTACAAATATGGTGCAGTCCTAAGGCGAGGGAATAATTTGTGGAAGTCCGAAAGCTCTAAATGAAGTTTTGAGAGTTCTTTTTATTGAAAATACCATATTATTTTAGCACTTAACGCACAATCAACGCACGTACCTGCAAATTTGTAATAGTCCCATATCAAGGAGATATCGTTTTGCTTTTAATATAGATCACTAACTGACGATTAAAAGCAAACATTTGGCTTTAAGTATATCTGTAGTATCTTGCAGGAATAACTGATACCGTCTAGCGTGAAAGGAACACAACCTGCTATGTGTCTAACATCAAGACGAGCTCCAATTTGACATTGGTTTTAAACTTTCGCTTGCTTCCTGAATAATTCGGAGACGTTATTAATGCGTAGATTATCGTTCCCGGAGTTATGTAAGATGAAAAATTTACGTTGCTTCTTGTGGTCTACATCAACTACCGAATTATTGTCTTTTGGAAATAAAAACGTCGTTTCCTTCCTTCAATGTCACAATTTTCGAAGACGTGTTTCATTTTTTTAAGTCATCTTAAGAGGGTTCTAGAAATTACGTTTACGTTTTCAGATGTAGTATTTCTAAACTAGAAACTGTTTATGTCTATTTACTTATTTAAATAAATGGTTAAATATGGTTCATCGTCTGTTTGGTTTGGAATTTTCTGTTTCTCCCTTACGGAAATAGTTTGATGTCGCAAAATTGATTCACTTATGTAAAGAAACTTACAAAACAAATGGAGTATGTAAGAACATAAAATGAGTTTCGGCTGTGAGACAATGATAAATAATGCGTTCACAATGTACAAAACTGCAAAAATTTTGTAATTGGAGCATTAGTACGACATCTTACTGTGTCGATATGGGAATGACCTAAAAATCCAAACCGGAAAGACGCTTACCAACTATAAACTAACTTACACTGAATTATGCTAAGGACAAAACACACACACACACACACACACACACACACACACACACACACCAATGCCCGAGGGAGGACTCGAACCTCTGACAGCAAGGCTCCTTAGAGCTCCGCCACTCCACCGCGGCAGCCACTTATCGTTAAAAAGAACACGTGAACTGTCTATGATCTATAAATATTACATATTAAAACAAAAATGCAATATCTAGAACTCACAGTTGTTGTCTCAAAGTAAAAAGATATAACGATGTTGGGGAAAATAAATATACTGTTGCAGAAAACGGCGTTTTATTTCCAAAACCGAATATAAGTTATACACATGAAATTTTTACGTTACCACGGAGGTAATTCACAATTATTGTATTCTTTCACAACGCACATGTTGGCATTAGTCTATGAACTGTCGGAAAGTGTCTTTCATGATTAATTACTACCATCACACATGAAATGCATCTGTAATCATTTTTACGAGTAATGTATTCGTAGTTGCAAATATGAATCAGCATCAGCTATACAATAATTCAGACATACGAAAAATTGAGGCAGACCGGGACTCTAACACATATATGCCACTATAGTTGAGCGGTGGCGTTAAACATTACTCCACCTCTGTCCATATCTCGATTGGAACTTTCATATGCCACTTATTGCTTACTGCCCATGAGTGATCGTACATTCCTTTACGTAACTCCCGTACAGTGAGAGGCGTTGATTATCAACGTTACATGCCTTGCTTTGACTTTAATTTTACGTGCAATGTCTTTGTTTCACGATGCCACTAATGTAAAGGTCCTTCATAAATGCAAATATTTCTTCTGTTCTTGGCAGCTGTACATTTCGACGTGTCCTTTCCATCAGACGGGCGCACTGCCTACGTCGTTAAAGACGGACAATGTGCAGCGTATTTAAGCCACAGTAAGGCGTGACAATTTGTGATAAACGTCTCTTCTTATGCCAGTATTACGTAACTGGATTCTACAAGCACTCATGGGATGTACACACTGAGTGGTATGAGCATATGGAAGTTATGTTCGGTCTGTGAGGGGCCGCGCGGAATGGCCTCGTGCTCTAACGCGTCATTCTACGTATTGGGCGGCCTTTCCCGCCGGATGTTCGACTCCTCCCTCGGGCATGAGTGTGTGTAAGTTAGTTTAAGTAGTTTGTAAATACGGGGACTGATGACCATAGTAGTTGGGTCCAATAGGTTGAACATAGTTCTGGGAGACGTGCATGGACATCTGTTTGGTTAAATGTTCAAGTGTTTGTAAATCTAAAGGACTTAACTCCTGTGGTTATTAGTCCCTGTGTTTACAAACAACTTAACTAACTTAAACTAAGCTATGGACAAACATACGCACCCGTGTCCGATGGAGGACTCGAATTTCCGACGGCAAGCAACCGAGCGCTCCGCAGCAAGGCGCCTTAGAACACGCGGCCACTCCACCGCGGATCGTTTTGGTTAACCCGACCACTCGGGAAAAGTGGGAAACCGGGATTTGAGTCCCGGCCTAGCACAAATTTTCATATGTTACAAACAAATTCGCATTTGTGTTTACATATTTGTTATTGTTACAGCTGAAGTGGCTGCAGTGTTCGTTCCATCAGACATGAACAGTACTAATTAATGAGATAACAGAAATAGAAAATTTATATGAAACGAATACTATGGTTATAATTTTTAACAATGAATGTCAGTCACATTGTAAAGCTAAAACGACTAATTTATGGCTGACTGTGATATAACAAATGTAATGCACAACTTTTAATAATAGGATTACTAATACCGAAAATACAACATTGTACAGAACTAGAGATACATCTCACAAACAATAGAAGGCTGAGGTAACTAATTTATAGGTCACTCGAAACTGAAAATTGCACTGCAAATTTCTAACCACAGTTATAACTTGAAAGAAGTAAGTACATTTCGTCTGTCACAAATAGTCAGCACATTATTAACACATACAACTGCGATGTTTCTGCAATAAATGTTTATATAAATAAACGTTTATTCACATTTATTATACAGTAACTGTTTTGCCAGCGTACGTATATACCAACACATGGATGTGGTTGTTCCAGAGCCTCTACACATTGCATAACGAGGATAGTAGTGTTAGTTATGA
This sequence comes from Locusta migratoria, assembly GCA_026315105.1. Lineage (NCBI taxonomy): Eukaryota > Metazoa > Arthropoda > Insecta > Orthoptera > Acrididae > Locusta > Locusta migratoria. The sequence goes on along the minus strand of CM048755.1, from coordinate 549,341,890 downwards.
GACCAAGTATCTCATCATGCGTATTCACCATTCTTTTGTACGCTTCAGACTTCATCTAATTCTATAAAAAGCCAACGGTGTAAGGTGGATACCTTGGTGGCATATGTAACGTGTTATCATGACAAGTACAGTGAGTATAGTAAGTTTGTAGAGCTTATGAGACTTAACTACGGGGTCATCAGTCCCTAAACTTACAAACTACTTATGAACTAGCTAACACTAAGGACGGCACAAATATCCATTCCCGAGGGGGGATTCGAACCCCCAACCGTAGTGGCCGTGCAGACCGTGACTGGAGCGGCTCAGTCCCCTCGACCACCGCGGCCGGCTTGAGATTCTCCCTCAAATATCTCGTAAAATATGCATTAGTTCCGTTATTCTGGTGTACATGGCAGTCAACGTGTACTAATGAACGGCCCCAAGATGTACATCGAACAAATTAACAAAAAAAAAAAAAAAAATGCTACCTGTCATGCAGGACCAAACAATGATGAGGAAACGAATGTGGAAATGGGTGTCCAATGTTGGGTGTAGACTTCCATACGATCATCTGTGATTATGTGCTGTTGATTCAGTTCTATGTAAACGTACCTTTAGCAGTGAACTGTAGAAATTGAAGCAATTGCAACTGTCATTTAATGTGTAGCAAAAGCAATGAGGTGTGTATTGCATATAATCTGAAGATTGTGATCATCTGTATATGAAATGGGTGTAGGTTTGCTACATGTAAACTTGTTCGTGGAATACTTTTAGGCAGAGAAAATCGTCTTCTGATGGTAGTAGGACTATAATGAACCGCTTCATTACGTGTGTTACGTATACGTTGTCGTACTAGCTGTTGACAAGAGAAATGGGAACTTGGAAGAATATCCGTTTCACGCAGTGTGATGAAAAATCTGCTAACACTCAACGACGAGAAATTTAACAATTCGGATACTGCAGATGGTATTCTTGGACCGCAGAAAGGCTACTAGCACCTCAAAAGCCGTAAATATACAGTGTTTCTGAGTATTCTTCTTTAGTTTAGATGTGCGTCATTTCACCCTGCAATAACTTAATTAACCGATGAAATGTCTTCGGTGAACTTCCAGTACTTTGCATTACGACACACCATGAAGAACTGCGCTTACAACGGGTTAGTTTAATGGAGACTGACATTCATAGTATTATCATTTCTCTGAATACCTGTCATTATACCAAAACATTCTTTACAAATGGTGTTTCTTCCAGATTAAGGAAGGACGTAGAGTACATCTAAACAAATATATGTAGTTACAGTACATGTAGGGATGATTTATGCATGAGGTACATTAGGCACGTTAATAACAGCAGTTATGTTCATAGAAATTTCTGGAATGCTCGACTATTGGACTGTGTGCACTCACTACATCTTCGGACAACTATTTGTCCTGTCTGTTCAAGAAGGCCGGCCGCGGTGGCCGAGGGGACTGAGGCGCTTCAGTCACGGTCTGCACGGCCACTATGGTCGGGGGTTCGAATCCCCCCTCGGGCATGGATATTTGTGCCGTCCTAGTTCGTAAGTAGTTCATAAGTAGTTTGTAAGTTTAGGGACTGATGACCCCGTAGTTAAGTCCCATAAACTTTACAAACATTTGAACATTTTGTTCAAGAAGGTGACATTCTAGCGGTGCGTTAAACCGTAATCTTCTTCCTTCTTTTTCTAGAACCGCGATCTTCTTTTGCTTCCACAATGACATCATACACCAACTACGTCATGCCCACAGAGATAGAAATCAAGAGACAAACGAACAGATTCTGTGGATGAATTTCCTCGGCCAATCCATCGATTCCCGAAATGGTTCTCAAAATGATTCTTCACAGCAGTGATGATATGAGTTGGTGTGCCATCGTACTGGAGGTACACAAAATGTCCAATATTCAGAGGTACATTCTCTAGCGCTTTGGGCAACATATAATTTACCAAGATTCTATACTTCCGACGTCGAGATGCCTGGAAGAATGTATGGTCCAAGCAATTTCACGCCGACGAATCCGGCTAACCCATTAACACCGAATCGCTCTTGATGAGCAAGAGGTCCAGTACCTCCTAGATTCACATCTGCCCAAAAATGAGAATTATATATATTGAAACAGCCTTCATAAGTAAACACAGCCTATTCGATGTACAGAACCCTAGCTGGAAACAGAATGTGCAGGGCTGTCTGCTGTGGAAATCATTGTGCGAACAACACGTGTTGGGAATAATCTTCATGTGCTAGTTTTGCCACTCATTGAATATGGACATCATGAATCTGCTGGTCATGTGATACATCCCACCCACGTCTACTAATGAAACCAAGGTCATGTGGAATACGCCGTGTAATTGGAGTGTCTCTTACATATCGCAGTATCTCATCTTCCATTTCGGGAATTTATAATGTTACGTTATGACCTATACCGTGTATACTTCAAGGGAAAATACCATTTTGCACGTAGCTCCTAAAGCGGACATTCGGATGTCTGTGTTTTACGGAACCCGTCATTTGGGAATGCGCTTTTGACATACACGCACACCAGCCCGTTCGTCTGCCAGTACAGCATACATCAACAGTTCTAAGTTCAATGTTTACGTAGCCGGATACGTATCAGAGTGTTTGCAAGGATGCCACCATTGTTGCCACGAAATGGTGTTGCTCACGAATTACACTATTTGCCGGCATGTAAGACGCACCGGCGTATAATACTCACCCCACTTTTAAGACTTTCTTTTAGGAAAATAATAAATCGCACCTAGTACGTCAATTGCACCATAATAATAATACTGTACATTTGTTCAGGTACATCAAATATCTAAGGCAGTGTCTTTAAGTAGTGTTCATAAACTCTACGCAGTCGAGTTCCTTGACAGTTTGCGGTTATTCAAACGGATGTTTTGCCTATCGCTATTTATAGTGCGCGCCAACTATGACGCGATGGTTGACGAGAGCCTCGTAAAGGCTTATGAGATTGCCGCCTGGGTGGCTCTGCTTTGCTCCGATCAGACATCGCACCGAGTATCAGTTCGCCAACTTCGCACGAGTAGGGGGTTTTCGCCGGCCGCGGTGGCCGAGAGGACTGAGGCGCTTCAGTCACGGTCTGCACGGCCACTACGGTCGGGGGTTCGAATCCCCCCTCGGGCATGGATATTTGTGCCGTCCTTAGTTGTAGGTAGTTTGTAAGTTTAGGGACTGATAACCCCGTAGTTAAGTCCCATAGACTATACAAACATTTGAACATTTTTAGTAGGGGGTTTTCATGTTCAAAATGACCCGTTTTGAGAAGTTATTGTGAAGTGCAATATTTTTGTAAGTATTTTTGTGATGTGAGAATGATGGACGGCTTGCGTCTGTGTAATGGTCGGCGCACTGTATGGGCACAGCATGTTATAACCTAAAATAAAGCAGCTGTAAAAACATCACAAAAATACTTGTGTACATATTTGCACTTGAGAATACGAATATATTCTCATATATATTCAGGCGATACATGGACAAATAAGTGAGCAACGTTTCATTATTCAAATAATGAACGAGGCAGTTACAGGATTGCCGAAATGAATGAAATTACGTCAAAAGTTTCTACTTCCTGTGCCGTTACCAGGTCAGTTACGGTTGGCACTAAAATAGTACGAAATTCAGAAAACCTTTACAACATAATAAAGCTCCTGATGGGTATTTTGGTGCATATTATGCACACATATAAAATGAAAACTACGAAAATTAAGAGAGAAAACAATGTTCAAATGTTTGTAACCCTATGGGACGAAACTACTTTGGTCATCAGTCCATAGTCTTACAAACTACTTAAACTAAGTTAAACTATCCTAAGGACAACTCACACATCCATGTCCGAGGGAGGATTCGAACCTCCGACGCAGAAGGCCGCGCGATCCGCAACGTTGCGCTCCAGACCGCTCGGCTACTCCCACGCGGCAATTAAGAGAGAAACTTAAAGTAAATTTTCCCGTATTTCATACTATTAATTGAAATCCCTTTAAATGGCAACCGGCGTATAAGACGCAACCAGTTTTGGACCAATTTATGTAGGAAACAATGTGCGTCTTATACGCCGGCAAATACGGTATTTAATGCGTTTTGCAGAAGTTCTCTGAGCGAACCATCTGTATAAGGAACAGTTTTGGAACACATTAAACATTTCTAGAGACGGGTGGCGATAACACCGGTAAAAAATGCTCTCTCGCATTACCATATGATTTCGGAAACCATGCGTTCCTTATCAAAATATATTTTATCGTATTTTCTACCTCCTATATAAACTTAAACGAGAAGTTTCTAAGTACCACGTTAAGTTTTCATTAATGGAATTATCTCAGCATAAAGACAAAATTTTAGGCCTTTTTATTCAACAACGTTCTATTTCATCTTTTTGACGATTGAATCTTTACTCGCCCTGCACGAAATCTGTAAATGCAATGCCAGCGTTAAACATGCACCCGTGCGCTTAATACAATTTGATAAAGCTGCTTCATTAATTCATTTAAATAGATTGAAAAACTGGTGGAATAAGTCATTGGTCGGCTCATTTGTCCACAGAACGTCCACTTTCTGAACTGCCTTTAGACAAGAAACCATAAAGTATACAGGGTGAGTCACATAACATTACCGCTGGATATATTTCGTAAATCACATCAAATACTGACGAACTGATTCCATAGACCGAACGTGAGGAGAGGGGCTAGTGTAATTGGTTAATACAAACCATGAAAAATGCACGGAAGTATGTTTTTTAACACAAACCTACTTTTTTTAATGGAACCTCGTTAGTTTTGTTGGCACATCTGAACGTATAAACAAATACATAATCAGTGCCGTTTGTTGCATTGTAAAATGTTAATTACATCCGGAGATATTGTAACCTAAAGTTGACGCTTCAGTACCACTCCTCCGCTGTTCAAAATGTTCAAATGTTTGTATAGTCTATGGGACTTAACTACGGGGTCATCAGTCCCTAAACTTACAAACTACTTACGAACTAGGACGGCACAAATATCCATGCCCGAGGGGGGATTCGAACCCCCGACCGTAGTGGCCGTGGAGACCGTGACTGGAGCGCCTTAGTCCCCTCGCTCCGCTGTTCGATCGTGTGTATCGGAGAGCACCGAATTAAGTAGGGATCCAAAGGGGACGGTGATGTACCTTAGGTACAGAAGAGACTAGAACAGCACATTACGTCCACATACTAACACCTTTATAGGTCTTTTTCACTGACGTACATGTACATTACCATGAGGGGTGAGGTACACGTACACACGTGGTTTCCGTTTTCAATTACGGAGTGGGATAGAGTGTGTCCCGACATGTCAGGCCAACAGATGTTCAAAGTGGTGGCCATCATTTGCTGCACACAATTGTAGTCTATGGCGTAATGAATGTCGTACACGCCGCAGTACACCTGGTGTAATGTCGCCGCAGGCTGCCACAATACGTTGTTTCATATCCTCTGGGGTTGTAGGCACATCACGGTTCACGTTCTCCTTTAACGTACAGAAAGAAATCCAGAGGTGTAAGATCAGGAGAACGGACTGGCCAATTTATGCGTCCTCCACGTCCTATGAAACGCCCGTCGAACATCCTGTCATGGGTCAGACAAGTGTTAATTGCGGAATGTGCAAGTGCACCTTCATGCTGATACCACATACGTCGACGCGTTTCCAGTGGGACATTTTCGAGCAACGTTGGTAAATCATTCTGCAGAAACGCGAAGTGAGGACCAATGAGGTGGTCGCCAATGATTTCGCACCATACATTTACAGTGCACGGTCGATGTCGCTCTACCTGTGGGAGCCAGCGAGGATTGTCCAGGGACAGCATGTTACAGCAGCTAACACACCAACTGCACCCGCTTCTCCTGTGACGGGCCTGTTACGGACCCGTTTGCGTACTACGACCATAACTGTTGCATACAGTTGGCGGTAGATGTTTAGAAATGTGCGGCACATTGGATGCTCTCTGTCCGGGTACCGTTCTGCATACACCCTGCAGGCTTCAGCTGCATTTTGTCGACACTCGCCATAGATGAGTATCATTTCCGCCTTTTCAGAGTTCGAATACACCATGGTCACATTTCCTACAACACTACACTATCACAGACGTCTGGAAACACAGTGTACTACAGTTAGTCTTCGTGCAAAGACGAATGCAGAATAACAATAGCAGAAAGCGCTACATGCGGACACTGCGACAGCTAGACCAAACCACAATAGTGCACTACAGCCACACTCGTAAACACGGTCGTCATCGTAAACATGTCCCTGCAGATGCTGATCGCCGATCGTGGCCCATGTTTGTTACAACACGCAACTGAACGTCGGAGGTTTCAAGCGTCAACTTTAGTTAACAATATCTCCGGATGTAATTAACATTTTACAATGCAACAAACGGCAATGATTACATATTTGTTTATATGTTCAGATGTGCTAACAAAACTAACGGAGTTCCATTTTAAAAAACGTAGGTTTGTGTTAAAAAACATACTTCCGTGCATTTTTTATGGTTTGTATTAACCAAATACACTAGCCCCTCTCCTTACGTTCGATCTGTGGCATCGGTTCGTCAGTATTTGATGTGGTTTACGAAATATATCCAGCGGTAATGTTAGGCGACTCACCCTGTATAACTGCACCTGGGAAACGGGTTAAGTATAAAAAACTGTTCTAAAACTGTTATGCTGCATTTAGATAAGACGCTACTCGTGTTGAGGAGCTGTGGTGTAGCAGGTATACACTTTTGCATCCTTCAAATGACAACGATTAGTCCAATGAGTGCCTACCAGCAAATAGTACCATAACTGCCTCCTTTGTGGTCAAAAAAAGGGATGTAGTTCTTTTTTTTATTACCTACACAGGCATGAAAAACTCCGTTACACAGTGCTGTCGTCACATGGCTTTATGGGTCAACGGTGGAACGTTAACAAGCCATGGCCACAAACAAAACCGCGGGCGAAAGGAAATTGCCATTGTAGTTAATCTACGCGGAAGAGAAGGTCGGAAACCGTGTAAAGACGAATACAATACACAGGAAGGGCGGAGGGCTAAAAGCTGAGTAAATTAATTCCGTACGCAACGGGAGAAGCTGAGCAAAGCCCGTTGTAGTCGAACACACACAAACAGCTGGCAGCGATTTTTGGCGCTGACGCGAGTATATACGTCGTTCGGTGTTGTGACCAAACACAGCGTCGCCGGCACGTCCAGTGGCAGGGTTATTCATTATTTCCCTGCTTACCCACACTAGCTCATTTATCTCTGTCTAGTTGTCAGCAGAATGGAGTTGACTCCCTTAAACTCCCACGCAGTGCATGAAATATAAAAACTTGGGCTGCTATCTGAGCCATAGGAGAGGAGAGGGAGAAGGAGACAAAGGCAACGCGTCGAACCGTCATGGAGGTATCGCCAGCAATGCAAGGTTCACTGGAGTGGCAGAAATGCGTGGAGGCCGTGACAGCGAGTGGCCCACCGACTACACCGGGGGCGAGGACACCTACACAAAAGTTAGAGGTCTGGAGGTGGGGAGGAAGGGACAGTGTTGCCAGACGTAGGGAATTTTCCCTGCACGTAGGTACTTTTAAGCATTAAAATCATGTAGGGAATTTTCATTCGAAACTCCCTAACGCGTAGGTACTTTGGTAAAATTTTACAATCGCCGACACAGGCCTAGCAGGTAATGTTGGCAACAGAACAGTTAGCACGCGGGAATGAAGTCGGCCAATTGTGTCAAAGTTTGAAGTAGTTAATGATATTTAGACGACATAGTTGTTTTCCGTTCATAGTAAACAATATTAATTTGAAAACATTGTTTCAGACACATTAAAATTGATGCAACGTATGATGATTTCAATGTATATCAGTGGAATGAAGAGTCGGTTTGGAAATAGTGTTAGAAAATGTCAGCAGAAGAAAAATTCATTGTTTCCATCAATGAACGACGTTTTATTACCTTGACTAGACTTATTTACGTAAGGACTATATACTAGTTAGGATCGGCCAAATCCTTCTACTCCATTGACGTATTTTAATAGAATATAATGTATCTTCATTCATACTATCAGTAAGCCTGTATGAGTTTTTATATATATGCATGGATGTATGGAACGAACGACTAATCCAATCTAATGAAATCTATGGGGCTGTATCCTCATGACACGTATTTTGCTGTGCTTCATACACTGTCCCTTGGATAAAGACAGATGCAGTAGCGAAGGAGATAAGAAAAATTCTTCATTTGAACCTTCACACTCAGCATACAGCAGTCCACTGCTGGTGGTAGAAAAGGCTGATGGTAGTGTTAGACTTGTTTTGGACGCCAGGGTCATAAACAAATTTATTGTGCTCATTTTAACATGTACTGACATCCTTGATGAGTTATTGCAACGATTCCATGTAATCAAACTCCATGAAATCAAATTAAAATTTCAATAGATCTGAAATCAGCCTACTGGCAACAGCTGCATTATCTTCTTGGGATCAAATCGGCGTCTTGCCTTTCGGCCTAAACGTGACTGATGGAGTGATCATTGCTGCTCTAGACACTGTTCTGGACCTGAACTGCTAAGTAAAATCTGTGTATATGTACATAATTTTAATAACTTTGCGAACTTGGGAGGAGCTTTTTGATATTCTAGAAGAAGAGATGAAGAAATTCAAAGAATTTGGAGTCACAGATAATTTTGTCAAGTCCAAATTCTGCCGGAAACAACGAAAGTTCTAGGGACACTTCGTTTCTCCAGCAGCAATTGAGCCTGACCCAAAGAAACTAAATGCTATCAGACACTTTCCTTATTCTAGTACTTGTAAACAGTTAAAATGTTAATAAGAACACATCTTGTCATCGCATCGTCCGATTCCACAATCTGAATAATGTCGGCTACAGTTGGGTCAAGCTAGCCCATTGTACTAGTCTGGACCTCAGAATTTACATCTACATATATACTCCACAAGCCACCGTATGATGCGTGGCAGAGTGTGCCTTTAAAAGCACTAGTTATTTCCTTTCCTCTACTACTTCCAAGCCGCGTTGGAGTGGCCGAGTGATCTAAGGCGTCTCGATACGAAGCGCGCGGTTACTCGCCGTCGGAGGTTCGAGTCCTCCCTTGGGCATGGGTGTATGTGTTGTCCTCAGGTTAGGTTACCTTAGTTTAAGTAGTTTGTAAGCTACGAACTGATGACTACGCAGTTTGGTCCGATAAATTTACGAACATTTAATTAAAAAATATTTTACACTACTTCCAAATAGAGCGAGGGTAACCGACTGACCATATGCCTTTCCACGCGTTATAATTTTTCCTTCTATTTGTAGTCCCTTCGCGAAATGTAGGTCAGAACTGTTATGCAGTCAGCTTCGAATGCCAGCCCTCTAAATTACATCAATAGTGTTCCCTGAAAAGAACATAGCATACTCTACGACGATTCTCGCTTAAGCTCTCAAAGCTTTTCCATAATGCTCGTACGTTGTGTGAATTTGCTACTAACAAATCGAGAATCGCGCCTGTAAACTGCTGCTTTGTCTACAAGTATGCTGATGTGGTAAGGAACGCACACACTCGAGAAGTACTGAAGAATAGGTCACCTTTACGGTTAAACCAGAACGTCCGAAAATTTTCTCCATGAAGCAAAGTTGACCATCCGTCTTCTCCAGAGCTGTCTTCACATGTTCGTTTCATTTCATATCGCTTTGGAACGTAATGCCTGTATCATTTGTCAACCGAACTATCACACACCGAACGATACTTGTGATAATAAAATAACAATGCAAATCGATGCTCCATGCCCACGGAAGTACAAGTGCTGCTTCTAATGCAAAAAATTAAAATTTTGGTATATCTATGGGAGAAAACTACTGTGGTCATCAGTCGCCAGGCTTACAAAATACTTAAACTAACTTACGCTCCGATGCGTGAGGCCGTTCCCCGTCAAGGGTTCGAAACCTCCCTCGGGCATGGATGTTTGTGTTCGCTTTAGTATAAGTTAGTTTATAAGTAATTTGTAAGATAGTGACTGATGACCCCACAGTTAAGTCGCATAAGCTTAACAAACATTTAAACATTTTGAACTAACACCAAGGATAACACACACATCCATGGCAGAGAGAGGAGTCAAACCTCCGACGGGAGCAGTCACCTAGTCCGTAGCATGTTGCCTTAGACCACGCGGCCAACCCAGTGCTGCTCGGCCATCCCCACGCGGCGCTTCTACTGTAACCGTGCAGCCAACATATAGGAGTGAGACACGAAATACTGCATAAACAGCCAACGAAGTTCATTAAAGGGGAGCTCCTCCGACTCGGTGCAAGGCTTTAAGTAATTGGCCAATTTCGTATAAATCCATACTGCTGGGCAACAACTATTAGTTGAACAGAGGATACGCCTTACATGGCAGTACAGCGAAAAAGTAGTGCAGTTTATTGTCTTTCATATCTGTAGAAACACAGAAACGGTGAACTGCATCGGTGAAGATGTAGGGCGGACGATGAAGCAAATTACAGCGTACCGTGGTTGGCTACCTGAGCGGTAATGGAATGTAAAAGTTCCGCATTGTCGTTTAGAGTGCCTGAAACTGCTAATGATGCCGCTGCCTGTCATCCTACAGACGCAGCTGTTCATATGAGCCCTGCAGGGAGGTGTAGTCGACGGTGATAGAAAATTATCACTATTATAACGGATGAGAAAACTACGGGTCTCACAGGCGTAAAAGGGTCATTCTGACTCACTTTAATCTCTAAATAGGCAATGAATAACGCCACTACACAGCACCGTAGGATTGCGTCTATACGGGCGACGGTGGATTAACAATTAGGCCTACATGACGATAGAAAGCCGAGAGAGAAGGGAACCCGCCTTGCTGGTGTGTCACCGTGGAAACAGGAAGTCCGGAACCGCTTTGAGACGACGACTGCTATATCACAACATGTGGCAAGTGCAGATGGCTGACGAAGGAACTTGCAGATACGGCACGCTGAACGAGTTGTTGAGGTGAGATCGGCGGTAGTCCAACTTACACTCGCGGCTAGACACGTCATTCAGCGTGTGTGTGTGTGTGTATGTGTGTGTGTGTGTGTTTGTATGAGCGCTACCCTTAGTATATGTTAGTTTAGTAACTTTAGGGACCGATGACTCTAGCAGTTTTGTCAATTACGTACCAACACGTTTTGAATATTATGTTACTCTGCGCTACACCGGATTATCAGTCCTCATCGCGCTTACCGCTGGGGGTGTGAGTCTCAAGTCTTGGTCTGAGTAACTAGCAGCAAAGACCAAGATACAGCAGGTGTTATGATTGTTGCAATATGGTAGTTATTTACCCCAAGTGGCAATTTAATTAGCAACTGCTTTCATTCCAAATTCCTTCTGACTATTAGTTAATTTGGGTGGCATAATGGAAAACACATCCATTACTCAATCACACGTTTGTCAGTGATAGCAATTAAGATTGTTCTTTGTATAGATTAATTGCGTTGAGATAAATTTCAGAAGCAGTCATAGACATGTACTATTAGAGGTCACGATAATGACATTCCTTACCCTTCTTGAAAGCTCTAAATATCATTGAATGTGCACTACGTATTCAAAACATTACGCTATTATCTCAAAAACTGACATTTTGAGAACCGTGACTGTGGTACTATATTATTATTAAAAACAGCGATCAGCCACAAGTATAGTATGAAATGTTATTTATTCAAACCATGACCGGTTTCGGATTTCTTTTTACGAATCCTTCTTCAGATGGTTTACATGCTTTTCAGCTGGAGCCTCGTTTTGCATCTGTTACAGTTTCACAGCCTAGTATAGACGAAAAAGTTATCTAGTTTAATATTTGCCGAAGTTTACCTTAGGTTTCCTGATGTTCGTCTTTACCAGCTTATTTATAAAAGAGTTTTACAGTTAAGAACACATGAAGTGTGACGACATCTTACGTTTATAGTCCTTTTCTGTGACAAAATCGTCCCGTATTCCTCCTGAGTATTTTACACATGTTACGTTTCAAAATGTGCTCTAAATGAGTGGTGTGAACGTTGTTAAGAGTTTCACACGACACCATGCTAAATTGCAACGCAATGAGCAGTATAATCAATCACAAAGTGTGACCCACATTCACATAAGAGACATAAACATTCACACATTTTTTTATCTCCTGAACGGAAGTACTACATACTGTAGTAACAACAGTTACTGGCTGACAAGAACCATACAATAATAATAATCCTTTAGAAAAATGTTACAGTGCTGAAGTTGATCGGTTGTAGACGATATGCAGTTGTTTAGGTAAGAGTAAAATTTGTCTTTGCTTATTTAGCGAGATTGACGTAAATATCGAATTCTGGGAGTGAAATTATTTACAACATTGGCAATATGGCACTCTACTAACTAGATGAGGCAAGATATATAAAATTACATACAAATAAATTGATACAGTACATAGGCAGAATCAAGTTATATCAATAGCTACGACTGAATTATAAATCTGTGGTCATACTGTATATTATAAATATTGCTCTGATATATTTTCTTCATAGTGGATTCATTATACTAAAAAGTTGAAGCAACACACATAAAGTGATGTACAAACAAATTGATATAGGGCACAGGCTGGATCAGTGGCGACAGTCACGATAGTTTTAACGGAGCAGAAGAAAGCATAATACTAAAATAAAGAGACCAGAAGAAATTCAACATGCTTTTCAGTCAACCATATGTCTTTAATCAGTGCTTTGTTGGCATATGTTAGTTTCCCGGGTTGTCATCTGGCTGAGGTATTTTTTACTAATCAGGAAATTCACGGAATTTGCAAAAACAATCCAGTCCTTGAATAGTATAGTCTACCAACATTCTGGCGCATTTCAAGGTCAGTACGGAAATGCTGATTCACGAAGGCCACCGGTCTCCACATGCAAAGGGGAGGGTAGGGAAGGTTCCTCTCCCTTCTTAATATTAGATAACACAATTATGCTAGATCCAATCAGAGCACTGTGATAAGGTCACGGGTCAAGGAGAAAGGAGGAGAGGTTCCTCCATGAAGATGATAAGTAGCCACCACCAGCAGCAGCGAGTCTCAGCAAAAAGGAGACATGTCAATAAGTACAGGTGCACTCAATAATATCACTATCAAGTATATCGTTATTTTTGTGTGTAATTATAATTATGACATTGATTATTGTTGTTTCAGAGCATGAGCTGGTGTCAAGCGAGGATATGCAGCCATTTCTTACTGTATCACAGCAGCAGTCTGCAGAATGTGCACTTCCAGATTTACTTGACCTGGTGTCATTTAACTTCCACTCAACACAACCGCAACCAGAAACTTAACCTCAGAGAAGCACCTAGCGAATACTGCTGTTTGCCAACACTAACATCATGATGGCATGTGATTCAAAACGTGTGAATATAGATTTAGCTCCTGATAGAGACTTTGATGTGGTTATTGTAATAGAGACTGTTCAGCGCCTTGGAACAAAAATGCAGTATTTGTGGCATGAATGGGATTGTTTGTGAAGTTTGATGGTGGAAAACATACAGAGAGAGAGAGAGAGAGAGAGAGAGAGAGAGAGAGAGAGAGAGAGAGAGAGAGAGAGATGACCAGTGAATACAACTTGTACGCACCCCTTTTAACATCAGTACAGTAAAGGGAGCGAGAGCAATTATCGATATGATTGATGAGCCAGTGCTTGAATTAAAAGTTGATGATGTGGTTGTATATATGAAACATTATATTGTGGAGAAAATAAATGACTTGTATATTACATTAATAATTTCAGCGGAGAGTCGAAGCCACTGGCGTCCTTATATTAAGGCTACATACTATGTTTTTGTCACCTATTTATGTCATGACAATGTGTCACTAAATCAATTAGATCAGTGTAAATATGCTTGCATTCAACCAGCATCAAAATATACAATAAAAAAACCTAACGAGCATAAGCTCTGTGGAAGCTGAAATTACTGCAGGAATACGTTGGTTTGTAATTGCACCTATAGATCTGAATATAATTTAGGATGAATATAAAGCATATATAAATCAGTTATTTCCTCAATACTGCAATTATAAAAAAATCTGAAAGTTTGTATATAAGTGTGTAAATAAAAAATATGGTATACAACACTGTCATTATTCTTTTAACCCTACCCCAAAAGTAATAGTGGATAAGAGATCAGAATATTGTTTTAAATAAAATCAGTGATATATAGTCAATAACTTCATTAACTCAATATTATAAACATTCTATTTACAATGACAAACAAAATAATCAGTTCTTGTCTCTGCAGGAGTGTCCCAAAACCAAAGTGTTCGCTTCATCCCAGAGCAATCGATTGTTAGGATACATTCTTAGATATCAGGGAATCGTAATTTAGCACTGCAAGGAAGTGTGTGGAGGAAAAAGCGCTGAGGGAGGCCAAGAGACAAATACGGTAAGGAAATTCAAATGGATGTGTGTTGCTGTTCTTATGAGGGGATGAAAAGGCTTGCTCAAGGTATCGTAGGTTGGAGAACTGCATCAAAGCAAGTAAACGTTTGGAGAAGGCTTTACAGTTCAAGGTGAAGAAATAAAAGCTTTGCGTTTTCCTGGTGACATTGTAATTCTGTTAGAGGCAGCAAAGTACCTAAAAGGGCAATTGATCGGAAAACAAAAGCAAAACAAGAGTAATGGAATGTAATCTAAAAAATCTGGTGATCATGAAGAAATTATATTGCGTCAAGAAACACTGTAGGAGGCGGCACTGGATGCCGTATAGAGAGAGACATGCTCATCGCCCCGCACTCCCGGCTTTTGTGTCCGTTTTGGCGACCGGAGGCGGTATTTCTCAATCGAGTAGCTCCTCAACCGGCCTCACAAGGGGTAAGTGCTCCCGGCTTGCCGACAGCGCTTGGCAGACGCGGACAGTTATTCATCGAAGTGCGACCCAAGCCCAACAGTGTTTAACTGCTGCGGGAACTGGTGTAACCATTGCGGCACGACCATTGGCTCACTTTAAATAATAACTGTTTACGTTTTGCAAACATGACTTATTAAAGTGAGAGTTCTGTAATTTCACACTTATCTGCGCCTCCTTTCTCTGGCATAGGGATTATTATATTTTTCATAAAGTCTGGGGGTATTTTGCCTGTCTCATATATCTGACACACCAGGTGAAACATTTTTGTTATGGCTGGCGCTCCCAGAGATATCAACAGCTCTGACGAAATATATTCTTCTCCAGGAACCTTGTTTCGTTTCAGGTCAAGTTCTTCTCTCACAAACAGGCCACATGGGTATCGGATTTTAGAATTGTTTATATTTACGGTATGTGAAGTTCAGAACATAAATAACAATTAGCCAAAGCAATTCCTCGCAACTCTCAAAAATTCTAGAGAAAATGGAATTTGAAGTTTCGTAAGTACATGAAAATACCAATAAAAAATCAGTTGCGGCATCTGTCGTTGTTGCTCAGGCGATAGCGTTGTGGACTTAAAACCCTGGGTTCGGTGGTTCTAATCCCACTGTGACATTTTTTTTTTGTTGTTGTTCGAATAATTGAACAATTTTAATATTGAAACTTCCTGGCAGATTAAAATTGTGTGCCGGAACCGGGAATCGAACCTGGGGCCTTTTCGTGGTCATCAGTCCGTAGGTTACAAACTACGTAAACCTAGGTAAACTAACCGAAGGACAAACACACTTATACTGATTGTGTTCGCGCCAATTCGCGCGTATTAATCCATATTATATTTTCGCGAACTTTCTAGAACACGGAAGTTACAATGTTTTATGTTAAATAATTTGTTCATGAAACATAAATAAATCGTTCATCAAGAAAAGCTAGGAAAATTGTGACAAACATAATGATATGGTTTTCGTATGAAAACAAAACAACACAAAAGATCGTAAGTAAATAACAATTAATGCAGTATTAATATATGTTTACATTATTGAAAATTATGGTCAGCAAAGTATTACATTATGGTCAATACATTACACAAGACCAGGTAGTAGTGGTATAAAATGCTTATATAATATAAATATGGAATATTAGGTTACAATACCACGATCAAATATGGTATCGTACTTTGCATTTAACCAAAGAAACGGGACTTTCCAGGCCAATTACATTACAACCTCTTCTGTCTACATTCTTAATGTTGGCGAGTTTTCGCAGACTATTGTTTAACGGCTTAAACGTTTCTAAGAGCATTTATCCCCACTGCTGCTGATCCAATTTTAACAAGCATTGTTTCTGGCGAATAGCTTTGTGAACTTAGATGATTTCACGTCAGTTCGACATACCGCACTATTCAAACAAACCAGTTATTTGAAGGTTATGTATATATACTGAATGCTCACTCAATTACCTGATAAGTTGACTTTCTCTTTCTTCAGCGCCACTGTGAACTCTCAACGTCTCGATTTTCAAACGCTTCTTAACTGCCTCATTTTTTTTTTTATTTCGTCTCTCGAGATAGGTATCATTGATCCTATTACGAATACATAATTCTGAAATGTTGGGGCGTTTCTTCAGCTGTGATTCAGGGTTTCGGGTACGACTATTTAATTCTACCATCTGAGCAATGACTCTCGCTTTTTTGAAATGGTGACAAGTCGTACGTGCGAACTTGTCCACTGCATGCAGTATACTGATCACTTATGTGTTGGAATGTTACATGTTAAGATGTACGTCATCCTGTAATTTTCGCCTATATTGTCCCTCATTCCTTCCCTTGTTTTGGCAATAACCAGAAACCCGAATGCTGTGTGCTTCCAGCAACTGGCACATATGGCTATAAATTCATTCAATATCATATTGGACCCTAGATGATCTTGTTAAATATGTTATAAATTTGTGTCATGCTATCGAAAAGCAATAATTAGGTTATCATTACCCTTATTAGCTGTCTTGGAATCCTTGAATATGTTACACTCAAGTAAAATAGATCGACATTCAGATGAGACCAAAACAAAAATATTTGCGATTCTTATCCCTATTTTTCACTGTGTTATGTCACTACTTTCGCTGAAAGTCTGGTAACTAAAAGCGTAAATGTTGTGTAGAATTTCCTGTAACACTGTTAATTTTGATGAAATAGTGTTTTTGAAAATACACACACGCTCTCGAAGCGAACTCGCCCAGGATGTGTTAACAGGGAAAGAACTAGGTTTGTTTTAACCAGTCAATGGTCCAACAATAACTGTACATTTGTTGTCAGGAAGTAGTGTTGCACTTCCTAAAATGTTCAAAGGTTTGTAAAGCTTATGGGAGTTAACTGTCACTAAAGATACAAACTACTTATGAACTAACTTATACTAAAGACAGCACAAACATCCATGCCCGAGGGGGGATTCAAACCCCCCATCCCCCCCCCCCCCAACGGGGAACGGCCTCGTACATCGCGGCATAGCGCCTCAATGCGCTCTGCCACTCCGCCGCGACGTTGCACTTCCTCTTTTGTATTTTATTTTATTTTCTATACTGATTACCAGCACCATTGGAGGGCCAGTCGATACCTACAAGTCCCTCTTGTTAACTCCACTCAACCATTCTGCTTACTAATAATTTTACGATAGTATAAAGGTAATTAATATGGTACAGAGAAAGAGAGAGGTTTTACATGAAGGAACATTTTGTTTATTACATTTTTATTAAACTTCCAGATGTATATGGACACTGTGAGATTTTCTTTAACAACAAGGTACGTTTCACTTATTGGTGCTGTCTGGGCAATCTCACAAGTGACATTTGTGCCACCGTTGTTCTAACAACTTCACATTTATCTCTCCAGTCACTGGCTCGTTTTTACAAACACCCATTATCTCACTCATTATAGGAATCGAATGGCAGCCTTTGTCCTCAATATTATACCCTCTGTATTCAGGTAACAAGTCTGTTATCCAAATTCGTTTCTCCAACCCTTTCACTCGCGATTTAGGTGAAACAACTGAACATAGCTCAGTTTCTAGTGGAACGCCTGCTGAACCCATTCAGTGACTATAGTGATTATAGATTAACCATTTTGCCAAACGTACATACAGCTAGTAGTATCGTTTTGTCCGCTACAAAATGAAGACGCAAGAAGCAATCCTTGAACTTCGCGCACGAGCAATCATTGGATATCCTATCTCCATTGGAATAAAGCGATTTTATATACTTTGCAGTCAAGAAAACACGTCATACATGGTTCTGGATGTACCTGCCCTACCGAACACTCTGCACGTTATTCAGGGTATTTAAAGAAAGACCATGATTGGGGTAGAGGGAGAAATCGCGGAGTTGTGAAACTTAATTTCATGGAAAATATGTCCTCCCCTTAATACATGGGGACCGGTGACCTTGTCAGAGTGCTGTAATTATATTTGAGATTATGATATGCAGCGGAGGGGAAGGGATGCTCTTATTGGACGTAGTGTAATTGTTTAATTAGATACCATTAAGGATGGGTAAAACCTCTTCTAGCCTCCCCTTGACAAATCAAGACCAGTACCCTTGGCAGAGTGTTTTGATTCGACATAGACTAATTATGTAATCTGATACCAAGAAGGGGGGGGGGGGCTCCTCTCCTCTCCCCTTGCCACGTGGAGACCGATGGCCTTGACGAATCAGCATTTCCGGAATGACCTTGAATTTTGCCAGGGCATTGGTAGACTAAGTGTTGTTGATAAGTATAGCTAACATATAACATGTATTAATCATTAATTATATTCAGTATGTGTACCAGCTGTATAGCGGACGAAAATGATGGAGTTTCTTTTCCCACTGGAAATTTTATAGCCCACTCTGAACACGATGAATGGAAGTAATCACGAGATAGTAAAGCAGATTATTGAATGACAGTGGTATGATTTATCGCTTCCGGCCTTTGGCGTTTTAGATATTACAGCCACTATCGGCGAATGCACCTATTGCACACATATCTGGAGCTATCGTATCAGTTATTCATTAATCTCAATCTGCATACATTCTTCGTGAGAGAATAAAAACTTTTATTTCTGAATTAACAACCTCACTAAAGTGGAATAATCTGCAGTAAAATGGTGGTGTAAAAAATTGCCATCAAACCGCACTGTACACCACAATCCGGTATTATATGACGTGAGGACATAGACTGAGATACAGGATATTTATGGCGAAATAAAATGTTTTACTAGTCAAATCCATTCACGTACAAATGTCACAAACGCACTATAGTGACTTCCTTGTCTAATCCTAATCTGATGTAGTTAAATATTCTTCACTATTAAGAAAGAATGTTTCAAGTAAAGTTCCAGTAACATAAATATAGATCCTACGATGTGAGATAATAAACAACTTGATTTGTACCTGCGAAATACTTACAGACGAACCACCAGTATCTGCGTCATATAACAGCACTACCTGGGGCAGTGAGGGCGATTCTGCAGTACAATCCTAGACATTGATGACTAGTCTGGTGTAAAGGACTTTTACGTCACTACCTCTCCGTTTTGTAGTCCCTGAATTCAACAGAATTCGAGTCGGGCATCTGTGGTTTGAGCGCAATGGAAATAATAAGAGCGAGTTTATTTATCTAAGAAAACACATATTTGTGAGCAACACGTACAGAATACATCAACTGTAATAAATTTTCCAAATTACTTTTACTGAGGCGAAGCGCGGTCTGATACAACCGCTGCTGGCACAGGTATATGTCACCTGCCGGAACCTGGCTCCACCCAGTGGGCTGCGTCACGCATTACTTATTGCGCTATCCGTCATAGCTGCCCATTAGCCTCGCCTGTGGACTTTTAAAATCATTAATACACTTCGCGGCTCAGACAGTCTACTCCATTAACTTACGATGTTGTTAGGTATATGATATGACATACTACCTCGGTTTATCAATGTTGAGAGGGTGTGCAAAGCTTATATAGCTCCGTTTTAAGCTCAATCTAATTTCTGAATATTATTAAGATACTAAAAGTTATCAGTCTTTGTTTTTCTTTGCATGATCAGGAGGCGTAAATAGAACGAAATGTAACAATAAGATGATTGCTTCTCGTTTAAACTTCCCTTAGTCATCATAAGACTTCTCCATTGCATCTCTATTTAAACTAACAGTTTGTAAATAACACTTAGTAGAAGCTGGTAAATCTTCAGGTGCTTATTGTAATGGAAGATATTCGGGGGGACTGTGGCGCGCCTGCCGCGGTGGAGTAGCCGAGCGGTCTAAGGCGTCTCGCTGCGGAGCGCGCGGTTGCTCGCCGTGGAAGTTCGAGTCCTCCCTGTGGCACGGGTGTGTGTGTTGTCCTTCGGTTACTTTACCTAGGTTTAAGTAGTTTGTAAGCTACGGACTGATGACCACGAAGTTTGGTCCGATAGATTTACAAACATTTGAACATTTTTTGTGCCGCGCCAGTCACGGTCTGCAAGGCCACTACGGTCGGAGGTTCGAATCCCCCCTCGGACATGGATATTTGTGCCGTCCTTAGTATTAGCTAGTTCGTAAGTAGTTTGTAAGTTTAGGGACTGATGACCCATAAGCTCTACAAGCATTTGAACATTGATGGTAACTGTATCAATCAGAATCCCTGTCTGGAAACGATCGTATAGGAATTTATACGCGAAATTCATTCTGATGCCTCTCACAGTGGATTACATGTACTGGTACCATTATTCAGAACATTTTACGCTTCTGCAACATTTTATTCGACAAGCGACGTGATTACAACATGATTTATTTTAAGAGGAGGAAGACATCTTTCGCCGCTAGCTTGACCTCAAGTCTACTTGGTTTCTTCTTTCGGTGCATTTGAAACGTACTGTGTACGAAAAGCTTGTGGGGAGTGAGAAGTTTCTGCTCGCAAGAGAAAGGAAGGAAGGAACGAAGATTATCCTTTAACTTCAAGTTAATAGGATGGAGAGAAATAATCTGCCGGGCCCATTCAAAGGAACCATTCCAGCATTTGCCTGGAGTGATTTAAATCATAGATGAACCACTGACATTCTGGAAAGAATTTTCGTGGTCTGTGACACCTAGCATATTAGAGTAATGGAATGGCTGCCTTAACACTGCTAGTTTCAATTCCGAACAACCATTGTACTGTAGCAGTGGAAGTTATACAATTAAATGGAATTCAATATTAATAAATCGTAGGCTTAGGGCTTTAGATGTCTTTGAAACTGTCTGAGGTCATTGGATAGTGTTCTTCTAGATTTGTGTACATCGTGATCAGGTTTTGAAAGTTGGCGCTCTAATTTTTGTGCTGCTCGAGGCGAAGCATGAGTCGATTTTGGCTTAACCTTCCGAAAAAGATGTTCAAATGTTTGTAAACCTAAGTGACCAAACTTCTGAGGTCATCGGAAACCAGACATATAACTACTTAAACTAACGTAAAGTAACTTATACTAAGGACAAGACACACAGCCATACCCGAGTGAGGACTCGAACCTCTGACGGGAACGGCCACGCAATACATAACGTGGTGACTCAGACCGATATGCCATTTTCGTGCAGTTTACACCCTTAAAATCTTTCTTTTTGTACTGGTGTTCCTGATCTCAAATTGATCATTTTAGCTTTCCCCATCAGTCCAAAAGTCTGTAATATTATCACATAATGAGACTGTAGATCTGTTATTCGATATGGGAGCGTGAATGGACCAGTCGGCACTTGCTCGCCGTGGAGGTTCGAGTCCTCCCTGGGGCATGGATGTTTGTGTTGTCCGTAGGTTAGTTTATCTAGGTTTAAGTAGTTTGTAAGCTACGGACTGATGACCACGCAGTTTGGTCCGATAGAATTACAGACATTTGAACATTTTTGCTTCTCATAGTGTAATGTAATCTGTACGTGTTATAACTGTACTATTTTCCGGGTAACAAATTATTGTAAACACTAGAGAACAGCAGTCTATTGAAACTCCTCCTTGAAGAATAGCAGGTAATGAAATTTTACTGATTGTACCTATACACCACTGGCTAGTTTTTTTATAATGAGTAATGGTAAGTAAGGTATTGCAAGTGTAATAACGTCACGTCCGTTACTCACTCGCGTCTACCTGTTCAGGTAAGCATAGCTCGTCGTAATGCGCCCTTCCCCCCATGACATGCAGAACGCACCTGGCAGCGATGCGAACAGAAATTCTGGCGACTGGCGGGTGCAAATGCTAATGAAGTAGCTCTACATCATACAACATGTACATTACTCAACAAGTTTAGTAATTTTTCTTACAATGTCAACAAATCTTCCATTCCCTACTTTATCATCTAAGCAGTCGATATGTTTAAAATTTGTTTTCATTAATTTTTTTCCTACTTTTTGCTCCTAAAGTGTCGTATTTTCTTGCTGTGGATTCAAGCTATGTCCATATCAGATTTCAGAAGTTTAGTCGAGAATATTTAAGAGAGTTACTTTTGAATTTAATAATATTAGCACATCTACATCTGATACTGTGCAAATCACATTTAAGTGCCTGGAAGAGGGTTCATCGAACCACCTTTATACTGTTTATCTTCCATTCCATTTTCGAATAGCGCACGGAAAGAAAGAACACGTTAAACTCTACGTTAGAGCTCTGATTTCTCGAATTTTATTCTGATGATCATTTCTACCTATGTAAGTGGGAGTCAATAATATATTTTCGCATTCGGGGGAGAATGTTCGTAATTGGAGTTTCCTAAGTAGCCCACCCCGCAGCGTTAACCGCCGTTATTGTAATGATTCTCATCCCAGTTCCTGTATCATTTCCATGACGCTGTCTCCCCTCTATCGTGACAACACAAAACGAGCTGCCCTTCTTTGGACTCTTTCTATGTCCTCCGACAAACCCACTTGATAAGAAACCCAAACTGGTCAGCAAAACTCCAAAAAATGGCGGACAAGCGTAGTGTATGCAGTTTCTTTACTAGTTTTGTTAAATGTTTTAAGGTTTCTGCCAATAAAACGCAGTCTCTTGTTCGCCTTTCCCACGACATTATCTACGTGTTCTTTCCAGTTTAAGTCTGAAGTGATAGTAATTCGTAGGTATTTTGTGGAGTTTGCGGACTTCACTTTTGATTGATTTATCTTGTAAACAAAGTTTAACGGATTTCTTTTCGTACTCACGTGGACGACTTCACACTTCTCATTAGTTAGTCAGTTGCTAATTTTTACACCAAATTGATATCTTATTTAGATCGTTGTGCAGTTGGTTTTGATCTTCAGATGATTTTACTAGACGGTAAATGACGGCGTCATCTGCAAACAACCTGAGACAGTTGCTTATATTTTCTCCCAAATCGTCTATGTAAATAAGGAACATCAGAGGACCAATAACACTACCCTGTGGAACGCCCGATATCACCTCGATTTTAGTCGATATCTTATCATCGATTACTACAAACTAAGTCCTTTCTGACAGGAAATCCGTTATCCAGTCGCAAATTTGGGGCGATATACCATCACAACGCAATTTGATTAAAAGCCGTTTGTGAGGTACGGTGTCAAAAGCCTTCTGGAAATCAAGACATACGGAATCAATTTGAGAACCCTTGTCGATAGCACTCGTAACTTCGTGGGGGTAAAGAGCTAGTTGTGTTTCGTATCACAAAAAGACGCCATAGAATTACTCATTTTGTGGTATCAGTTCATTCGTACATGTCCGAAAGAACAGACACCATTTGCGATCCTGCACCTTGTATCAATGAACACACAAGGGAATGTACGACAGCATAAGGTGAAGACGGCCATCGATTCATTCTTCAGTGCAGATGGCCACGGTGGAATGGCCGAGCGTTCCCACGAGCTTAGCTGCGGAGCGCGCTGCTGCGCGCCGTCGGAAGTTCTAGTCCTCCCTCTTTCTTTGGTTTATTTCTTGTCCTTAACCTAAGATAGGTTAAGTAGTTTTTAAGCCCGTGGACTGATGACCAGTGTAGTTAAGTCTCATAGATTTACAAACATTTGAACAGTGCAGATAAACACTAGGCGCAGACTCTTACGGGAATAGGCAAAATGCTGCAAGTAATGAGTAATAAAAGGCAGTGGCAGTGGCAGTGGCAGTAGCGCAACTGCCCAATAAGAGCCAGGACCCGGGTCTGAATTGTGGCAGGGCACAACTTTGCATCTTCCACCCGTGATTTATTTCGATGCCCACTGGCACCTTAAGTGCTACATTCTTTTATGTGTTTAATAACTATGGTTATATACTGTAAAATCCTCGCTCCTAGGTGACAAATACCTACATTTCGGGTACATATTGAATGAATGTGAATACTAACGTTCACTGTAATTAATGTAGGTTGTCATGTATTTAGCCAGGAGGGTCCCGTTTGTTTGAATAATTGAAGTATTCAATACCATAGTTGGTCGTAGTACTGTAACCTAATATTCCATGTTTATATTACATAAGCATTTTATAGCACTTCTGTCAAGTCACATTGATTATCATTTGCATTACTTGGGACTTCTAACAAACTTAATTAAATAATTATTGAAGCTTAACGTCGAACAATAATGTAAACATATATTAACACTGCGCTAATTGTTGTTTACTTACGATCTTTCGTATGGTCTGTTTTTAATACAAAAGTCTTATTATTATATTTGTCATAATATTGTGTATCTCCACGTAAAGCAAAATATGTGTATGTTTCATGAACAAATTGTTAAATATTTAAATATTGTACTTACGTGTTCTAGAAGGTTCTAGAAATACTATTATGTATTAATACGCGCGAATTGGTGCGAACTAAGGGAGTCTTAAGTCAGTCTTTGAGGAGTAGTATGAAGTCAGTCTTAGAGGAGTAACATCTTAGTTAGTATGGATGTGTGTTGTGAACCAGTCTTAACTCTTGCATTATTTTTGTGTTTCATCAAGAATGGAGAAATAAATATGTATAAAAATGAAACGTGTCATATTGATGGTTCATTTCATGACTATAAGAACCCGTCGTCTTATTATTTGTGATGTATTATTGGCAGGCGAGCTACGAGATCTTCGAGACCACTGAACATTTACAACAGGTGATGTATAGAAAAATGTGGCTTTAATGTAGGCCTATGTCAAGTAAAAGAAAGAAAAGCGCCACAAGGTACACTATAAAACAACTGAATTACGATTCTGTTGTAATATACGTATATTTACTGAAGTATGTCTTTCTTCCTTAAGAAGAAATTGTTTCTGGTAAAGAACAGAAACCTGGCTTTTGTATAAATTCGTCGTATTTGCACCCGGCTACATGAATCTCTGTTCACTACACTTCCATCCAAGACATCTCTGAATAAACAAGATACGAAAAATTTTATATTGCAACTCCAGTATTATTAACGTTCCAAATGGGTTATCAGAAACACAGTGGAAGTAAAAAACATTTAGATATTACAATAAGAGGTCAAAAGCAATACAACTTACCCAACGCTTAAGCAACAGATTCTTCAATATCTGTTATCGCTGAATCACAAATTACAGTAATATTTAACATACATTTCTCTTATAAGAAAAAACTAATTGCAGTAACAAAACTATTCGGGTCTTGAGAAGTCAAAAGAAGTGAACGAAAGTCCCGATCATTATAGACGATTTAATATTGTTACGTGTCAAGGGAAGTGGCTGTCATAATAAAGGAAGACAACAAGCGAATTATGTTTCTTAATCATGAAATACTGTGTCTACAGAAGTTATACATATATTCAAAAGTATAGGGTGTTTCACTAAGTTCAAAATGTTCAAATGTTTGTATAGTCTATGGGACTTAACTACAGGGTCATAAGTCCCTAAACTTACAAACTACTTATGAACTACTTACGAACTAGGACGGCACAAATATCCATGCCCGAGGGGGGATTCGAACCCCCGACCGTAGTGGCCGTGCAGACCGTGACTGGAGCGCCTTAGTCTCCTCGGCCACCGCGGCCGGCTTTCACTAAGTGTGTTTGCCTCTGTAACTTATAAAATAATAGGTGACGGGAAATTTTAATGCGGTAGGTCAACACAAGAAATGTTACACTTTCTGCGGAGCTATGAACATAGTTTATTGTACCGTTTTCTAAAGAGTTACACCACAAAGATATAATTTTTTAAATGGAACAATAGTTTTTTTCTATCATGTATTGGATTCGTTTAAACCAGCTGCGCCCAAATCAATTTAAACTAAATACAATGAAAGAATCCCTGAGACGGATTTTCGTCTCAAATATGTCAGAGACATTATTGATAGAGCTGAAGCATTGAATTAAAATTTGTGGTGCGGTCGGGAATCGAACCCGGACCTCCATGCTTACTAGGCAGACGTCTTAACCGTTAGACTACCACACCACTAACGATTAAGGCGCCTCGGAATAGTCTATGTACGATTTCCCTCCACAACACAAACTTTAATTCAGCTTCTTTGTTCCAAAGATAATTGCCACTAATGCCAAGGCTCTCCATGCAGCGGAATAGCACCTCAGCAATGGACATGGTGGAACAATCCTGTTATGGTGATATAAATATCAATTAAATACAATGAAAGAATCCCTGAGACGGATTTTCGTCTCAAATATGTCAGAGACATTATTGATAGAGCTGAAGCATTGAATTAAAATTTGTGGTGCGGTCGGGAATCGAACCCGGACCTCCATGCTTACTAGGCAGACGTCTTAACCGTTAGACTACCACACCACTAACGATTAAGGCGCCTCGGAATAGTCTATGTACGATTTCCCTCCACAACACAAACTTTAATTTCAGCTTCTTTGTTCCAAAGATAATTGCCACTAATGCCAAGGCTCTCCATGCAGCGGAATAGCACCTCAGCAATGGACATGGTGGAACAATCCTGTTATGGTGATATAAATATCAATTAAATACAATGAAAGAATCCCTGAGACGGATTTTCGTCTCAAATATGTCAGAGACATTATTGATAGAGCTGAAGCATTGAATTAAAATTTGTGGTGCGGTCGGGAATCGAACCCGGACCTCTGCCTAGTAAGCATGGAGGTCCGGGTTCGATTCCCGACCGCACCACAAATTTTAATTCAATGCTTCAGCTCTATCAATAATGTCTCTGACATATTTGAGACGAAAATCCGTCTCAGGAATTCTTTCATTGTATTTAATTGATATTTATATCACCATAACAGGATTGTTCCACCATGTCCATTGCTGAGGTGCTATTCCGCTGCATGGAGAGCCTTGGCATTAGTGGCAATTATCTTTGGAACAAAGAAGCTGAATTAAAGTTTGTGTTGTGGAGGGAAATCGTACATAGACTATTCCGAGGCGCCTTAATCGTTAGTGGTGTGGTAGTCTAACGGTTCATCGCCAACAGGGTGATGAAAAAGACAGCACCACAAATAAAGAATCGAAAAACAGAACGATGCCCCAGCACTGTCCGGGGAAGCAGACGGCACAACAAACTGATGGATCTTCCTGGGCAGATGATAATATAGAATTTCCTGAAGACGAAGAAATGAAAGAAATAAAAAATGCGGAAAATGACTCATCTTCACCAGGGAGAGACGATAAATCTAAAGAAAAATCCCCGCAGCGTCCACTGCTCTGAGGAGCAAGAGGTATTGACGAAAATGAGCGGTGACAGTAAACAAGCATAGGCAGCCAAAATATCTGTGCAAGCCTATAGGGTCGGCACGATAAATATCAACAAAATTCGAAGCCACCTCAAAATCAAGGCCCTACAAGACATGCTCTACGCCGCTGACCTCGACATCGCCTTGCTGCAAGAGGTGACAGACATTAAATTGGAAATAATAACTGGATATAACGTAATCGAGAATCCCGGAACTGACCAAGACCTTGGAACGGCGATACTCACGAAAGAAGGAATAATCGCGAAAGACGTTGAAAAATTGGCAAACGCCAGAGGTATTGCAGGCACCATCCACAACGTAAGACTGATCAACGTCTATGCACCATCTGGCTCCGGCAACAGGCGAAAACGAGCCGACTTCTTTAAAAACGACATAGTGCCCCTCTTCCGTGGAAAATATGAACACATCATTTTTGGAGGCGACTATAATTGTGTTTTATCTGCTAAAGACCAGACACCAAATTTTAATTATTGTGCAGAACTGAACGCAATAGTTAGAGAATTCAATTTGATCGACACGTGGGAGCAAAAGAATGGGGAACGGCCAGGTTTCACTCACATTACTAGCCACTCGGCCAGCCGCATTGACAGAATCTACGTTTCCGATACCTTGCAGACGCACATTCTACAAACAGAACTATGGCCTACCATCTTTTCAGATCACATATCTTACATATGCACCTTGAATTTAAGAAAACAAGAAACCTACAGGGGACGTGGTCTCTGGAAAATGAACGTAGACATCTTAAAGGATCCTGCATGTCAAGCGACATTTAATGATGTATGGCAAGAATGCGAGAAAAGATTCCATTCATATTCCTCAGCAGTTGCATGGTGGACAAAATGCGCTAAACCTATGATCAGAAGAGCAATGACAAATTACTCTCGTGAGAAAACAACCTGGCACAAGCGGACAGCTGAATTTTATTTCAAAGTCCTCAGGGATTTATACGCATCTGATGCGTCAGTTATTGACAACCATGCAGAAATCAAAAGAATTCAAGCCAAACTCCTGTCATTAAAACGCAAACAGCTTGATGGTTATAAAATAAGATCACGACTTCAAAATGAAGTACAGAATGAACAAACATCTATTTATCATTTAATAAACGAAAGAAAACGACAACACAGAAAAATAATAACCGAATTACGAACGTCAGATGGGAGACTACTAACTCAGCAAAATGAGATCAAGGCGGAAATTCACAATCACTTCACCGCTTTATTAAGCAATACACCCACGGATATAACGGCTCAAACTGACCTTACAACCGGAATGACACGACAACTTGTCCAGGACGAAGCAGACAGCCTGTTAGTCGAAATATCAGAAGAGGAAGTTGAAGATGCGATAATGCGGAGCCCGAAAAACAAATCCCCTGGTCCTGATGGATTTCCGGCAGAGTTATACCACACATTCAAACGACAGATGATACCCAAGCTCACATGTGTATATAAGGAACTTATGAACCCCAACACCAACATCCCAGTTGATTTCCGAGAAGGGGTAGTTGTACTGATCCCGAAAAAAGCTACAGGAAAATCAGTAGAAAACCTAAGACCTATCACCCTACTCAATAGTGATTACAAAATCTTTGCGCGCATTCTGAACGAAAGACTGAAATCAGTATTGAACTCCGTCACCGGTTCTTATCAATCGAGCGTACGCAAAGACAGATCCATTCACCACACACTATGTGACTACAGGGACATAATTTCATTATCAGCAGCTTGTAATCTAAAGTGTGCTTTGGTATCATTAGACTTCGAAAAAGCATTTGATAGAGTCAACCATGATTACCTATTTCACGTTATGAGTACTATGAACTTTCCGCAAAGCTACATCAGGATCCTGAAGAACCTCCTCAACAATTCAGCCTCTATAATAATGGTAAATGGTCAACTCAACAGACCAATAACTGTAAAAAGTTCAATGAGACAGGGTTGTCCTCTGTCCATGTCGCTTTTTGCAGTAGCCATAGAACCCTTGCTTTTTCGACTGAGTTCAAATTTACAAGGCATATTACTACGTGGGCAAAAGATTGTCTGTCAATCATATGCTGACGACGTCACGGTCTTGGTCAAGGACAATAATGAGATCTGCAAATTATTAGAGGTAATAAAAATGTATGAACTCGCGTCTGGCGCCAAACTGAACCGACAGAAATCCGCAATAATGAACATTGGACGAGGTTTAGAAGTTCCCATTCAAGGGGAAATAAAGGAGACTGCTACATTGAAATGCCTCGGTATTGAATATACGCCCAATATCCAGCAAACGATTGCACGGAATTACAGAAGACTACTTAATAGTATACGTGCCAGTATATATCAGAATGTACTCAGAACACTCGACGAAATACAAAGGGTGGAAGTGGTGAATATATATCTCACATCCAAAATAAATTATGTGGCACAAGTTTTACCAGTTCCGCGGACTGTGGCTGATAGGATCTTGGCAGCCTTTGGCCACTTCGTCAGCCGTGGCCATATCTTCAAAGTCAAATACGAGACCTTGACACTATCGACCGACAACGGTGGACTCAATCTAACAGATGTCTACAATAAAGCGCAAGCCCTGTTTGTTAGCAAAACGTACAAGCAGTGGACAAAAACGCCGAACACCATAGCGGCATTCCTTTTAAATGAAATAGCGCCACCTAACTGTGCTGCCCCAATCGATGTCCGCCACATTCCCACCGCCCTGTATCACTTTAAACATTTTTTAATCGAATACAGCTATATAAGCATGAGAATGGCAGAGAAAGACATGTATAGAGTCAAAGAAGTCTACAAAAATTTAATGAAATTTCATAACAAGAACATCATTGAACGAAAGTATAAAGACTTCAACTGGAAAATGATCTGGAGAAACATCCATAATCACCACTTACCGACAAACGTGAGGGCACTCTGGTATTACGCTGTTAATCGAAAAGTCCCAACAAACCAACGACTTCATAATATACATCTCGCAAATTCTCCCTTGTGCACACTCTGCAACCTGAATGACACAGACGAACATCAATTTGTCTGCAGAAACATTGACAACATTTGGCAGTTACTCAGGAAAAAACTTGCAATTATGCAGAGAACGTCGCCAACCACCATAACACCTGCGAGCCTTTTACATCCGGACGAAGAACTTTACCCCAATACGAAACAAAACGCAGTGAATTGGCTAAAGGGACATGCAATATATTACATACTGACAACTACGGAAAAGAGTGAAGGAGATTTCTGGATATACATTAGAATGCAGCACGACAAACTACTGAAAGTAGAAGACTATCAGAAAAAATACGCAAACTTTCTCAAAAGAACCATCGTGTGAAACATAAATAAAACGACATCCTTGATGATGTGACCCAATGGGCATATCAACAGGTTAAATTATTACAAATACAATTTCTAGGAAAATGTAAGAATAACGAATAACGATCAACTAAGGAACGACTATTTTGACGAAAATAAACTTTTCGAAACAGAAAAAAAAGGTTTTATTTCACAAGTTTGGCTCTAGAAGAGAGACATTTTTTTTTTTTTTTTTTTTACATTATTTCAGTTCCCCTTTTTTTAAGTCTACAGAGATCTAATTTTCAAATGCATAAATTCTACCACCAAGAATTCATGTTACGTTGTATCATTAACAGAAACGGAGTCTAGCTAGCTGACGCATTTCAAAGTTAGAGAAGATAAACAAAACGAGAGCAAAAAGAAGAACCAGATCAAGTACACGGATACGTGTGGAAATTACAACAGTTACACCCGAGAAGACGAACTTTGACATCGGAAGTTGGCAAAGACACCGAAAGATACAATTTATATAGCATTTCAGAAGATATGAAATTATGTTTCACACCGAAGAAGGCAATCTTAATTTAGAGAAGACATTAAACAACATTATATTTTGCTTTCAAATTTTTCCTATAATTGGACATTAAATCATAATAGGCAATACAGAAAAAAAAATTGCTCTTGCCTTTATCGTTCCAGAAGCAGAAGAGGAATTTTAAGTTTATTCAATATATCAAGAAAAATCCTTTCGTTTACCAACATCTCTCAAAAGAAAGGAAGATGAGATGCACAACACAAAAACAATTTTAAAAAAGCCAACGCCGAAGAAGGCGCCATTTGGAGAGCGAAAGGAAGGGCTGTGAGGGGAGGTTGGAGGCCCACAAAAAAAAAAAAAAAAAAAAAAAAAAAAAAAAAAAAAAAACGGTTAAGACGTCTGCCTAGTAAGCATGGAGGTCCGGGTTCGATTCCCGACCGCACCACAAATTTTAATTCAATGCTTCAGCTCTATCAATAATGTCTCTGACATATTTGAGACGAAAATCCGTCTCAGGGATTCTTTCATTGTATTTAATTGATATTTATATCACCATAACAGGATTGTTCCACCATGTCCATTGCTGAGGTGCTATTCCGCTGCATGGAGAGCCTTGGCATTAGTGGCAATTATCTTTGGAACAAAGAAGCTGAATTAAAGTTTGTGTTGTGGAGGGAAATCGTACATAGACTATTCCGAGGCGCCTTAATCGTTAGTGGTGTGGTAGTCTAACGGGTAAGATGTCTGCCTAGTAAGCATGGAGGTCCGGGTTCGATTCCCGACCGCACCACAAATTTTAATTCAATGCTTCAGCTCTATCAACAATTTAAACTACATTCCTATCACTGTTAGTTTGGGAGCTACAACCGTTCAAAGTTCCGGGGGCGGAGGCTGCGATAGCGTAGCTGACTGGCCGAGTGGCTATCGCCTGGGGCACGGCCCACTGTCTCATGACCACCAGCCAGTCAACTACGCTGTCGTAGCCTCCGCCCCCTAAACTTTGAAGGGTTGTAGCTCCCAAACTAATAGTGATAGGAATACAGTCTAAATTGATTTGGACGCAGCTGGTTGCAACGAATCCAATGCACGATAGAAAAAACTATTGTTTCATTTAAAAATTATATCTTTGTGCTGTAACTCTTTAGAAAACGATACAATAAACTATGTTCATAGCTCTGCAGAAAGTGTAACATTTCTTGTGTTGACCTACCGCATTAAAATTTCCCGTCACCTATTATTTTATAAGTTACAGACGCAAACACACTTAGTGAAATGTGTATATATATATATATATATATATATATATATATATATATATATATATATATATATGTGTGTGTGTGTGTGTGTGTGTGTGTGTGTGTGTGTGTGTGTGATGTAAGTTACGTCATACAAACAGTATAATTATACGCCTGTATGATTTAATTCAGTGTATTTCGTGCCACTTAATAATTTCCATATGCTATGAGCGCAAAACGATATAATTAATATTCCTTTAACCGAGTTGAAATATAAATGAAAAGAGTTGTAATATTACCACTGGATTTCTCTCCGCAAGTGAGTTCAAAATCAAACGTTAGAAAATCTATGGGATTTAACTACTTGGTTATTAGTTCCTAAGCTTACAAACTACTTAAACTAAGTTAAATTAACCTAAGAACAACACCCCCCTGCCCCCGGGAGGACTCGAACCTCCGACGGCGAGCAACCTTGCGCTCCGCAGAGAGGCGCCTTAGACCACTGGGGCATCGCTACTTTGGATTGGTGCGTCAGATGGTAAGAGGTCTCACACCAGGTGATCGGCATCGCTGATGCTGTGGGCCCTCCTTGTTAGAGTTTGAAGGGCGGATTTTTTCTGCGTGGGTTGGTGCTGGGAGGAGGCGTGGAGGTACCTTCCCGTTCTGCTAGCCTTTCTGTATATCCTGTGTCCGAGTTTACCGTCAGACTTTCGGTAGACTTCGACGTCGAGAAAAAGCAGCACTCCATTCTTTTCTACTTCTATTGTGAAATTTATTTTACTGTGCTGCCGATTGAGATGTTCGTGGATATTCTGTAGCTCCTGTTTCTCAGGTGGTCAGATGACGAAAGTGTCATCAACGTATCGCAGCCAGCATTCAGGGCATAGTGACGCTGACTGGAGAGCCGTTTCTTCAAATGCTTGCATGAAGATATCTTCTGCAATCGGCGAAAGTGGTGAGCCCATAGCTACACCGTCTATTTGTTCGTAAAATTCTCCTTTCCACTTGAAGTAGGTGGTCGTCAAGCAGTGGCATACTGGGTCACAGGTGTCAGGTTCTAAGCGTTCTTCTAATATGTATCACACAAACAACTTTATTAATTACATAACACAACACTGACTTTGAACCCACGATCACAAACTCGTCCACTTGACGCAGTTGTCAGAAAAAAATAAAAACCAAGTAAAAACATAAAAAATTGATGTTGACTCGCCTGTACGATTGCCCAGGAGTATCAAATTCAAAGATGCTCAAAATGGTGACGCTGGACACGGATACACTGGTGCACTCGTTGAATGAAAGAATTATTTACTGCTTCCAGTGGTGCCCACTAAAGACAATTACAAGCAAGTACGATTCGCTCCTGCATATCTTCTGGAGTTGTTGGAATATCGCGATACACAACTTCTTTAATTCATCCTCAGAGAAAAAGAGAGAATTTAAATCGGGAAACCTAGCAGGCCAAATAATTGTTCCAACTCGACCAATCCTTCTGGCAGGATACTTTCGGTTCAGAACACGCCGTGCATGCAAGGCATTATGTGCTGGACATCCATTGTGTCGATACCACAAATCATTCTGGTTCTTAGCGAGACTTCGAGCAGAAGAGGAGAAAAAATTTGTCTGAGGAATTTGGCATACATTGTGCTGTTTAGACTACCATTGATGAAATAAGGACCAATAATTGTAGTACCAAGTATCCCACACCAGAAGTTAACTCTCCATTACGCTGACGCTTCATCTGTCTAAGCCATCGTGGGTTGTCGCTAGACTAATAATGCATGTTCCTTGTATTTACCTGTCCTTTGAGAAAGAACATTCATCAGTAAATAGAACGTTGGAGAAGTTCTGGTTGGCGATGATTTGCTGCTGTGCCCACTAATAGAACTGTACACGATTCTGGAAATCATTCCCAGGACATTTTTGATGTAGGTGTACATGGTAAGGATGGAACCGGTACCGTGTAAGAATACGATGTACACTGGTTTTAGGAATGCCAATCTCGTGTCCAATCTGTCGTGTTCTCACGTGTGGACTCAAATCAATGGGAGTGAGAACTTACGCAACTTCGTCTGTACGAGTACTACGACGATTGTGTTGTCGTGGGTTGAAACTTCCCGTTTCCTAAAGCCGAGAAAATGTCAGTCGGGAAGGTGGGCTCTTCTCAGGATATCGCTCTCTCAACAGTTCCTCTGCCTGCGTAGCTTTTCGCCTACCTTCAACAACAATAAAAGGCTGATTATGTAGATGCAGTTTGTAGGAACAACAGCCTTAACTGTATGCCTACTCTACACAACAGTATTTAAAATGATTAAATTAATGTACTAAATGTCCCCGTATTGTACATAATAATACAGTATTGCAATTACTGTACTGCTATCTTACATTCCCCATAATGAGTAGCATTTTCTACTTCCTCTTCGTTGGTGTAGATTCTACTCACACAACACTTCAACTGATGATGGTTGACGGAATGACAGGTGTGCAGTCTACTTAATGTTTAATTTTGTCATCTGTCAACGTCAGCACATGAATGGGTTTCATTACCCCGAGTAGCCGAATAGCCGGCCGCGGTAGCCGAGGGGACTGAGGCGCGCCGGCCGCGGTGGCCGAGGGGACTGAGGCGCTCCAGTCACGGTCTACATAGCCACTACGGTCGGGGGTTCGAATCCCCCCTCGGGCATGGATATTTGTGCCGTCCTTAGTCTTAGCTAGATCATAAGTACTTAGTAAGCTTAGGGACTGATGACCCCGTAGTTAAGTCCCATAACCTATACAAACATTTGAACATACAATTTGAATAGGTCTTTAGGAAAGGAAATGAATTACCGTGTAAAAAATACAGGGTCCCATTGCAAAAGTTACCGCTGTTCATTTGTTTCTAAAAAGCAAAGCTACAACGAAGACAGTCATGCTGATTGATGTCGCCGAGACGGCTAAAGAGTATTTGCTTCAAAAATTTTGTAATTTGCATCTGAAAAAAACAGTTATTTCGGGTGGTCAAGATAAATGGGACACCTTGTATATGCAGATGCAAATGAGTTATTAGTCAGTGATAAAAGGGAGCATACCATAGTGCATATCCTGTTTTAAGTATATAAATTACTGAGTAATATTTCAAGTTTTACAGCAGAACAATCTAACAATTAAAAAGAACAAGGAAGGGATCTTAGTGTTTTAACGTTCAGTCGAAAGCGTGATCATTGGAGACGGAGACCACATTCGATTTTTGCGCGAGGATGGGAAGGAAATAGGCGGTGCCCTTTCAAAAGTTCTATTGCGGCATTTGTCTGGAGTGAATTACGCCGGAAACGAAAAATTGGAGTTCGGAGTTGTATATGAACCACTGCCTTTCCGAACAGCTTTCCATTGTGTTACCATTACGTGACGTCACACGTACTCATTATTGCAACAGACTCAACAATGTGTGTATAACAGAGACGCAGATGTACTCAGGTGAGACGTAGACCGCTCACACGTATTTCTGATTCTCTGCTGTTTTACATGAGATGACCTCCGTGAGGCTCTAAATTTATCTGTGATATTCAGGCACCAGCTAGAGCCTAGGTTTTGGAAGCCCATAAAATTTCATTCCCTAAAGCAGGTGGTAGATGAGCGAAATTCGGTTGAAATCTATCCAATAGTAGAGGAAGTGATGTTGAACATTCGTCCATACTTACAACGTCTCTTGAAACAACTGCAGTAAAACTGCAGCAGACAAATAGGTACACATTTCAGTATAATTTTGAAGGAATTCAGCCAGGACAGTGAAAAAACACAGTATCCATATTATATCTACATAAATACTCCAACTCAGATTGAAGTGCATGGCAGAGGGTTCATCGAACCGCTTTTATGATATTTCTTCCGTTCCATTCTCTAATAGCACTTTGAAAAAAACGAACAAGAAATCTTCCCGTTTTCGATCTGAATCTCTCATTTTATTCCGATAATCATGTCTCCTTATGTAGGTGAGTGCTAAGAAAATATGTTCCAATTCGGAAGAGAAAGTTGCTGACAGAAATTTCTCAAATAAATATCGTCGCAACAAATAACGCCTTTTTTATAATGATTTCCACCCCAACTCATGAATTATTTCCGTGACACTCTCTCACCTGTATCGCGATAATACAAAACGAGCTGTCATTCTCTGAACTTTCTTTAAATCAGCCATCAGTCTTACTTGTTTTAGATCCCACAATGAGCAGCAATACTCCAAAATTCGACTCGCAAGTGTTGTGTAGGCATTTTCTTTAGTATAACTGTTGAATCTTCTAAATGATCTGCCAATGAAACGTAGCCTTTGGTTCGTCTTCCGTACATTATTTTCTATGTGTTCTTTCCAATTTAAACTGTCCGTAATTGTTAATCCTAATGTGGCGTTACCTCACATTTCTGCTATACTTTATTACGACTTAATTTTAATTTTATTTTATTGCTGTGTGGAGAGCCGTTGGCCGCCCAAGTTAAGATACGCTAGACAGCGGTTTTACAGGCAGTGGCTGAATCGTTGCGACAGTGACAGATGGTCATCGCAACCGTGGGAAGC
The DNA here is from genome assembly GCA_026315105.1 of Locusta migratoria. NCBI lineage: Eukaryota > Metazoa > Arthropoda > Insecta > Orthoptera > Acrididae > Locusta > Locusta migratoria. The sequence goes on along the minus strand of CM048755.1, from coordinate 549,304,773 downwards.
CAGCGGTTAGCAGCATTGCAAGTAGAGCGGGACTCCACCGTGTTTTCTATGGCGGGAACTGCCACTCTTTTAAGCTAACATAAAAATTGTTTAAAAAGGCTGGACAATAACTTCAACATTATCAGTGATTACATTCATGTTGTCAGTTGTCATAAGTAATAATACAATTATTAAACAGGCTAGGCTAACAATAATTAGGTTGTGTTCTCAAAAGTGATTTTCATTGGACGCTGGCATTCGGCCAATAGTGTGCTAGTTTGTAGAGTTCAGACGCCAAGGCGCGAGGAGGTAGAAAGTTCCAGTTAGCAGTGGGCCATAATTTAAGCATGACGTAGTACTGTGTCGTCGGTCGCGACTATAAGCGGAAATTTACATGCGGTGAAAGAATAGTATCGTGCGGATAATATGGAGCCAATGACGCTCTGTCAAAGTGTAATATCTATATCTACAAAGTTTCGGTGAACTGTGCGAGTTAAGGCAGGTTAATACTTACGAGATAACGACTGCAAGATTTGAGTGTAAAAGATACGACAATAATTTGATTTCACAATTCAGAAAAGTGCTCAGCAAAGTTAATAATTCATTACCGCGAATTTAGTAAGACAAATGTGAATCCGTCTACACACTAATAATCTGTCGAGAAAAATAAACCCAAAAGTATAGTAAAATAGACATCTTTAGTCCCGAATAGACAGAACCATACCTTCATTAACTTACAGGTTTGCAACCGATATTGTGACCTGCACATCGTTAGAGTCCACGACCTGAGGAGAAGATTATCCAATGGGACATGTAAGTCTGAGGTAAGCAACATTGAACAGTTTATTGAGAGACTGAGTGGAAATGGGCACACGACACTAAGAGGTGGATAGTACTACTGTATGAAGTCGTAGTTTAGTGTGTGTGTACAAATTGCAACTAATTCCGGCGAGTATTTAGTTCCTATACACTGCAAGTATAGGTGGCATCCCTTAACGAACTGACATGTATAGTTAACAGGTCAAATAGTGGGACTCGGCATTTAATTAACGCAAAAAATCCCGCGTGAAGTTAAGTGCCGGAATGTTGTACTATGTATTTAGTTGAATTTACGGCCTGTATATTTGACTGAATTATGGTGCATATGAAGTTTAGGTGATTTCTTTTAGTGCTCATATTGATGACTTTACATTTTACTCTATTCAGGGTCAATTGCCAGGTTTTGTACCATGCAGATATCTAAATTTGGCAGTTTCTTTTGATTTGTAGGGTGACTTTATTAACCGATAAACGACAGCATCATCCGCGAACAGTCTAAGAGAACTGCTCAGTGTCTCCTAAATCGTTTATCAAAACTAGGAACAGTAGGTGACATACAACACTTCTGATTTAGTCGATGCCATTCGTTCAATTACAACGTAATGTGCCCTTTCTGACAGGAAATCATGAATCCAATCGCACAACTGTGGCAATATTCCAAAAACATGCAATTTGATTAGAAGACGTTTGTGAGGTCCAGTGTCAAAAGGCTCCAAGACATAGAGATGTATGATATTGATTTGAGATCCCTAGTCGATAGCACTCACTTTATGGAAGTAAAGAGATAGCTGTGTCTAATAAGGACGATAATTTCTGAATCTGTTTTGACTATGGGTCAATCTCTTCGAGGTAGTTCATAATGCTCGAGGAAAGTATATGTTCTAAAAAAATGTTCAAATGTTTGTTAAGCTTAAGGGGCTTAACTGCGGGGTCATCAGTACCTAAACTTACAAACTACTTATGAACTACCTTCTACTAAAGACGACACAAACATCCATGCCCGAGTGGGGATTCGAAAACCCGACCGGAGCGGCCGTGCAGACTGTGACTGGCGCGCCTTAGACCACTCGGCCACTGCGGCCGGCAAAGCATTAGTTCTAAAATCCTTCTGAAAACCGACGTCAGTGTTATAGACCTGTAATTTTGCGGATCACTCCTATTGCTTATCTTAAATACCTGAGTGACCTGACAATGTTCCAGTCATTGGGTACGGATCTTTCGCTGACCGAGTGGTTGTATATTATAGCTATATGTGGGGCTGTGGCATTAGCGTACTCTCAAAGGAACCTAATAGGAATACAATCTTTTAATTTCTTTGATAAAAATCTCTCAATAGCTGTAAATATTTCTTTGAATGTAAGCCACATCTGATCTACACTCACATTCTTTCCAACGACTGGAAATTGTCACTCAGGACAGCTTTAATCGAATTTTTTCTCCTTTTTTGAATTAATATGCTTTTCTGCTTTTGGTAGATTTGGAAAATCCGATATTCAGTCTCGCTATGACAACTCTCTGTGTCGTTTTTGATGCTCTTTATTAAGTCCGGATTATGTGTTGCAAAGAAGTCAAGTATTTTTTCACAACCATTTACTATATTCTAGTGGATTCATGAACAAACTGTTCGAAATAATTTTCGGAGATTGCGCTCAGTACGATTTAGGACGATGTTTTACGCTTTTCTCCTGTTTTAAACATGAATTTTTGCCTAAATTTCGAGAGGAAGTAGAAGTTGCCTCCAATCATAATTGTACGCTTTGGGATAGTTTTTGAAATTTGATCCAAGGTTTCTTTGAACATTTCCGCTCGAGTCGTCTGAGTCAGGGGGTCGGTAAAACGAATCAGTCATTAATTTATTCCGGTTGTCAGGTATAAACTCTACCCATACCAACTAACAAGAACTATCTACTTCAATTTCGCTACAAGATAAACCGCTTGTGACAGCAATAAATACGCCACCATTTGTTTTATCCAATCTCTTCTTTCAGAACACAATTTGTCCCTTTGTAAAAATTTCAGCTGACTTATCTCCGGCTTTAGCCAGCTTTCGCTACCTATAATAATTTCAGTTTCAGTATGCTCTATTAGCGCTTTGAGTTATGATATTTCACCCACCCACCTATGACAATTCCCAACTGTTAGACCAATGGTTTTGAGATCTGCTTCGTCCTATCTGTGACATGTACCCTTTGATATAGAAACCCTTTCTTGTGTGTGCACATGGCCCTGTAACCTAAAAGACCGTCCAGTCCACGCCACACAGTTCACGCTACTCGATACGTTCCTTAGAACGTGAGGAATCCGACTCAACAAACTGTATAATGGACGAAAGGTGTCTGTCTTTTATGTATAAGAAACAATAAGATTTTGTCATTCAGTACAGCAGCCAACTTCTTTCAGCGTAGAAGGAGAGAAGAAAATGCCCGTACGCATGCAACGAATAAACACACACACGCAGACACGCACACACACACACACACACACACACACACACATATATATATATATATATATATATATATATATATATATATATATATATATATATATATATACATCCTTTACGATACATATGACACAAGAAGGGACATAGTTATATCATGTAATATTAAGAAATTTTTAGCATCATTGCAGCATCACTTGAAAACAACAATTTGCAAAACGAGCTGGTCGTTACATAATGAGATATTGAAGCTATAAATGCAACAAAAACGTGGAAACCTTTTTACTATACACACACATAAATCTGTTCAAAAATACATTGTTTTAGAATATAGCGAGATTTTCATCATACGTGTTGAACTGTCTGTTCAAGTTAATTATACGAAGAAACTTTTGCAACTACCTTACGAGAAGTATTTTTTCTTCTTTCTCGTTTCTTAATTAGGTTTCCTGTGACGTACTTGCATCGGGTAAGGAGAATGACGCAATAGTTAGTTTGAAAGAGCACGGCAAGTTTCTGTTCACGTCTTTCCTCGTTCAGAGTTCGAGAACTTACCGTAATACCCTCCACAGGGTTGAGTAGTTAAATCCGAACCTTCCTGTCTTCCCAGATATTTTATAAGGATAGACTGATAGGGCTTCGTATTACATCAACGCCAAGCTAGTTAGAGGTAGATAAATGATTACGCAGATAAGGAAGAAGACGGGATATGAATATAGTCCCTTCAACGAACCACTGCAGCTCATTTCTCAAGTTATTTAGAGTAGTAACGGAATGTCAGATCAAGGATTAATCAGAAGAGAAGACATATCCGGTGTCTTCAGTGTTGCTCAAACGCTCTCACTGAACTAGTGCCGTACGCGCATTACAGACGTGGCGTATTGTTTTGTTACGCATTAAATATTGTCAATTAACAACTCTCTTATTAGTGTAATGATTACACGTTTCGTGTCAAGTATTAATATTTGCTTACAGCATTCCACAGTACACAGATAAGGGAGTGTACACAATATGTACATCTCAGTTTAATTTAGGCGAGAAAGAACTCTGCAAGCGCAGAGACACGACAGTGTACTCCCAACTGAAAGGACGTGTTCTCCTTGGTTTACCTTAATCGAATAAAGATAATTTCCGGATTGTTTCTTTGAGGTTTGCTCCTGCTTTCTAACTACATCGACTCTTACTCTGAATTCATAGTCATCCGCGTAACGTAATCTACGTTGCATTCCCTGTACGTTTAATTCTGATTATTCATATATGATTTTGCAATTTCCGCTAATATGTGTGCAAAATTCAGGGGAGCATGATCTACAGAGAAAGTTAATTGAAGTCGTAATAACACGCAGCCATTTTATTTAATTGAAGTTGATTGGATTCGATCCAGATCAACTCTCATTAATTTTTTCACGTTTAACTACAGTATCGTGCGCTACGTACGCGATGCTAACTAAAATGAATTATTGTAAATTTTGCGGTTATGTTTCAAACAAATGTCTCCTTTCCTTCACTGATACTACTAAATACAAGCAATGAAGGATAGTGACACACATGCTGATTAAAGATCACGGAAAATATATACCCTGTAATTATGTGTGAAACAGGAGAAAATATTATACTTAATGTGTAAAACACGACACCATTTTGAATAACACAGATCTTTTATTTGAAATTATAACAGAAGAATATGTGTCGAATGGAGTAAAATATGATTGCGTTTGATAAAATGAAGGTAAGTTCATTACTGTTTGCTGTATGTGCTTATTGCTAGCGGAAGTAACTTGTGTGTGATTACATTCTTTATTATATATATTACCTTCGTGTAATGGAATATGTATTGAAATGTATTTTTATTGTCATTTAAACAGTGTGTCTTTCGCTGTACACACTTTTACGAATTTCTGTTGGATAATGATGCACTTCAGTTTCTTACCAATTCAGAGCACATTGGGCCATTACACGACTTACGCCGCGATCAGAAAGAGTGGTCGAGATGCCGTGGGATTCCGTCAAATGGGGGTATACGGTCCCCCAGTCAGGGTTAGACAGGATTTAATGAAGAGTGATCCAACTGAAGAGTGGCTTGGATGGAAATACTAGCACTCAATGCGATGTGCTTAGAAATGTTCAAATGTTTGTAAATCTGTGGCATTTAACTACTCTTGTTATCTGTCCCTAGGCCTACAAACTACATAAAGTAACTGAAAATAACCTACGAACAACACACACACCCATCCTCGAGGGAGTACTCGAACTTCCGATGGCGAGCAACTTCGCGCTCTGCAGAAAGGTGCCTTAGAGCGCTCAGCCACTCCACCGCGGCGATATACTTAGACGGATTGCGATCGAGGTTGGTGTATATATCTGTCAGGAACAATGGTTGGGTTCAGATTGCAGATATATCATTTTCTTATTTTCCTAGATAGTAATCTTTTTATCCAAACATCATATTCGTGATGTACTGGGAAACAAAGAGGACTGAACATATACTTATTTCGAAAAATATTTGTTAATTAGTAACTATTAAATTGCAGTGGAGATATCACACTGGGAGTCATTTGAAGGGTGTATTAAATAAACCACACATTCATATTCCGCGTCCTTAGTCCGGGAGTTACACTCATTTCTCATAAGCATTTTCGCTCATTAACTAATGATCACTATAGAAAGAGGAAACAACAAGTAGTAAGCTTAATACTAACGTATTGGGCTATTGTTGTAATTTTTGATTCATTAGCTCATTTCAGGTAATTCCAAATCAAATTTAATTTCTAAAATGATTTCCTTAAATATATACCTTTAGCTTAATAAATCAGAAAATAATTGATAGCTTAACCTGGTTATGGTGCCTTAACACATAGAAGTGCAAATAATTTTTCTAAATGTAGTTGATGGAGTGTTCTCCGCACGAGCTTAACTACAGGAATAATACTCAGACAGGCATCAAAAAAGTAAAACCATCTACACAATCATAAACTTATAATAAAAAACAATGTGAAAGTGTCTACAAGGTGCAGACATGTAGAACCTTCTGCACTACAATACGCAAATGTACTGGAGTACTGTAAATCCTTATTTAGTGAATATCAATGATACTATAATACTGCCACCAGCAGCATCAAGGATTCTTGAAATTCATAAAATATGATAATGCCAGTTTGATTAATATGCGTTCTATCAGAAAATAAGATTTATATCGCCTTTAACGAATAATCGAAGAATATGCTCAGTAAGAGAACAGATCTTCTTATGTATGAGAACTGTAAATCAGGTTTCCACGTGTTCCTTTGGGTGATACACACAGTGCACTAAAAATTACAATACAAAGCGTAAGTCCAAATTTCGAAATAACATATAATCGTTTGTTGTCGCTCATTAATTACTCTCTGATGTGCCCGCATACAACTTTTTTAACTTTTGCCATTATTGACTTTCATATGATAATTCTAGTTACTTTTGTAACTGTAAAATGGTACATACTGTTAAAGTCATATTACATTGATCTTATTGAGCTTTACTGTGTTTTTAGATGCTTTAAAATAATAAAATAATAAAATTGCTACGGTGAAATAAAACAATAAATTCAAAGCTAATATGACATGCTTTCAAATGATTCATTTTATGAACAAGGCTACAGGTGGTGGCTCATGTCTATACCTATGATGTGTGGCACTTTGGATCTGAAGAGATTCTCTCAGGTTTTGAGCGGCTATATGAAGTGCTAAAGACTGACTTTCGTGCTTGCAAGATTAAAGCGGGGCTTACCATCTGCCGCACAGTTGACAACAACGAATGTGGACCTCTGGTACAGAGCCGAGTGGAGGGTCTGAATCACAGGCTTAGACAGTGTAGACTGCAGATTGGGTGATGTGGTTCCGTGTTGCGCTCAATAGATGAGGAGTCCACCACACGCAGGAAGGGACTAGAAGGGTAGCGGGAGCTGTGTGGCGTAGACTGGGCGGTTTTATAGGTTAGGGCCTTGGTAACAAAAAGGAAGGCTTTCAATCTCAAAGGATACAGTTCAAAGATAGGACGAACACAGATGTAAACACTGGTCTAACAGATGTAAATTGTCGTAGTTGTATGGGGAAAGTACCAGAGCTCCAAGCGCTCATAGAAACTGCTGAATCTCAAATCTTTATGGGTACCGAAAGCTGGCTAAAATCGGAAATAAGATCAGATGAAATTTTTACAAAGGGACAAATGGTGTTCAGAAAGAATACATTGAATAAAACAGGTGGAGGCACATTTATTGCACTCAGAAGTGGTTTATCTTGTAGCATAATTGTAGTAGATAGTTCCTGTGAGTTGAAGTAGATAGTCCTGTGAATTGGTATGGGTAGGGGTTATACCTGACAACAAGAATTAATTAATAATTGGCTCATTTTACCGATCCCCTGACTCAGATGATTCGATTGCAGAAATGATAAGAAGTAGCTTGGATCAAATTTAAAAAACCTTCCCCAAGCATACAATTTTAATTTGTGACAAAAGTTCATGTTTAAAACCTGAGAGAAGCATAAAACATCGTCCGAAATCGTACTGAACGTATTCTCCGAAAGTTGCCTCCCGCAACCCATTAGAATAGTAAATGTTTGTGAAAATATACTTGACCTCTTAGCAACAAACAATCTGGATGTAATAAAGAGCATCAAACCAGACACAGGGATTAGTCAACACAGAGTTGTCGTAACAAGAATGAGCATCGGATTCCACAAATGTACCAAACATAAAAGAAAAATCTATCTATTCAAAGAAGGAGATAAACATTCGATTAACGCTTTCGTGAATGACAATCTCCAGTCTTTCGAAAGAAACAATGTTATGTAGATAATTGTTGCTTACGTTCAAGGAAATAATATCGACATCCATTGACAGATTTATACCAAACAAATTAACAAAAGAGGGGTCTGACCCGCCGTGGTACACAAAACTGGTTTGATCGCTCTTGCAAAATCAAATAATAAAGCATGCGAAATTTAAACGGACACAAAATCATCAAGACTGCACTATTTTACAGGAACTCGAAATTTAGCTCGAACTTCAATGCGAGAAGATTATAATAGTTTCTACAAGGAAACTCTGCCACGTAATTTGGTACCGAATCCGAAGAAATTCTGGTCGTATGTACAGTATACTATCGGTAACACGCAATCAATACCTACACTACGCGATATTAATGGTGATGCTACTGATGACAGTTCTCCTAAAGCAGAATTGCTTAACACAACTTTTCTTAATTCCTTCAAGAAATAAGACGAAGAAAATACTCCAGATTTCTTATCAAGAAAAGCTGCCAGCATGCGTAATTTGGAAGTAGATACCACTGATGTATTAAAGCATTTGTATTGTATAGCAATTAGGTTCCTTTCAGAGTACGAGTATGCTGATGCAATAGCCCCATACCTAGTTATCAGATACAATCGCTCGCTCAGCGAACGTTCCGTATCCAAAGGCTGGAAAGTTGCACAGGTCAGCCAATATTCAAGAAAGGCAATAGGAGTGATCCGTAAAATTACATCCTGTAACGTTGACGTCGGTTTGCAGCAGGAGTTTAGAACATATACTTTCCTCAAATTTTATGGACTACCACGAAGAGTGTGACCTATTGACCCATAGTCAATACAGATTGATAAAGTATCGTTCTTGTGACACACGATGGATGTCAAATATATTTCGTATTTTTAGATTACCGGTAGGCTTTTCACACTGTACCTCACAAGCGTCTCTAATCAAATAGCGTGATTATGAAATATCGCAACAGTTGTGCGATCAGATTCGAGATTTCCTTTCAGGAAGGACGCAGTTCGTTGAAATTGATGGTAAGTCATCCAGTAGAACAGAAGTGATATCTACCGTTCCACGGGGAAGTGTTATAGGGCTCCCTACTGTTCCTTATTTTTATAAAGAATTTAGGAGACAATCTGAGCAGCTCTCTTAGACTGTTCGCAGAGTATCGATTAATAAAATAACCAGAAGGTCAAAAGCAACTACAAAGTGATTTAGATAAGATATCAGCGTGTTGCAAAAAATGGCAATTGACCCTTAATAGTGAGAAGTGTGAAGTCATCCATATCACCACCAAAAGAAATCCGTTAAACTTCATTTACACAATAAATCTGTCAAAAGTAAGGGCCGTAATTCAACTAAGTACCTAGGAGTAATAAAAACGGACATCTCACATTGAAAAGAAAATATAGTAAGGAAATCGAACCAAAGACTACGTTTTGTTGGCAGAACACTTAGAAGATGCAACAGTTCTACTAAAGAAACCACCTACACTACCACTGTGCGTCCTACTTTGGAGTATTTCTGCGCATTGCAGGATCCCCAACAAATGGTACTGACACACGATGTAGAGAAAGTTCAGAGAAAGGCAGCTGGTTTTGTATTATCGCCATATAGTGGGGAGAGTGTCACGGAAATGATGCACGAGTTGGATTGGAAATCATTAAACGAAAGGCGTTATTCGTTGCGACGAGATCTATTTGAGAAATTTCTTTCATCAACTTTCTCTTCCGAATGGGAACATATTTTGTTAGCGCCTACATAGGAAGACATGATCATCAAAATAAATTGAGAGAAATCAGATCGAAAACGGAAAGCTGTAGGTGTTCCTTTTTTCCGCGAGCTATAGAGAGTGGAACTTTAGAGAAATATCATATAAGAGGTTAGATGAACCCTTTGCCATGCACTTCTATGTGACTTGCGGGGTATTTGTTTAAATGTAGATACAGGATTTTTGATTGGAAAAATATTACCAATGCTAGTATCTGTATCGTCTGGTTAGCAGAATAAGGTGAAACACAAGTAATAACCGCAAGTCAATGTCGTAAGAAAGACAGCAGTTTGAACTATTGCCTTACTCTTCCCTTCGCCCCAAAAGTATGATGGGACTCATCCTGAACCTTATTCTCTGAGAATTGGCGTTATACCTCTCAGCACTAACTACCTTGTTAATGTAACCTCACATAGACATACAAGTCATATAAGTTCTTTTGTCACTATGATGTATTAATGTTTTCAACAACAGTATCATCATATATCTTTCCAAAGTAGCTAAAAATTTTTAGAACTGATTTTTTTAAAATAAAATATCCATCGCAGCACGTTATGAAGACACTGGTACTTCATTATTCAGTAATTAGAGAACCAGAGGGAAGGGACGGATTTTCATAGTTACGGCGACATTTTTCCGAAGAAGTTAAGGAAATGGTTCCCCTCATAATCTTTCTCGTCCGTACGCACACGAGATAGATGTGAAACGAGAACGATTAGAGGGTGTATACGTACACGGAGCACTATTATAAGATAATTGTCATGAATGTTAATTAGTGTCGTGGCACTGCGGTGGGCTAAGCAAACAGAGATAATGAGTTTACCGAGCTTCCTGATGCTTCGACGCACTCTCCCAAATTGCCTCCGTGTTAAACGGTACGGCGTCGGCTCCTACTTGCTAACTCAGACAAGCATTCAAGGATGGTTTCCGATTGTTTCACCTCCTCTTCCTTCAGTGAGTTCCGTAATACGCTGTCTATTGTGTAGTGCTTCCTACATATCGTGGACTTACTGTAAAACCGGTTAAGTGCTTATTTCGTCATTTAAGTTGTACTTGTGTATTTTGAATCGCAGGACTATTATCATTCGTTTGTAGAAACAAATGTAATTCTTACTCCAGGATCTTCTTAGAGTGAGAACAGCACTTTAATTGTTGCTCCAGACGAATAATATTCGTTCTGTGATACAAAATAAACTACTAAGCCACAATTAGCCAAAACTGGCTGTATAAATTAAGTCGCAAAACGTTTCAGCTGCAATAAAGTTTAAGTTGATAGGAAACAAAGTATAATGTCTTATATAATTGCCCAGTCTTACGTTGGCGTTAAAAAAATCTCTTGATATCAACAGACTAAAACCAGGCATGCAAGTTTAGAGTTAGTTTTGTTTTAATTAACTGGAATACATAATATTCACAAATAATAGTTTATATCCAAACAGTATATTCAGACATTAACAGAATTTTTTACTTTCATATAAATTCAACGGCTGTACTTGAAAATTTGTTCCAGGCTGTACTGTAACACGAATTACAGGCACTACGTGAGCCTTTGCGGATTCGGTTATAGACACTACGCGTATTAGCATATAATTAGGCACCTTGATAGATATACAACTTCAGTGTTGATGTACGAATAACGTCCGACCCCTTGTAGGAATACATGTATTAGTTTGAGCAATGGTCAACAAGAACGGCGACTTTACATCACTTTAGAGGATATTGAGAATTTCATAGAGCGGGAAGCGTGGTCGGACAGCAAAAGCAATAAGGCGACCACTCGCGTAAAACGGCAAATACGTCTTCACGTCCAGATCAGGCACAACTTTTCCAGTGTAGCAGTCCAGTTTATTTCAACACACAAGAATAGCTATTGTTTGAAAAATTATCGTACGTTATATTATATGGCTGCTGAGTCGCTCAGTGGTGTCAGTTTTCGGAAATGACCGACAGAAAAGACGCCATACATATAATCCCCCCTCCCCCAGGGGGCTCATGCTTCTTTCGTGAGTACGTGCATGGCGAGCATGGGGCCCCGAGCTAATGCAGTCAGCCGCAGTGGAGTGGCCGATCGTTCTAAGGCGCGTTGCTTCGGAGCTCGCGGCTGGTCACCGTCGGAGATTCGAGTCCTCTCTTGGAGGTGTGTGTGTTGTCCTTCGTATAAGTTAATTTAGTAAATATAGGGCTAACAAGGTAATTAATAAATTAAGAAATTAAAAACGTATCAACAGAAATTAAAAAAAGATTGAAAGAATTCAAAAATATTTGTGATGAAACAAAACATACAGCTCTAAAAAATCTGCAAGCTGAAAATATTGTCATAACCAATTCAGACAAAGGCGGTAGTGTTGTTTTCATCAAAACAAAAGAATCGCACTTAACGTGTTTTACGGCGCACTTTAGATCTACTTGTAGTATTATGAATTTTTGGAAACATCTTGGACAAAAATAATAAAAATGTAAATAATAAAAAATTATGGGCGATACGATCACGACTCTACTATTGTGATAATATCTATGCACCCAACACGTAATATTCTTTCCGACCGTATTTTAATAAACAGCCAAAAGTATTTGATATTTGACTTTAGCTTTGATAAACATATTTCTGTAACTTTTTCCTATGTATCTATCATTTTAATATATCTCCTACGTTTTCATTATATATTTCCGTTAAAATATTATCACCAGTCTTGCAATGATAGCTTGTTCTAAGTTTATTTTCTTTGCCAGTACTAGTTCCGAATGACTATAGCCTGAAAGAAACGTAGCGTACATTTGGCGTTTGGAAATCAGTCACGTCACATCCCTCGCCCGAAACTCTCTTTTGCAAACGCCATCTTTCTTTCTGTATTTGATGTTTTTCTTATTATATCTGAAGCGCTGTCATTTCAAAGTAATGGCGAACTGAAAATTATCAAAAACACGTCGTTCTTAGGACTATGAATTATAATCTAATGTCTAAAAATGCCATGTTAGCAGTTAACGCCTGCCATCGATGGTACGATAATTACGGATTACTGTCGCAGATGTTCGCCGTAGCGTAATGGACGACGATATAGTTTGTGATGTACGAACAGCCGGCCGCGGTGGCCGAGGAGACTAAGGCGCTTCAGTCACGGTCCGCACGGCCACTACGGTCGGGGGTTCGAATCCCCCCTCGGGCATGTATCGATCAAACCGAAGAACCAATGAAAAGAGAGAAAAGGAAAGAGGGTTAAACGCCATCTGTAATTTAAAAAAAAATGTATGTTTAAAAGAATGTAACCACCACTCACAATTTTTTTCTCTTGCTTCCTAAAAGGTTTTCGCGCACCTTTGTTTACTGAATACAACTATATTCTACAAGATTCCGAGTTGTTCAAAGGCAACAGCGCTTCCTCTGAAAAGTGCATTCGTTCTGTCTCTAGAACATGCCATGAAATACATACCAATGAATTGCAAACATAGACTTCTTTATCACATGTACATAAACTGGTAGTAGCCGGCCGCAGTGGCCGAGCGGTCTGCGATGCGCCAGTCACAGTCTGCACGGCCGCTACGGTCTGGGTTTCGAATCCCATCTCGGGCATGGATGTTTCTGTCGTCTTTTGTATAAGGTAGTTCAAATTAATTTGTAAGTTTAGGGACTGATGACTCCGCAGTTAAGTCTCTTAAGCTTAACAATCATTTTTACAACATAAAGTGGTAGAGATAGTGTTACACTGACTATTGTAAATGACGTAATGTACTAAATGTTCAAATATTTGTGAATCTATCGGACTTAACTGCTCATCAGTTCGTAGCTTACAAAGTACTAAAACTAATGTAAAATAACCTAAGGACAACACAAACACCCATTCCCGACGGGGGACTCGAACCCCCGACGGCGAACGGCTGCGCGCACTGCAGCACGGCGCCCCAGTGCTCCTGCTAATCCGCCGCGGCAATGATATATTACTAGATTTATGTGGAATTCAGTATTACCACACTTTTACGTTTGTGATTTTAGTTGTAAAAGAAAACGTAATCACGGTTTGAAGTAGAATATTTGCTCTTTATTTTAGCGCAGAACAAAGTAACATAGTAACATGAATGAAGTCATATCTGAAATAGAGGAAAGATAATACAGTCTACGTTACAAGCGTCCATAGCTACCATGTCAAAGGCAAACATTTTAGTAGATGCAGTGATTTCAATTATTGTTTTTCAATATATTCCAAAAGTAATGAATAACTGCTTAGGAAACAAAATAAACGAGGTAATTTGTTGCAATGTATACACTTCCCTACCGTTACATTAAGAAACTACACTTGCCACAGAAATCTAGGACTTCTTTTATATACGAAACTACCAGTATCAGCACGTTGTTCAGAATATTAATTATTACAGTATCCTCCCAGTTCACGTGCATATGCTTAAGAAGACCATTGTTCAATTCGTTGTTACGTATTTCACGACATGTTCACGAAATAGAACAAACACGCATTTTAGAGGGAGCATTCTTACATATGCACAACTGTAAATATTGAAGAACAAAGCTCTATTTAATTAATAAGAGTGCCCGAATCCCTTTTTGGAAAAAAAGGAGAAAAAAATTGTTAGTGGCGTGTTCCGAACCACTGTCCATATGTGTTACAGTGTAACGCACTGCCCACTACACTACGACGAACAATTACAGAAGTTGTTCTTTAATCTCATACTATCGAATATTGTATAAAATAATAGAAAAATAATTCGCATAAACCCCTCCAGCTCCTGCCCCTAACTCTTTCAATCTTCTCCCACATCTCACTCCACATCCTACTATTCATCTCTCAATAGCTAATATCAAATCATATGCCAACCCCTGCCCTAACATGAGACCCTCTGAATATGTCGTTCATATTGAAATAGAACTCCCAAATCTTCCCAGTACCCACTAACAACTACTCAACCTGGTTCTCGTCACTGTTGCTGCACATCACTTACTAGATTCAACTACTCTCAAACACACATATACACACATTACTTGCACCCTGTTAGCTCATCTCTTGTGCTCCCCATATCACACTATATCCCACTATTTGAAAACTTTATACCTACTATCCAGCCATCTTTGCTCCCCCCCCTCCCCACTAATATTCAGTGCATAGATCCTCTACTTCATTAGTTCTCCTTCACCTACACCTCAACCACAAAACCTCTCTATCACCCAATCATCACCTCTTACTCTCCACTCCTACCCCACATCACAGCCTACATTCCACCGTTCACAACATTACATTTACTGTCCAGTAATTCCCACCATCCTCTCCCCCACACAGAAACACTCACCACCTATAATTTCAATATACTGTTACCTCTTCACTAAAAAAAAAAAAAAAAAAAAAAAAAAAAAAAAAAAAAAAAAAAAAAAAAAAAGGAAGGATGGCGCAAACTTACACGGTTGAAAGTACACGATAATAGAAGCAAAAATATCCCAGTAAACATGGGTTCGCAAACGATCCATTTGCGAGTTAATTACGAATGTATAGTTCCAAACTGCCACTGACGACTTTGTAAACCTCGTCATAGTTAGTACATATTAATTTGAAGTTTAGTCTTTACTGCTAAGATTTACATCGCATTTAGTTTACATTTCACTGATGTTATTGTGAAAATCATCCTAGTTAGTTAGATGGAGATCCCACACATTTTCCTGCTGCTATGAGACGGCATCTAACGCGCAAATTCGGCCAAAGTTGGATAAGTCGAGGCTGCCCCGTACCTTTGCCTCCAAGATCACCTGATCTAATTCCTTACGATTTTTGTGTCTGGGGTCACGTCTAAAGCGATTTCTGCAGCACACCCGTTAACACGGCGGTGCCCCAGGGCGTGCTTAAGCTGTTGTGATTCTGCATTCTGATAGATACCAATTTTTTGCTGTCTCAGATGTATGTGTTTGTTCAGATGTTTGTAAACCTAACAGGCTGTACTGCTGAGGTCATCGGTTACTACACAGAAATACAAATTGCTTAAACTAACTTATACACTAGGGACAACATAAACACACCCATGGCAGCACTTGAACTTTCGACGCGAGCAGTCGCATGATCTGTAACATGGGCAATAGAATGCATTGCCATTTTCGCGCGGTTTATTTATCTCAATGACGGACAGGTAGCAACCAATGTGACGTCTGCTCTCGTATAGTAATGCTGATTGCATAGCTTTACTGTGTGTTAAAACCACGTAACATACAAGGAGACGATATGCTACCAACATATTACCTGCAAACTTGAAGTCGAAAACATACGCGATTATTGTCAGGGGACTTTAGATAGTTAGAAGGACAATATTGCATTTCTGAAGAAGCGAAATTTGTTGACATCCAATATTAATTTAAATGTTAGGAAGGCCTTTCTGAAAGAATTTGTCAGGAGTTTAGCATTTTATGGGACTAAAATTTGGGCGATTAAAAAAAAGAAAAACAGCTTTGAAAGGTGGTGCTACAGACGAATGCTGTCAATTACATGGGTAGATCACGTAACTAATGAGGAGGTACTGAACATAACGTGAGAAAAAAGAAATTTCGCCGCGGCGGAGCGGCCGAGCGCATTGAGACGCTATGCTACCTCCGTCGGGGATTCGAATCCCCCGTCGGGCATGGATGTTTGTACTGTCTTTAGTATAAGTTAGTTCATAAGTAGTTTGTAAGTTTAGGGACTGATGACCACGCAATTAAGACCCTTAAGCTTTACAAACATTTGAAAGAAATTTCTGGCATGTTTGCCTAAGACGGGATAGATTCGGGGGACATATTCTGAGACATTAGTTGTCATTACTGGAAATAAAGATTGATTAATAATGTTATGCTATTATCTTCTTACATATTTGAAGGTTGTGCATGACACAATACAAATTCCGTCTTCATTAAGCCTTGTTAGTGTGCACACCCATGTGCTTCTCGCAATGTCAAAGGGAATGTCTTTATTAATATGTAATGCTGAATATATGAAACTGTTGCCGAAGTTGGAGGATGTAAAATAATTTTACGAAATATTATCAGGAAGCAAATAAAAGTGAAGATATGTAGTAAACGGCATTAGTTTCTTTCCAAAGAAGGACCCGTGAACCTTTGGTATGCCCCGTAGACAACGATGGGTGATAAATTAACGCTTCAAATGGCAATTACAAACTCAGTTACAAGTAGGATGAACAAAGTTTTCAAATGTTTGTAAACCTACTGGACCAAACTGCTATGACCATCCGTCCCTAGACCTTCAAACTACTGAAACTAACCTAGGGGCAGCACACACACACACACACACACACACACACACACACACACACACACACACACATGCCCCAGGTTGTACTCGAACTTTCGACAGCGAGCAACCGTGTGCCCGCAGCGAGGCGACTTAGAACAGCTCAGCCACACCACCGCGGCTAGGATGAACATCAACCGACTAATTTATATACACTACATCGTTGGATTATCATTCATGATGTGCCTCTGTTACTAGTTGAAATGTAGAAGAAACAATAAGATACAAATTTCGGCATGACACCTATTGGAGTGTAAGAGAGTAGAAGAAAAATGTTTCTATATACGGTATGTTAACTACTATCAAACCTAGAAATTTATTTGCGTAAACGAGCTTAGCATATATCCTACAGCAAATAACTGGAAGCCAGCGGCGAGAAAAATCATTAAGTACTTTCAAAACTATGTATTTATTTCTGTACGCCGGCCGCGGTGGCCGAGCGTTCTGCGGCGCGCCAGTCACAGTCTGCACGTCCACTACGGTCGGGGGTTCGAATCCCCCCTCGGGCATGGATATTTGTCCCGTCCTTAGTATTAGATAGTTCATAAGTAGTTTGTAAGTTTAGAGACTGATGACCCCGTAGTTAAGTCCCATAAGCTCTACAAACATTTGAACATATTTTTATTTCCGTAGACAAGCTTTGCAGCTTTCTCGATGCATTTTTAAACTCCCAACTGTCCCAGACACCGAATTCATATTTGATTTATCGAATTAGCGCACTTGTTGTTAGAACATGAAACTAATCATTAATAAAGTCTAAAAAGTTAAATAATAATTCAAAATATTAGCACAGCGCCATGTTGCATTAGTTGAAGTATAAATTCATATTTTTGAGTATTAATGGTAAAGTTACACTACAACTAACCAGATTTGGGTGCTCCTTTAGTTCCTTACATCCGTTAAAAACTGTCATATAAAATGCAGTTCCCAAGATGATATCATTCCTACAGAGTTTCTAGGCTGCACAGTCAAGTACCTTTAACAAAAAAAAAAGGGAATGAAGGTTAGGGTCTGACATCTGGTCGAGAGCGTGGTCATTAGAGACGGAGGTCATGCTCGTATTGTTTGGATAAGGTTGGGAAAGAAATCGACCGTCCTCTGCTACAGGAATCATCCCGGCATTTGCCTGGAGTGATTTAGAGCAATCATGAACAACTTGATATGGACGACTGGAGGTGGATTTGAGCCAGCGTCCTTACCAATACTAGTCCAGTGTGCTCACTACAACAGCTCGCTCGGTGCGTTTAACTCAGGTGCACAAACTCTTGCATCAAAATATTAAGAGAAAAAGAACATATATCAACTCAATTAAGGTAGAAACAAAGCTGCCTGAGACCGAAATGAGTTCGTTCGTTTGAGTAATAGAGAGTGAGATAAAGTGTGAGAGATAGTGACTACGGAGACAGTGTAGGGGGACAGTACGCGAAATAGAGGGAAAGAGAGAGAGAGAGAGAGAAATGCACAAAAGGCGCAGCAGAAAAGCAATGAGCGGGAAGATGTACGGCCTGAGGCGCTGAAAGTGCTCATATATCGATGAAACACGATGATGGATTATATGCTTGCCAACTAAATTTCAAGCAATAATTTTTACGCGGAATTTTACTCAAGCATGTTTTCCACATAAATTAAATTTCGTAATGAATAGAAAATTTTATTCTGCTTCATCTCTGGTTTCAGTACTTCAGATGCGTTTTACTCTTTCTAAAAGTAATATAACTCGCTAATTAAACAATGCGTATACGCGGTGATCTAATGCCACTGTTATATATCTGAGCGAAGAAATATGCCAAATAATAAGATACTTTCCATTTCCTTGTACTTCAAATCATTGTTTCTGTACTATACATGACAATCCTATGTAAAAGGAAGGAAAATTCCTTCAGTATCCTAATACACCACTAATTTAACACATTGAGTACAGCTTCATCTTGATAGCTGAGTAGGTGAATTAACGATTTTCTAGTAAATTAAAAAAAAAGTAACTGAATAACACTGAAACACTTTAGGGGCAAACATCTAGAGTTTTTCTGAGAGCCCCTACTTGATAAACTATTAAATATGATTTCTTGGACCACTTTCGCCGTAGTCCTGGTTTATTAGCAGTGCCAGAAACACAGACAGAAATGTTTACTCATGCTAATAAAAATTTCAAATAGAAATAAAAACAAGAAATAACTTCAAAAGTGTATACTTATTCCACATTTTACATTTGCTGTAATATTTTGTGCTCGTTAAAGAATTTCATCTCGTAAAAAATGTAAACTTATTAGAAGAAACGAATAAAACACAATTGTTTATTTCACGTAAACTACGTTAACATATGAAACTCATAAGTAAAAATAAAGAGGAAATAGTTACTAGACTCATCACTTGAAACACCTCGCGACTCGTAATTAATGTATTTGTCACTGATATCAATATCTGAATTATTTTCCCCACATAAAATATCCGGAAATTTACTTTCTCGAAGGCCTCTGTCATTTTAATCGTAAACAATGCCAGTGAATTATGAAATAATAACAATCGCCAAACAGAATTGGGGTCATAAGATCAAGTGATATCACAACAAATATCCCGCTTACATATCTGATACAGTGTAAATTGACTACTGCAGTATCTAGTGCGTAAAATATGTTGTCCTAAACTCCAGACGGCCGACACTCACATCCCTGTATGGATGGAATACGGGCACAGTGCTGGATGTGTTAATAATTTAAATGTTTCTAGAAGTAGAGAGTCGAAATATTGCTAAATAATCTACAAGACGTATGGATGGAATACGGGCACAGTGCTGGATGTGTTAATAATTTAAATGTTTCTAGAAGTAGAGAGTCGAAATATTGCTAAATAATCTACAAGACTATGTAGGATGCGTAGAGATTTACAAAACCGTTTAAATTTACTCACTGTTTTTGGGGTTTCCATGTTAGTATCACTAAACAAATAAAATAAAATTGAAAGAAATAGAAATGATCTTTTTTAATTTCTTCACGAAGGAAATTTATGTTCACTGAAGAATTTATTACTGTTTGTCGTAACGGGTCAGATTAAGTATTCAAGGTTCAAAAATTTGCAGAGAAATCCGACGATAAAGAGATGTAGAACTGTGCGTAAAGCGAGAGCAGAGTGCCTCAATATCTTTTGCATTAATTTGCATCTCAGTTTTCCGCCATCTACAAAAATTTCCATAGTCTCTCATTCTGGAGGCGTGCCATGCACAAAATGAAAAGGTATTTGGCTGGAAGAACACATCGCAGTTTAACAATTAAAAGATGTAAAGCTTAGAGGGGAGGATGCAACTGTTTATTTTCACAGTACGTTAACTACACTTTTTGCTGACAAATACTTTTTCAGCCGCAGGAGGATCAATTCTTTAAGTGTATGTTCGTGATACCGAAGTCGGATACTTTTGGATTTTTCGCGCAGTGCGTGAAAGTTCTGACGTTCCTAAATATAGAAGTGTAGTTTAATAGACGTACTTGAATAATTTCCACTGACATGAAGGAGTTGCAAATGTATTACTGGTTCTTTTCAACCATTCTCGCCGGCAAGTGAAATAAGTATATCACAAAGCTGGTTATAGTGATTCCTAACTCAAAAGGATTCTTAATAAGCAAGTTTAACACGTGTATCACAATTCTAGAGCTGCTTTCTGTCATCAGCACATGCCTATATTTGTGTTCGTCTGTTCCACAATTTTTCATGATGTCGGAGAAAACTTTTATATTTGATACACTTGGGGAGTAGATAACGGTATGTATGAAGTAGGCGCAGGACAGACATATGAATGAGCAAAAATTTTCATAAATCAGGTGAATGACGTAAGGCGTATGTTTATTTTATTAAAAGGCACTACATACATCAAGGTATAACTGTCACATGAAAAAGAACATTATTAACTACGGCACATAGTGAAATTCAATATCAAAGACAAATAAAAAGCACAATTATTCTGCTTCATCAGTTTGCTCTGTGCGTTCTAGATGAATTAAGGATGAATGATATACATCGTTTCTCGCAGGTATATATGGAGGTAGGTCTATAATGACAGACAACTTTCTATCGTCTATAGGTCGTAAATAAAATTTAATGCCAAAATTAAACAATTACATGATGACGAGACAGAGTTCCCCGAAACTCATGATGACAACTGCAAGTAAAAGAATCATTAATGCTAAATGTCTTTATAATATATGTCTTTGAATGACACTGTATCTGCTTCACTGCAGTTAGATATCACATAATCTGAGAACAATCGAGAAAAACCTCCTAAAAATGTGTGGAGCTAAACTGAAACATGGCAGTGTTATTTCATGTTAAGTTAGTCAGTTTGTAACAAAACGATAAAGTAGTATAATGACTTACAACAACCTGGTAGATAAACATGATTTCCTTGTATGTGAGTGAAACACGGACGTTAAATAGTGGCCGAACGTTCCAAGTCGCCTAGCTGCGGTCTGTGCCGCTGCTTGTCGTCGGAGGTTCGAATCCTTTCTTGGGCATGACTGCAGAAGATCAGCTAATGGTAGAGTATATCTGTTTCACGTGAACTACTGCAGTGGTACGTCATATTGAGGCAAATAAGAAAAGTTCGAACGTTGGTGGGAAGTAGACTATGAACGACTTCGTTCATTAAGAAAACTGTGAGGACTAACGGAGGACCAAACAATCTTCTACTTCATTTCTGGTGATACGATTACATAGGGAAAATACAACGAGGTAACGGCCAAGGACGTTCCATCACTTTTATAGATGCATGTTCAAATGTTTGTAAATCTATCGGACTTAACTGCGTGATTATTAGCCCGTAGCTTACAAGCTACTTCAATTAAGGTAAACTAACCTAAAGAGAGGACAAACACCCATGCCCGAGGAGGGACTCGAACCCCCGCCACGGCGAACGGCCGCTCGCACCACAGCATGGCGCTCCAGTATGCACGGCTAATTCTCTACACATCTCCGTGGGGGAAGTACGATGTCAGTTCATGTCAAGAGAGAGAGGGAGAGGAATCCGTGACATGTAAGTGTGTAGATTCCATAGAGGACGTGGAGGTTGTACCCAGTGTGGGGTGCGGATAATGCTCATTGAAAGCACACAATGACGAGTGAAACTGACAATAATGAGATCAACTGACAAAATCTGAGCACATTGTGGGGCAGATGAATAAAAATAGTCCACGTTGCTACTATATATATTTGCAAAACTTGTGAACCACACCAGTGTGAGATGCCTGCCAAATCCAACCATCTTGGAAATGCAATGGCGTCACCAAATCATTTAGTTCGCAATAATAGTTGTCACTGGGAACTTGATCGACAGGACTGAAGGCGCATTATCGGCGTATTCCGCCGGACTAAATAAATAAAAATGTTCAAATGTTTGTATATCTGTGGGACTTAATATCATTGGTTATTATCCCTAGGCTTATAACCTGCTTAAACTAAACTAACCTAAGGGCACCACACTCATCTAACAGTGTGATTTATGACAGAGCAGATCAACTTAATGGAAGCGGACGACTTCAGGCTTAGTATCATAATAAATGAACTGGCGCAGTGACGCATGACGTAATGGAGAAGTTATCATGTTAACATTCACGCTAAAAAGAAAAAAAAACTTCTCTTTCTCCCTAAGGCTGCCAGAGGGTTGTGATGAAGTCTATTTTTGTGATTGTTTACCACCAGAAGTTGATGAAGCCTCACAGTTTATTTTCGTGAATGCAGCGTTGCATGCGTACTGTTGGATCACGGATTTTAAAAGTCTGCCTTTCATCCAAGCCTTCAACTCTCAACAGTGTGAGGAGTCAACACAAATTACACATGATTCGGATTCCACGTTAAATTGTAGGTCCCCGCTCTCCTGTTGCAAAACTAGGGTAGCTTCCACCATGCCATTGAGCAACTCGAAAGTGTTATTAATATATTTTCTTGATGTAAAGGAACAGGGTCCCGTAATCTGCGTTTCTGTAAGGATGCCATCTCCATTCCACCCACACGAAGTAGGGCTAGATAACTCTGAGAGAACTACATCATCAACATCACTGTTGTGTTGTTGTGGTCTTCAGTCCAGAGACTGGTTTGATGCAGCTCTCCACCCTACTCTATCCTGAGCAAGCCTTTTCATCTCCTCATAAGAACGACAACCCACATCCACTTGAATCTGCTTATTATACGCGTCTCTTGGTCTCCCTCTGCGATTTTTACCCCACACACTTCCCTCCAATGCTAAATTCACAATTCCTTGATGTCTAAGAATGTGTCCTACCAATCTATCCCTTCTTTTAGTAAAGGTATGCCAGAAATTTCTTTTCTCCCCAATTCGGTTCAGTACCTCCTCATTAGTTACGCGATCCACCCACCTAATCTTCAGCATTCTTCTGTAGCACCACATTTCAAAAGCCTCTATCCTCTTTCTGTCCACACTGCTTATCGTCCATGTTTCACTCCCATACAAGGCAACACTCCATACATATGCCTTCAGAAAGGACTTCCTTAGGCTTAAATCAATATTAGATGTTAACAAATTTCTCTTTTTCAAAAACGCCTTTCTACCCATTGCCATTCTGCATTTTATATCCTCTGTACTGCGACCATCATTTGTTATTTTACTGCCTAAGTAACAAAACTCATCTACCTCCTTTATTGTTTCGTTACCTAATCTAATTCCTTCAGCATCACCTGATTTTCTTACACTGCACTCCATTACCATAGTTTTACTCTTGTTAATGTTCATCTTATATGCACCTTTCAGCACACTGTCCATTCCGTTCAATTGCTCTTGCAGGTCATTTGCTGTATCTGACAGAATTACTATGTCGTCGGCAAAACGCAATGTTTTCAATTCTTCACCCTGAACTTTAATTCCTTCTCCAAATTTCTCCTTGCTTTCCTTTATAGCTTGCTCAATGTACAAATTGAACAACATTGGGGAAAGGCTACAACCCTGTCTTACTCCCTTTCCAACCACTGCATCCCTTTCATGCCCTTCAACTCTGACAACCGCTGTCTGGTTTTTGTACAAGTTGTAAATAACCTTACGCTCCCTATATATTACTCCTGCTTGCTTCAGAACTTGAAATAGTTTGTTCCAATCAACATTGTCAAAAGCCTTCTCCAAATCTACAAAAGCTAGAAATGTTGGTTTGCCTTTTCTTAATCTATCTTCTAGGATAAGCCGTAAAGTGAGTATTGCCTCCCGTGTTCCTACATTTCTCCTGAACCCAAACTGATCTTCCCCGAGGTCGGCTTCTACCAGCTTTTCCATCCTTCTGTATATAATTCGTGTTAATATTTTGCAACCATGACTTATTAAACTGATGGTTCTGTAATTTTCACACCTGTCTGCACCCGCTTTCTTTGGAATGGGGATTATTACATTTTTCTTAAAGTCTGAGGGTACTTCACCTGACTCATACATCTTACACACAATGTGAAACAATTTTGTCATGGCTGGTTCTCCCAGAGACTTCAGTAGCTCTGACGGGATGTCATCTACTCCAGGGGCGTTGTTTCGACTTAGATCTTTCAGTGCTCTGTCAAATTCATCTCTCAGTATAATATCTCCTATTTCATCATCATCTACATCCTCTTCCCTTCCTACAATAGTGTCTCGAATTTCATTTCCTTTGTAGAGCCCCTCTATATACTCTTTCCACCTTTCAGCTTTCCCTTCTTTGCTGAGAACCGGCTTTCCATCAGTGTCCCTGACATTCATAGAGCTGCCCTTCCTATCGCCAAATGTTTCTTTTATTTTCCGGTAGGCTGTATCTATTTTTCCCCTATTTATACATTCTTCTACATCCTTGCATTTGCCTTCTAGCCATTCCTGCTTAGCCATTTTGCACTTCCTGTCAATCTCATTTCTTAGTCGTCTGTACTCCATTTTGCCTGTTTCATTTACTGCATTTTTATATTTTCTCCTTTCATCGATTAAATTTAGTATCTCCTGTGATATCCAAGGATTTTTTGTAGGTCTTGCCTTCCTACCTATTTTGTCCTCTGCTGCCTTCACTATTTCATCTCTCAATTTTACCCATTCCTCCTCAACTGTTTTATTTTCCCCTGTTTCTGTCAATTGTTGCCTGAAGCTCCCTCTGAAATTCTTAAGAACTTCAGGTTCCTTCAATTTATCCAGGTCCCATCTCCTTATTTTCCTACCTTTCTGTAGTTTCTTCAGTTTCAGCCTACAGTTCATAACCAACAAGTTATGGTCAGAGTCTATGTCTGCCCCTGGGTATGTCCTACACTTCAAAACCTGGTTCCGAAATCTATGTCTTACCATTATAAAATCTATCTGGTATCTCCCGGTGTCTCCTGGTCTCTTCCACGTATACAACCTTCTTTTGTGATTCTGAAACCAGGTGTTTGTTATAACTAAATTATGTTCCGTGCAAAATTCTACCAGGCGACTTCCTCTTTCATTCCTTTTGCCCAGACCATACTATCTTCCCTTCCCTTCCTTGTCCTACTACCGAATTCCAGTCTCCCATAACAATTAAGTTTTCCTCTCCCTTAATTGTCTGAATAATTTCCTTTAGCTCCTCATATATTTCTTCGATTTCCTCATCATCGGCAGAGCTAGTTGGCATATAAACCTGTACTACTGTTGTCGGTGTTGGCTTCGTATCTATCTTGACAATGATAATGCGATCGCTGTGCTGGTCATAGTAGTTTACCCGCATTCCTATTTTCTTATTCATTATCAATCCTACTCCTGTGACACCCCCAACTGATTTTGTATTTATGATCCTGTAGTCACCTGACCAGAAATCCTGTTCATCCTGCCACCGAACTTCACTAATCCCCACTATATCTAACTTCAACCTATCCATTTCCCTTTTTAAATTTTCTAATTTTCCTACTCGAGTAAGGGATCTAACATTCCACGCTCCGACCCGTAGAATGCCAGTATTGTCTTTCCTGATGATCACATCCTCTTGAGTAGTCCCCGCCCGGAGATCCGAATGGGGGACTATTTTACCTCCGGAATATTTTACCCGAGAGGATGCCATCATCATATGTTCATACAGTAGAGCTGCATGTCCTCGGGAAAAATAACGGCTGTAGTTTCCCCTTGCTTTCAGCCGTTCGCAGTAGCTGTGTGGCAAAG
The DNA here is from genome assembly GCA_026315105.1 of Locusta migratoria. Lineage (NCBI taxonomy): Eukaryota > Metazoa > Arthropoda > Insecta > Orthoptera > Acrididae > Locusta > Locusta migratoria. Next base: position 549,278,599 of record CM048755.1, on the reverse strand, counting down.
CCGCATTAGCTGATGTTACAAGGCCAGCTCAGTCAATCATCCAGACTGTTGCCCCTGTAACTACTGAAAAGGCTGCTGCCCCTCTTCAGGAACCACACGTTTGTCTGGCCTCTCCACAGATACCCCTCCGCTGTGGTTGCACCTACGGTACGGCTATCTGTATCGTTGAGGCACGCAAGCCACCCCACCTCGGCAATGTCTGTGGTTCATGTGGTTCATGGGTTCATCACTATATATTAAATAAACAGATAAAGCACCGTCGATGTCGGATTGAATCACCTAACAATTGAGAAGAATACCCGCATTATTCTGTTGATCCCCCGTATCAGAGCGGGGGAGTGAAGCTATTCGATGATCACACTGACTAGCAGATGACGTCTACAAGGGAATATCTGAACCCACAGTAACAAGTTTATCGAGTGCCGAAATGAGGGATGAAACGCATTCAAAAGCAACAGAAACAGCTGCAGTAACACAATCACAAACAAAGAGAAATTTGGTAAAATCAAATATTGGTTAAAGTGTGAGGAAGTCTTCTCTGAAGGCACTTGTGTGGAGAAAAAAAAATGACTGAAACAAACGACGCCGTCTTTGAGGGACTATATTGTGGTGAGTGAAGGGGAGAGGCTCTTCCAATTCTGCACTGCCCTGAGCCATCGGCCTTTGATTTGTGCTACCTGAGCAGACGCAAAGCTGACCAAAGTTAAAAAATCATGATATGATTGGAAATTTGTTTCAAAAAGTTTTTGGGGTCGCCGAATTTGAAATTGACGGCAAAGGTTAAAAACTACTAACGGCGGATAGAATGTTGCCGAGTTATTTAAGAAAAACGTTTTAGATTTTTATTTACGTTTGGAATCATACGGATTTTTGGGATCTCAATTTACAAATATAGGATTAACTAAATTCAGTCGCTGCGGAATAGCCGTGCGCACTAAGGCATCTTTCTGCGGTGCGAGCGGCCGTTCACCGTCGAATGTTCGAGTCCTACCTCTGGCATAGGTGTGTGTGCTGTTCTTAGGATAAGTTAAAAAAAAGTTGAACTGTTTGTTAACCTTATGGGACGTAACTGCGGGGTCATCAGCCCTAAACTAACAGACTACTTATAAACTAACTTATACTAAAGACAGCACAAACATCCATACCCGAGGGAGGATTAGAACCCCCGTCGGGGAACGGCATCGTGCATCGGATCATAGCGCCTGAATGCGTTCGGCCACTCCGCCGCGGCGGGATAAGTTAGTTTAAGCAGTTTGTACGTTTATGGACCGATGACCACTTTAGTTATGTCCCATAACATTCGAACGTTTTAAGCTAAATTCAAAACAGTTTTCACAGCTACAACACAACAGGTTTCATTTTTAAACACTGCAAAAAAATAGTATTCACAAAATAACAAGTACGTGTAATCACAAAACTAATCTGAATCCCTATCTGACGCCGATTGGTAACTTTCAGCAGTATTAATAATACATTTATTTAAATATTCATTTGGAGGCAGTAAAAGTTGAAAAACCTGAGATGATAAATGTTTTCCTTCTTTGGGCTGGAGATTGCTCAAGCTTGTAAGGAGAAGATACGAAGATTCCAGTATCTGGGCTGAGAGGAACGGCCGCGTGGTCTAAGGCGCCATCCTTCGGACTGAGCGGCCGTTCCGTCCGTACGCTCGAGTCCTTTCTCGGGTATGGGTGTGTCTGTCGTCCTTATTGTAAGTTATTTTAAGTAGTTTGTAAGTCTAGGGACTGATGGCCATAGCAGTTTGGTCCAATATGTTTACAAACATTTGAACGATGAGTAAATAAAACGCCAGAACCAACCCGAGAGAGAAGCCGATCTACTTGTAAGGGATCGGGCATGGATGTTAATGATGTCTTTAGTATAAGTTAGTTCATAAATAGTTTGTAAGCTTAGGGACTGATGACCACGAATACGCATTACCAACATTTGACCCTTTTTTTTTTTTTTTTTTTTTTTTTTTTTTTTTTTTTTTTTTTTTTTTTTTGAGGAAACTTTACAAGGAATGCATACAAAATAGAGTGAAAGTAAGCAGTATCTAACTGGTCAGGTGTAACATCAATCACGTGATCCACTCAATCATGAATTTGTAAAGAAATGGGTTCCTGTCAAAACTTAAGCTAACGGTACCGCGATAGAGAACAGACACGATAGACTCAACACACATCATGGTACGGACAGCAAATTGTTATTGTTGTTGTTATTTGGATGTTTAAGGGGGACAAAACTACAATGGTCATCAGTCCCCCATTCCATCACAAAATGTCAAAAATAAAAGCGCGGACGTCAAATGAATGCGCCCAGAGATTAGGTTTGCGAAGTGGGATGGAAAGCCCACTGGGTCGATAAAACATCAACAAAACGGAGAAGAAACTAAAAGAAAAGGGGACGAACACACAAAGACACCTTACTACAAAGAGGCCGAAGGCAGTGGTTGACCGACCATAGGAATAAAAAAGGAAAAGTCAACCACTCGGCAGTGCAAGGGAAAGACCAGTCATAGAGACTGATAAAAACCTCCTGCTCGAATAAAACTTAAAACTGAATTTGCTGCTGAAGCATCGTCACGTAAAACATCTGATAAAACGCCAGGAATGTAAAAACGACGCCGCAAGGCGGCTAAAAACGGGCAGTCCACTAGGATGTGGACTATTGTTAAGTGGGAGCCACAACGACACTGGGGCGGGGCCTCACCACGAAGGAGATGTCCGTGGGTGAGCCACGAATGGCCAATACGGAGTCTACACAGCACCACGGAGTCCCGGCGAGAGGCCAGCACGGAAGAACGCCATGCGGTGGTGGTCTCCTTGACTACCCGAAGCTTGTTGGGTGTGCCCAGGCTATGCCACTCGGCATCCCAACGCTGATGTACGCGGTGGCGCAACAACGAATGGAGATCAGACGCCAGGAGGCCAATGTCCAAAATGGACGCACTGACTGCCTGCCTGGCAAGTCTGTCAACACGTTCATTGCCCGGGATGCCGACATGACCCGGGGACCAGACGAACACCACTGATCGCCCGGACTCTCCAATGGCACAAAGCGTCTCCTGTATGGCCAACACCAGAGGAGACCGCGGGTAACAGTGCTCCAGAGCTCGGAGGCTGCTCAGAGAGTCGCTGCAAACAAAAAAAGACTCGCCTGAGCAGGACTGGATATGCATGAGAGCTCTGTGAATGGCCACCAGCTCTGCAGTGTAAACACTGCAGCCATTCGGCAGAGAGTGCTGTTCCACATGGTCACCATGAGTATAGGCATATCCCACACAGCCATCAACCATTGAACCATCTGTGTAGATCAGGTCATAACCACGGAACTCTGCTATGACAGCAGAGAATTGACGGCGGAGTGCCTCCAGTGGAACTGAGTCTTTGGGCCCCTGGGCCAAGTCCAGCCGAGTAGACGGCCTTGGCAAACACCACGGAGGTGTACGGGCACGGACCCGATAGGAAGATGGAAGGGGAGAAGACTCAAGCTCCTGCAGGAGGGACTGAACCCGATAGGCAATCGTATGACCTGATCTGGGGCGTCACTGATGGGGACGGACTACCACATCAGGAAAGAGGAGACGATGGTTCGGGTGGCCTTGGGAGCAATACACATGGGCTGCGTAAGCCGCAAGTAGGTGTTGGCGGCGGATCCCCAAGGGTGGAACCCCAGCCTCCACTAGTAAGCTGTTCACTGGGCTGGTGCGGAAGGCACCCGTCGCGATGCGAACCCCACAGTTGTGAATGGGGTCCAGGAGATGCAGTGCCGAAGGTGCCGCAGACCCATAAGCAATGCACCCAAAATCGAGACGGGACTGCACCAGCGCCGTGTAAAGCCGCAACAGTGTCGAGCGATCAGCACCCCAGGTCGTATGACCTAGGTGGCGGAGAAGGTTGAGATGGCGCCAGCACTTCCGTTTCAGCTGACGGATGTGGGGGAGCCACGTCAGCCGGGCATCAAAGACCAGTCCTAAAAAACGGTGAGTTTCCACTACCGTAAGTGGTTCGTCATTCAGATAAATTTCAGGGTGCGGGTGGACGGTCCGACGCCGGCAGAAGTGCATCACTCTGGTCTTGGAGGCAGAAAACTGAAAGCCGTGGGTAAGCGCCCAGTTCTGCGCCTTCCGAATAGCACCTTGCAACCTGCGCTCGGCAACTTGGGTGCTGCAGGAACTAAAAGAGAGACAAAAGTCGTCAGCATAAAGAGAGGGGGACACCGACGATCCAACCGCTGCGGCTAAACCGTTGATGGCAATTAAAAATAATGGGACGCTTAAAACGGAACCCTGAGGAACCCCATTTTCCTGGATATGAGAGGAGCTCAGAGAAGCACCAATTTGAACACGAAAGGTACGGACGGCTAAAAAATTCTGAATAAAAATCGGTAGGGAGCCCCGGAGGCCCCAGTCATATAAAGTGTTGAGGATGTGACGTCGCCAGGTGGTATCGTAGGCTTTGTGCATATCAAAGAAGACGGCAACAAGGTGTTGGCGCCGGGAAAAGGCTGTGCGGATTGCAGACTCGAGGTACACCAGATTATCGGTGGTAGATCGACCCTGGCGAAAACCGCCCTGGCATGGAGCCAATAATCCCCGAGTCTCAAGAATCCAACACAACCGCCGACTGACCATCCGCTCCAACAGTTTGCAGGGAACGTTAGTCAGGTTAATGGGCCGATAGCTATCCAAGGAAAGAGGATGTTTGTCGGGCTTAAGCACTGGGATGATGATACTCTCCCGCCACTGTGACGGGAAAACACCATCACACCAAATGCGGTTATAGACCGCAAGTAGGGCACGCCGACTATCTGCTGAGAGATGTTTCAGCATCTGGCTATGGATGCTATCAGGCCCTGGCGCCGTGTCTGGGCATTGTCGAAGAGCACTGAGGAGCTCCCACTCAGTAAAGGGAGTGTTGTAAGATTCAGAGCGGCGGGTACGAAAGGAGAGAGACTGGCGTTCTACCCTCTCCTTTACTGCACGGAAGGCCGGTGGATAATTTGCAGAGGCAAAGGCACGAGCATAATGCGCGGCAAACATCTCTGCAAGAGTGGCCGGGTCCGTACATAGGACTCCATTTGAGGAGATCCCAGGGATTCCCACTGGTGTCTGTAATCCCTGTAGCCGCCTGATCTTACTCCAGACCTGCGAGGCTGAGGTGCCTGTCCCAATAGTGGAAACGTACCTCTCCCAGCACTCCTGTTTCCGTCTTCTTATAAGCTGGCGAGCACGAGCGCGAAGCTGTTTAAAATTGATTAGGTGCTCCTGAGAGGGGTGCCGTTTGTATCGCTGTAAGGCCCGCCTGCGGTCTTTAATGGCCTCAGCGATCTCCGGCGACCACCACGGCACTGTCTTACGCCGTGGGCACCCTGATGTACGCGGAATGGTAGCGTTCGCAGCAGAAATAATGGACTGCGTGGCGCTCTCAACCACCACATCGATGGTATCGAGTGGGGGAGGGCCAACGATGGCAGCAGAGGTGTAGCCTTCCCAGTGAGCCCTATGGAGAGCCCACCGAGGAGAGCGTGCTGGGGACTGACGTTGTGGGAGTGACAAAAAGATCGGAAAATGGTCACTGCCGCACAAGTCATCATGGACACTCCAATGGACGGATGGCGGAAGGCTGTGGCTGCATATCGACAGATCAATGGCCGAGAATGTGCCGTGTGCCACACTGAAATGTGTGGGGGCACCTGTATTCAAGAGGCAGAGGTCGAGCTGAGAAAGCAGGTCCTCGACAACTCTGCCACGGCCAGAGATCGTAGAACCACCCCACAGGGGATTGTGGGCATTGAAGTCCCCCAATAGTAGAAAAGGTGGCGGGAGTTGTGAGATAAGTGCAGCCAAGACAGCCATAGAGACATCGCCATCCGGAGGGAGGTAGAGACTGCAGACAGTAATCTCTTGCGTTGTCCTTACCCTAACGGCCACCGCTTCCAACGGTGTCTGAAGGGGCACAGGTTCACTATATACAGAGGTAAGGACATACACACACACTCCACCTGACACCCTGTTATACTGGCTACGATTACAGAAGTATCCCCTATAGCCCCGAAGGGCAGGGGTCCGCATTGCCGGAAACCAGGTTTCCTGCAGGGCAATGCAGAGAGCAGGTGTAACGCTCAGAAGTTGTCGTAGCTCAGCCAGGTGGGTGAAAAAACCGCCGCAGTTCCATTGGAGGATGACAGAATCCGACAGCTGGGAAGGCATGAATGAAAAACAAGTTATGAATCACACCTCAACATCGTTTGTGGCCACCGGTAGCGATGCATCAGCTTCGATGTCCATTGCATCTGATGCATCCAAGAGAACAAGGTCCTCGGGGGATGCGAGTATCTCAGAGGCAGAGGTGGAGGGGGCGGGTGGCACAGTGGCCACCGTGGAATCTTTTGTCTTATCCTTTTTGTCTTTTTTCTTACGAACCCTCGAGTCCCTAGGGGGCTTCGCTGGAAGGAGGGGCTTCGCAGACTCAGCCTCCGTCTCAGTGACAGAGGGAGAGTGCAATGCCCTGCGGCCAGCAGCCGGCGACGGTGCCTGCTGCTGGCGGCCAGTACCGGTACCGGCACTGGAGGAAGCCGCAGAAGGGACCGTCCCGAGGGTCCCCTTTTGAATGAGGGCAGCCGGAGAAGGTTGAATCTTCTCTGGCGGAGGTTTGGGGGCTGCTCCCGAAGCAAGTGCCTTGGGAGCAGGAGGAGGAATGGAGCCCCCGGCCATTGTGGGGGCGGGCATGAGTGGACGGCCCTGAGGGCCGGCAGATGGTGGAACACTAGTGTCTGCTGCAGGTTTAAAGGCGGACGGCGATGATGTCACTGCTGCGAAAGAGGCAGTCATGGTAACGGGGTGAAGTCGCTCATACTTCTTTCGAGCCTCAGAATACGAAAGTCGGTCCAAGGTCTTAAGTTCCATGATTTTCCGTTCCTTACGAAGAACGGTGCAATCCGACGAACAAGGAGGATGATGCAAGCCACAATTCATGCAGATGGAAGGCGGTGTGCATGGCGCGTCCGGGTGCTCTGGACGTCCACAGTCCCTGCATGTAGCGTTGAAAGTACATCTAGAGGACATGTGGCCGAATTTCCAGCATTTGAAGCATCTCATAGGGGGAGGAATGTAAGGTTTCACGTCGCACCGGTAAACCATTACCTTGACCTTCTCAGGCAGGTTATCGCCTTCAAAGGCCAGGATGAAGGCACCGGTGGCAACCTTGTGATCCTTTGACCCCCTATGGACACGCCGGACGAAGTGGACTCCTCTACGCTCCAAGTCCGCGCGTAACTCGTCGTCGGACTGTAACAAAAGGTCTCGGTGGAAAATTATACCTTGGACCATATTTAGCGACTTGTGTGGTGTGATGCCCACAGGGATATCACCCAGCTTGTCGCAGGCAAGTAACGCCCGCGACTGAGCCGGGGAAGCTGCTTCTATGAGCACCGCGCCGCTTCGCATCTTGGACAATCCGGAAACTTCGCCATACTTGTCCTCAAGATGTTCCACAAAGAAAAGAGGCTTCGTAGATGTAAACGACTCACCATCCGTGCGGCTGCATACAAGGAATTTGGGAGAGTATGGCTCATTCGCAGATCTAGCCCGACGTTCCTCCCACGGTGTAGGCAGGGAAGGGAACGAACGGGGGTTATATCCAGCAGCATTATAATCTCCTCTTCCACGCTTAGAGACGCCGTTTTCGCGACCGGCCACGCTTTTATTTGCTCGTTTCATTGTCGTCCCACGAGCAGCTAGGGAAAAGAGGTCCACCCAGGCAGAGCCCCGCTTGCCTGGGGAAGCCTTGTACAACTGAAGTGCGGCAGGTTCCTCAGAGGGTGCTCGCTAGCGGCTGTTCAACCTCAACAGCCATGCATCTCCTCGGCACGTAGCACACCTTGAGATTGAGGTTTTTTTTATAGAGGTTTGTACCGTCCTCGCGACCCGGGCGATTAAGCCAAGATCCCCGGGCTCCGAAACGTACAACGTTCCACCGTCGCGCCGAACGATGGTCGTTGAGGCACGCACAGAGCTTACGGTATAGCGGACTGTTGGCGCGACACAGCCCACAGCTCAGGACCCCGGGTTCGCCAAGCCCGTACTCAGCAAATGAATGCTGAGCCCCTGAGGGGACGGACAGCAAACACCGGCACCACGTAAAAGAACAACAAACTCTTCTAGGCACTAGTGATGTGACTTCGTCCACTGCACACACCACATTGAGCAAGTTAGTTCGACGGTGCTGTGGTACAAGTGCAAGTAAAGACAACCTACTCGCTCGATGTGCGAGGCGCAATTAACCACTTCACCACAATGAACTCAAAAGTCTGGCACCTACGCACACATACACAAGCAACATACATGAGGCGTAAACCTTCTCTTCTCGATTTTCTCTGACTTTCCAGAATAGTGGACTTTAGTACCTGTACATTATGTTGCATTTATGGTCTACTAAAGGTTTACAAGGCTCGAAGAAAGTCGTTATCTCAACATCATTGATTTCTTTGTCAGTACTTTGAGGCACTGATCTTTCAGGTCCTTTATTTGTGATAACCAAGTCAGTTTTAAGACAAATTCAAGCCCCAGAAACCTCAATGTGTCAACCAAATTCAGAACTGTGTCCCTCACCGTATATTCAGATAATTTAAAAACAGAACTAGTACGGTTAACTAGGCCATAAACACACTCCTCGACCGAAAATTTAAAACCATTCTCCTCCGCAAAATCATCCGAAAGTCAAAGAGTTATTTGCAAACAGACGTACCCTACAAACGGATTTTAATCAAATAGCGTAGTTATGGTACATCGTCCCAAATATGCGATTGGATAGGGTATTTCCTGTCAGAGGGGACACAGTCTAAAACAGAGGTGATATCGGGCGTTCCACAGGGTAGTGTTATTGGTCCTCTGCTGTTCCTTATTTACATAAACGATTTAGGGGGAAATCTAAGTAGCTCTCTTAGGCTGTTTGCAGATGACGCCGTCATTTACCGTCTAGTGAAATCATCCGAAGATCAAAACCAACTGCAGAACGATCTGAATAAGATATCAGTATGGTGTAAAAATTGGCAATTGACTCTAAATAATGAGAAGAGTGAAGTCGCCCACATGAGTACCAAAAGAAATCCGTTAAACTTAGTTTACAAGATAAATCAATGAAACGTGAAGGCAGTAAACTCCACAAAATACCTAGGAATTACTATAAATTCAGACTTAAATTGGAAAGAACACGTAGATAAAGTTGTTGGAAAGGCGAACCAGAGACTGCGTTTTATTGGCAGAACCGTTAAAAGATGCAACAGAACTACAAAAGAAACTGCTAACACTACGCTTGTCCGTCCTTTTTTGGAGTATTGCTGCCCAGTGTGGGATCCTTATCAGGTGGGTTTGACGGAGGACATCGATAGAGTCCAAAGAAGGGCAGCTCGTTTTGTATTATCACGATACAGGGGAGAATGATACCGGATTTGGGATGGGAATCATTACAACAACGCCACTTATCGCTGCGGCGTGGCCTACTTACGAAACTCCAATCGCCAACATTCTCCTCCGAATGCGAAAATATATTGTTGACTATTATGTCTAAATTATTTTAGAGCAATTCTAATCATTTTTACTAAAGTTTTGACCCAAGTAACCTACGACATCCCTTGTAAGAGTTCATAACAACAACCAAACTCAACTGAGAGATTCGATTATAATTAAAGTCATCCTTAACCTATAATAATTGGATATATCCATCATACCCACATTTATAGTAATTTTTACTTCTCAGATAAACCCACAACATGAAGCGATTGTACGAAATTTAAGGCATCTACCAACATTTTCTGTAACTTCGCGCAGTCAACACCAAAACTTACTCATACTTCTGAGCTGATTTCTTCGAATACATTCTACATTTAGAAACATAAATATCAGTACATAGGATGAGGATAATAACAAAGGCGATTATGTCTAAAACGCGCATGTGATTTTTTATTAACATGACTTATCAATTGTGATGCACTCATAAATTATTTTCCCTTCATCTTCGCTTGAAGAAGAATTTTCGGATAATTGTAATAATTGTAGAAGTAATGTATTTGTATCTGTTCGTCTGGTAGTCTTTGAAACTATCAAATGAAAAAAAAAATCTGCTTCTTCTTGGCATAAATCTCGTTGTGTTAGGATACGTGTTGGGGTACTGGATGATTTTATTTTACACGGAATAGGGCTTGTGTTAAACTTCGACAACGTCTATCCATTGTCGAGTGCTAGTGATGCTGCCGGATTACGCCTCACATGTAGACCTATTGTGATCGCAACGATGGATAGCTTAGAATTCCGTAAATCAACCACTTCGTGTGTGTCTGTAATTGACCGACGCACTTACATGATGGTTGTGGTGGTAAATTATTGTTCTTCGGTCGTGATCGAAAGGTTTGATAACTCTTTGATACCTTGGTGACTTAGTACCCCGCGTGGGCCAGTGGCAACCAATGGACTGTGTGTGTGTGTGTGTGTGTGTGTGTGTTGATTTTCGACAGAATGTCGTAGGGTAGTTGGGTCAGAACTTTAGTAAACAAATCATGTTTGTTATAACTGTTGTTGCTCTGTTACGTTAAGTTCTAAAGAAATGAAGTTAGAAGCATGGTCGTTTGGTTGTAAAAGTAGATAAAATTATTCTAAGAAATGGCTGTTTGATATGTTGGTGGACGATGATCTTTTACGTTGAGTACTTAAATGTCCATTACATGTCTAGGATCGAAAGAAGAGGTTGTGGATTTTAATTGTGTGGAATTGTTTATCGGTTGTTACGATGAACGTATGATGCTATTTGGTATTAGAAGGTCTGTTCGTTTTTGTAACTTACTTTGCTTTGATAGCTGGAAAGCAGCATTTTCCAAGTATTGATTTGAAAAATTACCTTCGAAGACAGCTCCTTTGTTAGTGGTGTAATTTCTGTAGTGTTTCGGTATTGTATTAGGTCGATTTGTGTTGGAATACGATGCGCTGGAGTTCTGAATGACTTTATAAAAGAAAGTACTTGGTGTTGATAGGTCTTTCGTGGTAAGCTGTTCATTCTGTCTTTTTTTTTTCGTTTTTCGTGATGCATACAGATCTTTTCTAGTAATCTGTACTGTTACATAATATGAATTTGCTGTACCAAATAAATAAATAAATGAAATAAAAAAAATTAAACAATAAAAAATAATAAAAATTAAAAAAAAAAAGTCGTAACTGGTAGTTTAAAATTCGTAGTTTGTGTGGATAGCTCCTTTGATCCGTAAGAATACTTTGTCATGTCTGCTTCGACAAAAGTAATGACCCGATCATACATAATGTATGACAAAAGTTATGAGATACGACCTAATACCACTTAAGACCTTCTCTTGCCCGACTAAGTGCAGCAGCTCGGCGTGGCGTGGATATAACAACCAGCTGGAAGTCCGCTGCAGGATTATTTAGTAATGTTATCTCGATATTCGTCCGTAACAGCACATTATTCGGCAACAAGTAGCTTACCGAGTCCCCTACTGACCACTTTGGTGCATGGTTTCGTTTGGTATGCGCCACACTCGAACCCTACCCTAACGTCAGCACTAGCCTACTGATTTAGCGTCTTATTTGACCAAGCTGCACATTTTCAAGTTTCTAGTGTGCAACTTGTATGTTTAGCAAAGGCACCTGAATAGACAGTCTGCTGCCAGTGTCCGTTGTCGCTAAATTGCGCTGCACTGTCCAAAGGATACGTTTGTCATAGGGCCCACACTGAGATGCTCCACTGAACATTTTGTGGCACGGGACCTGTGGTCGGCGTCGCCGGCTTAAGGACATTTCAGGAATACAGTCACAGTAATGTGTACTTCTTTTGTTTACGTTAGTCACAGTTCACTACAAATTCCATCACTGACACAATTAATGTACCATTTGCACCGTATCTTACAAAACTACTGAAACTGACGGCCATCACCCTCAATGCTATCATCACATCAGCGAGCAAGATTCTGACGCATGCTGACAAATATCCCTGGTGTGTTTAGAATTACAAGCAGCTGGAATTCTCGCAGCTAACTCGATCTCCGTATCCACTGGGGTATCACGCACAAGTGCCTTTATATATGCCAATAGGAAATAATGAAGGGGACTCAAGCCAGGTGACTTGCACGCTACTGGATAGGACCTCACCTTCCAATCCAGCGACCAGAAAATAGAGCACTGTGATGGTTGCAAACATCCACACTCGTCGCCCTACCTTCCTTGTATGACATAAAGTACCTGTATGTACATGTAAATAAACGGTACAGTACGTGCACACGTGTTCACTTGTTAGTTATAAATAAGCTGGAAAACAGTGAAGCGGTAGCGAAGTTTCCTTCCATATATCCTTAAGCTGGCTTCTCCGAATCCCGGTTTCGTACCTCAAACAGTTCAGCGGAGCAATCTCTAAGACAGTGTAAATGTTTGAACTCTCTTTCGGAAACACCATGTGTGTCAAAGCTACTGTTCTTGGTAAGGAAGCGGAGGCCGTCGGCTACTGCATTCCCTATGGAGAGAGGTAATGCCGGAAATTAGTTATTCTTTACACGGTCGATCTTGGAATACTGAATTCGCTAACGATTTTCGAAATGGGAAGTTCTTTGGATGATTTGTAAATTAAACTTCAAGTTTCATCGATCACAAATGGAATTTTCCATGCGTCCCCAACTAACATTACGTCGTGCAGCTGTAATCTCGCTGGAAACCTACATACGTGTATCACCGGAGTACACCACTGCCAATGAACAATCATCCTATACCTCCTGCACGCAATACTACTGCCATCTCTATAGTGCATGTCACTTTTCCATAATTTTTGTCATCTCATTATATAGACGTTTAAATCAGTAAATTAGGTGTACTTGGGAAGTTTCATATGTCTGACCTAAAGACCTATACGCTAAGTAGCTAACATTATAACTACTAATAAGCAGGCGTATTTAGCTCACACTTTGTTCTCCAGCACATCACGTACCACGCTTTATTACCAGGAAACTACATCATAATGACAGTGAAGACTAGGTGAGATTTCTCTATAAGAAAATTCTACATATCCATCTCTTGACATATGCTCATATTTAGATACAGTACCAAGCTGATTGGTTCGTGTACCGCACAATAATTTACTGCCGTATCACAATTGTGTTACTGATTTCAGCGTCAATAATATTTTTTACTTACGATTTACGTGTAAGGTATTTGAGAACAGTGTAATTACCAGTGTCAGTAACTGCAACATAAAACTCTGTTGCGTCAGAACGCTTATCGTCCACACAATGCCCTCTGTATCCTACAGGAGAAAAGTTCTCGGGTTTCATGACGAAAGACAGTATTGAGGTACCGACGACGTTTCAACTAAAGTCATAGTGGTATTCTGCGAGGAAGGTGAAACTAGAACTTGATGTGTACTTCATTAGCCTCTCAGAAATCTGAGGTTTCCCAGCAGTTCTTAACCCGATTGATAACCCAAGAGCCGGCCGCAGTGGCCGAGCGATATGCGGCGTGCCAGTCACAGTGTGCACGGCCGCTACGGTCGGGAGTTCGAATCCCCCTCGGGCATGGCTGTTTGTATCGTCTTTAGTATAAGGTAGTTCATAAGTATTTTGTAAGATTAGTGACTGATGACCAAGCAGTTAAGTCCCTTAAGCTTAACAAACATTTTTGATAACCCAAGAGCGTTTCGGCTACTGCATATTATTCGTGTAATTACTGTCGTACTATTATTACACTTCACTGACTTTTCCTCTTAAAGAAAACACCCAGAGTCGAATGAATAACTTTCTTGTAGCTGAAACGAACATTTATCTTAACAGAACAGTCTCCCACAGTGATTTTTTCCAAACATATAATTAAAACTATTATTAAATGCATAATTCCATATTTCGAGGGAACTCATCCACTGACATTTTCGTATCGAAGTTCATTTTACTGCTAAAATAGATAGTACTGTTGGACTTTACTTAACATTGAGATCTGTCAGTAAGAGCAGTTCCAAATAAATTCTCGCAGGAGAAGTCTCAACGGAATTCTGCCTGCGAACACCAGGTGCTCCAGAGCTCTCGAGAGCTTCCATCGACCAGGCATTGTCTTGACACGGCAGCAGCGGCCTCTGATCCCCAGACCTGCTTTTGTTTCTATTGATTGAATTCAGGGCACTCAACATCGAAGTTATCTGCACCAGTATGAAATTACCTATTGAAGAGCGTCTACATGAAATGTATAAAGCCTCGGTAAACAGAATGTCGTAACGATATACTATTATAAGATGAAGTACTTCAATCTATGACACAACAATAGACTGAAGTCCGTTAAAACATTATTAATCTGTACTTCTCATAATTATACTTTTCTTAATTTAGTATAACGTGGGTACTGCAATATACGCAGAGTAAAATGCGTAGAACAGATGGTACGATGCAAGAGTAGCTCTGAGGGCCCTTATCTTTCCAGATTACAAACATTAGTAAATATAATAAAATAAATAGGTAGTTTTGAAAACAGTACAACTACAGTCATACAAACACACACAGATTCATTGTCATTATTCATACAATATTCTAAAAGAAAAATAATTTCACATACAGACATAAAATAAAATTAAATATGTAAATGAATAAATGAATCAGGTAGCTTCATCCTGTAGCATGTAAGGTAAACCAGCCTTCCGACTGTCTTCTCAGAAATGAAAAACGTATAACACATGGAATGGATACAAAGTAGTTGTAACACTGCTGGAACGTCAAACCGGTTGGCCGTCGAACTGCATCTATGTAGACGCAACGAACACTTGTGAGATAAGTTTCTACAGCGAGCGGGAACTGTACTCTGTCAGCCAACTCCTGCGTGTAGATCGCTGAACCTCATAACAACAGTGCAATCGCTCTAACATCACGTTTGCAAAACTGAAGTGCCACGAGGTCGGAGTTGCTTCCAGGGACTTCTTGAAGCTGACGTCGCGAAGCCATACCGCACAGTAACATGATAGGTTAAAGTGTTCTGATGAGACAGAGATGCTGTGAAGGATCACCTTCCTTACAGGACAACACCATGTGTAGAACAACATAGTTCAAGCCGTTGTTTCCTTGTAGGACGCTGATGGCCACTGGACGGCATTTAGTGTAACAGCATCACCGAATTATAATGCAGGATACCACACCGCTCCGGCCTGTTGCCTCGCTAGCAATGGAATATTATGAAACAGCGACCGTACCCACCAGACCTGAGTCCCTGTGATTACCATTTCTTTGTCAAAGTGAGAGAACCAATGAGATGGTTCCGGTACAAAAATAGAGATGTTATTATCGTGCCATAGGAAGTTCAATACAGGACATCAACAGAAAAAGACCCGCAGATCGTGTATGAGGCCTTCCAGGCTTATGGCAAAAGGTCGTAAATAGCGGGAAGGATTATAATCAAAGTGTGTAACAGTAAGCACCTCGGTCGATAAAGGCATTTCAAACAAAAATAACAGTTTTCATTATTTTTAATCCACCCCTTGTACATTGTACTGTAAGATCTCTGGCAGCAGCCTCACTTGCAGATTAGGTTAGGTTAGATTAGTTTTTCGTTCCGTAGATCTACGTCGAGGGGATCCTCGTGGATGTGGAACATATCAAGAAGCAAAGTTACAAGCTGAATATAGATAATACTAATAATATAAATACACATACATACATTTTAAGTGTTTTTCTTTTGAGCTGATATAGTATGAATACCGATACATGCATAATTTGGTACAATTTAGAAATTCACTAATGGAGTAGAAGGAGTTGACCACTAGAAAGTCTTTTAGGCTGCTCTTAAACTGATCTTCATTTGTAGCTAAATTTGTTATACTTGATGGTAAATTATTGAAAATGTGTGTTCCTGAATAGTGGACTCCTTTTTGAACTAAAGTTAGTGCTTTTAAGTCCTTGTGTAGATAACTTTTATTCCTTGTATTGTGTGTATGAACTGAGCTATTTGTTGGGAAAAGGGATATATTATTTATGACAAATTTCATTAAGGAATAAATATATTGAGAGGCAGTAGTTAATATACCCAGACAATACTTCACTGTCGAGTGGACAGAACGTAATCAGGTTATAACGGATAGTTAGTGGTAGTACAGGTCCAATTTGCTGACTTCAAAATCGAAGCTTGTTGCTAATTTTAGCGAACCATGTGATATTCCATCGGCACAAATCCACAAATCAATGTCGTTTTGAAGTGGGAGACCTACCACATGCCTACGTAGCCAATTTATCTACGATAGTGTACCTATGTACATCAATGAGTGCTCAACTGAAGATAATGTGTTTCTTCTTGTGACTAGCATAAATTTTGTCGGTGACCGCAAGTGGTTTTTGTAATGCATGGTGCTTCACGAATCCGAGCAGATGTGATACAGCTTGCTTTCATTGCATCTCGTCTTCTCCGATGTTTTTTTTTTTTTTTTTTTTTTTCAGAATTACAAGACAGGGTGTGTCAAAGACATTAAATTCACATAATAGACAGACTGTAAGGAAATACTCAGGTAAAGTAACTCTACAGACAATGGAAATATTACAATCGTTACTGTTTCTCAGCGTTGCTCTGAATGTTTGAGAGTTCTGCTAAGTCTTCTTTGTGTATGAGTGCATTCGTCTGCTTTGACCCTTATCTTGTGACATTGAGATCACATAATTTTTGGATACTATGTCACATTTAATATTAACATTACGAATGTGGAAATGTTTGTAAACCTATTGGACCAAACTGCTCTGGTCATCAGTCCCTAGACTTACAAAGTATTTGAACACACACTAAAGACAACAACATACACATCTATGACTGTAGGAGAGCAGCCGCGTGCTCCGCAGCAAGGCAACTCTCGAGCGGTTAACATTGCATACTTAATTGAATTTAGTCTGAGGTATTACGTCAGAGTGGTGGAGAGTTTAGAAAAGCGAGGCTCGAATCCCGGCCTTTGTAAAAGTTTTAGTTTAATGTTTTAGCCTAAATTAAGCATCATAGACCATTTTGAGATTAAATCTGCTGCAGGGTCAAATAATTATATGTTCTGAATATAAGATATTCTTGTATCGAATACATAGTTGTCCCAGTTTCGTTATGTGCTACGGTGGTATTTCAATAATGGAGAACGTTAGCAATAGAAATACGAGTAAATAGGGGAGAGGCGGATAGAAGTTGGTATTGAGGAGGGACAATGTAGAATAGTCCGTGCAGGTATGGTATCCGGTGTGACAGGGGGGTGAAATGGATACAACTGTCTAGTAGACACATGAGTTCGATCGCGAACCTGGTACCAGTTTTAATTCAGTGCTGACGCCTATCTGTGAACTTCAGCTGGAACTCAAAAGACTGGACGATTTAGAAAAAAGACCAGTTTAAATGCTTGTTTAACACAACTGGGCGGACAGAGGTCAATAAGGCCCATAAAAATTATTCATACCTGATATAATACTGAGGATCGTTTCATATCTTTTTAAAAATTTAGTAAAGTTCTTTGGTTTATAGTTAGAGACTTACTTTTAGCAACATATGAGAGACCTCAGAGTAATAGTGATGATAGTATTAAGCAGTTTGAAATGTCTCGTAGGTAACAGCACAGTAGCAGAAAATTTGTGCGTTGTGCTTATAGAATCGGTCCTAGACCAAATCTGTGCGCTGAAGCTGAGGAGCCATTGTTATTAATTTGGATACATGACGTCTGATGTAACATGAGTACTAATTTCGTCCCGTCGTGCTGTCACTAGCGAAGAACCAAATCATCAGCGCACCAAAGGACTATTTCCTTACATACCATCCACATGAAACCAGATCACATGGGACTGACATAAATGTGATATCTACGTTTCATGACAGTATTGGGGAAAGTACTCATGCTTTATATTAGATACCTGTATATTCAAACATATACCACACGAAATTACACTACTGGCTATTAAAATTGCTACACCAAGAAGAAATGCAGATGATAAACGGGTATTCATTGGACAAATATATTATAATAGAACTAACATGTTATTACATTTTCACGCAATTTGGGTGCATAGATCCTGAGAAATCTGTACCCAGAACAACCACCTCTGGCCGTAATAACGGCATTGATACGCCTCGGCATTGAGTCAAACAGAGCTTGGATGGCGTGTACAGGTACAGATGTCCATGCAGCTTAAACACGATACCACAGTTCATCAAGAGTAGTGACTGGCGTATTGTGACGACCCAGTTGCTCGTCCACCATGACCAGACGTTTACAGTTGGTGAAAGAACTGGAGAATGTGCTGGCCAGGGCAGCAGTCGAACATCTTCCGTATCCAGAAAGGCCCGTAAAGGACCTGCAATATGCGGTCGTGCATTATCCTGCTAAATGTAGGGTTTCGCTGGGATCGAATGAAGGGAAGAGCCACAGGTCGTAACACATCTGAAATGTAACGGCCACTGTTAAAAGTGCGTCTATGCGATCAAGAGGTGACCGAGACGTGTAACCACTGGCACCCCATACCATCACGCCGGGTTATGACGAATACACGCTTCCAATGTGCTTCACCGCGATGTTGCCAAACACGGATGCGACCATCATGATGCTGTAAACAGAACCTGGATTCATCCGAAAAAATGACGTTTTGCCATTCGTGCACGTTCGTCATTGCGTAACCCATCGCATGCGCTACTGTCCGTGATGCAGCGTCAAGAGTAACCGCAGCCATGGTCCCGAGCTAATAGTCCACGCTTCTGCATACGTCGTCGAACTGTTCGTGCAGATGGTTATAAACCTCAATCGCTACAATCCGACCTTTATCAAAGTCGGACACGTGATGGTATCCATTTCTTATCCTTACACGAGGCATCTCAACAACGTTTCACCAGGCAACGCCGGTCAACAGCTGTTTGCGTATGAGAAATCGGTTGGAAACTTTCCTCATGTCAGCACTTTGTAGGTGTCGCCACCGGCGCCAACTTTGTGTGGTGAATGCTCTGGAAAGCTAATCAGTTGCATATCACAGCATCTTCTTCCTGTCGGTTAAATTTCGCCGGACACAGCGGCTAATGGATAGAAGACAGCATGGATAGAAGAGAAGCCTCCGAGTATTTCCGTCACACCGCAGCTGTACTAAAGTCATTTGGTGCCGAGCACTGTGTAGGAAATCACACAGTAGGATCTTGCCTGTATCTCTGTTCAGAAATTTCAGTACCTTAGACTAGAGCAGCAACAGCAGTATTCTTATTGTACAGCAGAGTTGGTACAAAACTTAAATAGACTGTAGCGGCTCAGAGAGTTCAGAACTGTGAGGTAGACAATCAAGTGTTAGCCACAGAAACGTAGCCATGAAGAGTATAAGTAATAATTTTTATGTCATAATTATGCAACAGTGTTTATCAATGTAAAGTACGATGCAACCACCCGAGTTAACAAATCCGATATTAAAACTTTTTGTTCGTGTTTATTAGTTAATTGTTTGTGTTCTAGTTATCTTGGCCAGCACTGTACGAGCAGGATAGCCGCGTCTCAACATAAGGTATACAGGATTAATAAGTTTTGATAGCACTGGCAATAGCATCCAATCCAGATGAGGTTAAATGACAGACATTGCTTCATTACTACTTGCTACTTCACCACTATGTCAGAAAGCTTCAGTTGCATTGACTGGTAAATGAAGGTGAATCTGTTTCTCGACAAGCCTTAACCAGTTTTCTATTATTTGGAAAATATCTATAGATAATGCTGGCCTGGATAAAATTCATATGTCGTCGCTATCGAGATTGTATGGAGAACACATAATATTCAAGGTATATTGTTGCATGGTCACGTAATGTTGATCTCGTAAACAGAGCTCACTTTCGGCCCTCCGACATTAATGGGACTGTCTGTCTAAATGTACGGCCATGCAAACCAGCGTTGGTAATGTGGAGTTCATAATACAATGACGCCAATTATTTGGCACGTATCAGTATGACAAATGCTGTGTCAAAACGATACTCCTATCAGTAATCTCCACTCACGTAGAGGTTCGCCGTAATTATTGCAAACAGCATTGTCTCTCCTGAAAAATTGAAATGACTCCACCACTACAGTGATGAAGTTGTAACTGGGTGCACTACTTTCAGCGTGCTGCCCTCTGCTGCCATGGTAATAAATAATAATAAATGTTTGTAAATCTATGGGACTCAACAGCTTGGTTATTAGTCACTAGCTTACAAACTACTTAACCTAAGGTAAACTAAACTAAGACAACACAAACACCCATGCCCGAAGGGGGAATCGAACCCTCGACGACGGAAGGCCACGCGCACCGGAACACGGCGCTCCACTACGCGCGGCTAATCCGCCGCGACCCATGTTAATTGAAAATGCATACACTGACACTGAGGCGGTAGTCAGTTATGCTCCAAACGTTTTGCCAGTGTCGATGTGAAACCCACAAGCAAGTCCACTTCCAATTTCAAGGTGCCTTCTTCTTCTTCTTCTTCTTCTTCAAAAACCCTGTATGGCCGAATGAACAACACGTATGCCTTCTCAGTTAAACACCTCGTAAAATTATTGAAATCATTTGTGGAATTCAGCATGGTCTTCTTGAACTTGGCCGGTCGCGGTGGCCGAGGGGACTGAGGCGCTCCAGTCACGGTCTGCACGGCCACTACGGTCGGGAATTCGAATCCTCCCTCGGGTATGCATATTTGTGCCGTCCTTAGTCTTAGCTAGTTCATAAGTAGTTTGTAAGTTTAGGGACTGATGACCCCGTAGTTAAGTCCCATAAGCTATACAAACATTTGAACATTTTTTCTTGAACTTAAAGTTTCCAAATTTGGAGAAGAAATATTGTGGTACGATAAACTACAGTCTGCATACACTATAATCATTCCGTTTATTAACTCTGTCAGTTGGTAGTAGACATTTATCCTTCTCATACGAGGCAAAACATAGTGGTATCAGTATCATCCAGTATTCATTTGCTATTTCTGTACGAGGGACCCGTTTAGTAATCCTTATCTGTGTACGCAGCCAGCAATAGTGTCATTGCTTATATTTACTTTGCGTACATACGTTATGATACTACTCATTTGCATATCCGAGGATATTGTACACATCCTGCCAGATTGATGTGTGTTGAAAGTAGCGTTGATGGTGCTGGAGTTTTAAGAGCTAGTAATTTAGTTCATTGCCTATGGGAGACTCTCCATTCAAGCGATTCCTACATCTCAGAATATTTCCGATGAAGTCGCAAACGCCGGCCGCGGTGGCCGAGGGGACTGAGGCGCTCAAGTCATGGTCTGCACGGCCACTACGGTCGGGGGTTAGAATCCCCCCTCGGGCATGGATATTTGTGCCGTCCTTAGTCTTAGTTAGTTCATAAATATTTTGTAAGCTTAGGGACTGATGACCCCGTAGTTAAGTCCCATAAGTTCTACAAACATTTGAAAATTTGAAGTCGCAAACCGAGTTAGATAATCCATTGTAATTAGTGGCATTCAATTCTTTCAATATAGTGCTGAATCAAAAGTATTAACGGAGAGTACAACCACCACATCATCTTGCTTTTATCTCATTTAGCTTGGTATACAGCACTTGTGAAGGGTGCAAATTGTCTTTCAGGTCAGTGGTTTTGTTATTCAATCGAGCTTCCATTGATAATGTAATTTTATCCAAGCTGATCAAAATGTTATAATGAGTTAAGAGTCTGTAATAATGGCCCGATACGATCTCCGTTATTTCGCAGTATCGGAGAATGTACACTGAACATCCAGAACGTTATGACCACCTACGTAATGATAAGTTATGACAACAGCAACGCGTCTTCGCACAGAAGTCATGGTGTCTTGGTAGGTAGGTAGGTGGATGGAGTTGGCGTTACGTCTGCACACAAGTAACTTTACTGCCTTATAGTCCGGGAGGAGGCGGATATGTTCTGATGCCAGGTTCCATCTAATCGCAGATCTGATCTAGTCCAGATGCAGTGAGGTGGGGGTATAGCACTCGACACTGTTCATCGAACCACACCATCATTCTCCTGGACTTGTGACATGGTGAAAGGGTGAAAGGCTGCTCGCAGTCTGCGACCAGTATACGATACCTTCTGGCTGATAGCCTTGCACCAGCTCCACTGGATGCCCATGCACCTTGTCTTCGTCCCATAGTACAATTATTCCCATATAATGTCACGAATTTGCAAACTTACGTAGGCAGATGGGGATTATTCAAACCATCCAATGCTTTGGCACTACATCCACAAAATACTCTGCAAACGATATTGAAGTGCATGACAGAGGGTTCATCGAATCGCTTTTATGATATTTCTCTACCGTTCCATTCTCTAATAGAGCGCGGAAAAACCGAACACCTAAATCTTTCAGTTTACGATCCGAATGACTCTTATTTTATTATGTTGATAGTGTCTCCCTTGATAGGGCGTGATAATAAAATATGTTCGCATTCGATAGACAACGTTGGTAAAAACTCGCCACAACGAATAACGCCTTTCTTTTAGTGATTTCCACCCCGACAACATTGTCTCCTAAAATCGTTTATACAGCTAAGGAACACTTGCCTGGGGAACGCCAGATATTACTTCTATTTTACTCGATGACATTCCGTCAATTACTTTGCAATGTGACCTTTCTGACTGGAAATCACGAATCCAAGCACATAAATGTGGCGAAATTTCATAAACATACAATTTGATTAGAAGACGCTTGTCAGGTACAGTGTCAAAAGCCTACCGGAAATCTAAAAATATGGAATAGATTTGAGATCCCTTGTCGATAGCACTCATCACTTCATCTAAATAACGATCTATCAGTGTTTCGCAATAATGATACTTTCTGAATTCGTGTTGACTATGGATCTATAGGTTGTCCTCTCCCAGATAGTTAAGAAAGTTTGAAGAAAGCATATCTTCTAAAATCCTGTTGCAAACCGGCGTCAGTGATATAAACCTGTAATTTTGCGGATCAATCCTATTACTTGTCTTGTGTATTAGAGTGACCTATGCAACTTTACAGTCTTTGGGTACAGATCTTTCGCTGATCGACGTAACCTTCGACACAGCGTTGAAACGGCCGCCACGAACTGAGAAGACCTGTTTGTCTAAGTAGATCGGACCTATGTTATATAAACAGTAATTTATCTCAGTAAGTTCAAATGTTCAAATGATTGTATAGCTTATGGGACTTAACTAC
Organism: Locusta migratoria; assembly: GCA_026315105.1. Classification (NCBI taxonomy): domain Eukaryota; kingdom Metazoa; phylum Arthropoda; class Insecta; order Orthoptera; family Acrididae; genus Locusta; species Locusta migratoria. Next base: position 549,255,432 of record CM048755.1, on the reverse strand, counting down.
GGGGTCATCAGTCAAAAAATCAAATGTTTGTATAGTCTATGGGACTTAACTACGGTGTCATCAGTCCCTAAACTTACAAATTACTTACGAACTAGGACGGCACAAATATCCATCCCGAGGGGGATTCGAACCCACGACCATAGTTGCCATGCAGACCGTGATTGGAGGTCATCAGTCCCTAAACTTACAAATTACTTATGAACTTTCATTATAGTCGACATGATCGATTGGAGAGTGTCCGAAACTGCACTATGTTATTTTAAATGTGTTTATTTCCGTCAACAGTTGCAATATAATTGTTTAATAACATGTTTCGATCACTTGGATCATCTTCAGATCTTATAGTTGCGGACGAAAAATCAAAAATTTGATTTTTCGTCCGCAACTATAAGATCTGAAGATGATCCAAGTGATCGAAATATGTTATTAAACAATTATATTGCAACTGTTGACGGAAATAAACACATTTAAAATACTTATGAACTAGCTAACACTAAGGAACGGCGCAAATATCCATGCCCGAGGGGGGATTGAACCCCCGGCCGTAGTGGCCGTGCAGACCGTGACTGGCGCGCCGCAGTCCCCCGGCCACCGCGACCGGTTCTCAATAAGTCATGTATATTAGTAACATAATAATAAGTAGCATTCCACGTCATTAATAGCAGCCGTTCCGTTTTTTCTTCCATCTTGAAAAAACCTCTTGGCGCTTAATGTAGATCACCGGGACCGCACGATACTTAAGTGAATGTGTACAACCGTAGCGCTTGCCGCCGCTGTATGCGGCAGGGCTGCGCCAGTGTCGCGACGTTCTGTGTGCTCAAGCCTTTAACATATGTATCAATTACGCGCAAATTCAGGCCACTCATTCCGAGCCAGGAAACTCGATTCTAATTTACATTTCATTCCAGCTAAGTTACAAGTATTAATAGTCACATACCAAATAAGGAGATTTAACCAGATTTCAGACGTAATATTTGATACTGAATCACAAGCGAATAGCCGCGCGGTCTAAAGTGCCATGTCACGGAATGTGCTGCCGCTCCCGTCGCAGGTTCGAGTCCTCCTTCTGGCATGGATGTATGTTAGTTTAAGTAGCTTTTAAGCTAAGAGACCGATGACCTACGCTGTTTGCTCCTTCAGGTTTACAAACTTTTGAATATTCGTGAAGCTGAACATTCAGTTTTTCAACTTACGTTGTCTAATTTCCATTGCGTAAATTGGAAATACTTTTATATTTCCCGTTATGACTTACCTGTCTCAACCAAAGTGAGGCTAACCGGGGAGCATTCACACCCGAACACTCGTTCGCTCTTTGTCTCCTGAAATAGACGCTGTTGGAATTCACTGGAGGAATATCGTATTTTATTAAAATTTCCTTTTTAATTTTTCAACCAGTGAATCACTTAATAGAAATAAATGATAATAAATTGACGTTACAGTATGGACGTTCTTACTACTGACGTTGTTCAAGCTGAATATTAGCTTCATATAATCGTCAGCTTCGTGCATTACGTATTCGAAATTCATTCATTGCATTAGATTAGTACTTGTTCCTTAGATCATGATCGTAGATCATGAATAAGACACTCCGTAATGACGTGGAAAGTGTCAGTATAAAGAAATGTATATTTTAATAGACAATATATTATTATCTTCATAATTTTTTTCTTCTTGAAATATCTTTATCTATTTCAAATACTGAAATGGGATGATGATAAAATAATAATTTTTCTCCAAGTTGCGTCAATATGCAGGTCAAAATTGGAACACTACTGTACAGGACATTATTTCGTGGCCAGATGTCGGTCAAATACACCTCCCCGAGTGTGCACTGGCACGAACTGGAGCAAAGTCCTTTGCATTTCAATGTAAAAGTTTTTTTTATTCACTAAGCTGTTCTACAATTCTGACGATTCATAAAGTAGTACGTTATTTTCTACTGTGATGTGGTATGCGAGAGATAAATTGATTATTAACAGAGCTACTTCGACGTTCGAGATCAATGACTGGCTATCTGAAAAGGCCATATTGATGGATGAGGAAAGTTTTGCAGTCATATGGATTTATTCTAGAGCTTCGTGCTCATGGAAATGAAAGTTGAATAAGATAGTGATTTAGTAAACGGATGTTATTCACAAGCTGCGAAACTGAAAAACGTGAACAACAGTGTCTTCTTTACGACTTACGGGTTTTATGAAAACAGAATGGGTATAAATCTTACCATGTAACACTAAATATTCATATTTAGAAAGTTCAAGAGCTCGATACAAGTTCTACTATTTATGAAATTTTCGTACTATTCAAGTCTGATTCACATTTGTAACTTTTGGATTATCAGTCAAAGTAATGAGGGAATTGTATCTACATAAAATAGAGTTATGTACTTATTGCACTGTTATTTATTAGCTTCCTAAGAGGTGCATAAAATTATACAGCGGAATCCAAAATATTTAGTGGTAGGTATCTTTGAGGTAAGATGGAGATATATAAATATTATTATTATTATTATTATTATTGGGTCCGAAGTCCTTGCCGCGTTGTATTACACCTAACATAGCAGTGGCACTGAATGTCTAAGGAGCACACACCTTATTACTCCATTATTCAATTTGTAAATAGCAATTTTGAAATGATAGTGGACACTACAGCAACATGCGTTTTAGATCCCTGTACTGCACGTTGTAGAGCGCTTTGTGTAGCTATTTATCGGAGTAAATACTACGAATTGCTGTGACACTTGCAGTCTCTAACTGTAGTGGCCTTTCGTTCAATACAATTACAACACACATTTCTTGAAGACGTAAGCGAAATACTTCGTCCTCATAGTGAAATATAAAACTTTGTTCATAACGAAATAGGTCGTCACACGTGTCCCGACAGGAAATTTGCAGCAGACGCCCTTCGGATTATGGCCCTCCACACTCTGTCAGCAGGATATTGATTTAACGCTCTGCGAACTATAATCCAAGAAATATGACTGAAAGGATTGCAGAGACATCCGAAACGTCTTTTTTTGACAATTTGACGCTGCCGGTTCAGGTTATGTTAGCTAAGGTTAAAAATTGGTTCGTGTTTGTGGATAAACCATCTTGTTCCCAAATTTTCATAATATCCTCACATTTCTACTAAACAGTAATTATATACTATCCTTTTCATATAATATTGTTTCTTTTTGCTGTGTAATAATATAGAATATTCAGAATAAAAATATAAAAAAATCCCGTTATTCCTACTCCTTATTGTCACTATGGTGCCAATGCCATGTAACAAAGTTTGTAATTTTTATCAAATTTGCACTAGAGATGGTGTCACGAGTCGATTTGTCATTGTCCTCGTTTCTGATACGGTTTCACTGTCAATAACAACATCCGCAATTAGTTCCAACACTATGCACATAGCTTCCTACATTTAATAATCGTCATTATGAGACTCAGCAGCCAATAAACATCTAAAATAAAATAAATAAAACAGAAATCAGATGAGTGTAACATCTGCTGGTATTCCTCTAGCATTTTAGTCCGCTCTCGTTTTTTTATAATGACATCATAATTTACCGCCATGTCTTATAATTACCGTAGGTTAATATGATGAAGAATTAAAGTTTAGTCGAATCTGTCAACACTATATTTGCATTGATTCAGTCATGTGAACGTCGGTCTTGTTCCCCGACTTGCGACGTGTGACCTATGTGTCTATTAACGTAAGCATAACAATGTTGTTAATTTTTCGTTTATATTATAGAAAGTATTTGCACCGGAGCAAAGTTATCACATTACGATACAAACATGGCTAACTAATATGGTTTTGTAGTCCACACTGTTCCTGCTTAAAGCTCAAGCTCTCGTTAACGGCTTTCTTCAAGTTTGCGAGTGTTACATTCAGCTAGTATGGTATCTTTTGACATGATTACCTCTATTTTTAACTTCCTGCCGGAGATTATGATGCCTAAACTCTGTCTGCTTCTTCACTGAGACAGTCGTAGTCCTCGAGGAGAATATTGTGTTATTTTATGAGCAGTTAATTATTCTGTTTTACTTTAATCTTCTCGCGGACATTTCAGTTGTCATATCAATGATTACGTGGAATGTAATTTTCCGCCGGCCGCGGTGGCCGAGGGGACTGAGGCGCTCCAGTCACGGTCTGCACGGCCACTACGGTCAGGGGTTCGAATCCCCCCTCGGGCATGGATATTTGTGCCGTCCGTAGTATTAGCTAGTTCATAAGTTGTCTGTAAGCTTAGGGACTGATGACCCCGTAGTTAAGTCCCATAAGTTCTACAAACATTTGAACATTTTTTTGTAATTTTCCAGACAAAAGAACTATGCAAATTTGACCTCCGCGCTATGAATCACTGCACCTCGCTTTTCTAGCACATACGTCTTGCGATGATGCCGTTATGACTTTAGTTACTAATTGACATTTACGTTGAGCTGTGATCTGTGATTCATGATTTTAATATCATGATGTGATGATACATACTCTTTACTAAATCCTGATGTAAATTACAAATGGAAGACAATTAACTGAAAACATCATGTGGCTTGTGTCTAACAATCAAAGCATTTCCAGTCGTATATACGGTAGCACAAATTACTTGTTTAGAAACATGAACTGCCGGAGGTTTGAGTCTTCCATCGGGCATGGGTGTGTGTGTTGTCATTAGTCTAGGTTAGTTTAAGTAGTCTGTGAGTCAAGCTACCGATGGCATTAGCAGTATGAACGTTTATGTTAATTTTAAAGCGTCTGTAGTGTCAAGTTCTCAATGACCCCACGCGACTGTCATCTGAGAGGTCATACAATATCTTACGAAAGGCATCTGGACAGATCCTAGTGGACATTAATGTGTGGTGTGTCCACTTCCGGCCTACGTCGGCTTCAGTTTTACTGCGGACATTTTCAGTGTCGTATGTTACTATGTGCAGAGGATTGAAAGTTCAATCTCGCTCAAGGGCTGAAGTCAGAGAACGTAAGTAGCTAGGTTTGGTCAATTAAATTTAGGGCGTATGTGCTACATCGGCTGATATTTAGTCTGTGTACCCTCCAGTTATCTTTTCAGAGTGAGTCGATGGATGTACGGCATACAGCCGAACCATTAGTGGTAGTGAAATTTATCCAGCTGCACACCCGAAATAGAATGGAGTAGCCTAGTATTTTCCAGCCAATACATGTAGAAATTACATGTTTTTCATTTAGTAAGATCAATCTACTGATTAGGCCACTACAGTTCAGGGATGTTTTCGCCCACACCATTTCCCTACTAACGTATCGCTTTCTCAACTATACTGTTGTGAACACAGAGCTGTAAATTCATTTATGCACACTCGAAGTTGGTGGATACTGATAAATCAGCTGATTTTCAGAAATAAGAATTGTTTGGAATCTGTTGTGTAAATTTTTAATATGCTTGTGTAGTCGATTTTTGGCTGGATATTTTATATTTTACTTGATACTTGCACATTACTCAACGTACTTTAAATGTTGACCATGCCTTTTCATACTGAAATTATCTACGCTTTTTCGTAATTATACTTTCTCATATTTTAGTAATTTCTGTTGCTATTATATAAACACCTTCTTTATGCTTAAAATGCCAGAATGGATCGCATAGTTGCGTTATTGAAGCCAGTAATATTGTGGGAATGTTTTCTCTTCTAGATATCTACAGTCATGTTATATTTTTTTTTAATTTTATGTTTCCGAACACGGTCAAATATATGTAATTTCTCTGGTACTCATTTTGTTTTTTGTTTTTGCGTCATTATTCAGTTACTTTACTGTGGAAGTTGTTGCTTTTTTGAACAAGCTGTTTATGGCGACCATCTGTATATATTTTCTTGTTCTTTAGTTATGGGAGACGTTCAAACCATATGCTCAACGTATCTACTCAAGAAGCAGTTTGCATTCCGCCATGTTTATGTGAGCATGTTGTACGCAATTTTTTAAGTGCGATCCTATCCATGCACTTGGTGGCATGACTGTTTTGAAATTATTTTTATAATTTAATATTTTATGTGCCTCTACAACTACCCGTTCTGTTTATTTTTCTTTAATATTACATGATTTGTATCCATTGTCAAGGTACACTTCTGATGGCTTATGCTACTTCTAAACAAAAATTTTCATGACTTCTGGTCTCTTCATTCTATTTGTCGTAATCTGTCCTCAAAATTTATTAAACACTTGCATGATAGGAACGTCACGTTACTGCATTTCCCTTTCTTATATTCATAGTTGATTTCATGATGTCATTGAAAAGCAAAACGCGTCATTAAAATAATTTTATTACAACCAGAGCTGTTGTTACTCAAATTATATCTTTTATGGTTGCTAAACCAGACGGCCAGATGGTGTGTGAGACTTTTGACCTTTAGTGCACCGTGTTTATTGTTCTTACCTAAGAAGTTAATATTATGCTGGGGGATATTTAATGCAGAGGTTAAGGTACATAGGTCACGTTCTCTAGCTAATTTAAATTTTCTACAATATGCCTTCCGGATGAATAATGAAGTATACGGCTTGATGGTCGAATATGGATTAAGAAATATGTCTTCTCGATGAAATTCACTGTTTAGTGGATGAGAATTCATTAAAATATGTCTGATGGCTGAATATTCATTTAACATTTCCTATATATCTTAAGTGTCTCAATGAACGAGAACCATTGTCAGACAGTAGGAAAGGAACACACCGCAGAAGAATGGCTTGTTGACAGCTGTGAATCTGACTTACTTAAGGGAATAATAAAACATAATTTTTCCCGTAATTTAAGGAAGCATAATAAAGAACAACGATCGTAACAATGGTTACAATTTAAAACTGAAACTATCTAGATCGAATAATTGTTATTTTTATTTCATGACCAGTTTCAGTCAACTTAGACCATCTTCAGATGACGAGCACCCTGATGGTAGGAGGACTGCTCAGTCCACGTTTATGCGGTTCGCTGTGCCCACCATAACACTGTTTATTTTATATTTCTTAGAGAAATATCACTTAGCGTTACTAACAAGAACAGAGTGGGTGTTCGTGATCCAGATTTTCAAAAAAATGTCCATATGTTTGTAAATCTTATGGGACTTAACTGCGGGGTTATCAGTCCCTAAACTTGCAAACTACTGATGAACTAACTTATCCTAAAGGCAACACAAACATCATGCTCGAGGGGGGATTCGAACCCCCGACGGGGAACGGCCTCGCGCATTGGAACGTAGCGCCTCAATGCGCTCGGCCGCTCCGCCGCGGCTCCAGATTTTCAGGCTACTATCACATAGTGGATAGGTACATGAGGTGGAAGATATTGAAGATAGTGATGCTGAAACTGCCAATGAAAGAGATCCTGAACTCAAAAGTGAACACGATACTGGATACTCAATATTAGATTACCTAATGGATCTTTCAGGCCATGCTATGTAAATGAAAGGTTAAATTACCTATAGAAATCCGTGGTACTATTGGACCTATTCTCAGTAAGCTAGAGCATTTTTCACTGCGAAATGTTGGTCCAGTGAAACGGAAGAGGTGTTTTCTGTGTCCTCGATCATTGGATAAGAAGATTGAAATGGCCTGCTTAAACATAAAAAGGACCAAAGCTTTGCATCCAGCAGCCACTCAATCTGTTTCAAATGTGAAGATGAACAAAAGTTCCTTATGTTCATGTTTTGTAAAATTACGTTCGTTTGAACATTATCTAATTAATAGTTGTTTTATTTAATATTTTGGATATCAGTACACATAACTGAACTGTTCTGAATTAACAAAGTTGTGTTTGAAGCTGGGTCGCTGGAGAAATATTATTTTTTAGACAGGCCATTGTTAAGTTTCGATTTTGTAAACTTGTTTTGGTGGCAGTAAGTACTAAAAAAACATCGGTATAGTCTGTGTTTATTACAGGTATAAATGCTTTATTTCCCAACCAGTTACTTCGGATATAAGTTATACGTGATGTTTAAAGCTGAATTTTTCGTTTAATCAGACAACAAAAGTATTTTATATTAAAGTTACTCATTCAAAATCTGATCTGATATTAGTTGCAGTCCAAATAGATGTCATATATTGATGTTTAACAGTCAAGATCACTAAGCCATCAAATAACTTCATCAAAATTTAACTGAACACGTACATTGTTCATTAACACAGTAATTTGGTTTAATTATGGCCCTGATATTGATGTAAAAGCTGTTAAATGTGAAACAGTGCATTAAACTGATTATGTGCGCAACGGATCTTTTAACAAAGCAACTGTGACATGTAACCTGCATGAAACACACAGTTATACTCAAAAAATTTGACTGCGAGAAAGAGGCATATAGGCATTCGTACGGAGGCATATAGGCATTCTTTCTTTCCTCGTTCAATTTGGGAGTGGAATAGGAAAGGAAATGCCTAGTGGTGGTACAGTGTACCCTCCGCCACGCACCTTACGGTGAATTGCGGAGTATGTATGTAGATGTAGATGTAGATATTAAAAACACAAACCACTTTTTAAATGTTCGACTACGAGAATTTTATGCAGATCAGTGCTTGATTATCAAAACTCAGTAGCATACTCAATTAACTGCAGTGTTGCATAACAATCATTTACTACGTTAACAATAAGGAAATCTATTCAACAAGATTACCAAAATCAATACTGCACTTTAAGTCCACAAATAACTAATTATCAAATAAAGGAAGTAGGTTAATCTTCTAACGACGTAAATGAAACAGGAAAGAAAGGTCAACTTTGTTACTTATTATTAATAATTACCATTACATTACCTAAATGATACAATCTTTTCATAATTACATGAAATGCTATTAGCTTCATTCCAGAGGTGGTTCAACCTTTTTCACAATTATATGAAATGCAATAAATTCCAAATATAATCAAACCAAATTGCTGACACTGCAGCCTCTGCTCTACATCGGAGCCACATACACAACTGCTTTCTAACCGTCCTGAACCACAAGTTTGACTCTCTGTCTCTCAGCACCAGCTACAATGCTATGCGATACATAATCTTTGCCAAAGGTGAAACTTCACAACTTCACAGATATATGTACACATATCGATACACACAGCAGATGCAATATTATACATTTTCCTGCAAGCAAGTTACTCGACAAAAAACAGGAGCACAATATGAGACATTTTCTTACAAATTTAGCAATATAAATTTTATACGGACGCTTTTCAAGGTTCCCTGCAATATATTGATTTCTTGTTTCGTCACCCCTCCCCAAAACATTGTGCAAAACTGGAGGGGAAAATGCACAGGAAGCTATTTTCTTTTGTTTTAGTATGTTGTGATAATCAGAACAAACAATTCTTTGAAAAACTTTGCAACTGAATTTCAGATATAACATAGTTTCGGGACACATAGTGCAGTGGACAAAAAAGTTTTGGAATAGAATGCTAAGTTCATTACTTAACATTCATAGGGCGTTACGACTTAGGGATTAAAATATTGTACTACATCCCAAAGAATGCTAAAAAAATTATCGATTCTTGGGACATGATGAGTTGTCGAATCAACTGCCTCATATCAGGTAAAATGAAAATCACTTGACCAGATCAGAGCGAATAGAATTTCCACTTCTGCCCTACCTGTAATCATTACTGACCTACTTGAAATTCAACTCTAGCGACGGCCCTGTAGTCACATAGCCATTAGTTTATGAACAGTGGTGCAGAATGATACGTCGTATTGTATGGAACCAATTAATAAATGTTCTCAGATGGAAACCAGAGAGGTGTAATAATTACGATGTGCTCGGAGCCAAACCGATGATTCTCACTTGTGGCGGTAGGACGTCTTCGAGCCTATCCATGAAAATGAATATGCCGACGAACATATTCCCACGTAGTCCAACTCCAGCTCACTGTGGCATATGAAGAGCGCACAGGTCTTAATGTTGCACAGTTCAGTTAACCAAATACACGATAGATCACTGCGAGGCACTTTTCAAACTATGTCAGATATTGATAAATCTGTCTCACACGAAAACACATGTTCCATGTGTTCCACAGTGATTACATCTACATTCATACTCCTCAAGCCACCCGATAGGTGTATGGCGGAGGGTACCTTGAGTACCACTATCGGTTTTCCTTCCTATTCCTGTCCTGTATTGTTCGCGGAAAGAAAGATTGTCGCTATGCTTCTGTGTGGGCTCTAATCTCTCTGATTTTATCTTCATAATCTCTACGTGAGATATACGTAGGAGGGAGCAATATACTGCTAGACTCCTCGGTAAAGGTATGTTCTCGAAACTTCGACAAAAGCCCGTACCGAGCGACAGAGTCTTCCACTGTAGTTCATCGATCATCTCCGTAACGCTTTCACGATTACTAAATGATCCTGTAACGAAGCGCGCTGCTCTCCGTTGGATCTTCCCTACCTCCTCTATCAACCCCACCTAGTACGGATCCCACACCGGTGAACAGTATTCAAGCAGTGGGCGAACAAGTGTACTGTAACCTACTTCCTTTGTTTTCGGACTGCATTTCCTTAGCATTCTTCCAATGAATCTAAGTCTGGCATCTGCTTTACCGACGATTGACTTTATATGGTCGTTCCATTTTAAATCACTCCTAATACCTACTCACAGATAATTTATGGAATTAACTGCTTACAGTTGCTGACCCGCCATAGTGTAGCTAAATGATACAGGATCTTTCTTTCTATGTATTCGCAGCACATTACACTTGTCTAAATTGAGATTCAATTGCCATTTCCTGCACCATGCGTCAATTCGATGCAGATCCTCCTGCATTTCAAAACAATTTTCCATTGTTACAACCTCTCTATATACTACAGCGTCATCTGCAAAAAGCCTCACTGAGCTACCGATGTTATCCGAAAGGTTATTTATATATATCGTGAACAGCAAGACTTCTCTCTATTGAGAATGAAATGCTGCTTCTGATATCTAGGAACTCCTGAATCCAATCACACAACTGGTCTGATAGACCATATGATCTTACTTTGTTCTTTAAACGTCTATGGGCTACTATATCAAACGCCTTGCGGAAGGCAAAAAACACAGCATCTACCTGAGAATCCGTGTCTATGGCCCTCTGAGTCTCGTGGACGAATAGCGCGATCTAGGTTTCACACGATCGCTTTTTTCGAAACCCATGCTGATTCCTACAGAGCAGATTTCTAGTCTACAGAAAAGTCATTATCCTCGAACATAATACATGTTCCAAAATTCTACAACTGACCGACGTTAGAGATATAGGCCTATAGTTCTGCACCTCTGTTACTCGTCGTTTATATCTGTTGATGCCTCTTATGTTATAAACTAACAAGCTGGTTAATAGCACCAAACATGATCCACAATAACGCACTCCTGTGTTTCTAGCAGTCACTGCCACTTGTGATGCAATTGATTTACACGTTGCGCAGTAGTGTATATGTGTAAAAAGTTACAAAGATACCACCATTTCTTATGGGTGAATCACTCTTTTGGTTAACGAATGTAAAAGACAAACAAAATGTCCGTCTGGCACCTCCATTCCTCACTCACCACAAGTTAGTCCATCTAATGGCACTTCGTTTTTCACACAGAAAGGAAAACGGCAATCACGGTGGACACGTTGTGTTCTACAAGCTCCTGGTAAATCTAGTGCAATTTACATTTGCACAAAAGACACTGGACACTGGTTACTGATGTTAACGGAATTCTGGGTCATTCCAAATACAGATAATTGTTACAATTAATAATTATATTACAACTGTTTTCTCTCTGCATAATTTTATTTCTGTTAGTGAAGCATTTATGTAAAGCCGCTCGGAATGGCCGCGTTGTCTACGGCGTCATGATGCGGACTTGGCAGCTGTTTCCCCGAAGACTCGAGTCCTTCCTTGGGAATGGGTGCTTGTGCTGTCCTTAGGTTAGTTCAAGTTAGTTTATATAGTTTCTGAGTCTAGGACTGATGACCATAGCAGTTTGATCCAAAAGATTAAAAGACATTTGAACTTTTGCATCCATTTACAAAACTGAAGACATCGATTTGTATTATCTTCGGGTAACCCGTCTTGTAAACGTTGAATTTTCACATTAAACTTCTGTTTGTGTGTATAACATAATTTCATTGACCATCGTGGTAAATCCATCTTAGTTTTTAACCGTCTTCGGGTCACAGCTAAACATACACAGTAGTGATCTAAAGGGTCGTCCCCATTCAATAACAACAGTAGTTACACGACTTTTATGTTATTAACTCGAAAATCATTCGTATTTCGCTAACATCGTTACACTTCGGAAATCGCGTCTCATTGATTATGACTTCAACAATTACCTGGTTTAATTATTGTCATTGCATTGTATACCGATTCAACAAGGTGTAGAATCACCCTTTCGCAATAACATCTTAATGGGATATAGTTTCCTGCAATAGAGGGGAGAGTGTCACCGATGTGATGCACGGATTGGAGTGGAAATCATTAAATCAAAGGCGTTATTCGTTGCGGTGAGGTTTATTTGGGAAATTTCTTTCATCAGTTTTCTATTTCGGATGCGAACATATTTTGTTAACACCCCCTACTAAGACACACAACATTATTATAATAAAACAAGCTAATTAAGATCGAAAACGGAAGGTTATATTTTTTTCATTACTGATTGGAACTGTAAAGACATATAATACTAGCGGTTCGATCAACCCTCAGCCATGCACTTTAATGTGATATGGAGGGTATTTTTGTAGATGTATACAACTGTCACTCATATATTCAGCAGTGCGGCTATTAAACTACGGTTCAAATGTTTGTAAACCTATTAGACCTAACTGATATGGTCAACAGTCCCTAGACTTACAAGCTACTTAAACTAACTTACACTAAGGACAACACACACACTCATTCCCTAGTGAGGACGCAAACCTCTAGCGGGAACGGCTGCCCAGTCCGTAGCATGACGCCTTAGACCACGCGGCCCTACGCTACGAGAAAGGAAAAAAGGAAGGTAGGATTTAACTTCCCGAAAAATCATGGTCATTGGAGACGGAGCATATGCTGTGATAATTTTTGTGAGGGATGGGAAATGAATTCGGCCGTGACCTTTGAAAGTAACCATCCCGGCGTATGTCACGAGTTATTTTGGAAAATCAGGGAACACCTAAATCAGGATGAACCGAGGCGGATTTCAATAGCCCTCCTCCAGAATGCGAGTCCAATGTGTTACCACAAACCCATCTATTCTGGTATTGTACTACATTTTGTTATTACTTTTGTTTTCTAACCGAATTTCAAGTGACGTAAGCCTCACCCAGCGTACAATTAACAAGCTGTGTGCCAAAGTAAAAGGATAAGCTGGAATAAGAAAGTCAATTATTTCTGGTTCTAAAGGCAGTATCCCACTGTACGACAAAACGGTCAATCCGAGAAGGAAAAATGTTGGGGCTTGTCTACGGAGCCATGATATACCCAGGCAGGCACCTCGTCGTATGAAACAAATATGCTGAAACAAGTGTCTTTCTTCATGGCTTCAACTTATTGGCAATAACATCTGGAGAGGTCGGGACTATAAGGAGGATGTGAAAGGGCTTCCCAGTGAGACCTCTGTAGGTCAATCGTAGTGCCATTGTTCTGTTGTAGGATAACACGCGCCGACAATTTGCCAGGTTTTTTCAAGTGGGCAGCAGATATTTCAATGTGGAGCACTTGAGCATCCACCATACAGTCCCGATATCACCCAATGTGATTTCCATTATTTTGGAGCGCTGAAGAAATACTGTTGTAGCTGTCGAATTTTTTTGCACCAAGAGGTGCATTCCTGGGTAACAAACTAGTGAAAGGATAACATACTGTGAAGGGAAAACCGCCTTGTCTTACAGAGGGGACAACAGCATTAAGAGCTACATTGAATAATTTTGATTAATAAACAGTTTACGTACTTTTACGATGCCGTAACTCCGTCGGAAAATCACAGCACTTAAAGAAATCTTTTGTTGTCTGATTGGAGTCTTTCAAAGGGACTGTTAAAATCCTTTATCAGTAACGTGATGAGTAAACAATGTCATAGTAAACAATGTTACATCCTAAGTCAATGCAATCTAAATATACGGCCACCTACGTCACATAATTTGACAATCACAAACTCACTCATCAAACACTATAGATTAATTCCCGTTGACAAAGCAGCATGAACTTCAGAGGAACGTGGTTTCTGAGTATATGGAAAGGAAAAAGTCGAAAATGTTTAATTTTGAATATTATCACTACAAATCTTTTGTTGGCATTGTAAACTTCCACAGCGGTCGTAATGTATCAAAAATCTCTGTACATAATGTAGGGATTTTTATGTGGTTTGCTGCTATAAGCATAGCCATTGAGGGGGAAGGGATGCAATGTAGCCCGCTGTAGTTGCCTTTGCCATCTAGTGATGGCAGGCATAAACCGTGTGATTACCACACAGAAACAATTATTGCCTACAGCAGATACAGTATTGGTCGTGTTTATAAGCAAAGTAATACTGATAATAAATAAACGATTTCACTCCCATTATTCGAGATTGGGTTCAAGGAAGTCATAAAGGTGTTAATGAGTAGCCCTATAGTCAGATGGAGCCATTTTTTTCTTTTCTCTCTGGCAGCTTGCGTCAAATCTATCTAGAGGCGAGAGCTGACGAAATCAGTATATCTAAAATGGCCAATTAACATGGCATATTAATGTAACTCTAAAATTTATAAAATAAAGTAAATAATAAACTAACGACTGTAAAAAACACCAAAACAAATCTTTCAACTTAAATTTAAGAAATTCTTGAATATCTTGCATTTCCGGGGTCGTACATTCCAGTGTTGATATCAGTGACAGGTAAGGTCCATAAGGAATTTTGATTCTGATAATAGATAAACTATGTGGATAGTAATATTTACTGGTCTCTTTCGGCAAGACTGCCGTCGCCTAGTTTTATCTGTGAACATTACATACTATTGTCTAATATTTACAACAACAACAAAAAATCGCACTGGCCTGTTTTACGGCCCACATTAGATTTGCCTGTAGTTTCTTATTTTTTTATTTTTTATTTTTATTTTTTTTTTTTTACAGACAATTCAGACACAAATAATAGATACATAAATAATAAAACATTATGGACGTACTATTACGACTCTACTATTGTGATAATATCTATACACCAAACACGTAATATACTTTCTTTTGTGTCCCAGCCTCGTCGCCGCTTTTGTGTCTCGTTTCCGTCGTAGGTGTCGGTGGCCGAGTAGAAATACCGACACAGGAATAAAGGATGCATGCTTGTGTAGGTACGAAGGTGAGCAGCCAGTGGGACAGCAGAAACTAGAAACACTAGAGTAAATTAGAACGAGATATATATTTCATAGAGACTTAGTAATACTTAACTTTTACCTAGCTCAGTACTGCAGAATGCTGATACATAGTTGAGCTAGAGGCCTGCCTAGTGCCTATCCGATAGCCAAGTCTTCACTGGTGCCTATCTGATTCCGAAGTGTTAGCTGGTTCCTATCTCAGTCCCAAGTGCCCGATGTCGTTCAGTGGTGGCCACGAGCGGAGTTGTCGCAGAGGGCGCTCGTGGCTGACGTCGTAAGAACGCCGCGCCGTGTGTAAATGGCGGCGCGTGACGAAAGTAGGTGGCGCGCACCATAGAATTGTGCGACATCACACTTTCTGATCGTATTTTAATAAACAGCAACAATTATTTGATATTTGAGTTTAGCTTTGACAAATATACTTTTTTTTTTTAATTTTAACCTCTTTAAACTATTATTTTAATATCTCTCCCACATTATCATTATCACTTAATTTACTCATCTTAGGGAACGATCTTATTGTATAAATAGTAGATAGCAATTTTTATTTTATTTATTCAAGACGACCGGTGTCGGCACTCTATGCTGTGATCTTCTGGTCTCATTGACATTAAACTGCTTAGTATAGTGCTACATATAAAATCTCGTAGGTCTACTGGATGATAATTATATTGAAAATCATGTGCTGGTGGATAGATATAAAATGGATGGCTGATCAAAAGTAAAACAGTAAAATATACTTAAAATAATAACCACCATAGTCTACATGTCTGGTAGGTTTTATGGAGGTGCTCAACATTTTCCCGAAACTCTCTTTTGTCTACGCCATCTTGCTTTCTGTATTTGATGATTTTCGTATTATAACTCAAGAGTTGTCATTTCCACGCAAAGACGCATTGGAAATGATAAAAAACACGTCTTTGTTAGGACAATGAATTACAATATCATGTCTAAACATTCCATGTTAGCAGATAACACCTGCCATCGATGGTACGAGAATTACGGATTACTCTCGCAGCTGTTCGGCGTAGCCCAATGGGCAGTGAATTAGTTTGTGATACACGAACATTTTAGACTGTGGTTAGAAATTTGCCGGGCGCGATGGATCACAGCGATTGGTCAGAGGGTCGCCGTCATAGTATCTCAGCGTGCTCGGTCAGAGAGTTCGACGCCTCCTGTAACGAAAAACTTGAGTGAAAATTAAATAAAATAAACCATCGTTCACAAAGGGCCGATCAAACCGAAGAACCAACGAAAAGTTAGGAAAAGAAAGAGGGCTCAACGCCATCTGTAATAAAAAATACTGAGCAAACTCTTAACTAACAACCCAGAACTAACATGAACAAACGACCGCAAAGCAACGATCTACCTGAAGAACAAGAAATATAAATAATAGAATTAAAAAAATAACAACCCGCCACTGTCTATATATATTCATCTTGTTTCGTACGAGGTATTCGCACACTCTTGTTAACTGAACACATATCCTACAAGCTTCTGAGTTGTTCGAACGTAACAGCGCTTTCTCTGAAAAGTGAATTTGTTCTATTTTGTGAACATATCATGAAATACATAAAAACGAATTGCAAACATAGATTTCATTATCACATATACACAAACTGGGGAGATACTTTTACAATGACTGTTGTAAATGACAAAACGATGTTAGTAACTATGTATACAGATTAAGTACTAGACCTTTGTGGAATATGGTATTACCACACTTATTCCATTTGTTATTTTTGCTGTAAAAGAAAAAGTAATCACGGTTTGAAACAATATTTGCTCTTTATTTCAGCGTAGAACGAAGTAAAATGAACAAAGTCATATCTGAACTACAGAAAAGGTAATAGCCGTGCGCGCTGGGGCGCCGTGCTGCGGTACGCGCGGACGTTTGCCGTCGGGGGTTCGATCCCTCCTCGGGCATAGGTATTTGTGTTGTCCTTAGGTTAGTTTACCTTAGTTTAAGTAGTTTGTAAGCTACAGAATAATGACCCAGCATTTGGGTCCGATAGATTTACAAACATTTGAATATTCGAAAAGGTAATACAGTCTACGTTAAAAGCGTCCATAGCAACCATGCCAAAGATAAACATTTTAGTAGACGCAATGATTCTAATTAGCGACTTTCAACGTGTTCTATTAACAGTGAATGATTACTTAGGAAAAAATAGGTAATTTGTTGCAATGTGTACACGTTCCTTCCGTTTCATTAAGGAACGGCAGTTGCCACAGAAATCTAGGACTCCATTTATGTATGAAACTAACAGTACCAGCACGTTGCTTAGAATATTCATTATTACAGTATACTCCCCATCGTTGTGGCAATGCTTCAGAAGACCAGTATTCAATTCGTTGTTTCGTATTTCACGGGATGTTCACGAAATAGAACAAACGCAAATTATAGAGGGAGCACTCTGACATCTGAGCAACATAAAACATTGTAGAAGATAGCTCTATTTAATTAATAAGAGTGCCGGAAACCCTTTTAGGTGCCAAGTTGAAAATAAAATGGTATCGGCGTGTTTCGAACTCCCGACCAGAAGCATCAGAACGTAACGCTCTATACACTACACACCAAAGCGAACAACTGTGGCATTGTCCATTAATTCTCATAAAATTGCTGGCAGTTGCTAATAGCTGAAATGACATTTTAGACACCACATTATAATTTATCGTACTATGAACGACGTGCTTTTTTTAATTCTTCAGTGCGCCACTGCTTAGAAATAACAAACCGCTAGTTATAATAAGAAAATCATAAATTACAGGAAGCAAGATGGCGTATGCCAGAAAGAGTTCTAGGCGATGAATGTCACGTGACATTTCTCAGCGCCTGGTATACGTAAAATCAAGAGGCGGTGTCAAATCACAGTTTTTTTCTAAATATCTCTGTACGGTGCGAGTTGCGATAAAAACATAAAAGAGGAAGTTGTAGAAAATTTCAAATTCGGTTATTCTGTTTTCGTGTCAGATGAACGGTTTGTTTGCAATTACAGTTACATTACAATCGGCTTATTACATTGGTACTGGCGTATTTTTTGTACGGAAAAAATTGAAAAAGGGAGGTTCTGGTCTTTGGCGGCCTTATATTATGTTTGTAAAATCTGGCGGCGATCGGTTGAATGGTTCGACCTAGAAAGTGGTTACACGTTACGGACAGACATACAGGCAGACATCATACAATCGCCGTTATCTCTGAAACGATGCAAGATATGAAAAAAACATAAGAGAGCAACGTTGTAGAGAATTTTTCCTCTACATAATTGTTTATTCAATTTTCGTGTCAGATGTACCGTTAAGCCGTTTTTTTTATTTAAATTTCGAGCTGTCAAAAGGCGATCACAAAGGCCCACTTTTAGTGTCACTGCCGCAACCTGACGTGGGCCAAAAGACATATTTCCTCCTCTACAAATTCTGTTACTCAATTTTCGTGTCACATTAACGGTTTGTTTGCAGTTACGTTACAAACGGCTTTTTATAGTGCTATTAACGTATTTTCTGTCCGAAAAAATTTAAAAAGGGAGGTTCTGGTCCTTGGCGGCCAAAAATTATGTCTGCAAAATATGGTTCCCATCGGTTGGACGGTTCAACCTAAAAAGTAGGAACACGTTACTGACAGACAGACAGACATAGTCAAAACGTCGTTATTTTCTAAAATATCTCTAACGTGATACAAGATATGAAAACAGCATAAGAGAGAAAAGTTGTAGAGAATTTTGTCCTTTACAAATTTGTGTAGGCAATTTTCGTGTCATATGTACCGTTAAACCGTTATTATCAATTAAATTTCGAGCTGTCAAAAGTCGATCGCAAAGGCCCACTTTTAGTTTTACTGTAGAGTGCCATACTATAAATACAAAGGTCGCGGGTTCGATCCCCGCAAGGTCCTAGGATTTTTTTATTTGTCACTTTCCACTTCTTTCACCTCTGGCAGTATTGCTCATGTGAAAAATACCGAGTTTTAATGCATTTAAGACAACTGTAAATGTTTACTTTCATTCAATTTGTAATGGAAGTGACTGTGGCTTTATGAAGACTTGCTTAGTGAGTAGGCAGGAAAAATACGGATCTGACTTAAGGAGAATAAAACAGCACCGACAATAGCAAGGAAACTCGTCTTCCAGACGATTCTGAGGATGCCTAAGTTGTTGTATAGTCAATTCAAAAAACATCAATTATTTACATCATGTCCGTCTAGCATATCAATACGTTAATGTGTCATTTTTAGTGACTGGTTATATAAATGAGCAGAAGTAATGGTCAAAAGTTCGTAGGATAGAAAGTAACGGAGCACGTACAGCAATCTATTCAAGCATGTTCCTAGCTGTGTAGTGTCGCACATAGCGTGGTTGCATAAAACGAAATGGGTCATGGTGGCTGAATGACCTTGTATACCACTGAGTAGCTTTGTATGGTACCCTCAGTACGTATTCCCTAATATTGGGTATTCAATTTTCTTCCCACCCGTCTCGTTTTCATTTAGTGTCCCTTATATACACTCATCAGCCAGAGAATTGTGACCATTTACGTAATAGCAGGTATGTCCACATTGGCAACGATAATAACCGCGACAAGTCTTGGAGTGGATGGAGTGAGGCCATCGTAGGTCACTGGAGGGAGTTGATATTACATCTGCCCACACAAGTCACCTAAGCTCTAATGTCACTCTCAATTACATACCAGATGTGATCAATACGACAAGCTGGGAGACCAGCACAACAATGCATCTGCTGTTGCGAAAAACAATGGTCATGACGGGGTTGCACGTGGTGTGCAACCTGTGGAAGGTATTTTTTAGCCGTCATCGTATACTAACTGAACTATATCGGTCTTTCAAACACGACTTAGTTCGCGAAGTTCGGTTAGTTCGTCAAATAAACTAAGTGAACTAACTGAACTATTTCGGTGTAACTAGTTCATCAGCTGAACTAACTGATCTACGAGGTATGTCCACAAAGTAAGTTCCGTTCTATATCTGTGTACAAATACAGAAAAAATATTTATCGAACAAAAATCTACAACTGTTAAACGACTTTTCTACATAGCTTCCGAAATTTTGTAAGCACTTGTCATAGCGTGGCACAAGTTTTTGTACGCCTTCTTCATAGAAGGTAGCTGCCTGTGTATTCAATCATGTGGTAACATGTTCTTCCAGCTCGTCATCATCGTTGAAGTGCTGACCACGAAGAAGAGATTTTAGGTGCAAGAGGAGATGAAAGTCGCACGGAGCGAGGTGCGGGCGTTGCGGCGGAGTGGCCGAGCGCACTAAGGCGCTACGCTGCGATGCACGAGGCCGTTCCCCGTTGGGGGTTCGAATCCTCCCTCGGGTGTGGATGATTCTGCTGTCTTTAGTATAAGCTAATTTATAAGTAGTTTGTAACTTTAGGGACTGATGACCCTGCAGTTAAGTCCCATAAGCTTAACAAACATTTGAACATTTGAGGTCCGGGCTGTACGGAGGAAGATCAAACGCGTCCCAGCGAAATGCCCGTAAGGGTATTATCGTGGAAAAAAAACCACCTTTTTATAGTAATCATCGGCGCTTGTTCTGTATTGCACGGTGCAATTTCTTAATGGTCTCGCGGTAACCATGTGCATTGATTGTTTGGCATCGTGGTAAGAAATCAATCATGAAAATGCCTTTTCTGTGCCAAAAAACGGTGCAAATGACTTTTCGAGGTGTGGAGATTTGCTTAGGCTTAACCTTCGTTGGGAATGAAGTGTGCCTATTCCATTGATTGCCGTTTTGTATCATGGGTGTCGTACGATAACCAAGTTTCATTCCCCGTGCCTATCGGAGAAAGAAAACCATTGCCTTCTTCAATGTAGCGTGTCAAAAACTGAAGTGCACTACCCATCCGTTCTTTTCGTGTTGTTCAGTAGGAATTTTGGGTACCCAAAGTGAGCAAAGTTTTCGAAATTTCAGTTTTTCAGTAACAATTTTATGAATTAGTGAGCGTGAGATTTGCGAAACTTCTATAACAAGGGCACTAAGTGTAAACATACTTAATCTTCTCTTCAGTTGTGTGTACCATTTCATCAGTAACCACACACGGGCGTCCACTTCATTCTTCATCGTGCACTCGATCACGTCCTTCATTGAACAGTCTGACCCGCCACTCATAGCATTTTGTCCGCAAACCTCGCAGATTTGTCAATAAATTTCCTTTTTTTTTCTTCGTATTTAGAAAACGGATCACAGATCTGATTTCACACGCGGCGGCATTTTCAATTACGGCCGATATTATCAAGAAGCACTACAAAGCCCACGTCGGCAGCAGCGATCTTAAAATGGCGTACATGTCTTCTTGAGTCAGAGTAACTGCCGCGCATGCTCGTAGCGCTGCCGCGGATAGAAACGGAACTTACTTTGCGGACGACCTTCGTATTTCGGTCTTACGATCCGATATACTTTACGCAGTTACAAGTTACTACTTCGGAAATATATAGTTTTAGGTCGTCGGGGTAGGGTTAACTCATTACCAAGGGAAGGGATATTTGAACAAGTGCCTTCTAATTTCCAGTTGATCGGGAATGGAATGAGGAAAAGAACTATAGTTCACCAAAGTCAGCTAAAAAGCACTACAGTTCATTTCACGGAATAGTTTGTTCACGAAATACACACCTCTAATGCTTAATTGTCTATTTGAGTCGTTGTCCAGGTCGTAGCGTTAAAATTGTCACATGAATGGGTCGTCTAGTGCGGAAGCCTAACGTTAGGAGTGTTGGGTGCACTGTGTGTTTCGACGCACCTGTACTCTGTCCATTATCAAACTGTGAAGATAGTTCCGCCACACTTCACGGCCTGTCCTCTTTTAATTGTCCGTCCGGCGTACAACATACGAAATATATCGTGAGTGGTAGCCGCTTAACAGCTCGAAGTTTGCATGTGGTTTCACCTCTGTTTAGCTATGCTATGCTATGCTCCTCGAACATAAGTCACCAACGAAATGTAGCCCGAGTAAAACTCATTTTGGTAGTGGGCCTTCTCCCATTCCACACTCGGACAACACGTTCAGAGTGTGCGTGTGTCTTAATTACAGTCACTCGTTGATAGCTTATACCACTATCTCTTTGATCGGTTTATGTCGATTGTAGGTGGTCGTCATAATGTTCTGCCTGATCAGTGTATATAGCGTATTATCAAAGTCCGTTCGGGTCCTCCTGAAACTGTGTCACGTCTACCGGTACCTCCCTCTTAAGACAGCAAATGGAACTTCACTGAAAATAAACATAGCCAAAGCATTGTAGTCAAACAAAAATTACACGAAGCGAAATGTAGCTTGAGGAGGGCTATGCGAGAGGCAGTTCGAAAGTAATGTTCCATGTACTAAATTGGCTGAAAATCTTAAGAAATTTGGTATTATGTCAAAGCGGTAGGTGGATCAAAACAAAACGTCCAGATAGTCTGTGACAAAAATGATACTGAAACAGAGGATGACACACTAAACGCGTAATTGCTAAATATCTTTTTCCAAAGCTGTTTCGCATAGGCAGGCTGCACTGCAGTTCCTTCTGTAGATTGTCGCACTGATAACACAGTGGCAAATATCGAAATAAATGACTGAGGGATAGAAAAAAAATTGAAATCGCTCAAAAGAAGAAAGGCCGCAGGACCTGATTGGATACCAGTTCTATTTTACACAGAGTACGCGAAGGAAATTGCCCCTCTTCTTGCAGTGATGTACCATAGGTCTCAGGAAAAGCGTAGCGATCCAAAAGATTGGAACATGGCGCAGGCCTATATCTCTAACATCGGTGAGTTGTAGAATTTTGTAACACGTATTATGTTCGAATATAATGACTTTTCTGGAGACAAGAAATCTGCTCTGTAGGATTCAGCATGGGTTTCGAAAAACGAGATCGTGTGAAACCCAGCTCGCGGTATTTGTCCTCGACACTCAGAGGGCCATAGACACTGGTTCCCATGCAAATGTCGTGTTTCTCTACTTCCACCAGGCGTTTGATGCAGTTCACCACAGTCGTTTAATGAACAAAGTAACATAAATGGTCTATCAGGCCAATTGTGTGATTGGATTGATGAGTTCTTAGATAACCGAATGCTGCATGTCATTCTGAATGTCGAGAAGTCTTCCGAAGTAAGAGTGATATCAGGTGTGCCACAGAGGAGTGTCGTGGAACGGTTGCTATTCACAATATATATCTAAATGACCTTGTGGATAACATCGTAAGTTCACTGAGGCTTCTTGCGGATGATGCTGTAGTATATAGAGAGGTTGTAACAATGGAAAATTGTATTCAAATGCAGTAGGATCTGCAACGAACTGACGCATGGTGCAGGGAATGGCAATTGAATCTCAATGTAGACAAGTGTAATGTGCTACGAATACATAGAAAGAAAGATCCTTTATCATTTGGCTGCTTTATAGCAGGTCAGCAACTGGATACAGTTAATTTCATAAATTACTTGGGAGTAGGCATTAGGAGTGATTTAAATTGGAACGATCCTATGAAATTAATCGTTGGTAAAGCAAATGTCAGACTGAGATTCATTGCAAGAATCTTAAGGAAATGCAGTCCGGAAACAAAGGAAGTATGTTACAGTACATTTGTTCGGCGACTGCATGAATACTGCTCACCGGTGTGGGATCTGTACCAGGTAGGGTTGATAGAGGAGGTAGAGAAGATCCAACGGAGAGCAGCGCGTTTCGTCACAGAGTCTTTAAGTAATCAAGAAAGCGTTACGGAGATGATCGATAGCCACGCGGGAGTAGCCGACCGGTCTGGAGCGCGGCCTCCCGCGTCGGAGTTTCGAATTCTCCCTCTGGCATGGATGTTTGTGTTGCCTTCAATAGAAGTTAATTCATAAGTAGCCGCGGCGGAGTGCCCAAGCGCATTGAGGCGCTATGCTACGATGTGCGAGGACGCTCCCCGTCGGGGGTTCGAATCCCCCTTCGGGCATGGATGTTTGTGCCGTATTTAGTATAAGGTAGTTCATAAGTAGTTTGTAAGTTCAGGGACTGATGACCCCGCAGTTAAGTCACTTAAGCTTAACAAACATTTGAACATTTTGAACATTTCATATAAAGTTTGTAAGTTTAGGGACTGATGACCCCGCAATTAAGTCCCATAGGCTTTACAAACATTTGAACATTGACCATGATCGATAAACTGCAGTGGAAGACTCTGCAAGAGACGCTCTGTAGTTTGGTTACAGCTTTTGTCGCAGTTTCGAGACCATACCTTTACCGAGGAGTCTAGCTGTATATTTCTCCCTCCCACGTATATCTAGCGAAGAGATCAAGAGGATAAAATCAGAGATTAGGGCCCACACAGAGGCACACCGACAATCTTTCTTTCCGCGAACAATACGGGACTGGAATAGGAGGGAGAACAGATAGACGTACTCCAGGTTCCCTCCGCCACACGCCGTCAGCTGGCTTGCGGATTGTGGATGTTTATGTAGATGTAGGCGTACTGAGTTTGCTGGGATGTTTAAAATATCATCACATTTCGGACTTATGCAAACCATTTATTTCCCAATACGACCTGGGAAAACTAGGAGCTATTATTAACCCTGTATAATGATTTAAACGAACGTGTAACTTTTCTGCTAATGCGTTATAATACATAAGGTAATCACAGTTGATGCCGATGGAAAGCGTGATCACAGACCGTACGGCCGGGCGGAGTCAGCGTCAGAGTAGTGGAGCGGCAATCACAGCCAGGTGAAGGCCGCCGCCCGCACGGGTAGCTCTCCCTTTGTGCGCCATCTGCCACCGCCGCCCATGCGGGTCTCGGGCCCTTCGCCGATGCCGGCACACGATATAATACCGCTCAGACCAATAGCGCTGCCCTTCCGGAAATGGTGCTGCTGCTAAGCCGAAATGACAATTAACGGCCTCATCACATCGTCCTTCTGCTGAATCTATGTACACGAGTAAGTGTATTCATACCGTTAAAAAAACCTTAAAATATTGATTGCCATGTATAGCCAACATTTACTAAACTGACACGTTCCACATCATTACGAAATGTCGTATACGAGGCGCGTCCAGAATTTAAGTTCCGTTTGGTAATAAAATGAAATTGTACACAGATACAGAAGAAATTTTTATTGCACAAAATTCTACAACTCTTAAACTACTTTTCCACATAACTGCCAAAATTTTGTAGGCACTTGTCATAGCGTGCCACAAGTTTTTGCATGCATCCTTCACAGAAGGTTTCCCCCTGTGTATTCAACCATGTGGTAACAGCTCTTTATCATCGTTGAAGTGTTGACCACCAAGAACAGATTTTAGGTGTAAGAAGAGATGAAAGTCGCTATGAGAGAGGTCCGAGCTATATGGAGGATGATCAAACAGGTCCCATTGAAATTTCCGTTCGAATTGTTTGGTCACATTCGGTGTGTGAGGTCAGGCATTATCATGGAAAAAAAATCTTTTGACAGTAATCCTCATATTACACATAAAATCTGTCCTTGGTGGACAACACTTCAACGATGATGACGAGCTGAAATAACATGTTACCACATGGTTGAATACACAGGCGGCAACATTCTATGAAAAAGGCACACAAAACCTTGTGCCATGCTATGACAATTGCCTACAAAATTTCGGAAGCTATGTAGATAAGTAGTTTAACAGTAGTAGATTTTTGTACAATCAATATTTTTTATTTATCTGTACCCGTTCGTTTTATATAACCAAACGGAACTTACTTTCTGGACGCGCCTCGTGTATGATCTATGGAACAAGTATTAATCTAATCTAATCTAACCATCTTCGAAGTGAATATGTAAAATTCAGTAACTCCGACGCATTTTCTACGGGCAAGCTTTGTGATTGTAATTTATAATACCCATTACGGTCTAAATTTGTTGCTTCTCAAAATTTCATCGTTCTGCTCACCTGTCTAATGCTTTCATTCCTTTCATTTATTGCTGCGCACTTGTGTGTGTGCTGAATTTTGTATTAGATGTACATCTGAAAAAGGGGTTTTAAATTCACATCAGAGTTATCATAAGACATATTTTTGACATCTACATCAACTATTTTGCTCAGAATTATTAAACTAAAATTAGTAAGAAGACACAAAGGAATTTACATTGGCTGCCTGTGGGCACCGAAATAAATCAGTGCGAACAGGTTAAAATTTGTGTCAGGCCCGATTCTGAAAACGGTACCCTACTTATTACGCAGTCGCGCTGACCATTAAGTCCACTACTATGTTGAATACCATAATAGCACGGCTCCCTCTAGACGCAAAATTTCACATTATTCACACACAACTCACGTTGTGCTCCACTCTGTTTTAGTTGTTACTCGCGGCATTTTACTATTCCAGTAGAAATTAGAGCCTGGTGTGCTTTCGAACTGAAGAAAGTATGACTGTGTGTGTGTGTGAGAGAGAGAGAGAGAGAGAGAGAGAGAGAGACAGAGAGAGAGAGAGCGTGTGTGTGTGAACGCGCGCGCGTGCTTGCTTTCGAAAATGTACGACAAATATAAAATTGATCAGCATACTGTTCATCATAGTCAATAAATGTTTCTGAATATGTCAATTTCAACTACGCAAACTCTACATTATCTTTATTACTATCATTATTAATGTAATTTTTACGATGCAGACTGGTACAGTTGTTAAGGCCCTCGAGACGATTTTGGAAGAGACGAAGCAAAACTTTTTTATCTGGACAGCAAGGTTTAGGTTTACAAGTTCTCCAAAAGATTAGTGCAGTCAACTAGAGTGTCAAATCATTTGAAAAACGTTTGATAGATTTACACACGAGTCCTCGCTTACTCCGTATTTGTATCTACTAACATCAATGGCTCTGGTATTATTTCATTGTTACTATTATCTAGGCAATGGTATTGTGTAAAATTTAATACTCGAGATTTATGTGAAAATTCTGATGTTGTCTATTTATACAGCCGGCCGCGGTGGCCGAGGAGACTGAGGCGCTCCAGTCACGGTCCGCACGGCCATTACGGTCGGGGGTTCGAATCCCCCCTCGGGCATGGATATTTGTGCCGTCCTTAGTTGTAAGTAGTTCGTAAGTAGTTTGTAAGTTTAGGGACTGATGACCCCGTAGTTAAGTCCCATAGACTCTACAAACATTTGAACATTTCTAGTTATACATGCCATCTCAAATCTAAAACTGATCATTTTCCTATATTACTGTAGATTTTCCCCAGCTAGCGGCAACTACTTTGAAGAATATTTAACATAACCAAGTAACTTGTAGTGTTTTGGTTCTAATTCGAAGTAATAAATTATGAAACACGTAAGACGTACGTAGACCATGAGTAAACCATTGATTGGTTGGTTTCCATAAAGTATACTGGAATAGGAAGAGACGCCAGACCTATGTACAGAAGTACTGATCTATCTCACTGACGCGGTGTAGTGGCCGAACGCGCTCTATGACGCCTTGCTGCGGAGCGCGTGATAGCTCGCCGTCAGGGGTTCGAGCCCACCATCGGCACGTGTGTGTGTGTGTCTAAATTCAAATGTTTGTAGACCTTATGGGACTTAACTACGGGGTTATCAGTCCCTAAACTTACAAACTACTTATGAACTAGCTACAACTAAGGACGGCACAAATATCCATGCCCGAGGGGGGACTCGAACCCCCGATCGTAGTGGCCGTGCAGACCGTGACTGAAGCGCCGCAATCCCCTCGGCCACCGAGGCCGGCTGTGTGTGTCTGTGTTGTCCTGAGGTTAGTTTAAGTATTTTGCAAGCCAAGACAATCATTTATCGGAAAGCAATTTGTGTTTTTCATTTTTCTGCATAAGCATAAATAAATGATCTGACGATTTACCGAGTCTGGAGCATGCAACGTATAATTGCTCTTGATAAATGCAACCATTTTCCACATTCTGTCCAACTACTTCCCAGTCCCTCTCTCTATCCATCTCCTCCTCCCTCTCTCAGTCAATTGTCTCTTTCTGTCGTCGTAGCTGTTAGGAATGGTCAAGTAAACAACGAGTAACTTACTTCAAACATTATTGTAAAAGCGACAAATGATCAGAATGTTACTCTTTCAGAAATTGAAGGAAAATAAACAACGAATACACAAAGTTATTTATGCGCCAGCTGACAGGGAATTGGGAACTTTTGAAACTTGTCGCCAGCGGAATTCGAACCCGGTTCTTTCCTTTTACCGGCCAGCGACGCCAACGGACAGCAGGCATCGAAATAATTCAATGGGGAAAGTTGAAAATTTGTGGCCAGTCGGGATTAGAAACCGGATCTTCTTGCTTACCAGGCAGTCGCGCTAGAACACTCCGCCTCTGGAGATACAGGGACATCCGTGGCTTCGCGGCCTTATTTCACTACTGACGAACAGCTTTCGATAATGTTATCGATAATCACCTACTGAAACATCAATTTCTTCTAATTATTTAGGCTTTTCCGGCTATCTGTTGACTTATTACGTATTCTGCCAGTTACTATTGTCTATCTTCCACGATGATTAGATAACATAATCCGTAATCTTCATCAGCTGTTCCCCTAGTCTCAAATAACGTCTGATTGAGATGAGTCACATAATCGAAACATCAGGCAGAAACTATGCAAATATCCGGCACAGTACTTGACACCTAACGTACCAATATTCTTGCATATGAAATCAGAGGAGAAATAATCCGAAGCTCCTTAAGCGTAGTGCGTTAAGTAAATGTGATGAAAGGATTTATCTTTACGAAACAAAAAAATCACCCGGCAGAAACGTTTTCAGCCATCGAAAGCTGTGTACAGAATATGCAGTTGTATACGAAGAGATGTTGCCGGTACAAATCTGCTGAGAGACATGTAGACGATACGTGCATGATAACAAATATTTATGGATTACCTCGTCATAGAAAGACTTATTATGTGCATTTATATAAGCGAAAAGATCCAATATGATTTAAGTAACTGATAAATAAAGAATCAGTATAATCAGTAACAGAGTTCAAGTATCTGGGATTATCCATGTGGAGGCATTTTACGTGAATAACCAAATATTTCTCTATGGACAGGGAAATTTGAGACTGTTTTCTAGTAAGAATAATTCTCGAACTATGCGTCGTGCAAAACAGTTGTTCGGCAGACTATAGAGTATCTTCCTACTGTCAGAGAGCCTCAACAAGTAGTTTTAACGGAAGAGGTATGAAAACAGAAATATTCATTAAACAGCACTGAGGGAAGAAGCAAGTAGAGCGAAATGAGTAGGATGAGATACAAACTATATATCTGCTCCACTTCGTACTCCTCGTGATCTACAATACGATGGTCTCTGAAAATATATAAAATATATGTACTGGATGGGTCATAGGGATCACATATTGCAGAAAAGTTTACGTTTTTAATTTACTACACTGCTGGTCGCGGTGGTCGAGCGGTCTGCGGCGCGCCAGTCACGGAGTCACGGTCTGTACGGCTACTACGGTCGGGGTTCGAATCCCCCCTCGGGCATGGATATTTGTGCCGTCCTTGGTATTAGCTAGTTCATAAGTAGTTTGTAAGTTTAGGGACTGATGACCCCATAGTTAAGTCCAATAAGCTCTACAAACATTTGAACACTTAATCTACTACCTTCTTCTAGACCATAGGATGCAAAATATTTAGGCAATTCAGGACAGTAGTGTCCTCAATTCAAGAGACTCCGTGTCAAGTTACACTGAACTACAAAAAATCCACAGGTGGTAGATTCTAAAGAAACATGAGTGAACTTTAATAATGGACACTTACCCAGCCTCATAACTATTCTAAATAGAACACGTTGCTTTACTTCATAACACATTCATACGTCGAAAATGTAGCACCAAGAAGACCTGAGTTATAACAGCCAAATTTATTTTGGAAATATAGCACGTTGCACAAAGATAAGAGGAGTGAATATGAAGCCCATTCTGAAGTGAGAAAGATTATATCATTGTTATTGCCACCGTTGCTGAATGTAACCGCCACTGCACACCTCGACATTGAATCATACAGGTCCTGGATGTCGTGTTTGGATATGGCTGTCCATGCTGCTTTGCATATATTCAAAAAGGTGATCTCATGTAGCAATGGTTAGTATATCCCGGGTCACTCGTTCCGCAGTCATAGACCAGACGGTTTTGTTAGGCGAGAGATCGCTGTAACACCGAGGCCGAGTCAGAAGTGCAATACTGTGGGCGCTGATGAAGTCTTGAACAATTCGTGCACGTGTGGCTGCGCATTATCATGTTTCAATGTGACCCACGGCAACTTTGAGGGTACGAGAGGACGAGCTCCAACACTTCACGGATTTATCAGTGGCTGTTTCGTGTACAGGCAATGCACACGGGGTTAATTTGCACTGTCTTTCTCCCGAAATAACACTTTAGCAAGACTACAATCCATTTATCTTCTATAGACCCTCTATACACTCCTTCCACCTTCACGATTCCCTTATTTGCTTAGTACTGGTTTTCCATGTGAGCTCTCTTCTTCTTTCCAAATGACTTTTTAATTACCTTGTAGGCGGCGTCTATATTCCCCTTAGTCATACCTGCTCCTACGGACTTACGTAGCCACTTTTCTCTTCCTGTCAATTTAAATATGAGACGTGTGTATTTCCTTTCACCTGGTTCATTTGCGATGTTTTAATATTTTCTCTTCTTTGATCAATTAAATTACGTATATATGTGTGAGATCGAATGATTCCTAATAAGCCATGAAATCGAAAAAATTTCATCTTCTACCGCTTTCACTCTCAAGGCAACCAGTTTATATTCCTTTTCCATATATCATTGATCTTTCTGAAACTCTCGACAACCTGTGGCCCTTTAAACACATCCAAATACGGTATCTTTTTTTATAATATCCTACCGTATTCCAGACTCCTGTGATTTAGTTTCCAAACAATATATTATGATCATTGTTTCTTTCTTTACCTGAAATGTATTACAGTGGAACTCCTATATTTCACTTCAACCATTTTGAAGTCAATTTTACACATTCCAGTGGCCTTACTTATCTTCCACATATGTACCCTTCTTCCGAGTTGGGTAAATGTAGTGTTACTGTTTAAATTACGCTGTGTGTAAAATTGTACCAGGCAACTTACTCCTTTATTCCTTTCGCCGTGTCTACATTTTCCTACAACTTTCCCTTCAATTCCTCATCCTTGTATCAAATTCGATTGATTCATCACAATCAATTTTCTTCTTCTATAACCACCTGAAAAGCTTCTTTTATCTTCTAATGCATACTTTACACACAACATCATCTGCAGAGCTAGTTGACATACAAAGTTCTACTACTGGTGGGTGTTGTCTACATGTGTATCTTGGTTACGACAAAGCGTTTCCTATACATGTTTTTAATAATAATTTATCCACATTCCAATTTTCTCATTCATTATTAGATCTTCTCCTGTGTTACTTATACTTCATTTTGTATTTACAATCTCGTCCTCACCTAACCAGAAGTCCTATTCTATCTGATACATTACTTCACCAATCCCATTTGTATCTAACTTCAGATGGTCTATTTTCTTTTCCAGATTTTCTAACCTAATTACCCTATAAAGGAATCAAGCACCCAGCGCCCAGACCCGTAATAATGTCATCAAATCTCTAAGGCCCAGTGGAGTGTGCGACTGCTACCCGTCGGAGGTTTGAGTCCTCCCTCGGGTGTGGGTGTATGTGTTGTTCTCAGCGTAAGTTAGTTTAAGTCGTTTATAAGTCTAGGGACTAATGACCACTGCAGTTTTGTTCCATAGTTTTACAAGTATTTAAACATTTGATTTGACATCATCCTGAGTATTCCCCGCTCGGAGTTCCGTATGGGGAACTATTTTACCTCCAAAATATTTTAACCAAGTGGAAATTTTCATTTAACCATATAGAAGTAATGTATGCCTTTGGGAAAATTACCGGCTGTCGTTTTCTAGTACTTTCAGCTGATCTCAGAAACAAAACGTTTGTCTTTACTCTCCATATATACCTACCAGCAGTAGTCGCACCTACGGTGGGATGGGACTACCTGTATCGTTGACGAGAGCAATCCAGCCCACCTCGACAATCTCTACAGTTAGTGCGGGTGGAGAGAGATTAAATATCCACATACATACTCCGCGAAGCACTATAAATGACTTAGGAGAAGGTACCTCGTATCACTACCAGTCATTTCCTTTCCTAATCCACTCCCTGTCAAAGAGTTATCTCTATGCCTCCATAAAGAGCCCTAACGTCCTTTATCGTTGTGGTGTTACTTCTCTAAATATCACTAGCAGGTTCCTCCAAAGTTCCTCCATCTCCTCAGGAATTCCTACTTGAGTCCTTTGTGCATATCTGTACTACTCGCGGATTGATCGATCATATTGATAACAAATGTTTCAGCCCGCCTCTTCTATGAATTCTTTTAATATGATCTTGATCGATCATATTGGTAACAAATGTTTCAGCCCGCCTCTTCTATGAATTCTTTTAATATGATCTGACTAGGACGCCGAACAGTCAACAGTATTTAAGAATGAGCAACACAGGTGTTGTATATTTGGTTTTCTTTCGAGAAGACGTACATCTTGTCAATATCTTTGAAATAAATAGATGACCGTGAGCCATCCTCAAAACTATCCTGGCAGATCATTTCAAATCTAACTATACAATCATACCTGGGTATTTAAGCGGCATATGTGTCTCAAATAGCGCACTACAAAATGTATATTAGTGCATTAAGAGATTACACTTCCTGCTCATATTAGACTAAATTTTTCTGCGTTTTTAGTCAACTGCCGTCCATCACACCAACTATCAATTATCTCTACATCTACATACATACTGCGCAATCCACCGTAGGTTGATTGGCGAAGGGTACCTCGTACTTTTATAAGCGTTTTCTCTTGATGTTCCACACTCAGATTGAACGAGGGAAAAACTAATGCTCGTATGTCTCAATGAGCTCTGATTTCTCTTATCTTCGTTCATCACGCGAAATGTATGTCGGTTGGGGTCAGCTTCAATTTCCGGCACTCTAAATTTCCGCCATAGTGTTTTTCAATAAGAACGTTTCCTTCTTTCCAGCGTTTCCCAGCTGAGTTCCCGAAGCATCTCTGTAACATTCATGCATTGATAGAACCTACCATTAAAAAACGATCTGTTTGTGATTCCAAACTCTGTTTGGGATTCCAAACTCTCGATCAATACTCACGAGGGGTCGCACAAGCGTTCGATACAAAGTATCCTTTACAGAAGAACATCTCCCAAAAATTTTCACAATAAACTGAAGTCGATCATCCGTCTTCCCCACGATTGGCATAAGTTCAAAACCCAATGTTCACATGTTTGTAAATCGATCGGACCAAACTGCGTGGTCATCAGTCCGTAGCTTACAAACTACTTAAACCTAGGTAAACCAACCTAAGGACAAACACACACACCCATGCCCCACGGAGGACTCGCAACTCCACGGCGAGCAACCGCGCGCTCCGCAGCGAGACGCTTCAGACCGCTCGGCTACTCCACCGCGGCAATTAGCCTAAAGTCCCAGTCAATCTGCGCATAGATATTTAATCATCGCTACTGTGTGAAGCCGTACATTAATAATGGTTAATTCTAAATACATGGGATAGTTTCTCCTTCTTATCTATAGCACCTTTGTTCTATATTTAGAGTTGTCTGCCGTTCCTCAGACCAACTACACATTCTAGGTAATCTTGCATCCTGCGATAGTCATTCAATAACG
Source organism: Locusta migratoria (assembly GCA_026315105.1). NCBI lineage: Eukaryota > Metazoa > Arthropoda > Insecta > Orthoptera > Acrididae > Locusta > Locusta migratoria. The sequence continues at coordinate 549,221,486 of CM048755.1, read as the reverse complement.
AAACATTTACGTACACCACAGCATTATCAGCCAACAGCCGCACATTGCTACTCACAATGTCAGTCTGGTCATTTATGAAGATAGAACATAACAACTGTGCTATCAGACTTCTCTGGGCCACTCCCGACGATACCTTTGTCTCTGATGCACACTCGCCGTCGAGAGTATCGTACAAGTATCATTACTTACGAAGTCCTTGAGATCCTCACAGATCTGGGCAACTATTTAATATGCTCGTACCTTCGGTTAGCAGTCTGAAATATGACACCTAGTCAAACGCCTTTCGAAATCAAGAAGTATGTAGTCAGTCTTGTTTCCCTTGACCCATGGTTCGCAAGATACTATGTGAGTAAAGCACAAGCTTAATTTCAGAGTGACGCTTACTAAAGAGGTACTGATGCACAGACAGAAGGAATACGTCAGTATTTCATCCAAGATATTTTTTATGTGCCTCTTCTCGCTAAAACACGATAACTTCTCTTACACTTCAGTATCATCAGCAAATACACGCAAACTGCCACTCAAACTACCCCACTAGGTACCGAACAAAAACAGGCGTATTATTCTGGGGCACTCCTGAACATATCCTCGTCTCTAATGAACACTTGCCTTCGGGGACACCGTAGTGCCTTCCATTACTCAAGTAGTCTTCGAACCACACACACATCAGGGATCCCATTGGTATGCTCGTATCTGCTTTAACAGTCCACATATCTAGGAATACAATTTTCAAGACCGTTCCCCGTCGGCGGTTCGAATTCCCCCTCTGCCATGGATGTTTGTGTCGTCTTTAGTATAAGGTAGTTCATAAGTAGTTTGTAAGTTTAGGGACTGATGACCCCGCAGTTAAGTCCCATAAGCTTAACAAACATTTGAACATTTTTGAACAATTGTCATTTTCCCTTCAACCATGATTCGCACAAATTACTATTAGAAAGGAATATTCTTGGCCACGAACGAACGATTATGTCTAAAACCTTACTGATGCGGAGACAGAAGCTTATCGGTGTAAGAAAATGCTGTTTATTCGAACTGATATTGTTTCCACCGATTCTATAGCAAACCGAAGTTAAAAATGCAGATGTGTAATTTTCTGGGCCCCATATTATATAGGCCTATAGGTGTCCCGGCGATTTTTTACAGTCGCTTCAGTATTTGTGGTGGGCTGGAGATCCGCAATGAATGTAAAATAAGTAATTGGCAAAGACCGTACAGTACTTTTTGTAAAATAAAACTGGGATTTCATCCGAAACCATCGGCTTATTTCTTCTGAACATTTTTAGTTCCTTCATATATAGGGTTGCCTATTACCGGTCTTCCATATGGGAGTCTGTGCGACGATCAAACTACCTTATTTTTTACGATACGCCTTCTGCACGCTCTCACAAGCGCAAAATGCAAGACACCAGCTTCTACTTTACTGTCTTATATTCTCACCCACCGGACTAATCAACGAGTGACTGGATAGAAGCCTTCGAACAGCATAACGATTTTACGCAGGAGCAAAATATTTTTGTGTAGGCAGATATTTTGCTTAGGGGGAATTGCGTACTATCCGGTTCAAAAATTATTTTTGTTAGTAGTTGCATTCTCAAACTCATTTGATCGTGAAGCTTTTATTGTTTTTACCACATATCAGTGTAGTTCTACATCTATAATACGACAGCTTTGCGACTCCCTGTGCAGGCTGAGCGTACGCATAAGGTGGATTGTAACCGACAAAAATGTGGCACTTCTTCCATTTAAACCAGACGCTGTAATTTCACATGATTTGAAATTTTCAATGGTCAAGTATCAATCGTGATCTCTGATGGAAATTTTTCTCAACATGTGGTCAACATTCGTTTCCACCGCAACGAAAGCTACTAATTTAGTCCTGAAGTGTTTCTATTGTCTAGGTTTAGTAAGAAACAGACCCTTTCATAGGACATTATCAGTAATACACAAAAAAAAACCACTGATTATATCACAGTAATCGAGATTTTAAATTGGTATTTAAATTGGATCTCCTTTATTCCATTGCACTGTAGCTGAAAGCTACCTTCATACGTAGAATTTTTCCTTAGTATGAACGCATGGCAAGATGTAATTCTTGTCTGGGGCTATGTTAAATGGTTACTCAGTGAGAACTGCACAAGTTTTTCATTTTAAATTTACACAGCTAAATATCTCTAAAATGTCGGATCCTGTGAGAAAATGTGGCGGGTGTAATGTTAATATTAGTAACGCGGACATCTGCCTGTGCTAAAACCGGCCACCTTCTATCAACTCCGCTTGAGTGCGCGGGGTCAAGTTCATATTTCTAAATGAAAGGCCTTTTTTCTGTATTGTTATTTCATTCCCCTGATGGGCTGGGCTAGCAGCGCTTAAGGCTCTTTCCAGCCTAATAAACTGCGCCACAAGAAGCCCCAATGGAAGGCCACCACCTTCATATTATGTATTCGGACTCGACGCAAAAAATGCGGTTTTACTTTGGTGATAGATGGCGCTGCAATCTATTAGTGTCAAGGTGACTGATTTTAAAATATAGAACCGGCACCGCTGGATCGAAATTTCATTTACGAAGTAAATGTCAATCTTTTAATTCTAAAGGTTTGTATCTTTTATTCAGTGGACTTTCAATCGTTTAGGGTCCTATCAGATCTTCTGACCTTATGTCAGTGGATTTTTTCTCGTGATGTTGTCTTGGATGAAGTGTTTGCATTAAAAGTACCATAAAAAGTGCGCAAACATTCCAAGACGAATTTAAGTTGTCAATATGAAATAGTGCACTAGTCATTAGATGTATTGAAACGGATGGTAGTCAGTTTGAACATTTATTGTGAATTACAATTATGGTGAAAGGCAGGGGGACTCACCGAAATATTTAGCTGTTTTCGGTTACAACAAACAGCCTGTATTAATGAGAATAACATATGCATCCAGCACGATTGATCTGGTCTAAGCTCTACGGATGACTATGGTTATACCCCGATTTCTCTTTCCCTGATCGATAAATTTTTCGTGGGGTACAGTTTTCTGGCTCCCGCGCGCTGCTAGCCTTCGAACAGTAGATTGCTCTTCATTCTGTTTCTTATAATTTTTTCTTGTGAAATGCAGATAACTCCTTACTCACATGAAGTGATGAGCCCTGTGGACAAGAGCTCTAAACGATTCCATTTTTCTAGATTTGCGGAAGGCTTCTGACGCTGTACCCCACAAGCGTTCTATAAACAAAATTATTGCATGATTTTGGAATAGTAGTGCAATTATTGGATTCGCTATTTTCTTCAGAAAGGACCCAGTACATACTAATTGTCGGAAATTCATCGAGTAAAATAGAAGTGATATTTAGCGTTCGCCAACATGCTGTTTTAGGGTCCCTACTGTTACATCTTCGACTATTTCCGGATGATGCTGTCATTTACAGGTTAGGAAAGTCACCATAATATCAAAAATGACTGCAAAACGATTTGGATAAGATATCTGCATGGTGCAGAAATGGGCAAATGATCCTAAACAATAAGTTTGAAGTTATCTACATGAGCACAAAGAAGAAAATCGGTTTCATTTACACTATTAATCAGTCAAATGTAAATTCCGTAAATTCAACTAAATACATAGGAATTGCAATCACGGACAACCTTAATTGAAAAGAAAACATAAAATAGTATTGCGGGGTAGATGAACCAAAGCTACGTTCCATTATCAGAATGACTAGAGGATGCAATAGTTCTTCTAGAGAAACTGTCTACATTTGTGCCTCTTATCTTAGAGTATTGCAGCGCACTATGGGATTCCCACCATTTGGGACTGAAGGAGGATACAGAGAAAATTCAGAGAAGGGCAACTCGTTTTGTATAAACCTGGTACAGAGGAGAATGTGTTAAGCAAATGATGCAGGAGCTAGGATGGAAATCAATGTTCGTTTGGGCGAGACCTATTCACGTAATGTGTTTCACCAACTTTCTCCTCGGAAAGCGAACGTATTTTGTTAAGATCCACACACATAGGGAGACATGATCATCATAGTAAAACAAAATAAATCAGATCCAAAACGGAGAGATGTAGGTATTACTTTTTCCCGCGTGCTATTAGGAAGAGAAATAACATAAAAACGGATGGCTGAACATTCTCACTTGCATTTAAATGTGATATGCTGAGTATTTATGTAGATGTATGTGTAGATGAAAAATCCTAATTAACGCATTCATAGGTGAAGTGAGAGTAAAATATTTGTCATAACTATGTGAAAATGTAATGTCATCTGCATAAAGCTGATTGTGATTTGTCATTAGTGTATTTAGGACTGTCTTGAACGTTTTATTATTCCTACATTGTTGGTTTACTATTGGAATTGTATAGGGTACTTTTATATATACAGAAACCTTCAAAATTAATAGTAATCCTGAAATGAATGGATATTACAGAACTGAACGATTTAATAATATTAAGTAACTTTCACAAACATTAATCTTCGTAATCAGTCACAATATAGAATATGCAACATCAAGCGGCCTTTCCTCTCGGTTTTAAAGTATTTATCACAGGCATTCTGTGTAGAATGAACACACTATACATATAGAATGAGAGTGTGTCGTCAATAAGTAATCTAGAAACCATACTTTCTCAAATCTAACTTGAAACGTATTAGTCCCATGTTACACGTATATTTCTTCTGAATTAAAGACGTTAATAAATTAGTAAATTGTTGAACAGTTTTATCCATGAACTTGTTTGTTGCTATAGCTTTCAGTTCCTATATAGCAGAGATTTAAAACTTTCCAGTATGCATTTGTTAAATCAGCAACATCACAGGGCAAACATTTATGTTGGGTAGTGTCGGTTGTTTCAACAGATATAAAAAGAACGAGTGAAACAGGTGACTGCCAGTTGATTAGTAATCTCTTAACACTTTCACCGCCATATGCATTATACATTATACACGTCGGTTTTTCCGTTTTCGCCGTTTGCATCGTATTCGAACACGCGCACGGTAGTATGTGCGTGTGGTGCATTTACGCACACAGCTGCGTTGAAAAACAAAACTGGACGTTTCATTTTACTGGCCAGTAGCAAAAGGTCTGTGATTGCGTATTCTATGCAGGTAACGGTGTTTGGTTTACAAACCTGGCGTTGTGTACTGCATGTTATCAATAACATTGATGGTCAATGGAGTCACAAATGGAGAGAATTTAAAATTGGTTGGAGGAATCGATTTTATGTTGTGAATCACTGTTAGGAAATGATAGTAATTACGACGCAGACTTAAATGCTTTTACGCCGAACGAGAGTAATAGAGAAGACGAAGTAATTTAATTGAATAAACAAAAGGTACATCTGCAAATTACGAATGATACGTCCGCAGATGGGGTGAACGAAGTTTCATCTTTTCTTGACGAGGACGGTAAAAATACATTTCAGCTACAGTGATATCTCGTATTGATGGGTTCACAAGAACGTGAGCAGGGAAATGTAAGCAGTTTTGTTTTTCTCGTAACTCAAATGTCCAAATCTTTGTAAATCTTAGGCTCTTCACCGCTGCGGTTATCAATTCATAGGCTCATAAACTACTTACACTACATTATGCTAAAGACAATACATACACAGCCATGCTCGAGTGAGGACTCGAACCTCCAACGGCGAGCAACTGCGCTCTCCACAGCAAGGCGCCTTACAGTGCTCACCATACCACCGTGGCTTCTGGTAATTGTGGAGTAGGGAGTGCACGTTTGAACAAACTATTTGCAAATATTTTTTGCAGTCCAGAAATGTGTAAAGAATGAATGTAATTTATTTTGACAATTAAATAAATTATGTGTAAAGGTATTTGGATCTATGATTTTCCAATAATGTCTTACTCGGATATATGCACATGACCATATTAAGTTTCTAGTGGTATCTTGAGATTAAAATGGGCCATGTACACCATATCTGATCACACCATTTTTACGAGATTCAAAGCGCTATTTTGCAATTTCGTGGGCTCACACATTCAATTAAAAAAATAACAAAAAACTGCCGGCTATCGAAGTGCTAACTGAGTGAAGACGATATCCCAGTTCAATTCATGACTCCTTTCTTTCTTACTGCCTTGGCTTTTGCAGGGCACTCAAGCCAATTGCGTTATACTCTTTCGTCGAGTCTCATGTGCAATTCTTTCCCATTAATAAATCCGCAATCGATATCCACAGCGTCCACCACTGCCGCTTTTGTAACCACTGCTGTGGACGGCATGAAACTTTCAGAGTTACTGACACGGCAACATTTTACCGAGTAAGCGTGGTAATTAAATTTGAGGGGCCTCCGTTAAACATGAAACCTGTTTATTGCGCACAGGAACTATGCACCGCTCGACTCAGCACTGAGCAGTAACCAAATTTCCGGTTTACACTATGTAATTCTGTACATCATTAACGGAAGCTGCGAACCTGCTAAGGCTTGCAACGGATATTTGGAAACAAATTTTGAGTCAACTTGCTTACAGATTTGATGAAGCCTTTAGAGAAGGTACTTTGACTGTAGTGCCTGGAAAAAATTCTTGGGTACCAGTAGAGTTCCGTAGATATCACCACATAATTTGCAAGATATAAATCTTGAACTTAAACGTGAATACGGTATCAATTGCAAAGAGAATAACGAAGCCATTCATGTGCCAGACACTCATTTAGATCGCCACCGTTACTTAATTATTCAGCATATCTCGTGTCCTTCAGATAACTCAGCTTATACCCATGGTACTTGTAAGAAATAAATGTTCGCTTATAACCTTGAATGGAGTCTGTTCAGCTAGTGAGTGATAGTGGGGAGCTACATGAAGATATAAACGCTCCTCGTTCGAAATTCGGTTCTAATGGCCGTGATAGTGATCTGCTGACGCCATGCCGATCCATTACTGCTGTTCATTAACTTATTAGGCAGAGGGTGAAATATGGCCGATGGGCAGTTTCACGTCATGGTTGCTGAGAGCGCCGAAGGCTGTCGAGAAATTTAAGCAGGTATTGGAGCTTAAATGAAGAGCTATCTACTACTTTGGCTCTATTCGAAGTCTCTTGAAACTGAATTATTGTAATGTTTTATTTTAGTGGGACTATTCTTAGACTATTTTGTAACTACTCAATAGGTGAACTGTATGACTACCAAATACGGCATTTCTACCTTTATAAACCCTTTAATTTCTAATGATGGGCTGAAAACAACGTTGTGTTGAAGACGTTATTCTGAAAGTTTACCATATTTGTGGATTTCGACAAAAAGCACAATAACTTAGAGTATCGAGGGAAAGTCTTTCGGTGTTCAAATTACGAAAAATATTTGAAATCTTAAAAATATTTGAAATCTTAACTGAAGTTGAAGTACAAATAATGCAGCACAATAGTGGCCACTTTCATTCTACCTTCACGTAAAACAGCCATTAAATGTAACTTTTTTGTCTTTAAACGTTGTGATAGACCTGGGGAGAAATGTACAAAATATGGAAACACAGTTGACATAATTTTAACAGTTTTAATATCTCTACCATACTAGATCCTTGAGTAGCAATGCGGAAAGAGCAATGGGCCAAAAACCTTGATCTTCGCAATTAGAACCTTTCCCGCATGTTTACCACCTCCTTCCAGCGCTATTAAATGAAGTAATACTTGCCATTTTGCTATTAGGGCACCGAAAATAGCGTATCTGCTTTTAAATCTCAATCAATAAAAACATAGCGACCATTAATCAGTCCGCAATGTTCTGAAGTTGCTCAGAGAAAATCGATAAAAAGCGCTCACTCACTTTTTGTGTCCCATGTTCCAGAGGAGTATTTCACAGTTTAATGCAGAAACTGAAGTATTTTCATTCGGATTAAAATATCTAAAACTCCTCACAGCTGTAGAACAAAGTCGTATACACACACTCAGAGAGAGAGAGGGGGGGGAGAATGTTTCTTATAAAATGGGTCACAAAACATGTGTTCGTATGATGTAGTTAGCACAATTCTACTACAAATGTAAGCTTTTCCACTAAGTCTCCATCTAACTGCGCTCAACTATTACCCACGGCATGTCTTGAAATACGTTTCTTCACTGTTTTATGTGTTACAGCCTACTGTCCACTCGTACCTATTACAGATGAACTTCAACTTCTCCCCTTCGTATTTGGTTACACAACAGTAATCATTAGTACAGTTAATTACAAATTATTTCAAACAAATCGTTTCATTTCCTCTCGTAAATCTTGATGCGACAAGGATTGGCTACTCATGTTCGTCAACCAAATTAACGTGAGTGTTGTGCAATTCAGTTTTGAGTTGGCTGCGGACAGTAAATCCTGGGGGGGGGGGGGGGGGGGGGGAGGTGACGGAAGAGGTTCGTATAGCCCAGTTTCACGAGTTAGAAAACATCTTACTACAGCCAGAAATTGTGCCACTATCACATCATGTATAACATTTTCTAATGATAAGTCATAAGTGATATTTGAACCCTATGAACTCGTAAGATAATGGGAAAGTTTATATTTTGATATGACTGTACCAGCTACAGCGAAGTTTCATACTAAAGGAAACTCCGGCTCGCAAAGACATAATCCCATCAAAAATATGAAATATACAAAAATGCAAGTCTCAGGACGAACTCCATCCACCGAAAAAAAGTTGTGAGATCTCATGGGAAACCAAGACGGTTATTTTAGTTAGTGTTCAAGAACCGCCCATTAAAAACCTTGTCGTAATTTCTTATCTAATTATCTACCAACATTTATAACAACTATTTCGATATCATATATCTGTCATAAATTCAATGACTTAGCAATCGCACCATAATATAATGACATGAGAATAAAAACATGGAATTAATGAGATGACATTTCAAATGTTGAAATGTTTGTAAAGCGATGGGGCCAAACTATTGAGGTAATCTTTCCCTACACTTACAGGCATTTTAAAGTAACTTAAACATATCCTAAAGACAACACACACATCCGTTCCAGATGGAGGACTCGAACCTCCGGTAGTAGCGACCCAACACATATTTATATTCCATTATCTAACCAAACGTAATAACACTAGAGTTATCGACACACGCTTATGGATAAGGAATTTTAATATTACTTTGTGTTGTTACACAATGACAAAGTCATTATGTTTATTATAGAAATAATGATTTATAATATTGATACAGTCGCTAAAATTGTTGGCAGATGAATTATTAGATAACAAATTATGACAAGTTGTTGAATAGATGGTTTTACGAATACTAACTAAAAACCCGTCTTGGTTTCCCATGATATCACAAACTTTTTATGGAGGAATGAATTCGTCACGAGACTTGCATTTTTGTTCATGTTATGTTTTTAATGGGATTTCATTTCTTTTTGTTGGTAGTCCTTGATGTCACCTTGGGTAATATTTTCTGTACAGCTGACACGAATTTTCTTAACACACATACCATGTCTCCTTTGCTTAATGTTCAATTCTTTCTTTATGACGTATACTGCAACCCGTGGTTGATCATCATAAAAATATCAACAAGTTAGTCTTGTATTTCTGATTTGTTTATGAAGTTTAGAATTTACGTAAGTTGCGTAAGAAGTAAGTTCAAAATGTTCAAATGTTTATAGCACTTATGGGACTCAACTACGGGGTCATCAGTCCCTAAACTTACAAACTACTTATGAACTAGCTTATACTAAGGATGGCACAAATATCCATGCCCGAGGGGGGATTCGAACCCCCGACCGTAGTGGCCGTGCAGACGATGACTGGAGCGCCTCAGTCTCCTCGGCCACCGCCGAGAATGATAATTTTATTTCGTAAAACAGTCGGTTATTAAACATTAATTATTTTAGTCCATTGGAACAAGCATTACTTTTAGCGTAGACACTTGTATGGAATGAAAATGCTTGCATACAATGGTATAAATCTTGATTTTAGAATCAGTACAATTATAACTTAAGAGAATTACAACATAAAAACAATTTCTTTCTTGAGAAAAAAGTAAAGCCTGACAGCGTTAATAATGACTACTAAAATGTGGTGTCGCACAAGTACAAAGTGCGCGCCACCTACTTTCGCCGCGCGCCGCCATGCATGCACGGCGCGGCGTTCTTCCGACGACAGCCACGAGCGCCCTCTGCTGGAACCCCGCTCGTGGCCACCACGGAAATATATAGCACTTCGGACTGAGAGAGGAACGAGAGTGCACTTCGGACTGAGATAGCAACGAGTTAGGACCTTCGTACTCAGATAGGCACGAGTGAAGACTTTGCTATTGTACAGGCACTAGGCAGGCCTCTAACAACTATGTATCAACATTCTGCCGTACTCTGTAAAAGTTAAGTATTGTTACATTCTGTGCAATATATCTCTTTCTAATTTACTCGAGTGTTTATAGTTTCTGGCTGCTCCCCTCCGTACCTGCACCAGCGTGTCGGTTTCATTCCACTCGGCCACCGACACCTACGGCGAGGCTGGGACACAAAAGCGGCGACGAAGTCGGGACACAAAAGTGGCGACGAGGAGTGATAGAACCTTGGACCAGCCCGCTTGCAGCAGCCAGACAGCAGCAGTCGGAGCACGCAAAAATTGCTCCCGCCCACCCACCCTTATTATAAGATTTTTGGGGGAACATTTTCTGTTACGTGTTTGTGGACTTTTTTGTTGCAGAGCGAGTCCTTTCATATTGCATTTGTGTTTTGTTATAATTTACTTGTATGCGCGGCGCCTAATCGGTCAGCATGGCCACTACCCCGAACCCAAACTTAATGGAAATTATTCAGTTACAGACGGCGCAAATCACCCAGTTGCTCAAAGCTGTCGCCGAGCTCACAGCGCAGGCAGCTAACCAACAACAACAGCCGCCGCTTCAGCAGCCCACACCTGCCGCCGCAACACTTCCTACGTTTCGCCAATACAACGAACGTGAGGAAGAATGGAGTGATTATCTGGCACAGTTTCAAGAACTCGTCGCGGCTCATCAACTTACAGGTCAGACTGTTAAGCATCTTTTATTGTCTGTGGTGGGCCCCAAAACTTTCGTGTTACTGCAAAAACTATTCCCGCACGCATCTCCTCGTGATGTAGACTTTGAACAAATTGTAGATGCACTGAATGCTCATTATGAGAGAAAAGTTCTTGTAGCCGCTGCACGATACCGATTTTTCAGACTTAAAAAGTTACCGCAGCAGTCACACCAAGAGTGGATTACGGAATTAAAGGGCTTAACCCGCCAATGTAAATTTACTTGCTCTTGTGGACTTTCGTATAGTGACGTGATGTTGAGGGATGCGATTACGCAGAACATTCAGGACCCCAGAATTAGAGCAGCAATTCTGAAACAGTCTGACCCCTCATTAGACAGTGTACTGCAGCTTATTGAAGCTCATGATACTTTTGACTTAGCAGATGTAGAAATGCAAAGCCACAGTGTAAATTCAGTGCGCCGCAACGGACGCTTTCCTAGCCGTAGTTCTCAGTATAGCACTAGTGCTTCTTATTTTTCTACCGGCCGTGCTGAACAGACAGTGAACAGTAGCCAGAGTAAAAGTGCGACGCAAAGGTCGCCCCGTAGTGTTAGACACAGTAATTTGAATAACGGGCGCCAACGCTCATTTCAGAAAAATGTACGTAAATCTTGCCCCCAGTGTGTGTCTCGCCACAAGCGTGCTCATTGCCCTAATCGCAACGCAACCTGTTATCAATGTGGCAAATCGGGACATGTGCAGTCTGTGTGTATGCAAATTAAATACTCGAACAGTAACGTTAGAAACAGTGCTTCGCATAGTGCGAGAGCAGTGCATACAGTCAATGTCATAGACGCTGTGGAGTTTAACAGTGCTTTAGTTGGTTCTCCATTGCAAGAAAGCAGTTCTGCGCCTATGGCAAAACTATATAGTGCGCCACGTAGCAAGCGCCGACGAGCGCGTAAAACAGTGCAACGGAAACGGGTTCGGGACACGCAAAATGACTATGAACAGTGCATTCCTGTAGTGAACCTAGTGCCTTCTGCAACTTCTTATTGTAAAAGTGCCCAGTACTGTGTAGATAGTGCCAGTAGACTTGTTGTAGATACTGAAAGTAATTTTAGTGCAGTAGCCTCGCATTGCGCGGACGCCGATCCGGCGGTAGTGTCATCTAGTGACAGTGTTGTTAATCCCCTGCGTGCCGAGTCTGAGCCGCTTCCTTCAATACGCGGCCCGCGCAAGTGCAGCAAACAATCCGTAGCAGACGTTGCCCACATTCACGCGCCTGTCGAGCGCCGCAAGCAAAAACTTTTTGTGAATCTTTCCATTGACAATAAGACTGTGCAATTTCAGCTCGATACTGGTTCCTCTGTCACGTTAATGAATAAAGAGACGTATGAACTTCTGGGTTCGCCAAAATTGTCGCCGTCACAGCAAGTGTTAACAGCGTACACAGGTGAAAATATTCCCGTGCTAGGAACATGTAGCCTGCCTGCCTCTTTCCAAGGTGTAACAAAAACGGTTGCTTTTGTTGTTCTTCAGGCCAAATCTACACAGAACATTTTTGGACTAGATGCTTTTGACTTGTTTGGTTTATCGATTCAAAGAGATGTGCTACAAATTTCGTCAATAGTGCCTCAGGATAAAATCAACGCATTGTGTGACAAATATAGTGACTTGTTTTCGCCGGAACTAGGTTGTGCAAAAGACTTCGTGGCACATGTGACTTTAAAAGAATCTGCAGTTCCAAAATTTCGTAAAGCTAGACCAGTGCCTATCGCATTGCGTGATACAGTTGCCGAAGAACTTAAACGTTGGCAAGATAGTGGTGTGATTTCTCCTGTTTCTGCGAGTCAGTGGGCCTCGCCTATAGTAATTATACCCAAGCCGTCAGGAAAACTTCGTCTCTGTGCGGACTTCAAATCAACAGTGAACAGCCAAACAATTGTAGACACTTATCCCTTGCCCAGACCTGACGAACTAATGGACAAATTAGGACAGTCTCGCTTCTTTTCCAAGATTGATTTAGCAGAGGCATACTTACAGATTCCACTTGATGACGAGTCAAAAAAATTTTTCGTCATTAATACTCACATGGGCCTTTTTCAATTTCAACGCCTACCCTTTGGCAGTTCTTCCGCCCCCGCTATTTTTCAGCGCTTTTTGGAACAGCTGACAGTTTCGGTACCTTGTTGCTCGAACTATTTAGATGACATTGTGGTATCCGGACGTACAGTTGAAGAACATTTATCAAACCTGGAGTGCCTTTTCAAAGTGTTGACTGCAGCAGGTCTACGTTGCAATAAAGCAAAATGTTCGTTTTTTCAAACTGAAATAGAGTACCTAGGCCATGTGATTAATGCCCAAGGAATTCATCCCTTACAGTCACATCTTCGAGCAATCAAAGACTTGCCTCCTCCTAAGAATGTGCATGAATTGCAAGCAGTGATGGGAAAGCTTAACTATTATTTCAGGTTTATTCCCAATGCCTCTCAGATTGCAGCTCCACTGCATCAGTTACGTAGGAAGAATGTTCCTTTTGTATGGTCTAAAGATTGTCAGGTTGCCTTTGACAAACTAAAGTCTGCACTACTCAGTGATGCCTGTTTGATTCCCTTTGACCCACAGAAGCCTGTAGTGCTAGCAGTTGACGCCTCATCGTACGGTGTAGGCGCTGTAATCTCACATCGTATTGGATGTCACGATCGTCCTATTGCCTTTGCATCCAAGCTACTGACGCCGACGCAACAGAATTACAGTCAGATAGAAAAGGAGGCCTTAGCAATCATTTACGGCGTCGCAAAGTTTCATCATTATCTCTATGGCAGGAAATTCTATTTGTTGACAGACCACAAGCCTCTCACGTCGTTGTTCTCACCCACAAAGCCAATTCCGCCACGAACGGCACAAAAGCTTCAGAGATGGTCCTTGATATTGTCTAATTATCAGTATGAGATTTTGTACCGACCTACCACTAAACACGCCAACGCGGACACACTTTCCCGACTTCCGGTTGGCCAGGATGTTTCGTTTGATTCTTCAGAAATGGCATGTTGTCAGATAGACTCCAGAGATGCTTCCGCTGTCGCAGATTTCCCTTTGAACTCTCGTCGGGTTGCACAGGAAACAGCTGCGGATGCAGACCTAAGTGTGGTAGCACGTTTTGTTCGCTTTGGTTGGCCTGCCAGAGCCAAAGACATTGATCGGCCTCTGGTTCGACGTTATTTTGCACAACGTCATGCATTATCTTTAAGTCAGGGTGTACTGTTGTTGCATACCGACAACGACCAAGCAAGAGTGATTGTTCCTCGTTCCCTGCAACGTGAAGTGTTACGCCTCCTGCATCAAGGACATTGGGGTATTGTTAGGACAAAGCAACTGGCCAGACGTCATTGTACCTGGGTTGGTATGGACGCTCAGATAGAGAACATGACGTCACAGTGTACTGTTTGTGCGGAGCATCAGGCGGCTCCTCCACAGCGTTTCTCAGACTGGCCACGCCCCAAGGGACCATGGCAACGTTTACACATTGACTTTGCCGGACCTTTCTGGAATACGCGATGGTTAATTGTTGTAGACGCTTTCAGCAAGTTTCCTTTTGTGATTGCCATGAACTCAACGACAGCTTCTAGTACAATCAGTGCCTTAACATCAGTGTTTTGCATCGAAGGCTTGCCTGAAACTATCGTCAGTGACAATGGACCTCAGTTTGTTAGTGCGGAATTTCAACAGTTTTGTCGTGTGAATGGCATTCAGCATATCACCACCGCACCTTTTCACCCTCAGTCCAATGGTGAAGCAGAACGTTTCGTTCGAACATTCAAGTCTCACATGGAGAAGATGAAAGGTCAGCACTCCAGGCAGCAAGCTCTTCAAATTTTCCTGTCTACGTATCGGTGCATGCCACGTGACGGCCCGTCTCCTGCCGAGCTGCTACACGGCCGCCGTCACCGCACTCTCCTTCACCTGCTGCAGCTTTCCACGCACCGAGTCGGTTCGTATGGCGCTACGCGTTTTCAGGTTTCTACGCCGGTGCTGTACAGGGTGTTTGCTGGAAACAAGAAGAAATGGTTACCGGGCACCATTCAGCGCGTGCTCGGGCGCAATATGTTTGTTGTACGTTCTTCCACAGGGTCGGAGCTGCGGCGCCACGCAAACCAATTGCGCCTGCACAGACCGCGCGATCCTGTCTCCGGTTTCTTGATTCCAGACCCAGTTCACCGCCAGGGAGCACAACCACATCGTTCGTCGCCGGACTACGAGATCGTCCCGATGGAGATCGACGCGACGCCGCCGCTGTCGCCGCCGCAGATGACAGCGTCACCGAGAGGGACTCCGGGACCGTGCGGGCCCCCCCAGCTTGGGCCACGCACCTCAGAAGAAGATGACCTGCTCCCTCTGGGCGGGGGCGGGCGCCCTTCCCCAGGTTTCGGCGGGTTCCCTGGAGGATCGCAAGGCGGATGCCGGGGCGCGGACGGCGTCTCGATCCCGGCCTCCGCTACGACGCCCGTCCCACCAGTAACGCCCCCGCCCAGGCCCTCCTCCCAGTGCCGTCGCCGTGGCCCTCAGCCCTACGCCACGACGGCGCGGCGGTTTGGGGGGGAGGGGTGTGGTGTCGCACAAGTACAAAGTGCGCGCCACCTACTTTCGCCGCGCGCCGCCATGCATGCACGGCGCGGCGTTCTTCCGACGACAGCCACGAGCGCCCTCTGCTGGAACCCCGCTCGTGGCCACCACGGAAATATATAGCACTTCGGACTGAGAGAGGAACGAGAGTGCACTTCGGACTGAGATAGCAACGAGTTAGGACCTTCGTACTCAGATAGGCACGAGTGAAGACTTTGCTATTGTACAGGCACTAGGCAGGCCTCTAACAACTATGTATCAACATTCTGCCGTACTCTGTAAAAGTTAAGTATTGTTACATTCTGTGCAATATATCTCTTTCTAATTTACTCGAGTGTTTATAGTTTCTGGCTGCTCCCCTCCGTACCTGCACCAGCGTGTCGGTTTCATTCCACTCGGCCACCGACACCTACGGCGAGGCTGGGACACAAAAGCGGCGACGAAGTCGGGACACAAAATAAAATAAAAGAGGAATATGTCTCATTTTCATCATTATGCGCTCCAGCTGGAAGTGCTTTTAGACAACGAGTCTACTTTGCAAAAAATGTTTGTAAAGCTTATGGGACTTAATTGTGTGGTCATCAGTCCCTAAACTTACAAACTACATATTAACTAACTTATACTAAAGACAACACTAACATCCGTGCCCGAGGGAGGATTCGAACCTCCGACGCGGGAGGCCACGCGATCCGCAACGTGGCGCTCCAGGCCGTTCAGGTACTACCGCGCGGCGCCTATGTTTGCATTGTTATTTAGTTTACTAATAGTGGGATGCACGCTGCATTAGTTCCATACTTTATTCGCTACATTTTTGTAAGATACAAATCAGTAACTCCTTAAATGTTTCTAATGAAGTAGCAAAGTTCTTAATGTCATAATGCTCCAGACCAGGTCACTTTCTTACAAAAGATGCTTTCTGATGAAAAAAATTCTATTTTCGTTCTATCAACCACTGTACGTTCCATGTCTAACATCAGTACCAGTATCAGCGATGAGTCTCATCTGATTTTATACCTGATTGTCATCACGTCTGCATCAAGTCATCAACTGATTTGAATGGGCCACTGCCCTTAATTTACGTCAGCATGGTATCTACTACAATATATAAAATTACCACTCCACTATCTGGTAACGTTTTGAGGACTTCACTATCCGCTGTGTGCCTAAATACCTTCCACTGCGCAACATCTGAATTCTGCACACCATAAACCGAAATGTTGCACACTCTGACTTTATCTACATTGAAGAAGGTTTGGCATACCAGCCTGTGCTATTCCCTCTCTCTCTTTTCATTTACTTGGATGACTTTCATTTCTCTAATTTTAAAAGCTTTTTCATCTTGTGCCTTGACTCTTTCCTTGATTTACCGGAATCAGGTCGTATGTTTAGATCGATTTCGTCAATGTAATGGCCACAGTGCGTTGGGATGTCATTTCTTGTTGTAGATAGTCTTCTTTTTTTCTTCTCTGGTAATATTTGTTGTTCGTCAACTAGGGATTTTCTTAAAGCTCTCTGCTTATCTCTGTTCTAGATTTTCTGCGGAGGCTTTGATTCAACAATTTTTGAAAAGTCAGACCGGTAAGTGTTTCTAATTCGATTGTAATCTGCGATTGCCGCTGTTGATATTTGATATTACTGTAGTCGACGTTAATAAGAGCTAATCCGGCCAGCCCTGTCACACTGGAAAATGCCACGTACGCTTGTCCGCATGTGAACAGTGAGCAACCAAGGTCAATCAGCGCTTTATTTAGACTTACAAGGAGAGAAAGACAACTCGTCATTCCCGAATTTGTCCAAATTTGTGGTACGTGTAGGTCGTGGTGAGACATTAAAGTGCCCCAAGGGGGAACTCCAGATGGCCAAGCGTTTAGGGAATAAAAGGAATTTTACCGGGCGATCAAAAAGTCAGTATAAATTTGAAAACTTAATAAAACACGGAATATTGTAGACAGAGGGTTAAAAATTGACACACATAACTGGAATGAGATGGGGTTTCATTAGAACTTTTTTTTGTTCTAATAAAACCCCATATCATTCCAAGCATGTGTGTCAATTTTTACCTCTCTATCTACATTATTCCGTGATTTATTAAGTTTTCAAATTTATACTGACTTTTTGATCACCCGGTACTATTACGTATGGTGGATGGCGGAGGATGCTTAACTTACAGTTTTACTAACAGTTTTATGCCTATCTTAAAGAAAATTTACACACTTAGCCACAAAAACAAGAGGGTGCCTTACAACAAACATTGACACCGTTGTACTAATTACTAATTTACTAATTTTTACATGGAGAGCATTGTTATAACCCGCAAGGCAGAGCTAGTTGCATGGCAAAGTTTTCCTTACAATCAGATGTGTCTATGTTTCACTGATCACCAAGAAAGTTGACAGCTGTATGTGAGTTTTCATATATAGAGGGTGGAGGAGATGAACTCAAGAGGCTGTATGAATAGAGAGAGGGCGAGTGGATAGATGGGGATGTGGCGGAAGAGATCGGATGAGAGACGGGAAGGAGCAGTTGGGCAGTGAGATGGGAGAGGAAGATATGGACAGAGGGGAGAGTGGCTTGGAGGCGAGATGGACTGCGAGAGTGCTGAATAAATGAATACGCAGGTAACGCCGGGTCCTCTGCTAGTATCTGATATTTGAGTTCGAAAAGATTTAAAATTTGAGTTTTTCATTTTCTGAGTAAGTTTCGCGGAATTTTTTGGATGTTTCAAGTATACGTAGTAACGTCAATGGTGACACATTTAATTTTACTTCTCTTTGGGTAACTGAAGATTCATTACTAGCGAATTAGTGGGATCATAGTATAGTATCCGCATCATAGTATCACGACAATTTAGGACATCCGAACAACTCACTGAATTGAAACCCGCAAGTGTTATGTCTTATGATATGATCAACATGGAAATAAATTTTGTTTTAATGATAACACTGCTGTTAGGGAGAACGATCAAAATCGTCTTTAATCTAGGATTTATAAAGTTCATTTCCCGTGATTTTATTGATCAACTCGAATCTCATAAGCTTTTGTTTCAGTACTATTGACAACGAACAACAGTCTCTTCAACATTGGATAGTAAATCTGTTTGTTTTACCATCGAATACGTCAGTTTATTCTCTTAACACAGTTTTACTACTAAGCTGTTGCTATATTTCTGAGTCGCTCTAAGTCGTTCATCCCTCTGTATCACCTCTATAAAGTGTACGATCTATTCAGACTCGGTTCTCCGACAAACGTTTTACTCCTCCTAATACTACAGAAATTGTTAACGTATCATCTTACGAAAATTTGGGAACTTCATAGCGAAATTTCAGAGGTATTTACTGATACCTGTTCTGCTTTATGTCCAGAGTTTAACACACTGTCAAAAACTGGGTGTAATGAGAAAAAAAATGTTCAAATGTTTGTAAAGTCTATGGGACTTAACTACGGGGTCATCAGTCCCTAAACTTACAAACTACTTATGAACTACTTACAACTAAGGACGGCACAAATATCCATGCCCGAGGAGGGATTCGAACCCCCGACCGTAGTGGCCGTGCAGACCGTGACTGGAGCGCCTCAGTCCCCTCGGCCAGTAATGAGAAAAAGGAGTAAGGAAGACTCCGGTTCAACGTGCCATCGACAGCGTTGTCATTAGAGGCGGAACTGACTGGATTGTTTGTGGAATGACGTGGAGCCGCGGTGGAGTAGCCGAGTGGTCTAAAGCGTCTCGCTACGGAGCACGCGGTTGCACGCCGTGGAGGTTCGAGTCCTCCCTGGGGCATGGGTGTGTGTGTGTGTTGTCCTTAGGTTAGTTTACCTAGGTTTAAGTAGTTTGTAAGCTACGGACTGATGACCACGTAGTTTGGTCCGATGGATTTACAGACATATGAACAAAAATGAATGATGTGGACGGAAATCAGCCGTATCCTTTCAAATGATTCATCATGTCATTTCCCTATCGCTATTAACGGATATCTTGGTAAACTTAAATCGTAGTGACCGGAGGCGGATCTGAACAGAAATCCTCCCAAATGCGAGTCCAGTGTCGCCACTGCGCCACCTTCCTCGGTAGGTCAAGTTTATCGTATCAACACTCTTCTGCAAATGTCAGTAGTTGATGACACTCACTCTGCAAGACAGCACTTCTCATATCATCCATGTATTTATAAGAAACAACAGCAAATATTATTCTCACACATAACATGTAGACAATATTTTGAAATCGTCTTGCACACACACAGACACACACACACACACACACACACACACACACACACACACACACACACACATACTGGAAGAGAGCACGTGTCATATCCTCCATTTATTTATAAGAAACAACAGCAAATATTATTCTTACACATAACATGTAGCCAATATTTTGAAATCGTCTTGCACACATACACACACACACACACATAAACCTACACACACACAAGGAGTAATGGATACAAGTGAAAATATGCAATATTAGAGTGAAATATTAGGGTGTAAAATCATCAGCAAAAGAAGCGTTAGCGATGTAATTGTGATCTGGATCCACGCCAGCGCCCTGCCAAGTCGCGCGCGCACTGCCATCCTTTTCTCGCAGCCGTTCACGGCGCTTTCAACCCGCCCTTCCCCCGTCCCATCCGTATCCCCATTGTGGATTCAGCTAAATGCCTTAATTTTCGGTGACGAAGAATTCCAACTGTCACTAGCTATATTTCTCACTTATTCTCCGATCATCAGAATGCTAAGGTACTTCTAGCAAATATACAAACGTCAAATTTCGTATTTAGATTGCCGCGGCGGAGCGGCCGAGCGCATTGAGCCGCAATGCTACGATGCGCGACGTCGTTCCCCGTCGGGGGTTCGAATCCCCCCACGGGCATGGATGTTTGTGCTGTCTTTAGTATAAGTTAGGTCATAAGCAGTTTGTAAGTTTAGGGACTGATGACCCCGCAGTTAAGTCCCTCAAGCTTTACATACATTTGAACATTATTGTATTTAGATTGTGTTTCGCCTGTAATGGAAGGAAAAATTCAAACATCCGTATACAGGGTGTTACAAAAAAGTACGGCCAAACTTTCAGGAAACATTCCTCACACACAAAGAAAGAAAATATGTTATGTGGACATGTGTCCGGAAACGCTTAATTTCCATGTTAGAGCTCATTTTATTACTTCTCTTCAAATCACATTAATCATGGAATCACACAGCAACAGAACGTACCAGCGTGACTTCAAACACTTTGTTACAGGAAATGTTCAAAATGTCCTCCGTTAGCGAGGATACATGCATCCACCCTCCGTCTCATGGAATCCCTGATGCGCTGATGCAACCCTGGAGAATGGCGTATTGTATCACAGACGTCCACAATACGAGCACGAAGAGTCTCTACATTTGGTACCGGGGTTGCGTAGACAAGAGCTTCCAAATGCCCCCATAAATGAAAGTCAATAGGGTTGAGGTCGGGAGAGCGTGGACGCCATGCAATTGGTCCGCCTCTACCAATCCATCGGTCACCGAATCTGTTGTTGAGAAGCGTACGAACACGTCAACTGAAATGTGCAGGAGCTCCGTCGTGCATGAACCACATGTTGTGTCGTACTTGTAAAGGCACATGTTCGAGCAGCACAGGTAGAGTATCCCGTATGAAATCATGATAACGTGCTCCATTGATCGTGGGTGGAAAAACATGAGGCCCAATCAAGACATCACCAACAATTCCTGCCCAAACGTTCACAGAAAATCTGTACGGATTCTCGTCAGCCCACACATGTTGGGTATTTTGACAATTGTCTGCACGAATTATTTCAATTTACATTTAAAGAGAAATACTAAAATGGAAAATACTAACATGGAAATTAAGCGTTTCCGGACACATGTCCACATAACATATTTTCTTTCTTCGTGTGTGAGGAATGTTTCCTGAAAGTTTGGCCGTACCTTTTTGTAACACCCTGTATATCAATCACGTTTTCGAACGCATTTTCGCTGCTACCTTGTCTTTATCATTAACTTGTTAGTTATGGTCTCGTGATAAGGCGCTGGCCTACAATTGGCGTCAACAATGATGGTTTGCTTCTCGCTGGATTTTTTCTCAGTTTTCATTTTAACTAAAAAATGTTCAAATGTTTGTATAGCTTATGGGACTTAACTATGGGGTTATCAGTCCCTAAACTTACAAACTACTTACGAACTAGCTAACACTAAGGACGGAACAAATATCCATGCCCGAGGGGGGATTCGAACCCCCGACCGTAGTGGCCGTGCAGACCGTGGCTGGAGCGCCTCAGTCCCCTCGGCCACCGCGGCCGGCTCATTTTAACTGACCAATCACCTATCTACGGTGCGAGGAGTCGTCAGAAATAACATGTGGTTCGAATTCCTCCTTAAACTATAGGTACAATCAATGCACTGATGGATTTTTCAGGGTTGGGTGGATCACATCAAGCGAATGTTGTCTCATTAGTAACAAAGCTCGATAATCCGCAATCGATGCATGTAATTAAATTAGACGCATTTGTTAGAATTTTATGAGAAGAATTGTTAAATTGAAAGGCAAGTTTAAAATACCATTAGAAAAATTGATCGCATGCCCATCAGATACTACATTATATGACAAGTTAGAAGCTTTTCTGTGAAAGTCAGAACACACGTATGACAAGGAGCAATTTTACACACCCAAGTCTATGAAGAGTATATAACTAAAAATAAAGCAATAGAAATTTACGATACTGGAAAAACTGTCTTTGGGAATGCCAGAAACCATGTAAAAGGTCTAATTTAGTCCTGTAATGAGTTATGTGTGTTAGATGAGAGCGTTGTCGTAAATAAACCAAGATTTTCGAAAACTTGGTGATCAAACTGTTCTCCGGTATTGTGCACTAACTAAGCTACAAAAACTATTTGAAACTTTAACTTATATAAACACTTGGAAACCGCATTTTCCTAGCCTAAGAAGAATTTCAAGCGAAATGTATCAAGTTCCGGGTGATTTTATGATTTTTGAAGATAATCAGTCTGATGTGAGCCTCTAAAAGATGATTGTGAAGCGTAATACTGATCGAAAGAGAGTGTTCAACATGATCACAAAAAATTCGACAACACTGGTTACAAAGATGATGTACCACGTTGCTTAGTGATTGAAATTGGTGGTATTGGAAAGAGCTTTTTAATAAAAACGCTGAAATTCTAGATCAAAAGCATTTAAATAAAAATGTGGCCATCAGTGCTGCAACAGGAATAGCCGGATTCATAGTGAATGGTTTGGTAATACATAGACTCCTACAGCTTCTTGTTGAACAACAGCAAATATCTAAATACAAGCCATTTACTAATAAAATCCTCCAAGTTCTGGGATCAGAACGTAAAAAAAGGGTTGCTGTTCTTCGCAGATGATCGTCGGTGATAACCGATGTTACACTGACGTACAAGCATTTACGTTTGTCAAAGACAGTCTAGACCGGCGATGATCAAATTGGATGTTTTGGAAACAAACATGTCGTAATTTTCATGGATCTCTTACAGTTGCGTTGCTGCGGAGTGTCCGGCTGCTCACCGTCAGAGTTTCGAGTCTTCCCTCGGGCGGTGATGAGGAGAGGACGGCTACTCGTCATCGCGGAGAATAAATGACTGAGCCATGAAAACAGGCACATGTGTGCCACCTTCCATTTTCATCTGTCAAATGGTGTCAAAACGTATTTCAGGGTATACTCCACGAAGCATCTAATGTTACCTTACTCTCCAATCCAAATTTTATGCAGACGTTTAAGCGTGAAAAAGTATTAAGGCTGGACCGAATCGTTTACTATTTCGTTGTTTACATTAATCCGAGTATAACTTTTGGGAAAAGAAGAATCTGAGCCGCGTTGGAGTAACCGAGCGTTCTAAGGCGCCTTGCTGCGGAGCGCCCGGTTGCTCGCCGTCGGAGGTTCGAGTCCTCTCTCGGGCACGGGTGTGTGTATTGTCTTTAGGTTAGTTTGCCTTAGTTTAAGTAGTTTGTAAGTCGAGGGGCAAATAACGAAAGAAGTGAATTACCAAACATTTCAAGATTTTGAAGAACCTGAAAAATTGTCCGGAGTTGGGGAAAATTGTGCAAAACATGGCTGTACTTTTATCTGTGAAATATTTGTATAACTGATTATCACAACTCATTATTTGAATAATAGATAAGCGCATTTTTCCCTTATTTTATTCGTTACGGTCCTCGAAAAGAGGAAAGACATTTCGGGACAGTTAAAAACGAAGGTAACAACAAATTCATATTAACTACAAAAGTAATATTTTTTATCACTCTCGATAATAAGTGACCAGTCCTCCAAAGTTTGGCACATACAAGCCAGCCATTGTATGGTGCATGTCTGAGGATACTTTTCCGTACACTTGACACCCTTTGACTGATCACCACGAAAGCTGCAAGGTGTAGGAAACTTATCATAGATCATGGGGATGATGAAGTGCACTGCGAAGGAAGGAGGAGGAGACGAACTAAGAGGAGGACGAGACGGACAGAGACGGGAGGAGGAGGAAAGGTAGAAGGAGAGGATGGAAGGAGAAGGGGTGAAGAGATGTGCCAAGAGACGGGGCGAACGTTTACGGGCTGAAAGAGGGACGAGAGGACATTGATAAAGGGACGTAAGAGGGGGTGTCGGACACTTGTGAGGTGCAGATACAGATAGTCACTGACAAGAGGAGATGAACAAAGAGAGATGGTACAGGAATAGGCGAAATGAGAAGGGAAAATGAAGAGATGGGCCAATGAAAGGTTGGAATACTTACATAAAGTGAATAACTTTACATTGAATTAAATGTACTACAGATGAGATGGAAGGAGGAGGACAGAGATAGGGCTGATGAACAAAGGAGAAAGTGGAGGAGGAAGACGAGGAGGCGAAGTTGGAGGCGAGAGCCGAGATGAAGGCAAATGGGGAAATTGTGTTGGGCTGTGGGTGCGGAGGATGGGCAGATTGACAGATGAAGGAGATGGACAGCGATATCAAGGAAGATTGGTGATCTTTAACAGAAGCTCAAAATTTCTCATTGCTACAATGCGAAATTCTTACAATATATCCGAAACGAACTTCTATCTCAAAATTTGGCAAAAAATCCAACGAGATCGATGTCCTATGAACAGCTGCTAACATGAGTGATATAGACGTAAATATCTTGGGAGTACTGAAACAACTCAAATCACTTTCAGTCCAGTTAATACCTTGATTAGGTTCCTATCAGTGTATACTGATGCAATACTTAATACGGGGATTAGCTTCCTATCAGTGTATACTGATGCAATACTTAATACGGATATACAGCCGCTCGGTAAACAAAGGATCCTTATCCAAAGACTGGAAGTTCCTCAGGTCACACTAACATTCAAGAAAGTTAGTTCAAAAAAATGTTCAAATGTTTGTTAAGCTTATGGGACTTAACTACGGGGTCATCAGTCCCTAAACTTACAAACTACTTATGAACTACTTACTAACTAGGACGGCACAAATATCCATGCCCGAAGGGGGATTCGAACCCCCGACCGTAGTGGCCGTGCTGACCGTGACTGGAGCGCCTCAGTCACCTCGGCCACCGCGGCCGGCAGAAAGTTAGTAGTACGGTTTACATGATAGTGCTATAGGCCCTCCGTTGTGCCATGTCTATATAAATGACTTAGGGACAATCTTAGCAGCTTTCTTGGGATGGCCGGCCGCGGTAGCCGAGCGGTCTGCGACGCGCCAGTCACGGTCCGCACGGCCACTACGGTCGGGGGTTGGAATCCCCCCTCGGGTATGGATATTTGTGCCATCCTTAGTGTTAGCTAGTTCATAAGTAGTTTGTAAGCTTAGGGACTGATGACCCCGTAGTTAAGTCCCATAAGCTATACAAACATTTGAACATTTTCCTCTTGGGATGTTTTCTGATTATACTATCATTTATCATCTAATAAAAGCATCATCAGTGCAATATAAACTGCAGAAAGATTTCAATTTTGGTATGATGCGAATAGTGGAATTTGACCCTAATTAGTGAAAAGTGTGAGGTCATCCAAATTAATACAAAATGAAATCATTTAAATGTTGGTTACGAGGGAAATCAAATACACAAGCTATACATTCAACTAAATAGCTAGGAATTTCAACGAACGACTTAAATTGGAAAGAACAACAGAAATTACTGTGTAGAAGGCAAACCAGAAACTGATTTTGGCCGTTCCCCTTCGGAGGTTCGAATCCCCCCTCGGGCATGGATGTTTGTGTCATATTTTGTATAAGGTAGTTCATAAGTAGTTTGTTAGTTTAGGGACTGATGACCACTCAGTTAAGCCCCTTAAGCTTCACAAACATTTGAAACTGATTTTTATTGCCAAAACTCTTATAAGCTGTAACGGAACTACTCAAGACCTAACACTATGTATTTACGACCTCTTTTGGAGTATTGCAGTGTCATGTGGTAAGACTGATGAAGGCTATCTAAATGCCAAAAGTAGGACAGCACGTTTTGTACTATCGCGATATAGGGGAGAGAATGTACGGGAGTAATACAGGAGTTGATGTGGTATCAATTTTGATGCGGCGAAATTTAGTTACGGAATTTCTATCACTATCTTTGTCCTTCGAATGTGAAAACACATAACGTCCACCTGCATAAAGATGTATGGTCATCATAATGAAATAAGAGGAATTGGAACTTGAATGGAGGGACTTAGTATTCTTTCCTACCGCTACCCGAAAGTGAAATCATGGATAAACAGGCTTATGGTCGTTCACTAAACCTAGTGCCACGCATTTCAGTGTGATTTTGAGAATAATTACGTTGATGTAGATGTAAATATGATCGACTAACAGGAAACTGAAATGCCGCGCGGGTTTGTGTGTGTGTGTGTGTGTGTGTGTGTGTGTGTGTGTGTGTGTGTGTGTGTTGTTCTTAGCATATGTCAGTTTAAGAATTTTCTAAGCATTGGGACCGATGAGCTCAGCAATTTAGTCCCTTAGGTTTACAGTCATTTGAACAGTTGGAAATTGGAACAAGTGAATGCTCGGTCATCGCCACACACACATCAGTTTTGCTGATCTTCCGCATTACCCTAAACTTTTCTTTACAGACAGCCGCCAATCCTCACAGTAACTATAAACCACACCTGACTCAAGTCGTATTCGACAACTCAATCTCCAACATTACAGCATCATCAACAAACAACTGCTAACTGTTGTTCATACTGTCCCTTTAACCATTTATATAAACGGTGTCCCACTTAACGTTTCACCCCAGGTATTTCTCGAAAAGCAATTGATAAGGAAATTTGAATTTCACAGAGATGACCTTACGGCGGGGGCTTACGGGAGTAAATGCTATGATACATTTTAAAACGTAAACAAGTATTTCAAACACTACCTAAGTCTTTTGGTTAAGTGGATATTCCATATTATTTCTTACGCAAACAATAGCAAGAAAATCGCAGAAACAATACATTTGGTTACATCACAATACATCAGTTACATTCCGAAGTATTCAGAAGCGAACTTGACGCTTGAATTAAGTGCAGCGTGAGGTTCGCGCATGAACGCCAGCTGAGCCCTTCTTTATTTCAAGCCTCTACTTTCCCATCTCAGTATCTTGTGATGTAATTCACCTATTGCTATATAACTAAAGCCATTCTTTTTGTGATATTTCATGATATTCTTTTCATAAAAAATAATACGGGGAATCTATTTGAGAAACGAAGGAAATAGCAGTCGTATTACACTTTTCTGGGGCGCTCCTGTACAAACCCTGTGACGAACTCTGGTCGAGGACAAAATACAACCTTTTATTAGTTAGGAAAATACGAGGCACTCACATATGCCTCCGTATGCTCGTACCTTCGTCAAGAGTCTGTTGTAGGGAACTAAGTCAGAAACTTTCAAGATATCTAGCAATATGGTATCACCTTCATGCCATTAATCCGTGATTCACCAGATGTCCTGTAAGATAGGGTTAAATTGATTTTCTCACGATGGACTGTTACTTAATCAGTATTAAAGTGTAAGACGAGGCTTCTCCGTCTCAAGAATATTTATTATATTCGAAATAAAAAACTTTTCAAGAGATACACAGGAAACAAACGTTAAAGATATCCGTGTATAATTTTGCTTGTCCATTCGTTTAACATTCTGAAATACAGGGTTTAATTGCGCTATTTTTTCAGTCGTCTCGCACACTGTGTTGGATAAAAGAATCGCAATAAATGTAACAAAAGTGAGGCACCAATGCCGTAAAATACTTCCTTCATACTTGAGTCTGTGCGATGGCTAAACGACGATAGAACCTATCACTCAGACTCAACGACTTTTCAAAGGTGAATTATACAACATCAGCTTTGTTTTGCGGTCTTATATTGCCACAGCAGGTTGATTAAAAATTGATCGGTTAGATGCACTCTCCACATTCCGATGGTGTATGCGAGACCAGAAATTTTCCGAAATGATGAAAGGAAGGAACGTTAGGCGTTAACGTTCCGTTGACAACTTTGTCATTACAGACAGAATTTTGTCAAGATCTTGGCTAAATATTTTCCTAGTCGATGGTATTAATATTACTGTTGTAGGCTTTTTACAGACTCACTAAACTCTACTATTCCTGTCTTCATTTGCGCGTTCTTCTTTCAACTTGGACTGAGCCGTGAATTTTTCTCGTCCTTCATCCATTTTACAGTCACATACTTCTCCACAGAGTGTGCTTTAGAATTTTTTATCCGAAGACGATAATTCCTTTATGTCTATTATAGTGAATAATTGCACGACGTCTCTTCACAATGATACTCCCAATAAATGTAGAGAAAAGTTAACTCCCAGACAACTTGATTCACTTATTTAACTTATTATCCGTCGGTGCTGTGACGGCATAATGACGACAAATACGTGTCTATGCACTGACACCATAGGTGAGAGTACTGTTTGTCGCTATCTGGTCTAAGATAATTCCATTACTTACGGACTACTCATTATACGTACAAAAACAGTTTGAGGGGAAGTGTTCAAAAGCATTTCACATTACTGCTTGTCTGTGCTACCTCATTGCATCTGTATGCGTCCCACACGGGTACCGCACGCCATATTTAAGCCAAAACAAGGCGTGTAACATGTTTAATAAACGCTTCTCCGTGTGTTTTTTTACCTAATAAAATATACGACCACTCATGGCTAGTACAGAAAGGGTGGTATGTAGAAGATTCATTCATAGAGGTAGATGTGCATGGATAGCTTAAATGTCAACGCGATCGCTCGCGAATTTCGTATGTGAAGTGTTTTCAAACTTTGTGTACGTTGTCAGTATTTGACGATAAATTCGTCACTGAAATTGCGCAGAAATACGAGAGGGCTGTTCATTCTTTGTCTGGGAGCAGACGAATTGTTCAACTCCGCGTTAGTTCAGGTCAGTAAGCGGGTAGTCGCAGCCGGCAACTGCGAGGAGAGTAACACGGGCGCTCAGCGATAGGTTCATTATCCCAGCTCCCGGACAACTCCGCCTCCAGCCACTGTGAACTCTGTCGAATTCCACGAGTACAGCTGTCTGCAGCTTCTGCTTCTACAGCTTGAGGCTGCCCTTACGTTACTGCCATGCGTACAACAGGCACCAACCTACTACTCTTGTGTCTACTGATCACAAAACCGTGTTACTCTTCTGGTCCCTGCCAATAAACGGGGCATCATCAACATCAGTCTTTTCCAGAAAATTTGACGAATTTTCGGACTGAAACTTAAAAGGGTACTATAGGTTTGAAACATTATTTCTCGTGTGATGTTATACATTACATAATAATGTAATTAAGTTTCAACTAACTCTATTGATTTTTAGATATTTCATATTGTGCATTTTTATTTATTTCATATTATGTTATTTTAATTTTTCAAATGGGGGACTGGAGTACCGCGAGTACATGTAATTTTTTTCTTTTGGATTACTTTTTCTTAATAGAAATTTTTCAAAATATGTTGTGAGCGAGTATCTGCTTCTGTATTCACTACCATTAAGAAATATGCAGCTAAATTCAAATGTTCTACTCTCTTAAAGGTGCTGAAACGGCAACCACGGATGAACACAACGAAAAGTATCACAAGTTAGAACTTGGCAACATAAGAAAGGGAGTAGGAAGTAGTTGATGTGGCACACATTCCGTAATAATAAACTACGGGAAAGCTTTGTACAATATTCATGTCACACCTGTTGAATTCTGGCGATAAGCATACTCCTGTACGTCAGCAGTAAATTAAACGGTTCAAGAAAAATAAAAATCGGTCAGGGCGCCTTGTCGTTACTCTGTACTGTCCCAGGGGAAACTTCTTCATACCTCATCCACTTAAGGCAGCAGGTGGAAGCCGATGTTGGCGAATAGGCCTACTATTTCGTTTGCTGGAAACAGTGGCAACAGTATTTTGATGCAAGCGAAACGAAATCATCTTATTTATCATATTGCATGGGTTAAAAAGTATCTTAGTGTAATGAACATGTCTACTGGGCAATGTGTAGGAAAAACCATGTGAACTTTTTTTTTTTTTTTTTGGTAAAGGGAAAATTTTTCTTTGATCTGTAGTCTGCACATACGTAAAGTGATTTTTTGGAATCGGAGAAACAAAATGATTTCACGATTGCATATTTGAAACACCCACCCTTTTCACTGGGTTCGTCACCTACTCGCTTTTAACTTTTCCCTCATATGAAGAGTATTTTCTTTGTAGATGACATTCTGTCTAGAACACAGGACCTACGATAGTCTTTAATGTGAATACGGTAATTGGTGCACGTCAGAATCACAACGTACTCATTGTTTAAGCGTTGATCAAGTGTTATTATCCATAAGTGACTACACTGAAGGAGTAGAGCAATTGTATTTGAAAACCCAGCAATGCAGTAACTGATAAAATATGTCACATGTTGACCTTGTAAATCAGGGTTTACTGCATTTCATTATTTACTAGCATAAACCTGCGGCTCCGCTAGCGTGTTGGTTGATTATGGTGATAATGCGCGAAACGTCAAATCGATTTTTTTAAAGAGATGTATTAAAAGAAATTTCTTTTTTACTGCTTTATTTATTTATTCTTATATTTCCTTATACGTATGGTTATCCTTACAGAGAAAGAGCTTAAGACATTGTAGCACGCATCGACCAAAGATTTTGTCTTTGGCATCACGTTTCGCTGTATGTAACCTCCTTACTATAGAGTCGCAAACGTCATCGCTGGCCTTCAGTCCGAATTTTTTTTTTATTTTGACGACTTTCAACCACCATCATCTTCCACCCCATTATAGCTGTCGGCATGGAACTGCTATGGTGTACAACGGGAGACTTCGGACAATAATTACACACAGACCATTCGTTTGCGTTCTGTAGTTTTCGGTGGAGAGCGAAATATTAACTGCACACACACGTAGATTTCTATACACACCGATGACTTTCCATCCCAATATACTCCACCTTTTATCATTATCAACCCTCAACCAACAATGCAACCAATAAAACTGTTTTCAAAGAGTAAATATAATTTTCAAAGAGTGATTATTGTTCCGCATTTCGCGTTATATTCTTCAAATTACTAAATATCTATAAGATCGCTATAAAACCGTGCCTAAAACCTTCCTCAGGTATAAATTAGTAACTGTACAAATATTGAAGTCTCTGCGTCTTGTCGTTCGGACGTGATAAGCGTACACCGAACAGACATTCACATTTACATATATAGATAAATAGCTATCCGATCGCCATAAAACCGTGCCTAAAGCCTTCCCCGGGTAAACATTAGTAACTGAACAAATTTTTAGCTCTTTATGTCTTGTGGTTCAGACGTGATAAACGTACACCGAACAGACATTCACATTTATAGATATAGATTTTCTAAGTCTCACAATAACTAATCGTGAGGATCGTAGTTTCGCGGTTCCCTCTGAACATTTTTCTTTTACTTCGTTTACTACTAATACCTTTCTTTTCTAAGAAAAAAGAGATTTTGTTTGCTGCAGGCAAATGTTCAAACGTTTGTTAATCCAAGGGACCAAACTTAGAAACTACTTACGCTAATTTATGCTAACTATAACACACACCAATGTACGAGGGAGGACTGAAACCTGCGGCGGCAACGCCTCGCAGTCCCTGACATGCCGCCTATAACCGCATGGCCATTGCCGCACGGCTGCTGCAGGCATCAACCACAATAGGCGTCTCGTCACTGATGAGTATTACTTTACCATACGAATTCTATAACATGTGACCGACCAAGGTTTCGCATTGCTTAGCACAGTGGACTGGCAATCGGAAGAACGGCGGTTAAAAACCGCCTCTCACTATTCCGATTTGGGTTATCCTGGATTTATCTTTTTAAATCGTACCAGTCATATACAGGGATACATCCTTTCAAATGGCAAGTTCGATTTTCTTTCCTATCCTTAAAGAAGGGAATATTAATAAAGAAATAACATAAAAATAAAAAAAATCCGACTTTCTCTTTCGAATGCGAACATATTTTGTTAGCACCCACCTACATAGGGAGACATGATCGTCATCATAAAATACGGGAAATCAGATCGAAAACCGAAAAGATGAGGTGTTTTCCCGCAAGCTATTAGAGTATGGAACTGTTGAGAAATGCCATAAAAGCGGTTCGATGAACCCTTTTCCATGCACTTCAATGTGACTTGCAGAGTATTTATGTAGATGTAGACAGATGCTACGGCTCCAATGAACAATTACACGACGTAAAGTTGAGCTCCAATCTTCCTTCTTTCTTATATTACCAGCTGTAGACGAAACCAGTCCTACGTGACTCAGTATATCGTCTTTATACCTAAAAAATAAAAAATAAAAATAGAAATAAAAATATAGAATGTGTTATGTTATGGAGAAAGCATTGAAACTGATATCAAAGTGTATCGTAGAACATCTACATCTACATAAGCACTCCACTAATCTCATTTAAGTGCATGACAGAGGGTACATCGAACATTTTTTGGCATTTCTCCACCGTTCCATTCTTTAATAGCGCGGGAGAAAGTACACTAAAATCTTCCCGTCTTCTATGTGATTTATCATATTTTATGATGATGATGAGGTGACTGAGGCGCTCCAGTCACGGTCAGCACGGCCACTACGGTCGGGGGTTCGAATCCCCCCTCGGGCATGGCCGAGGCATGGCCGGGCCGTCCAAGTTCGTAAGTAGGTCATAAGTAGTTTGTAAGTTTAAGGACTGGTGACCCCGTAGTTAAGTCCCATAAGCTTAACAAACATTTCAACATTTTTTATGATGATGATCGTGTCTCCCTATGTAGGTGGGTGCTAACAAAATATGTTCGCATTCGGAAGAAATAGTTGGTGAAAGAAATTTTGCAAATAAATCACGCCGCAACAGATAACGCCTTTCTTTTTAATGATTTCCACCCCAACTCGTGCGTCATTTCTGTGACACTCTCTCCCCTATATCACGATAATAAATAACGAGCTGCCCTTCTCTGAACTTTCTCTATATCATTTGTCAGTCCCTCTTGGTGGGGATCCCACAATATTTCTTTAGCTGCAGCATCTATGTGTTCTGACAGTAAAATGTAGTATTTAGTTCCTTTTCCTACGATATTTCCAGTGTTTTTCCCAGTTAAAGTTGTTCGTAATTGTAATTCTTAAGTACGTCATTGAATTTACAGACTTTAGATTTGACTGATTTATTGACGGGAAAATGTTATGCTTCATAATAGATGACGTTTAACGCTTTTGTTGTAGTGCTGATATGGATGACTTAACACTATTATTTAGTGACAATTGCAAATTTTTGCACCATGCAGATATGTTATCTAAATCATTCGGCAGATTTTGATTTTATGGTGACTTTACTAACCGATAAACGACAGTATCATCGACGAACAGTTTAAGAGTGCTGCTCAGATTTTCTTCTAAATCGCTTATGAAACAGTAGGGGCACCTTAACACTTCCCTGCATAATGTTACATATTACTTCCGTTTCAGTCGATGACTTCTCATCAGTTACTACGTACGGTTTCCTTTCTGACAGAAAAACGCATATCCAGTCGCACAACTGTGGCAAAATTCCATAATTACGCAATTTGATTAGAAGACACTTGTGAAATACAGTGTCAAAAGCGTTGTAGAAATTTAGAAATAAGGTATCGATTTGAAATCACTTGTCGGTAACGCTCTTTACTTCATGTGAGTAAAGGTCTATCTGTATTTCTCAATAACGATAACATCTAAATCTGCCTTGACTATAGGTCAATATGTCGTTATCTTGGAGGTCATTCATAATGTTCGAAGAAAGTATGTATTCTGAAATCGTACTGCAATCCCACGTCAATAACATCGGCCATTATTTGACGGATCACTCCTACTGCATTTCTTGAGTGTTGGAGTGACCTATGCAAATTTCCAGTCTTTGGGTAAGGATCTTTGTCTGAGTGAGTGTTTGTGTATTATAGCTAGGTATGGAGCTATTGCATAAGCATTCTCTGAAAGCATTCTAAATGCCTTACAATCAGGACTGGGAGACTTTTATTTCTTAAGTGATTTAAGTTGCAGTAATACTGCAAGGGACATCTACTTCTAAATTAAGAATGCTGGCGGTTATTCTTCATTCGATTTCTGGAGTATTTGCCTTGTCTTCTTTAGTGAAGGAATGTGGAAAAGCTATGTTCAGAAATTAAGTCTTATCAGAGCGGTCATCCACAGCATTAGTATTGAGGCAGGGCGGATTCGATATAACCTTGACCCCTGCCTAGAGGTCATTCCAGGATTGCTGAGATCATCTCATTATCTTACCAGGAAATACGCTACTGTCAGCACCGTAAGTCACGCCACGTAGGGGATGGAACGGGAGTGCCCCTCCCCTTGCCCCTGAATTCAGTCACGTTCAGTCAGGAAATACACAGTATTATATTACATAGTTGCTGAGTTGGTGTCCCTTACATCGGTATTGTAGGAATTGAAGGCTTGTGTCAGAGGTTCCCCAGTCCCATCCCTCCCAGTAAATGAGATGCAAGGGTTGAGTGATGAGGACTTTATATCTCAGTTCGGCAGTGCAAGCACATTAATATCTGTTTTATTTATTTATTTTAGTTGAAGGTGAGCAGGAGCCAGCATTCGAGCAGCTCCGTGATCAGTTTAGTTCACTCAATATTACAAATAATAATATTTTTATGTGTATATGTATATTAAGATATTTTTATTGTTGTTTCACAGC
Organism: Locusta migratoria; assembly: GCA_026315105.1. NCBI lineage: Eukaryota > Metazoa > Arthropoda > Insecta > Orthoptera > Acrididae > Locusta > Locusta migratoria. The sequence goes on along the minus strand of CM048755.1, from coordinate 549,186,753 downwards.
GTAAACCAGTGTTTGACAAGCAGATGCGCGCATTCCTATAGTATCTCAGCAGCAGTCTGGAGAAAGTGATCTCCCGATTTACGTGAGCTGGTGTCGTTTAAGTACTACTACCCAACACATCACCAGCCAAAAATTTAAGATGAGATGAGCACCTGTAGAATGAATAATGCAAGGCATTTAGCAAGCTGTTTGAGATGAGGTCTCTATATGAAGAACTACATTTTCTTGTCAATAAACAGCTAGTATTGCAGCAACAGCCAGTATTAAAAATTTATAATTGTCGAAGGAAACTTAAAAATGTGTGTTTGTGTGTGTTTGTGTGTGTGTGTGTGAGAGAGAGAGAGAGAGAGAGAGAGAGAGAGAGAGAGAGAGAGAGAGAGAGAAAGAGATTGCATGTAAATAATAATTCTTCAACAATCATTTTCGTTTAGACAATGTTTTTCATATTTGCTCATAACTTTAGTTTTAGTGTTGTATGTCCTCAAACTGTAGTAATAGGGTTTCTAGTTAAAAAAATCTATACAGCAAATATTGTAATTTTGGATTAGGACTATATCATCAGCACATAGCATTGGCTTCAGATGGTAACTTCTTTTCAGTCTACTACATCTTCCATTTCCAGAAAACATCATCAATACAGATGTTAAAGAGATTCGATAATAGGCTACATCCATTACTGAGGTGTTTATTTACCATGCCAGGTGGTTAAGACGACCACTAGCCCACAGCTGGTTTCCCGGTTATAATCGAGGTCCAGCACAAAAATTTCAGTCTTCGACACTGAATTACTTCAGTGCCCAAGTGCAGCTAAAGATAATCATTTCCGTCTTCATTTCCCTGTATAAGGTAATTCTGTTACTTTATACAGAAATTTATCGCAGGTACTTTAATCAAACATTAATGCATCACTCCATAATCATTTCCGTTGGGGCTGGACTGACAATCAGAAATGATGTTCAAATGTTTGTCAAGCTTAAGGGACTTAACTCCGGGGTAATCAGTTCCTAAACTTACAAACTACATATAAACTAACTTATACTAAAGACAGCACAAACATCCATGCCCGAGGGGGAATTCGAATCCCCGATGGGGAACGGCCTCGCGCATCGGAGCATAGCGTCTCAATGTGCTCGGCCGCTCCGGCGCGGCAACTAACAATCCCTGAGCAACTAACATATCGATGGTGTTAAACTGCAACTTCATACGTCATATTCTTCATGTAACAACATCCTTGATAATTTTCATTTAATTTATGGCTTGAAATGTATTTTCCAGTATGTTTTCATGGAATATTTTATTAATGAAATAATTTATATTGATAATAATTGTTTGTTATTTTTTGCTATCGAAATAACTGTAAAATAATAATGCTTATTTCACTCTCCTGTAAAACAGATTTTTTTAGACATACGAGGTTGCTGTTCAACACCATCGATATGCCGAGATTCTTGCATTTTAATACAGACATACATGAGATTGTGCTCATGTTACGGCCTCCATAAAATCATTGCCTTCTTATATCTAGTTTGGGGCACAGCAGCTGACAGCACATTCAGGAAGTTCAACAAAAAATCCTAGAGCATGGGCTGTTGCATTTTGAAGATCGAGGCTTAGACACACAACGAGAATGTAGCGGAATCTAAAAGGACTAGTTCAAATACCTAAAATACGAGGTCAGATCAATCTTCCACGTTATGGTCATTTATTAAACTACCTAATACACGGCTATTATAACATACATTGTAAGTTCACTTTTCCACATAGTCTCCAAGAGACTGTAACCATTTCTCGGAACGGTGAAACAACATTTCTAATCCGGATGAACAGGAATCTCCTCCTGCATTTTGTAAGCGTACGGAGACAGCCGCTTTCACCTACTCATCGTTTCAAAACTTTGTCCACCTAGATCCGTTTTGAGCTTATCGAAATGATGAAAGACGCACCTCACAAGGCCCGCCAAACGTGCGAACTGCTGCAGCGAATCAAGTGAAAGGTATGGCAACCTTGTCCATACAGACGCGACTTAGTACCATGCGACTTTCATCTTTTCGGTAAGATCAAAACAGGTCTCTGTACATAACGATTTCGAAACGATAATGAGGTGAATGCAGCTGTCACGTTATGGTTTCGAAACGCTGGAGGAGATGTCAGTGCATTCAGAATCGAAACATTGGTAGACCATTCAAATGTTTACAGTCTTTTGGAGACTATGTGGAAAAGTAAACTTACAATGTATGTTATAATAGCCGTGTTACTTTTGTATAGGTGGTTTAATAAATGGCAATAACGTGAAGTGCAACTTACTTTTCGATCTTCCCTCGTATTACTCTTGCGTAGAAGAGTCAAACAACAGTATAGACTAATATTGACAGAAGGAAAAGCGGCACACATGTAAAAATATGGCAGAAAATAGTTCGTTCCATGGACACGGTTGCATACAGAGAGAGAGAGTTCGGGGGGGAACATCATTTATGTCTGCGTCATAAAATCAGATAACAATATGACAAGTGGCTGGAGAGACTCACTGAGGTATACGTTTCGCTCACTTCTTCTTCAAGACGATGGCAACAATGACAACAGACGCAATATAAGGCTCAAGGATGCTTTAGAGCAGAATAACGAAGGGTCAACTGTGATAAGAAAAAAAAATCAAATGTTTGTAAAGCTTATGGGACTTAACTGCGGGGTCATTAGTCCCTAAACTTACAAACTACTTATGAACTAGCTCATACTAAAGCAAACATCCATCCCCGAGGGGGGTTAGAACCCCCGACGGGGAACGGCCTCGCGCGTCGTAGCATAGCGCCGTAATGCGCTCGCCCGTTCCGCCGCGGCGAGTGATAACATATTGTACATATGTTAGGATCATAAAATTAAACACCAATAAGGCACCAAGTCCTGGCAGAATAAAATTTTAAAACAATAAGGCGGATTGGATATTGTACCTCTTATTTTAAAATGTTTGTATGGCAGGAAAGGATTCTACCGAACTGATAAGCCTTAAAATATGCCTAAACGTAAGCAAGGATAGACACAAGGATACGACTGCTCCCAAGAGCGATTGGTCGCAGGTGTCAGGGGACCTTTCAATACTTATCTCAAGACCGAAAATATTGGGGGCGACAGAATTCCAATACCGCCCCCTCAACCCAGAGCCATCCATAACCATGGAGCTTTCTTTAGTAACTCACAATGAAACTTGTGTTCCAATTTTAAACAATGAAACTGCTCGACAGTTCTGCTGCACATATTTCTGACGATGGTCTGAATGAACTTTTTTTACTGAACGCCCCCTTTCTAGAAATACAGGTACAACAAACATAAGTGCGTGTAAATAATTTTAATCCACTACAAGTGACATGACGTCACATGCACTAACCCTGAAAAGTCGGAATTCATCCGCTCCTGGAGCAAGTTATGTTCCACCAATCGCCTTATCAGGATGTTACTGGGGCATTGCACTAGTGAATTTGGAAACAGCAACAGTATACCAAACATCACAGACGCCCTACAACAAGGTACATTTAGGGAATGGTGAGATTATAGCAATCTCCACGGGATATTACAATATTGATGATATATTTTCAATAATAAAACGTTCAGTAAAAGGCACTGAGTTATGCGCTAATATCAATACTTTTAAAACGGAAATAAGAACAGTTGAAAACACCAATGTATAAATGTGTTGGACCAAAACTTGCTTTCACGAAGAAAAAGTATTAAAAGAAAACACCGAAAAGTTTTATGATTCAGGTAATAGTGTGAAGATTCAACCCATAAGCGCCATACATGTGGAGTGTAACGTGGTAAGAAATTCATATCTCAACAATAGACTCGTATTTACAATTTACGAATTTTTCCTAAATGTTCTTGTGGGTCATAAAATATTCAAGATACCAAGTAATTCAATATATCTGCCAGTGATTGTACAGACATTGAATCATAATGAATGCGCAATTGCAATGACGTAGGGATCGATTTCCGGTGATGATATTGTCATAAGACTGCATTTGAAGAAAGAAATTAATTAAACCAAATGTTGAGTCAAAGCATTGAGTGCGGCCATTTCAGAACGGAAAGGCAGCTGGATGGCTCGTGTTCAAAGAGTAAAATATGCTAATTAAACGTAAAATATCGAGAAAAAAGTGTGATTGCACCAGTTCATGGGAGAAAGTCAGTCAGTAACACGAGAAAATAACGAATTTTTCACGTGCATTATTTTAAAACCACGACATGTCATCACCCTAGAAATAACAATTCCATTTCAGATCGAGGACCGAGGTATTGGTGAAGAATATTTCTCTCACAAACCATATTTGTCAACAACATTTAAACCAGTGAGGAAATAAGAACACACTGAAATTACCCTGCAAAAGTTTTCTTCGCATAACTGGAGAATTTCTGAAGAAAGATGACACACCACTTGTATCATCACGACTTGCGAGAAGCGCATTTGCTTTATGTTCCAAGAATTCGTTTCAAAATCTGTGATGTGAAAATCGATAAAACTAGAAACGTCGTCACCACCTCAACGCTTAAAACGTATGCTTCAACACAGTCCACAGAACTCAATAGTTTGAAAAAAGCTGGGTGATTCTTAGATGGTTGAATAAATAACGAAGTGCGATCGATAATAATTCCTACATAAGTATAGGCGAAGAACAAGCTAAGATTGTGCTGCATAAATTAGTTTTGAAAGTTCCCCATATAATGGTATCTGATGAATAACATCTTAAATTACAATTTCATCGATAGCCGCTTAACACTGTGTATTCTTGATCCACTTCCATTAACATCACTAATAATTATTCTTATCTTTCTTTGAAATTACGTTACCATTTATTGTTACGTGATGGAGCTATCGCCAGGCTGCTGTTACACGCATTAGCATAATGGGAAAGCCATACAGCGCTCCTGTGTTCGTTTATAGCAAATCGCTCTCCACACTAGACGGTGGTAATTACATTGTTATCGCTGTTTGTAAAGGCTTTTAATTATCAGTCGTGCTCTTCTCACCGCGATAGGTGTCTGACTCCTTCTGTCATAGATTAGTCCCCCACAACACAAGCACATGTCATTTGCTGCAGACCTGTCAGAACAGTTTCATCTCCTCGGCCTCAGCACAGAAAGACACCGTCCAGGCGGCATACCAGTGTCCACTTCCGCCCCCTCTCAACCGCTAAAGACGTCTTATCTACTTGTCTATGTTAGTAGTCTCTACACAGCCTATGCTAGCTGAACAAACAAATACTATACAACCGTAAACACCTTATATTATTCACAGCACTGTTTTACATAGGTATTGTATTTTAATTCAGCCTTAACAGTTCTTTTCATTTCAAGGATGAGGCAATAAGTCTGTTCCAACATTACATTTTTCAAAATTCGTCGCTACAGTAACGGATCTTTCTTCGTTATGACTAAAACATGTTAACAGAGATTGCAAGTATGTCTTTTCCCCACAGGGATGTTTCCTCTGTTCCCCCAGGGGGCTCACGGTTCTTTCGTGAGTACGTGCGTGGAGAGCACGGGGCTCCAAGCTAATGCAGTCTTCCTTCCTTCTTTACTTACCGGACTGCATTTCCTTTCCCCCTCCCATCCTTTCCTATCCTCACTCCTTCCCCTCCGCACCAGGGGACTGATAACCTCAGTAGTCCCCCTATCCCAAACAAACAACCTAACCCTTTCCTCTGTTGCTCTCCATATTCTTGTACTTGCCATTTAAGTGAAATATTTATGATCGCTGGTCGAGTAGACCTTCAAATCTCATGCTTATTGACCGTATGGTGGTTTTGTCTTTCTTTAGTTCAGTACAGTTCCACAGAGAAAGATAGGCGCAGCAATTAGTTTATAAAACTTTTGTGTCGTAATTTCCCTCACCTTAAGTTTCTACTTTATTTCTGAGTATAAGCTGAAATTTATTCATTTTATTTAATGCATCATTATCGTTTTTTAAGTCAATATAGCACTCCAGATATCTGCAACTGGAGACTTGTTCTAGACTCTTGTCATCAATAATTCATTTAGAACAATAGTAGATATTTGCCTGTGAGGAAGACCAGAGGAGCTATGGAGGAGCGCTCCCCCGGTGACAATATTTTTAGTTTTCAAAGTTAAAAAAACGATCCGCAGTCAGTCTAACATCGAAGGCAGTCTATAGTCAACATGTACCAGAGAGTACAGACGATAATAAAATAACGAAGATGTCACGTTCATCATAAACAAGAACAAAAACTTACATGAAGTTTCCAGAATAATCATAAATACAACCATCTCAACATTAAAACAGACAAACACAATAAATCAACGCTGCAGCAAGGTATGTATCCTGCTATCAAATCTCTTTAAAATCTGTACTCATGATGTCTTCAGGAAATGGAAGATGTGGTAGAATGAAAAGGAGCTACCATCTGAAGTCTATGCTAGGTGCAGGTGATATAGTACAAATGTAAATTACAACATTCGGTATATAGATTTTCCTAAGTAGAAACTCTATACCACAGGCTAAAAACATACAACACTAAAGCTAAAGTTACGAGGAAGTATGGAAAACACTGTCTGATCGAAAACAATTATTGAAGATTACAGTTATTTTTCACATATATTCTACAACAATATTTTTACAAAATTTACGCACTCTCCCTCTCTCTCTCACTCTCTCTCCCTCACACGCACACAAACACACACACACTTTTAAATTTCCTGCAATAATTATAATATTTTGATAGTCGTCATTCCTGCAGTACGAGCTCACCTCTTTATTGGCGGGAAAGAGTTGTGCTTCATAAAGTGACATGATCTCAAAAAACCTGATAAATGCCTTATGATCCTGATTCTACAGGTGCTCATCTGAGCTTCAATTCCGGCCTGCAGGTGTGTTGGGTAGTACTAGTTAAATTACAGCACTTCAGAAAAATGGCGAGTGCACTTTCTGCAGACTGGTGCTGTGATACCATAGGAAATGCTTGCGTCTCGTCAAAATGTGGTTCTTTTTCTGAAACAACAATAAATAATATCCTAAGTATAAGTACACACACACACAAATATTCTTATTAATAATATTGAGTAAACTGTACTTACTTATATGTCTCCTTCTAGCTGCTGATCGCTGTTGGTGCTGCTGCTGCTCTTCTTGAACTCAAATCAATAAAAATAACATTAAAATTAATGCACTTGCACTGTCATATAGACCCCTAAGCACTCAATCCTTGCATTCCGTTCGTGAGGGGAACAGGGAGGGATGAGGGGAGAGGCTAGGTGTGGGAGACCTCTGATGTAAGCCTTCAATTCCTAGAATATTGACATCAGGTGCACCAATTCAGCAATGGTTTAATGCAATACTCTGGATTCCCAGAATTAACATGTTGGAATACAGGGGGCATGGGGAGCACTCCCCTCCCCTCACCTTCATGTCATTACTTAAATTTATGACCAGAGCGTAATTTTTGGAAAGATGACGTCAGCATTCCTGGAATGATCTCTGGGTAGGGGCCACGGCTAACTTGAATCCGCCCTGTAGTGCTACTAGCATTGCGATTGCTATCGCGTAGTGAAGGTATTGATTGTGTTTTGTCTCTAGTATTCTTTACATACAGCCAGAATTTCTTCGAATTTTGTACAGAATTACATTACAGGGTTTCGTTGTGGAAACTATTATAAGCTTCTCGCAATGAAGTTCGACATAATTGTCGAGTATATCGATTCCAATCTATAATTAGCAAATTGCGAAGCATTGCTGCATTTGCTAGTAATACGTAAAATTTAATTTTTTTAAATTTTATTTGATTTACGAGAGTCATCTAACCTGTTTTATTTATCATGGAAGGTCTCCCCGTCTTTTGTTAATTTATTTGGTTTAAATCTCTTAATTGTCCTTTTTGAAAGACTGGAGGCTGTCACTCAGGAAAGCGATTAGCATAATTTTACCTGCGGTTTTGAATAAGTACATTTTCTTTTAATTTTGGTGACTTTGAGAATTTCGACATTCAGTCTTGCTACAACTCTGTGTTCACTAATCTCTGCGTCTATTTTGATGCTCTTTATTAATTCCAGATTATTTGTTGCTATGAAGTCAAGTATGTTTTCGCAACAATTTACTATTTTAGTGGCTTCATGAACTAATTTCTCGAGGTAATTTCGGAAAAAGGGTTCCATTTAATTTCAGATGATGTTTTTTATGGCCACTTCCGGTTTTTAACATGTGTTTTTGTCAACATATCGACGGTACGTTAAGGTCACTACCAGTTAAAACTGTATGCTATGGGTAAGTTTTTGAAATTTGATCCCATCTTTCTTTGAATATTTCTGTAATCGAATCGTCTGAGTGAGACCGCCGCATGTGTTACGTAGTAACATCATTAACTATTCTGACGCTGCAACAGGGAAAGGAGTGACTGTCTGATACAAATGTTGGAATTACGAAGGAGACTGCTAAATACTGAATTCCTTCTTTTTTTCTTTAGAAACTGCTCTGAAATGATTTTCACTTACCCCAGAACCCTTGTAGTATGTGTTTATTTGATTGTGATGTTTTTATCACACCATTTACGACCCCAGAAAATTGCTGCGTGAAAAACCACTTTGTTTCACTAGAGCAGCCTGTATAAAGTGAGGTGTCGAAACAAAAAGCGCAAAATTATTAATATCAAGCAGTTTCAAATGTTCAAATGTTTGTATAGTCTATGGGACTTAACTACGGGGTCATCAGTCCCTAAACTTACAAACTACTTATGAACTATTTACGAACTAGGACGGCACAAATATCCATGCCCGAGGGGGGATTCGAACCCCCGACCGTAGTGGCCGCGCAGACCGTGACTTGAGCGCCTTAGTCCCCTCGGCCACCGCAGCCGGCTCAAGCAGTTTCAGCTATGGCAGTAAGAAAGAGGAAATTTGGACAATATCTCTCTGTTTTTATCACGTGGATTCATTTAGTAGGGTCGTACTAAAATAAATCTTTGTTAAATTACTTCAACATTTGGCATATTAAAGGGCTAATCATTTCTCAACTACTAAACACAATTGCGGAGAAGGCATATTACATCCGAATTGGAGATTACATCGGAAATCAGATATCTTTGTTAGTGAAGTGTAGGTTCATGTGCATTTTACTTACAATAAGCTGCTTTGTTCACATTTGTAAATAACGTTATTCAAACAGCTGTCTTATAATACAGATTTATTTTCTAAACCAAATACGATGATTGACGATTAGTCCTTCCAGATGTCCACGCCGGATTACCAGACCCTTCCATGTCCATCACCCTTCTCATCGTTGCCTCGAAAGACGCCGCCTTTAAATCATCCGGTTTTCTTTCTTAGTTATGAATGGACCATGTCTAAACGCTGGCTATGATACCTATTGGTGAAATCAATTGTTACTGAATGTGTAATTGTTATTTACATTTAACAGTAAGACAACGTCCCACTTCAGAAGTTATCGACATGTATTATCTGTCACCATTCTTGTCTTTACGTTTTTTAGGAGTAAGCCCGAATATTCTCTCACACTTAATAAAATCCATCTCGCCAAGGCTTAAGTGAGCTCGCATACCCTGTTTCATCATCAGCCAGTCAGATATAAGTTCCTCATTTGCGCTGGAAACCAGTATAATTGTTGTAACTATTGACACTGTCACGCCATCATTCTGTAGATTTTATAGACATTACTGCAGAGCTTCTTTCCCGATACGATTTGCTGTCTTTTAATTGCCGGGTTATGAACTGGAACCAGTTTTATGAACGCTCTTAGTCTTTATTTAGAAATGCCGTGAAGGGACTACGTACTGAAAATTTTTTGTAGGTGAGTGAGAACTAGGGATAATGTACAATTTAATCAACAAAATATCAAGGTGTGCGTCTGCTTTACGACCATCTTCTGAAAATATTTAAATCTGTTAAGGTATATTGTATTTTAAAATTCTGATAAGACTATCTGTTGTTTTTAATGAAGACTTACACAAATATCTCAAGTATTAGTAGTAAATGTGTCCTTCAAAATGAATTTTTATTCAATACCTTTCTGGACATTTTTACACGTGAGACGGTGACAAACAAAATTCTTCTTCTCTACTTAAAAAAAAGTTTCATGAACCAGTGGTTATTGTTCAAGTGGTACTGCTCTAAAATGTATTTTTAAATATTTTGTTCCTAAAGCAAAGATTTGTATTGCAATCCCTAACTCAAAAAACGTAGTTCCTTTCGAAATATAGCCGCAGGAACAAAATTCTCCTTTTCACACAAAGGTGCATCTTAACGAACCTATCCTTATCAAACGCTGATTATACGTGTATATTGAAGAATGTAGTTCCAAAGTGTTCTTCTTCATCCCTAGCAATTCTCATTACCATTTAGATATATTTTGATTTGAAGAGCTGAATCAAATGTTGGTAAGTTTTCTTGATTGTTAAACAATGTACAATTGCATTAAGCGTCTGCACTGCAATGTCGATCATTTTGAATATCGTCGGCACTCATGCAACGGTTTAGACAAGTGATACTACGACAACTTACTTTTAAGTAACTCAGAGACGTCTACTCTCATTACTTGGAGAATTTTATTATCAGTCAACAGCGTTATTGATCATAATATCGGAATTCCACTACAAAATGCTGGTGAGCAATATGGAAGAAGCAGAGACAAAAAGCGAGATGTTGTTAAGAGAATGCAAAAACCAAACTTCAAGAATACTAGTAAATTTATTTTATTCCTTATTAGGCAAAATTTACAACAGTAAATTGATAAACACTTACATTGTAACTTGCGTTACTAATGCTACAAGTTATTAGGAAAATTATTCTTGCCGGCCGCGGTGGCCGAGGGGACTGAGGCGCTCCAGTCACGGTCTGCACGGCCACTACGGTCGGGGGTTCGAATCGCCCCTCGGCCATGGATATTTGTGCCGTCCTTAGTTCATAAGTAGTCCATAAGTAGTTTGTAAGTTTAGATACTGATGACCACGTAGCTCAGTCCCATAAGCTATATAAACATTTGATGTTTTGAAATTATTATTCTAACGAAGGCTAACCCAGTCGCTGTGTATAGCTCACAGATGAAACATCTTTACATTCATGTCTAAGAGAATCATTGCGGGATTACCCGTAGTATCCGGTTTAGGTACTGATTAAATACTGTGACCTCGAAAATTTGGGTATTTATATTTCAGGCATAAGACGAAACCCCTTCCAAAAGCTCATAGTTGTCACTCCAATACAAAGACTTTCAAGTCTTGTGCTTGTGAGATGCAAGCTATTAAACGGTTCCGTCAACCTTGTACAGTGAATCACGGGAAGCTCTTCATGATGTCTTCATTCTGAAATACACAGCCAAAGTTGGCCAAAGAATACCGAAGTGCAAAGATAACAAAAACAGGAAGGAAGGAAGATTACGGTTTAACGTCCCGCCGACAGCATGGTCATTAGAGATGCAGCTTCCGCTCGGGTTGTTTGGGTAAGGATGAGGGGGGAAATCGGCCTTGTCCTTTCACAGGAACCATCCAGGCATTTTCTTGGGGTGTTTTAGGGAAATCACGGAAACCTAAATCTAGATGGCATGAGCTGGATTCGAAACACCGTCCACCCCAATGTGAGTCTAGTGCATTACCACTACGGCACCTCCCTCGGTGCAAAGGTACGAGGTGCGTCTAGAAAAAACTCCTCAAGTACGTACTCCGTTAATACTGAAAATGGCCTATTTCAGGCACGTGCAAAAAACCGTTCAGTACAATCTGGATATTTAGGGATACAGGGACAAAAATCTCTGCAGGAAACACCTTCACGCTGACAAGTCTCCTCAAGAACGAGGAGGTTACATACGCTCTAAGCTTTATAAGTGTCATCAGGGAACCTTCAATGTTTAAGGAATTTGGACCCCACGAATGTACGAATTTCCAACTTGGTAGTTGCCAGCAATTCGACGTCGTTGATTTTAAATATTTATTTAAGCAGATCGCGATTTCGGCTAGTGGATACCCAGTATCAGTGCAGGCATTTCATAAAAAGATGTTAGGTATTTTGTTGTAGGCCATGGATATGTACACACACGTCACATATATATTATTATATAGTATTATAAAGTATAGTATATTACTATTATGTAGTATAGCGTCCGAACTAATTGTGACATACGCGTATGAAGATATCCTTAGCCTACAACGAAATACGAAATCTGGATTTGCTTAAATAAATATTTAAAATTAACGACGACTGATTGCTGACAACTAACAAGTTTGAAAAGATATGTTCTATCGAGTTCATAAAATAGATAGGGCCAATTGAATCGCATTACACACGGGACAAAAATAAAAGGCCTTATACATATGCATTCCTCTGAAATAAAGAATGAAATTAAGTACAAAGTGGCTTAATTCAAAAGAACGATTTACTTGTACAGTACAGGGTGATTAAACCAAAGGATTGCGCATTTTACTATGTATTACAGAAAGAAAATAACAGGATAATAATATCCCTTATTGTAAAAAAAATAAAATAAAATAAATCTTAACATTGTCAAAATACCTGACCAGTCTGCCTGTTACAGCAGTATGCCTAATACAAAGCAAAGCAAACTTACAAAATGGTTAGTATTTAATATTAATTCGAAAACTGATATTTGAAATCGTATAACGATGTCTGCTCTGCTCTCTGGGACTATCTCAACTCCCTTTATCAGGTCGAAATAAACAGCAGCTTGCTTTGCTAAGATGGATTGCCAGGACAAACTATTGTTCATGGGTATGGTTCAAAGAATTTTTACCAGGTAACCTTAAGGAAGTTGTTATCGTGTATCCTGTTGTAGGTCACTCCTGCTTGACATGGTGTTTGGGACGTTTGAAAAAGTGATCACAAAAACTGAAAACATAATTACGCTGGTGAATACAAAATATTTTAGTCAGTTTGGTTAAATATAAAACTAGGAGCAGTAATAAATGTCTCTTGATTCTAAATCTTCTGTACAAGAAAGTATAAAACCTTCATGATCGTGACATTTCAGACTCACTCAAACCAAGAGATTTATATTTTCCAAGCACACGAATATTAAAGTCGGACACGAATATGAAAGTCGTACTTAAAGGTGAAAGTCACTACAAAAAAAATATTGAAGCACGTACATCTTTTAGCAGGTATGTAATACGGTATTCATCAATCACACTGTCAGAGCTGTAAGACTGGGCGCTTGTGAGTAGAGAAAATGTGATCAATGTGCAAAATTTGTTAAAAAATATTTCCTGGTGGACTGCAGAAACAACGGTGCCAAAGGTTACTACGTAAGCATCTTTGATGTTTCGGAAACTGTCGACAATTACGCTGTAGAATAAAAGAACCGCTATAATTACGATGAACTTAACGACGTCGTAATTTAAGTCGAACTGATCTGATGAATGATTAATTATTATATATTCGGTACTTGTGTATAAAATGATTATATTATTCACTGAAAGAACTGCTACCCTTCATTATCAACGGCAACAAAAAACACACTTTTTCGAGAGTTGAACTTGCTGAAGTGAAGTGAATTATCAGTTAATCTGTTTCCATCATCTTTTCCATGTTAGTTCAAGCCTAAATTATGCATATAACAAGGTCTCAAACCTACCTCTCTATTACATATAGCGTAGCACGTTTGTCGCAATTATCCCGAAACGAACTTCTCACTGTAGCCCATCAGTATCTGGTTAAAATATTGAGAATATACAAAATATATAAAAAATAAACATGAAACGGATACTACGATAAAAAGTGATATTGTATTGAAGTCATGCCGGAAAAACATATCCTGTCAATTGGTGAATGGATGAAATGGGACCATAGTTATGAATAAAAATACTGAAAGTAGCACATAAGATTAATATTGCATTATATCATTAAAATATGTTTATTATGCTGTGGGTACAAAAACCATACACAGAAATTGCTAAATATAACAGGTCTATTACTACAGAATATTTATGAGTGGTGTATTTAAATAACAGTATCTTTTTCCAGTTCTTTGAAGATCGGTGTAGAATTAGGGTACTGATACTATTTTCGCTATACTCTTCTTACCTTACTCTACGCCCTCAGAAGACGATTAAGCTTAATTGTAGTGCTATTCTCCATATTTACATCAGAAACTAACTACAATTTCATAAAACTACTGAAAATAGTAAGGGAGCTCAAAATTGCCAAACGCAAAATTGGTTATACGTCGCGCTGCACATTTCCTGACACGACAATGTAACGTGTACATTGTCGGCAGACTCAAACACTATAAATCTAAACGATATAAACAGTTTAAAACACAAAAAGTATCCATGTCTGGGAATTTCTTACTAAATTTACATTAATTATTAAAATGAAAATTCTAATAGATTGTGTAACACCTATGTTCCTATTGGACGAGAAAGTAATAATCTGTATTTACTTTTCTGTACGTTACAGTATTTTAAATAAATTACCACTCACTGTTACGAAAGTTACACCGAAATGAAACAAGAATATTTACTTGTGTTTTAGATGCATAAACCAACAAATAATAATAATTTCTGAAAAACAGATCATGTATTTAGGAGAAAATGGTTCGCAAACTGAAGAATTCAATACTGCATTGGTCCACTTCTGGCCCTTTTGCAAGCAGTTATTCGGATTTCCACCGATCAGTAGACCTCCTGAGGTACGTCGAGCAAATGGCGTTATAGATTGTCAAAATACCTAATTTTTTGAAAGGTTCTTCTCATAATTCTCAAAATATTCTACATTTGGGAGAAATTTGGCAACCTTGCTGGCCAAGATATGGTAGTAAGCACACAGTCAATATAAGTAGAAACTGTGACGGAATTTTGTTGATATGTAAGTCCTGGATATCTTTCCATGAATGGCATATAAACCGGGAGTAGAGTATCGTCCAAGTACCGCTCTGTTGTATTGCTGGCTTGGATAACAATTAACGGCGTCATGCAATGAAATGAAATGTTACACGAGACCGTAACTCCTGGTTATCGGGCCATAAGGTGGACGGCAGGAGCGTTATTGGACACGTCGTCACTGTTCAATCGTACCTCAATTTGTAACGGGACCCATCACTAAAGACAATTATACTACATTCAGTGAGATTACAGTTTCAGTGTGGCAGACGTCACTGCAAAGAGGTTTTGGTACTCAGAGAACAATGGTAGTTGGCACAACGGTGACGTCACCCCCCTCACTCTCTTGTGGTCACTGTAGCACCATTTGACATAGAATCAATTATGACGATGAATCCTGGGCTCTCAGTGCCTCTTCGGCGACTGCTCGAGACTCACGTTCTGTCGTCTTTTTAGGTCAACCGATATCTTCTTGATACTGTGTTCGGCTATTGCTTATCCACATGTAATCGCTCCTACTGATAAGTGGAACGTTTCGTCGCTTACTCTAACCAAGTGCTTTTAGTCCAACCTTTTGTCCTTACTCAAATAGCGACATCTGCATACACTCTTCACGCGCCTTATGCTGTAACATATCGATAATCCGCAACGCTACAGAACTGTAGCGAAATGCGGGAGGATCTGCAGAGTATAGACGCTTGGTGCACGGAGTGGCAACTGACTCTTAACATAAACAAATGTAACAAACTGCAAATATATAGAAGGAAGGATCATTTACTATATGGATACCCAATTCCACAAAATCTCTGGAATTAGTTATATCCATACAATATCAGCAAATATACATGTTAAACAATTTTATTGGTAAAATTATTCGTGGGTAATCGAAGGCGCCATACTAGGATTAATTGGATTTTTTCAGGAATTGTAGTCCCGCCCAAAGAAAGATCTTGAAAATCACTCGTTTGCCCAATAGGGTTGAGAGAAAAGATAGAGAAGTTCCAGAGGAGAGCAGCACGTTTCGTTAAAGGTTCATTTAGTAACTGTCAGAGGGTCACGGCAAACGCCACAAACAGGCGTTGCATGAGAGGAGTTCTGCACCACTGTATGGACTTTCGTTGAACTTCCGAGAGCATGCGTTTATTGAACTGTTAACAAATATGTTGCTTCCTCCTGCGTATATACCGTGAAAAAGAAAAAAACTACCATTATACGAAGATACTGAAGTTCATGCGAAGTCATACATGCAATCTTTGTTTCCGTGAACAACACCGACTGTAACAATAAAAAAGAGGAACTGAAAGCCGTACAGGTACACAAAGTACCCTTCGTCGTATACCATGGAGTGGCTTGTGGAGTATGGATGTTGATGTAGCGTAGAAACTATGAAACAGAGTACACAGAATGAAATTGCCAAAGATTCTACCCGCTGGTATCGACATGTCTCCCATTTACAATCTTTCCCAGCTGCACGGTGGAATTGCACTGCACAGTTACACATTAAACAATCGGCTGATAAAGTTTACAATTTTGCATTTTACGTCCATGAAAGTATGAAGATCTAACTCAAGTTTTAGGTTGAATTAAGACGAGACGACGTATGCAGAAAAATAGAGTAAATGTCTGTTCCATTCAAACCGATCCTCAAATCTAGGAATAAATACCAGCAGGAGAAGCTGTAGCTTATGTTCTTTGGAGACCACAAACAAATAAATTCATTGATCTCATTACGTGTAGTAAGAGAATAATTATTGAATAATTCCTAAACTAAGTACAGCAACCCTTGCAAAAGACCCCGTTAGATCTTTATCAAAAGCAGTCTCTCTCATGAAGATGATACTTAAGTATCAATGGATACAATTTTATTGTCATCGCAGGCCCTGGTGATTCTGTAGTGCAATGTAAGTTGGCCCATAGACGCTAGAATGCTACATAAGGCACTATGATTTTTAACGACGTCTATTCAAGTGATGTCTGCTACAGTTAAAATTTCCTACTCTCAGGTTGTATATACTAACAATCCAGGAGCCGCTTATCTACGTTCAGGTTTCAGGGAATAATATCAGATACCACATTTAGTTGCCCTATTTGAATTATCTAGTTAAAGAGCCTGACGCTTCGAGTATTAGTTATAAAGAAGTAATAAAATCGTACTACTTTTAATTATGAAAATAACTTTATAGGTGTTTCATAATTTTGCATACAGGCATAAACAAATTCCGTGGAAAAGTACCAAGGAAGTAAACTCCAACAATGTCTTAGGAAAATCAACAATGTTTTAACTGCGTTATAATTAAGTTTCTAAGTGCAACTTTGCACTTAAAATAACACTGAAAGAGTCACAGTCTATTAGTAGAAAAGTAAAATGATTAAACGAACATGAATAATTTGGAAGGAATATAGTTGTATGAAATGTGATATAGGATACATAATTTATAAGCTATGGTTTTGTAAATTTTCGATTATAAAAAGGAATTTCAGAAGCATTTTTCATCACATTAAAAGTGAATCAGTTACGTAATAACGGTCACTGTAACGTGCCGTAAGACTTTTTCTACAGAAGTAATAAGAGAAACAAGTTCCTAATGTAATTTTCTTATTTTATTTTTGTGTTTACTGCAAATAGACAGATATAAGGGAGTTATTAAACTGAATAGATGGGCAAGTAACTTCATGCTATATGTTACTAAAACTCAATAAAAGATTCTGCGGACGCTACTTTGAAAATATAAACATTTTAAACATTATTGTTTCAAATAAATGTAAGATTTTCTCTATTCATTCGAATGACATGTATATGTAAAATAGTTACCATAATTATCTGAAAGCAACAATAATCGTATCTTATCATCCTAACAGTCAAAGATATAATAATGTATTCATCAGTTTTGAAAATGGCGTAGGTAGCACACTTTGGGAGACCGAATTCAAATATAATAGAGTTCATTTACTTTTAAGTGTACTCTAAAACTGTGAATAGTTGTAATAACACCTCGAAGAGACTTACAGCTGTTTTAACACAACCCAAATTATTCAAAAGGCCTAGATCACATGTAGTTCGTTCAAAAGGCAGAACACGAACATCACCTCCGTCGCTTACCTTAATCCGTATTTGTAGCAGATATTTTCGGATTGTGATACGCATAAACACTATTTTCTATTAAAATCAAGTAACACTAATGCTTTTATTTTACGTTCTCATTTACGTCACCCCTTTTCTTCGAAGTACAACACTTGTGATTCATAAGTTACGTAGCGAGTAATTCAGTCAGAATGTTTGAAAATAGAATATAATAACGAAGGGGCCTACATAAACTGCAAGTTACGTTTGTTTAACGTGATAATTTTGTATAAAGGAATGTATAAATGACAGACAATTGTAGTTACTTAACCACTAGCACATGACGGGTGAAGTACAATTATTTATTACGTTCCATTAGTCGTTAAAGTCTTACTGTTCTTCACATGTTTCCCAAAAGTTTGTTAACTAGTAATTGGCAATCTACACCGATATCCAAGGAAATTGGGTTATTTGATAATAAATCTTATCGTTGTTACGCGTGTCTCAGGTGTGTTTAAATACCACAGAAAATTCCTTGAGAAATTGTTCTTAATCTATACGTTAATCTCTTAACTTTTAATTTTACCTTTTAAATGGCGTACCATATTACAAAACTGTTATATAGCGGATCCATTTCTAAAATTAGTCCACTTCCATTTCTATGATTATAACATGGTTGGATATAGAGAAATGAACTAGGTACAGCTTCTTATTCTACGGAAATATGCGAGTATATACACCGGGCTACGAAACGTGAAACACTGAGATACTCGACTATCGGAAGCACAGGGTATTGAAAGATTCTGGTGGTGAGACGTGCAACATTTCAATCACCGGTGGATAGCTTAGAATTCAGCGACCTACGCTTTCACGGAGTACCGGTAATTTATTCCCCTCTCCTTCCCCGCTCAAAGCTGTCTTCGTAGTTGCTCTGTCCTATAAGAAGCCATTAATCATGACGGTATTCTACGCGTTGGGCGGATCGCCCCGTGAAAGCAGACAGGGACCAGCTGTCCCCCTCTATTTTCCACGGCGGTGCGCCTGCCATGCTTGCTTCATTGCACGCGAACTGACGACACAATTAAACTTCCCTGATTAAGCCACGAGTTGACGTTTCCGACAATATTTACCAATACTTTTCTATCGAAACTTCAAATCCTGAAAGATCTAATTACTTAACTGATTCTCGAATGTGATTGTTATTCAGAGGAACGACGATCCAGCTCGGGAACATGCCGATACCCACAGATTCATATAGAGGTAACTAAAAGTGCAATACGACGTTTACTATCAGACATTATAATACTCTGTGACATAACGTTATTATTTACACATTAATTTCCTTAGTGAGTCACATAATGTCGATTCCACATATGCAATGTAGAAAATATGCTGCATCCAGAAGAATGTTTTTCACAAGTCTGCAATTCTCGAATACAACATTAGCAGTGTGCCGCTTGACACGGTCAAATCGATTAAATATCTATGTGTTTCGTTGTACAGCGATATGAAATGGAGTGGGCATATACTAGAAGTTGTTGGATGTAGTATGGCCGAATTCGTGCTATTCGTGGAATATTGAGAAGATGTGGATCGTCCTTGAGAGAGATCGCGTACAAATCACTAGTGCAACCCAATCTGGAGTGTCTCGGGTCCGCAATAGTTCGACACTTGGTCGGTTTAATGGAAGACAGACGCAGTTCAAACCTGGGCTGCTAGATCCGTTTTCGGTACGTTTGTGCAGCATGGCAGGGACAGAGTGAATATTCAAATGGGAATCCTTGAATTGAAGGTGTTCTTTTCGAGAAGCACTATTGACGAAAGGTAGAGGGTTAGCATTTGAAGCTGATTCCAGAATGATAAAAAAAATATGTTCAAATGTTTGTATTGTCTATGGGACTTAACTACGGGCTCATCAGTCCCTAAACTTACAAACTACTTATGAACGAACTAAGACTAAGGACGGCACAAATATCCATGCCCGAGGGGGGATTCGAACCCCGACCGTAGTGGCCGTGCAGACCGCGACTGAAGCGCCTCAGTCCCCGCGGCCGCCGCGGCCGGCCAGAATGATAACTCTACTGCCAACTTATATTTGGTACAAGGATAACAAAGACAAACAACGACTTTACGGAGGTAGTTAGACAGTACTTATTCCCTCAATCTCTTTGAGTTTGGAACTGGGAAAAAATTTCAAGTTGTGCCAGAAGATAACGTTCTACACGCACAATATTGGGTCTTGGAGGGTACCTATGTGGATGGTGACATACTCAAAGTTCCTCTTCTAATGTTATGCTCTTTCAACAATTTTTTTTCTGCTACAGCACTTAATAGCTAATAAGTCTATTTCTTCCAACCGGAATTTGATTTTCTTCGGAGTTTTCATAGTAAGAAAATAAACAAGATTTGTTATTTAGTACTAAACAGAATACGTAGTAGTATTGGAGTGCAGTTGGACTAACGCAAAGGTTAAATGCCATTTTCTGAGATTTGTGTTTTGTATTCACTGTGAAATAAACCATACGCCACCCCTCGTTTAACCGTTATTTCAAAGATTTCTAAATTACTCTGGAAACAGTTAGAAGAATTATTCCATAACTTAAAAAATACACTCCGTTCTCAGCACCGCAAAGTATCTCCTAATATATCTGAAACAGTATGACTCCTCCACAAGTTTATTTTTATTCGGTATTTGAACGATAATATCACCTCAACGGTGAAATTTCAGTGCAATGTTACTCAAATATAATGCATTAATTATGGACAGTATTATTTGTCACAGACGCAGAAAGCCGTTTTTCTAACATTCTTGATATTACCAAATTTATTGCAAAATAATACCAGTAAAGAAGGAGCGATCAACGTGGTTTAAATATTGAGAAACAATAAGGCGGAAAGGGATCATTACGTAGAGGAACAGAAAATAAACAATATACTGATGATTTTTCGTTGTTGACGGAGGTTGTTCACTAATGGGAACAATGTGTCCATTTTCTCCTTGACAACGATACTGTATATTATATCATCATAGTCTTACTTAACATAGACAATACGCATATACTTCGTGGGAAACTAATTAAAATCTAAAATTGCGTAGCTCATCCAGATGACGCAAAGGTGGCTTAAAAATACATATTAAATGTCACTGTGCTCGGCCGCCACTTTTTTTCTCAATTTTGTAGCTGTTATATTGTATCCAACTGATACTATTTTCGTTGCTAAATATCAGAACGACTACATTTTCAATGAGGGGCTTCTGACTCCATTTCTATATGACAGGAGACAGAAAGAACTTATTTCAGCTCAGGGTTATAATAATTACATGGTGCAAATGTTAGATATATTCCATAATTACAGTTCAGTCTAGTAAAGTACGTATTTCAGGAATGCTTGTTGGTAAACTCCTATTGATGTATATGTAATAGAACAAAGTGTATTTTCATTTTCGCACCGACACTCTATGTCAACGGAAATTGAAAAAAGTTAATTATCTTGTCGGCTGAGTTCCACACAAACAAACGGGTTTCATTTATGCGTCGCTGTTGTCGTTATTGCGACTTTATTCACTTTCAAGTGAACGTTAAAAAGAATTCAAACGCTTATCAATAAATGCTTACGTTGGAAATTTGACATTCGACACTAAAACAATTACATGTCATGGATAACAGCACTAACATTAACGAGAACGGATTGCTGTGTGAGCTACGCACACCACACGAAAGAGGCACACCAGATACCACGTCAGCTTTCAAATAACCGTTTAAAATATTTGTGAAATACTTTAAGGGGAACTGATAAAATTTACCTAAAGTTAATTTGGACATAGCGTTACAGATAATTCGACTGGTAAGGGAGAGACTTCGTAGTAATAAAATACAAGCACTGCACATACCACTCAAAATCTCCATCCGTCATTTTACCGTCAGTGTCATATATACGATCCTGTATAACTAGCAAAGACAAGTGAGAGGTGCTTTCTGGATCTAGCAATCATGTTACTTAGCATTAATATTAAACATAATGTTTCCGTATGGGAGTATCCGTACTTATTTTCGAAATACTAAATTGATATACCTACCGTGGGGAAAGCAGTTCTTGAAATATTTAGACATTGAAGCGAATTATATATTTCATACCAACTGGCTGTGCGATCTTACTTCATTTATATTGATACCTGCCTGTTTAATAACTACAAACTCAGACGTAAGATTAACTGCGAAACTATTATGAAAATTATAGATACTGTAAGAACAGCCAATGCAATTTATTACGCAACGTAACAGAATTATTCGTTTTTCATGCCACCCAAACGGTTACAACTAAAATAGAAAGTTCAATTGAGCAGAGACTAGCCTTGTATAGTGACAGTAGTAAAAAATGTTTTATGCAAGGTGTGCAGTTTATTTGTGGAAAATATGTATGACAAACGCGTCTTGCTTTACGTTTTCGTAAGAGAATTTTCAAAACAAACACAGCTCCACGGCGTCATTGTTCCCATCGTGGAATGGCTGCTCGTTATGTCATCCATGAAGTGTGATTTTGGAAATAAGTACTTACACAGATCGTTCTAAAATAAAATAAAAAATAAAATAAAGGTAAAAGAGTAAATAACGTTTGAGAATGCTACTGGGGACAGAAAAGTAGAGTACTGAACTACAATTGACAATTGCCAAACAAGTATCCAAGAAATCCTGAAAATAAACCAAATGGTTTTTCTTTTAATATGGTATGATAGAAATAATGCTATAAATACACTTTTTGTGTTAGAAGTCACTATATAAGGACAAAAATTGTTATATTTCAATGACACATACAGATTGGTCTACAACTGTTTGGGTTGTTCCACTATATGTGTAGACAAGCTTGTAACACTACACAGGTAACGTTTGCAACGATTTTCGCACGGTAAATCCAGCTAATGTGCACGTCAGCTTCCTGTGCTTTTGTTGCAAATAATGAATTCAGAACACCGAGAGATGTCGGATTTTTAAACGAAAAACGGAGAACGGAAATCTATTCGCAAGAATATTATTATACCTAATAAAATCGATTCAAAAGAATATTGTTATTATACCTGATGAAAATTTGTTACGTACGTGAACACTATGTAACGTATTATATTAGAAATTTGTCCCACAGCATGTTAATGTAATACAAAGACTTCAGATTTTGCATGATAATATGTAGGAGTAGACACTGTAACCAGGAAGTTTTTACGCTCTGTTGTTTATACAGAAGTCATAAAAGGAATGAACAGTTCTGGCAATAAGTAGAGGTACATAATCCGTATTAATTCGATAACATACTCTTACTTGTAAGAAAATCATCAGATCTGTAATTTGTCAAAACACTCGAAGAAAGCTACGTTTGCACGAAAGTATTTAATATAGTTCACTTAAAATCAACAGGAAACGATCCTACGAGGTTATGAAAAACATTCCAAGGAAAAAAGAATATGTAGTCATAACTACCATTGGGCTGGTTCTCATTAAGTTTAAATGCGTGAAAACGCTGATGAAACCCCCAGTCCAGCCGAAATCCGACGTTCTGAGAAAACAATAATTAAAAATAAATATAAAAAAGTTTTCCCTTCATAACTTACGCTGCATCACAAACTCCGTCAAGTAACTATTCACCGTGACGTCTCTACGCGTTTCGCGCAAACGTGACGTCTTACCTCACCTATTTGTGTAGAAAGGATGTTTTCGCCCGAGATACACCGCAATAAATGTAAGGTTTCGCGTTCCATACAAATATACGTATGTAACTGAGGTACACAACGGCTTCCACTTACGAAAAGGACTGCGAATAGTAAAACATATCGTCACGCCTGTAGTCTCCATTGTGAAAAGAAGCCATAACGAAGCACGAAGAGAAATGAAAATGTGGCACTGTAAAGAATCTTCACAAAACAGGCTTGACGTTGCCGAAGATACCGTATGACAGCACTACTTTGTTATTTTTTAATGTGTGACTGAGTATTTGGCTTAATATTTATATACACAAAATTATGAAATGAACATCACCAACACGAATAAATATATTCTTGATTGTTCTCGAATTGAAGCTCCCACCCTATTACTAACCAACAAACATCTTTCGATTTATTCTCGTTCCTGTCGTGTAGAGATAGACTTTTTTAATGACCTAATTCTTGGTAGATATCAATTTAATTTTCTTACCAGGATATTGCTGAAGAATATCCCGAGCACTTTATTCCGACGTTTTCTGTTGGCATATATAATAACTGAAAATAATAAAGAATTTCTTCAGTGTATGAGATATTATCAGAACTTAACGACAATGTGTAACATAACTTAATGTGTATTTGATTAAGTTATAATACTAGTTTGTTGCACTGATTGGCGCAGGTATCGTTTCAATCAACTGCAACAAGATGCGGAAATACAGTGAACTGAAGGGGGTGACTATAATGAAACCTATAACGATATCTATACATATCGAACAAAAATAAGAGATCAATACGATTATGGATTATACATTAATTCTTGTCTATAGCATCCCGCAGTAGAGTGTTCTTCATTTTATGGGACATAAATGTGTGGATACAGCGTAACAACGATCAGTAAAATGAAAAGATTTATTTATTGGGAAATTATGGAGGAATTTCACACGAACGTTATATTTCCGAGTAACTCACACAAGGATACTTATGCAAGCAAATAGTGAAAATGAGACTTTATAATAGAAATAATTTTAATAATAACTTTATAATGGTGTGTTCTGTTTCTGACACTACATCGAATAGAGAGCCCCCCCCCCTCTCCGATTACTTTCGTTTGTTACTGGCTACAGAGAAATCCTGATATTTTGTTTTGCCATATGTTGCCGAAAGTTCCAGTTCTTTATTATAACTTATTCGACTTATTTTATATCTTGTGATACTTTTCGCATTTCTGTGGCACTAGAATTAATCCTGATGACAGATGCAATAGGTATATAAAATGTTATTAACATACCTACAACAAGTTTCATGAACTTGTTATGTTGAAGAGGTACCTGTAGGACTTTTATCTCTTTACATCAGCTCTCCTTCTAAAATCATTGTAGATAAAATCAAATGTAATCTGATCAAAACTTCGAGAACATTTTCATTATATCCTCAGGAGGCAGTTAACTCACAAACTGTGTTCGCTCCCTATGTAAAGGTGCTGTAACAGATAATTATACGTTTTATAGAACATTCTTCAAGTTTCAATTATGTGAATTACATATATCACGTCTCAATAACTTTAAATCCATCAAAAATCATGTTTCACTTTTAGAACGTGTACGTAATTTGTGTAACTTGACAAATTTCGGATGTGAAGATGCCTACATCGTACCGAATGCGGTAATTATTCCTTATAAATTTGCGCGCTAAGCTGCAAAAATGCAAAAATTCAAAAATTGATAAAAATTGTTATTACATAAGTGAAGTTTAACGTATCGCAAATACACTTGCACATTTAGATTCCGACCATCGAGCAATAATGAATTATGCGAGGCTTCCTGAGCAATCTATTACTATTTAATTAAAGAGGTACCTTGCGTCCTTAGCGCAATGCTATTTCAGCTCAAGAAGCGGACTACTGCAACAAAGAAGTGACGGCAGCCCATATTTATATGAACCAAAATTCAGTTGAGAATTATTTCGGGCGACACATTTCACTACTTGTGCTATAGTAAATTAATTCGCAGTGACGCGTATTCACCACGTATTACACTAATATATGTAGAGAAAATGAAGGTTGCCATTATAAGATTTAACATTTATAGAAATAAAAAAAGAACTGAAAGAAAAGGAAGTCTGTCATCGTCTTTCGGCATCAGGCAAACGAAACAGCAAAGACGGGACGCCAACAGACATAACGAAAAAAAGTGTCTGTGTAATATAAATTTAGTTAATGACGGAATCATTATGAAAAAAGTTATTTGACAAATAAGTATCCGGAGTGCATTACTAGAACACGAAGTGAAAAGTCGGGGCGCAGTGTAGCGGAGATGCGAGCGCGGTGCGCCATACCTGTTGTCGCGGCTGCTGGAGGGCTGCGGCTGATACGTGCAGACGTCGCGGCGGCGCGCCAGCCACTGCGCTGCCCGCCCGCCACAACAGTCCGCGCCGCTACGCCGCCTTCTGCGCATGCGCCGCCGCCTCCAGCGACACCGCCACTCGTATTTGGCATCGCCGGCCGCGGCGTTTTTCAGATTGTTACTATTGTAGCAGTTCTACACGCACGCCTTAGAGACGCGGATGAGAATATGTTCGGCTCGACAAAGAGATGAGTGTCGATGGGAAAACGAATCATTTTGGAACGACATAAACTACTAAACGATGGATGTATCCTGCCGCGTCAATATACAGTGTATTACAAAAAGGTACGGCCAAACTTTCAGGAAACATTCCTCACTCACAAAGAAAGAAAATATATTATGTGAACATGTGTCCGGAAACGCTTAATTTCCATGTTAGAGCTTATTTTAGTATTTCTCTTTAAATGTAAATTGAAATAATTCGTGCAGACAATTCTCAAAATACCCAACATGTGTGGGCTGACGAGAATCCGCACGCAATCAACACAGATTTTCTGTGGGCGTATGGGCAGGAATCGTTGGTGATGTCTTCATTGGGCCTCATATTCTTCCATCTACGCTCACTGGAACACGTTATCATGATTTTATACGGGATACTCTACCTGTGCTGCTAGAACATGTGCCTTTACAAGTACGACACAACATGTGGTTCATGCACGATGGAGCTCCTGCAAATTTCAGTTGACGTGTTCGTACGCTTCTCAACAACAGTTTCGGTGAGCGATGGATTGGTAGAGGCGGACCAATTCCATGGCCTCCACGCTCTCCTGACCTCAACCCTCTTGACTTTCATTTATGGGGGCATTTGAAAGCTCTTGTCTACGCAACCCCGGTACCAAATGTAGAGACTCTTCGTGCTCGTATTGTGGACGTCTGTGATACAATACGCCATTCTCCAGGGTTGCATCAGCGCATCAGGGATTCCATGAGACGGAGGGTGGATGCATGTATCCTCGCTAACGGAGGACATTTTGAACATTTCCTGTAACAATGTGTTTGAAGTCACGCAGGTACGTTCTGTTGCTGTGTGTTTCCATTCCATGATTAATGTGATTTGAAGAGAATGTTTCCTGAAAGTTTGGCCGTACCTTTTTGTAACACCCTATATAAATCATTTTATCGTTAGTCCATTTTTCAATAACTGCGCGGTCAAAATTTTGAACTAGACGCAAATTTATAAGAACATTATATTTCGCCACGTTTCTCATGTTTGAAACTGACGATTTCGACGTCATTAATGGCAGCTTCCATCGGTACGTAATGCAACGTGACGAATTCATCGACTTACAAGATATGAATGGTTATCAAGTTTGAACGAGCAATTTCCGAATTGGAAATTTTCAAAATTCTCAACTATTTCAGTGCACTGAAGTAAATGAATTGGCCAACTTGACAACGTATGCTTGACTGAGATCTGAGCCCGGACTTTCCGCGTGAGCTAATCAGGAACGCTTGCAGACACTTCCGACTGAACAGATACCATATCAACAATTATATGTATACCCCCTACAGGAAATTGACAGTTTCCGTGAGGATGCACAAATACTTTCGATCCCTTACTGGAATACAGTGAGGCTGCGAGCAAGAGAAAATAATGTACACTGTTGTGTGCGATACGTTAACCCTTTCATTCTCAGTGTTGTTCCTGGGCAACAACGTATTAAAAGTTGATTTATACCGTACTTTGTACATCAATCCTTAAAGTTGCATTTTCGTTGATGAACAACATGCTTCTAGTAAGACATTCTGCCGCTTTGTACGGCGTGTAGCGACTTCTGAGGCATTAATCTGTCCATCTTGGAGATTGTGTTGTGTTGCCGTCTGTACGTGGCTGAGAGTGTGTTTCCTTTTATTTTATTCCAGGACTGATGTGACTTGTCTTTGGTGCTGTAGCGAAGGTTATGATAGCATTATTAATCTGGAAGTGTTAACTATCAACAAAAGAACGCCCAACTAATATAATAAGTCGATACAAATGTCTGTTTTGTGCATGAAATGACATAAAAAAGAATCAATAGTTAGACCAAAAACTTTAAAACACATATTTTGATGTTTACTGCACTATATTAATACAGAAAACTCTGAATTTTAATTTTTCCAAAGCTGATATCATAATGTGGGACTGAAAGGGTTAAGAATTTGGGCAGGAAGGGAAGCGTGCCTAACAGCCTAATAGCAACTGCGCATTGGAAATCGATGCGGCAGCCACGTTACAGAATACTTTTTTGCGAACATGCTTTTTATTGGTTTTAATCGTCAAGGTATTGGTTGAATTCGCTCCTTGTCATGAACCCCTCCTACCCGATCTGGTGCCTAATTGTGTTAAAATGTGTGTTGTTTATTTTTCTCATCTTCAACAAATATCTCTATAATCCATAGTTAAAAATACAAAAAATTAAAACATAAAAGCAACAATAAATTAAAGGTGGCGGGTTTGTTTCTTGTTGGATCAGAGTATATATATATATATATTTTTTTTTCTTTTTTTTTTTTTCAAAAAATGTTCAAATGTTTGTAAGTCTATGGGACCAAACTAAGTTGGTGATAAGTCCCTAGACTTACAGACTACTTAAACTAAGTTAAACTAACCTAAGAACTACCTACACATCCACGCCTGAGGGAGGATTCGAACCTCTGGCAGCACGATCCGTAACGTGGCACTCCAGATCTTTTTTGACCTCTCGGCTAATCCCGCGCTGCCATTCTTTTTCTCCTTCAACTTCTGCACACATATGAACCCAACAAAACAAAATTAATAAATAAAATAAATATACACAATAGGTTGCGAGGTAGCTTAGTTTTGCTTCCCCTGTATTTACTTTTCACTTTGCTCCTATATTACATAATGAATTTGACTGTGGTAGTCTGAATACTAATGAAAGTACCAATTCCATCTCTTAAAAGAAAAAGAAAAGAAAAGTGGATAAGATGTCAATGGTTCAAAGTGGGATATCCAGGTTCAGATCTCGGTCCAGCAAAAATTTTCTACTTTGCCATTGAATTTATGTCAATTCGCCGAAACGGTCGAAATGTTTGAATATTTCGATTTCCTAAATTTACGGCCGTTAAATTCGGGCATACCCGAAAGAGCAGACGCCACATAAATAATTACATTCAGCTTTCATCCAAATCCCTAAATTGAAGTTTGCTGGCACTAAATTATATAGTATCAGGAAATTATGTAAGAGGAAATTAATTTGAAATCCTTGAAGTATTAGTAAAATAATTGTGTAATCCCAATTCGCAGTACCGATAAGACAGAAAAATTAAAATTAACCGAATTGCACAACTGTAATTTTTCGAAATTGTAGCTCTTTTCGAAACCTAACTGCTTCTAAAAGAATTCGTAGAGCAAACTGTGAAAGTAAATTGTAGGTTGTTACACGCCCGGCCGTCCAAAATGCGACAACGTGAAGGAAGCATCCAAATCACGTGAAATTTGCAGTTTGCGTTTGCGGCTGCGTGACATGCATGTGATTACCATTTCAGCACCGGCAAACATCACAGGCGCTGGTAGCGCCACCTGCAAGCGCTGTATAAAGAGAAAACAGACGACCGCGACCGTGTGGTCGAACCGTAATTCTTCTCGTCGTGCGTTTCTTTGCATAAGAAGCTTCAGTATGCATCCTGGAAGAATGCAAGCGTCTTTAGAGCAGGCTTTCGACTTTGACGGAGGAAAAATAGTTGCCATTACTGATTACGGGTAATGCTTTAGAAAAGTCGGTGATCATGTCAGACGTAACCAGGAAATTTTGATGCGGATGTCTAATCGCTGGATGCAGGATGGAACGATGGGCCCGACTGTGCTAATCTCGTGCACCACTATAAGTGATGATAGCCATATTCTGCGCATTGCAGTGTTGATCACTCTACCACATCATGAACCATATCTCGACAGAATCGATTTGTTGCCGGCCGCGGTGGCCGAGGGGACTGAGGCGCTCTAGTCACGGTCTGCACGGCCACTACGGTCGGGGGTTCGAATGCCCCCTCGGGCATGGATATTTGTGCCGTCCTTAGTATTAGTTAGTTCATAAGTAGTTTGTAAGTTAGGGAGTGATGACCCCTAGTTAAGTCCCATAAGAAAAAAAAAATCGATTTGTTACGCAACCAGCAGTTTCCACATCGCAGAAATATATTGGAAGGACTGGCAAAAGTCCCAGTATTACTGAAGTCTGACTTTGACGTCTTACATACACAAACCACCAGCAGTTTGTGTATAGTACGAAAATTTACAGCCAAACACGACCCATGTATTGACCATTACTTGGAAAGTGACGTGGTTACAATAGTTTACTCCTCTAACTTACCGCTTTCTTATCGATACACAAGTAGACAAGTGACACCAGTGATGCTGCGTGCGGTACTTCCAGATTAGTTAATGCATGTCTGTTCTTCGCACCTTCCATTAGGCATAATTTGCAGTAGTGCCGACTGTCTGCATTGCATTAACACTAGAAGTACCACGTGGTTCAATTTTGAGCCGTGGGTGAGTTTCGAGTGCCCTGTCCCCCTCTATATTCATCGTAGCACCAAACCCTCTCGTGACTTTTAATCAGTTGTGGAGGTATAGAACTACCAAAATTTCAGTCCCCTAGGCCAACTAGAAGTATGAAAAATTTATTTGTTATAACATTAGTACCATGTGGGTCATTTTTTACCCATATACAGTTTAACACAATTTGACGTCAGTAACACCAGTTTTTAGACATGAAATAATTTATGGGCACGCCTTAATGTTATTCACGATATGTTGTAGTGTATTACGGAACATTAGCCCAAAAATATCATTACTGGACTGGCGACGTTCAGTCCTATGATGTGAGCCTCAGAATAATCTCACCTCTGTCTGAGCCACTACTAATAGTTGTATGATACGACAGCAGATATCAGGCGCGTCGTCCATACAGAGGTTTCCTCTATGCGTATCTCTATCTTTGGTCAAGCCGTGTGGACTGAGGCATTCGTGGTAGCAGTGACGTTA
Organism: Locusta migratoria; assembly: GCA_026315105.1. Classification (NCBI taxonomy): domain Eukaryota; kingdom Metazoa; phylum Arthropoda; class Insecta; order Orthoptera; family Acrididae; genus Locusta; species Locusta migratoria. The sequence goes on along the minus strand of CM048755.1, from coordinate 549,155,774 downwards.
TCTTATGATTTATTTTCATGAGTTCGCGTCATTGAAGCTATGATGGCAAGACAACGCAGTCTTACATATACTGAGATTCTCTGCTATCTACATTTCACCGATGCAATCAAGTCACAAATCCAGTAACGGACAAGCGCAGAGGAGGGCAACAATTTTGTTTCAGTGGAACCTACTGATCAAGTATTTCAGATGCATCAAATGAACGGAAAAACATAATAGTAAACATCTGACGATGCTTTCTCTCTTGCACAATGTAACCTAAGTCCACTGAATGTCTTTCTTTGTTCCGTTATTTAGGTGTCGGGTTTATGTATCTCTTTATTCTAAGTAACGGTCCTACTGGTTGTCATGTCAGTGACAATACTAAGAGGAAACTCCCAGAAACTGTGAAGTTTTATAATGAAACCAATGGTGGAGTCGATGTAGTTGACCGAATGACAAGACATTAGTGTCCCAGCTGGCATCCACTGATGGCCTGTGCATGTCTTTTACAACATTCTTGACTTTGCAATGATCAGTGCTCACACAATTTTTAATCTAGGTGCAAGTCAGATATTGGCAAGGCGAGAATGTATTGTCAGATTAGCCCAATACAAACTACGGAGGGAAGCCAACCTCCTCTTGCAACCACTTGGCGGCGGCGCTGGCCAATATGGAAATAGAAGACATTTTCAAATTCTGAATTCCTACAAACAAGTTAAGGGGAATAAAACACCGAACCTATGTTTCAAGTGCAACAAGTACGTGTGAAAAATCTGCCAAGCCAAAGCACTTCTGTAACGTTTCAACTGTGAGCCCACCCACGTTTAGACAATCCTGTCAATTATTTGTTACTAAATACTTCCAAACACTATAATAGACTGAAATTGCTTTTCGTTATATTTTTTAACCGTTGATTACAGTAAGGAAGAAAACTTGTTACATATTTACAAATACTCTGGACTTGCCTTATATCTAAAAAATAAAAAAGGTAAAAATACTATTAGTAGTCCTTGAAGCTACATGTTTTGAGTTTGTTTCAATCTTTTTATATAGATAAACACTGTAAAATTATTTTATTTATTAGTTTTAATGATGTTTGATCGAATGCTGTAGCATTTCTTTTGTAAAATTTAAGTAAAACAACATTTACTCCTGAAAATTTACTTTTGATTGTGAAGTACGCATGTTAGAGAACAAATTATATTTATCTTGCACCCAAGAGTCTTCTTAAATGTAATACCAACATGGTGAAACCCAAGACGCCAGAAAAATACCAATAAAATGGTAGTTAACTATTATGGATCAAAAATGACCCACATGGTACTACTAGGGGTACGGTAAAGTCTGGTACTTCTAGTGTTGATTGGTGTGTTTTCTACTGAGTCAATGCCACAAGCGTTGTCGCAGGCAATGGCACAATGAACGACGTAAAGGGTCAACTGATTTGAATGTTATTGTTTTTACCGGCGAATCCTGTGTTTTCCTGCACCACCGTGATTAGGGTATTGAGACACTGAGCTGAAAACCTGTTGATCTTATGCATCTCACTGTCCTGCACCAGGTATTACTGGTATTAGGTTTTGGGGTGATATTGGATTCTAGTTCCCCCTCCCCCCACTGTACTCATTGCCTTACAGTAACTAGCCAGCACTACGTATGTGAAGTGTGAACGATAATGCACAACAGCACGTGCCACGTAGGGTTGACTGTTGAAGACTTCTTCGTCGCTACATTACCACCTTCGCCTCGCTGTCGTACCTGTCTCTCACCTGACGTCAACGTCTGACCTCTGAGTGCGGAAAGACTAAGCCTGGATTCCCGCTACTACACCGGATCAGCTCTGGCAATACGTGGCAGCAGCATGACTACTGTACGTCAACACCACATCCACAACCACTAAGATTAAATGCCGAATTGTCTAGCAGGAGTAATAACCAGAAATGGCCGTAATACTAATTCTGATATCATTATCTTCATCAAATGAATTGGGATTTCATTTAGAATGGTACGATCTTATTCAACCAGTTGACAGTTTTATCCCCCTTCCTTCTTGGTTCTGCATTCTGGATGGCCAGCAGTGTAGAAAGAAAATACTCTAACTACCAAGTCACTGATGCCCATTACTGAAGTGAACTAAATTGTTTGAAATGTGGAAGCGTAGAATCCATGAGGCAGATTTTACTAATTTATTTCTATCCTTCGGTATCGTTTGAAGTTGAGTTATCACAGAGTAACAGTCCATAAATCCCTAGTAAGAATCTTAATCGTTTATTGACACCACAGAAATAAAATTGATCTGATTGAAAACAGGAACCTATTAGTAGTTTCTCTTTTAGCATCTACTTTTACGGAAGTTCGTGGTTGGGCTTTTACACGCTGAGTAAAACGTTTCTTATTTACAGTTTCTACCTCCGTTCTAACTTCAAACTTCCGTGTTCACCCCATGCTCCAGCTTTCCACTTTTACGTCTTGTGCTAGGTGTTAAGGCGGTAATGACGGTAAAATGACTGGTATATATACACTAATACCAAGTGACGTGATGAGCTCATTTAGAAAAGAGATCTTGGGACAATGTTTCCGCTCTGTACCTAATCTGATTCTTATTCACTGATCGATCAGGATGGTCTGTAATTATATGTTTTGTTACTGGAGCGTCATATGTGTTTTAGGTTACATTATGGAAACTTTCAATGGTAGTGACTTATTTGTTGAATATGCTGGCACGTAATCAGATATGGAATCAGATATGGAAAACATATAAATGGAACCAGGAGGAATACGGTAAGGTAACTCTTGCTACCATATGGTGGAAATATGAGTATTAGCTACTGAAATACATGCAGGATGTCCCAATCATCGTTTTCGCCCCAATTATTTCTAGAAATACAATAGATATTGATAAACGACTTTCAGGATTATGTAAGTGTGAAAGGGAGTCATGCAGTGACTACAGTGGGAATTTTCTAACACGGAAACTTTTTTTAACGGACGTTACATATTATTTATTACGCAATCAGTAGCATGAAATATCACAAAAAGAATGGCGTTGGTTGCGTCGCAATGCGTCAATTACATCCGGAGAAATTGCGAAGCGAATTTGACGTTTGAAATACATGAGGCGCGCTGCTAGTGCGTGTCCGAGACCCAGACGTGAGTCTCTCTTGAGTCTCTGGACACGCTTCATGTATTTCAAACGTCAACTTCACTTCACAAATTCTCCTGATGTAATTGACACATTGCGATGCAACCAACGCCACCCTTTTTGTGAATTTCCATGCCATTGATTGCGTAAGAAACAATATAGGGTATCCATTTCAGTAGACATAAGTTTGTGCTAAAATAATATTTGTTACTTTTTACACTGTCTCATAGTATTTACTTTCATAAGCCCCTTCCACACGTTCATGACCGTGGAAGTCATTTTTCAATATCTATTGTGCTTTCAGAGATACCTGTGGTGAAACAGTTGAGTGGGATAAAAAATGTTCAAATGTTTGTAAATCTATCGGACTAAACTGCGTGGTCATCAGTCCGTAGCTTACAAACTACTTAAACCTAGGTAAACTAACCTAAGGACAACACACACACCCATGCCGCGGGGAGGACTCGAACCTCCACGGCGAGCAACCGCGCGCTCCGCAGCGAGATGCTTTAGACCGCTCGGCTACTGCACCGCGGCTGAGTAAGATAAGCTGAAAAATGATAGTAACGGTAGCCTTAAGTTCAGCAGACAAAAATTCTGTGTTTGTTCTCCATCTTAAGAAGCGATAATGTTCAAAGCCATTGACAAACTTTCTAGTTTTCTAATACTAATATTATTTCGTATTTTCAGAAATACTTCTGCTGCCGACCACCATTTTAATAGAAGGTGTACATTGACTTTTACCTGTAAGTTGTCATTCGAGACATCTCGCCAAAATCTAGACCATAAAAACTTTTCTTTATGCCTAAAAATAATTTCTTCAAGGGAAAACGGGAATTTTTTTATAGTTCATCAGCGTGGAGCATGACACATTATATGATTTTAATGGTATTTTTATTACATCTTAAAGGCTTAACAGCATCTGTTGCGTCAGTCAAGCCTCCGAGAGTCCATACTTTATGTTTTCCATTTTTAAATATCCAAAAAATTATAAACAGTTAATTGGTCTCCGGGATAATATAAAAGGATGTATTTTAAGAATTCCGAAATCGGGTGCCTTTATTGAGTGACAATTCAAATAAACCAACATTTTAATATGACGGCAGGTCATATAACAATATAACAATTTTATTTTATTGATGTTGCTGTAGCCCGCATTCCAAAGAATGGTTTCGTGCAGCTCTTCATGTCACTCATTCCTATGAAATCCTCTTGAACTCCGAGCAACTACTTCAAGTGACATCCTATCTGAACATAAAACCTTTGCAAGCACGTCACTGCCTTCTCCTTCTCAGTAGATATTTGTATTCCATCATTTTCATGGTTTTTTTTTTAATTTTTTATTTTATTTATTCAGGTATTTAACCTGAAGATGCGACTTTAAGTCGCGAAACCGGTCGTCATATATATATAGGGTGTCCCAGCTATCTTGTCCACCCAAAATATCTCTGGAACAATAACAGGTATTGGGAAACGACTTTCACCGGTATCAATGTACGGCTGGGGAAACATTCTAAAACGAAAGCAAATGTGTTTTTTAACACAAACTTATGTTTTTTTTAAATGGACACCCTATATTTTTTCTTCAGCAATCCATAGCATAACAAATCACATAAACAATGGCGTTGATTGCATCGCAATATTCTAATTACATTCCGATATATTGCAACGAGAAGTTGACACTTGAAAAACTAGAAATGCGCGGCTAGCGCACGTCCTGAGGCTCAGGCGTAAACCCCATGCTGCCCGTAATCGCGATGTGATTGACATGCGTATTCGCACTTCCATACTTACCAAGAGGTCCGAAACGAATAATGCGGTCTGCTGCCATCAACTCTCATAAGCACATGATGGTTTCCCTCTTGCACGCCAAAGCAACAACAAATGGGATGCTCGGAGGGTGGTGGAGTACAGGAGTTTGTATGGGTCGCAAATCACAAACAAATCGAAGTGGTAACTGTGGCTGTAGTGGGAACTACGTTGGATACGTGTCTAGGTAGAGCTAGGCCCTGGATGAACGAGTGCGCGAATGGCACAATGGGTCATTTAACGCATTCGATAAACCTTATTTTGGGTGTGCAGGCTAAATAAGACAACCTGACTGGTGTATACCGATCGGTACTGGTTCATATTGTGTACGTAGACACATAAAACGTGCAAGAGGGAAACCATTATGTGCTTATGAGAGTTGATGGCAGCAGACCGTATTATTCATTTTGTACCTCTTGATAAGTATGGAAGTGCGAATACGCATGTCAATCACATCGCGATTACGGGCAGCATGGGGTTTACGCCTGAGCCTCAGGACGTGCGCTAGCAGCGCATTTCTAGTTTTTCAAGTGTCAATTCTCGTCGCAATATATCGGAATGTAATTAGAATATTGCGATGCAATCAACGCCATTGTTTATGTGATTTGTCATGCTATGGATTTCTGAAGAAAAAATATAGGGGGTCCGTTTATAAAAACATAAGTTTGTGTTAAAAACACATTTGCTTACGTTTTAGAATGTTTCCAAATATGTACATTCATGGGCCCCAGCCGTACATTGATACCGGTGAAAGTCGTTTTCCAATACCTGTTATTGTTCCAGAGATATTTTGGGTGGACAAGATAGCTGGGACACCCTGTATATATAAAGAATAAAAAATAATTATAAAATAAAAAATAAAGAGTACAAAAGAAAAGAAGTTTTCCCAGTTATTTCTTCCAAATCTCCTGAGTTTTATTTTATTTTATTTATTATTATTTTTCTGCTTTCGGTAGCCTATTAGCCTTCCTTGCCCCTTATTAGAATTAGGTTAGTTGAACTGGAACTAGGATAAGGTAGGAGCCAACGCCTGAAGTGGTCTAGTGTATTTTTTTCTAAGAGCAAAAGTGGCGGTGGCAAGTTCCCCTGCGGCGCGCCAGTCACGGTCTGCATGGCAACTACGGTCGGGGGTTCGAATCCCCCCTCGGGCATGGATATTTGTGCCGTCCTTAGTGTTAGCTAGTTCATAAGTACTTTGTAAGTTTAGGGACTGATGACCCCGTAGTTAAGTCCCATAAGCTCTACAAACATTTGAACATTTTAGAGTACCCATTTCCGATTCCTTCTTAGTAACTTTCCATTGCCTGATATGTTTCCGATACGTTATAGATCCAGATGTTCTCAATTTAACATACACATATTTAAATGTATGACGTATTGGGTGAGTACCTTGAGGGTATCTTTCAGTGTATAAGTCTCCAGCTCTCACTGAATTTCGTTGGCATTGTCCGTTCAAAATTTACTAATGTTTGTAAATCTAAGTGACTTAACTACGGTGGTCATTAGTGTCTAAGCTTACAAACTACTTAGACTAACTTAAAATAACTTATGCTAAGGACAACACAAACATTCATGCCCGATGGAGGACTCGGACCCCCGACGGCATACGGCCGCGCGCACAGCAACTGCCCGCCTTAGTGGGCACGGCTTTTCTGCCGCGGCGGCATTCTCCGCAAATGAGAAGCATACTGACTTGTTCTTCTTAGGAATACATCCTTCACGTCGGTTCTTACAGTTCCTATTACTATTCATTTTCACAGCCGTCGATTGGTGTCAACGGCACGTCAGATGGAAACGCCGTATCCGGCGAATATTTACTATTTGCTCGATATACGAGAGAGAATTGTCAGAGCATGTACTTCCGTAAGTGCCGAAGTGATACGGAATACTACTCAATCCATTATAAGAAGATTGCAATGCTGCACAGATACAAATGGTTGTCGCATCAAACACCTATGAATGGACATTCATGCCACCTATCTGATCTTCGTTGACCTATTACGTATCATTGGATTCGTTTTGATAGCCGCTATCAGAAAATAAGCACCAAACTATAGCATCCTATTAAAAGAAATAAGGAAGTTGACCTTCATATCATTGAAGCGATCGCATCTACCAATAAAAAACCAAATCATGTTCTCGTCCCCGTAGTCCCATGCAACATTTGTCCCACAAACTGTTTAGCTCCTATCACACTTTCGGAGTTTTTCTTGGTGGCAATAGTTATTGACTCACTATGTATAATCAGTCTGAAACCAGTATACAACTTCATAAGACGATTCTTAATCTATTTGTACGATGATAAAATTATTCTTTGGGAATAATAGTACCGGGCTTCTTCCTCTTTCATTCCCTTCCTTCCTTCTATCGAATTCAAGTTCCTCGACATAATTAAACTTTATGAGTGTGAAAATATCAACAATTCGTTGGACGGAATTGTTAAAATACCTGAGCCAGACGAGCATTTCATGTACGTTGTACGGAAATCAGTAACTTAACCAGTTTCATTACACGGGTGTAACTCTGAATCAATATGAACCATAATTCAACTCACTGGAAAACCAAGGAACCGAATAGTTTGAAGAAAACATCAGAGTCGTCTTACTGTGTAAAATCGAAGCAGGCAGCGACACTTTTTGAATGAAGAAACAATTAACAAGGCATTAAATTTTCCTTTCCATTAACTATCTGAACAACTGTTTTACAGTCTAGTTGGAAAATCAACATTTACAACTGTGGCATGTGATCGTCATGTCAATGTTACGTACGATAATGCATTCACTATGCTTTTTAGTGTGGCTTTCCCCGCATACCAATTTGCTTATTCTTTATTAGACCCGCTGATACATTACTCATATCTATTCCAACTGTATCTCACTTTTCAAATTTTAAAACCTTCCTGGCGAATTAAGGGATGCAGAATTCCACGCTTCAGTCTATAAAATTTGAAATTTAATTTCCCTAATGACGATATCCCCCTGAGTAGTCCCGGCCCGCTTGCTAATTATGCAGGGAAAGTCGTCGACATCTCGTGGTGTCATCTGATAAAGTAGACGAGACCCTTTCGGTGTGCCACATGTTACACGTTCTGAGAGAAGTCAATTAGCTCATCAAGGTTACAGAGCCGGAGCTCGTGAATGTCAGCTGTTCTCCGTGAGTAAAAGCTCTGTTAATGAAAAAGTTAACGTTGTGTGGCTGAGACTGTGAAGAGCTTGGATTAACCAAATAGATCGCAAGAATGGTTCTAACTTCAACTGAAATTCATTCAATATTAACGACTGCTGATTGACGACTGGATTCATAAAAAATACCTGACACACCTGAGTTATATACGGTTGACTCAAGAAACGTAGGCTATGTCTCAGTTCATATGAACTGAAATACTTGTAATTTAATGAGTAAACAGACATTTATAATTTCATTGTCGTCAATTACGTTGTATCACTTGCGAGAAAATAGGTAAAGCAACAAGGAAGTGGAATAATTGAAAAGGGGCACAACCAAAGTACTGTGCGATAAGTTGAGAATTTTAAAAACGAGATGCCTAACCGGAGAGCCAAATGGTTAAGGCGACCTCTGGCTCAATGCGGAAAACCGGTTTCCGTTGATGATCCTATACAAATTCAGAACTTCCATGTTTAATTCTATTCCCTGAAAAATCCGAGATGTTTAAATATTTCAAATTCACTCATCTGAATATGTGACCATCCCTAACATGAAGTAAAGGCTGAGCTTTATCGACAAGACAAATACAAGTGTTCCTCCTTATGACTATGACAGAGAGCGGAATGTTACATTCTGTATCGGTAGGCAAGATGGGAAATTTGTAAAGCAAAATGGATAGTCTGAAGGTAGATTTGGAGGAATAGTGAAGTTCGATTGCGTAATGAATAGGACCTCTGCTCTGGGGAGTAGATCCGATCATTACAGATGCTACATGAGTAAGTCTAAAAATGAGAAAAAATGTAATCCGGTTTAGCTGATATCAACAGAGTGAAACTTTATTTGATCTGCAAGTGTTGACCGAACTATTCTGTATTTCCGAAACACAGCGTACATGTACTGTGCTATTTACGGCTCTGGTAAAGAAACATGTCTCGATGTTCAATGTTCAAATGTTTGTATAGTTTATGGGACTTAACTACGGGGTCATCAGTCCCTAAACTTACAAACTACTTATGAACTACTTACGAACTAGGACGGCACAAATATCCATGCCCGAGGGGGTATTCGAACCCCCGACCGTAGTGGCCGTGCAGACCGTGACTGGAGCGCCTCAGTCTCCTCGGCCACCGCGGCCTCGATGTAGTCTTAGGGTCAAACCGTCCACGTCTGCTTTCATACCAAGCAACTATAATTACTGAAAATAGTAAAAAAATGTTTGTAAATCTATCGGACCAAACTGTGTGGTCATCAGTCCGTAGCTTACAAACTACTTAAACCTAGGTAAACTAATCTAAGGACAAACACTACACACCCATGCCCTAGGGAGGATTCGAAACTCCACGGCGAGCAACCGCGCGCTCCGCAGCGAGACGCTTTAGACCCCTCGGATACTCCACCGCGGCTGCAAATAGTATATTGTGCCTGAGATCCTTCAGTGAAACACTATGTGCATAGACTAACATTAGCGAAATAATAATGAAATATAAAATTACCTTAAACGATTAATTAAAAAAGAGACGTGGGCAACGCCAGGTAACTCAGTTGGATAATACGAGGCGCGTCCAGAAAGTAAGTTCCGTTTCAATTTATCTCCGCTGCAGCGCTGCGATTGCAGTTCCGCACATGCGCTGTAGACGATGTGTATCAAGGAGAAGATCGTGCGCCATTTGGAGATCGCTGTCAGTTACGTACGCTTTGTTGTGCTTGTTTGAAATGTTGGCGTTGATTGAAAATCACGCCGCCTGTGAAATCAGGTCGGTGATTCGGCTTCTGAATGCGAGGAAAGTGAAACCAAGTGAAATTTATCGGAAAATTTGCGATGTTTACGGACCAAATGTGATGGGTGATTCGATGGTGAGAAGATGGGTCCGACAGTTCAATAGCGGGCGTAGTGATGTGCACGATGAAGAACGAAGTGGGCGTCCACCTTTGATTACAGAAGAACTGGTTCACGCGATTGATGACAAGATCCAGGAAAACCGTAGGTTTACAATTAGTGCTCTCGCTATGGACTTCCCCCAAATTTCACGATCGCTGATGTTTCCAACTGGTTGAAGACACAGGCGGCAGTTTTCTATGAAGAAGGTATACAAAAACTGGTGCCACGCTATGACAAATGCCTGCAAAATTTCGGCAGTTATGTGGAAAAGTAGTTTAAGAGTTGTAGAATTTTGTGCAATAAAAATTTCTTCGGTATGTGTGTACAATTTCATTTTATTACCAAACGGAACTCACTTTCTTGACGCGCCTCGTATTTAAACCAACACACGTATTGATCTACGGTAAGTGGTCCTACACAAACAAAATCAATAAATTAGAAGTCAGACTTTTAAAATTATTAGAAGAGATGCGTTAACAGTGTTACGAGAATGGTACCAAAATGCCCAACTTACTAATCATTCCACTAAGTCCAGTTGGCGATCAAACACCACGAAATAAGAATCAGCTAAAATTAGTTCAAAGCTTATTCCGCCGAATAACATAACACCACTCGCAAATTCTCGTGTAGAATGACATACACTGATATGTTACAATTACCCAATGAAATCGGAAAAATGTTGAAGTTCTTAAAGTGACAATCATTAGCTCTTGCTAGGGTTTAAGTCTCGTCAAAGCTTTCGTTCCCCACACAGACTCTGACATAGTCGCAAACGAAGAAATTCAGCTATTCTGTCGCACGGAAAGGACCCGTAGTCTACGGACTGGGTGGCCGTTCCCGCCGGAGATTCGAGTCCTCCCTCGAGAATGGATATGTCTGTAGTCCTTATTGTAACTTAGTTTTCGTAGTTTGTAAGTCTAGGGACTGACTACCATAGCAGTTTGGTACAAGAGTTAAAAACATTTGAAAATTCTGTTATGTCACAATATCTCCCCTTTGTGCATTAAGTATTTAGCTAAATTGGCACAGTATATCGCACCAAATTTGACCTATTTTCATGACAAAATAAACATAAAATATAACGAGTTTTCAGATCAATACTATAAAAAAAAATTACAACAGATAAAGATTTAGGCGTCGGTGCAAAATTCACCGACGTCTAAACGTTTACCTGTTATTCTTTTTATTAGTTCTATCGAACATGCTGTTATAAACTACCTTCTGACGCTAAAGAGGAGGTTAGGAGGGAAGCTTGTCGTGTGTTGACTAGGGCACGTGAGTAATATAACAGCAGCTGAGGCAGCTGCTTTACGTTCACTTCGGATGGATCCTGATACTGTTATTTTACCTGCGAAAAAGGAAAATGCAGCTGGTTTTTTTTTTTTTTTTTTTTTTTTTTTTAACCATGATTATCTTCAGAAAAAGAAGTGTTTACTTTCTGACTCAGCATATTGCAGTATTTCTGCTGACCCTACAAAAAGTTTTGAGAGAATGACCAAGAAAATTCTTTATAACAGGAAACTATCAAGCGTCTTAATTCTTATTGTTCTGTACTTCCTAGATTACATGGCCTTCCTAAGGTTCATAAAGATGGATGCCCTCTTAGGCCTATTGTCTCAAACATTGGTGCTTCACATATCTGTATTCACTATTAATGGAATATGTTGAAAGTCATTAATTAGAATCAATGCGTCTACTAAAATATTTGTCTTTAGCATGGTTGCTATGGATGCTTTTAATATAGACTGTATTGCCTTTTCTGTAGTTCAGATATGACTTTGGCCATGTTACTTTGTTCTGCTCTAAAATAGAGAGTAAATACTATGTTTCAAACCGTGACTACGTTTTCTTTTATACCTACAATAACAAACGAAATAAGTATGGTAATACCGAATTCCACAAAGCTCTAGTACTTAATCGATATACAAAGTTACTATTATCATTATGTCATTTACAACAGACATTGAAAATCTATGTCCCCAGTTTGTGTACATATGATAAAAAAGTGTATGTTTGCAATTCTTTTGTATGTATTTTATTACATGTTCACAAAATAGAACAAATGCACTCTTCAGTGAAAGCGCTGTTACCTTTGAACAACTAATAATCTTCAAGGATATAGTTGTGTTCAATTAAAAAGAGTGTGTGAAAACCTCTTAGGAAATAAGATAAAAAAATGCCTGTGGCAGGTTGTTTTCTTTTTACTTTTATTTATTTATGTTTTTTTGTTCTTCAGGTAGATCGTGGCTTTGCGGTCATTTGTTCATGTTCCTTTTGGGTTGTTCGTTGAGAATTTTGTCCAGGTTTTTTTATTACAGATGACGTCGAGCCCTCTTTCTCTTTCTCTTTTTAACTGGTTCTTCGGTTTGATCGGTCCTTTGTGGACGTTGGTTTAGTTTGTTTCATTTTGATCGTTTCGTGTTGACTCAGTTTTTTCGTTAAGAGGGCGTCGAGCACTCTGACCGCGCACGCTGAGCTACCACACCGGCGACCGTTTGACCGAACACTCTGAGCCTCCCCGCCTGGCAAGTTTCGAACTACCATCTAAGATGATAGTGCATCAGAAACTAATTTGTTGCCCATTACGCTACGCCGGACAGCTGCGAGAGTAATCCGTTATTCTCGTACCATCCATTGCAGGTGTTTTCTGCTAACATATCATTTATAGACATTACGTTTTAATTCAGAGTCCTAACAACGACGTGTTATTGTTAACTTTCATTGCTCCATTGCTTTGAAATGACAACGCTTGAGTTATAATAAGAAAATCATGAAATACAGAAAGCAAGATGGCGTATACAAAAGAGAGTTTCGAGCAAGGTATGTCAGGTGACTGAGTTCCGAACGCCAAATGTTCAGCACCTCCATAAAACCAAGCTGACGTGTTTACTATGGTGGTTATTACTTTATGTAAATTTTACTGTTTTAATTTTGAACAGCCATCCGTTTATGTCTGACTATCCACCAGCACATCCAGTGCACCTACCATATTTTATGTGGAGCACTATAATAAGCAGTTTAATGTCAGTTAGGCCAGAAAACATAGTGTCGAAACCGGTCGACTTGAATAAATAAAATAAAAATTGCGATCTTGGCATCTATCCTATTTGTACAATACGACCGTTGCCTAAGATGAGAAAATTAAGTGACAATGAAAATGTGGGAGAGATATTACAATAATAGTTTGAAGAGGTAAAAGTTCAAAAAATAGTATATTTGTCAAAGCTAAATTCAAATATCAAATAATTTTGGCTGTTTGTTAAAATAGGGTCAGAAAGAATATTAGATGTTCGGTGCATAGATATTATAACAATAGTAGAGTCGCAATCGGATCGTCCATCAACTATTATTATTTATAATTTTATTATTTGTGTCCGAAATGTTTGCAAAAAATCATAAAACTACAGGCAAATCTAAAGAGGGCCGTATAACTAGCCAGTGCGATATTTTTAAATTGGTACCCCATTTTTATTACATATTCGTCAAGTACGTAAATAAAGATGAATGTTTTATTTGGAATACTTTTGTTGCTCTATGGTAGATGACACTGTAATATCCACAAACATATTGCTCACAATTTTAGACTAACAGTGGCTAACAGGTAGGTTTTTTAAATTAAGACGCAGAACGTAGATACGTTCAACTTTATTTCGGGTGTTCCAATGTGATACACGTACTTTTGTGAAATTATCATACATGATGAGAACGCATGATATTACTGCGTGATTACCTGTTATTTCCTCATGACTTCAATAAATACTGAAAATGTCCTTCGACTTCAATGCATTTGGCAATATGCGTAACGAAATTCCTCTCAACAGCGAGTAGTTTGCCTTAAATAATGTTCTCACATTCATTGACAATGCGCTGAATCATGTTTTCAGGCGTTGTCGGTGAATCCTTCAATTTTTCCACAGAAAGAAATCCGGAGATGTAAGATCCGGTGAACGTGCGGGCCATGATATGGTTTTTCTACGACCAATCCATCTGTCATTAAATATTCCATTTAAGACCGCTCTAACTGCACACGAGCCATGTGCCGGACATCCATCATGTTGAAAGTGCATCGCCATTCTGTCATGCAGTGAAACATTTTGTAGTAAAATCGGTAGAACATTACAATTAGAAATCAGCATTCATTGCACCATATCGATTACAATCGATAAAAAAAGGGGCCAATAATCCTTCCTCCCATAATGCCGCATCATACGTTAACCCGCGAAGGTCGCTGATGTTCCACTTGTCGCAGCCATCGTGGATTTTCCGTTGCCCAATAGTGCATATTATGCCGGTTTACGTTACCTCTGTTTGTCAATGACGCTTCGTCACTAAACAGAACGCACGAAATAAAATCTGTTAGCGTCCAGTAATTTATTTTGTGCCCAGTGGCAAAACTGTACACAACGTTCGAAGTCTTCGCCATGCAAATCCTGGTTCATAGAAATATGGCACGGGTGAAATTTACATTGCTATAGAATTTTTAACACCGAAGTTTTTGAGATTCCCGATTCTCGCTCAATTTGTCTGCTACTGATGTGCGTATTAGCCGCAACTGCAGCTAAAACACTTACTTGAGCATCATCATTTTTGGCATGAGGTGGTTCACACTGAACACTTCCTGTCTCTTTAAATAACGTAACTATCTGATGAAAGGACCGGACACTTGGATGATGTCTTCCAGAATAGCGATCAACAAACAAAGCACAGGCCCGTTGGGCAATTTCATCACAATAGCCATACATAAATACCATATCGACCTTTTCTATAATTTGTAAACGGTCCGTCTTAACATAATAACGTATCACGAAGCAAATACCGTCCGCACTGGCGAAATGTTACGCGATACCTCGTTTGTGACTATTACAGCGCCATCTATCAAAAAGCGAAAAAAGTGTTCCAAATAAAATATTCATATTTATTTATGTACTAGACGAATATGTAATAAAAATGGGGGTACCTATTTTTTTTAAAAAATGCAGTTGATATCCGTTTGACCTATGGCAGCGCCATCTAGCGGGCCAACCATTTTCCCCCTTCAAGCTAGAAAAGTTTAGTTCTTTGTAGTTTTTTCGTTTGATGCTTATTTCGTGAGATATTTGGCCCGGTCACTATCAATGGACCACCCTATATTTTCCGCGATATTTATCCTTCTGAAGGTGCAAAGTACTTTGGGAAGTGGAAATTTCAGCCAACAATGACCCATTACGAGAACGTTTGACATTTTCGATCACCAGCGATTCCCTCTTGACCCTTTTTGAATGTAAAAAGGGGATAACGTTTCGAAAATACCGTCGTTCCTCTTCACAACAATAAACTTATTCTGTGGAGCAGTATGTGTTCAGGTCCTACACACTAATCATTAGAGGCCGTCAAACGCGGCCTGGCTCCCGCTCGTTCCCGCCAGAGGGAGCGGCTGGTGAGACCGCCGCACCCGGGAGCCGGCAGTGCCGATAACACAGTCTCGGGAGCGAGAAGACTCGGTACTCCCGGCTGGCCTGGCATGTGGAACAGCCGACAGCAGTGCGCATGCGCACGACCAGCCCCCCCCCCCCCCCTCACGACGCCGTTAATTATTGCGCCCAACCGGCACACGTCTAGGACGGTGCGTTCACACTTCCGGCCGGGCCGAGCCTAGCGGGGATGTGCCAAGACGAAAAAGAGGGGGAAAAACAACTTTTTCGATTTTCAAGTTGTAAGAAATTTTGACGGTATATAAGACCACATCGCATCGTTTTATCAACTTATTTTTTCTTTACAAGCTTTGCCTTGCCTGTGAAAAAATAAAAAGTCTACTTTTCATTCCGCACGAGTTTTCAGTTTCGTAAAGCTCCTCACTCGATTTTGATGAAAGTATTCGGTTAAAAAATCTGATTTTTGGACACAGGGTTGTACAACATCTTAGCTTTCCAATAAAACATTCACCTTTTCGAAATTCGTAACAATCGTTTTCAAATGATGCTTTTTGTCAGGTATGCGCACTTGATTTACAAATCGTGTATTGAAAAAGTTCGATAGCGGGCAGCTTACTGTATTATGCATTTTAGGCCATACATTACAGCGAGTGAAATTGAGCTAAAAGAACAGAAAAGTTTTTGAAACGGTAGTCGCACTGATATCTACCTCCTTTCACAAGTAATTGTGAGTTATCTGAGCAGCATCATGCCGCGACCGCAAGCCAACGAACTCTGCGTGCGTTGAGCGTGGCGTAAAGCACTGCAGTGCAGAAAAAAATATTTGCTGGTCACGTATGTTGGTCCCTCGTGATGTGTTAATAATTCATAACCAGAAAATTGCTATACTCTTGGGTGGCAACTGATTACAATGGACGATGATCTGCTATGGTTTTATGTAAGATAATACTTCACTTAAGAGGTATACAAGTAGTTCGTTTTCCACATTGTACAATTAATGGAATACATATTTCGTGTTTCAAACTTCAAGAGCAGAAACAATTAATGTAAACTACAAATTTGCTGTTGATGGACTGAAATAAAATTTCTGAAATTCTACTCAATGACTTTCTAGTTGAGGATAATAAACGGAAGAAACCCAAAAATATACTTACATTTATTGATGCATCTACACCTAAGATTACATTGTTTAGCCTTCTCTTAAGCCGGCCGCGGTGGCCGAGGGGACTGCGGCGCGCCAGTCACAGTCTGCACGGCCACTACGGTCGGGAGTTCGAATCCCCCACTCGGGCATGGATATTTGTGTCGTCTTTGGTATAAGGTAGTTCATAAGTAGTTTGTAAGTTTAGGGACTGATGACCCTGCTGTTAAGTCCCTTAAGCTTAACAAACATTTGAAGCTTCTCTAATTTTCGCTTTTGTAAAACTCCCGGAAAATGTTCTACCACAAGGTGAAACAATTTATATACAGTGTCTCACAATAAAGCGCTATTCCTCAGACGTAGACTAAAGTAGGAGTACATAACAGTAAAATTAAAGACATTTAGTTACCTCCTGATAAGGGATGCTGCAACTTATGGCCATGGGGGGTACGTCAGGTGTGCCAGATTTATGTGGTACACGCTGTACTATGTTTCAGCTCATCTCCACTTTCAAAGAACTCTACACGGTTCTCAGAATTTGTATTTATTTTGTTAGGAAGCTCTCTGATGGGAACTGCTTTTCTATGAACATTTCCAGAATCTCACAATTTTCCTTGTCTCCATGGTACTTTCATCGATTTTTATACTTTCAATGAAAGGAAAACGCACAGACTTAGTTTAGCTTCAGACAATGCAGATCAGTAAAGGATGAGAAGCAGGTGTCATTTGTTTCATGTTGTGATTTGTTTTTTCGTTCTTAGTGGGCTTGTGGCCAGCAACAAGGGATCGTCACCCACTGTCAGTGGAAGATCGAAGGAAACACAGGTGTGACCAGTACTTGTTCACTGCCATCTACTTTGATCCAGCTGTTAATTGATTTTGTAATTTTATTACTATTGTTTGCACACTTTAGTGACTCATAGAATTATAAGCACTTTAGAAATATGTGATATGGACCCATCCCATTAATTTCGACTAACATTTAGGAGAGTTTTTTCTTAAGTGAAGAACTAAACATTTCTTAATTTTTTAAATTCATGTTATAGAATTAATAGTAATGGAGGAAAAATAAATGTATTATCATAAGTATAAATGAATAAAAAAATCATGCAGAGGAGCTTCTGCTGAAAGCAGGCTGGAGACTTCTGATACTTGTGCTGCAGAAGCAACACCATACCACAATTGGTTCGTGCCGGCGCCGACTCGCGCCGTTCATATTAAAGATATCGAATGTTAAAGGAAGGAAATACTCTCCTAAATGTTAGTCTATATGGATGGAACGAGTGCATTACCACCTATTTCTTATGTTCATAAAATTCGACGGTTCGCTACAGTGTGAGAACAATAGTAATAAAACTAGGCGACCTGTGCAAATACTTTGCAGCATTAGTGGCCAGTCATGTGAAATGGAAATAAGTAAAATTAAATATTTATCATTTAAAAATATTTATTGTAGATAGTAACAGTATACAGAATATTATATAAGCTTGTGTTTTCCTAAATTCATATCGAAACACTTATTTAAAATCAATTATAATTATAAAATAGATTCTTTTAATATATAAGAAAGATAGAGGACCCGTGCGAATAAGACCCGTGCGAATACTTAGCACCTTTAGTGGAATGACTAAAACGTTGGGAAGACATGGAAGTGAAGTTGAATGTTCACGCATAGCTTTCTTCAGAATCAATCCGTGCAAGTGTTTAAAAGCACAAATGAAAGATCTTGATCCGTTGAGCGTTTATAGGTAAAAGAGAACTGTGTACTTTATTTAGAACCGAAGATATCCTAAAACAAACCAATTAAAATATTCAATGCAAGGACAGAAGGATCCCGCGTTTGAATGAAAGTAAAGGAAGGAGAGACTTAATTATGATACTTGATGACAAATCTGCGAATAAATACCTTTCGTTTAAAGCGAAAATGAAGGAAATGGGTCGGATAGAACGGCCTGACACAATGACTTTAGTTTACAGCCAGGACATCCCCATAAGAAATATACAGAAGGAAATCCCGTTTGAGTGTAGAAAAAGTGGATGAATACCTTTAGTTTTACACAAAAATGAAGGAAATCAGCTGGGTAGTTTAGTCTGTCCGACTGATTTTAGTTTTCGTAGATTCTTTTAATATATAATATAATAAAATCAATGAACTGTTAGCTGGATTCTTGAAGTGGCCAGCAATCGATCTTCTGCTGACAGTGGGTTGGGATTCCTTATAGGTGGGGACACGCTCTCCCCTTCCCTCGGAAAAAAAGTTAGAAAAAAAGTGACAGACGCTTCTCATCCTTTACTGACCTGTCCTGCAGTGTCTGAGGCTAAAGTAAACCAGCGTATGTTGAAAATTCGAAAGTACCATCTTGCAAACAAAGAAAATTGTCTTCAAATGATACAGAAAAATGTTCGTAGAAACGTTGTTCGTCTCAGACAGGTTACTAAAAGCAACTCAGTTCATTCTTATTTTCATCTCAGATGTGAAAGTACCGCATTTATGTCGACACACTGTATACAATTATTTTCACCCGGTGGGAACACATTTTCCGAAAGCTACAAAAGCGAAAAGGTATATTTTGTGTCTTAGGAGTAGAATCAATAAATATAATTTTTTTTTGTCTTTCTCGTTCACCTGCAACTAGAAAGCCGTTAACTGTAATGTCACAAAATTTTATTTCAGTCCATTAAGAGCAAAGTCGCAGATTACATTACTTTTTTCTTCTCTTCTAGTTCCAAACACGAAATATAAATTCCATGAATTGTATTATGTGGAAAAAAAAAAAAAAAAAAAACAGATGTATGCCTCTCAAAGTCAAGTATGATCTGCTGTAAAACCGTAGCAGATAGTTGTCCATTGTAATCGGTTGCCACCCAAGAAAAATTAGTTCATTATTGTTCTCTGATTATGGATCTTTAATACATCACGAGGGCCCGACAAACGTAGCCAGCAATTCAGATTTTTCGGCACTGCAGTGCTTCACGTTACGCTCAACACAGGCTGAGTTCGTAAATTGTGATTGCGGCCCGAGGGCGCTCAGATTACTTGCAATTACTTCTGAAAGGAGATAGATATCAGTGCGATTAGCATTTCAAAAACTTTTTTGTTCTTTTAGCTCCATTTCACTCGCTGTAATATATGGTCTAAAAATCATAGAACAGTAACCTGCCCGCTATCTAACTTTTTCAATACACGATTTGTAAATCAAGTGCATATACTTGAGAAATAGCGTCATTTGAAAACGACTGTTAGGAATTACGAAAGGTGAATGTCGTATACGAAAGCTAAGATGTTTTATTATAATGGGTCCAAAAATCAGATTTTTTAAACGCATACTTTCATCACAATCGAGTGAGGAGCGTTACGAGACTAAAAACTCGTGTGGAATGAAATTTAGCCTTTTTTATTTTTTCACAGGCAAGGCAAAGCTAGTAAGTAAAAACTAATTTCATAGAACGATGTAGCGTGATCGTGTATACCATCAACAATTTTTACAACGTGAAAATCGAAAAAGTGTATTTTACCCATTTTTTTGTCTCGGGTACGTCAGGCGCGTTGTGTGAACACGCAGCCGGCGGCGTGCGCCGACTAGGCTGAGGCGGCTCAGCCAAGCTCAGCTCGTCCCGGCGGGCGCGACGTGAACCCGGGAGTATCGTGACTCGTCCTGCCTGAAACGTCTCGCTCTCGCGAGTGTGACGTCATCGCTCCCCCTCTACCAACCCTTTACCCGCCGCCAGCTGTCGAGAGCGGGGCGCGAGCGCTGCGGGAACCGAGCGGGAGTGGCGGCCGTTTTGACGGGCTCTACTAATCATATTTTGTTATGTGTTCCGGATGTCTGGCTACCCCAGCCCTCTTGGTAGGTTGGGTATTGGTACTCACGAGTGATACACCCATCCCATTGGAGGTTGAAAAGTAAACGGCGAAGCAGTCACCTCGGTCACACAAACAGCTAAGGAAATAAATGTCCACCTAGACCGAGCTCGCTTGAGGTTCGTCAATATTCCTAGAGGTACCCCGCTAGCGACTGTTGGGCGAGTCATCCGACGGAATGCGTGATGCATTGCTTAGCATCGCAGATCGCAGTGCTGGCGGTCCCCAGTTCAAATGTCTCCACGGGCAGAAAAAAATTAATTCAATTAATTCAATTTAGATTGTTCTGCAAGTTTATAATGTTTAATGTATTAGTAAGTTCCAGAAAATTCTTTCTATGTATAAATAGTGGAGCACTCCAAACAGGAGGCAGTCTGTACTGAGTGTACGCTTGTGTTAGCAATAAACGTGTTCTCAGTGTAAAGTGTTGTGCTCTATTAACGACCGGCCTTCGAATTCCGGACCACCTGCAGTTTGCAGCGTGAAACTTTATCTTGGAGGAGCCGAGTATCGTGCAATACATATGCATCATCGTCGCTCCGATTAGGAAACGTAAAAGTCGTCGCCTACACGGACAAGTAG
The DNA here is from genome assembly GCA_026315105.1 of Locusta migratoria. Taxonomy (NCBI): domain Eukaryota; kingdom Metazoa; phylum Arthropoda; class Insecta; order Orthoptera; family Acrididae; genus Locusta; species Locusta migratoria. Next base: position 549,134,801 of record CM048755.1, on the reverse strand, counting down.
CGGTATACAAAGGGTATACTGATTACCTCCGTCTGAAGGTACGTGTCATCACAACACCCATGGATACGAAAACAGCGGTTACCTACCTGTACATCAGACATCCATCGGTGTTCTCTGGACACTCTGGACATGACACAAATACCTGGAAGTTTTCGACCGTGGCGCCAAGAATTATAGGTGGGACTTGGCAAACGTGTATTTCTACCTGCTTGGGACAGCCCAGCAGTGGTGTGAAAATAAAGAAGACAAGCTCGATAGCTGGGAAAAATTCCAGACAGAACTTAAGAAGACGTTTGGAGACCACCAGCAACAAGTTCGTTTATCAGAAGAGCAGTTGAAGAACAGGGCCAAACGACATGGTGAGTCAACGCAGTCGTATATACAGTGTTTTGACCCTATGTCACGTAGTTAACCCGGATATGTCGGAGGCTGATAAAATTTCACACCTGATGAAGGGCATTGCAAAAGACATGTATCAAGCTCTTCTATTAAAAGACATTTCAACGACACAAGATTTTATCCAATGGTGTCAGAAATTTGAAGAGATTCAACAGAGGAGGGCTGGACAAAAGACGTATGACAGACTCCCAAATGTAGTCACTATGGACGTTGTGGAAGACGAGCATGATTTTGCTTCTCTCTTATGACAAATTGTGTGAGAAGAATTACAACAGTTTATGGCAGCGGGGACTGTTCGACCAGGCAAGCATCAGATTCTGGCCATGGATGTCGGTCCTGTACATCAAGAGGGAGCTGACGCTGCTGAGGAAGAGGTATTTTAAACATTATTGCCTGTCAGCACCGCCAGTCGCACCCGACGTTAAGTATGGCCTCGCCGTACTGTGACTTACGCTGCAGCCGCTGAGCTGCAGCCTACGAACCGACCGACGCAGCCACAACCAAATCCTTCGGTAACTATGTCGCCTTGCAGGAGGACAGATACATGGAGAACAGAAGACAACACGCCATTGTGTTTTCACTGTGGTCGTCCTGGACATGTCATACGTAACTGTAGGAAGATAAGACGAGTATTTGATAATTGGTATGCCAAAAACGCCAACCATTGGCAGCAAACCTTTCAACGGCAGTCAACTGCAGACGATTACTGTCGACCTATGGGGCGAAGCCCGTCGCCGTATCCTGGACGTGTTCGATCTCCAACACGCCGCCGCCGTTCGCTCGCCTTATAAAGATACCAACCGCTCGCCTAGCCGCCATGTTCAGACAACTAGGCGAGGCGGCCATCTACGGTGGTGAGGCCAACACAGATGAAAATCCTCCATGCACGACAGTCTCTAAGATGACCGGAAATCTCAATGGCGCCATCATCGACGGACAACCTGTCCATGCACTAGTCGATTCAGGCGCTTCCTTCTCTGTATTGTCGAATGACTACCGCCGCAATCTAAAGAAGATAATGTTCTGTGATACAAGAGAAACGGTGCTGAAGGTTGCAAATGGAAATACATCGGCCGGCAGGAACATTTGTCGCAAGGATAACTATCAGCATCAGGACGCAGCCGTTTGAATTTCTCGTTTCAAGAGAATAAAGCCATAACGCCATCCTCGGATGGGGCTTCCTTAAGGCCAAGCATCCCAGGCTATCACTGACTGTGGAAAATCTGAGCTACAAAATGAGGGACCCATTTCGTCGAGTACACGTAACACGTACTTCCCTGGGAGGTTGTTTGTTGTCGGTAATGTTGAGATTCCGTTGTTTACAATAAGAGTTGCAGTCAGAAACCGAGATCACCAACTGAACTGTGAAGTGCTTGACCACGGTAAAAAAGCTTATCAGCATTACGAAGGAAATTTACACACCAGCGGCTATCATAAGCGTTACAGGTGGTAGAGGAGAATTTTGAATCACTGATTTCCACGAGCAATCGCAAGTAATTCCTAAGGGAATGTGTATTGGAACAGCTGAATCAGTCCATGGTGGTGATCTCAATGTCATCGACGAAGTCTCTTGCTCTGCTGTTACTGCTGACAACGCACTAGAGGAAACTATTATAGAATTACATATAGGACCTGGTCTGACACAGGAGCAACGTCAGCAGGTGTTATCCTTACTACTCCAATTTTCAGTTGTATTCTGCGCCAGGCAGGACAAGAACCAGATGAAGTGGTCCATGATAAAACACCATACAATACTACGAGTGTCGCCAGCTTAAATGCGGATAATTCAGGAGGAAGTGGAGAAGATGTTGCACAATAACATTATTCAACCTTCATAAAGTCCCTTGTCGTTTCTAGAGGTTCTCGTGAAGAAGAAAGATGGCACTTGGCGTTTCTGTGTCGATTATCGACGGCTGAACGAAATGACAAAGAAAGATGTCTACCAATTGCCGCGCATAGGTGACACTTTAGACTGCTAGAAAGGAGCTATATACTTCCCAACAATGGACATGCAGACAGGTTACTGGCAAGTCGAAAATGTTCAAATGTTTGTTAAGCTTATGGGACTTAACTACGGGGTCATCAGTCCCTAAACTTACAAACTACTTACGAACTACCTTATACTAAGGACAGCACAAATATCCATGCCCGAGGGGGGGATTCGAGCCCCCGACCGTAGTGGCCGTGCAGACCGTGACTGGAGCGCCTCAGTCCCCGCGGCCACCGCGGCCGGCTGGCAAATAGAGGTTCACGAAGCTGACAGAGAGAAGACTGCTTTCATTACATCTGACGGCCTCTATGAATTCAAAGACATGCCGTTTGGAGTATTTAATGCCCCGGGCACATTCGAACACATGATGGACAACTTGCTTCAACACCTTAAATGGACGACATGTCTTTGTTATCTATATGATATTGTCGTTTTCTCAAGGACATTTTCGGAACACCTAAGCCACCTGTCAACTGTGTTCAGACAGCAGGAATCCGCCTCAAACCAAGTGCCTATTCTTCGCCAAATAAATAAAAATCCTGGGGCACATAGTGAATGGAGATGGTGCCAGTCCTGATCCATATAAAGTAAGAGAAGTCTCAGAATTTCTAACTTCTCAGCACATCCGTGATCTGAGGAGTTTCCTCGAGCTGTGCTCATACGACCATCGTTTCATAGAAAGTTTTTGTAACAAGGCACGTCCATTGCAAGAACTGCAGGGGCACGCCATGTTATACTTGGATGAGACGAAAGAAAGAGCATTCCAGGCTCTTAAGGAGGCTCTAACTTCCGTACCAGTTCTAGCATTATACGACGAGAACGCGGAAACCGAACTTCACACAGACCCTAGTGGTTATGGGATTGGTGCAGTGCTTGTACAAATTCAGGAAGGTGCTGAAAAGGTGATAGCCTTTGCATCCAGATAACTCTCAAAGTCCGAGATAAACTACTCTACAAACGAGAAGGAGTGTCTCGCCGTTATCTGGACTATCAACCAATTCCGGCCCTGTTTATTCGGTAGACTATTCACCCTCCTGACTGACCACCATTCTTTATGTTGGCTGCATAGTTTGAATGATCCATCAGGTCGACTAGCAAAATGGGCACTAAGACTCCAATGTCACAGTGGTATTCAAAAAGGGTGCAAACTCAATGACGCCAAATGCCTTTTGAGGAATCTATTAGTGGAACATAACAGCATGGAGTAAATTTCCTGCCAGACTGAGCCACGCAAAGGAGAGTTTCAACTTACAAACGGGACATTATATAAGAGTCACTATGATCCACTGGGCCCCAAATGGCTACTGATCGTTACAGCTGAAATCCGGCCAGCTGTTCACAAGTACTTCCATGATGATCCAATATCCTGACATCTTGGATTCGTCAAGGCCCTAGACAGATCCAGACGTAGGTATTACTGGCAAGGTCTCTACCGATCTGTCAAGCACTATGTGAGTCATTTTAAGAAGTGTTAAATGTTCAAATGTTTGTATAGCTTATGGGGCTTAACTACGGGGTCATCAGTCCCTAAACTTACAAACTACTTATGAACTACCTACAACTAAGGACGGCACAAATATCCATGCCCGAGGGGGGATTCGAACCCCCGACCGTAGTGGCCGTGCAGACCGTGTCTGAAGCGCCTCAGTCCTCTCGGCCACCGCGGCCGGCCATAACTTTCTACCGCCGAACCACACGGTGTAGCGCTTACTAGTCCCCAGCTTCAGGGATCCAGGATTCACCAAGCCTGTACTCAGCAGATTAGTGCTGTATCCCCTGAGGGGCGTATAATCTAATCAACTCAAAATGTGTGTAACGACATCTGCAATTGCCCAGTGCGTTGGTGTTCTTGTATCTGTCTTGTTCTGTTTATTATAAACAATATATAGTGGTTATTTAATAAACTGGGATTATTATGCGTAATATTAATGTTACACACTGTATAGATGCGTCTCCATTAGACCTTCCACTTGAGTCCTAGCTCAACAAAGTAATTCAGTTAGAATAAATGTTGTAATTGTTAAGTGAATCTTAATTTGATTTCTTGATAGCTCTTGATATAAAAAAATGCGACTAATAACAACACATCATTAGAATCGCTCTGCCTTCCTTTTTCAGACGAATCATAAAGTTTGCTTTCGAACCGTATTCATTAGGCAGAAATTGACCCTCCTCTTTGGTTAGCCGGTCAATATTCATGTCGTTCACGGCAACTTGTTGCTTATGATCAATGACGATGAAAGCCGTAACCTCAACACGGCCATCAGTACCACACACTGCTTCGCCGCTGTCGTTTTCGTTTGACACTAGTGTGCCACTTGTGGCGTCCGCCGTAACCTTTACCGCAGCGCCCTGCTGTACAGTAAACGAACTGTTAGTGCATGTTACTCCAGTGCCACATTTACGCACATTACATTTAGCTGTGTCAGGAGCTTCTGCCTGCTTGCCAGCCCCCTTAACATAGACGCTGTCGATACTTGATTTTATCATCCTAAGTTAACCGTCATGAGTGTCCATATTGAGTGCTGCCTAACACGATTCGTAGCTACATTTGTACCTAAGTTTTCTGCCAAGGTTTCGAGCTTCCACTTGCGTTGCTTTGCTTTTAATACATGGTCCTGCCGCCACCCATTCCATAGTTCTTCACTGATTAAGAGGGCTTCAATATTGAAGACTCCTAGAACACCATTATTATCACCTATACTATCGTGGTTCATTTTCTAAACTTTATTTATGACCCTGTCCTGTTTTTTTTTTTTTTTTGGATTTACTCCCTTCACTAACCTCGGTCGGGAGTGCCTTTAATTTCCCTGCTGCTTACCGTGATAGTTTTTGTCATGGTTTCAAATGTTTGTATAGTCTATGGGACTTAACTACGGGATCATCAGTCCCTAAACTTACAAACTACTTATGAACTACTTACGAACTAGGACGGCACAAATATCCATGCCCGAGGGGGGATTCGAACCCCCGACCGTAGTGTCCGTGCCACCGCGGCCGGCTGTCATCGTTTCCACTGTTATTACCCGCGTCATGCCATCGTTTATGTCCTTTATTGTTTCTATTATGGTTACCGCCGAAATTGTTGCCCCCTTTACTACGGTGAGGCATTGCATTCCACAAATTCAAGCCGACCGCGGTGGGCGAGGGGACTGCGGCGCGCCAGTCACAGTCTGCACGGCCGCTACGGTCGGGGGTTCGATTCCCCCCCCCCCCCCTGGGCATGGATGTTTGTGTCGTCTTTAGTATAAGCTATTTCATAAGTAGTTTGTAAGTTTAGGGACTGATGACCGCGCAGTTAAGCCCCTTAAGCCTAACAAACATTAAACATTAACACAAATTCAAGAGAGCTTTCGACGCAATCTGTGGGACTGTCAGTCTGTTACCACTGCAACCAATCTGGCATAAGCCTTTTCAGCCTCGACCTCAAAATTAGTGCACTTAACGGCTTGTCAAGGTGCAATAAGTTTTGCAGTTAAAAATCGTAAAACATCCGAAACTCCGGCGGTCCCTACAGTAATACTCACCATCCAAAAATTCATTCTTCAGTCGCGTTTGTTTCTTGTCACTCCACTACTTACTTGGAACAAGTGCGTCAAACATGGAATAATCCGTGACATCATCTGTGAGCCGATTTTCTGACATATGTGCCTTCCAGTCAAGCTGTCGGATACCAATTTTACTTTTGCGTCGTCAGACATGCGTGGCACGAAACAAATTTTGTAAGTTACCAAGAAATCTACAACATGGTGATTTCCATCCCCATTAAAACTCTTAAAATTACGGCTTGAAATAGCCTGTGTAGTCCCTGACGGATTTGTTAGCATATTGTCCGAAGAGTTTTTTATGCTTTCAATTTCTTTGCAATTATCTCTTACCTAATAGCTTACTGATTCTAGCGGTTAAGCCTGTCATAGACCTACACTATCTACACGTTTTCTCACTGATTACAACTGTCATACCGTCACCGTTGTCTCTTTCTTGCATTCTGACTGCACAGCATCTATCCTAGCCTCCCTTTCCCAAATCACTCTCTACATCAGTAATTCGATGTGCCAACTTTTGTTCTTAACACGTATTTGAAACCCTTCCAGCTTATTATTGATCTTGTTTTGAGATTCGATTTTACCCTTAATCTCATTAATTTCATCAAACATACTAACTTTCTGAGCTTCAAATTTCATGTTCAATTTCACAATTTTCAATTTTTAATTTCACAGCTTTGATTTCTAAGTTCACTAATTTGGCTATTCAGACAATTATTTTGAGCAGCAATGCTCTGCATCATTAACATAATTTTTCCCTGCCAATTTATTCTGTAAACTGATATCATCTATTTTCGGCCACAAATGACCTAGCAGGATTTTCCATTTCGTTAACTTTTTGCTCCGACCCGTATTCTTTGGGCGATTTCTATATCCTGTAAGCCATGGGTAGCAATTGCAGACAGTAGCGATAATTAGCAAATGCTGATTCAATTAACTTTGACTGCGTCCTGCTTTCTGCCGTTGGTACGAAGCTGTTGACTGCTTGTGACGGCGGGTGGCGTGAAAGCATTGCTCCCCCACTGCTACAACCGGACCCACGAGGCTTGGCTGCGTGATCTGGCCCGCGGCGTTGGCTCCTCGGCGGTCTGCTATGATGTGTGCGCCGGTTCCCTGATCGTAGCTTACTCCTAGTATCCCTAACATTCGAACCTAGCTGCATAGCTAGCTAGTTTCCCGGACGAGAACCATCAACTGTGAAACTACGGACTATTACTCAACTAGTTATGGGGGGGGGGGGTGAGTTATGCTACATTCCTCTTATTTGCTACGGCTCGTTGCTATCTAGAGTCCGTCCAAGTGCACATTACATTAAAGCAGAGTTAATAATTCATTTCCAGGGATTTCAACTAGGGCGGCTACATATTGATGATGGGCTACAACACGTTTCATTTTTAACTAATGAATTTGGTTTCCCATTTTAAAAACGTTCTCAGGAAAGAACCACTAAAGCAACTACACTGCGTAAACAAAATTAGCTCGAGCCCCCACTATAACAGAAAAACCGTTTGGTTAATGTTCTCATAATGTTCCATTATAAAGTTCTCCGTCAACACAGTTGTCCAAAGGCTAAGTGAGAAATCGCGGAATTACTTCTAAGTCCCACGGGAACGTTTCTGCGGCTATGTTCAATACGTTTGATATCACTGAAAAATCACCGACATAGCTCCGCCGTCTAGAATGACCGACTCAGGACTGTCGGAGGTCTTCCTTCGGCCCGCCTTATATAGCCGTGCCGGCCTAAGTTCCAGAAAACGTCACCTAAAGCCCCTATGGTTCTGCCGGCACATTTCTTCGCTGAAATTCTCCTACAAACTAAGAACTCCTACTAATTTCTAGGTGAAATAGTTTCTCCAAAGTTTTAGTTTTTAACGAATATACATTTCATGCAACTCCGATAAATATGTGTTTTTGCCCGTTGCACATTAATTATCAACGCGGTCTTTCACTTGAAGTGTTCTTCTGACATTATTTTTCACTACTCTTTTTATGCACTATTCAAATTCAATATGTGCAGAAAATCAAACAAATTATTGGGGACTATCAATAATTGCTGCTAATAAAGGAATAAAATTTATTTCAATAAAGACAAATTATGTAAACTAATGAACTCAAAAAGTTTGTTACGACACCTGCAATTTCCCACAGCCTTGTTGATAGTGTATCTGTTTTGTTCTATTTATTATAAACAATTTATCGTGGCAATCGAAAAATTGGCATTTCTACATGGGATTCTCTGCGAATCACATTTAAGTGCCTGGCAGAGGGTTTATCGAACCACCTTTATAATTTTAATCTACCATTCCATTCTCGAATAGCGCGCGGAAGAAAGAACACCTGAATCTCTCCATTCGAGCTCTGATTTCTCGTATTTTATTCTGATGATCATTTCTACCTATGTAAGTGGGAGTCAACAATATATTTTCGCATTAGGAGGAGAATGTTGGCGATTGGAGTTTCGTAAGTAGTCCACGCCGCAGCGATAAGCGCCGTTGTTGTAATGATTCCCATCTCAGATCCTGTTATCATTTCCGTAACGCTGTCTCCCCTGTATCGTGACAATACGAAACGAGCTGCCCTTCTTTGGACTCTTTCGATGTCCTCCGTCAAACCCACCTGATAAGGACCCCACACTGGGCAGCAATATTCCAAAAAATGCGGTCAAGCGTAATGTATGCAGTTTCTTTAGTAGTTCTATTGCATCTTTTAAGATTTCTGCCAAAACGCAGTCTCTGGTTCGCCTTTTCCTCGACATTATATACGTGTTCTTTCCAGTTTAAGTCTGAAGTAATAATAATTCCTAGGTATTTTGTGGAGTTTGCCTTCACTTTTGATTGATTTATCTTGAAAACATAATTTAACGGATTTCTTTTCATACTTATGTGGACGACTTCACACTTCCCATTATTTAGAGTCAATTGCCAATTTTTACACCATACTAATATCTTATTCAGATCGTTATGCAGTTGTTTTTTATCTTCAGGTGATTTTACTAGACGGTAAATGACGGCGTCATCTGCAAACAACCTAAGAGAGCTACTTAGATTTTCCCCTAAATCGTTTATGTAAATAAAGAACAGCAGTGGAACGCCCGATATCACCTCTGCTTTAGTCGATGCCTTACCATCGATTACTACGAACTGTGTCCTCTCTACTGGAAATCCCCTAATCAGTCGCAAATTTGGGGCGATATACCATAACCACACAATTATTATGCGTAATATTAATGTCACATACTGTATGGATATACCAAATGATGCTTCTCCATGACAACTTTCATTTAGGCCCTTGTTCATTGCTGTACTTCAGCTAGAATAAAATTTAAATTGTTAAGGGTATCGTAATCAGATTTCTGAACAGCCCTTGATATAAAAAGAAATACGACTTATATCGAGACATTATCAGAATCGCTCTGCTTTCCTCTTTCATACGTCGTATCCTATTGGTCTGTGACTTCAATAGTCTGTGCGTGATATAATAAAATGTACACAATGCTTTATGATATTATCGAATGGCAGTTAGGCCAGACGCCACGTCCGCCTAGCGTTCAGCCCTCCACATGGTTATAGCAGGGCTCCTTAGCTAGGCTGCTGCCCTGTCCATCATCGCGACTTTTGCTTTGCCCGCTGTCGAACCTCGCGCACTTTACGCGCCAAATAGACATTGTCGCGTCACATCGTTAACTATCGACGCTAGATCCACTTGCCTCATATTTGGTCTGGTGAAATCATTCTCTTCCAGTGGTGAACTCTTCTCGGGTGATCAGCCGTGTGGTGGCTTCGTCTTGGCACAATGTTTCGATGCGTTTCGCACTGACAATCCTTGACTAAGAATTGTGAGTACGAAACACATCGAAACTTTGCACCAAGTCGACGCCACTAGTCCGCTGATCACCCGAAAAGAGTTCATAACTGGAATACGCCGAGAAAGCCTGCAATCTCATACATTCTCATCCATTTCAGAAAAGAAATAATTCAAATCCTCGCCATAATTCAATATTCATTCATAATTAACACTTTCGTGAAGAGCCATTCACTCGCCTTCATCAACTGAAATAAACCTTGAAATACCTTCTTCTAACATTTGCAAGTGGTTAGCGTCGAAGATTGCTGTGCTGACGGTCCACATTTCAAATTCCGCCACTGCCAAATATATTCTTTTTAATTTACTATTTCTAGCATGTTCTGCTTGTAAGTTTCAGAAAATTCTTTCTGTGTGCAAACAGCAGAGTACTCCAGTCAGGAGACAGTCTGTTCTGAGGGCACGCTTTCGTTAGCAATAAACGTGTATTAAGTGCAAAGGATTGTGCTCCCATTCGTCGAATTCCGACCCACCTGCAGTTTTCAACGTGACACGGTTTGTTAGAGGCGACGGGTATAATGACTCCGATTAGGCAGCGTGAGAGTCGTCTCCCACATAGGGAAGAACCGGAATACAAAGGATATACTCACTACAATCTTACAAATTTCCGTGTCATAAAAAGACCCATGGATACGGAAACAATGGTAATCCAGCTGCATATCAGACATCCATCAGGGTTTTCGTGAGTCACTGGGATGGACCCAAACAAATGGCTGAAAGGATTCGACCGAATCGTCACGTATAATAGGTGGGATCACACGATGAGCTTGGCGAACGTATATTTCTACCTGGATGGGAAAGCCCAGCAGTGGTTTGAAAAGCTGATAGGTTTCCTTTGGAGCCAGCTAAAGTGTTCTGGATCTTGATCTTGTCATAGGGCCTCTATACGCAGTTCCGGAGATTTCTTCCATTCTCTCTCCACGCGTTCCTTGCAGTGACGATGACCGGCGACAGGCCCTTCTGTCTTAGCTTCATCATTATCATAACGGTCTTTAGAGTCGTTGAACAAGAAGCTTTTTTTCTCTATCTGCTCTTCGGGATCGTAGTAAGGAATCATAGGGAGGACGTTAAGAATGTCTCTTCGTTTTTGACGCTTTGAAGACGGCTTATAATCCTCGACCTCGTATATGACGTCTAACAGGCGGCGTATGACACGATACGGACCAAAGTGTCGCATCAGTAACTTTTACGTATAGGGGAGAGAATCCATACCAGATCTCCTGGACTGTACACAACAAGTCTGTGCTTGTCGTTATCCCACTGACAGTTCTTCCCCTAGGCATCCAATGTCCGTATGCGAGCCACCTGTCTTCCGTCTTCGACCCTGGTGATGAGCTGTATCAGTGTCGTCCAGTTGGAACGGGAACAGTGTATCCATTGTTATCTCAGCTTCAAGATCATAGAGCAGAAAAAACGGCCTGTGGTGGAAACGGTATCAGATGCCCTGGAGGTAATAGTGAAACATGCTTTCGTCGCTGGCACTCCTTGTAATGACTCGCATAATGCTTGACAGATCGGTAGACACCTTGCCAGTAATAGCTACGTCCGATTCTTTCTAGGGTCTTCACGAATCCCAGATGTTATGATACTGGATCATCGTGGAAATACTTGAGAATAGCTGGCCGGATTTGAGCTGGAACGACCAGTAGCTATTTGGGACCCAGCGGATCGTAGGAGCTCTTATACAATGTCCCGTTTATCAGTTGAAACTCTCCTTTGCTTGGTTCTCCTTTTTCCAAGGGATCTATAGTTCGTACTAATGATGGATCTTCCCTTTGTTCTGCTGTAATGTCAAGTAACTCAGTGAGAGCTGAAATTTCATCCATGCTGTTATGTTCCACTAATGGATTCCACGAAAGGCAGTCGGCACCCTTTTGTTTTCACTCGTTTCTGAATACCACTGTGACGTCGTACTATTGGAGTCTTAGTGCCCATCTTGCTAGTCGACGTGATGGATCCTTCAAACTAGGCACCCAACATAAATAATGGTGGTGTGTCACGATGGTGAATGGTTTGCCGTATAAATACTGCTGGAACCTGTTGATAGCCCAGATAAGTGCAAGACATTCTTTCTCGGTTGTAGAGCAGTTTATTTCGGACTTTGGGAGAACTCTTGATGCTTAGGCGGAAGTAAGAGTCTCCTTCAGTGCTCGGAAAGGTCTTTCTTTCGTCACATCCCAGTAAAACATGGCGTTTCACTGCAGAAGTTCTTGCTATGGACGTGCCTTGTTACAAAAACCTTTTAGGAAAGGTCGGTCGAATGAGCAGAGTCCGAGATAACTTCACACATCACGAAATGCTGAGGATTTGGAAATTTTGTGACTGTCCTTAATTTATCTGGCTCAGTACGGACACCATCTCCGTTGACAATGTGCACCACAGGATTTGTATCTCTTTGGCGACGGAGAGGCACTTCTTTGGGTTGCAGCGGAGTCTTACAGTCTGAACGCACTTCAACACAGTCGACAGGCGGCTTAGATGTCCCGAAATTGTCCTAGAGAAAACGACCATGTCATCCAGGTAAACAAGACATGTCGTCCATTTAAGATGTCGAAGGAATTTGTCCATCATGCGTTCAAGTGTAGGCGGAGAATTACATAAGCCAAATGGCATGACTTTGAATTCATAAATGCCGTCAGGTGTAATAAAAGCAGTTTTCTCACTGTCAGCTTTGTCAGCCTCGATTTGCTAGTAACCTGTCAGGATGTCCATGGTTGAGATATATACAGGTCCTTTCAAGCTGTATAAGGTGTCGTCAATGCACGAGAATGGGTAGACATCTCTATTTGTGATTTCGGTCAGCCACCGATAGCTAACACAGAAACGCCACGTGCCATCCTTCTGCTTCACGAGGACCACTGGAGACAACCAAGAACATTATGAAGGTTGAATAATGGCATCGTGCAACATTCTCTTCACTTCCTCCAGAATTATACATCTTTGAGCTGGCGACACGCTTTACGAATGCTGGCTAATTGGTGGATAATCCCCAGTATTCATACTATTTTTTTATCGTCAGCCGTTTCATTTGGCTCTCCTCCTATATACACCTGAAAAATGATGTAGTATGGCTAATTGCCACTGACGTTTTTCCTCTGTCAAAATGATCATTATATTCAATTCCATAGTCCTCTAGTGCGTTTTTAGCCGTAACAACAGAGCTTGAGATTTTGATTACATTTTCACGAAATTTGGGTGCATACATCCTGCGAAATCAGTACCCAGAACAACCACATAAGACCGTAATAACGGCCTTGATACGCCTGGGCATTGCGTCAAACAGAGCTTGGATGGCGCGTAAAGGTACGGAAGCCCATGACGCTTCAACACGATACCACATGCCATAAAGAGTAGTGCCTGGCGTATTGTTACGAGCCAGTTGCTTGGCCACCATTCACCGGACGTTTCCAATTGATGAGAGAAATGGAGAATGTGCTGGCCATGGTAGCAGTCGAATATTTTCCGTATCCAGAAAGACCCGTACTGGACCTGTAACATGCGGTCGTGAATTATCCTCCTGAAATGTAGAGTTTCACAGGGATCAAATGAAAGGTAGAGCCACGGGTCGTAACACATATGAAATGTAACGGCCAATGTTGAAAGTGCCGTCGATGCGAACAAGAGGTGACCGAGACGTGTAACCAGTAGCAGCCCATACCATCACGCCGGGTGATACGCCAGTATGGCGATGACGAATCACGCTTCCAACGTGCGTTCACCGCAATGTCGCAAAACACGGATGCGACCATCATGAAGCTGTAAACAGAACCTGGATTCACCCAAAAACATTACGTTTCGCCTTTCGTGCACCCAGGTTCGTCGTTGTGTGCACCATCGCAAGCACTCCTGTCTGTGATGCGGCGTCAGCGATAACCGCAGCCATGGTCTCCGAGCTGATAGTCCATGCTGCTGCAAACGTCATCGTTTGTCGTGCAAACGTTCCCATCTATTGACTCAGGGATTGAGACGTGGCTGCACGATCCGCTACAGCCATGCGGATAATATGCCTGCCATCTCGACTGCTAGTGACACGTGACCGTTGGGATCCAGCACGGCATTCCGTATTACCCTCCTGAACCCGCCGATTCCATATTCTGCTAACAGTCATTGGATCGCGACCAACGCGATCAGAAATGTCGCGATACGATAAACAGCAGCCGCGATAGGCTACAATCCGACCTTTATCAAAGTCGGAAACGTGATGGTACGCATTTCTCCTCCTTACACGAGGCATCACCACAACGTTTCACCAGGTAACGACGGTGAACTGCTGTTTGTGTATGAGAAATCGGTTGGAAACTTTCTTCATATCAGCACGTCGTAGCTGTCGCCAACCTTGTGTGAATGCTCTGAAAAGCTAATCATTTACATATCACAGCATTTTCTTCCTGTCGGTTAAATTTCGCGTCTGTAGCACGTCATCTTCGTGGTGTAGCAATTTTAATGGCCAGGAGTGTACATTCCTTTAGGGATGAGTTGCGATTGCTGATGAAAATTTATGATCCATAGCTCTCCTCGACACCTGTAATGCTTACGTTATCCGTTAGTATGTGCCTTTCCTTCATAAAATTGATTAGCTTTTTGTGATCGAAAAGCATTTACAGTTCAACTGGTCATCTCGGCTGCTAACTGGATGTCTTCTCGTTGTTAACGGCGGGATCTCAACATTCTCGCCAGCAAATAACATCCCAGGCTCGTATGTGTTACGTGTAATCCTCGAATCAGGTTCCTCAATTGGTAGCTTAGTTCTTCACAGTCAATGACAGCTTGGTATGCCTGGCCTGAAGGATGTCCCATCCGAGGATGGCGTTATGACTACATTTTGTTAAAACGACAAATTCAAATGGCTGAGTCCTATTGTTGATAGATTTTCTTTCCACTCGTGGTCCTGCCTGGCGGATGTGCTTTCCATTTGCAACCTGCAGCATAGCTGCTCTTGTATCACAGAACATTGTCTTCTTTAGTTTCCCGCAATAATCATTCGACAAGACAGAAAAGGCAGCTTCTGAATCGACTAGTGCCTGGACAGGGTGGCCGTCGCTGATAACGTCAATGTGGTTTCCCGACTTCTTACTGACTGTCGTCCATGGAGGATTTACATTTGCGGTCGCCTCACCTTCATAGATGGTCGCCTTGTCTAATGTTCCTGAACACGGCGGCTAGGCAAGCGGCTGGTATCTCTGTAAGGCTACTCTGAACGGCAGCTGCGTGTTGGAGAGCGACCACGTCCAGGATACGGCGACGGGCTTCGCCCCATACGTCGACAGTAATCCTCTGCAGTTGACTGCCGTTGAAAGGACTGCAACGATGGTTAGCGTCTTACGGTATAATAATTGTCAAATACTCTTCATCTCTCTCTACATTATCCTACGACATGTCCAGGAAGCACACAGTGATAACACAATGGCGTGTTCTCTTCTGTCTTGCAGAAGTCTGTCCGTCATAGTTGCTGACAGACAAACTCTGATGATTGAAATACCTGTTCCTCAGCAGCGTCGGCTCCTTCGTGACGTACAGAACTGACATTCATAACCATAATTTCGTGCTCGCTCGGTCCAACATTCCCAGCTATCATAAACTGTTGTAATTCTTCTCTCACAATGTGTCATATGAGAGAAGCAATGTCATGTTGGTCTTCCACAACGGCCATAGGGAAGTACATTTGGGACTGTGTCATACTTCTATCGTCCAGTCCTCTTCTGTTGCATCTCTTAAATTTTCAAACTCAAATGTTTGTAGAGATTATGGGACTTAACTACGGGGTCATCAGTCCCTAAACTTATAAACTACTTATGAACTAGCTAATACTAAGGACGGCACAAATATCCATGCCCGAGGGGGGATTCGAATCCCCGACCGTAGTGGCCGTGCAGACCGTGACTGGCGCGCCGCAGACCGCGTGGCCACCGCGGCCGGCTCTTAAATTTTCTGGGCAGCATTTAACCAACTCTAGTGTCCTTGAAAGGCCATTTAACAAAAGAGTTCTATACATATCTACTGCAATGCCCTTCATGTCGTGTGAAATTTTGTCGACCTCAGTCATATCCGGGTTAACTACGTGATATAGGGACAAAACATCCTCTATGTTCGACTACGTTCATTCGTCATGACTTTGTACCCTGTTCTTCGATTGCTTTTCCGATGAACGGACTTGTTGCTGTTGGTCCCCAAACGCCTTCGTAAGCTCCGTCTGAATTTTTCCCCAGCTATCGAGCTTGTCTTCGTTGTTTTCAAACCACTGCTGGGCTATCCCATCCCATCGTCAAACATATTGTGTCTTCCATCCATTATACTTGGCGACTCGGTCGTATCCTTTCAACCATTTGTTTGGTTCCTGTACAGTGTCTTCCGAGAACGATGATTGGTATCTAATGTGCAGCTAGCTTACCGCTGTTTTAGTATCCATGGGTCTTTAATGGCACGGATTTTCGGAACGATGTAGTGAGTATATCCTTTGTATTCCGGTTATTGTCCTTGTAGGTGACGGCTCTTACGCTGCATATTCGGAGTCACGATGATGCAGATGTGGGACACCCGGCGCCTCCACTAGAAAGTGTCACGTTGAAAGCTGCAGGTGGTTCGGTATTCGAAGCCTGGCTGGTTAACAGAGCACAACACTTTACACTTACAACAGGTTTGTTGCTAACACAAGCGTATACTCCGAAAATACTGCTTCGTCGTTGGAGTATCCCATTATTTACACATCGAAAGAAATTTCTGGAACTTACAAGTGCATCAGTCATTAGAGATACGTAGAACATTCTAGAAATAGTTAAGACAAATAAAAATTATTTTTATCATTTGCGGTATTTGAACTGGCATTGACAGCACAGCAATCTGCGACGCTAACCACTACACCACGCATTCTGCTGGAATACTCACGGCAAGAGAAAGATCAGTATAGAGAATACACGATGAAGAAACTTCTACATTCCGCCATATATGTGAAAAAAAAATTTCCTGTCAAATATTGACTGAAATGAAGTTCCCGGCTGGATAGACACAAAACAATCAGAAAGGCGTCGGGAATGCAGTTCCCAAACATTACCGTTAACAGCTTCGAAAATGTCAATAATATTACCATGAAACTGACGTAGATGGTTTGAGAACTATAACGTTTTTTAAAGGTTGAATAAGAGAACTGAACCATTCCCTTGGAAGCTTACCATACTTCTATGTGATGATAAAAGAACTCATATCCATTTGCATCGAACTGCTGAACGAAAACGTTACCAATGCCCAAGAATTCAGAGAAGAAATTTTTCCGTCGTTCCAAAAAACACTAGAAGCTACTCAACTGCAATTTTGCGACTCATCATATTCTTAGAGAAGTATCCCTACACAAATGATTAAAATCGCTGTGCATCTAATTGCAGGACCTCACTTGATACTTACCAGAAAGGTCGGATTCATCCTTCAGACCACAGCACGAAATAAAGATATCTTGGCGATATCCGACTTCCACAGACTCCAATGCTCCATAGCTACGATACAACTTGATAATGCGTTTCATCAAATGAACCATGATTTCCTCTTTCAAGTAATGCAGGTAATGGGCTCCGACATCCAATTAAAATTATGGAAAAAGTCCTTGCTCCACTTCATGAATATTGATAAGCATTCAGTTAGACTCCGATTAAAATTATGTTGTGACTGACACACGGCAACGGACAGATCATTGTTATTGCCAACATCATTGCTGTCAATGGAACGAGAAGTGGTGGGGTGGCGCTGCTACTTTGGCCATGTGGAAGATACCGTAATCACACAATATGGTGTATAATGTCTTGTTTTCTGTTTGTTCAAATGTTTGTAATTCTATCGGACCAAACTGCGTGGTCATCAGTCCGTAGCTTACAAACTACTTAAACCTAGGTAAACTAACCTAAGGACAAACACACACACACCCATGCCCCAGGGAGGACTCGAACCTCCACGGCGAGCAACCGCGCGCTCCGCAGCGAGACGCTTTAAACCGCTCGGCTACTCCACCGCGGCTTTGTTTTCTGGAATTCACTCTCACTTACAGAAGAAATTCAGTGATAAAAGGGATTGTGCATACCTATTACTGAAGGATTGTTAAGATTTTTAATGGCTCAAACTTCCTGGCAGATTAAAATTGTGTGCCGGAACTGGAACTCGAACCTGGAACCTTTCTTTGCCTTTCGCGGACAAGCAATTTGCCAGGAAGTTTCATATGAGCACACACTCCGCTGCAGAGTGAAACTTTCATTCTGGAAACTTTCCTTAGGCTGTGAGTAAGCCATGTCTCCACCGTATCCTTTCTTACAGAAGTGCTAGTCTTGCAAGTTTCGCAGGAGAGCTTTTGAGAAGTTTGGAAAGTAGGAGGCGAGGTACTGGCAGAATTGAAGTTGTGGGGCGTGACCGTGAGTCGTGTCAGGATAGCTCATTGGTAGAGCGGTTACCCACGAAAGGCAAAGGTCCCAGGTTCGAGTCCCAGTTCCGGCACACAATTTTAATCTACCAGGAAGTTTCATATCAGCGCACACTCCACTGCAAGTGAAAGTTTCATTCTTTTTCAATGGCTGTTTGATACCTAAAAGAACTACATAATCATTCACAGTTTCCAAATCTATATGCTTTCAGTTGAGACAAATTTCCATACAATTTTAATGCATGGATCTGAAACTAATATCAGGGAATAATTTTCTATACATTCTCAGCCTTTTTCTTTTCTGCACTATACTAAAACGAGAGACATTAACTTTAAGACAACATTGTTGCGACAACATAATTATCTTAACTTACAAGAACTCTTGAATTTGAATATCAGCTTAGCAACCTTTCTATCAGGAGTCCACTCCTTTACTTTAGTGCTCTATGACAGCAAAGAAATTTACACTGAGCATCTAATTTTGTGTGATAAATGGCATCAGAAAAAGATATATGAAAAACATAAATGGATTATTTGATAAAGTGAGCAGGGCGACACAGGGTAGGAAGAGATATATCAGCAATATCATCATCTTGCGCACGACACCTCATAGGTTTCATTGGCAGAACACGTAAAAGATGTAGCAGTTCAATTAAGGAAACTGCCTACGCTACACTTTTGCGTCCTATTTTGGAGTACTGGAAGTATTGTGTTACCCACCACTAGGTGGGACCGACGGAGGACACAGAGAGGGTTCAGAGAATAGCGGCTTCTTTGGTATTCTCGTGATATACGGGAACGAGTGTCACTGATATGATTCACGAACTGGGGTGGAATCCATTATTCGTTGCGGCGAGATCTGTTTCGTATATTTGTTTCACTAACTGTCTCTTAGAGGCGCAAACATATTTTGTGATCACCAGCATACATAGGGAGGCATGATCCTCATGATAAAATAAGAGAAATCAGATAGAAAACGGAAAGAGTAAGATGTTCCTTTTTCCCACGTCTTATGAATGGAACGGTAGAGAAATAATATGTAAGAGGTTCGATTAACGCTCTGCCATGCACTTCAGTGTGATTTGCAGAATATTCATGAAGATGTAGATGTAGGTGAATTCGATGTATGGGTCGTTAATAGAGCACATCCCTTTACAGTTAGAACACGTTTATTGCTAACGAAAGCGTGCATCAGAGTAGACTGTCTCCGGATTGGAGTACCCTGCTGTTTACACACAGAAAGAATTTTCTGAGACTTACAAGTAGAACATGCTAGAAATATAATTTCAAAGAAATAAAATCTGGTAGTGGCGGGATTTGAAACGTAGACAATGAGCCCAGCACTATAATATTATTTGCAGAGTAATTATGTACATGTAGATTTAGGATTATTTGGACGCTGGAGGGGTGGTAAGCACATCAGGACTTGTTTTCGGTGTAAATAGTGGAAAACCACTAGCAGAACACTGCTCTGCTCGTGATTGGGTGCTATAAGAAACGAGGGCCGCCACTGTTAATTTAACTCTCTGTTCAGGAAAAGTTGGCAAAACTGAAACGATTGGTACAGTCATGTCACAAATTTAATAAATCATAAATTTTGTTGTTACTATACGATGTATGTACCTGATATGAGGTCAAAGTGAAAATATGTACAAATCAGTCGTGCATTTTCAGTGTTGAAATGTCAACTCACTGCAACTAACTTTAACGCCACGTGGAAGTTGCCTTCCGTTCTAAGGCGCCTTGCTGCTGAGTGCCTGTCTGCTCCCCATCGAGATTCGACTCCTCCCTCCGGCTTGTTTGTGTGTTGTCCTCAGCATAAGTTAAAGTAGTTTGTCAGTCTACAAACTGATGACCACTCCAGTTAGGTCCCATTTCTTTACAAACATTTGAACATTTCTAACTGTGACTTTACGTGGAACAGACCAGAATGAAATTGGAACGAAATAAGAGGAACATTCCACTGTCAAATATTCACAAAAGCAACACTATGTCAAATTCAACGTTTGGTGAACACACACGAAGTACAACACTTGGGGTAAACAATGGACTTTCTCTCCTCGTATCAATATGACGGCCTGCGCATAGCATATCACAAGCGAAACTTTTCTGTAGGCTACGGACTGCTTATACATTTAGTAAACACATTACCATACATAAACATGCCTAAAACCTCTGAACACGATATTATTGAATGTGATTGGGAGTTACGTCGTCCCTTTACGTGTGTTGAAGTCCTAGGCATGCTCTGCCCAACCTCTAAATGTGAGTCAAATCGGTAAGAGTAGTTACGTAAGGTCCTCTTTTTAGAGAGCGGCAATTGGAGGCAGTATATTGCCGGGCCAGAAACACCTTATGGAACGCTCTGCTTCCAAATGGGTAGCAGCAGCCGTGTGCACGGATCGACAGCGCGAACGAGTTCGATTATAGGAATCGTCAGAGGCACATTACTGGCAAATGGCGAGGCTCCGGCCGTTTAGCAGACAGATTTGCGCAGCTTCAACTTATGACAGCGTGGAGGCACGCCTGACTTCGTAGCGATTCATGTGTGCTGTGTTCACAGTATTATTAAAGAATGAAACGTATATCGTCACATTAAGAGAAATTCGTCTTTTAATTTTAGGACCTATAATTTCAGTGTCAACACTGATGTCTTTGTAAGCTGGCTGTTAGTGGAAATATGGGCGAGGAGATCACAATTCAAGGTAGTTTGGTCGACTATGAGAACAGTATTAATTAGCTAATTGTCAGAGAAGATATTGTTTCATTCAGTTAAGGCGAGAGTGTATAATATGACGAGACTGTTCAGGTAAATATTTAGGCTTTGTTCAGGATACCGTTTTCCCACGCAATGTCGTTGTAATTCAACTTTCCATTTTAGGATTTATGGTCTTATTATATTTATGTATCGCAGATACTACGAATACAGAAAGGTGTGTCATGTTAATGAGAAACTTTGTAATGAGATAACAATTCAAGAACTATTATTGATGCTATAGACTTTCACGCTAACGTGACGAAGAATAATACTCACGAATGTAAAAAAAATTATTAAAGACTAGATGAAAACCCGGCGTTGCCCAGGTATTTATTTATTCCTGCCTTTTTTCAGGTATATATTCGTTTGTGTAAGGGCTGTATGTCTGTAAAATCTCTTGGGAATACACTTAGTAGTAAAGAAGTAATATATTAAAACTTGGTGCTTGTTGAGCGGTTTTCCATAAACATTATTGCTTATGTGCTCATATCTGATGAACTACGTGTCGTACTGTGATACAGTTTAGAAGGTAGATTCAACTATATGCGTGTATACTTTCTGTAAAATTTCCTGCGTCTACAATTTGTAGTGTAGTTTTAGTCCATGAACAGCGGAACGTTACTGTTTATGTGCTTGTATCTAATGAACTACGTGTCGTACTGTGATACAATTTAGAAGGTATATTCAACTAAATGTGTGTATACTGTCTGAAAAATTATGAACAGCTACAATTTGCAGTGTACAAGTTGTAACGGCATACCGAAAGCCGCGAAAAACTGCTGAATTTTGCTACAATCTGCTCATTTTCTCCTAAACCATTGGACCGATTTCAACCAAATTTGGTACACACATTCCTTAGCGTGAGGTAACAATTGCTACATGGTTAAGAATCACATACGGCACATGGTTCAAAAGATATTACGTCATAACCAATATAAATCGCAAAAAATGCCATATAATGCGGCGAGACTTTTGAAATACACTGTATGAGAATGACAGTACTTAGCGACTTGCAACAAACTTTAAACATAATTTCAAACCTTTATTAAACTTTTTCTCGCTGGCAACCATAGTAAAATGATGAAATGAAAAAAGTTTCTTGCTTACTACTTTTCCGCTGATCATTGAAGTTGATCACTGCATTTGTACATATATTCATTGCTGCAACTGCATTAAAAATAGAGAGGAAATAAGAAGAACGATACACTTCATAAATTTAGTCTCTTGCGGCGAAACATTAGTTAATAAAGTGCATTGGGACAACGTTCAAAACAATGACAGAAAATACGTTTTCAAAATAGAGATAAGACCGTCTATGTTTAACAGATCACCTTATGTCAACATACAGTTTTAAAATATTTGAAATAAGGAAATGATGGAATATACAACGTTATGCTTGTAACATAGACTGTTGTTCTACATTGTTTAGCTTTCGTATCTACTGAGTCGCAGAGGAAGCACCCTAGTAATTTTTTTAAGGGAAAAGCCATAATTCCTATGATCTGCACTATAAAAGAAACAAAAATCACAGCTGAAGGAAATCGTAATGTGTGTACTAGCTCACAAGCGAAACTGAAGTCGATAGTTCCTGTTAGTTAGTATGAGCAGATGATATACTCGACAACCGGAATAAATTAATAACTGACTCCGTTTACCGACCCCCGCACTCTCCAGCAGCCACTGAACGGTTCATAGAAAACATGAGTCTCATCACAAATAGATACACTCCTCACACAATTATAGTTGGCAATGACTTAAATCTACCAGCCGTATGTCGACAGAACTACAACTGCAGATAGGGTGGCAGATACATCTTCCGAAATTGTTCTAAATGCTTTTTTTATTATTTTTAACAATTAGTTCACGAGCTCATTCAAATGGTAAATGGTTTCGTAAACACACTTGATCTCGCCGGACGCGGTGGCCAAGGAAACTGCGACTCGCCACTCACGGTATTCACGGCCACTACGTTCTGGGGTTCGAATCCCCCCTCGGGCATGGATATTTGCGCCGTCCTTAGTATTAGCTAGTTCGTAAGTAGTTTGTAAGTTTAGGGACTGATGACCCCGTAGTTAAGTCCCATAAGGTCTACAATCATTTGAACACTTGAGCTCTTAATCACAAATACTCCTGAGCATCACGACGGATACAGGGAAAAGTGAACACAAAGTTGTAACAAGCTCAAATGCGTAAGAAAGATATTTACCAAACTTAATGCTAAATACATCTATTAAAAAAAGGAAAAGATAAAAATTCGGTTGACATCTTCCAATGAGACAGTCTCCATTTTTTCTAAATTAACTATGTAAGTGAAGACCTTATGTGGCTTACATTCAAAGAAATAGTATCAACAGCACTGGAGGAATTCCTACCAAATAATTTAATAACAGATTGAACTGGGCCCCCAGGTACACAAAACAGAACAGAAAGCATATGCAGAAAATTTAGACGAATACAAAATCCTCAAATTTGACGAAGCTTTACTGAAGCTCGAAATTTAGCGCGGCTTTCAGTGCGACATTCATTTAATAGTTTTCACAACAAAACTCTTTGTAGAAATGTGACAGAAAATCCAAAGAGATTCTGGTCCTATGTTATCTAATCTTGCGGATAGACTAAGTGAATGCCTTTATTTTCGATAGCGACGGTAATATTACTGATGACAGTGCCACTAAAGCGGAGTTATTAAATGCAGTTTTTCAAAATTCTTTTACCAAAGAAGACAAAGTAAATGTTCCACAATCAGAAATGAGAACTGCTGCAAACGTAACATATAAGTAGATACCCTTGGTGATGCAAAGCAAATAATTCTATCAAATAAGTGATGTTACAGACGAAATGATCAAATATGTTTTCAAAACGTTTCTAAAGCATAAGAAAAATACGTCTAATACTGAGCATTAGAAGGAAGTGTGTGGGGTAAAAATCGTAGAGGGATGCCGAGGGACGAATACAGTAAGCAGATTCAAAAGGATGTAGGTTGCCCAAGGTTTTCTCATATGAGGAGGGGACAGGGTAGCGTGGAGAGCTGCATCAAACCAGTCTCCGGACTGAAGACCACAACAACACCAACAACATTTGTTTATGATATTCTTTTATAACAATTATTTTTGAACGGTAAGCTCCTTGCCTTGTTTAAAATGCTTTTACTGGCCTGATTAAAGATAATAAATAACATGGTGAGAAACTTCAATTTTTAAGGACTACAGCTAAATGTACTTCATGAGATCTGCATCTACTGTAAATTTATTTATTTCCTTGTCTAAGTTTGGAGCCGGCCGCGGTGGCCGCGGGGACTGAGGCGCTTCAGCCACGGTCTGCACGGCCACTACGGTCGGGGTTCGAATCCCCCCTCGTGCATGGATATTTGTGCCGTCCTAGTTCATAAGTAGTCTGTAAGTTTAGGGACTGATGACTCCGTAGTTAAGTCCCATAAGCTGTACAAACATTTGAATTTTTTAATTTTGGAAATATGGAAATTATTTCAACACTTTAGCTGCCGAACTTGTCAACCTAAGGAGCAGATCTGTTTTAGGGTGTCTGTTTGAGGTGCAATTCAGAAGTTCAGATTCTTTTTAAAAACTTAGGTGTACCTTATCAGTTTAACAAAAATGAAATTTTTAGGAACTAGTTGCGGCTCTGAAGTTACAGGAAATAATTTTAGAACTTTGACGGTATGGCCATAATATTAGAAGTTAGAAAAAATTCACTTAACTTGTAAACTATGGGAGCTTTTACCTAAGCAGGAAATTGCAAATTGAAAAGTGGTAGTTGCCGGAGGATCATTTGAGTGATGTTTAATGTATTTGCTTCGTTGAGTCAAATTTCACTGAGTATTGATTAAACGCTAGTAAACCGAACTGGGATCAGATACTTTCATCATTAAGTTATTTAAGGATACTGACGTCTGATGCACGGTAGAGGGCCTGCCCGTGAAAGACAAAGGTCCCAGGTTCGAGTCCTGGTTCCGGCACACAATTTTAATCAGCCAGAAAGTTTCATATCAGCGCAAACTCCGCTGCAGAGTGAAAGTTTCATACTGAAAACATACCTTAGGCTATGGCTAAGCCATGTCTCCATCATATCCTTTCTTCCAGGAGTTCTAGTCCTGCAAGGTTCGCAGGAGAACTTTTGCGAAGTTTGGAAAGTAGGAGGCGAGGTCCTGGGAGAAGTAAAGTGGTGAGGTCGGTTGTGAGTCGTGTCGGGATAGCTCAGTTTGTAGAGCGCTTGCCCGCGAAAGGGAAAGGTTCCAGGTTCGAGTCCCGGTTCCGTCATACAATTTTAATCTGCCAGGAAGTTTCACACTCTTTTTATTTTTACAACTAATAAAGGTCGCATCGTTAGCGTGTCCTCTCAGATGTTCTCTACGTTTAACACGTCTCCGTTCTTAGAAAGCAGGTTTCTCTTGCAATGATCATATTTTTGGCGTAAGTATATCCACACCTTATTATCGCGTAACCATTGTAACGGGTTCCACTGTGAAATGCGGAAGCGACCAGTGTGCATATGTCGGGACGGCCGGCGGCCGGGGGGGGGGGGAGGGGGAGGGGGAGGGGGAGGAGACAGGGGCACCCAACCCTTCGGGCAAATGTGGCAAATGTCCGGTGTGGCAAGTGTCCGGACACCGTTTCAACTTCGCGCAGACGTCCGCGCGCCACTTGTTGACAGTGTTTTGCAGAGGGCGGTAAATTCGATAAAAGGAGCGCTTGCGACGGCCACTGATGAGCATGCGCCTCCATGCCAATTTATGCTATAAAGGCGTCGTCGAGAACTAGCAGTCTCCAGTGGAACGCAATATGAAGATGGCTGAAAGGTTGGCAGCTGAAATATCGTGGCAAAAAGTCGACATAATCCGGCTGCAATCCCGAAACTTTATGGAATACTTAAACTGATGTATGCTAGGAGTAACACACACACACACACGCCCATGCCGGAGAGAGGATTCGAACCTCCGGTTGGACCAGGTATGCTATCCGTAGCATGAGGCCTTAAAGCACCCGGCGATTCCTGCACGGCTTAATTAGTTTGAGCAGCGTTGGTGTGGCAGAGCGCTCTAAGGTTCCTTGCTGCAGAGCGCGCAGTTGTTCGCCGTCGGAGATTCGAGTCCTCCCTCGGGCATGGGTGTGTGTTGTTCTTAGTGCAAGTTAATTTATGTTAGTTTAAGTAATTTGTAAGCCTAGGGACTAATAACTCCAGAAGTTATGTCCCTCAGATATGCAAACATATGAACATTCAATTAATTTGACAGTAGATTAAGGATTTGCTTGTGGTTTCAAGGTAAGCTGTTGAAATATCCGATATCCCTGTGCTAACAACTAGGTAAGAAAGACTCTGGAATTACTGCTATCAGCCGGCCGCGGTGGCCGAGGTGACTGAGGCGCTCCAGTCACGGTCAGCACGGCCACTACGGTCGGGGGTTCGAATCCCCCCTCGGGCATGGATATTTGTGCCGTCCTAGTTCGTAAGTAGTTCATAAGTAGTTTGTAAGTTTAGGGACTGATAACCCCGTAGTTAAGTCCCATAAGCTTAACAAACATTTGAACATTTGTACTGCTATCATGTGGATGACACATACGCCCTCTCTCCCACTGTTCTATACTAGTGCCAGACTAAAAGAAATTTTCTTAATGTATAAGTACAGGCTTCCTTAACTTCAGTGCCACACCATGAAATAACTGATTTAGTGTCTCTGAACATTATCGTTTGTGATAGTTGAACATACACAATTTGCTTTGTGGATATAACGCCACCTAATTCAAACGTATCGCAGTAGATGTGTGGATTAGGAATACGGGATATAAGAAGCACCTAAGCGCTGCCACATGGTGGCTTTCTACCTTTGTTTCTTTACTCTACTTTTTTTAAAAACACTGCAGTGTGATCACTACCAGATCAGGAAATGTCTGTCGTAAATGATACTGCACAGTATACAGTCCTTAGATGGACGCTCTCGAAACCAAACTGTACGCTACTTAGCCACGATCTTTATCTGAATATCTTAGCTATAAAACTGTATTTCTCAATTTAATCTCCATTCAGTTCTGTAATCACCTTAATGTGACAATCTGTGTGCTGTCGTGATGGTACTACTCTATTGGTTTGCGTTCCATCCAAATTAATGTTGCATCAATAACGTCACCATAAACTAAGTAGTTTTCTTTACTGTGGTGATATAAAACACAGCAATGCTTATAGCCTCCCAGTTGAGTACCAGGATTCACACGCAGGTGTCCATCGGTCGATAACCTACCTCCGTGGGCTCTATTTACGATCCAGTAAGACGCATGACACACAAACATGGATTCTTCGACAATATCATGTGGGAGTAGCTGCACTTATGCAGCTCCCGTACCAGCCACTGTCGTTGACCAGATGTTCAGCAATGTTAGGTGCTCTGTGTGCTGCACAACACCAAGTTGACGACGCAGCCAACTATGCTGCGAACGAGATTCTAAACTCTGCCGTTTCTAACAGCTACGGTGTCGACGGGACTCCGGGACACCCTAATCTTCCTTCTTTGTAAACTGTGCCACCCGAATGTCCAGGACTGACAGAGCTACTCAACACTACCTTTGTTGGGGGAATTCAGACCTCCCCGCCCTTGCTGACGTTTCAATCATATTGTGTTGCCAGGGGCAGAATGCAGCCCTATATATTCAAAGCCACAACCAATCTTCGCCAGGATGGTCATACTATGTTCCAGACGCAGCGCGAGGCTTCTTAGAAACGGAAACGGACATGCAGCTTGTCCACCAGCCACGCTGAGTCACTGTCTGAGTGCTGTGAGATGCCTTGACGTTGTACACGACTTAGTCTCCAACGCTAACACCAGTTTAAGAGCGGAATAATTGTCACTAACAGTAATAAAGACCTGTCTTCTTCTACTCCACCAGCATAAACCTTCGGAAGAGAATCTCCATCCACACTGAGTGATTTCGAAATTCCCATCAGTGTGTCAGTTCTTTCTTAATACACCTTTATGCCGCTGACTCAAACTTCAGCGGGACAAAGAGATGAAGTCAGGAAGTGCGATAACCAGGTTGTAGGGTCAATAAGGAAGAACACTGCGATTTCTCCCGTTTTGATGGCATATTTTAATTGTCGCTTGAGTTGACTTCGAGAATAACATGAGCATTTATACCTTTGTGGCTATCAAAACAACGTAATTATTCCTTAATTTTCCTATTTGTATCAGAATAGCCTTCTTAGTTTGTCTTTTGACTGCGAGGAGAAACATGAGGTAGAAAAAATCCTCAGAGCTCCAGATGACACTACCTATGACCTTACCAGCTGAGGTACCGTTTCGGATTTCTTCTCAAATTGAGACGTTCATGGTGCCACTACAAAAAATCAAATGTTTGTAAAGCTGTGGGACCAAACTGCAGTGGTCATCTGTCTCTAGAGCTACAAACTATTTAAACTATTTATAGAAATGACAACACACATACCCATCCCCGAGGGAGGACTCCAACTTCCGGCGGGGAACAGCCGCGCAATGCCACAGCCATTCCCGCGTGGAGCCACTCCTTCGAGTGCTATATTTTGGCCTAAGGTAGTGGATCCATATTCAATCATCTGAGACTACAAATCGTTAGCATGAGACTTAAACCGAGAGAGCAGTTCGGCACAGGTATTCCTTTATTCCTCGTTATGTTCACTCTAAATACTACATGAAACTAAGAACCACAAAATATTCAAGACTCTAACTGATAGAAAAATGTGTCAGCACTATGATCGGAGTTGTAAAATTGGCGGAAGAGTTCCTTCATTATTATTCGACGATCACCTAAAATTATAAGAGTTTGAACGTCATAACACTGTAGGCGTGTTAGCATCTGTTGTTGAGCAGTAACGATAGTACCACTCTTCAGGTCAACACTCGCACTATGTTTATATACGGTGACGACAATACACATGTCGACGAGGCATAGCGCTGGCTTCAAAGCTGTTGCTTGGCCGATGCTCAGCGGCAGAATTAGCCTACGTCGCTGTAGCGCGGCCGAACCAATGCGGGTGACGTCAGCGATAAGCGTAACGTTACGTAACGCGTCCGAAATTTTCGGCCGCGGCGCGCAGGGGAAGTCTAGTCTGCTCTTCCCGCCGGGCGATAGCCGCGCGGGTCACAGGCCACTCTCAACTGCGGCCTGCGTTCTTTTTCACAATTGAATGATAAGTATTGATGTTTTTTCAGTTTTTTTGCATACTTGAGCCAATGTTTCACGATATACTTTTACAGATTAGTATCTTTATTGATCAATAGGTAAAATACAGAGTTACATCACCAATAAGAGCTACATTTCTAAGAGCGCCTTTACCCTTTATCCGTACATGTACTTTTACAGAATCACTAACTAAACGACATGAACAAGTATATAATGTAAAAGACATATTACTATAAATATAATTAGGCTTGCGTCAGTTGTGCCCATTAACACCGTAATGCCACGTTTGGTAGGCGGTTACATCTCTATTAGCAAATTATTCAAGACCACCAAGTAAAGCGTTCTGACAACGAACAATGGCCAGTGTAAGCTAGGCAGCTCCATTTGTAAGTGCGGGTATATCCAGGCTAAAGTTTACTCTGCAGCTCTTAGGAGATCATACTACTTCACATTGCTCCATTGACGACATGTACTTCTCCCAACGACTTATCGTAAGTAGTTGTAGTATGTACTTTCTGTCCAATCCAAGGTCACCGGCATGATAGCTCTTTGTGTCAATGGAAGGGGAGACGATGGCTCCATACGCTTCTGAAATTCAGATTACACATTTGCTCTACGTCCAATCAAAGCACCCTTTCCTCCTGCCATATCTGATGCATATCATATTACACTAGAACACTACATCCAGCCAGAGCACTCTGACAAGGTCATAGGTGTCATATTACTGTTCCACATGTCAAGGCAAGGGTACGGGGGATTCCCGAAACAGATAGCACCCAAAGTATCATAATACACACTTACGTCTTTATGATCATGATACCTCTACATCTATATACCAAAACCGCAATCTGTCCAAAGGTTTGTGGTGGAGGGTACTCAGTGCCACTATTAGTTACTTGCGTTCCTCTTCCCCTCCCATATAGAACAAGGGAGAAACTATTACTCGTTTGCATCCCTATGAGCCCTTATCTCTCTGATCATATCATTGAGTTCATTTCGTGAAATGTAGGTTGGCGGCTGGAGAATTATTCTGCACTGCACTTCAAATTCTGGCCCTCTAAATTTCTTCAACAGTATTTCTCGAAAAGAAGGTCGCCTTCCCTCTGGTGACTTCCATTTGTGTTCCTAAAGCATTTTGGTAACACTCGCACATTGATCGAGTCTTCCAGTTACAAACCTACCTGATCATCTTTGAACTGCCTCTATCACCTCCTTTAAACCGATCTGGTGGAGATCCCAAACACTTGACCAAAACTGAACACAGGGTCTCATAGACGTTTTATATATGATCTCCTTTACTGATGAATCACACCTTGCTTAGAAGATAGGATAAAAAATGGCAAACTCACGTTTTTACATTTTTGTGTACATGTCAAGAAAGCTTTTGACAATGTTGACTGGAACAGATTCTTTCAAATTATGAACGTAGCAGGGGTAAAATATAGGTAGCGTTCAGTTATATTCAACTTGTACAAAAACCAGACTGCAGGTGTTAGATACAAAGGGCATAAAAGGGACACAGAGGTTGGGAAGGTAGTAAATCAGGCTTGTAGCCTTTCCACAATGTTGTTCAATCTGTACAGTGAGCAAGCTGTAAAGGAATTCCAGGACAAATTTAGAGAACCGTTTGCTACAGATCCCATATGCTCAGCTGCCCTGCCCTGCAAATGTCCACGAATAAACTCCAGCTTATATTGAAATGCCCATGGTGTTTGCAATACTTTCTCAAATTGTGATATGAAAGATTTTGGGTGAAGAGAGTTATTTGATTCTTTATAAATCAGAAAATTTTGCAACGGGAGAAAGTGCCTCCTACCGAAAGACTAGTACTCTCTAACTCTCGTTTGTTATCTTTCCCTATAACGGACATGTAAGGGGCGCGGGCTGATACACTCCTTTCTAGATCAGCTAATTCATGTAAAAACGTTTCTGTGCGTCCAAGACGATAGCAATTGTCGTCTTGTGGAGTTCCATATATGAGCGGGAGACAGGTCCACTGTGTAGAAGATTTTCCTCCCTCATGAGTGACCTTTGGGGCGGTGACCAAATATTTATCAACCCATTGCGTCTGAAAAGGTGTATCAGATGTGTTGCATATTCTGTGCAAGGTTTCTGTCACTTACACTGGTCGTTCCAGATGAGTTTGACGAGAGTAGTAATACTTCCTCACGGCTGCGCATTGAGGCACTATGCTGCGATGCGTGAGGCCTTTCCCTGTTGGAAGTTTGATTCCCTCCTCGGGGATGGATGTTTGTGCTGTCTTTCATATAAGTTAGTTAATAAGTAATTTGTAAGTTTATGGACTGATGACCCAACAGTTAAGTCCCATCAGCTTAACAAATATTTGAACTTTTTTTTAATAGTTCTCCCGTGTTACTTTTATATGTCGCTCTAGGTCCTTTTGTTCCTTTCTGATCTTAATCTGCTCCTCTTTAATATTTGAGATATCTGATTGATTACTCTTAATTTCTTCCATCTCCTTTGCATTATCAGGAATTTTTTTTCAGTGTCTCGCAGACAACACTCTTTCCTTGCTATCTTAACGTATCTACAACTTTTTTAACTTCAGCTACTTTGTTACGAAACTTTTCAGCTACACTTTTGGCTGATTATGCCATTTTCTTTCCCCTACTGGCCTCATAACGAGCCAACCTAGCTTCCCTTTTTGCTTCCAAAGTAGTCTGTTTCTCTTCCATGGTCTTTTTGTGTACCGAATCAAGGTTCTTCCACATTTCAGATAGTTCTTCTTTGATTCACCGATTTTCCCCAAGAGTTCTGTGATATTCTCTATAATCAACCAGTTGATTTCCTGGTGCTACTCTGATTGTGATTTCAAGAAATCTGTCAAATCGTTAATTTGAATACTGTCATAACGATCCCCGAGCATAGACGATCTTGACTGTATGTTCTTGTGAAATTGCAATGTTGAGTATGATGCTCCATCGTCGCTATTTACGAATTTTTCATTCTATCTGCGATGAGTGTGAACCGATGCCTCAATATCAATTTCACTATCACTTAATTCAGTATGTAAACGTTTGTGAGAAGAACCTCCACATTTCTCGCTACGCGTTTCTTGCAAAACATCGCGACTGTGTTGTGATAAACAACGTTTTGGCCTATCCATCTCTAATAAATCCTGATCTTTGTCACTCATTGTGAAATTTTTTAGAAAGTTAGTATTAGTATTAAGCAACCGAGCTGTGCTACTCGTTAACATAAACTATACTCTAAACCACAACACTGAAAATTATTTTCTTTCAGCATATCCCGATATCCCGGTTGAAAAACAACAAAATTACATATGAAAGCGAGTAGGATGTTTTTATATGTTCTGGCTCACTATCTCAATTGTATTAAAAAATAAAACATTGATAGTTAACACTCACAATTTTTCATGTTTCACAAAATTGACCTAGTTATCCAGAACATACAAAAAGATCCTACTATCCATTTTAAATAATGAATAATATAATATAATATAATATAATATAATATAATATAATATAATATAATATAATATAATATAATATAATATAATATAATATAATATAATATAATATAATATAATATAATATAATATAATATAATATAATATAATATAATGTAGTATGGTATAATAAAAAAATCAAATATTTTACATACATTACCCATAGGTGAATGTAGTAAATGAAATATAATAAACATAAAGAATTATTTACTTTCAGCTTTAGCAGCCATAATATAATTATGATCTGTTGTTTGTAAATATTTTTGAGATAATACTTATTTACAGTTTTACCACTTTCACAAGTAACTTTAATTTGCTGACTGTCCTTACAGCATTCTTTGGATACATCTTTACATCCACCTGTTCGATATTTATTTTTATAAAATTTCAAGTAACTATTTGGTGGATCTAGGTTCCACATTTCTTGTGGAAATATCTCATTTCTTCCATTTTACAAATAAAGCGCATCTAGTTTCACATGATCATACAATGATAAATCAGACAGCTAAGTATTTTTCGACTAGTTTGAAATACAACAAATACAAAATATGGCATATCAAATTACACGTTATAGTAACCGGTAATGTCAAGTTCATAATTGTTCTTACCATTTAATCCTGCTAGCTCAACTGTTTGAAGTTCATAAAAAGATATGGGTACTTTAGGATTTTTCAGAATAGTTTCTCATCATTCAAGTTCATAATTTCGTTCATATTTAACAATAGGAACACGAAATTCCATAGATTCGATGATAATTTTTCCTTCTTTTGGATGTGTGGTTAATCTTCAACACCAATTTGATTGTAATCCACCCAACGAAAAGTAGAATCTCCAGCACTTTGTGACCATGTAAAAATTACTGTTAAATCTCCTTCACACATGATTTCTTTGTAGTCTTTAAAAAATCCACCAAGTATACTCAATGGATAAAGTACCACATTTCTCTCACTCTTTATTTTCCTATTATTAAGAATATATCCTACCATACTTATTCTATCCATAACAGATGAGGTCAAGTGTAGTAAAACTAATGAGGAAATAAAAGCATGTTCTATTCTAGACATAATATATATCCATTCTTAATGGTTATAATATCGAACAGTTTTGCAACATAATTATAGATTAATTTTTTATTGGACTTTCCATCGTATGATGGATAATGTGATCCTTGCTGGGCAGATTCAAATTATTTTTAGTTTTCTCATTCAAATGGATTGAGTAAAACTGATAACTCTCAATTTTGTTGATGTTGCTTTTTTATTAAGGAAAAAAATTATTAAGTGTCAGGTAAAGTAGGGTAAGTTATTTGTAAAACAACTGTTACAGTAGTGCCATTAAAGTCAATTAAATTATCGTTTTCGTCGGTTAAAGTAATTTATAAGTTTTGAATTTGATCAAAAATATGAATATTTAGAGGGTAATTGTGTTAATAAATTATTGGTCCACCAAATTCTGCTTTATGTTTAAATGAAGCAATAATATTAGTTTATTTATTAAATTAATGATCATTATATTTTACATACATTACATCAGCAAGATTGAAATTTATATTAATAAGTTTAAATGGAATAATTTTAGGAACTTCTTTACCAATAGCTTTTTCTTTAGCTTGAACAACTTGATTACTAAAACCAAGTAAACTTCCAGTACTATCTGCTATATCCATATACAATTTTACATCACTCTCAATAGTAACTCTGTCGAGAATTTCCTCTGCTTTAATGTGAATATTGGGCTTTTTTGAATGAAATTTTTTTTCTAAATTTTTCAAACTATATTGACCTACAGGAATTTGTTATTTCTCCACCACAAAAAGTTTAGTATTTTTTTAATAAGAACCAACTAATGAAACATTAGTATAACTATCATATATTGAAACAGTTAATCTTTTTCTAGAGACAGAAGATTTATCACTCTATTGATATAGGCGACAGCCAAAGATGTCTTTGGATTGTGTAAATCTACTCATTTACTACTGAAAGATATTATTAGTAAATGAACAAAACAAACTGGGAACCTAAACTAAAAATTCCAGAAAAAAAACATGGTACACTGTTACAAAATTATATTAGATGTGCAATAATTTGACCAACTGGTTATCAAAAAACAACATTAATGATTGATAATTATATTTTATCTACAGGATGGTTAAACTGGAATAAAATTAAAGATTTATATATTTATTTGAATAGATCAGAACAACCAAAGTACCAAGGATTTATTATACAATGTAAAAAAAACTGATGAGAAAATTAATGAAAATATTGTTAGTGTTATTGAAAATTATGAAGATACTATTCCTTTACATGAATGTAAAGATAATACCGTTTGTTGTATTTTATGACTTTATTCTTGAGAATCAAGATATCGTTACAGAGCATTTTACTAGAGGTAGACACAAATGTATAGATTGTTTTCATTTAGAGACCATTTTTTATATTTTTAAATATTTTCAGAGAAGATGGTACAAATTTAAATTAACTTACCATGAGTTTGTTGGCGGAGATCTAAAGTTTGATAATTTAAAAGAAATGTTGGAACGATGAATTTGGTTTTTTAACAATAGAAATGTCTAGAAAACCAAATGAAGGTAAGTTTAGAAATAAAATACCACATTTCTTAACAACATAATTGTAGATGCAAACATAAACATAAATATTAACATAAACATAAATATAAGTAATTTTTTCCTTCATTAATAAATGATGAAATACTTGTTAAAAAAGCGATGCAAAATAGAAAGAATGATGAACAATTAAAAGAACAATTTATGCTTTGGAAAAAGCAACCATGAATAGAATACGAGAAATACAAATAGGAAGATCAAACTGTTATTGATGCTATCGAACAAGTAAAACAAGGAATTGGGGTTTTAGGTGATATTCTTTTAAAAGAAATTGAAGAAAATAGAGAAGTTGGAAAACAAATGATTCCATAGCGACATGATTTTGGAGATATATCACCAATTAAACCATTAAATGTTGGTTTGATGATATTTCTGGTAAATATGACTATACATAAAGTAAATCAGAAATTCAAGATGTACTGTATAAATATGAATAACAGAAAAAAAAACAAAAAAGAATCAACTACAAAAGATGATAATGTTGATGGAGCACAAGCAATTGTTGGTAAGAAAATATTAATAAATGTCAGTGAAAGAATGTTAAAGTACATTAATCATGGTGAAGACCCAACGTTTTGATCAAAACCAGTTGGAGCATTTAAATTTGTTGATAAATTACCTGTAATATTTAATGGTGATAGATTAAAATTTGATGTGCAAGAATATGTAGGTACAGATGGATTAATGAATCTCCTAACTGGAAGAAAATTACTATGGATGATAGAGGTGAAAATTTTAATTCTAAGGTTTTATCAGTTTATGCAGATATTTTATATCGCTCAGGAGCACTGTATTCTGAAAGTAATCCAAATAGATAAAATCAAGTCGAAAGCATGAAATACAATAAACCGATAAAAAAATTGTTAATATCTATTCTCCAAGAGGCTATCAAGTATCATCATAAGTTGAAGCAGATTCAAATGAGATAGTTGGCGAAGGTTTAGTTAAAAATATACAGATAAATCTACTAAATATGTTTGGATGAATGATGTTCAACAAAAAGTCGATACATTAGCAGTACT
Organism: Locusta migratoria; assembly: GCA_026315105.1. Classification (NCBI taxonomy): domain Eukaryota; kingdom Metazoa; phylum Arthropoda; class Insecta; order Orthoptera; family Acrididae; genus Locusta; species Locusta migratoria. Next base: position 549,098,553 of record CM048755.1, on the reverse strand, counting down.
TCACGGTGAAGAACTAGCTGGAAGTAAAAATAGTAACAATGAAAAAGTTAGTATTGCACAAATGTTAACAAACAAATTTGCTGATTTCATAAAAGATAATCCAAAAGGAACTCCATACCTGAATAGATTTTTGAACAATCTACCATATAAATTTTGAAAAAGTTATAAACATGGAAAAGGTTTAGTCAGTTAGGTTTTAAATAATGTTCCAATGCCTGAGACCCATCTACCAGGCTATAATTACTATAGGCCATTTACAAAGCTTGAAGAACGATTATCACAGACAGATGAAGGTGTAATTTCATTAGATGAAGCCTATAAACATGGCATTGCATACAGAGATCATAAAGATTTACAATATAGACATCAAGCAGACAAAGGCCTAGAAAAAGCAGCAAAAGAATGAATGATCAGTACAGATGCTAGTTTGGAAGAAAAAAGTTGCAGCTACTGGGGTTAGAGGAATAATGTATTGAAAGAGAAAATGGGGAATACGTATTTATGTTGATGAAAATAGTTGCGGACTTTAAAGTAATTAATAATTAATATTTTCTTCTAATAAAAATTCCTGTAATTTAATGAATGTAGTACACAGCACAAGACACAAAATTACAAGCAGCATTGACAATAAAATATATATTGGAAGTACAAAAAGAGAACTTATATTTAAGCATGACAGGACATCGATTTGATGCAAGAAACAGACATCCAAAACCTACTTCAGTTTATATGAGAAATTTAGGAATTGAAAATTTTCGAATTGAATATGTAAGATCTGTTGTAGTTTCGCCAAGAAAAGAACTCAGAATTAAAGAACAGAATGAAATAGAAAAATATTATAATTCAAGTTTATTGAATGTACTTTTACCATGTTCCTACAATCGTGAGAAAACAAGAGACCAAGAGAAAAAAGGCAAAGTTAGAAGAAATTATTATCATAAACATATGCAAGATTCAGAAATGTGTGAAAATGAAAAAAATAGAAATAACCTAAAAATGCAAATTAAATGAAGCTTTTATGGTGATATGTACAATAAAAATATGGCAGTCAATTAAAATTTTTAATATAAATGAATAACTATAGAATTGATTATACTTTCCTACCTACTGGTAAAACTAAATCAAAGTCAATTAAAGTTAAACAATGAAGAATTAAATGCAATTGAACCATTTTTAACAGATGTTCAACAGAGAAGGAAAGAAAAGAAAACTGGTTGAAATTACATTTGCTGTTGTTAAAAATGATTGAATATCAAACAAAGAAGAATGAAGGAAAAGGGCTAACACAATATGAAGGAGGGTTTCTACCGTTATTATTAGCTGCATTACTCTATTTAGCAACAATTGGTTGATTAGCTAGAGGATCTGCAGCAATTGCATATGCAGTTATAAACAAGAAGAAAATTGATAAAGAGTTAGAAAAACAAAAAAGACAACTTAGAAATGGAGAAAAATGCTGCTAATGGGATAAAGACAACAAACAAATTCGAAAAAGGAATTGATAAATATCCTAATGCATTAAGTAATTCTGATATAGGTAACCTAACTAAACTATTAAAAATTAAAAACGTTCGTGGTGTATACATGACTGATGAAGTGCCAGGACACAGACCTAAGACTGCTTCATCTGTGGCAAATAACCAAATTAAATTTAAATGTGGAATAGTAAATTTAGATACATCTGATAATCCTGGTACTCATTGGATTTGTTATTATAAAAATAATGAAAAATGGTTTTGATTCATTTGGTGTTAAATACAAAAACAACTTGGTGACTATTTAGGGAAAAAATTACTATATTACAATGCAGAAAGAATAGAAAATTTTGAGGAACTGTTACGTGATCATTTACGTTTATTTGTTTTAAAATTGCTGTGTGATAATTATAATTTTAATAATATTTTTTATATAATAAATGAACATTTTTGGAAATAAGATCAAAACTGATGAGGAAAAATCATATTTTGTATACTTATGGAATCAAAATATTTTAAAAATTTAGAATAAAAAATAGATAATTTAATGAAACAATTCCAAAAAGAATTTCGTACAGTTTTCAGACTAACTAATACTTATTTTGATACTGAAGGTAGAAGATCAGTAGATTTAAAAGATCCAATTGGTGATTATGATGCTGTTGGTAAACAATACTTCGAAAATGAATATGTTACAAAACCTGAATACACAAGCATTTAACACAATTTAATAACTATGTTAACAATCCATAATTTAATGAAATAATTAATTACATTAATCAAGTCAACTACAAGCATTTTTTTTCCAAAAATGTAATAAGGAAATAGAAAAAGGTTTTTCTGGTTATTTCTCAAAAACAGAATTAGCCCCATTCTTTGATGATATAAATATTCTTACAGATAAATTAGTAACTGATCAACAGATAATTGAATTTAGTTTTGTACAGATGCTGAACAAAAAATGTACAATATTGAATATGTTTTCATACTTAAAAGAATTATTATTTTTGGTAAAAATATAAATAGAGATTTAAACTTTGATGATTTCGATATTTTTGTAAATGTATATGATAATACTTATAAAGTAACTTCTTCTAATTAGTCAAGAATAGCAGGAGATGAGTCATGTTCTCTGACTATAACATTGAAAGATTCTGTTAAAACTGTTCCAGTTGATGGAAAGTTAATTATATTTGGCGAAATAACTTTATAAATTTAATAAATTTTGTATCTATATAAATGAACGATCAGGCTTTGCATTTAGTCCTTAATGACGATCACTTTTTTTAAAGTGTAAAAAGTTTACTGAAACACATAATCCATATAGAGTAACAACTGAAAATGGAAGACAAAGAATTGAAGGTCTTTGTACAAAATGTTGTTGTTTGTTGTTGTGGTCTTCAGTCCACAGACTGGTTTGATACAGCTGTCTATGCTACCCTGACCTGCGCAAGTCTCTTCATCTCAGAATACGTTCGGGAACCTACTGCCTTTTAAATCTGGTTACTGTATTCATCCTCGGTCTCCCTCTATGATTTTTACCCCACACACTTCCTTCTAATGCTAAGTTGACAATTCCTTGATGTCTCAGAATGTCTCCAACCGATCTATCCGTACTCTTAGTCAGGATATCCCAATTCGGTGAAGCACCTCCTCATTAGTTATGTGATCTACCCATCTGATCTTCATCATTCGTCTGTAGCACCACATTTCAAAAGCTTCTATAATCGTTTTGTTTGAACTCGTTATTATCCACATTTCACTGCCATACAATGCTACACTCCAGACAAATGCTTTCAGAAAGGACTTCCTGTCATTTAAATTAATATTGGATGTTAACAAGTTTCGCTTCTTTAGAAACGCTTTTCTTCCCAAAGCCATTCTGCATTTTATATCTTCTTTACTTTGGTCATCAGAAATTATCTTGCTACTCAAATAATAAAATTCATCTAATACTTCGATTGTCTCATTACCTAATCTAAATCCTTCAGCGTCGCCTGATTTTCTGACATTACATTCCATCACTTTTGTTTTACTCTTGTTAATGTTCATTTTGCATCTTCCTTTCAAGACACTGTCCATTCCATGCAATTGCTCTTCCACGTCGTTTGCAGTCTCTGACAAAATTACTATGTCATCGGCAAACCGCAAAATTTTTGATTTCTTCTCCCGGAATTTCAATTCCCTCTCAAAATTTCTCCTTACATTCCACTGAACAACATTGGGGAAAGACTACAATCCTCTCTTATACCCTTCCCAACCTCTGTGTCCCTTTCTTGCCCTTCGAGTCTAATAACCACTGTGTGGTTTTTGTATAGGTTGTATATAACTCTTCACTCCCTATATTTCACCCCTGCTACCTTCAGAATTTCGAAAAGTGTACAATGTAACAATAAAAATAGTAAGTTTGTTAAATATTTTTAGTAGATGAACGAATTTCTAATCCTGCTGAACGAATCGCTGGTGAAGGTTTAAATAATAATATTCGTCAAGAAATAAGTAATGAATTAAATAAGTTGATGAGAAAGAATTTTAACCAAAGAAAAGTCGTTTCCTTTGGTATAGATTATTTATGGCAAGCAGTTTAGTTGAAATGGATTCTGGTAATTTGAAAGTAATTTCTAAAATAAACTAAAGATATAAATATTTATTAACTGTTATCGACGTTTTCTCAAAATTTCCTATTGATGATAAAACAGCTAAAATATAGTCGATGCTTTTCAAAATAATTTCTAATACAAATAATGGTAAAGAATTTTATAACAAAGATTTGCAAGAATTAATGAAGAAGTACAACAATATTCATTATTCAAGTTTTTCATATTAAAAAGCAACCATTGTTGAAACATTTAACAGGACACATTAGAAAAATATGGAAGAAATTTGCTTTACAAGGAAATTATAAATGGTTCTATATAGTAAAAAATATAATCGACGAATACAATAACCCTAATCATTCTACAATAAGAATGAAACCAACAGAAGTTGCTGAGGAAAATTTAAATATATGTACCATTGTATCTAATGAGAAACTTAGTCGCAGACTGAAGTCCGCTTCAGCTGACGCTAAATCTAATAAAGGTGATAAAGTTTGAATTAGTAAACTTAAAGGTCTTTTTGAAAAACGATGTACAGCCTATTGATCAACAGAAATTTTTTATATTTAAGATGTGATTCATTCTAATACAATCAGATACAAATTAAGAGACTTAAATGGCGAAGAAGTGAAACGAAATATTTATGAACAAGAGCTACAGGAAACGAAATATCCAGATGTATATCTCATTGAAAATGTTTTGATAAAGAAAGGAGACAGAGTTTATGTTCAATGGTTAGGATCTGATAATTTACCCCAAAGTTGGGTAAATAAAGATAATACAGTTGCAGACTAAGTCGCAGACCAAAGTCAGCTTTTGCTGACGCAAAGTCTGCTTCAGCTGACGCTATTTTTTTTCAATTTTGTAATTTCGTTAATAGTATGTCTAAAGACGTTTGATTATAAATCTAACATATTTTAAATGAAATGAGTATTGCACTAAAAACTCATTTATCAAGTAACAGATAAATAGTAAAAATACTAGTGATATTCAAAAAAATAAGAGTGTAAATATTTTATCTACACAACTGTGTAGTCCACAGCAGCAGGATAGTGGATTCATTTATTTAATATTAATTTTATAAGAAATATAATTCTTCATTTCCTGCTTTGTTAACAAATAACTTTCTTTTTCCCGGCGCGACAAATCTTTGAAGTCTTTGCAGGTTTTCTACTGGATAATAAAATCATACTGATTCAATATTTCGACGGTACAACCGTCCGTGATCTTGAGGAACTTTCACTGCCGCTAGGTCCCGCTGAATACTGGTACAAGATCGAAGTACTGCATCCCATATAGGCATCAGTCGTGTGCGCTGGCCGTCAAAGTTGCTACCTCCTAGACAGCGGTGGTGGCGCCACCCGTAGTGGTACACGGCACAACAATATATTGCACCTTACGTTAATCAGTCCCAGGTGCTGGAATCCGGGTTGAACATTGCAATTTGACTTTATACAGTAATGGATCCCATGTTCTACTAAGAGGAAACCCCATGTCTTTATTTATTAAATTGTCCGTCAAGCTGATTTCAATGGCTTCTCTGTAAACACTGTTCCAGAAACCAGAGGTATTGGTTACTATGTGGGTCTCATGATATATCATTTTGTGTCCTTCGTTCAAACAGTGTTCTGCTACCGTCGATTTACCCATCTGCAATAGTTTTGTGTGGCAGCAATGTTCCACACATCTATCTTGTACAGTTCGAAGTGTACAGCCGATGTAAGCCTTGCCATACACAGTATTTTGTAAACACTGGGTTTCTTGAGTGTACAAGATAGATTTGTGGAACATTGACAGCATACAAGACTATTGCAGCTGGATAAATCGGTGGTAGCAGAACACTGTTCAATAGAGGGACACAAGATGATATATACCTTATAATACCTTCAGTTTCTGGAACAATGTTTACAGAGAAGCCATTGAAATCAGATTGACATTGTGTTTCCTCTTAGTAGAACATGGGATCCATTATTAAATAAAATCAAATTGCAATGTTCGACCCAGATTCCAGCACCTGAGACTAATCAACATAAGGTGCAATATATCGTTGTGCCCTGTTCCACTAGAGGCGGCGCCAACTGCCATGTCTAGGAGGTAGCAACTGTGACAGCCAGTGCATGCTCCGTGCATGCGACCGACGCCTATACAGGATTTGGTACTTTGATCTTGCAGCAGTATTTAGTGGGACTCAGCAGCAGCGAAAGTTCCTGAAGATGATGGACAGGTGTACCATCGAAATATTGAGTCAGTTTGATTTTATTATCCAGCAGAATACCCGCAGAGACTTTGAAGACCGTTCTTTTTTATTATAAGTTAAACCCCTATGGCATATTTCAAGAAATTGTTATTAAAACTCGATTCGAAGATGTTTAAGTTAAATTGGATTTAGACTACTTATATCATTAACCAACTCATCTTGAGTGTAATTATTTAAAAGTTTAAAATAGTTATACCAGCAAATAATTCTCAAAGTTTCTTTCATTCTTTGGTAAAATTGACTGAATTGGGATTGTAATTAAGTCTCAACCTTTCTTCATATTTGAGTGTCGGTCTTCGATTCTGAATAACTGCTTTTGAAATTTCGCCTTTGTGTTCTAAGCACATTGTAAGTAAAATGAGATTCATCGTCAAATAACTTCAAATGAATGAAAGTTGGTCTTAAATTTTCATCATTTGTTTGAGGAACAATGTGTGGTCATAAAGTCTTTATTTCTTCCTTTCTTTCAGTTGTTATCTCAGAAGCAATATTAACTCATAAATTTTCGATTTGCTTTTAATCCAATCCATGTATTTCATGTAAAAAAATTTATTTGATCTTCATAAAACATCTTTACTTTTTTCTAATCTTATATTCACCATGTTTTCTAATGGATGGTAAAATTTCATGCATAAACCACCTTTTAAATTTTTTTGCACCTGGTAATATTGAACTCATAACTAGATCATAAAGATCATATTCTGTATGAAACTTGATCTTTTTTCATTACAAGTTAGACCCGTCTGGTGGACGGATCTCAATTTTTTTAGAAATTTAGTATCATCTTTATCTACTTCTTTCTAAGTGCTTGATCTGTGTCTTTGTATTCAACAATCTCAGCAACATCTTTGCCTTTAAACCATTGATGATTTCCTTCATCAATAACCACAAAAATTTGATTATTGTTATTACTAAGACTGTTGATGATTATATCTAGAATCGACTCTATTTAATGGTTTACTTGTTTTATTAGATGTTTAAAAATTTTAGGAATCTACAGTCTTGATAATCTTCTGAAAAACCCATCTTAGATTTCAAAACTATAGAATATAATTATCTTGATTGTGCCAGAAACTTTGGTTCTTAAGCTCATTATAAGTATTTAACAGTTATTGAAATCCAAGTTTTTTATTTAAATAATTTGGAGTTAATTGTTTCGCTTCATTTTGTATATATTCATATTCTAAGGATTATCATATTTTATTCCTGTAAATTGTAAATTATAATGTTTTAGTATTGTAATTAAATATCATTTAATATTACTATAATTTACAACCGAGATGGTTTTCCCAGCTGAAATTCCATAATGAATAAAGCAAAAAATAATCATTTGTAATCAAATTTTTTTTGTTTAAACAAAGGAAACCATATATCTTTATACCAAGAACCTAAGTCTAAATTGAACTTATTTTGTTCAATGAATTCAAAAATGTTTAACATGTGTGATTCTGAATTTGCTACAACTAAATTGCTGCCATTTATGTGAAATAATTTTTGAGAGTTTTGCAAAAAATAAACAGTAGATAATATTTGATTTGTCCTTTGTGTAGAGTGATATTAAAACCCTAAAAGATTAAAATTAAAAACAATCACTTTATTGATTCAGAGGAATTCTATTATTTTAAATTAAGATAATTCTACCGTTACTGTTTGTGAAAATAGTGTCAGCAGAGCTGCAGCCTGATGAAAAGAACAAAGCAAATAAATGTTTAACTGATTTTGGTTATTTGGATATTCAAGTGTCAGCTAAAGCAGATGCAGGACTACGTCAATAAACAAAACATATAACCCAGTTAAGTGCTAAATTATTATCATTGTTAATGTTATTTCAACTACCACACAATCTTATCGTTCATGGTAAATTAAGTGAAGAAAATTTACTATTTCTTAACAGAGCTACATGTCATGTAAAAGATTCATTTGATATTTATAAAACTAGTATGTATAAATGGAATAAGAGCAATTATTTGATGACAAAAATACGTTGATATAAAATTTGTTTGAGCTATTAATAAACCATATATCTTAATAACAAGTAAGAGATAAGTGCACACATTTGAAATTTCTGGTCACCAATATTCAAGAGATCTAGATGAAAAGGAAATGTCGTATCTCATACATTTTCTCAACTATGAATGATGATACTGTAGAGATACATATAGATAAAGATGAAAATTGGTTTTGGAAACTGATGGAAATACACCAAAATATGGAACAAATCTATTTGAAGTTTTGATTCATGAAATCGGCCATTTTTAGACTTACAAGATACAGATGTTTATGTATTCATAATGTATCCTTATTATAATGGTTCAACTACAGAATTAAGAAAAGAAGACATAAATGCTATTCAAAGGTTGTATGGTAACACAATAGAACGTACAACACCAAAAATTGTAAAAGTACCTACATCATCTACACGAATTGAACCATTTGCATCATTATGTCAAAGTAAACATTAACATCACTTACTGATTACAAAGGGAATTTTATATGTACTTTATAAAAAATCGTTGTGGATTGGTAATCATATGAAATCACAATTAATTATTGGTTAACATTTCACCCAAAAATGTACAAATAATAAATGGAATATATGAAAGACCAAGTGGTGAAGTTGTAATATTTGTTGACAAGATGATCTATATAATGTATTTAGATGCATTACAATTAATACAAGGATATCCAAAACCATAATCTAGTACAGGGTTATGTAAAGATTATAACATGAATGGTGTAGGTAATACATATATTGGTAGAACTTATGTTTTCCATAATAGTTATTTCAATAATGAAAGAGATTAATGTAATGTTAAAAAATAAAGTGTGTGGTATTATACCCAGAGAATTTTCTTGATTACCAGCTGGTGTAAGATCAGTATTTAGATACACTAATGTTACATTGTATTTGTTCATAGGTGACACATTCTATAAATATCATGAATTCACAAAAAAAATAAAGATTAGAGCTGGTACAATTGATTTATCTTTATTTGGTACTAGTTGTCATAAAACATCTGAATTAGTTCCTGATGTAATAGATACGTTGAAAGACAAAGTACAAGAATTAGAGTATTTCATAAATCTAATACATTATCTTATAAATGGAGAACAAGAAATATATGCAATTAAGGAAAAAGATACATATGAAATAATTGAGCTGTGTTAAAAAGGTATTGATTGTCCTATTTAAATGATGAAAATGATAATTTCTTAAAACAAGTTAAAATCATATTTTTCATAGAACATGTATTGATGAATGGTTAAAGGAAAAAGAAAATTGTCTACTTTGTACAACCATTATTAAAAATAAAGTACCAGAAAAAATGAAATAATAGATATTTATGCTATTATTGATACTCAAGATGAATCAGGATATTATGGTGATTATGATGACTGGTGATAATTGGTGTAATTATTTCTAAAATAATTTATATAAATATTTTAAAATTAAAATTTTAAAAAATAATAAAAATTATGAAAATTTAATTGTTCACAGATCTAAGAAATTTCTTTCTCTATAAAAGGAATAATTTCAACTTGCACAAGAGTCTTCTGAAAATTGATAATTTTTAGTTGACAAAAATACACAAAAGATTATTATAGAACTACATGTCGGGAATTTATATTGAAATATCATGTGCAAAATTACAATAAAAATTAAATTCGTTGTGTACGTGGAAAAAGTGTTGCTAAATATTATTTTAAGGAACATTTATGACGAAATCAAAGGGGAGAACATTCAAATATGCGATTAATTATCAATAATAATGAAGAACCCATTAACGTATGTAAAAAGAAATGTAAAAGTTGTCAAGAGATTAAATATCTATTTGTTTTTATATAAATCCATTACATAAATGTAAACATAATAATAAATGTAAGAAGTGTACTTTATATTACAGCTGAAGCATCTTGAACTTTATGATTTATTATGTTTTAAGTAATTATCTTTCTTAATTAATTATTAAAGAATAATTCTCACCCATCTTTTAAATAATTATTCTTATACTTTTTCTTATTCATTTTTGTTAAAAAAAAATTTACACTTTTAATTTGTTATATGTCACAAATAGAAGAGCTCAACTAGATCAACTTGCTTGTCAACTATAACAATTTAATATTGCAACACTTCATTAATTTTGTAGAATAAATATTTTATGCCGCTATTCAAATTTATGCAAGGCTGATTTAATTACATTAATTATTAGAAATCGTTCAATTATTGTTAGCAATTATACAAATATTTCTAATAATAATAATAGGTCCAAAGTAAGGGAAAACAAGAAAAAGAAAATTATAAACAAATTTCTGAAGTATTAAGTGAATATCATACAAATATTGTTAAAAATATCAATTGTTATTTTTATTGTATATTATTATATATTATATATTGTTAAAAATAACTTAGTGAAAAGTTTTGGAAAAAATTACGATGTTACGATATGTTCAATGTTTTTCTAACTGAAGAAGATAAACCATTAAAAGGAATATTTTCATTTTCTACAAAAATATCTAAGAAACCAAGAGATAGAACAATTAAATATTACTTAGTTGAAAAATCTTTTGGAAATAGATTACAAACTAATACTAGAAAATAGTATAGATGTACCTGATACAATATATTTCTTAAATGCTGTACAAACAAAACATTTTAAAATTGTGAAAGACTATTTGAAATAATATAATGGAGTAAATATAAATATTAATTTATATTGTGAATATAAATCACAAAAATATGAAATAGATAAAAAGTTCAACAATTAGGATAACAAACACTAAACTACAGTATCTGAACAGAAAAAGATATTAATTAAAAATTTAAAAATAATAAAAGACATATTTTAGAAGAAGAACTAGAGTGAGAAGTGTTATTGGTTTACAACTACATGTTCCACTAAGAGGATCGTCTGTACTGATTTGCCTGATAAAATTAAAAAAAAGTGTGTTAATGTGAAAAATGAAGACAGAAATGATTTTTGGTGGCTATAAAATCAGCTTTGTATGCTGTAGATAAAAATGCTGAAAGAGTAACGAAATACAAAAATGTTGGTCTTGATAACTAAATTGTAGATATTATATTTCCTGTATTAAATGATTACATTCCAACAATAAGAAATATAATTAATGTATCAATCAATGTTTATTCATTTAATAATAACGATGAGGTTCAAACGTATCAACTGTAACCATTAAAATTTACAAAATCTGAAAAAAGAAACATGTATATATGCTTTATTTTAAGAAAGACAGTAAGTCACACAATTGTTATATATAACATTTAACTAGAATTGTATTAAGTCAAATGACTTAACATTCTGATGAAAATTTTTTTTGTGACTTATGTTTACTACATTTTAATAGTAAAGACAAATTAGATAATCATACAACAATTTGTTTAACTAATAAAACATTAATAGTTGAAATGCGAAGTTAAGGAGAACATATTTATATTAAACATTATCAATATATACAGAAAGTTCCATGTGTTATTTATGCCTATTTTGAAAGTTTACTTTCAAAAATTAATAGCTGTTAACTGAAGTCAGAAAAACCAAATACAATGAATTTATCAAAACATGATCCAAGTGTATTTTGTAATTATATTAAATTTATATATGGAAATTATAAAGTTCCTTTTGTTTATAGAGGACCAAATTGTCATAAAAATTTATTAAGTATATAAAACAAAAAGTTGAAAATTGGAAGAACATATTCTGAAATGGAAGAAATGAAACCGCTACAATGGAAAAAATACATAATAGTTTTAAATACTGTACATAATGTAAATGTTATTAAGAAAATAATAAAAAAGTACATCATTACGATCATTTAACTGAAAGAATATTACTCCATTATGTAATAATCGCAATTTAAAACTCAAACAACTTGATTTTGTACTTATTTATTTACATTATCTAATGGTTATAATTCACATTTTTTGTTGGTTATGATAATAAAGAACTTGAATTATTACCAAATAATGAAACCAAATATGTTACTATTGGTTACCATAAAAAATTTAAAAATGAGTTTTGTTGATACATTTAGATATATGGCTTCTTCACTTGATAAACTTCCATAAAATGTAAGGAAAAATTAATTAAAAATGTTAAAAAGTATTTTTTTCTCCCATATTATTCAAGCTAGTAATTAGAAAGGGTGTTTATCCACATGATTACATGGGTTCTTTGAAAATATTTGATGCAACACACTTACCACCAAAAGAAGAATTTTACAGTAAACTGAATGATTGTGACATAAGTGATGAATATTATAAATATGTAAATTAGTTTGGAAAGAATGTAATATAAAAAAATCTTGGAAAATATCATGATTTATATCCAAAAATTGATGTGTTATTATTATTAGATGTTTTTTAAAATTTCAGAAAAACATGTATAAATACATATAATCTAAATCCTTGATATTTTACAGCTTCAGGTTTATCTTGGGAAGCAATGATAAAAATTACAGAACAAAAACTTGAATTATTATATGATTATGATAGGCTTTTAATCGTTGAAAAAATAATAAGAGGATAAATTTCTCGATGTTGTAAAAGATATGTAAAAGAAAATATAAATTATTTAATAAATAAAGAAATATCAAATTATATAATGCAAATAAGTTATATGGTTTATTGTGAACCAATATTTACCACATGGTGGATTTTAGTGGATGAACCAAATAATTTTAATTGTACAAAAATGAATGAAATTTTAAGACTGTTATGAAAATGGTTATATATTTGAAGTAGATCTGGAATACCTAAAGGAATTAAATGACAACATAAAGATTTACCATTAGCTCCTGAATAAAGAGTTGTTCCAGATAGAAATGAAAGTAAATTAATAACTATTTTAGATAAAAAGTATAATTATGTAGTACTCTACAGAAATCTTAAACAATAACTATCTCTAGGAAAGCTACTTACAAAAATACATAAAGTTTTAAAATTTAAGCAAAGTAATTGGTTAAAGAAGTAAATAGATCGAAACACAGTTAAGAACTAAATCTAAAAATGATTTTGAAAAATATTTCTATACATTATGAGATAATATAAAATTAGTCTCAAGTAGTAAAATATGTGATAAACTTGTAGCTGACATGAAATGTAGAACACTATTTAATGAAAATCTTACTACTATTGATATAATGAAAACTAAAATAATAACTGATAAACATATTCATCTTGGATTAAGTATACTTGATCTATCTAAAGAATTAATGTATGATTTTTACTATAGAGTTATGAAGCCTATATTTATAACACAAAGTAGTCTGATACTTCCACATTTCCATCCTAAGGTTGGTATTTCCTTCTTACTTTATTTTTAAATTGTGTACATTAATTATTTTATTTTATAATTTTGTGTAGTTTATCTATGATGATGGTACTGGACCGAAACTAGTCGATTTTAAGGATTTTAATAAAACAGCTGATTGTTAAATATGGATTTTTTATTAAATGATAATCTGATCTTCCCCAATATTATCAATAGAAAGGAACTATTTTCCCCTTGAAAATAGTGACTGGGGTTAGAAAAATAAAGTTATGCAGAATTAGTAAAAATTACTTATATTGGCAGAAAAATTGTATAACGTAAAAAATATAAAAGTATGTTACCAGGTATCACACTAAGTTTTATAAGTTGTCTATTCAAATACATCTTAAAACGAAATATAAACTTGTGCAACTTGTGAAGATTAATTCAAATGACTGGCTATATCGTTTAGGAGCCCATCATTAAAAGTAAAATAACAGAAGAGCTGAATCCTAAGAAGGACTGGAGCAGTGAAACCAAATACTGTACCAAACATTTTGGTGATGATCGTGCAGTGGCGGAGTCAAAGTCTGAAGACTGGATTCTGTCAGAGATATTACAATCACTTGACCAAGCTGAGGTGCTGCCATATTTTATCTAACATCAACTTCTGTTCCCACAGATGACAGAAACGGTCACAATCTATATCTCTAAGAATATCAGAGTATATCGGAACTACTTATGCGGATCAGTAGCAGTGATCACCAGGCGTATTTCTTATGTCAAGTAACGGAAAAGGTAACACCATAGAGGCAAGAAGTCTCCTTTTTCTATTATGCAAACACCACCTCCGCAATCTGAACACAGAATTAACAAGAGTGTGATAAAGACTGAGTTTGCATCAAGCGAACCAACACTCCATAAACATGTCCTCACAAACCGCAACTGTGGTGCCTAACCTGACAACGATAGGTTCCTCACAAGAGCATAGACGACCATCCTCATCTCCCGCACCCGCAACTTCCGAGCACACGGCCACGCCTTTTACATCTCAAAAAGGCAATCTCACCGACCTTCTAATGTCCTACTCCAATCAGAACACACGCCCAGGAGTTGTGTAGAAAAAAAAGGAAAATATAACAGACCGCCAATCGCGGAGCTTGCCGCCATCAGCTCCCCAGATTCCTCCAAGGCATACAAATTTCACGTGCCAAATCACATAGGCCCTAGAAATACTAGGGAATTCTCTGCAAATTATCTGTAGGGGGCATCTTGACGCCTATTTTTACAACTGCTGGTGACAGTGACCTGCTGGGCCAGACACATTTCACTTTGCAGAGACGTGGAAGTGGAGCATCCAGTCATTTATTAAATTGTAAAGTATGCTACCTACAACTGATAGATAGTGGGGCACCCTGCAACAATAAAATGTTTTAATTTTTTTCTCCAGGCCACCCGGTCAATGTAATGGCAAGGCGTCTAGACAGGTGCTGGAAGCTCTTACAGTTAACACATTTTACAAGCACAGCCTGGAAATCGCAGGTAACAGGCAGTCAGTCGCATCGCTATGCAAAATCTATGCCCACTCCACTGCTGCATCCTGGATGGAGTCCTGAATGTAGCTAACATTTTCCGAAACGCCGAAAGGAGACAGCATGACACCACATTCCTGTGATCTCTACCAGTGAGAGCGACCCAGCCAACTGCCCAAGACCTCAGAGCCACATGGGCCTACAATGCCAGCTCACACATAAGGAAAGAATTGAAATCAGAAGCACTACATCAAAAGAAAAAATAAATGAATCAATATACCTGAATCCTAATGCAAATCTTCCAACCTATAGCCGAATATAGGAGTCAGGAAACATGTTAAATAAATTAATTTCATGCAAAAAATATCAAAATTAAGCAATTTATTATAATAATGAGACACAAGAGGCGATAAATAAGAGAAATGAAAGACAGAAAAATGACTGCCACCTATCAATTTGAGTAACTGATTACAATTTATATATTTATAACTAATCCCAGTTTAGCCTTATTTATCAATGTACGGTTATTTCCCTTCCCAGTAAACAATACACAGTTAAAATAACTTTTTACATTACATTAAAAAAATGCATAATTTCCTGATCATAATAACGAATTTGAAAATGAAGATCCTCAGGAAACATCGCAAGTATTTGGGTACAATACTTTTACATAAACACTAAACGGTATCCTTCATAATATCAGTTTAAAAATCCAACAATCAGATGTATAAACAAAATCCCAACCTGAAGATAATAACTTTTGACAACAAAATTTGACATCTGCCTGTTGTGGCATAAAGTCAGCGCCACACACCAAACGCAGAAGAACGATCATGTAGAAGGCAGTGATCGCCGAAAGCCAATTGCATGTAGGAGGGTGTAGCCAAAGATGCGCGCCCTCTAGAAGCGGCTATATCTAGGCCGACAGTTACGAAGTCAGAAACAGGACAGTACTAAGTTAGAACGCAGCTACGAACTTAGCAGTCACTAGGTCTCAGTGCAGCTAGCATCATACAGAAGACATTGTGAGAAGCAAGAAGAGAGAAGAAACAGACATATGTTCTAATGTTGAGTGTCATTGTATCTTCAGTCAATAAAACTTGTAACACTAATCTCTACAGAAATATTTTTGCTGACTATCGATTCCTGTACAAATAACTTTACTGACAACTGGACCGGGACGAGTATGATACAACAAATGGCAATGAGGTCACAACAAATAGCTATGAGGACTACAACCATCCACATTGTGATGTGTTGTTAAATTTCTGACCGTTGCGCTATTAATTTTTCTTTCTTCCAGGTCTTGGCGAATCGAGTAAATAATCTTGTGACTTCTATTGCAGGGTATAGTGCCAATTTCTATATTTTTGAACTGCTTCTTATAATTGTTTGTACACCATGGCTAATGCTATTAAGCCTGCTACTGCCACTGCACCGCAGCTTCCCGCGCTCGATGCACAGCAGCTAATGCAAATGTTTCAGTTTCGGAGCCAACAAATCGCATCGCTGCTGTCTACAGTAGTACAACTTCTGGCCACACCTGTGTCTCAAACTACCCAAGTACCGCTCCAGCGACCACCGCCACCAGTAATTCCACCTTTCCGGCAGTATAATGTAAAGAAGAGAACAGGGCGGACTGGCTACATCAGTTTGAAGCCTATGCCATAGTGCAAAGGATGCAAGGTACTGTCAAACTTCATTTTCTGTTATCATGTGTAGGCCCCCCAGTGTTCCGTCTTGTGCAAAAACTGTTTCCCACTGTGGAGTCTTTAAAACTTTCTTACAATTCAGCGATAGGAGCTCTCACAGCATATTATGAACAGCAAATCAATACAGTGGCTGCAAACTATCAGATCTTCAGATGTAGGAAAAACCCGAACCAAACATACAGGCAGTGGATAACAGATCTTCAAGGTATCACTTGGAAGTGGAAATTTAAATGTTCATGTGGAGCTTTGTATTCAGATGTCATGATACATGATGCTCTTGTCTATAATTTTTCTGACGGTAGACATGGGGAACAGATTCTAAAAATGTCTGATCCGTCATGCCACCCAGTAGAACAGATTTTGGAACAGTATGATACAGGTGCCGCAGCAGCAGAAAACTCTGATTCAATTCCACTGTATAGTATAGCCACATCACGCAATGGCGATTGCGAAGTCGGTCGCCGTGTACTTCCTGCTGCCTGCTCAAAGTGTAAACATGTTGATAGACACGGAACCTTGCCAAATAAGGAAGTGAAATCTTGCCCGCAAAGTTTCTTCTGGTACAAAAGGCAGAACTGTCTGGCCTGGTCAGAAAAATGCTATGCATGCGGCAAGAAAGGTCATATACAAACAGTTTGCCTGCAGCAAAAGTAACAGAATCTACCCTCCCAACCCAAACAGCGAGAAGACAGTACTTATTCAATACATGCAGTATTTTCCAAACCAGTGGCTGCCCCTTGTAACATCAAGGACACAGAACTAGCACAAGTTGTACGTCAGGCCACGAAGAAGTACGTCAATTTGCGTGTGTATGACATTTCTGTAAAGCTTCAACTAGACACAGGTGCATAAGATTGCTCAATCGCAAAAATTATGAACAGTTAGGATCGCCGCGCCTTTCTCGCGCTAAGACGACGTTAAAAGCATAAAATGGCATTGAGATTCCTGTACTAGAACAGTGTTCCCTGCCAGCAGTATGCCGATCGCAAATCCGCACTATGAAATTTCAATTGCTTAAATCTTACGAAGCAGATAATATTTTCGGTTTAGATTCTTTTGATCTTCTTAGTTTTACTCTGCAGAACATTGTTTTAGTTGTGAACAATTTTGATGTCAAAGTCAGTGTCGACAAGTTGCTGAAAGACATTCCAGATTTATTTTCTGCAGGACTAGGAAAATGCCAAACCAAAATTTTGCAAAGCTCGTGTTGTATCACTCGCTTTACGCGGCAAAGTAGCACAAGAACGTCGCACATTGCAATAAAATGGTGCAATTGAACCAATACAAGCTAACCAGTAGGCGAGTCTATTTGTAATTTTGCAAAAGCCGTCAGGTAACATTCGTATTTGTGTTTATTTGCAGCACCTTTGCATCGGCTACACCGTAAAAATGTTCGTTTTGTTTGGACAGACGAATGCTAACGCGCATTTTAACAGTTAAAAGATGCTTTGCTTAGTGATCGGTGGTTGTTGCACTTCGAGCCAGAAAAACCAGTTCTTTTGCAAGTGGACGCATCATCGTTTGGTCTAGGAGAAGTACTGCCACATAGACATGGGGATAAGGACCGTCCGATAGCGTTTGCATCCAAACTTTTGACAGACATACAGTACTATTATTCTCAGAAGGAAGCTTTAGTGATAGTATATGGTGTCACCAAATTCCAGCACTATTTGTATGGGAGAAAATTTTATTTAGTGACTGACCACAAGCCTTTGCAGTCATTGTTTCATCCAGCCAAGCTGATGAGTCGGCCCTGTGTCGCTGTGCGTTGGCCGAGCTGGGGCAATAACACCTAGCAGACAAAGCCTCACAACTGGCCATGCTTACGTCACACTGAGAGGCCGCGAACCCAATCTTACTAGCCGGCCACTATGAGACGGTGGGCGTCCCCTAGCAGCTAGCCATTCAGCTGGCGGCCGCGCCCTCTCGGTATTACGTATGCAAGGCCAGTTGTGAGGCTGGCTGGGGCGGGCTGGTGGGCCACATGGAGGGCTGACCGCCAGGGACGAGCCAGCTCGCAAATGGCTGGCTACGGCCGAATAGCGGGCTGCCATGCATGCATCTGGTAAATGCTGGTAAATTTGGGTTCATAGCTTCTGTAACAGCAAATATTAAGAGAACTGTGCATGGATGGCATATTATTTACCGTAGAAGACGATTATGTTTGTCTATCCTACAGGTTCTTTTTCTGTCGAATGCGTATGGGTATATGACAAAGGAAGGAAGAATGAAGTTTTCTTCATTTAAGTTATTTTGAACTGTGAACTTAATAATAGATAAAATTTTGTTATGTGTCTGATGAAAAGCTGTCAATTATTGTGATATTCTCCACAGTAGGATGTAAATCATCGCGGCAATTTCATTGATCTGCGATTCGTAAGTGTACTGCCTCCGGGTTCTCAACCTGGCTTTGGAACATGAACTTAAGACAACAGATACCATGTTATAACTTTGCCTCAGCGGATGCAGTGCGGAATGAACTCCTACTAGAACGGTGTCCAGCCATCATGATATCGACTTCCTATTTTGTAGGTCAACTGTCACAGATTGTCTCCTCGGTGCCAAACATTCATAAGTCATCCTCCAATTCTCCAGCCTCTCAAAAGGAATGAGGTATGGTTTAGTTGCATCACCTGCTTCGAGCAGCATTTAGATAGATACAACATCTCAGGTATCACTCAGAAACTACCTTTCCTTCCAGGCAGTGCTGGTCCCACAGTTTACGTATTACTTCTGCACTTTCACCTGTAATCATAACCACAAGCGCCCCCTCCCCCTTTATGTTATCTTCAAGGTTAGCCTGAGGTAGTATTTGACACACACTTACATATGGCAGCTGCCCATCACAGCACCTTCATCAGTCTGTAACTCAACTTATAATCATACAGTGAGTGGATAACTCAACACAAGAGCTCTCACATGACTGTTGGTTTCAGTGCACAAATAAACTTCGGAAAATATCCTATGGTTTTTCCTTGGTATGTGACATGTTACTGGTCCACATGAAAGACAAAGGACAGTCAAGCTGTATCTAAGGTTAATGACCTTCCTTTAGGTTGGTTGGTTGGTTTGGGGATTTTAGGGGGATTAGACTACTTTGGCCATCAGTCCCCCATTGCGTAACTGGGAGACACACAGTAAAATTGTAGTGTTGATAAAAGCGCCTGTACTGGATTTAAAATAGCGCAGAATAAAAGGACCCATTGTCAGTAAAGTACTGACAAAGTCAACAAGAGACGATACAAAAGACGCCGATCACACGGTAACAGATAGTAGATAAGGGGGTAAAACAACAGAGCCAATGGTTTGGTTGACCGACCATGAGGATAAAAGGGGAAAAGCCAACCAAATGGCTTACACAAGCTGCAGTCGGAAGACACGTCAAGAGGAACACAGATAATGAATTAAAAGACCAACCAGAAATATCATAGCAATTGGTAACCGCCCACACATGAAGAAATCGTAAAACGGAATTAGCCACAGAGGCATTGTCACCGAGAATAAAAGGAAGTGTGTTTGGGAGGCTGAAAGAACGCAATAGGGTAGCTAAAATCGGACACTCAAGCAGAAAATGGGCCACTGTCAATGGAGCACCACATTGGCACATGGGCAGATCCTCTCAACAGAGGAGGTGACCATGCGTCAGCTGCGTGTGGCCAATGCAGAGATGCAGAGGGCCACGGAGTGCCTATGGGACCCCAGCTGCGAGGACTTCCAGTCAGATGTTGTTTCCTTGATCGTTCGCAGCTTATTGGGCAGGTACGGAGCAGACCATTAGGCGTTCCACATTTCTCTTATTTTACGGCGCAGCAGTGGGCGGAAGTCTGGTTCCAAGAGGCCAATCGCCAGAGAGCGGCAAATGGTAGCCTATTTTGCTAGCTGGTCAAATATCTCGTTATCTGGAATGCCGACATGGCATAGGGTCCAAATGAACGTCACCGACTGACCAGAGTTGTCAAGAACCAGTATCGACTCCTGGATGGCCATGACCAATGTATAAAGGCGGTAGCCCTGATCAAGGGCCTGCAAGCTGCTCAGTGATTCACTATATAACAGGAAAGAGATCCCATGGCAGGTGTGGATGTGTTTGGCCGGCCGTGGTGGCCGAGGGGACTGAGGCGCTCCAGTCACGGTCTGCATGGCCACTACGGTCGGGGGTTCGAATCCCCCCTCGGGCACGGATATTTGTGTCATCCTTAGTGGTAGCTAGTTCGTAAGTAGTTTGTAAGTTTAGGGACTGATGACCCCTTAGTTACGTTCCATAAGCTATACAAACATTTGAACATTTGGATGTGTTCGAGGGCGCGATATACAGGGTAGATCACCTAACATTACCGCTTGATATATTTCCTAAACCACATCAGATACTGCCGAACCGATTACACAGACCGAACGTGAGGAGAGGGGCTAGTGTAATTGGTTAATACAAACCATAAAAAAAATGCACGATAGTATGTATTTTAACACAAACCTACGTTTTTTTAAATGGAACCCGGTTAGTTTTGTTAACACATCTGAACATGTAAACAAATACGTAATCAGTGCCATTTGTTGCATTGTAAAATGTTAATTACATCCGGAGATATTGTAACCTAAAGTTGACGCTTGAAACCTCCGACGTTCAGTTGCGTGTTGTAACAAACACGGCTACAGTCGGCGAGCAGCATCTGCAGGGACATGTTTACGATGACGACCATGTTTACGAGTGTGGCTGTAGTGCACTGTTGTAGTTTGGTCTAGCTGTCGCAGTGTCTGCATGTAGCGCTTGCTGCTATTGTTATTCTGCATTCGTCTTTGCATGCAGACTAACTGTAGTACACTGTGTTACCAGACGTCTGCGATAGTGTACTGTTGTAGGAACTGTGACCTTGGTGTATTCGAACTCTGAAAAGGCGGAGATTATACTCATTTATGGCGAGTGTCGACAAAATGCAGCTGAAGCCTGTAGGGTGTATGCAGAACGGTACCCAGACAGAGAGCATCCAGCGTGCCACACATTTCAAAACATCTACCGCCAACTGTATGCAACAGGTATGTTCATAGCACGCAAATGGGTCCGTAACAGGCCCTCACAGGAAAAGCGGGTGCAGTTGGTGTGTTAGCTGCTGTTGCCATGAACCCACACAGGAGTACACGGGACATTGCGACAGCCGGTGGACTGAGTCAAAGTAGTGTCATGCGCATACTGCATCGTCACCGCTTTCACCCATTTCACGTGTCACTACATCAGCAATTACATGGTGATGACTTTAGTCATCGAGTGCAATTCTGTCAATGGGCATTAACAGAGAATGCGTTGCAGTTCTACCAGTTTACAGATGAAGCGGGTTTCACAAACCACAGGGCAGTGAATCTATGGAACATGCATTACTGGTCCGTGGACAATCCTCGCTGGCTCCGACAGGTAGAGCGACAGCGACCGTGGACTGTAAATGTATGGACCGGAATCATTGGCGATCACCTCATTGGTCCTCACTTCATTGCAGGGGCCCAAACAGCTGCAACATACATCGCGTTTCTACAGAATGATATGCCAACGTTGCTCGAAAATGTCCCACTGGAAACGCGTCGACGAATGTGGTATCAGCATGATGGTGCACCCGCACATTCCGCAATTAACACTAGGCTGACCCTTGACAGGATGTTCGACAGGCGTTTCATAGGACGTCGAGGGTGCATAAATTGGCCAATCCGTTCTCCTGATCTTACACTCTGGACTTCTTTCTGTGGGGTACGTTAAAGGAGAATGTGTACCGAGATGTGCCTACAACCCTAGAGGATATGAAACAGCGTGTTGTGGCAGCCTGCGGCGACATTACACCTGATGTACTGCGGCGTGTACGACATTCATTACGCCATAGATTGCAATTGTGTGCAGCAAATGATGGCCACCACTTTGAACATCCATTGGCCTGACATGTCGGGACACACTCTATTCCACTCCATAATTGAAAACGGAAACCATGTGTGTACATATACCTCACCCCTCATGGTAATGTACATGTGCGTCGGTGAAAAAGACCAATAAAGGTGTTAGCATGTGGACATAATGTGCAGTTCTAGTCTCTTCTGTACCTAAGGTACATCACCGTTTCCTTTGGATCCCTACTTAATTCGGTGCTCTCCGATACACACGATCGAACAGCGGAGAAATGTTACTCCAGCGTCAACTTTAGGTTACAATATCTCCGGATGTAATTAACATTTTACACTGCAACAAACGGCACTAATTACGTATTTGTTTATATGTTCAGATGTGCTAACAAAACTATCCAGGTTCCATTAAAAAAACGTAGGTGTTAAAAAACATACTACCGTGCATTTTTATGGTTTGTATTAACCAGTTACACTAGCCCCTTTCCTCACGTTCGGTCTGTGGAATCGGTTCGTCAGTATTTGATGTGGTTTACGAAATAAATCAAGCGGTAATGTTAGGTGACTCACCCTGTATAGATACCAGTTCTGCAGTAAAGAGGCTGCTGCGGGGTGGTAAAAGGCATTGCTCAACATAAGCGACATGCATGTAGGCATATCCAGTACGGCCGTCATCCAAAGAACCGTCGATGTAAATTACTTCAGAGTCGTGGAACTCGCGAAGCAGGTCAAAAAACTGTTGCTGGATGACCAGCGGAGAGGCGGAGGTTTTCAGATCACAGGAGAGATCCAGCCGGATCTGCAGTCAAGGAATGGTCCAGTGAGGGGCATGGTAAGAGGAGAGGAAAGGGGAGATAAGAGGGAAGCAGTTGAGGGTGCCACTATTGGGAGTCCTGACCGGGGTCTTCTCTGCGGCAAATGAATGACTTCCCTTGGGAAAAGTAGCCTGTGATTGGGATGCTCAGGGGAACAGTGAACTCTGGCAGCATAAAGGTCGAGCAGTTGTTGATGCCGGAATCACAATGGGTCAACTCCAGCCTCTGCAAGAAGACTAGTGACAGGGTTCGTACGAAAGGCTCCAGTGGGAGACAGATGCCGGTATGGTGGACTGGGTCGAGAACTTTCCGTGCAGAGGGGGAGGCTGAGCCATAGACTTGGCTCCCATAGTCCAGACGTGACTGCGCAGAGCCATAAGAGCCAGAGAGCCAGAAGAGGATAGGGCGTGCTGCCCCACAGACTGTATGGCTTAGGCAACGAAAGATGTCAAGGTGTTGTGACCACCGTTGCTTAAGATGGTGCATATGAGGGAGCCAGGTCAAACTAGAATAAAAAAGGAGACCCAGAAAGCGGTGAGTGTCCACGATCTGAAGAAGCTCGCCGTCAAGATAGAGCTCTGGATGCGGATGAACTATCCGACAGCGACAAAAATTTCGCAGGCGAAAATTGAAAACCATGTGCAGAAGCCCAAGTCTGCGGGCCGACGAATGGCTGCCTGCAGTCGTCGTTCAACGACACTTGTACTAGCTGTGTTATAGTACAGGCAAAAATCATCCGCATAGAGAGAGCGAGAATCTGACGGCCCCACTGTAGCAACTAGGCCATTCATGGCCACCAGGAAGATGGGAACGCTTAGAACGGACCCTTGTGGTGCCTCGTTCTCTTGTATATGTGGGGAACTGAATGAGGTTCCAACTCGAACTTGGAAACGGAGTGAAAGTAGGAAGTTCTGGATAAAAGTGGGAGGGAGCCACTGAAACCCATCCGTGTAGCGTTGAAAGGATGTGATTACGCCAAGCAGTGTCATGTGCTTTCCGAAGGTCGAAAAAGATAGCGACGAGGTGTTCACGTCGGGCGAAAGCGGTGCGGATCGTTGACTCCAATGAGAGGAAGTTATCAATGGCAGAGCGACCCTTCCGGAAAGCACCTTGTTGTGGGGCAGTAGACCCCAATACTTGAGAACCCACAGCAGCCACTGGCTCACCAAACGTTCAAAGAGCTTACATATAACGTTTGTGAGACTTATGGGGCGGTAACTATCAACGTTCAATGGATCTGCACCTGGTTTCAATAAAGGAATATAGATACTCTTCTGCGATTGGGACGGGTATGCTTCCTCGATCATTTGAGAGTGGATTCGGTCCGTTCTGGGAGATGTATTGGGGCAACTAGCCAGAGCACTTTGAAATTCCCACTCGCTAAATGGCGCATTGTATGGCTCCCGGCAGTTTGTGCGAAATACCAACCGCTTTCATTCAGCCCGCTCTTTCAAGGTACGAAAGCCTGGGAGGTTAGGCAATGGATGTGGAATTGATAGCAAAGTGCGCTGTAAATTGTTCCGCAATGACAGTCAGGTTAGTATGGATAGTACCGAGGATGGAGAGACCCGCGACCCCTGCCAGTGGGTGGTAGTCTGATATGCGGCGAATCTTCGTCCATATCTAGGTAGAAGAAACATGGGGTCCAATGGTGGAAACATATTTTTCCTAGCATGATTGCTTGTGCTGCCGGATGAGTCGCCGCGTCTGGGCCCAAAGACGTTTGAAAGCAACCAGGTGGTCTACTGTGGGGTGGCGGCGGTACTGCTGCAGAGCTCTGTGACGATTGCTGCTACTATCTCCAGTGACCACCAGGGCACTGGTATTCGCCGGGGTAAGGCAGAAGAGGATGGTATTGTGGACTCAGCGGCAGAAACGACAACAGAAATAATATAGTGTGCTGACATTGTTGCGTCAGCAGGGAGAGGGGTATCCAGCATTGTAGCTGAAGTGTATGCTGCCCAGTCGGCTTTGTGGAAGGACCAGCGGGGTAGGTGTGCATGGGGTTGGCGGAGGGGAAGCGAAAGGAATATGGGAATGTGGGCGCTTCCACAAAGGAAGTCGTGTACACACTAGTTAAGGAGCGGACGTAAGCCTGGACTACACACAGAAAGGTCTATGGCGTAAAAGGTGCCATGGGTCACACTAAAATGGGTGGGGGGCCCAGTATTAAGAATGCTAGGTCAAGCTGGCTAAAAAGCAGCTCGATGTCTCGACCATGTCCTGTAGTCACGTTACTCCCCCCCCCCCCACACAGGGATTGCTGAACATTAAAATCTCCTAACAGAAGAAACGTTGAACGAAGTTGAGCGATCAGTGCTGCTAGGACGGCAGGTGCCACATCTGCATCAGGAGGGAGATAAGGAGAACAGACAGTAATGTCCCGTGGTGCCCGAACCCTGACAGCGACCGCCTCCAGGGCTGTATGAAGTGGCACTGGGGAACAGTAGACAGAGGCATGTACATATAGACATACCTCACCCGACACCCTATTGTAGACAGTGCAGATATTGTAGTAGCCCCGGTAGCCCCATAGGGTGGGGGTCCGATGACCAGGAAACCAGTATTCCTGGAGAACAACACAAAGAGCTGGGAAGGAGCTTAACAGCTGACGCAATTCAGCCGAGTGGCAAAAGAATCCTCTACAATTCCATTGGAGGATCAGGCTGTCTCCTGATTGAGGTTGCATGAAGAGGAGGAAGATAGAAGAGGAATGGCATGAGCACTTGTCTCTGGCTGTGAGGTCTGATCCTCTGTGTCCATGGCGTCGCCGAGGTCAGCGAAGGCCAAATCTTCAGGTGTCGCTAGAAGGATGACCTCATTCTCAGGTGCGTCAGGTGCAAGGGCTGGAGACACCGTGGCTGCCATTGTCTCCTTGCTGGTGTACGATGTGGTCATGCCTCCAT
The DNA here is from genome assembly GCA_026315105.1 of Locusta migratoria. Classification (NCBI taxonomy): domain Eukaryota; kingdom Metazoa; phylum Arthropoda; class Insecta; order Orthoptera; family Acrididae; genus Locusta; species Locusta migratoria. Next base: position 549,072,117 of record CM048755.1, on the reverse strand, counting down.
CCATATTACACACATAGCTATTCAGTATTCTGCCGCAGTGAAATCTGGATATACTTTTTTTTTAAGGGAACTACTTCTAGTTCTCAGATTACTGACCTAGTGCCAGTATTAGCCTTACCTTTCGTGCAGTTGTTTTGAGTAGAATTCTGTTCTGAAAATCTAATTTCTTTTCTCCCACGTCGGAGGTTCGAATCCTCCCAAAATCAAATGTTTGTTAAGCTTATGAGACTTAACTACGTGGTCATCAGTCCCTAAACTTACAAACTACTTATGAACTACTTACGAACTAGGACGGCACAAATATCCATGCCCGAGGGGGGATTCGAACCCCCGACCTTAGTGGCCGTGCTGACCGTGACTGGAGCGCCTCAGTCACCTCGGCCACCGCGGCCGGCCGAATCCTCCCTCTGGCATGGATGTTTGTGTTGTCTTTAGTATATGTTAGTTCATAAGTAGTTTGCAAGTTTATGGACTGAAGACCCCGCAGTTAAGTCCCATACGCTTTTCAAACATTTGAACATTAAACTTCTTTTGTTTTCCATTTCTTTCATCATTACCCTTCAGTGTACGACTCCTCACTGAATTTTTGAAATCAGATTTTTTATCGAAAGTTCACTACTTTCTGTTAACATCTATGTTCCACCTGTCTCCAAACCTTTCAATTGCCTCCTTTCTTTCAGTATAATTCCCGTTCTTCCTCCAATTCCATGCCATCGAAAACCCCTTCCACATTCACCAACTTTTTTTCATTTCAATCAGTTAACTCCATATACACGTTCGCCATTCTTTACATGTCATCGACCCAGTACACACTAATGCCTGTTACTCAATACTGTCCTGAAAGTAAAATGTTGACACTTTTGAATTTTTTTTCTCCCTGGCTTGAAAAACCTACATAATTTATTCAGCAATTGCCGTAGGTAACTCTGAACAGTAAATAAAGTAGTTACCAATATCTTTACTCCTGGTTATACTTCGTAGTTTTTCCTTACGAGACGGCCAGTCACTAGTGGTGCACAGTCTGCCATTCATCTTACATATACATACGGTACATACCCCGCAAGCTGCCATACGGATCGTGGCGCAGGGCACCTCCTACTAAAAATTGTCATTCTCCTTTCTACTCCACTCCCAAATATAGCATGAGCCTTAATTTCTCATTATCTTTGTGGTCATTATGTGAAATGTAAGTTGTCGGCAGCAGAATTTACTCATAAGTTTTTTTATAAATAATTTTGCCACATACCTACAGGTTTATAATGATTTTAAAGCAGTTTCACAGACTACACTTTTAACACCCGAGGAAGACCACTGTCTACATAATGTTTCATATGATGCAAAGCACAGGGTACCTTTGTTTTACCAGTTATCACTAATGTTAGTTCTTGAACTTGTATTTTATTGGAGAGAGTTTTATAATCCACAAGTCATCATATGATGTGTGCCAACCTTCACTCTCTTTCACTGATCACCAAAAAATGTTAACAGCTGTAATATATAATACTTCGTAGATAGGGGGGCAGCTAAACGACAGAAATGGGAGGGGGAAAGGGGAGTGGAAGAACTGGGCCGGGTAACGCCACGTTTTCGGCTAGTAATAAATATGAAAGTAGGAATATGGGTAAGCTACTTTGAACAGCATAGTGAACGCATTATTGTAACAAAGACAGACAGGAAGACAACACCAACCACCGTAGTACACGTTTATATGCCACCTAGCTCTGTCCATAATTCGGAGAATGAAATAAAAGCGTATGATGAAACAAAATATGATATTCGGAGAGTTCAAAAGATGATAAGGTGGTGTAAGAAAGGTATGAGGATGTAAAGGAAACAATTATTCAGACACTTCAGTGACAGAAAATTTGGTTATGATTTGGGACTGTAACTGACTGGTAGGAAAAGGAAAAGAAGGAAAAATATTAGGTGAATGTGGACTGGGCGAAAGGAATGAAAGAGATGGTGACGTCGTGAATTTTGCACAAAGAACACAAAAAATCATTACCAACACTTGATTTAAGAATAACGAAAGAAGGTTGTATGGGAAGAGACCAGAAGAAGCAATTACGTACCACAATTATTTTATAATGATACGTCATAGATTTAGAAACCAGGTTTTACGCTGTAATATGTATCCAGAGACATAGAAACACTGTGATCATAACTCAATGGTTATGTACTGTAGATTAAAATTTAGCAAACTGCAAAAAGATATAAATTAAAGACATGGAATCTGAATAATTTACAGGATCCAGAGGTTCTCGAGATTTTCAGAAGGAGCTTTCGGTAATGATTGATCGAAACGGAGAAAAACAATACCACATAAGAAGAATGGGTAACTTTTAGAGATGAAGGAATTAAGGTTGCAGAGGATCATATAGGTAGAAAATTATGTCTAGTAGGCATCCTTGCTTGACACAAGTGACGCTGGCTTAATTTGTGAAAGAAGAAAATATGAAAATGTAGCTAATTGTGCAGGTAAAAAGCCATTTGGATGGCTAAAAACTGGGGTTGACAAAAAGTACAGATTAGCTAACCCGAAATCAGGACAAAAGCAGGTCTATAGAAGAATATGCAACTAGGGGAAAGATAGATATCGCCTAAAGGAAATTAAATGTTTGGAGAGAAAACAGTTAGCTGCACGAATACTATGAAAAGAAGGGAAACATGAAATGTGGAAGGAATATACGGAGGGCCTATACAAGGTAAATTAACTTGAAGAGGAAGTAGGTATACCTTTCACATCAAATAACCGTTCAGAGAGAGTAAATAGAGAACACAATAATAGGGTATACTTAGTCCTGTAGGGAAGATATTAAAGTACGATTGGTTTCTTTGTACATATCAAAAGTAGGCAGCCACAAGTTTAATATTTATTTCTACATTATTCTAACGATTCGCTATATAATATTTCTTTCTTGTTATTTCGTTAAATTAACTTAATTAACTGATTATTTTACTTTTGCATTCCTCACGAACCGTGCCATTTTCTTTCAATAATACTATTTTTCAGAGCGTAATGGGCATTTTATTGTCTAAGAAGTAATATATCAGCAATATTTTTCTAATTGGCAGCATAAAAAGCTTCTTAGTTCGGACTACAGCATCCTATAAGGTGGAAATTCTGGTTTGATATACAGTTTCACACATGAAGTATTTTCAGTTGTCACATTAGATACATTACACTATAGGTTAGGATATGTAAATGATTGTGTTGATTTCATGTCATTGCAACAAGGTAGATTGTACCCCTATCGATACCCTAATTTCATTTCAGTATACTTAGTTCATATTATAACACGAGTTACGTGGGAATGGTTGTGTGGTTGTACGCACCATGTCAGGCACTGCGCAGTTTCTCCCTCCTGAGGTTCGAGTCCTTCTTCGGGTACGGGTGTGTGTGTTGTCCTTTGGATAGGTTTAAGTTAGCGTACGTACGCGTAGTTTGTAAGTCCATGGACCGATGACCAAATTAGTTTACCATAAGTTTACATGCATTTGAATATTTCATATTAACAAGACGCAGTAAGCCTGATCGTAAACAATAGTTATTTTTCAGATAATTGATGTGCAGTCCATACTTCGTATTTTTCACAATTAACGGATTTCTTCATAATTACTATGTTGGTTGCAACTGATGATGTAAGCCTATGTGAATGCCTAATTACATCGTCAATTTATCTTCGGGACCATTCAAACCTATCTTTTAAGCTCCGGTCTTTTACGCCGAGCATGGCCTACATTTATTCCGTTCTGTAGCTTTTTTTAGTGAGCTCCTAGATGTTTAGCTGTGATGATGAATTAGACCATTCCTTTTATCTGCATAAGCGTTTAAAATGTGTGCCCCAAGTGTGAAATCCGTGTCGTAATACATTTCTGAGGCCAACACAAAAGACATCAAAAACTAATACAGGGAATGCAGTCAACAATCCCAAGATTGGTTTGAACACCACAGTGCTTTACTAGATATGGTCCTGTTTGGAAGTGGTATGCCGACGCCTTTCTCCGACCTTCGAACTGACTTACCCAGCCAGTTATAGGGGGACCTACAGTTTAACGTGGGTTCCGAACGACGGTGATTCTCGATATTTTTCACATACGCAACACTGCCAGAAGTGAAAGAAATGGAAAGTGACAGATAAAAATCCTAGGAATTAGCGGGATCTAACCCGCAACCTTTGGCGAGTCATTGTCTGGCGCCGGCCGTGGTGGTCGAGGTGACTGAGGCGCTCCAGTCACGGTCAGCACGGCCACTACGGTCGGGGGTTCGAATCCCCCTCGGGCATGGATATTTGTGCCGTCGTAGTTCATAAGTAGTTTGTAAGTTTAGGGACTGATAACCCCGTAGTTAAGTCCCATAAGCTTTACAAACATTTGAACATTTGAACATTGTCTGGTACTCTATCACTGTTCTACCGAGCCGCACCATCAACAACTATTAATCGTGAAATTACTGCAGTGTACGGGAACGTAATCAGCGAGAGTATTGTTGGACAATGGTGTACATTTTGTGACAGACGCACTAACGTCGACTATGATGATCGAAATGGCCTACTGTCTGTTGTGAATGATGCAGTTGTAGCAAAATTCGATGAGGTGTTCTGACGAAATGGCTTTTTTAATTATTATTTTTTTACTAATAACGAATTGTCAGAGAGAGGAGAACATACACTAACCGGCGACTGCTTTATACGAAGAAGGGATTTTTAAGCTCATGAAGTGATATAATAAATGTTTGAATGTGTATGGAAATTATGTTTAAAAATAGCTGAAAGATAGTGGTGTTCAAATGTTTGTAATAGACCGAGCGACATGCCGCAGCGGTTAGCACACTGGACTCGAATTAGGGATGACGGTGATTGAAATCCACTTCTGCCCATCCAGTTTTTGGTTTTCCGTGATTTCCCTAAATCACCACAGCCAAATACCGAGACGGTTCATGCCAATGCCATGTCCCATACTTACACGAATAAGTCGAGCGTGTGCAACGTCTCTAATGACTAAGCTGTCGAATGGACGTTAAACACTAGTGTTCCTTTAGGCATGTAATAAAATATACAGTAAGATACAATATAGTGTATTTAGAAAAAATCGATATTTACTTTCTGGGCCGCCTTCGTATTTTAGGCTTAGCAGGCAATACGATTTTTTTCTATACACGTGGCTGTATACAGTGTCATAACCTTACGGTAGCTACAGAATAATTGCATCCTGATTCTTGAAAAATAGATAATGAAAATTATTAATGGGATACAGAGGTAAAATATGTTGTAATTGTGACATGAAGTCAGATAATAATAATCGGATCATATTACCAATTAATAGAAATACTGCACAGTTACTCTTTTGGTCACTGAATAAGGATTCGTCAGTTAGGAAACCAGTGACTTTATTTCATGGGCTTCGGGTATAAACATTCATCGAATATCATATGATAGATGCTCCTGTGGTGGAATGCAGAGTGTTGCATACAGATGGAATATTACATGCAGAGCTCTCAAGGCTATCACGTATGTTATATTCTGCAGTCCGTCTCAACTACAAGATACATATCATATTCTGGGTTATACATGAAAGACGTCAAATAGATTCGCTAGTATATTAACTGGTGGCGTCTGATTTAGTGACTAATGCAGGAGTAGTGCAGCATTCCTTGTAAAATATTTCTTTGTTAGAGTTCTTCGCATTTTAAGAATGGCGGTCTGTGCTCTTCCGGGCATGTCCGAAAGAAAAGATGCCATCCTTCTAGATAGTAATGCTCCATGTCAAGGAGTGATGCATATATCAGTGGGGATGCACACGAGGACGAAATCCTGTCGGAAATATAGGGTTAGTTGCGAGGGACGGAGTACAATGGTCGCAGTAGGACATATCATAGTTTTGGTCGGAATGGCACGTGCCTGGGTAGTCCACGCAGGTGCGTTACGCCTATGTGCCTGGGCTGTGGCAGGGGTTTTGCGCAACCGCCTAGTAATCAGGAGGTCCCAGGTTGAAAACCTGCCCCCTGTACACATTTTCATACGCAAATGTTGCAATTTTACAACACCTACCAGCAGTTGGATTAAAACCGCACTTCAAACCTTTCACTCGTTTATCCAACAAGGAGTGTCAGTTTCGCAGTCATGCTATGCTAGTATTTTGTTTCATTTTTGTATTCTTCCCGACACCGTTATGCTTCTGTTATTCTAAGGGAGGTCCGTTCCGCATAAATTTTCTCCTTGACTCGTATAAGGAAGGTATATTAGGATATTTTGTGTTGTGTGTGGATACTGTATACTTTATCATGGCTTTACTTGTAACATATTTTGTTTCTGTGTTGTGTTTCTATTTGAGAGAGAGAACAGTACCTTGATATTCGTGTAAACAGGCGTGAAAAATCGCCTAATCACACATATGTTAAACATAGGGCTGCAACGACGGTCTCTCGTTTGCGGCAATGTTCCATCCTAGGTGATTCATCACCGTTTGCCAGTCAAAGCCCTGCGCAACAGAAGATACTACCGTTAGTCATATAGGCTTCCTTATTACGTCGAAATATACATCTTTATTTGTAGAGAGATGAGAAATACAGTTTAAAAAGTACTCCTATTAGCAACGGTAATGTAACAGTACAACTAAAGGGATGATTATATCCAATAGTGGCAGATATGCATTCGCTACACTGAAACATTTACTTACTGATTGTTGGCAAATGAAATAGGATATCTGAATTTGTTGTAAGTATTGGTCACTGTGTAAGAGTACATCTGTCGCTGTATCTTACAGTTTGATTTAACGTAATGTATATATTGTCTTAAATTTGTTCATTTCACGTATGTTCGTTTCTTGTATGCTAGATATATTTCTTATGTAACGTCATTTCCTATATTGAATCATTTAGTGTAAACATGTACTGTATGTTTTGTATCCCAGCCTCGTCGCCGCTTTTGTGTCTCGTTTCTGTCGTAGGTGTCGGTGGCCGAGTGGAATGAGACCGACACAGGATAAAGATAGCACGCTGGTGCAGGTACGGAGGGGAGCAGCCGGAAACTAGAAACACTAGAGTAAATTAGAACGAGATATATATTGCACAGAATTTATACAATACTTAACTTTAACATAGTTCCGTACTGCAGAAGGCTGATACATAGTTGAGCTAGAGGCCTGCGTAGTGCCTATTCGATAGCTAAGTCTTCACTGGTGCCTATCTGATTCCGAAGTCTTAACTGGTTCCTATCTCAGTCCCAAGTGAACGATATCGTTCAGTGGTGGCCACGAGCGGAGTTGTAGCAGAGGGCGCTCGTGGCTGACGTCGTAAGAACGCCGCGCCGTGCGTGCATGGCGGCGCGCGGCGAAAGTAGGTGGCGCGCACTTTGGACTTGTGCGACACCACACCCCTCCCCCCCCCCCCCCCCAAACCGCCGCGCCGTCGTGGCGTAGGGCTGAGGGCCACAGCGACGGCACTGGGAGGAGGGCCTGGGCGGGGGCGTTACTGGTGGGACGGGCGTCGTAGGTGAGGCTGGGATCGAGACGCCGTCCGCGCCCCGGCATCCGCCTTGCGATCCCCCGGAAAACCCGCCAAAACGAGGGGAAGGGCGCACCCCTCCGCCCAGATTGAGCAGGTCATCTTCTTCTGAGGTGCGTAGCCCAAGCTGGGGGGCCCGCACGGTCCCGGAGTCCCTCTCGGTGACGCTGTCAGCTGAGGCGGCGACGGACGCGGAGGGGCCGACTGCGTAGGAGGCGCGTCGACATCCATCGGGATCTCGTAGCCCGGGGAAGCTGGGCCCGGCGGCGAGCGATGTGGCTGTGCTCCCTGGCGGTGAACTGGGTCTGGAATCAAGAAACCGGAGACAGGATCGCGCGGCCTGTGCAAGCGCAATTGGTTTGCGTGGCGCCGCAGCTCCGACCCTGTGGAAGAACGTACAACATACATATTGCGACCGAGCACGCGCTGAATGGTGCCCGGTAACCATGTCTTCTTCTTGTTGCCAGCAAACACCCTGTACAGCACCGGCGTAGAAACCTGAAAACGCGTAGCGCCATACGAACCGACTCGGTGCGTGGGAGGCTGCAGCAGGTGAAGGAGAGTGCGGTGACGGCGGCCGTGTAGCAGTTCGGCAGGAGACGGGCCGTCACGTGGCATGCACCGATACGTAGACAGGAAAATTTGACGATCTTGCTGCCTGGAGTGCTGACCTTTCATCTTTTCCATGTGAGACTTGAAAGTCCGTACGAAACGTTCTGCTTCACCATTGGACTGAGGGTGAAAAGGTGCGGTGGTGATATGCTGAATGCCATTCACACGACAAAACTGTTTAAATTCCGCACTAACAAACTGAGGTCCATTGTCACTGACGATAGTTTCAGGCAAACCTTCGATGCAAAACACAGATGTAAGGGCACTAATTGTACTAGACGCTGTCGTTGAGTTCATGGCAATCACAAAAGGAAACTTGCTGAAAGCGTCTACAACGATTAACCAGCGGGTATTCCAGAAAGGTCCGGCAAAGTCAATGTGTAAACGTTGCCATGGTCCCTTGGGGCGTGGCCAGTCTGAGAAATGTTGCGGAGGAGCCGCCTGATGGTCCGCACAAACAGTACACTGTGACGGCATGTTCTCTATCTGAGCGTCCATACCAACCCAGGTACAATGGCGTCTGGCCAGTTGCTTTGTCCTAACAATACCCCAATGTCCTTGATGCAGGAGGCGTAACACTTCTCGTTGCTGGGAACGAGGAACAATCACTCTTGTTTGGTCGTTGTCCGTATGTAACAACAGAACACCCTGACTTAAAGACAATGCATGACGTTGTGCAAAATAACGTCGAACCAGAGACCGTTCAATGTCTTTGGCTCTGGCAGACCAACCAAAGCGAACAAAACGTGCTACCACACTTAGGTCTGCATCCGCAGCTGTTTCCTGTGCAACCCGACGAGAGTTCAAAGGGAAATCGGCGACAGCGTATAGCATCTCTGGAGTCTATCTGACAACACGCCATTTCTGAAGAATCAAACGACACATCCTGGCCAACCGGAAGTCGGGAAAGTGTGTCCGCGTTGGCATGTTGAGTGGTAGGTCGGTACAAAATCTCATACTGATAATTAGACAATATCAAGGACCATCTCTGAAGCTTTTGTGCCGTACGTGGCGGAATTGGCTATGTGGGTGAGAACAACGACGTGAGAGGCTTGTGGTCAGTCAACAAATAAAGTTTTCTGCCATAGAGATAATGATGAAACTTTGTGACGCCGTAAATGATTGCTAAGGCCTCCTTTTCTATCTGACTGTAATTCTGTTGCGTTGGCGTCAGGCCGCTGTGGCCGAGGAGACTGAGGCGCTCCAGTCACTGTCTGCACGGCCACTACGGTCGGGGGTTCGAATCCCCCCTCGGGCATGGATATTTGTGCCGTCCTAGTTCGTAAGTAGTTCATAAGTAGTTTGTAAGTTTAGGGACTGATGACCCCGTAGTTAAGTCCCATAAGCTTAACAAACATTTGAACATTTTTGAACGTTGGCGTCAGTAGCTTTGATGCAAAGGCAATAGGACGATCGTGAGAATCAATACGATGTGACAATATTGCACCCAGACCGTACTGCTAGCACTACAGGCTTCTGGGGGTCATTGGGAATCAAACATGCATCACTGAGTAGTGCAGACTTTAATTTGTCAAATGCAACTTGGCAATCATTAGACCATACAAAAGGAACATTCTTCCTACGTAAGTGATGCAGTGGAGCTGCAATCTGAGAGGCATTGGGAATAAATCTGTAATAATAGTTAAGCTTTCCCATTACTACTTGCAATTCATGCACATTCTTAGGAGGATGCAAGTCTTTGATTGCTCTAAGATGTGACTGTAAGGGATGGATTCCTTGGCCATTAATCACATGGCCTAGGTACTCTATTTCAGTTTGAAAAAACGAACACTTTGCTTTATTGCAACGTAGACTTGCTGCAGTCAAAACTTTGAAAAGGCACTCCAGGTTTGCTAAATGTTCTTCAACTGTACGTCCGGATACCACAATATCATCTAAGTAGTTCGAGCAACACGGTACAGAAACTGTCAGCTGTTCCAAAAAGCGCTGAAAAATAGCGGGGGCGGAAGAACTGCCAAAGGGTAGGCGTTGAAATTGAAAAAGGCCCATGTGAATATTAATGACGAAAAACTTTTTTGACTCTTCATCAAGCGGAATCTGTAAGTATGCCTCTGCTAAATCAATCTTAGAAAAGAAGCGAGACTGTCCTAATTTGTCCATCAGTTCGTCAGGTTTGGCAGAGGATATGTGTCTACAATTGTTTGACTGTTCACTGTTGATTTGAAGTCCGCACAGAGACGAAGTTTTCCTGACGGCTTGGGTATAATTACTAAAGGCGAGGCCCACTGACTCGCAGAAACAGGAGAAATCACCCCACTATCTTGCCAACGTTTAAGTTCGTCTGCAACTTTATCACGCATTGCGATAGGCACCGGTCTAGCTTTACGAAATTTTGGAACTGCAGATTCTTTTAAAGTTACATGTGCCACGAAGTCTTTTGCACAACATAGTTCCGGCGAAAACAAGTCACTATATTTTTCACACAATGCATTAATTTTGTCCTGAGGCACTACTGACGAAATTTGAAGCACATCTCTTTGAACTGATAAACCAAACAAGTCGAATGCATCAAGTCCAAAAATGTTCTGTGTAGATTTGGCCTGAAGAACTACAAAAGCAACTGTTTTTGTAACACCTTGAAAAGAGGCAGGCAGGCTACACGTTCCTAACACGGGAATAGTTTGACCTGTGTACGCTGTTAGCACATGTTGAGACGGCGACAATTTTGGCGAACCCAGTAGTTCATAAGTGTCTTTATTCATTAAAGTAACAGCGGAACCAGTATCAAGCTGAAATTGCACAGTCTTATTTTCTATGCAAAGATTCACAAAAAGCTTTTGCTTGTGACGCTCGACAGGTGCGCGAATGTGGGCAACGTCTGATTGAACTTATTTACTACGCTTGCGCATGCGCGGGCTGCGTAGTGAAGTAAGCAGCGCAGACTCTGTACACAGATTAATATCACTGTCACTAGATGGCACTACCGCTGGATCAGCGTCCGCGCAATGTGAGGCTACTACAGAGTCACTAACTACTGCACTACACTCTTGAGCAGCTACTTGATGTCTACTGTCACTAGCTGCACAGTACTGGGCACTTTTACAATAAGAAGTTGCCGAAGGCACTAGGTTCACTACAGGATTGCACTGTACATTGTCACTTTGCTTGTCCCGAACCCTTTTCCGTTGCACAGATGTACGCGCTCGTCGGCGCTCGCGGCGTGGCTCAATACATAGTTTTGCAGTAGGTGCAGAAGAAACCACCCCGTCCGGCTCCAACCTCTCCTTAATGACCCCACCGAACACCTGATCCTCAGCCTCTTCCTCCCATCCCTTACTGTCACCCTCGCTACCATCTATATCCGCAGCACTGCTCCCCTCCCCTATGCCTTCCTCTCCCACATGGACCGCTCCTTCACGACCTATGTGATTGCTGCCGACCTTTCTTCCCGTCCGCCCGCTGAACTCCGGCGGTGGCGTCAGTTCGTCACCACCTCGCTCCGGGGCGACATCCTTCCTCTTCCCCGCCCAACCCGCACCGAAAGCAACACTACTCCCGACGTCGTCCTGGCGCCTCCCAACCTCCTAGGGCGCATCACGGCGGATGTCCTCGACCTTATAGGCAGTGACCACGCCCCTGTCCTACTTACCTTTGACCACCGCCCCCGCCCTGCCCGTGCTCCCCGTCCTATGCCCCCTCCCAAACTCGTTCATGATTATTCCCGTGCCGACTGGGATGCCTACCGTTGCTCCATTGACACCTCGGTCGCAAGCCACCCACTTCCCCTCCGCACTCCCGACGATATTGATCATGCCTCCTCCTTCCTCCAGCAGACCGCTGCTGACGCGGTCCATGCCCACATCCCCACCCGGGCGATTTATCCTCACCGTCCTACCCTTCCTCCACAGGCCGTCCTTCTCCTTCGCGAATCCCGTCGGCTGTACCGCTCCTTCCTCCAGACCCGTGACAGGGACACACTCCAACGCCACCGGCAAATCCAACGCCACATCCGAAACCTCTTGTCCGTGAAAAAACGCCGGGACTGGCGCCAGACATGCACCCGCCTCAATTCCACGCTCCCCGTTAACTCCTCCAAGTACTGGCATGCCTTCCGCCGCCTTACTGGCGGTCATTCCTCCCCCCACTACCCGCTTCTCTATGATGACCGTCCTTTTCCTGACAACGCCAGTAAGGCAGAACACTTTGCCTCCTACCTCTCCGAAGTCTTCTCCATTCCTGATGATCCTCTCTTTGACTATTCTCTCTTCCCGGACGTCCATGAGCGAACCGATACCTCCACTCCTCCGCTCGCCCCCGGCTTCCAGTACTTGGACCACATTCCCCCCTCAGAACTGAACACACCCATTACCGCCCATGACATCATTGACACTCTTCGGACTAAACGCAACACCGCCCCTGGTCACGACCGGCTGACCTACCGTCACCTCCGAGCCTGCCCCCCCCCTCCTTCCACGAAGCTCTTGCTACCTTATATAATGTCATCCTTTTCACCGGCTTTTACCCTGACCTGTGGAAGACCTCCCGTATTCTCATGTTCCTAAAGCCTGATAAGCCCCCATCCCAGACCTCATCCTACCGTCCCATCAGTCTTACCTCCGTGTTCAGCAAGGTCCTGGAAACCATCCTCTCCCGTCGTATCCATCAGCACCTCCATCGCCACCAGTTCCTCCCCCTTTCCCAATGTGGCTTCCGACCCTCCTTCTCTGCCGATTACCAGCTCCTTCGCCTTACTCATCTCCTTTCTGTCCAACTCAACTCCCATCGCTCCACAATTTTTGTCTCCCTTGATATCCAAAAAGCCTACGACCGTGTATGGCATTCCGGTCTCCTCTTCAAGCTCCAGTTCTACGCCCTTCCTATTAATTACGTCCGCCTCATTGCTTCCTTTCTCACCTGCCGCCCCTCATATGTCACTGTCTGCAACTCCGACTCCCGTTTGTTCTACCCCTCTGCCGGGGTGCCCCAAGGCTCCGTCGTCTCTCCTCTCCTTTATCTCATCTACTCCGCCGACATTCCCCAACCCGAGCCTCCCGTTTACCTTCTACAATATGCTGACGACACCGCCTTCCTAGCCCTCGCCCCCTCCCTTGCCCGCTCCCAGTTTTTGCTCCAGTCCCACCTCACCGAGTTCGCCTCATGGTGCAACCGGTGGCTCCTCTCTGTCAATCCTGACAAATCCCAGGCAATTATCATAGGTCGTACCACCCACTCCTTCCGTCTCCATGATTTCTACCTCACCCTCCACAACCGCCCTATCCGCCACACCCCCACCCTGAAGTACCTTGGCCTAACCCTCGACCGTAACCTCTCCTGGACCCCCCACCTCCGCACTGTCCGACAGAAAGCCCTCTCCCGCCTTAACCTCCTCAAACTCCTCACCGGCCGGACGTGGGGTCTCAGCCCCTCCACCATTCTCTACACCTACCGGTCCCTTATGCGTCCTGTCCTTTGCAGCTTCCATCCTGCCTGGATCTCCGCTCCCACATCCTACTATAAAACCCTCCAAGTCCTCGAGCGCCACGCCCTCCGCCTCGCCTACCGCATCCGGCTCCCGTCCCCCAAGCGGATCCTGTACGACCTGATCCCGTTTCCCCACCTCCTCGAATATCTCCAGCGTATCCGTATCCTCTATACCACCCGTAAAATTGACTCCCACAACCCACTGGTCCACCCCATCCTTACCAACCCTGGGCCTCTGCCACGCCTCTACCGCGTTATACCCCCTTCCCTTCATCTCCACACCCTCCATGTCCTCTCCCAGGGTAATTTCCGCCGCCTCCCCCTTCCTGATGACGTCCTCCGTTCCGACATATACCCATCCTACCAGCTCTGATCCCCCACCCGTAGATAAAGTGCCCCCTCTCCTCCCTCCCTTTCCGCTCCCCCGCTTGGCTACCCCCCTCCCTGCCCTGGAGTCCCTACGGCTCCTCCCGGCCGCCCCCTTTCCCCGCCGTTTTTTCCTCTCCCCCACGCTTTGCTCCCCCCCCTTTCTCGAGGTCCTGGACCGACAGTTTTACAAGTGCTACGTCAAGTGTTGAGTGTTGTGCTACAGTGAAGTGTGTGTTTTTTAACTGCGTCCACCGCAACCAGACAAGTGTCGCACCGTGTATTTTACTTTGTGTCTCCGTGTACTCGCCGTCCTGTATTCTTGTCGTCCAACATGTGCTTTTTAAGTCACCGTGGCTCCTCGTTTTTAACTGACTACATCTGGTTTTTGTTCATCTGTCAACTGTTTGTACCTCCAATTGTCGCCATGTATGTGTCATTGTTCCTCCGTTGATTTTTCGCCTGTCATGTATTTTAAATTTTCATCTCATCAATGTATTTTATTCTCTCGGCTGAAGAGCAGCCTCTGGAGCTGCTGCCAGCCTATTGGTGTAATCGCTGGTGTGAAAATACAATAAAGAAAAAAAAAGCAGAAGAATTTCCTTGCAATTGAGAACCAAGTAAAGCACTGTTCAATTCCACAGCGTCTATGACATTGACTGTATGCACTGTTCTCGCACATTGCGAAGCACTATTTCTAATGGCACCGTTCTTTAAATTTTTGTTTTGCATACACACTGTCTGCACATGGCCTGTTTTGCCACATTGATAACAGGTTGCGTTGCGACTAGGGCACTGTGCACGTTTGTGGCGTGATACACACTGGGGGCAAGACTTACGAACGTTTTTCTGAAATGAGCGTTGGCGCCCGTTATTCAAATTACTGTTTCCAACACGACGGGGCGACCTTTGTGTCGCACTTTTACACTGGGTACTGTTCACTGTCTGTTCAGCACGGCCGGTAGAAAAATAAGAAGCACTAGGGCTACACGGAGAACTACGGCTAGGAAAGCGTCCGTTGCGGCGCACTGAATTAACACTGTGGCTTTGCATTTCTACATCTGCTAAGTCAAAGGTATCATGCGCTTCAATAAGCTGCAGTACGATGTCTAATGAGGGGTCGGACTGTTTTAGAATTGCTGCCCGAATTCTGGGATCCTGAATGTTCTGCGTAATCGCATCCCTCAACATCACGTCACTATAAGAAAGTCCACAAGAACAAGTAAATTTACATTTGCGGGTTAGGCCTTTCAACTCGGTGATCCACTCTTGGTGTGACTGTTCCGGTAATTTTTTCAGTCTGAAAAATCGGTACCGCGCCGCAGCTGCGAGAACTTTTCTCTCATAATGAGCATTTAGTGCCTCTACTATTTGTTCAAAGTCTACATCACGAGGAGATGCGTCGGGAAAAAGCTTTTTCAGTAACACGAAGGTGTTGGTGCCCACCACAGATAATAACAGATGCTTCACTTTCTGACCTGTAATTTGATGAGCCGCGACGAGTTCTTGAAACTGTGCGAAGTAGTCGCTCCATTCTTCCTCACGTTCGTTGTACTGGCGAAATGTAGGAAGCGGTGCAGCGGCAGGTGTGGGCTGCTGAAGCGGCGGCTGTTGTTGTTGGTTAGCTGCTTGCGCTGTGAGCTGGGCCACAGCCTGCAGGAGTTGTGTTATTTGCGCCGTCTGTAACTGAATAATTTCCATTAAGTTTGGGTTCGGGGTAGTGGCCATGCTGACCGATTAGGCGCCGCGCATACAAGTAAATTATAACAAAACACAAATGCAATATGAAAGAGGACGCTCTGCAACAAAAAAGTCCACAAACACGTAACTGAAAATGTTCCCCCAAAAATCTTATAATAAGGGTGGGTGGGCGGGAGCAATTTCTGCGTGCTCCGACTGCTGCTGTCTGGCTGCTGGTCCAAGGTTCGTCTATCACTCCTCGTCGCCACTTTTGTGTCCCAGCCTCGTCGCCGCTTTTGTGTCTCGTTTCCGTCGTAGGTGTCGGTGGCCGAGTGGAATGAGACCGACACAGGAATAAAGATAGCACGCTGGTGCAGGTACGGAGGGGAGCAGCCAGAAACTAGAAACACTAGAGTAAATTAGAACGAGATATATATTGCACAGAATTTATACAATACTTAACTTTAACGTAGTTCTGTACTACAGAAGGCTGATACATAGTTGAGCTAGAGGCCTGCCTAGTGCCTATTCGATAGCTAAGTCTTCACTGGTGCCTATCTGATTCCGAAGTCTTAACTGGTTCCTATCTCAGTCCCAAGTGAACGATATCGTTCAGTGGTGGCCACGAGCGGAGTTGTAGCAGAGGGCGCTCGTGGCTGACGTCGTAAGAACGCCGCGCCGTGCGTGCATGGCGGCGCGCGGCGAAAGTAGGTGGCGCGCACTTTGGACTTGTGCGACACCACAGTATGTGTAAACCCGCGTGAATGAACGGACATTCTTATGCTGTAAGTTGGCAATGCGCCAGAGAAAATGTTGAACCTGTTGTAAAGACTGTCTTTGGTACAGAAGTAGTAGCTGTGAGTGTCGCGCTGCTTAAGCAGTCGGGGAGCGGACTCGCCAAAGTAAACACATAAATGTTTTGTTGATGGTGCAGAGGCACGGTAGGTGCAGTGTGGCGCGAGTTTAATGGAATTGCAATAAGCCTGAGAGGCGTACTGTTTAATGTATTGAAGGAAGTGCGAAACAAGTTTTTTTTTATACTCGACAGTGATCAGTGTAATGTTTTTTCATGTGTGCAAGAAAAGTAATTGTTTGGTTATCAAGTCTCTTGTCACCGAGAGTGATCGTTGTTGTAATTACGGAGATTAGGTGTATCGAGGTGATATCAATGCATGGAGATATCAGCCAGATGATCTGAACAAAGAGTTGTCGATAAAAATATTTTTGAACCAGCAGTAAGAGTATCTATTGTAATCATATCTGTCTTGTATGGACTTCACGACGAAGATGACGAAAACAGATGAGTACTTTTGTAATATTTTATTTTGTATGCATGTAAATGTAGTGTCAACCCAATCAGAATTTTGGTGCAATTATATATGACATATTTTGAAACCAGTCTTAATTTCGTAAGTAATTGTAGTCACCCCATTATCACCATTATTAGATTATGTTAATTATGCAAGCCTGTACATTGACTAACAAGTTCAATCATTTTTCAAAGTAATTACGATCAGTTTTAAAGAAATTTCTAGACGAGTTAAAGAATAGCTAAACGTGTTACATCCACAGAGACTAGTAATTAATGTGCAGTGCTGTTCTAAGTTTTGCAATCAATTATTATGCCAAAGCTTTTAACTTGCAAGAGAATTTACACGTAAAGTAAAGTTGGTTTCATTTATATAGAAAGTAACCAGGCTAACAGTAGTCAAAGTATTATAGTTGATTAACCAGACTTGACGAAAGTAAATTTTATGAAATACGTTAAATGCCAGACTTTGCTCAGCCAGTTACACGAGTACGCTACCCAGGCCCTGGAACCAATAAATCAAAAAAAAAAAAAAAAAAAAAAAAGAAAAAAAGTAGTTCACGTAAAGTTTTATAAGTAACTTGAATGCTTTAAACAATATTATCAAAATTATTGGGAACTCTGACTGTAGTATTTGTGAAGCTCATTGCACCACGGAGTTTCACAGTACTGAGCTATTATCATTGCAATCAGAGTCTATCAGCTATTACGATTTTCATTATAACACGAACACGCCAACACCACTACATGAATTCTGACACATTTATTAGTGAAGTTGTGCCGTTCGTGAATCGTAAGAGGTGCTAGTTGGAGGCTGTAGTCAATGCTAAGTCAGATAGGGCCAAGCTTAATTAATTACCACAGTGACTGTTTCAAGTTAATTAATATCAATTTTTCTATTTATTCAAAATTTCACTGCGAAAGTGTTGTTGCGACCCATCAGTTTTGATTTGCTGCAACATTCAATAACGAAATTATTAGTACTACAGCATATCAATACGCATTATGATTTTTGACATTTTTTTGACGACCTCCAACAGGCCATCTTTTTACAACTGTAATATAGCTGATGTTATTGAGAAAACAACCTCCGTGCTATTAACCCCGGTTTTGGTTAATTAAACGTAGTCCGAAAATATCACCAATATACATAACACTCGCTATCAAAAGTTATGATTCGTAGTGCAGTATCCATGAAATGGATGCCCGACTGGCAGTGCTCAGCACGAGACGAGCCTTGTGCGAGGTGTTGATGTCCCTGCTGGAAGCATGAGACCGGCAGAAGTAAACTCCACTCCGGCGGCCATCCATAATTAAGCAGAGCGCAGCCTTCCCAGCCCCACCCCTTCCTGCAGCAACGGCGACTCACCCATTGCCCATCTTTCAGGCATCAGCTGCTCACACGCAAACCTTTTAGCTTAAAAGATACCTCCTTGTGTTTTTCCATCACTTACGCGCTTTCCATGTCATTCCTTCCGTGACACATATTTCGTATATATTGACAGTCTGGTATCATATTTACAAATTTCATATTTGCTATCGTCCATGTTGTGCCTACAGATTATTAAAATAAAATGTAAGATATATGGTGTTTTACGAACCATGTGTAGAATTGTGTTCACAGCGTATATCTGTTTGAGATTTGTCCTATATAACTCCGTTCATCTCCTGTTAGATGCTAATGGGTGTACTCATAGTGCTACTCTGAACTATGACTCCTTTTCACGTCGTAATACCATCTGAATAGACCACTGAAGTCTCCCACACATATTCCATGAAGTGTGTGTGGGATATAGTTTAGAATTGAACTGCTGCTGGTTGGCTGACATGATGCTTAGTTCCTTAGCAATAGGATGTGCTGCGGTTACCGTTATCTAGTTACTTAATGCCTATCGTTCAACGGTCCTTGAATGTTTTAATAGCATGTAAGGGTCACTTTCTTCTACTTCGTTTATCACTGTGAAAAACGCTTCAGAGCTTTAATAACATCAAACGGTCACCATATTCTCCTTCACTTTGTTGCTGTAGTAAACTTTTTCTGGAGCTTTATCATTTTCCTAAAATGCTGTGTTCGATATCTGACATTTACCGACATCACACTGTAGAGCTGTAGAGCGTATGAAATACATTGTGATTAGTTCCGTCTGCGTTTCGCCGGATTTCTTTATATATACATATATATATATATATATATATATATATATATATATATATATATATATTATTGAATATGTTCCATTTGCATTCACCAAACGACGATTTGAAGGTGTGATGCCACGACATTAATAATATCATTGGAAACTCTAAACCTAGAATCACATCGATAAGGAGTGTTTTAAGAAGACAGCGTAGATCACACAATGCGTGTACATGAAGTTGGAGACGAATCCTAAAGGGAAGACGAGGAAGAGGAAATTCACGAAGCTGGACGACAGGAAAGAGACAACCATGAAAAATTATGAAGGGATAGTCAACTACCTGAAGGCCATTGCCCTTATTAAGGAACTGGAATTAAACATATTGAAATCATTGTTTTAAAAAGCTATGAAGACCGGAGTTCCTTCGCCAACTATTTAATAAAAATTATTAAGTATGTGGAAGCAGTATAATCGAGGCTAATATTAAGTTTTATATAAAATAGTGTCCTACAGTTCCTGCATATTGATGAAACCAGTTTACGGTGATTTTAAATGCCTCAGAATGGTAATTGACCAGTTATCGATTCGACAATCCATTCCTCTGCAAAGTGGGATTAGAATCAGCCTATATTAGGAGTAAAAATTAAAGATGGTTTAATATCCATCGAAAATATCGATACATAGCTCAATGTTGAAATTAGCTGTGGCAGCTCCGATCATTAGGACATAGTCAGTAAGCAGTGGAATTTGGCATAACGAAGCCAACATTGAAGATCACCAAATAAGCCACTCCCCTGGCACCGGAAATTACAATGCCTTCTAAACTTGTGCAATTCTAATTGTTCTGGGATGTTATTTGGTAGGCATGCATATGTAATGAATGGATACTCACTTGAAAATGATGCTACACAATAATAGCTGATAATGTTCAGACATTTTTCGTTAAACTGTGACGTCCTCGCTGTCCGCTAGAAACTCTAACAAGTAAACCTACCTAATTGTAACTCTCCGATTTGTCTGAAATTTGGACATGTTATAATACATGCAAAACTAAAGGAAACGTATATTTTAGCGGCGGTGAAACATATTTAAGGGGTGAAACGGTGTCTCCCAAATTGGGACTAAAATTGAAAAATTGCGATAACTTAGAAATTATTGGAGCGATGTTGATGATTTTTTGTATGAAAGTATCTTTTGATAAAGGACGAAAACCGGCCTAGGTATATTGGAGAGGGAGTCTACATCTACATGGTATACTCTGCAAATCATATTTAAGTACCTGGCAGAGGGTTCATCGAACCAACTTTATACTATTTATCTCCCATTCCATTCTCAAATAGCGCGCGGGAAGAAAGAACACCTGAATCTCTCCGTTTGACCTCTGATTTCTCGTATATTATTCTGATGATAATTTCTACCTATGTAAGTGGGTGTCAACAATATATTTTCGCATTCAGAGGAGAATGTTGGCGATTGGAGTGTCGTAAGTAGCCCACACCGCACCGATAAACGCCGTTGTTGTAATGATTCCCATTCCAGATCCTGTATCATTTCCGTGACGCTGTCTCCCCTGTATCGTGACAATACAAAACGAGATGCCCTTCTTTGGACTCTTTCGGTGTCTTCCGTCAAACCCACCTGATAAGGATTCCACACTGGGGAGCAATAATCCAAAAAAGGACGGACAAAGGAAGTGAATGCAGTTTTTTCAGTAGTTCTGTTGCATCTTTTAAGGGTTTTGCTAATAAACCTCAGTCTCTGGTTCGCCTTTCCGACGACTTTAGCGAAAAGTAGGGGGCAAACTACCCTTTAAGTGAACAATATCGTGATTAAAAAACAGTGTTTTGATTAAATGGAATTAGAATCTATTAAAACTACAAAAGGAAGGCTAGTTAAGAAATAAGTATTTCTTTGTATTTTTTATATCACTATTCGTGGGGTGAACAATCCTTATATTGCCGCGCTTGTTTAATACAACCCATGAAACACCTTGTGAATCTATATTCATCTCATTAATATACCGATATTTAACATCGCTCAATCCGAATACAAAATCAGATTCTCAAAATTCAGTATGGCTGAACCAGCATAGCGGACAAAAACTCAACAAAGTGCGTGACAGACAGTAACTAGACATCCGACATTCATAATACTGTAAAATCTACTTTTGAAATAATAGTGAATAAAACTTGTTAATAATGTTTATTAGTTTTCACCGCCGGCGTTAGCGATGTCGTGATATAGAGCGTGGAGGTGGGATAGACGGATATACATCTCTTCCCGCTGCTTGATTAGGGTGAGTCCCCTTGCCTCTCACTGCAGTATAGTGGTACATTCCTTTCGTAAAGGACTTCCTAACATTTAAATTAAAATAGGTCATTAACAAACCTCGCTTCATCATAAATGCCTTTCTTCTCGTAGCCATTCTACACTTTATTTCTTCTTTGCTTCACTCATCAGAAGGTATTTTGCTATCCAAATAACAAATCTAATCAACTGGTTTTATTGTATTATTACCGAATCTAATTTCTTTAGCATCGTCTGATTTCCTTACACTGCATCTTATATCCTCCTTTCAAGTCACTGTCCATTCCTTGCAACTGCTCTTCCAAGTCCTTTACTGTCTGATAGAATCGCAATGTCATCGAGAAACCGCAAACTTTTTTTATTTCTTTTCCCTGAACTTTAATTCCTTCTCCAAATATAGCCTTAAATTTCTTCACAGCTATCTCAATGTTGAGACTGTATAACACAGGGGAAAATCTACAAAAGCCCAACCACTGAGTCGCTTATATTTGCTACGATAATGCGAGCACTATGGTTTTCAGAAAAACTTACCTGCATTCCTATTTTCATATCCATTATTAGAGCTACTAATGCTTTACCGCCGTGCGGGAGTAGCCAAGCGGACTGCAGCGCCACGTTACGGATCGTGCGGCCTCCCGCGTCCGGCGTTCGAATCCTCCCTAGCGCGTGGATGTGTGTGTGTTGTCCTTAGCTTAGTTTAACTTAGTTTAAGTAGTTTGTAGCCGGCCGCGGTGGCCGAGGGGACTAAGGCGCGCCAGTCACTGTCTGCACGGCCACTACGCTCGGGGGTTCGAGTCCCCCTCGGGCATGGATATTTGTGCCTTCCTTAGTATTAGCTAGTTCATAAGTAGTTTGTAAGTTTAGGGACTGATGACCCCGTAGTTAAGTCCCATAAGCTATACTAACATTTTGAAGTAGTTTGTAAGTCTACAGACTTAGCTTATGACCAAGGTAGTTTGGTCCCACAGAATTACAAAGATTTGAACATTTTATCGCCTTAACTTTAACTTATTTTGTGTTTATTTCAATGTATCCATTTCTCTTTTAAAAATTTCTAATACTCCAGAACCGATCGATCGATAGAGAAGTACCGACATTTTGGAAACTACTGACGTATCGAACTTATCTACTGAGAAATGTCGATTTATAGAAACTTACCTGCATTCCTATTTCCTTATTAATTTTTAGACCTACTAATGCCTCACATCCAACTAGATTTGTATTTATAACTCTGTAGTCACTTGAACAGAAATCCTGAGTATCCCGCCACTGAAATTCCGTAATCTCCACCATTCCGACGAATCTATTTTCAAATTTTCTTACTTACGCGAACTGATCTGTCAATCGAAACCTATCGATCTATCTAAAATTATCTATATATAGGAAACTATGAGTCTGTCATATAATATCCTTCCTTCGAGAAGTCTCGATCTATATATGGCTATCATTCTATCAATAACTATCGATTATCGTAAGCTCTTGATAAACTTTGGCCCAATTTTTCCCAAATTTTGGCCCTACTTTGTCCCAATTGTTACCTAGGTTTGGGTTTTATGTGCTGCCAGAGAATTGGCCACATCTATGTACGTCCGTCAAATAGATTGCTCAAAGAGTCTATATATATATATATATAATAACATTAACGTCTCAAAAGGCTGGCACTGTTGATGGGCGCTGCCATTTGCGTTAGAAAGTGGCAACACCGACTGCCGCTTCTGGGTGGCACTGCCGTGTTTCGTAGGCAAATGGCCAGTTGACGACACCACTTTGTACCGCAAGAGGCAGTGCAAATCAACAGCGCCATCCATCAGCCATTAGTATCTATATGCCTATCCAGCTGTCAGTATGGATTTAAAATCATGACAATTGATAATGCGTACACATGTTTTCTTCTCTTTGGGGAACATGATCAACGAACGAATGAAATTCTTCAGAAGTGCTACCTGCCATCCTTCTAAAGTGCAGTGCATCTCACATCATTAATAGTCATGATTTTAATTCAATACTTATAGCTGGATAGGTATATGCATATTCCAATTACATGTACCTCACTACTGGCTGCCGAGTGGCGCTGCTGATTGGCGCTACTGCTTGTATTTCAAAGTGGGGACACCGATTGGTACTGCTGAATACCCCTTCCCATTCGTGCTTTTGACTGGTGCTGCTGGGAAGCGCTTCCATTGGCGCTGCCGGCTGACGCTTCCAAAAAATTTGCCACTTTTATGTTTTGGTTTCACTTGGGCCTGCAGCACTAAAAATGTCCTTTAAAGACATTAAGCAATAAATCCAAAATGCTGCTTTAAATATAATTATTTTTATTACACTGTAGGCCTATATCGGCTTTTAGTGCCATCGTCAGGTGATGTCTGTTGGTTCTGACAGCCATGTACATCTATGGTTTTATTGCTGTCAGTCATTTATTTATTGCTTTGAATTATTGCAATTTTTCTGAATTTTAATTATTGCAACATTTCTTATGACAGCTATCACATCACAACATAACTGGTAAGTCATAAGAAATATTGCAATAATTGAAATTCAGAAATATTGCAATAATTCAAAGCAATAAATAAATGACTGACAGCAATAAAACCATAGATGTATATGGCTGTCAGAACCAACAGACATCACCTGACGATGGCACTAAAAGCCGAAATAGGCCTATAGCGTAATAAAAATAATTATATTTTTAGCAGCATTTTGGATTTATTGCATAACTTTTATGTTTGTTCGTTGAATATTTTCCGCAATCATATAAAAATGACAAATTTAGATGGCCGCGGCCGATTAGCCGCGCGTGCTGGAGCGTCATGTTGCGGTGCGCGCTGCAGTCCGCCGTCGGGGGTTCGAGTACCCCTCGGGCATGGATGTTTGTGTCGTCTTTAGTATAAGGTAGTTCGTAAGTAGTCTGTAAGTTTAGGAACTTATGACCCCGCTGTTAAGTCCCATAAGCTTTACAAACATTTGAACATTTTTGAAGCGTGGAACCTGGTGGAGCACCAGGGGACGCTAATAAAACAAAATTAAAGTTTACACGTTTATTCCGTAGCATACAATAATTCGGATGAAGGCGCCAGCTCGACTGGAGCGAGAGCAGTAGGTGGCGTCGCCTTCGGCGCGCGTCGGCTAGCCGGCACGCTGCGACCTTGGGGTTCCGACTGCTGTGAGCCGCCTGGACGGTAGTGCCCGCACCGCGACGTCTGGCAACTGGCAATCGGAGCAGGGACTGTTATTGACAAGTACTCTGTCCCTTCTCCAGTCTATGATGTAGCTGCTAGTGGATCCATGCGTGGATCCCCCCCGCTCCACGAAGTCGGATGCCTTGCTGATATCCGACTCTTACCACCAGAGTGATAAGTCGACGACAGGAACATTGGCCTTCAGTAACTAACCACTAAAGACTGCGCTGGCCTCAGGCAGCAACCATAGTGTTGTGAAGTCGTCAGCACAGCTGATCACCATCTTCCCCAGATGAAGGTTATTGCGAAGTATGGCATCGACCAGACTCCATCTCCTAGCTGCCTCTAGCAGCTACTAGTATGTGCTGCAATCTGTGACAAAGACTGAGCACAATGATGAAGCCAGTGAACCGACGACTGCCTCCTGAGCATCGTCGATCCCGAATACCAAGTGACCGCTACTTCTAAAAGCGGGAGTATATATATAAATTTTGCTGAAGCTATGACGTATGAAACGGTTCGAATGTGTTCCATTTGAAAATGCAGTGTTCACTCGATGTGCCTTTACCGCTGACGCATCCGCGGTCTTATTCACTCTTTTGACAGAGTGACGTGCAGTTATGAAATGTTTACTAGCTGCCTCTCTCTGTCTGACAGCCGTCTCACTCAGCACTTCGCTGACGGTAGGCTTTCCAACTTGCCAGCGCAGCGTTTACTACAGAGCTGCTGACTGATTCTGCCCAGCTACGGTGAGCAATCCAAGATTTTAAAAACGTTTCCCTGTCACAATTTTTGTGGTGTAACAATTTGAAATTTAGAGTTTCCTTCTTCCCGCGCGCTATTTGCGAATGCAGCAATAAAGAAGTATCATAAAAACGTTTCGATGCACCCTCTGCCATTCACTTAAATTTGATTTGCAGACTATATATGTAGAATAAGTGATAACACATAGGTGAACGAAATTTTGTTTAGGATATGACACACTAAGACTAAGTCTTGAAGTGAGCCATCTCTATGCAAAAATTGTTCTTGTTACATGCTGTGTTTGAAATATGGTACCGAATTCGAGGTTTTTTCGTGTTTATTCAGTCATTTATTTCATGTCACCTTATCATAAGAAACGTTGGAGCTATGAACTAGGCATATTAACATTAAGAATGGAAACAGCGAGTCTTGAGTGAGCATTCGCTATTCAGTATTTGGTCAATAATGGTTTTACATTTTTGTAGTAGTAGTCTTTCAATTGTAACTAGTGGTTAAATTTTAATTTTCCATTTTGGGGATATCTATACTTGTTTGTAGTGCACGTTAACTCAAAGGTTTTGACATAAGTCAGATTTGAGTAACTACAGCAGACACAGAAAATCTGTATCCAGAGCCAGTTTCGGGTTTAGGGTCCCATCACTTGGGTCAGCTGCCTTCTACACTGAGATTTTACAACTTCCGGATGGATAGTGGCGACATGGGGGCTGTCGGAGTGCTTATGACTCTGTCATTCTCGACTGCAGTGCACGGCGGGCATGCATACCTGCAGTCTCCTCTTGCTGGACGCTACACAAGTTGCCCATTCGGTTTATGACTGGCGACAAGAGCACAGCACGATAGACACAGATAACTTCTAAAATTACAGCATCTCTAACATATTCACTTGCCTTACAGACTCCACTCGGGAAATGGAAACCGTCGTTACCTTCACATTTTGCGTGGGACGGATATTCTTACCTGTTGTCTGTACTTAACGTCAGAGAAATGGTACGCGATGTACCCTGTACTGCCCAAATTCTGTTATAGGTCTAGTAATTGACACGATCTATGTTTGTTTCTAAAAAGTTATTACTTTGAGCACTGCTAATATATGATTGCTTTCCTCCTCTCTAGCAAAAATACAATTAGGGGAGGGAAGTTCGTCGTTCCGTGAGAGGAAATGTAACGGATTTCAGATACTCTGCTAATAGTGGTTGTCATTCTCTATACTGCCGGCGGGGGGGGGGGGGGGGGGGTAGGGGCACCTAATTGCATCAGGTCGGACTGTCTTCATTAACTGTGTGCAGATGCAGGAAAACAGTCGCGTTTGCTTACAGGTTTGAATGATTTCACCTTAGAGTGTGTGATCATCAGAAGAACATCTGCTTTTACATACGACTAGATACTGACAGATCTATGTACAACCTGATGCGCTGGCACAATGAGTTCTTTCGGTCAGTGTGACTTTTGGCCGGTTTCTGTTTTCGATGAAGCAAGTGAGGAACATAAATTTTATATCCTCACTGGCGAGCTTTACTCTGAGTTGAGGTGTTAGTAGGAGCTACACTTGGTATCAGGCATAAATTATACGTCGTTAGAAGTAGATTCATGTCTTTATTTTGCTAGAATGAAGAGTTTAAAGCCGGACGTGGTGGCCGAGGGGACTAAGGCGCTTCAGTCACGGTCTGCACGGCCACTACGGTCGAGGGTTCGAATCCCCCCTCGGGCATGGATGTTTGTGCCGTCCTAGTTCGTAAGTAGTTCATAAGTAGTTTGTAAGTTTAGGGACTGATGACCCCGTAGTTAAGTCCCATAAGCTTAACAAACATTTGAACATTTCAGAGTCACGACATGGCTCACATGCACAGTTTGGTAAAAATTAAATTTCCCTGCTTTCCGAAGCTCTGCGTTTTCAGTAAATTCATTAGTAAATTATATGGTGAAAATAGTTTACTTTTCTCTTCTCGTTGTTGGAATGCACAGACTTTATCAAAAGGGAGAAAAAAATTCTTTCATAACTGTAAGATAGCCTGGTTAAAAACCGTGGTCATTTAGTTTCCTTGTAATTGAATAATATACCAGACGAATCTATAAAATCCAACTTTTTGTAAAACGAGTGAGCTCAAAACTTGATATATTTATCTGTTAACTGTTCGATATTTCAGTAACTGATGCCTCGTGTAAGGTAACAGAAGTACCGTAATCTTTAGTCTGTCGCAACGTTTGCAAAGATGGCGGTCAGTGTGAAATTCAATAATAATTCATCCTATTGACGTATAGCAAATCCGAATACACTAATGAACGCAGCAAAATTGGGCACATCTCATGAATCAACGATACGGGGTTATTTTAAATGATGGACCAGTTTGTATGTATTCAAGTGCAACTACAAACTGAACAAGCCTTGGTGGTGGGTGGCGGCTGGTAGAGATTGCGTGGCAATAGGCCGGTATTTCGTTCCACTCTCAGTTGTGAGTGACGTGGCAACTGTGAATCCCAGGGTTTTCTCCGTATCTGAGTTCATGAATAGTGATCGCAAATTTTAGTGCAGCGGGAATTACGCACCAACCCGCAAAGTCATTAGCCGTTGGGTTAAGTAATTTAAACAGTCTCTAAGTGTGTGTAAAGGAAAAAGCAAAGACCAACCGCTTGTGTCAGAGGATGATGTCAGACGCAAGAAAGATTAGGAAACAGTCCTAGTAAGTCTATCAACAGAGCCAGTCGAAAACTTGGAATACCCCAACCAACTGAATGGAAAGTTATGAGACGGCGTCTGCTACGCAAGCCCTACAGACTAAAACTTGTGCGGGCTCTCATCCCCAATGACAAAGAGAAGCGTTAACATTTATGGTTATGTGGTAGCAAAGATGGAGAATGACGCGTTTCTGCATCATGTAATTTTTAGCGATGAAGAGACGTTACACATTAGTGGAAGAGTCTACAGGCACAATGTCCCCATACAGTGTTTGAAAGCCACGGCGGAGTGGGCGAGCGCATTGAGGCGCTATGCTCCGATGCGCGACGTCATTTCCCGTCGGGGATTCGAATCCTCCCTCGGGCATGGATGTTTGTGTTGTCTTTAGTAGTCGCGGTGGAGTAGCCGAGAGGTCTAAAGCGTCTCGCTGCGGAGCGCGCGGTTGCTTGCCGTGAAGGTTCGAGTCCTCCCTAGGACATGGGTGTGTGTGTTGTCCTTAGGTTAGTTTACCTTAGATTAAGTAATTTGTAAACTACGGAATGATGATCACGCAGTTTGGTGCGATAGAATTACAAACATTTGAACTTTTTTTTTTGTCTTTAGTATAAGTTAGTTCATAAGTAGTTTGTAAGTTTAGGGACTGATGACACCGCAGTTAAGTCCCATATGCTTAGCAAACATTTCAACATTTATTGGGGTTTGAAAAATCGACATTCACGATTGCAATACGATAGAGACTCACCGAATATCAACGTGTTCTGTGTCGTACCGAAGGCAAAGGTTTATGGACCATGTTTATTTGCGGAAAGACCTGTAACAGGAATCAAGTACCTGGAGAAGGTGGAGCAATGGCTGTTCCCTCAAGTTAAGTTAAGTTCACAGGAATTCGTTTTCCAACAGGATAGAACTGCGCCCGATTGGCACTGTGATGTACGAGGTGTTTTGAATGACTCCCTTTCTCAGCGCTGGGTCGCTCGCAGAGGACTTTAGGACCTAACTCTGCACTTTTGACCACTGAGATCTTTGATCTCACACCCTGCGACTGTTTCTTATACCGTTATTTGAAGGAAACTGCTTACGTCCCGCAACTACCAACCATTCTGAACGATATTCGAAAACGTATCACTGCTGCCATTCACTCAATAACGGTAGATATGCTTTCTTGCGTGTGGAACGAGTTTGGCTACTATGTCGCTGTTCGCTATGCAGTCAAAGGCGGCCTCATTGAACATTTATCATATTTCTAATTATTAATTAATTATTAAAATATATAATTATTACAAATTATTAAATTTATATTAATTGTTGTGAAAAAGACTTTGGAACTTCCTCATTACATTGCTACAAAGAATGTCGCTATACGATTTGTACTTTAATAAATATGCAGTTTTGCAAATGAATCCATCATTTAAAATAACCACAAATACTATCACAGTGTCTGCATATAGAAGGACTAATCATGATATTACCAAATTTTGAATGCATCATGCAACTTTAACAATCTATGTCATAGATGATTTATTACCTCAAGCTATCATCTTGAAAGCTCGAACTTCAATGCGAGAAGCTTATAATATTTTTCACAACAAAACCATGTCAAGTATTTTGGTAGAGATTCCCAAGAAATTCTGGTCGTACGTAAAGTACACTAGCGGTAAAACACAATCAATAGTAATGGTGATGCTATTGATGACAGTTCTGGTAAAGCAGAATTGCATAACACACGTTCCCGAAATTTTTTGACGAAGGAAGACAAAGCAAATATTCCAGAATTCGTATCAAGGACAGTTACCACCATGCGTAATTTAGAAGATACCAGTGATGTATTAAAACAACTTAAATCACTTAACAAATGTCTTCCAGTCCCGATTGTATACCAATTAAGTTGCATTCAGAGTATGCTGATGCAATAGCCCCATACCTACTTATTATATACAACCGCTCGTTTATCGAACGTTCGATACCCAATGATTGACAAGTTGCACAGTTGACTCCAGTATACAAGAAAGGCAATAGGAGTGATCCGCAAAATTGCAGGCCCATATCATTGATGTTGGTTTGCAGCTCGATTTTAGAACATACACTTTCCTCAAATATTATGAACTACCTCGACGAGAACGACCTATTGACCCATAGTCAACACGGATTCAGAAAGTATCATTCTTGTGAAGCACAGCTAACTCTTTAGTCACATGAAGTGATTACTGCTAGCTACAAAGATTGTCAAATAGGTTCCGTACTTCTAGATTTTCGTAAGGCTTTTGACACTGTACCTCACAAACGTCTTCTAATTAAATTGCGTGCTTAAGGAACAGAAGTGATATCTGGCGTTGCCCAGAGAAGTGTTATAGGGCCCATACTGTTTCTTATTTTTATAAACGATTTTGCGAGACAATCTGAGTAGCTCTCTTAGACTGTTCGCGGATGATTCTGTCTTATCGATTAGTAAAGTCACCAGAAGATCAAAAGCAAGTGCATAATGATTTAGATAAGATATCAGCATGGAGCAAAACATGGCATCGACTCAGTCAACCACTAAAATGAATTCAGTTAAATTTTATTTACACGATAAATCAAAACTAGATACCTAGGTGTAACAATGACGAACAACTGAAATTGCAAAGAACACATAGAAATTATTGTAGGGAAAGCGAACCAAACACTACGTTTCGTTGTCAGAACATTTACAAGATGCAATAGGTCTTACTAAAGAAACTGCCTACACCACACTTGTGCGTCATACCAAGTAGGACTGACGGAGGACATAGAGAAGGTCACCAAAGGGCAGCTCGTTTTGAATTATCGCGAAACAGGGGACAGAGTGTCACGGAAATGATGCACGAGTGGGGTGAAAATCGTAAAAAGAAAGGCGTTTTTCGTTGCGACGAGATCTATTTGCCAATTTATTTCACTAACTTTCTCTTCCGAATGCCAACATATTTTGTTAGCATCCACGTACATAGGAAGACATGATTATCAAATTAAAATAAGAGAAACAGATCGAAAACGGAAAGATTTAGGTGTTCCTCTTTCCCCGAGCTATTAAAGAATGGAACTGTAGAAAAGTTTATAATAAAATCGGTTGGATGAACTCTCTGTCATGCATTTCAATGTGACTTGTAGAGTATTTATGTAGATGTATATGTAGATTAAATATCTAGAGGTAATGTCTCAGAGCGATATGAAACGGTAGGAGCCTCGTAAGAACAGTATTGGGGAATGAGGATGGTCGACTTCGGATTATTGGCAAAATTTTGGGAAGTTCTGCTCATATGTAAAGGAAACCACGTGTAGGACGCTTGTGCGGCTGCTTCTTGAACACTGTTCAAATGTTTGGGGACCCCTACCATCAGATACTTTTAAATGAAGGCACAAAAGCCATTTAAAGAATGGCAGCTAAATTTGTTACAGATAGGTTCGATCAGTGCACGAATGTTACAGGGATACTTCGGAAAGAAATGGGAATTGCTGGCGGGAAGGCGACGTTCTTTTCGAGGAACCCATGTTTCGGACGTTTTAGAGAGCTACAGTTTGAAGTTGAATGCGTAACGATTCTGCTACCAAATTACATTTCACGCAAACACCACAAATATAAGGTAAGAGAAATTAAGGCATGCACAAAAATTAAGGCTTTCCCTCATACTACCTGGGAAATAACGGAAATGAAAATGACTAGGAGCGGTATGAGGTACCCTCCGCCACGCACTTTAC
Organism: Locusta migratoria; assembly: GCA_026315105.1. Classification (NCBI taxonomy): domain Eukaryota; kingdom Metazoa; phylum Arthropoda; class Insecta; order Orthoptera; family Acrididae; genus Locusta; species Locusta migratoria. Next base: position 549,040,430 of record CM048755.1, on the reverse strand, counting down.
GGTAGATCGCGGAGTATGCCAGTAAATGTAGATGTGGAGGAGGTAATGAAACTCAGTAGAAACTGCTGCGCCACCTCGCTCAGTAGGTCCATCGTTAAGGCGTGTTCGGAGCACCGTGCTTTCAGATACGTTTCTACTCTGATCAGCGTTAATGTCTGAGTTTACTTCCGCCTTAGTTCGCCGCCTGTACTGTTTCACCAGTCTGTACGTCCATGATCTAACTTTAGACATTCGTAATGGGGGAAGGCTGCCCAACACCTCAACGTTTGGAAATTGTTTAACCTTGGCTTCGCTGTTTGTTGAAGACACTACAGCACTCTTCGTACACCGGACCAGTCCTGTAGTTCGTGTAATACCACAGCCCCCGGGATATGACATCCTGCCCACCAATACTTTCAGAGGGATCGCTCACCTTTCCCATTCTATACACAGGCAGCAAGCTCGCTGATACCACATGCGCTATTCGTGTGTCTCACCAGGAGTCATTCCTCATAAGGTGATGGAGCGATGTCCTGGACAGTTATATATCGATACAAGGTAAATGTTCATAATGATGTGGCTGATCAGTGTACCTACTACACCGCTGTCCATTCAAAATGCAGCACCAAAAAGGACAGGATACATCACAGTAAAATGTATTATGGAAAGAACTCGCAGTACAAAGATCATATGACAGAAACACAGACCCGTGAGATGTGAGTAAGACAATGAAGTCAGTATTGAGTGTTGCCGCCACGAATGGCTATAGCCGTTGTTACACGTCTGGGTATTAAATCAAAAAGCATCTGTGCGTCTGTGATATATCAGATCATACCGATTGAACAAGCTGCCAAAGTTTGTCTGGTTTAGCAGCAGGGACTCGCTCGCAAGCCTTTTCGCAGTCATCGACCGTTTCTGATCGGACAGGGATCCAGACAAGAGGGAGGCCAAGACAGCAATGCAGTCTGATGGGCGACGATGAAGTCTTGAACATTCAACACGAGGCAACGTGCAGGCCATACAATAGGGATGCCACGACCTATACACTGTTCTGCAAATCGTTTAGCTACCTCATCTCAATCTCAATTGCACGCGAAAAATGGAGTACCATCGTACTGTAAGGACATGATCTGGTGCGCGTTCTGTGACTCATCTTGCAAGAGACACGGTGAGTGACGGACATAATACAATAGTTCCTAGTTAGCGTCCCCGAATTTGAACGGAAGTCGCGGGTAACAGTACTTTTCCACATATCTGTTACTATGGCAAAATTAACAGTATTGGTCCACAGTATGAGTTCAGGACCTCTCATATTGGATTTTGTGTAACCTCGTTATGCGCCACTTTACACGACTGGGACATGTTTGTATTACGAATGAACTAGAACACACAATTCATTGGTTCAGTGTTTAATACACATTTACTTCAGTGTTACATAGTTTTAAGCACTGATTTCGGCCTTAGTTACGCAATCACTTGGAAAATGATATTATAATAGTTACATGTTAGAAGTCGATAGATAAATGACAAAGTAAAGATGTTATGCGGAAGGACTATGCCACTTGTGACGTTTCTTCAGACACGTTTTCACAATTAACCTACTGAACATTATCATTCAAAAACATATGTTCAAATGTTTGTAGAGCTTATGGGACTTAACTACGGGGTCATCATTCCCTAAACCTACAAACTGCTTACGAACTAGCTAATACTAAGGACGGCACAAATATTCATGCCCGAGAGGGGGGGGGATTCGAACCCCCGACCGTAGTGGCCATGCATAACGCGACTGGCGCGCCACAGACCGCTCGGCCACTGCGGCCAGCGAACATTATCATTGTAGTCTTCTTTCCCCAATATATGTTTCGTATTTGTCAGGCCTGCAGACAATTCAGTTATATTTCCGCTTTTCTTTCACACACAGTTAGCTTAAAATTATTTTATTTCACGTTCATTTAGTGAGCTAAATACTATACAATCATAAACAATTAATGAAAAGCTTGCCCAGTATTCGAGCGTTATATGCATGGGGACAACATTTAATGTTTACATATTGGAACATATGTAGGTTACTAGGCTACTGGTTTCCACACGATGAAGCGCGTCCAATATACGTCTTATACGGTCGATTTAAGTACTGTAATCTCCCACGCACAGCGAACTTCACTCAAGGTCTACCCGCAACACCTGCCAGAGACTCAGAATTTTACCGTTCGGTACCTCATTGAGAACAATTTTGTTCAAGTAATTGATAGACCATACGTTACAAATCTGATTTCAATCTTTTAAAACTTACGAACTTTAAGGAAACAACATTTTTGTTTCCTTAGAAGAAACTATATTACGATATCTCTGGTGAAGTTAAAGTGTTACATGTACTTTTGTTTTCATTTGAACTCTTTTAATTGTGCACCTTCTGTGTTTTCGCTGTAATATACCTATCGGGAGGGAACATGTCTGGTGTATCCATAGCAAAATATTGACTATGAATTATTTGCGTAGTGTAGTACCTGGATAAAATTGTCAATTTTGCATAGGCTGGTTGCAGCATTCAAATTTCTGTCCATCTTTTAACGATGAACTGACTGAAGATTCAAAAACTTACTATGCCAAATGAATGTGAATGTAATCACGAAATGCATATATGCATTAACAAGGGTTCATTGTTCTATTAATTAAAATAATGTAACCGACTGGCACGAATTTGTACAGAGAATCTTCACTGGAATCAGGCAGCACAGGTTAATTTTGTTAACGAGATCATCATCTTGGACAAAATATGTAGAGGAGTCCGATAAGGATGCATATTGCCATCACTGCAATTCAGTGTATACTCTGGGAGTATTTTTCAGTAGTGTCTGGGTGATATAAATAAGAGCATCAAGGTTCAAAAAATTCAAATGTTTGTAAATCTATCGGACCAAACTGCGTGGTCATCAGTCCGTACTTACAAACTACTTAAACCTAGGTAAACTAACCTAAGGACAACACATGCACACACACACACACACCCATGCCCCATGGAGGATTCGAACCTCCTCGGCGAGCAACCGCGCGCTCCGCAGCGAGACGCCTTAGACCGCTCGGCTACTCCACCGCGGCGAGCATCAAGGTTAACGGTGTCTATAATAACAACAACATTCGCTATGCTAATGACATGGTATAATGTAAATTATCTTCAACAACTCCTCAATATAACTGGAGATTACAACAGTAATATGGGTCTGAATATGAACATCAAGGAAACTGATTTTATGATTTTCGTAGGACAATCCGACTACTTTAAAACCGCTGTACGACGACTTCAAGGTTCCTTAATACAAAGAGTAGACTATACTAATTAACTCGGAGCATGTCTCTCTAAGAATAGAAAACGGACATGGGGATAAAGTGTCCCATACAGTACACGCCAAACGCCTTCATAATATTTCAGAAAATTCTCACAAGTACAGACCTAGACCCAAACCTCCGAGTTCGATTGGTGAGACGCTGCATCTGGCTCTGAAGAATGGGCGCTAGCTATAGCAGCAATCAAGACATTAATGTCTTCTGAAATGTGGATTTACTGCAGAATCCTGTCCTCCCCCCGCAGCTCAGACGCCAGCGTCACTGAATACCACGCAGGGGGCCCGGGTTCGATTCCCGGTAGGGGACTGGGTGTAGTGTGTTGGCCTCATCATCATTTCATCATCGACATGTAAGTCACCGAAGTGGCATCAAATAGAAAGACTTGTACTAGGCGGCCGAACAATCCTACGCGGGATCGCCGGCAAAAAATGTCATACGATAATCTCTCACTGCAGAATGCTTAAAATATCGTGGACTGCAAGAGCAAGTAACACCGACAATTATCGATAAATATTGAAAGCGTTTAAAATAAGAAAAGTTTCATGCCTAGGACATATGCTTCTTCAGTTAATAATAAAAGGAAAGTTGACGAAGAAAAAAGACATGGGCGAAGAAGAGTATCGTGGATGAACAATATAAAGCAGTGGACAGGACAACAAAGTGCACGTCAGCTATTACATACTGCGATTCAGGCAACAAAGTCACAGAGTGTGGTTGCCAACATCGATAAATGTATAAACAGCTGAATAAGGAAAATAGGTAAGAAACTCAACAGCTTATTAAATAGATAAATTAACGTCTTATTCATATTATGCTGTATCCATCAAAACTCTAATTCATAAAATGCATTTGGTACAGTTTTGGTTGTTACATAGCTATTTTAGTAGCATATTCTCCTCGGCATATTGTTGCCTGGAGTTTTGTATCTTGTTAGGTAGTTGATGTTGCCAGGTGATACACCCTCAAACCCATAAGCTATTTTAAATAATTAAAAACCCACTTTTAGAAGCTGCTAGTGTTCAATTACTGATATTGGAGAGTGGTTTAATATTTTGCTTTTAAGAGGATTGATTGTGTACGCTTTCCGACTGTGCTGGATACTGATACTAATCAGTTGTACAACTAATCTCCTAACAGTATAAGAAAAATTTGCAAAGATTCCATTTCTACCCTACAAGTAGCTAGGGAAGTTAGTTAGGATGTTTGAAGACAGATTCCAGGTAGACGTCAGACATCTGTATGCGGCAAAAACTCCCAATGGCAGAAATTTATGTAGAGAATCTGTAATGGAATACACTGACTGTTATGTTCCACCTGAACAGCAATGCGCACATTTAGTCTACAATATACGTTAAGGTTGAGGAACTGTATGGCTTTCTAGAAAGATCTGCGCAAAAATCATAATGTAAGAGGATATGGCATTATCCGCAATGCATCTAACCCACAAATGTTTGCCTCTTCATGGCACAATGATCGCTCAAGCATGTACAATTATCATGATATGGCATTATAGTCACTGCATCTGGAACATACATTTCTACCGCTGCATCGCACAGTGATCACTCAAACACGTATATAGGAGTATCTAGTTAAAATGCTACTTGTGTAAGGTATTCGTTATGTAGCATGACAGAAAGACATGTATGCTCATCAGCTGGGAGCGTTACCCCTTGTAGCTAGGGTAGATTGTGTATCGAATATTTTCTTGCCATTCTATTTGGTAACTCCTTAAATGGTTTCATATAAGGGTGAGCTGGAACTCTCACTTGGCGGGTTCTTATATCCACGGAAGAACACTTGAGTGAAATTCAGTTGAATTTAATTTGTAATTCCACCTGAAGCTCCTCTGTCATATGTAACACACAATGAGACTAATTGTCCTTGTTGTGTTTAAACATTCAATTTTTTTTATTATGATGCACGGTTTTTGGAAATTTTTAAGTAATTCTATAATTTGCTGCTATTGTCACCTTTTCATGGAAATCGTACAACAGCGTTTAGCATAAATAAATAAACTTAAGTTTTGTGGCGATTATCTGGTAATTTCACCTTTTTTTCCCGTAAAGGGGATATTACCATTGCAACTGTGATAAAGATTCGCCTTCCTACTCTTAGTCCAAATATTCTTCGTAGTCAGAAACTATATGAATAACAAAACTTCAGTACTTAAGGTAGTCAATCAAAGCTAACTATTCAAATTAAAAAATACTAAACCATGCAAATACTGAAAAATCTGCTTTGAAACAAGAATATACGATGGAGTCATTTACGTGCGTATTAGCAGATAGAAAATAGCCATCCGACCCACACTTCACGGCTTATATCTAAAACCACACAGCGTTATACGAGGGAGTTTACGCAGCAACAGAAAGGACAGGGTGTAGGTTTTCGCACCAGTGGCAATCACTGGGTGCGACAAACCTGAAAACATACGCATGGTCGACAGAGCGCCGCATATTGAAATGTCGTCCATGCGTACCAAATGTGCACTTCGGCTTTTATACTTCTTTTCTGAAAGTTTGCAGTGACATCATATAAACGACTGTCATCTTGAAATATTAAAACAGCTAAAAACGCCAAAGACTTCTTTTTGTTAAACAACATGTTTCCTCTGTTGAGGCTAAATTTCAGCTCATTGTACACAGTAGTTCATGCGTGATTGATTGATTGAAGCACACACATGCATGGAGACACCACTTTAAATTCAGATATTTGCATGTATATAGGTTACTAGGGTACTGGTGATCACATCATGAGCCACATCACGTATACACTTCATACGGCCGTTTGAAGTACTGTAGTGATCCATGCATCGCTTACAGCTTTGTGTGACTGTAGTTATTCTATAGTTTATCACAAAACGTCTGATAGCTTCATCCTTGTTTAGTCGATGAATAATGAAGGACTTAATCTTGCTGTTTTCAATATTCATGTGATTTCTATAATTCTTTAAATGCATATGAACAGAAGGGTAATTGAAAGCACGTGCTTCAAGGTTTAACGATCGCAACCTGTATTTCTTAACGCGTATTACCATTATACAATTTTTTTTGGAGTCAAACCAAAAAAATTAGAAAGAAATATAAAATGTATTAATCGTTGTTGATTTATTGTAGCAACGTTAGTTGTAACCGCATTCTCCGTGCAGATACGGTCTATAACATGAAAATATATTTTATCACACTCGTTGCTATATCTACACACTTTCAGTAACGCTCCTGGCCCTCTTGTTTTTTGCGTTGGTTCACTTATCGGGACATTGTCTAAGGAAAGTTCTCCTAACACGGTAAAAATTAAAGCAAGCCCAGAAAACATTTTAAATACTACTTATGTTCACTGTTGTTAACTATAACCGACGATAAATTTTCTAAGAAATATTAATGTGTAAATACTCTTCTGAACGAAAAAACATTGAATATAACATTCACTGTAAAGGCCGCATTCACTACTTACTTTGATTGCAGAACTATTAGTGTACTCTCATGAGCATCGTCCTTAGAAACAACCATCGTCGTTAGAATATCTTTCAGATATTTTTGCATGTAATTAACCCCATTATACCACATATTTCATACAGTGGGAATCATGCTGCCGCTGCACGGTAAAACTTACAGAAAGTCATTTTCTACACCGACTGTTCCGTTTAGATTCTTTGGGTCCTTATGTGGGTGAATTAGTCAATTACATTACTCATATTCATTAACGTTCGTCAATGGCTGAAACTGAGTGTTGTCTCTTAACACAAATATGTTATTTTAGGGCAACCTCCAGAAGATAGCAAGTCTGTCATCCCACAAACATATTCATCCACATAGGCAGGATAACTTTTTAGCAGCTACTGTACTAATTCTGTTCCATTCAAATTGTGTTGCGTAAATATTACCCTGTGATCAATAAAACATGCATACGAAAAGAAAAATTGGAAGAAATATTTATTAAATTTCTTTGCATCATTGTATATTAACTATGGATATTTTATATCCTCGGATGTTGACAGGTACCTGTAATGTAAAACCACAGTGTAATTGAGAGGAAAGTGATTTTAACTAACAGTTTCTCATCTTCTCCAGCACTTTCTGAGCAAAAGAAGAACGGTGATTAGACGCGTTAAAAAGCCACAAAGGTAAATTTTTTATATAACATTCATTTATATCAGTGCTTACCTGTAATTTAAAATCACAGTGTAATTGAGAGGAAAGTGATTTTAACTAACAGTTTTTCATGTTCTCCAGCACTTTCTGAGCAAAAGAAGAACGGTGATTGGACGCGTTAAAAAGCCACAAAGGTAAAATTTTTATATAACATTCATTTATATCAGTGCTTATGCTATTAAGGAGTCTTAGATAGCAAGAAATGAATGTTGCATCATGCGAAAACTGTGGAGACTTAAGTGGAAAACTTAGTAACGACTCAATGGATTCCAACATCGGATCAGACTCGGAATTCAAATGAAGTATCAAGGAAGTTATTATTAACTTGTGGCTGTCTGCGAGACACGAATCCTGCTAGGGGAGAAATTTGCTGATTCTTCATTTAATAACCTGATTTCTTATTTATATGTATTCTGAATTATAACTCACAATATTCTTCTCGGTGGTTGTTTTATGTCTAGTACGTGCAAATGTAAGAGAAAACATAACATTTATTATCACAACTTGTGAAGACAAAATAAATTTAGCAGTGAAACTTAGGTGGCTGTCATATACAGATAATTGTAAAGCAGACTTATTGGTTGCAAAATACAGGTGAATTCAAAGTAATTGGTAAAATCTGAAAAACTTAATTTATTTATTGGGTATGTAAGCATATTGATTCAAAATGCTTTTAATAATATCTCTCTCATTGCTTATAATGGTAAGACCATGCTATTTTGTTTGTATGTCCAGAAAAAAGGAGACATAAAGACAATGTGCCCTACACTAATACTACTATTTGCCTGAGATTAATACCTTTCAAAATTTGTGACCCAGTTTGACATTTGGCTCTCAGTTCCACATTAATTTTATTAACACTGACACCGAACATCGAATACTAAATTATAAGATGTGCTGAGTCTAGTTCTTTAATATTCTCGACAACTGTAGTCTAATAATATATAAAAATCATCGCTTTCTCTAACGTTCCTTTAATCTTAATGTTTGACCTTCAGACGGAAAAAGCCTAAATGAGCTTATAAATAAAGGCGCACAAGATAATGATAGAAATTAAGTTACAAAAGGAGGAACCACAGATTATTATGTCAATTTTGCACAGAATAGTATGGAAGAACCTTTAACGATTAATTACCTACTAGTCAGCACAGAGAGCATCGTTACTTAAATATGTACGGCTACATATGGCAGATAATTCACAATATATGGTGTGAGTTGCACAATTCTATTCAGACTGTACAATGAACTGTCATGCACTAAAAAGAATGCACAAAACTACTCACATGATGTAGCTGCCTTGCGGGTCCTCTCTTCTCTTCGCGGTGCAAATGTTCAAATATTTGTAGACCTAAGAGTCCAAACCACTCTGATCATCGATCCCTATAGTTAGAAACTAACTTATTCTAAGGACGAAAAACACCAACGCCCGTGCAATCATTCGACAGAGCACTAGAGACTCCGCCATTTATGGCAGTCATTCCAGATATAAATTAACGCTACGACTTTGCAAATACAAGTAAGCACGTTATTAAGGATGAGACAGTCCTACAAACTTGTAAACTGAAGTTTATTACAGTAAGTAACATTTCAGAAGCATTACCACACTCATTCTAATGTAAGACAACTAACTGTGTAACATAAATTATTAAGTAATTAAATTAAATCATTAAGTAATTAAATGATATGATGAACAAGAAATTTTACAACAGCATCAGAACTCCTAAAATTCTATGACAGTTCGAATCATTTTTCCTCGCACCTTTGAAGGTTCCTCTGGCGAATGGCTTTGCAAAATGCAGCTGTGAAGTATCCAGGAAAGAATCACCACCATGAACAAGAGCTTCAATATTAGCAGCGCATCACAATTAATTCCTCTGTATTCATGTGAACCTTCATAGTATCACAGCGCATTTCATAATAAAGAAAATTACGGGGATTCAGCCGTAACCATTTGTTTCCTTTTGCTAATATCTCAGTTCTACATCGTTCAGCTATCATCGGAGTGAATCTGACGACTAGTAAACTGTGGGCAAAATGTTCCAGTTCACCTTCTACTGGTTTCTGGCCGTCGATTTGTTACAGTTACACAGTGTACAAGGAGGACTTCAAAAATCTGCCGATTGTCTACTAGTCTTAAAAATCACTTCGATGATGGTTGAGCGATATATAGCCGAAATATAAGAAAAAGGAAATAAATGGTTACGACTGAAATCCGTAATATTATATATAACCGTTGTATTCATGATTGAACAAATATTTGTGAGAAGCTATTTTGTGCTTTTTCCAGATGCCAGCCTCATGAACCACAGACTATGCCGAGGTGGGGTGGCTTGAGTGCCTCAACGATACAGATAGCCGTGCCGTAGGTGCAACAATAACGGGAGGGTAGTTGAGGAGAGGCAAGACAAACGTGTGGTTCCTAATGAGGGGCAGCAGCCTTTTCAGTAGTTATACAGGGGCATTAGCCTGGATGATTGACTGAGCTGGCCGTATAACATCAGCTAACATGACTTTGCCGTGCATTTACTGCGAACAGCTGTAAGCAAGGAGAAACCAGTCGTTAATTTTCCCCATTACATGCAGCTCTACTGTATGAAAATATGATGATGGCATTCTCTCGGGTAAAATATTCCCGAGGTAAGATAGTCCCCCATTTGAATCTCCGGGTGGGGACTACTCAGGAGGATGTCGTCATCAAGAAGAAGAAACCAGGCATTCTACTAATTGGAGCGTGGAATGTTTTATCCCTTAATCGAGTAGGTAAGTTAGAAATTATGAATAGAGAAATGGATAGGTTAAAGTTAGATATGGTGATGATTAGTGAAGTTCGGTGGCAGGATGTACAGGATTTTTGGTCAGGTGAGTACATGATTATAAATACAAAATCAGTTGGTGGTAACTCAGGAATTTATCTGATAATGAATAAGAAACTAGGAATGCGGGTAAGTTACTATGAACAGCTTAGTGAACGTATTAGCGTTACAAAGATGGACACAACGCCAATACTGACCACAGTAGTACAAGTCTATATGCCCACTAGCTCTGCCGATGCCGGGGTGATCGAAGAAATACATGATAAGATAAAAGAAATTATTCAGACCATAAAAGCAGAAGAAACCTTAATTTTGTTGGGGGGCCGGAACTCGGTAGTAGGAAAGATAAGAGAAAGAAATGCAGTAGGTGAATATGGACTGGGGAAAAGGAATGAAAACGGAGATCGCCTGGTAGAATTTTGTGCAGAGCACAATTTAATCATCACTAACAGTTGGTTTAATAATCATGAAAGAACATATACGTGTAGGAGACCTGGAGACACTGGGGTATACCAGATTGACATTATAATGGTACGGCAAAGGTTTAGAAACCTGATTTTAAATTGCAAGACAACTCCAGGGGCAGATATAGACTGACCAAAACTTATTGGTTATGAACTGTAGATTAAAACTTAAGAGACTGCAAAAAGATAAAAAATTAAGGAGAATGAATCTGGACGAATTGAAGGAACCCAATGTGGTTGAGAGTTATAGAGGAAGCATTAGGCAAGTATTGTCTGAAATTGGGGAAAGTAATACAGTAGAAGAGGAATGGGTACCTCTGAGAGATGCAGTAGTGAAGGCCGCAGAGGATCATAAATGTAGAAGGACAGGGCCTAATAGAAATCCTTGGATAACACATGAGATACTGCCGACAGCGGTGGCCGAGCTGTCTGCGGCGCGCCAATCACATTCTGCACGGCCACTACGGTCGGGGGTTCGAATCCCCCCTCGGGCATGGATATTTGTACCGTCCTTAGTATTAGCTAGTTCATAAGTAGTTTCTAAGTTTAGGGACTGATGACCCCGTAGTTAAGTCTTATAAGCTCTACAAACATTTGAACATGAGATACTGAAGTTAATTGATGAAAGGAGAAAATATAAAAATGCATCAATCAAGTGAAGCAGGAAAAATGGAGTGCAGACGTCTGAAAAATGAGGTTGAGAGGTAGTGCAGACTGGCTAAGCAGGAGTGGCTTGAAGAGAAATGCAAGACAGTAGGAGAATGTATAACAAGGGGAAAGATAGATACCGCCTACAGGAAAATAAAAGAGACATTTGGAAACAAGAAAAGCAGCGATATAAATATCAAGAACCCAGATGGAAAATCAGTACTAAGCAAAGAAGGGAAAGCTGAAAGATGGAAGGAATATATAGAGGACCTGTACAAAGGATATGAACTTAATGTCAGTGTTCTAGAAATGGAAGACGAAGTAGGTGAAGATAAGATAGGAAATACAATACTGCGGTAAAAGACAGACAAATGTGAAAATTACAGCACAATCATATAAAAATGCATCAAGTGAAGCAGGAAAAATGGAGTGCAGATGTCTGAAAAATGAGGTTGACAGAACTTATTAAGTCATGGTTGCAAAATACTAACACTAATTACTTACAGACGGATGGAAAAACTGGTGGAATCCGACCTTGGGGAAGAGCAGTTTGGATTTACGAGAAATGTAGGAACAAGTAAGGCAATACTCACATTACGACGTATCTTAGAAGATAGGTTAGGGAAAGGAAAACCTACGTTTTTAGCATTTGTAGATCAGGAGAAAGCTTTTGACAATGTTGGCTGGAATACACTCTTACAAATTCTTAACGTAGCAAGAGTAAAATATAGGGAGTGAAGACTTATATTCAAAAACCAGACAGCAGTTATTAGAGTCGAAGGGCATGAAAGGGTCGCAGTGGTTGGGAAGGGAGTAAGACAAGGTTGTATCCTCTCCCCAAAGTTGAGCAATCTTTACACTGAGCAGGCTGTGAAGGAATGCAAGAAGAAATTTGGAGAGAGAATTAAAGTCCATGGAGAGGAAAAAAAATCTTGCGGTTTGCTGATGACATAGTAATTCTATCAGAGACAGCAAAGGACTTGGAAGAGCAATTAAATGGAATGGACAGTGTCTTGAAAGGAAGAAATAAGACAAACATTAACAAGAGTAAAACGAGGGTAATGGAATGCAGTGTCAGAAAATCAGGCAATGCTGAAGGAATAAGATCAGGTAATGATACGATAAAAGTAGTGGGTGAGTTTTGTTATTTGGTAGAAAGATAATTTCTAATGGCCGAAGTGAAGAAGAAATAAAGTGCAAAATTTCTATGGGAAGAAAAGCGTTTCTCAAGAAGTGAAATTTGTTGACACCCAATATAAGTTATTTATTTTAGGAAGTCCTTTCTGAAGGCATTTGGAGTGTAGTATGGGCGTGAAACGTGGACGATAGGATTTCAGACAAAAAGATGATAAAATCTCTCGAAATGTGGTGCTACAGACGAATGACGAAGGTTAGATGGGTAGATCATGTAATTAAATAGGTGGTGCTCAACAGAATTGGTTAGAAAAGAAGTTTCTGGCATATCCTGACTAAGAGAAGGGATAGGTTAGTGGGACACCTGAGAAATCAAGGAATCGTCAATTTGGCATTAGAAGGTAGTGTGTGCTGTGAAAATCGTAGAGGGAGGCCGAGGAACGAATACAGTAAGGAGATTTAAAAGGATGTAGTTTGCCGTTCTTATTCAGAGATGAAGTGGCTTCACAGCACAGGGTAGCGTGGAGAGCTGCATCGAACCAGTCTGCGAACTGAAGTCTACAAGAACTTCTAGATGTTCATATGTCTGTAAACCTATTAGAGCAAACTGGCCGTGACGGAATAGCCGTGCACACTGAGGCGCCTTAATGCGGTGCGCGCGGTCGTTCGACGTCGGGGTTTCGAGTCGTTCCTCGGGCATGGGTGTGTGTGTTGTCCTTAGGTTAGTTTAACTTAGTTTAAGTAGTTTGAAAGCTAGGGACTATTAACCAAGCAGTATTCATCAACCTAGATTTACAACTACTTAAACTAACTTATACTAAGGACAAAACACACACCCATGCCCGAGGGAGGACAAGAACCTCCGGCGCGAAATGCTGCCCAGTGAGTAGCTTGGTGCCTCAAACCACGCGGCCATTCCAAGCGGGCTCTTGTTCTTGATTGAAAGCCAACATCTACCGCCATTGTTAATTGAAGAAAACTTACATGTGTGACCAACATTCAAGCACTACTCAGATCGTCGCAGCTGACTAGGCATAAAGGAAATTTAAAATCCAAGTTTCTACAAAAATCAGTTCGAAAATCTCAACTTCAAAAAGGAATGAAAAGTAAAAATTGTGTTCTTCACTTGGAATTCTATTTGACCCTTATGTTCCTGTTACCAAATCACGAAAAGCGTTAAATACATCTCCAATTAAATGAAATAAAGTACCAAGATGTAAATTACTCTGAACTAAGAACCCCTTGCATAATCCGATTGTTAGCTAGGTAAAATCAAATGTTTGCTGTTGAATTGTTTCACCAGCAGCAAGTTATTTCAATCTGAAACACGGAGACAATGTTTTCTCCTTATCCTGGAATCAAACTGACCCCATATCGTTGTTGCTTTTTAACCACGAATAAACTGTAAATATAAATTGATTACTCATCAGCAGTGGTACTTATTTTTTAGACTATAATTAAAGGCTACTATCGTCCTTGATGTCAACACAAGAAAAGGCATTAAAATGAAAATAATTTGTTACTGGTGTACCGGTGCCCTCGTTTAGGACTTTGAAGTGAAATCATGAATATTTTTGTGCTGGCCCAGAAATTTAATCCACATACGTTCCTTTTGTGAAGAACTAGAGGAGTTCGCTTTAATGGAGCGTTTCAGTTATGTCAGTTCAGCATGTTTCTTGCTGGTAGTAGGTACAATGTTCTCCACAGGCCCCGATAACGTGTTCCATGCTTGATGCCATCGACGTGTATCAGGAGCGAATGCCGTCCTGTTTAACAGCTATTGATGCTGTATTCACCTGATTCCAAGGTTCATCCGTGGTTAAAAAAACTTCCTGTCAGATTAAAACTGTGTGTCGGTACCGGGATTCGGACATACAACCTTTGCCTTTCGCGATGTACTGGCGGAAGTAATGCTGTGAGGACGGGCCGTGAAAAGTGCTGGGATAATTCAGTAGGTAGAGCGCAAAGATCCCAGGTTTGAATGACAGTTCTGGCACACAGTTTTAATCTGCCTGGAAGTTTCCTATAAGCGCAAAATCCGCTGCAGAGTTAAAATATCACTCAGGAAACATCCCCTAGGCTGTGGCTATGTCTCCCTCATATCCTTCCTTCTGGGATTGCTAGTCCTGCAGGTTCGCAGGAAAACTTCTGTGAATTTTTGAAAGTAGGAGGCAACCATGACCCGAAGAGCCGGATACAGTCAGCTGCCGGGCTATCGGACGTCTTCCATATTTCCGTGGGAGAACACCAGGAATCTGCCATTTCACCCCTCCTATTCATTACAGTCATGTATACCGTCACAAGAGATCCGCACAAAACCGCACCCTGGACGTTACTATTCGCTGATGATGTACTACTGGCCTCGGATGACAAGACTGACTTTCAAGTCCAAGCCTGGAATGACCGTCTTGCAGAAGTAGGAATGCGGCTCAATGTAATGAGAGGACTGTTAGCATTAGAATCAATGGTATTCCCCCCCCCCCCCCGCCATAGCAAGAACCTTTAAGTACCTGGGCTCGACAATTGAAGCTGACGAAAATCTCAGTGCAGAAATTTCCAACCGCCTTAGCAGTGCGTGGCTTAAATGGCGTTCTACTACTGGAATACTTAGTGATAGGAAAATTCCCAACAAGCTAACATCAAAACTTTATTGATCGGTAATCCGCCCAGTTGCACTGTATGTGGTTGAATGCTGGCCTTCGACAAAAGAAGTGGCACAAAGACTTGCTGTAATGGAAACAAAGATGCTCAGGTGGACATCAGGATTAACGCTGCATGGCCATGTCACAAACAGTGTAGTTTGTAGGCAATATGGTGTTACTCCTGCAGTAAATTAGATGAGGGAAGCCCGCCTACGCTGATACGGGCATGTCCTTAGAGTAGATGAAACTACAGTGGCAAAAATGTTGGTTTTAACTTAAATGTAAATGGGAAACGGACAATTGGAAGACAAAGGCAGCGATGGCTTGACACCCTGCATGAATACCTCAAGGTCTAAGGTCTCCACGCTGACCAGGTGACAACAAGCCAAAGCAGCGAACCCCGCCAGCATGGTAATGGTACGCGAAGCAGGAAATCATTCATTTAGGTGGAACAGGACACAATGCCCTGGGCATGAATTAATTGTGATTTGCGGTTGTATCCGGTGTTCGTCATCCTTCTAATGGTTTTAAGGGGTACGCTCTGCTGAAGTCGACGAAACTTCACTGTCTTACAATTTTCGGTTATTACGTAGAGTTCAGCTATAAACCAGACGGAATTTAAAGAAAGGTATAGCAATAATGAAATTAAATTATAGGCGATAATCGGTACGGCTATAATGTTACTAAATAGTAGGTGGTGTTTGAGAGGACAGTGGTTCATCCGCTCAGAGGTCAGTTACAAAGAAATTATTTGGGTGCAGCAGAGGATGGTGAGGTTTATTTAAATGAAACTTGGAGTGGGCTAATTTCATTTGTGGCCAACATCCAAAGGTGCTAACTAACCCTATTATTTCCTATAATATTACATTTTAGCATTTAGAATTAATTAATACGTAAATGTAGAGGCAGTATCTCATATGTTAGACCAGCTGACAGATGATTCGGCACTAGAATAAGACTTAGATTAGTGGTGTCTTCACAATGACCCTCCTTGTATTTGCGTCGGTAGCCAGTATGAAAATTCTTAGAGGACTACATAAATTTGGTTAATGTAACATTTGTTACAGTTTATATATGAAGAATAGTAGGCGAATATGGACTGGGGAAAAGAAATAAAAGAGGGAGCCACCTGGTAGAATTTTGCACAGAACATAATTTAATCATAACAAACACTTGGTTTAAGAATCATGAAAGAAGGTTGTATACGTGGAAGAGACCAGGAGATACCGGAAGGTACCAGATAGATTTTATAATGGGAATACATAGATCTCTCAACCAGATTTTAAACTGTAAGACATATCCTTGGGCAGATATTGACTCTGACCATATATTATTGGTCATGAATTGTAGACTAAAATAGAAAAAAACTGCAGAAAGCTAGGAAAATGAGGAGATGGGACCTAGATAAATTGAAGGAACCTGAAGGTCTTGAGAATTTCAAAGGGAACTTTAGGCAACAATTGACTAAAACAGGGGAAAATAAAACAGTAAAAGAGGAATGGGTAGCTGTGAGAGATGAAATAGTGAAGAAAGAAGAGGACCAAATAGGTATGCAGAGAAACCTGTAGTAAATCCTTGGATATCACAGGAAATACAAAATTTAATTGATGAAAGGAGAAAATATAAAAATGTAGTAAATGAAGCAGGCAAAATGGATAAATAAGGACTAAGAAATGATATTGACAGGAAGTTAATATGGCTAAGAACGACAGGCTAGAAGTCAAATGCAAGTCTGTAGAAAAATGTATAACTAGGGGAAAAGTAAATACTGCCTACAGGCAAGTGGAAGATACATTTGGAGACAAGAAAAACAGCTCTACGAAAATAAAGAACTCAGAAGGAAAACCTGTTCTCAGCAAAGAAGGGAAAGCTGAAAGTGGAAAGAGTACATAGAGGAGCTCTATAAAGGAAATGAACTTCGGGACAGTATCGTAGAAAGGGAAGAGAAAGTAGATGAAACTGAAATATGAGATACTATATAAGAGATGAATTTGACAGAGCCCTGAAAGACCTAAGTCGGAACAAGGCTCCGGGAGTAGATGACATTCCCTCGCAGCTACTGAAGTCTCTGGGAGAGCCAGCCATGACAAAACTATTTCAACTGGTGTGTATGATCTATGAATCAGGCGAAATAGTCTCATAATTTAAGGAAAATTTAATAATCCCCATTCCAAAGAAATCAGCTACAGAAAGGGTGTGAAAATTACAGAAGCAACAGCTTGTAAGTTATGGTTACAGGAAACTGGAAAATCTGGTAGAAACTGACCTCGGGGAAGATCAGATTGGATTCAAGGGGAACGTAGGAACACGGGTGGCAATACTCACTTTACGACTTATCTTAGAAGATAGATTAAGGAAATGCAAACCTACATATCTAGCCTTTGTAGATTTGGAGAAAGCTTTTGACAATTGGTGGAGGTGTATTACCGTCTTTAGCAACTAAATGAAAGGCTTGTGTGTGTGTGTGTGTGTGTGTGTGTGTGCCATACGCGTTTCGTTTCTTTATTTATGTAGCATCATCAGTGGCCTGTAATACATGTTATTTTTGTATAATATTGTAGTACAGTCATAATATTATAGGTATTTTTCACAGTATGACAGTTAACAGTCTTGTTACAATTTCTAAAGTTCGGATCTACTAGGTTAGAAACAACTTCTGTAGCACTAGCTTTTGCAAAGTTAATTTAATTATCCAGTTGTTGACCCTACTGACGGTTTTCTGTGTTATTCCATGTGTGTCTTCATGGAGATGTTTGTGAGGTCTTCACTTGGATATGGTATTTTCGGTCTTGATGAAAACCCTTGCATCACCACTTCAGTGTGTACTCGTTTTTGGACGTTTGTTTACAATGTTTAGTGTTACCAACTGTCGCTTTTCGTCTGTCTCTTGTTTGTGTTCCTTGTATCTCTGCGTGTATCAGCTGTTTTTTTGTTTGTGTTGGTGTATGTGTAGTGTAGACTGTGTGTGTGTGTGTGTGTGTGTTGTTATTTGTGTTAGTTTTTTGTGAATATGGGAGTAGGGGGAGGGAGAGGGGAGCGAGAGGGAGAAGGGGGTAGGGCATTTCATCTTTCATTACTGTTTTTCACTGTTTTTGTGGCCAGCTTGGTCAGTGAGTTGTTACTTATGTTGATCTGGTCATTGATCACTTTCTTATTCATTGCCAGGGCTCTATGTATATGAAAGTTTTCTTGTAGTGTCAGGATTTTTCTGTCTCGATTATTGGTTCTGATAATTTTCATGTCTTGTTCCATGGTGGATGGTTCATGTCCATGTTCTATCAGGTTTTCTGAAAAGGTGGAGTGGCTATTTTCATATTTCCAGCTCCTTATATGTGCTTTATATCTGGTTTTGAAGTTTCTGCCTGTCATTCCCAGATATACTGATTTACATTCCTGGCATTCTAGCTGATATATACCTGCCCCTTCATATTTGTCTGGTTTATCTGTTGTTTTCAACTGTGACAGAAGTGTGTTTCTTGTTCTATAGGCAATTTGTAAACCTTGCTTCTTTAGAATGTTTGCTATTTAGTGTGTTGATTTGTGTTTGTATGTAAGGGTGTACCATTTATTTTGCTGATTCTGTCATGAGTGTTGGTGTTTTGTGTGTCTGAGTGTGTTGCCTTGTCTGTGTTTGTGAGAGTTTTGGGTGTTTGTACTTTGTGCTTCTTGGAATTTCTCATTAGTTGTGTTTTGATTTTTTTTTTTGAGTCTTTCTACTGTTTGGGTGTTACAGCCATTGTTTTTAGCTATAAGTTGTATTGTTTTCAGTTCTTTCCCATAGTTTTCCCTGCTTAGTGGGACATTGTTCAGTCGATGTAACATGTGTCTTAGAGCTGCTAGTTTTTGATTATAGATGTGGTTGGAAGTGGCATGTATGATTTTGACAATGTTGATTGGAATACACTCTATAAAATTCTGAAGTCAGAAGGGGTAAAATACAGGGAAAGGACGGTTATTTACAACTTGTACAAAAGCTAGAATACAGTTATTAGAGTCGAAGGGCATGAAAGGTAAGCATTGGTTGGGAAGGGAGTAAGAGAGGGTTGTAGCCTTTCTGCAGTGGTATTCAATTTGTACTTAGAGCAAGCTGCGAAGGAAAGCAAGGAACAATTTGCAATAGGGATTAAAGCTCAGGGTGAAGAAATAAAAACATTGACTTTTCTTGATGACATCGTAATTCTGTCAGAGACAGCAAAGGACCTGGGAGAGGAGTTGAATGGAATGGGCAGTGTGTTGAAGAAAGCGTATAAAATGAAAATTAACAAGAGCAAAACAAAGATAATGGAATGCAGTGTTAGAAAATCAGGCGATTCTGAAGGAATTAGATTAGGTAACTAAACAATAAAGGTGGTAGATGAGTTTTGTTACTTGGGTAGTAAGATAACGTATGACGGTCGCAGTACAGAGGATATAAAATGTGGTGCTACAGAAGAATGCTAAAGATTAGGTGGGTAGATCGCATAATTAATAAAGAGGTACTAAACAGAATTGGGGAGAAAAGGATTTTTTTGCATTCCTTGACTAAAAGAAGGGATCGATTGGTAGGACATATTCTTAGACATGAAGGAATCGTATATTTAGCATTGGAGAGAAGTGTGTGGGGGATAAATCGCAGAGGAAGACCAAGATAGCCGGCCGCGGTGGCCGAGGAGACTGAGGCGCTTCAGTCACGGTCTGCACGGCCACTACAGTCGGGGGTTCGAATCCCCCCTCGGGCATGGATATTTGTGCCGTCTTTAGTATAAGGTAGTTCATAAGTAGTTTGTAAGTTTAGGGACTGATGACACCGTAGTTAAGTCCCATAAGCTTAACAAACATTTGAACATTTTTGAGACCAAGATACTCATATAGTAAGCAGGTTCGAATGGATGTGGGTTGCCGTTCGTATGAGGAGATGAAAAGGCTTGATCAGGATAGAGTAAGGTGCAGACATGCATCAAACCAGTCTCCGGACTGAAGACCATAACAATTTATATTCATTGATGCTCACGTTAAGGTAATTCATTTCTGACAAGCCATTAGGCAATTTGGTCCAATAGGTTTACAAACATCTGAACATTTTGAATTAATTCGCAAAGTATTTAACTTGAAGCACATAATCCAGAAATGTTTTAGATATGATTCGTATTTGCGTTTCAAGATGTTGAAACTCAATAAATGCTCTAATTTGCGATTTTGTTTCTAGTAAATGCTTGTCTATAACGCACTTAAATACTTATGGCGTATCTTGTAAACTATGTGTCGTACGGTGACATCACGTTGGAGGTACATTCAGTGATTTGTATAGATACAATTACGAATTTTCAATAGAGAAAGTAATAAACGAAAACTAAATTGAAACGCCATGTCTGATGCTGAACTGGACTCCTGTAACAGTCAAAATTTAGTTCAACATGTTCAAATGCTTGCAAATCTATGGGACTTAAACTAAGTTAAACTAACCTCAGGACAACACAAACACCCATGCCCCAGGGAGAGCACGAACCTCCGTCGGCGAGCAACCCCGCTCTCCGGAGCGAGGCGCTTTAGACCGCTCGGCTACTCCACCGCGGCCAAAATTTAGTAATTGGCAAACATCTTCCTTTCATCATTTTGTACGGGTATGGTGGGTAAAGTTATGTTTAGCTTTGAATTTTTATTTTTATTTTTAGCAGTCGCAAACTTCTCTTATTCTTAATTACTAGGTCAATAAACCATGCGTGTATACTACGCTCTGGCAGTCACGCTGCTTCAAGAAAAGCGCACTGTTTGTAACCATTATACTTGTCTTATTGACTTAGATTATTAACCGTAATTATACGACTTAGTGAGTAAAATATGAGAGGATTTCAATTCTGTAATACATAAAATTTTTAAACTCAACATGGATCCCGTTAGAGAGGTGGCGTTAAAACATACGAAGTCCATGTTAAGGGTTCCGTGCCTCCGAATTCATTTTAGCGATGTATATAAGCAATAGGACAGATGTTGGCATTTCTTCTCAACCAGATATTCACTACATACCTCTAATATATGTCTTTCTTGGATCTTAAAACTTTTACCCAAATTTTTAACTTCTGCTACTCACTTAAAAGTTTCTGCTTGCGTGGCGTCAGTGTAGCAGGAGCCATATTTTTCTGTCGGGAAGCAGTTGAATTGGCTAGCATATATTTTACGTGACGAATGAATTGTTATTTCCCGAGATTGTAAGGGAACATCAAGTTCTGGCAGCTCCTGAAGAGCAACATACATGAATGAAACGACTTACGACTTTAAGGAATTCTCTATATATTATATCATAACACTTTACACTTTACCACATATCACACTGTACACAGACATTTGGAGTACACATTTTCTCCCGAGGGTAGGGGGTGGCGGCAGGAAGGGCATCCGGCCACCCCGCCATACTAACATGCCATATCTGCAATAACAAAGCTGACCCTGCATATGCGGGAAAAGGGCTGAAGAGAAAGAGAAAGAGAAAGAGAAAGAGAAAGAGAAAGAGAAAGAGAGAGAAGAGAATTCTCTATTATTGTATGGCGTCTGCAACCTAAGGTAAACTAAACTCAGGACAACACAAACACCCATGTCCGAGGGGGAATTCGAACACGGCGCTCCAGTACGCGCGATTAATCCGCCGCGGTCTGTGGACTGCGAGCGCCGGTGTTGGGATAACACTTCTGTCTGTGACGCCACCTGTTCACGACTCTTCTGCTGGGGGCAACTCCTGATATAGACTTCCTGTACTATACTGTTGAAATGATAATTACTGTGAAATTACTACTGTAACTTTTGAGGACTGCAGTGAGTAACGTTAAGTGTTATTTGTTCTTCGCTGTTACATTGCGACTGCATTGTTCCATCCTGTCTGTTCCGTTGTCTCACCAACGCGCCGCGGTGGAGCGGCCGAGAGCATTGAGGTGCTATGCTACGATACGCGAGGTCGTTCCCCATCGGGGGTTCGAATCCCCCCTCGGACACGGATGTTTGTGCTGTCTTTAGTATAAGTTAGTTCAGAAGTAGTTTGTAAGTTTAGGAACTGATGACCGCGCAGTTAAGTCACATATGCTTTACAAACATTTGAACATTTTTTGAATCTCACCAACGCCAACTCAGGCTACCTCACTTTCTGAACCCAGGTCCCAATCAAGTTGTGACGGACCGTACCGCGGTGAGAAAGTCAAGCAAGACATCAGCGATGAGTCTCCTTGTCGTGTCCTTTGTCGTTAGTACCTGATTGCTCCGCTAACTGCTTACGTGTACTTCTTGTGTGTATTTCTGAAGTCGGCAATATGCCACATCAAACCGGCTCATATCAACATTTCGCTGAGACCATGTCGATACAAGAGATGTTTCAGTTTCACAAAACATTCCCGCTCTAACACAAGTCGTGATGCAGTCACTGAACTGGCAACACCAGCAAGCATTATATAACAATGGGCCCAGCAGCCACCATCAGTAGAAACAGTTAACGAGAGGGAGAGGCACTACACGCCTCCAGTGTCGCCGTTTCATTCCTTCGCCACTGCAGACGAAGACTGGAGTGACTACCGGAGTCAACTCGAGCAACACTTCGCAGCTTACAATGTATCAGGTGCAGTCCACACCAATGAGGTTTTTTTTTTTTTTTTTTTTTTTTTTTTTTTTTTTTTTTTTTTTTTTAGTAAGTACGGTATTTAAGATAATGTTGATTCCGGAGTCGAGGCTTGAGTCTTTATCGTATGAATTAGTGAATTTAATAAGTACTTTGACAGTCAAGTGGGTGTTACGGCGAAGCGTTTGAAGTTTCTTTCATCTTAAACAACGTTCGGTTTAGTCTGAAAAGGAGTTGGTTGAAATAAAGAAGGAAAGAAACACAGCAACGCCGCGATGCAGTGGCAGAGCGTACCAAGGCGCCTAGCTGCATAGCGCGCCGCTGCTTGCCGTCAGTGGTTCGAGTCCTACCTCTGGCATGGGTGTATTTGTTGTCCTCAGCATAAGTTACTCTAAGTAGTTTTTATGCCTTGGTACGAATGACCAGATTAGTTAAGTCCTATAGATTTTCAAACATTGGAGCATGTGAAACATAGCCAAATTCAAATGTTTCAAATGTTTGTATAGTCTATGGGACTTAACTACGGGGTCATCAGTCCCTAAACTTACAAACTACTTATGAACTACTTACGAACTAGGACGGCACAAATATCCATGCCCGAAGGGGGATTCGAACCCCCGACCGTAGTGACCGTGCAGACCGTGACTGGAGCGCCTCAGTCTCCTCGGCCACCGCGGCCGGCACACAAATATCCATGCCCGAGTGGGGATTCGAATCCCCGACCGTAGTGGACGTGCAGACCGTGACTGGAGCGCCTCAGTCTCCTCGGCCACCGCGGCCGGCAAAACATAGCCACCTGAGTCAACAAACATTGCATGTAGACCAGCATCTACGAAAATTGTAAGTTTTTATAACATCAAAATATCACTAGTAATTCTTAGGAAACGCACCAGAACTCTTTTATAACCTAAATTACTAAAAACGTAAAAACAACAATTATTGTAAAACATTATCCTGTATACATTCCAGGCCACCGAATATGCCTTACAAATAAAAGGCGAAAAGCGTATTACAAAAGAAATTGTTTTATTCAGTTGCATAGTCTGTTTCCATAAATAAATATTTGACTATTGAAATAGGTGGTTTGCGGTTTTGATGGGCTTTTGTAAGGAGTGCAAATTCGTGTGTGAAAATGGCTCCACTTATACCGATGACATGTTAAGTGATGCCATTATATAAAATGTCTCTGATTATTGGAAGCGTGCTGCAATTTTTAAAACTACCGATCCTAGCTTGCACGATGTCATATTAATTATAGGAGCACAGGACTGCAGTGACGCTATAATTGCAGAACTGTCAGAAACGGTGGTTCATTCGATGTCAAATAGTGGGAGCGGGCAGACGAGCGTCAACATGTTTGCCCCACCGGTCGGCTGAGAAGCGAGGCGTGCAGCCGAGCCACCGTAAACAGACAGCCGGCGCCCCGCCATGGCACGGGGCGGAAGTGCGCGGGGCCCGTTCCACGCTCCACGGCATCGCGTTTGTTTACTCGCGCGAGTGGCGTTATTAATCTGTAACTAGATAACTTGACCGACGATGGCGCTTTCGTATCGAAAGGCCACAGTACAGATTACGTTCCAGACATATTAGGAACGACATAAGGCAAACAAAATAGAACGTTTTCTGCGTGAAGTAGTGCACGTAGTCCCACAAGAACTCATCGGAATACAACTTTCGATTGTCTCTAACGGTGTATTTGAATCTGATTGATGAGGCGGCGTGGGAAAGGCTTTTTCACCCCCCAATGGATACCGCATCTAACATGCGAATGGACACATGGGCATCGTAAACGTAGATCGTGTTGGCCCATACGAGTATTCGAGCTACCTTTCAAAGTACCGCGAAAACTCGTTGAGGACGCACTGCAGACTTACAGGGAAGTATTAAGTCACGTCGGAGAAAAATGGAACACATTTGAGACATACCCCGTTCTGGACGGTGTCCGTCAGGTGCATATTGCACTGAGGAAACACATACCACCGTACGTGATGGTAGTTACAGAGCGATCATTATTTACGACGGTCAACCGCTAATTTGTTCAGGATGTGGACAGGAAGGACATTTACGATCAGAATGCTTGCAGAGACGCTTAGTTCAGCTGCCTCGTGCTACCTCCTTAACTACGTCGCAACCGACAATCCTACCTTTGACTTACGTCGAAGCTGCGAGAAATGTGAAACACGCAGAAGACGTCGTTGTGAGCCCGTTACCGATCTCTGAGGGCTCGACTCCCGAGCTCCCGTCGGCGCGATCTGCACCGCAACAGTCGACGTGCGCGGCTGCAACGACCACATCTGTCCCTCCTACAGATCCCGAAGCAGAGAGTCAAAAGGTTGAGTCCAGCTCAGACACTGAGATGAAGGAGGAGCAAGGTACTCAACTAAGCACATCAAAATTACAGTCAACTGGAGAAAGGAGCTTAGGCCATCCTTTACGGGTATCGTAAGTTCCACCAGTTCCTATGTGGCTACAAGCTATACTTGGTGAAAGGTCATAAGCCACTAATGTCGTTTTATCAGCCCCTCCAAAGCCGTTCGTGACAGAGTAAATTGTAAGTTGCAACACTGGCCGCTGTTTTCGAGAAATTACCAGTACGAGTTTATGTACAGGCCCATCAAAAAGCATGCAAATGTGGACACATTGTCACGCCTCCCGTTCGGTCCTGCCTTATTAACCTTTTTTTAGTTCTTACAGGTCTCTGTTAGCAGACAGAGCTGTTGAACGACCGCCCCCACAGAAAATTACTAATTCTGTTGCTTCCAACTGAACCTAATGTTGTTCTTGCTTACCACAGCCCAGGTAGGATGTATACTAGTGCACATATGCTGACTCTCGTGGTAAATAATCTAGTGTCATTTCAATGTATGTTGGTCAGTCTCAATATGTGGTTCGCAGTGCTGAAGGCCTTGTATCCGCCATCAAGATCAGCTCCACCCTCGTTATATCCGTTACCATGGCGCAGATTTTTTGTTCTCAAACTCCTCTTCTCGCGGAAGCAAAATCGGATGTCGTCGGTCATCCCTGCTGCCACAGTCTAGTCACTCTCGCAGAGGCTCTGTGCCGTTCCCTCCGCCAGTACCGTCACAGCCGTTGCCCGGAATCCCTATGCATGTCGACGCAGATGACCTAAGTTCGCATGTGCCGACTCCATACCTTGGATTGCCATCACCACTGTAGCGTCCGGTGCCGCCGCCGTCTCAACCACCAAGGGTCGGTACCTCACCCGGGTCCGCACCCGATGCCGCTGACCCGACGTCTGAAGTTGGTGGGCGCTATTAACTACGTTCTCTGGCGGAGTTTCCAGTACTCGCAAATTCGAGAGGGAGGTATGTTGTTATTGTTGGGTGTTTAAAGGGGACTAAACTGCTGGGTTATCAGTACCCTGTTCCCAGCTAATAGTTCACATCCTAAAACTTAGCCATTCAAAATGTAGCACTCCACGCCCAGTATACGCCTGGTACAGAGAGTCAATCGATAGTAAAATGTCAACGTAAAATAGAAGACAGTAAGTGTAGCCCAAAAAGACAACAAAACTAAAATATTACAGCAGAAGAGTGTGGCTGGCTCATCACGAGCATATTACTGGATGAGCCAGCCACTCTGCACACATTAAAAGCCTTTATTTAAAAACAAGTCGTATCCCATAAAAGAGACAACAGCTTAATGTCTGAAGAGGTGGTGGCCTGAAAAAGCAGGAAAGTGAGCCCACCAGTAAATAGAACAATAAAAGCCAGCTGCACGAATAGAACCTAAGACACGGTCAACCTTAGAGGTATCGTCAGATAAAAGCAAAGGAAGCGCAGAAGGCAGGGTAAAGGACTGACTCAAGGCTGCTAAGAGTGGGCAGTCCTCCATGATGTGGACCACTGTTAATAGTGCACCACAACGGCAATTTGGTGGGTCCTCTCGATGTAGAAGGTGGCCTTGTGTTAACCACGTTTGGCCAATACGTAGTCTGCAGAGGACTGCTCTGGAGGACTGCTCTGGAGAGGCTCGCAGGGAAGATATCCACACAGCCGTAGCGGACTTGAGTATGTGTAGTTTATTCGGCTCGTTCAAATCGGCCCATTCCGAGGTTCAAAGCCCAAGGACTTGAGGATCAGTTCTAGTTGGAGATCCCTGTCCTGGAGACCAATCTTCAAGGGCCATGATGTGGTGCCCTGCTTGGCCAGGTAATCGACTTGTTCCTTTCCCGGAATGCAAATGTGGATCGGGGTCCAAACTAAAATCATTGTAAAACCTGATTCGCCAAGTGTGAAAACGGCATCTTGAATGGATCGACCCAATTGGTGCTTTGGTAGAGATTGTCCAAGGGGGAGCAGACCACTCAGGGAGTCCTACATATAACTATAGCCTCCCTGGGAAATGTTTAAAGGCGTGATACATAGCCACCAGTTCGGTTGTAAAAACAATACTCCCATAGGGCAAGGAGTGCTGCTCAACATGGTCATCAGGAACATATGCATACCCAGCATGGCCGTCTATAACGGAACCGTCTGTGTATACTACTTTTGCTCTGTGGAATGATTCAATGAGTGCCTGGAACTGGTGACAGAAGGTCAATGGTGAAACGGAGGCTTTCGAGTAACTGGACAAGTCTAACCGAAGCTGTAGAGGAGGAATAGACCATGGAGGTGTACAGGAAGGGTAGTGAAAAGTGGGAGGTATAGGAAGGGACTCGAGGTACGAAAGAAGGGAACCAACCCAAACCGCAATAGGGAGACCCGGCCTTGGCCGTCGTCGTGGGGAAGGGAGGATGACAGCTGGAAAGAGAAGCCTATGAGTCTGGTGGTGAGGTGAGGCGTTAATACGGGCAACATAAGAAGTCAGTAGCTGCTGCCGGCGGATTCGCAGTAAGGGGGGGGGGGGGTACCCGAGCTTCAGCAGGAACACTTGTCACTGGACTTGTGGAAAAAGCCCCTATTGCTAATCGAACGCCACTATAATGGACTGGGTCCAAGATACGTTGCAATGCAGAAGGCGCCCAGAATCGTAGACCAGGCTGCTGTAATCCAAACGGAATTGGATGAGAGCTTTATATAGTTGCAGGAGAGACGGACAGGCGGCTCCCCAGACAGTATAGCTGAGGCAGCGAAAAATGTTCATGTGGTTCCAAAACATTTTCCGTAGCTGTTGAAGCGATGCGTCTCAACTACAAGGAGCAGGTAATCACCAAAATACAGTTCAGGATCCGGGTGCACTACCCAATGGCGACAAAAGTGCATCATCCAGGTTTTAGTAGCTGGGGCCTTCGGATGGCTCCCTGCAGTCGCCGTTCTGCAACACCAATATTAACCGAGCTAAAATACAAACAAAAGTCGTCGGCAAACAAGGCAGAAAATACCAACGACCCCACTGTTTATTGCGATTAAAAGTAGTGGTACACTGAGGACGGAGCGCTGTGGAAAACCTGAAAAAAGCGGTGGGAAAGAAAATTTTGAACAATTATGGGAAGTGGACACCGTATGCCCCAGTTATACAACGTATCAAGAATATGGTGGTGCCAGGTAGTGTCGTACACCTTGCAAAGGTAAAAAAAAAAAGACCGCAATAAGGTGTTGCGTCCTAGAAAACGTTGTACGGAGTGCAGACTAGAGTGACACAAGATTGTCAATGGTTGAGCGGCCCTAACGGAAACCCCCTGTTGTGGGGCCAAGAGGCCCCTATCCTCAAGGATCCACATGGGCCTTCAACTCACCATATGTTCAAGGATCGCGCAGAGAACGTAGGTGAGGCTGATGGGGCGATAATTGTCAGCCAGCAGCGCATGCGCTCTTGGTTTCAACACCGGGATTATGGTGCTTTCCAGCCATTGCGACGAAAAAACTCCTTATGGCTGTTGAAACTCGGATGAAAGTCTGGAACTCCCACTCCCATGCAGATAGTGCCATGGATTTGAAGACTGGGTGTTCCTGCTGGTGGGCGCTACCCTAAAATTTGCCCTACTTGGGACCATACCATGAAGGGGAGGCGCGAGAGCCTATGATGGCTACATACCTCTCCCAGGAGTCCTGCTTACTCTGCTTGATGAATCACCTTGCTCGGGCGCGAATACGCTTGAAGGCTATCAAGTTTTCCATGGAAACGTGGCGCCGATAGCGCTGAAGTGCACGCCGACGGTCCCAGATTGCCTCTGCTATCTCTGGCGTCATACTTACGCCGAGTGGAGCCAGTGGTGGTCGGAACCGTTGCTTCAGCGGCGGAAACTACGGAAAAATCAAATGTTTCTGAAGATTACGGGACTTAACTATGGGGTCATCAGTCCCTAAACTTACATATTACTTATGAACTAGCTATTACTAAGGACGGAACAAATATCCATGCCTGACCGTACTGGCCGTGCAGACCGTGACTGGCGCACCGCAGACCGCGTGGCCACCACGGCCGGCTGGAAACTATGGCAGCATTAACATTTTGTACCACCATATCCACATCAGCAGGCAGTGGTATAGGAACTGTAGCAGCCGAGTTGTAACCCTGCCAATCTGCCGTATGGAGAGACCATCGGGGTAGGTGATCTGCTTCGTGGAACTGCAGGAGCTACACGACGAGGGGGAAATGGTCGCTGCCACAGAGTTCTTCATGGACTCTCCAATTAAGGTATGGTTTAAGACTTTGGCTACAAACAGACAGGTCTATTGCCAAATATGTGCCTTGTGCTACGCAAAAATGCGTGGGGACACCAGTATTCAGAAGGCAGAGGTTTTGCAAGGCCTTGAGCGACCAGAGCAGTAAGGTCGGCGAGAGACACGACCTCATCTGGTGGAAGGTAAATGCTACAGATAGTGAACTTTTGTACGGCCCAGATTATACCTGCTACTGCCTCAAGAGCCGTGTTGAGAGGCACTAGGGCACTGAGGACTGTTGTGAAGACGTAGAGACAGACACCGCCAGATACCCTGCCATATAACATTCGGATTTAATGTAGCCGTGATAGCCACGGAAGGCAGGGGTCCGCTGAGTAGGAAACCAGGTTTCTAGGAGGGCTACACAAAGCAATGGGAAGCGGCACAGTAATTGCCGAAGCTCAGCCATATGGTGAAAAAATCCGCCACATTTCCAAGCTGAATGGCCATGATGAACTAATAAGCAGGTTATTCTAAGGGAACACCTGCCGCTGACTGCTCAGAATCTGTAGGATCGAGTACCATAGTTTCCGGTGATCCTGTTATGGCGAGACCCTCAGGGGAGGGGTGGATCTCCACCTCATCCTCTGAAGCAGAGGATGTATGTTGCTGTGGCTTTGAAGCCTCGAAAGATTCCTTCTTCTGAATCTCCTCCTTTTTCTGAGTCTCTCGCTGGTCCTTCGGTTTCAAGGGTAGAGAGGGCTTCTCAGATGTGACTACAGGGCATGCCGAAAAGCAGGAGGCCCTTCGATTAGCTTCTTGATGAACCTGCAGCAACTGGTTGGAATCCTCTTTTGCACTCAGAGAAGCCTTGGAAGGGAGCGTCCCAAGGGACCCCTTCCGAGCGAGAGGGGCTGAAAAAGACTGCTGATACTCCAGCTGCCGAGGTGGGGACCTTTGTCCCTGGTGTTTGAGGATTAATTGCTCCCAAAGAAAGAAGATTGGGAGCACCTGAAGAGGAAGTGCCCCCGATTATCAGGGGGCAGGTGGAGATGATCGGGACTGGTTGCCCATTTGACTCCGCTGTACTGGTTGGGGTATTGCCGCCAGAGACAGCGACGACGAAGCTGCTCTGGCATAGAATGAAATAGTTCTCGGTGGATGAAGCTTGTTGTATATCCCTTTGGCCTCAGAGTAGGTCAGCCTGTCCAGGGTTTTATACTGCATAACCTTACGCTCCTTTTCGAGAACTGTGCAATCTGGTGAACTTGGGGCATGGTGCTCGCTGTAGTTAATGCAAACCGGAGGAGGGGCACAAGGGACGTTTGGATGGGACGCACGTCCGCACTCCCGACATGTAGAGTTGGCATCACATTGGGAGGACATATTCCCAAACCTCCAGCACTTGAAGCAGCGCATTGGGGGACGGACGTTGGGCTTTACGTTGCACCGGTAAATGCATATTAATTACCATTTTGGCCATTGTAATTACCTTTCTTATTTTGTTTGCTAAATTTAAATTCATCTCGTACAGTTCCATTCTTTCGGCGTCTTCTTATTTATTTTATTTATGCATATATTTTACCTAGCAAGATTAGGGGCTTCAAGCTCTTTTTTACACCTAACCCGGCTTACTGCCTTTGAAAAATTTATGTAGTGCTTTACAGACATGCTGTGTATAATATAAGTATTAAAGTTAAAAAAATGATTATTACTAGAATCATTGTAACAATAATAAAAATATAATTACAAGAATAAAAATGATAATAATAACAACAATAATGGCAATAACAATTATTATATTTTTGTAAAGGACAGTAAGCATATATCATACTATGAACATCAGCCCTAATACCATTTAGGAATTGCCTGGTTATGTTCTTTCAGATTGTGAGTTATTCACCTCGAACAGCGACATAAGGCGATAGAATGCCGTGAAAAAAATATAGAAGACGTAGATTAGTGTGTTTCATAGTCGTATGGCTGAGTTGGATAACGAAACGGAAAAAGAGTAGTGTTGCATGAAGGTATAGCCAAAATGCTAGACGTATCCGATCTAGTATTGCGTTTGCGGAAAGATGGTAGCTGTGTTTAATGTGTGAGGATACGTATTGGGGGCACTGGTGGCTAAGTATTCGATGAAGTAAGCACAGCGTTACAAAATAGCGCTATTTATATGTGCGCATCTAACCTAGCTTGGTATATGAAGAACTAATGTGACCGCACAACCGTATATTGCACACGTTCCTAACGCAAGCATTCATTACTAGCTCGAGGCATCTCGAATTGTTGCTGTTTGTGCCATGTTGAACTACATCACAGTAGTAAAAATTTGCCAAAACAAATGTTTGGGCTAATTATTGTTTAACTTGGGTAGGAAAATTTTTTCTAAATATTTGGATTGGATGTACGAATGAGAGCGATTTCCTGCTTTCCAGTTTAGGTTGATATGGTAACTGGGGACCATTGAGGTGTGTTTCAGGGACAGTTTCACGAAAATACCGGCTGATTAACTTCGGATGAGATATGAGGATGACCTGGGATTTCTTGGGGTTTAGTCTAAGACATAGGTTCTGTCCCCATCATGAAACAGAGAAAAGATATGCATTCATACCAGCTATTGCATCAGCAATGTTCTTTATGGCTGGCACTTACGTACAGTTGGATGTTGTCGGGACATAGGTGGTAGTTGCATGAGTGAATCACTGCAGAAATGCCATTTATATACAGTGAGAAGACTAATGGGCCGAGAACGAAGCCTTGGGGAACTCCAGAGCACACGTTATTCCATGATGACTTCAATGACCAACAAATGATTTCTTGACTTCTGTTTCCGAGGTAGCTGTCGAACTAGTGAATTGTGCTGTTTAAGAGATTCAGCTGTTTCATTTTAATAAGTAGTACATCAAATTCAACCGTACCAAAAGCCTTGCTAAAGTCCAGCAGCGTTAAGATGATAGCTTTACGTCTGTCCATAACATGTTTAATGTCGTCGGTTTTTTTGAATAATGCTGTTTCTGTACTGTGGTGCTTTCGGAAGCCTGATTGATATCAATCATGGATGTTATACGTTTTTAGCTAATCCGTCAGCTGTTCAAGAACAATATATTGTAGGGCTCTAGACATTGCAGGTAATATGCTGATCGGCCTGTAGTCTCCTAGGACTTTGGATTATCGGTCTTGGGTATTGGTTGATTTTAGCTTTGCTTCCACTCGGTGGGATATGTACTACTGACAAGAGACAGGCTCCAGAGGTCTGTGAGAACTGGAACAATAGTGTGAACAACGTTTTTAATGAAGCCTATGCTCACTCCATCATTTCCTACTGCCTCAGAAGAGATTCTCATGATTTAGTTGCTTACTGCATCTGTAGAAACGTGTTTTAGGAAGAACTTGTCTATTGAGAGAGTGATATCTTGGGGCTGATAATTCGTTGCTACTTTACAGTTTACAGCTGTTGAGAAGAAATCGTTTAATTCGTCTACAGAGGCTTGAAAAACAGCATCAGATTTCGCTTCCTTGTGCCGAAATTGAGCAGCTATTTCCACAGTGCAGTAGGAGTCGATATTCCTTATACGACAGA
The DNA here is from genome assembly GCA_026315105.1 of Locusta migratoria. NCBI lineage: Eukaryota > Metazoa > Arthropoda > Insecta > Orthoptera > Acrididae > Locusta > Locusta migratoria. The sequence goes on along the minus strand of CM048755.1, from coordinate 549,007,526 downwards.
GCGAGGATGTCTGAGTTTGGCATTCCTCACATTTTCTTCGTCTTGTAGAAATATTATTACCTCCTCGGTTGAAAAGGAATTAACAGAAGTTGTCGGCCTTATGTAAATAGAAAAGAGTGTACAAAGCTTTTTAAAGTAAAAGTAAATTCTTCCCTCCCCGCAATCAGATTAAAACTTTCCATTCTTAGTGTATAATATTGAAGCATAATTAAAACAATAAGTAAATCAAATTACAGGGGTGGTATTGCTCTGCCTCTTGAAAAATAATTATTCCGCATTCACTCTCTCCACTGGCGTTGATAATCAGATGAATTTTCACAATTAATCGTTTTATCGTGTCTGATCTTCCCCCAACGGCCGACAAACTTTAGAATTCGTCTTCTCGAGTAGCCTTCGCTTCACTCCAGCATATTTCATTTTGTGTATTCTCTCATTTCCCTTTCTATCATCTGTGTAAAGCACAGCGAGAACGATTGAAAAGTAAACACAAAGACTTTTCGGGTGAACATTTAAAACCATCCATCCCTACTCATTCATCTGGCCGCCAAAGAGTTAGTTACAAGTGACGTGTTGTCGTTGCAAGGCTTGCAGAAAAGTGTTATCACCAGGAAGCAATCCTAGACAAGACATTTAACTACTGACGGTACACTGTTAGTAGATGTAGCAAAGACTGTGACACTTAAAAAATTGCCCCGTCACAACCGTTGTCACCTCAAAATTGTCAGGGAAGACACCGTCGACTCGATATCTAAGAGACCACGGAGAAAAGAAAATATGAATAAAAATGGGAATACATCCACGAAAATTCCATTCACGGAGCTGTCTGAGTATTAAATGGCTCAACCCGTAAAAGTTTTTAAAGCTGGTTTTGTGCAGCGCGAATTACTAGCCATTATGGTACGACAATAAAACAAGCAACATAAACTGATTGGAAGGAAATTAGTTTAGCAACACGTAAAAGTAAGACATTGTACACTGGTAAAAACAATAAGAGGATCTTAATTTTGTCCGTTGTTGTCTGTGATTCTTCCGAGACTGTTTTACCTCTGTAAAATAAAACGAACTCACCTTCAGTCACAAAAATTGTGTTTTATTTGCGCCCAATGCATTTCGAGCCCTGAGCGTTCAATAAATGATTATTTACACATATTTAAAGACCTGGGATTATTACCAGTGGTGCACAAACAAGTCTGGTGTAGTATGATACTTGTCTGCCATGGAGAACATTTGCAGGTATAAATAACCATCATCACAAACACTTCCCATCATGAATCACGTTGTGGAATAACAACAAGTCAAAGACTTACAGCTATGAAGATTTTCACTTCCATATTACTAACATTCTCTATATATTTGTTTTTAAAGTTACAGATTTTATGTTAAATTTTCTACAGTATAGATTTATAAACAGTTATTACTTGATAAGAAGTTTGCAGAACATTAATTATGGTTGTAGGTTGGCAACTGGTTTGTAATGCTAAATATTTGTGTTACCAGAAAAAATAAACTTTTGAAATTACTGAAAAAACTTTGGCTGCTAATTTCTGCTTGTTTATTTAACATGTTTTCAGTATAGCTTTCTTTATGTAACAATATTTTAATTGTTCAAGTAAATCAAGTTTTTTGCCTTTTATTTGTGTGTAGAGTACTGTAAGGCTACTTAGTTTGTGTTTATTGAGGTACAGATGGTTAGCTATTGTGGCTTTGTCAAAATTTATCGTACAATGGATGACGTGCTTTTGTTAATTCTTTAGTGCGCCACTGCTTTGAAATGAGAACGCGCGTACGGCCGCGCAGGAGTAGCCGAGCGGTCGCCGGGCGCCGTGGCTCAGCGCGCCCAGTCTGGGCATTTAACACCCTCTGTAATAAAAAAGCTGAGCCGAATACTCACCGACCAACCAAGAACGAACTAAACCAACGATCGCGAAGAATAGACCTACATAAAAAATCGGTCTGGAGCGCCATGTTGCGGATCGCACGGCCTCCCGCGTCGGGGGTTCGAAGCCTCCCTCGGGCATGGATGTGTGTGTTGTCCTTAGGTTTGTTCAACTTAGTTTAAGTAGTTTGCAAGCTACGGACTAATAACCACGCAGTGTTGAGTCCGACAGATTTACAAACATTCTATCATTTGACAACGCGTACGTTATAATATGAAAATCATAAAATACAGGAAGCAAGATGACGTATGCCAGAGAAAGTTCTGGGCGAGGAGTGTCACATGACATTTCCTGACGCCTGGTTTACCTAACATCAACATACTGTGTCAAATCGCCGTTAGTTTTGCAAATATCTCTGTAACGATGAGAGCAAAGTTGTAGAGAATTTTCTCCTCTACAAATACGTTTATCCAATTTTCGTGTCAGATGCACGGTTAAGCCGCTAATTTGATTTACATTTCTAACTGTCAAAGGGCGATGTCAAAGGCCCAATTTGGTATTACTACCGTAACCTAAAGTGGGCCAAACAGAGGGCTAGGGTATCCAGTGCTCCAGATGCAGGAGCTGAAAAAAATATGTTTCGTCAATAGTAACAGGAAGCAGACTGCTAGCCAGCATGTTTTTCTCATCTTCAAGCGGAAAGATGGTACATTTGATAAAGTTTTGCCATTTTTCATTAACAAGACATTAGAGGGAATTGCGGAGAACTTAAAATCTGTGAAACGGTTGCGGAATGGGACCGTGTTGGTAGAAACCTCGACTTCCTAAAAGGCGGCAAATCTGTAGTACGCAAAGTGCCTTGGGGAATACCCAATTGAAACAGAACTACACAGTACCCAGAAGGACGAACATTTTTTTTCTAGAGGGTTGATGGATATACCAATAGAAGAATTAAAATCCGAGTGGGCAGCAGAAGGTATCGTCGACGCGCAGAATATTATGAAAAGGGTGGATGGAGCACTTGTAAATTCTGAGTGCTCCATCCTCACGTTTAATAATCAGAGGCCCCATGTACATGAGAGGCCGGTTTTCTGCGCTTAGAGGTTCGACCCTATTGCCTAATCCCATGTGCTGTTTAAAGTAACAGTGTTTGGTCACACTACCTTGGGTTGTAAGGGTGAAGCTAGCTGCGCGAGATGTGGCAAAGCTGCGCACGAAGGACTCGACTGCACACCACCTGCATTATGTTAATTGTGATGTGGACTATCCTGTGTGGAGTTGGAATTGCTGTGTGTATCAAGCAGAAAAAAATATACAGGGGATAAATACCACCAGGCGCATCTTGTATGCTGAGGCCACGATATATTCATGGCCATGCAGCCCCTGCAATTGCTATTTCTTTTGCCGCCGTTCTGCAACAGCCAGTTTCATAAACTGATGCCTGTACACAAGCGGAGGTGGTCAGTTTTGGAATTAATACCTTCACATGTCAGTGCACCTGGTGTTGTCTTCCTCCGCGTTGCCATCTGCAGTTACGGACTCGCTCTCGTAACGGAGCAACTCACTGGGGCCGAGGACGTGGGAGTAGGGCCGATTGGAACTCTGCAACTCCAATAGCATTTATAATAGATGATAATTTACTGGACAAACACTTAACTTGGTATTAAAACTGTCATCGCCGGCAGGTGCCACTTTAACCTAACGTAATACAATTCTAGGATCAGTCCCCAACACAGGCGCACTAACAAGTCACTAGTCACAAGTCTCGTGCCAGAAGTGAACTACTCCGCGGCACTGTCCAACGTTCCTCCAATTACTCCAGACGGCGCAACTGGTCCACTTGTCTATCATGTGGCGACTCTATAAGACGACTCCGTCGGCGATGTCTGTGGCACGCGCGCGTTCAAACTTGCGACGCCACACCTGGCAGTCAGCAGTAGCTTTAGAATTTGTAGTCTCCTCGAAAGAAACTCTGAAAAAGCTACAGTTACCACCGTTGCTGGGCCTCTGGTCTCTACCACCCAGTACAACCCCTGTCACATCTGTAGCAGCCATTACAAAAGCACCCAAAACCAAAAAATTCGCAGATAAAACCCTCATCACAAGCGAAACCTGAAACTGTACACTCAGAACATGTGGAGAAACTGCATTTATTATTTCATGGACGACCTCTGTGTATCTGTCTAAAGAAGACAAATTTAAAGCCCTCTGATAACCCTGAGATACGTGGATACGTTCACCACAGAAAGGACGACGTTAGTGGAGAGACAGCGGGAGGGGGAGTGGCTGTAATCATCAACACAGCCTACCACTCTGAACCCCTCTCTCTCAACACTAACCTACAAGCAGTTGCAGTGTCTGGACATGCGTGCCACCAACTGGGTATATGATCTCTGTATCTGCCACCACATGACGCGCTCAGTTAAAAGGCTCAGGAAGATCTTCTTACACAGCTCCCCCGACCATTCATCCTCTGTGGTGATTTTAATGCACGTAATGTACTTTGGGGCTCTGTCAATAGCTGCCCTAGGGGTAGAGAAGTTGAGAGGCTTCTCTTCTCTTCAAGTGCAAATTTCCTAAATATAGGTAAGAGCACACACTTCTGCACTGCAATAGGGTCGTTCTCTGCCTCTGCCACTGATCTGTCTCTTTGCTCTGCAGCCCTTACCCACTCTACTCAATGGGAAGTGAACGACAGACTAGACACATTACGGCCGACTTGCCGTGTTTTGAGCCCCATGATTACGTCCATCAATGGGTGGATAATATTACCGCTACTATACACTACGCTACTCCTGTACACATTCCGCGGTCATCAGGGCAATTAAAACGGCATCCAGTCCTTGGTGAAATGACGAATGCCATTCTGCCATTAGGATCAGACGGGCGGCTCAGTGTCGGTTCAAGAGTAGACCGACTGCAGAAAACCTCGCAACTTTTCGGGCGACAAGGCCCACTGTCCATCCGTGGCATTCCTCCTAATCCACCTCTAAGACGGAATGAAGTTGTCATAACACGCCTCCGCAGGGAGGACTCGAACCTCCACGGCGAGCAACCGCGCGCTCCGCAGCGAGGTGCTTTAGACCGCTCGGCTACTCCACCGCGGCTAGGGACGGATGACCACAGCAATTTGGTCTAATACGTTTACAAACAGATGGACATTTATTGGGATATCTATTTTTCGCTCTGTAAGTGCCTTAGAAGACTGTAATGAATCCTATCATGACCAGAGCACGAGTTAATATTTTGGACCTCTAGATACGATCAGTTCTTACTCCCTCATAAAACATGGTGAAATTCTGCGCTCATCACGAGAAAGACTACGAGGTTCTATCCATTTAGCCGGCACTTCACCTACGCAGAGTGATCGCCTCGTCCTCACTACACTAAGGGACAGGCTGCCTTTCGAATCGTTCTGTAGAGAGGGCAATTTATTTTTATTGGGTTGGTGGATCATTTGACCAATATGGTCCCGTCATTCCTAGGTGTCAAGATTTTGAAGTTCAGCAAGTTGGTTGTACAGTCCAATACGCTCTACTAAGCAACCATCGTTGTTGTTTTCTCTCGGTTACAACTCTGTCAGGCAGGTGAATCCAAATTAGGAAGTGATCACTTCCAAGCAGGTCATCAACCAGTTCCCACTGAACAGTGTGGGCAACGGCTGGAGAAAATAGCGAGAGATCTATAATAACATTTACTGTATAAATAATTTTAAGTCTGTATTACCCAGTCTCAATATATTCTTCTTCGGTTGATGCATTCTTGTTTTCGCAGAATTTGGAGTCAATGTTAGTAATCAGATTCCTATTAACCAATGATAACTTGTATGATAATACGGGATTGCATTTCATGCACTGAACAAAACCAGGAATAACAGTGTTGTATTGATTTTTCAGTACCTACATAATATTTGTTCCAAGTTTCACTATTTAGCCTCAACCTTGGGGTTTTGGGCGGTGTAACCTACCTCCTTTCGTAACAGACTCCTCAGAAAAAATATTCAAACGTCAGAAATACGAGAGCGCGTCAAATAAGCTAGGAAACTACTTCGGCGCTGACAAACGACATTACGCGAGGCGAAAATTAAGAGGCGTGTAGCGTGCAGCACAAAACGCGTTAATGTAAATATAAGATTCTAATGGGAACGGACTGCATGGCCTTGTGGTTGAGGCACAGTTCTTAGTTATTATACTGATGTGGTGTCTGCGCTTTCGGACATGTCCGAAAGAACACTCACCACACCAATATAGTAAGTGTTTTCACGCGAAGATGGCGTTACGTTCATTTACTTCAGCGCAGATACGGTCATACATTCGTCCTCGCACAGGAGTCCGTAATATCGAGTGTAAGAGGACGTGGATGGTAGGGGAGCTACAGCCATAGCGTGCGACTTGGGGAAGTTGGACGGGGAGCGTGCACGGGTAGCGAAACTTGTCACCTCAAAATATCTCCGCAGCAACAATACATATTGAAAAGACTTCCGCGGGCATGGAAGTACGGCAGGGATTTGTGGAAGTAAGTAATATAGAGAGTCTAAAACGTAAGCAAATATAATTTTCAAAGGGAACATGCGTTTTTGAAATAGATATGCCATATTATTTCTAATGCAAAAAAATAGCACAAAAATGACAAAAATAATGTTCTTTTTAACTTCCCTTTTTTTTTTTTTTTTTTTTTTTTTTTTTTTTTTTTTTTTTTTTTTTTTTTTGCAATAAGTCAATTACATCCGGAGACAATACGAAGCGAAGTTGATGTCTGAAATAAATTAAGTGCACAGCTAGTGCGCCTCGAGATTCACGTGAGGCTCACGGTTGATTATCGGGACGCGCTACCTGCACGGTTTATTTATTTTAAAAATCAAATTCACTTCACATTTTCTCCGGGTGTAATTGACTTATTGTGATGCAATAACGCCAATCTTTTTGTGGTTTTCGATGGTATTGATTGCATAAGAAACAATATGGCATACCCATTTCGAAAACAAAGTTTGTGTTCAAGATAATATTTGTTTACATTTTAGACTGTTTCACAGTACTTACTTAAGTAAGTCCCTATCGTACGTGCATGCACGTTGAAGTCATTTAACAGTAATTATTGTTGTTCCGGAGATGTTTGTGACGAAAAGGTTAATTGGGACACCCTGTACTTTTATTTATGTCTGCATTGTTTTGTTTACTGAAGTAGTAAGATATATTGTAACATCATAGAATCAAAAGCAATGCAGAAAACCTTAAATTTATGGTGAAACATCATTGATAATTAACTGATAAATGGATGCAATATTTTACAGTCCCTTAAATAAAGGAAACCATTTTGTTTCCAACGAACTCGTAAATACGTAGGTAATTTTGTCAGAATTGTCATAGTTCTTCCAATTCCCTCAAAAGAAAATAGAGAAAAATTGAAATTTTTTTCCAGCGTAACTCAGCTTTCGATAGTTTAGGAAGTTGGAAGTTTCACTTAACTTGGTTCTCATATTTGAAAATCATTTATTCATTAAAAAATTGGCTTGTAACTCGAAACATAGGTCGTATTTTATTAAGAAATGTGATAAAAAGGTATAGTTTAGTTAATTCAAAGGACTTGTAAGCTTTCATCACCTACCTCAAAAATATTTTCAGTTTCTGGACAGTTGCAATGACCTCTTGTGCATTTGTGGTATTACTGACTTTTCGCCATTATGTTAATAGTAGATGTGATTTCAACATAGGTTTACACAGAGCAGGAAGAGGATGACGTAAGAGGTGGCACAGGTGAGGTAAGTAACAGATGGCACAAGACGTGGGTATCCTGTATTTAGGAGGCTCTTTTTCATTGGCTGTTACCACCTCTTGTTCTGTGCCACTCTCTCCAGAGTCATTTATTACTATTTAATAACTATTTAATAAAATAAAAGACAAATAACAATTTTCAGCTAGATAATTAATGTGTACATGCTAAACTATAATGTAGTTTATTTCAGTGTTGTTAATGCTTAAAATTGGAAACAAAATACTAATGTAATGCCTAGAAGGTTTGATAGAAGCAATATTTCATGTAAGCGGGAAGCAGTTTTGCCCAGTGCCAGCCAGTCTGTCACAGGGGATTAGACTGTAAACATGTCTGTGTTTATCACACACATTTCTACTGTTAAGAAAATATTTTATCAGTAAATATTATTCCGAGTGTTATATTGTTTATGAAGAGTTTTCTAAGAAAATTATGTGTGTCATTTTGTATTTTTACGACCAACAAACTTGGAACTCAAGTGCAAAGTCCCAGAAATCTTGCTTTTTATAAGTGGAAGCTGGTCATATTGAGCTACCACAATTAGTTATTTTAACCCCACTTCAAGAATAACAAATCTGCGTCCTATACGTAGAATCTGTGTGGGGGTCATCTACAGCGAGGAGACATCAGGTTAGTAATTTATCAGCGACCTTAATGTTCTACCCTGTCGCGAAAGAATACAACTGGGCCCCTCATACAATGTGCTTTCATAGTATAAATACGGACACATAAGTAATGACTCGTAATAATAAGAGTAAGGCCAAAGGAGAGAATATATTTAGAGACAAAGAGGGAACTATTGGGATAAACTTTACAAACTTCCACATCAATTCCTTTGACCTGCAATTTCAATCTTTCGAAAAAGAACGATTTTTTACATTTAAAATTATTTTCCTCCTGCTCCAGCCGATCATTAGACCCATGTATATTCATTGCATGCTCCATTATCCCAAATAATACTTCAGGAAACTGCCTTCTAGACATTCCGAAGTAATATGTAGAGCCAGTGTCATAGATTTTCGTAGGGATTTAAAACCGTCCACAGATTTTTCTTTCAGACTAATCGATTCACTTGATGTTTTTAATTTTTTATTCACTAATGAATTAAGCAACATTTTGTCCTCAGAATAAGATTGACATATGCCTATGGGTTCGTGATGCACAGGGAAGAAACTGAGGGCACCGAGACAACTCAAAACTGTTCAGATGTTTGTGAAGTTATGGGACCTAACTGCAGTGGTCATCGGTCCCTAAACATACAAAATACTTAAACTAAGATATACTAAGAACAAAACACACACACACACACACACACACACACACACACACACACACACATGCCATAGAAGGACTCTAATGTCCGACGGCGAGAGCTCAGATGTCCAGCATATATAGCAGATAGAATTATTATATCATTCTGCTCATAGTTTTAAATGACTTTGGAATCAACTACGAGCAAAAATTTACCCTATGAATAGACTACGCAATGCGTTTTTATCCCAGCACTGTCTTTAACGCGTAGATGGTACACCGCCGCGAGGGAGTGGCTGTGCGCTCTAAGGCGCCTTGCTGCGGGCTGTTCGTATGCTTCCCGTCGTTACCGTAAATAGTTAGGGACAAATGACCACTGCAGTTTGGTCCCATAGCTTTACACACATTAGAAGTGGTGTACTGGATCGCAGGGACTCGAACGAAATGTCTTTTTTCCAGCGCAGTGATGTGTGTCGTAGCACTGACTTGCCTCTCCCTATACTCTACTAACATTCAGTTGGCTATCAGTCGATAACGTTAGTTTTGTTTCTATCAAGGTGATCAGTTCCCGAGGACCCAGGTGTACCTACACTGAAAGATTTTTATGTGAGAGCTTTTTCAGTATCTTCTATTTCCGATACTATGCTTCAGAAAAGTGAATGAAGAAAATTTTACAGCTTTTTTGTACCACAGTAAAGTAGGTTCAGATGGTGTGAAACGCAGAGAATTCCTCATTACCGGCCGCGGTGGCGGAGGGGACTGAGGCGCTGCAGTCACGGTCTGCACGGCCATTACGGTCGGGGGTTCGAATCCCCCCTCGGGCATGGATATTTGTGCCGTCCTTAGTCTTAGCTAGTTCATAAGTAGTTTGTAAGCTTAGGGACTGATGACCCCGTAGTTAAGTCCCATAAGTTCTACAAACATTTGAACATTTTTTTTGAATTCCTCATTGAACTAGGGACGTAATTGGTTAGTGATTATATGAAAAGAATATTGGATTCAACAGATCTCAGAAATTGCTTTTGTGATATTATAGGCTTGACTCCGTCCGAGGCACCAGCGAAGCTCACAGTAAACAATGAGCTACTAAATCAAAGAGGAAGAGCTGCTCAGTGTGCCCATTTAAGAAAGATCGGAAAATATCACGGGAGTGTGCGGATGTCGAGCAGCATTGTGTTTTTTAAACGTTCCACTGTTGTATGTCCAAACTGATTAGGTAGAGTAGATGAAGAAAATAACCGAAATGGACTGGTATAGATGCTTAATAATTGCAAACTAAAATTATGTCGTAGTTTATGTCATTGTGTACTATTTTCATAAATCACGTAGTAATTCAGCTGAAAAGTCATACTAAATTTTTTCCAAAAGTTGTGCTTGCAGAAATTTTGATATTGCTTTTGATCTTTTCTTCTGGTTTACAGTTGTGAACCCTAGTCTATATCGTGATTAAATGTGAAGCTTCAATTGTGCAGCTTACTATTTGTAACTTATGTGTAGGATTTTGGGAAAGTAAGTGTTTCATATTACATGGTTTATGCACTTCACTGTCTTATCTTGTAACGTTTGTAAGATATGACCATAAATAAGGAATGTAGTTTTCAGACAGTAGCAATATTTAAATAACATTTGTTTTAACCAAAACTTACTCAAATGTTATGTGGATCCTCAGGACCCAAGTGTACCTTATGCGTTACAATTTTTAGGTGCAGAATTTTTAGCTGTTAAAATTAACTTGATTCTGCACTGTAACTGTCATCCATAACGAAAAAGAATTAGTCGCGCGGAGATGGCCGCGTGGTGTGAAGCACCATGTCACGGATTGCGCGGCTTGAGATCGGGTCTTCCCTGGGCATAAGTGTGTCTTTTGTTATAATAAGTTAGTGTACGTAGTGTGTAAGTCTAGGGACTGAAGACCTCAGCAGTATAACCCATAGGAAATAAATGAAAACAAAGGAAAAACACACACACACACGCACGCACACACATACAACACGCAAAAAATTAAATAACTAAATAAATAAAATAAAATAAAATAAAAGATCAGTCATTTATCGAGTAACAATATCAAACTGTATACCTTACATGTGTCAAAATCAAATAGTTCACCGAACAGTTTCCTTAATATGGGGCGAGAAGTATTTCATACTGACAGCTATGCCGTCTTTGTGTGACTCGAGATGGAGGCCATTCACATCTGAACTCGTGCTGGCGCAGCACAGTATCAGTGCAACGGCCGCGTCGCGCTGTAATGTCGTGTCGCTTTACACGTGCTTTATGCGTCTCAATTTGCACCAAGCCTTAGGCAGGCCGCCCGCCAGGGTGAGTAGCGAGTGGCATGGCACGCGGCATTACAACAGAAACGCATCCGGCCCGCTGCATCAGCTGCAGTACGTGGTGCATCGCTTGTGGAGCGATGCAGCGCCACTGACTAGTGTGTCGTCCTACACGCCACTAGTGTGTTTAGGGACTTTATTACTTCATTTATGCGGTTGACACTGTACTCAGTAGAATGAGGCACGACTCGGAGTCCAGTATTCATTTATGTTAGTCTAGCGGAAGAATATCGCTCCATTTACAATCTCAGTATACTTGAGAACAGCAACAGAAAAACTAAAAGCTAAGTCTGTGAAATATCACGGAGAGATAAAGCAATTGGAATATATCTGTTTTGTTTATTGAAGAGAATGGATACAAATAATAAAATAACGTTAGGTAGCCCTTCGATAACTTGAGTGGTAAACCGTCGAACTACAAATGGAAAAATCACGATGTCTTATCCCGACTCATTTCTAGGATATTTATCTGTCACAATTGCTGTCATTACTAGCGTGAAAAATACCGAGATAGACTGTGGTTTGAAGACCACATTGAACTGTAGGTCCCCATATAAATTACTGAGTAAAACAGTTCAAAAGTCAGAGAAGGAAACGGAATACAACCTCTAATAGAATCAAGTCCGATGAACCACTCTTGTGTTCAAACACTTTTCGAATTGTTGAAGGTTTTACTAAACTTGCTATCATCGTAGGGGGTTTTATATATAACGTATTTGCAAATCACTTTAATGATACACTGGTGTTAATACAATATCAATCCTTTGTTCAAAAAAATACAATGCTCCACTAGAGCTAATAAAGAAACTATAGAGTGTATCGTTATAATTAGTCTGAACTATCGCTTCGATTTTAATGACGTCTACATCTACATCTAAATGGGATACTCCTCAAATCACATTTAGGTGCCTGGCAGAGAGTTCATCGAACCATCTTTATACTATTCATCTACCATTCCATTCTAGAATAGCGCGCGGGAAGAAAGAACATCTGAATCTCTCATTTCGAGCTCTGATTTCTCGTATTTTATGTTGATGATCATTCCTACCTATGTAGGCGGCAGTCAACAACATATTCTCGCATACGGAGGACAGTGTTGGCAAATGTTCAAATGTTTATAGTGTCTATGGGACTTAACTACGGGGTCATCAGTCCCTAAACTTACAAACTACTTATGAACTACTTACAACTAAGGACGGCACAAATATCCATGCCCGAGGGGGGATTCGAATCCCCGACCGTAGTGGCCGTGCGGACCGTGACTGGAGCGCCTCAATCCCCTCGGCCACCGCGGCCGGCGACAGTGTTGGCGACTGGAGTTCCGAAAGTAGACCACGTCGCAGCGATAAACGCCACTGTTATAATGATTCCCATCCAAGATCCTGTATAATTTCCGTGACGCTGTCTCCCCCGTATCGTGAAAATACGAAACGGGTGGCCCTTCTTTGGACTCTTTAGATGGTTCCCGTCAAACCCACTTGATAAGGATCCCACACTAGGCAGCAACACCCAAGTAAGGACGGGCAAGTGTGGTGTATTGCAATCTCTTTAGTAATTCTGTTGCATCTATTAAGGATTCTGCCAATAAGACGCAGTCTCTGGTTCGCCTTTCTTACGGCAATATCTACGTGTTTCTTACAGTTCATGTCTGAGTAATAATAATTCCTAGGTATTTAGTAGAGTTTACGGCCTTCACATTCGATTTATTTATCTTGTAAACAAAGTTTAACGGATTTCTTTTCGTACTCATGTAGACGAGTTCACAGTTCTCATCATTTAGAGTCAATTGCCAATTTTACACCAAACTGATATCTTATTTAGATCGTTCTGCAGTTGATTTTGATCTTCATATGACTTTACTATAAGATAAATGACGGTGTAATCTGCGAACAACCAAAGAGAGCTGCTCAGATTTTCTCCCAAATCGGAGATAAGGAACAGCAGAGGACCAACGACACTACCCCGAGGAACGCCGGATATCACTTTTGTTTTTGTCGATGCCTCACCATCGATTACTGCAAACTGTGTCCTCTCTGACAGGAAATCCCCTATCCAATTACAAATCTGTGGCGATATTCCATAACTACACAATTTGATTAAAAGCCGTTTGTGAGGTACGGTGTCAAAAACCTGGAAATCTAGAAATGCGGAATCAATTTGAGATCCTTTGTCGATAACACTCATCACTTCGTAAGTGCTAGTTGTGTTTCACATGAGCGATAGTTTCTAAATTCGTGTTGACCTTGGGTCAACAGATCATTCTGTGCGAGATTATTCATAACATTTACAAGATATGTTCCAAATCCCTGCTGCTAATTGACGTCAATGAAATAGGCCTGTAGTTTAATGGGGTACTCCTACTGCATTTCTTTAATATTTGTGTGACCTGTGCTACTTTCCAGTCTTTTGGTACAGATTCTTCGCTGAGCGAGCAGTTGTATATGGCAGTTAAGTAAGGCGCTATCGCATCAGCATAATTGAATAGAAATCTAGTGGATATACAGTCCGGACCAGATGACTTGTTCTTATTAAGTTATTTCAGTTGCTTCACTTCTCCGATTATGTCTACTTCTACGTTATTCATTCTCTTCGTAATTCGAAATCTGGAATATTGTTTTCGTCTTCTTTGGTGAATGCGTTTCGGAAAGCTGTGTTTAGTACCTCTGTTTTAGTAGCACTATCACCGGCGGGACCGCCATTTCTACCACGTAGTGAAGGTATTGTTTGTGTTTTACCTGTAGTATATTTGACATATGACCAAAATCTCTTAGTGATCTCAGTCAAATTTCGAGAAATAGTTTCGTTGTGAAAAGTATTGTAAGCATCTCGCATTGAAGTCCTCGCTAAATTTCGAGATTCTCTGTTTGATCGCCAATCCTGGTGATTTTGTGTTAGTTTAAATTTTAGATGCCTTTTTCGCTGTTTTTGCAACAGTGTCCTGACCTGTTTTGTGTACCAAGGGTGATCACCACCTTCTTTTATTAATTTACTTTGTATAAACTGTCAATTTCTGTTGATACTACCTCTTTGAATTGGAGCCACATCTCCTCTACAATCACGTTTAGGGTTTGGAATGATTCGAAACTGTCTTTCAAGAAGCAATTTAGTGTATTTTTATCTGCTTTTCTGAACAAATATACTTTTCGTCTGTTTTTGGTAACTTTGTGACTTTCGATATTCACTCTCGCTACGACAGCCCTGTGTTGACTAATACCTGTATCCGTTTTGATGCTGGTTATGAGCTCGGGATTATTTGTTACAAAAAGATCAAGTGTGTTTTGACATCCATTTACAATTCTAGTTGGCTCATGAACTAATTGTTCGAAGTAATTCTCAGAGAATGCGTTGAGTACAATTTCGTACGATGTTTTATGCGTACCTCCTGATTTTAACATAGTTGAAATAGCCATTTTTAATACCCATGTCTTCAACAGTAAGAGGCCTCCTTTCCCTTCAAAATCAGAGTTTTATCAATTAACTGTCTACGAGCATAGAATATCATTGTGGGTTTTGTGAGAGGGAAATCAGTCTTTGTTTCGCTGAGACTTTAGTACCGGAAACGCAAGGGTGGCTGCTAATAATAGTTCACTGGCACAAAATCTCCGTCACTGTTTCAGTGATACTCAACAAATTCAAATGACAAAAATAATCCACCTGCGTTGAAAACAGCCAACAAGTGTGTGAATAGATTGTAATGATAGAATATTTATTCTGAATTAGCAGAAACATTAACCCTATTGCGTGCTTTCTGACGGAGATACAAGTACAATATGGTAGGTTCTATACTTCGCAGTACAGATCCGCTATTTTCTTTAAGAGTTATTTAGTTAGTATGGTCTAAATTATGGAAACACGTGTTTTGAACTGCCTTTTACGTGAAGTCATAAATCTGTAAATTGTGGTGCGACCTCAGGAGAAATAAAACGAAAACAGGATATATATTGAGCTGTTGAAATATCTGAGGATTCATAATGGAAACCCGTATAGGTCATTCTCTATATACGAGACGTATACAGAAAGTAAGTTTTCCTATATTTTTATAAACGAAGAAAAGATAGTTACATGAACAGCTTAATTGAAAACAGATACAAAACTGAGCTATGTTCAGACATAGTCACATAAAGATTGACATACTTGTTATATCAACTTTATGATACCTGTTGGCTCTGCCGCCAGGTTGTTACAGTAGTCTTTATTTCATCTACCTTGTAAAAACATTATTTTCTGTGACGTGCCATTCAGATCAACACGCATGGAATGCTTACTGCTGGTGGGGTGTTGCTGCACGACAATACTCATGCCCATATGGCTTTGGAAAAGTTAGCTGGGAGCTGTTCGTTTGTCCAGTATACAATCCTGGTCTCGCTCCCACCGATTTCCGTCTTTTCTTGTACCTCAAACGTTACTGTTTGTCTGCCACCGTTTGAAGAACTGGTGTAGATTACTGCCACAAGCTGTTTCAATTCACAGGCGGCAGTTTTCTCCGATAAAAAGTTGATTCAATAATATCAGGAGAGTCTAATTTATTTTGGTGATTATGTCGAAATACAACTCAAACAATGCTTTACCTCTAGCCAATAAACTTTTCCTTGTACCTTTATTAGCCTTGATTATAAAGAAATTATATCGAACTTACTTTCTGGACGCACCTTATCGTCAAAAATTCGCAGGGTAAAAGAGCAACGAAAAAAAGGCTTTAGTGTTGATACCCATTAGCTTCCAGGAAAATGATAGGCCACTTTCACAGTCTCACATGCATCACGTCGGTACCATAATTGGCGAGAGAATCGTTTCCAATTTTTACACCATGCGTCTAAATTCAATATCATGTTACTTTTTCTTTTTGTCCTCTTCTCTAAGACGCTTTCTAAGGCGATATAAATATCAATTTAAATATAAATTCAGAATCCTTGAGACAGTTTTTCGTCTCGAACATGTCCAACACATTAAAGATAAAGGTGAAGCAATGAATTGAAATTTGTGATGCGGCCGGGAATCGAACCCGGACTTCCAGGCTCAGTACTATGGAGTTCTCTCTTCAACATATCCTTCGGTGTTTATTAAATTTCACTCCCCAATGCTCAGGGGGACGCGTAAACAACAACCCCAAATAACAACGTTCTAATGTGATGTAGCGGCGGTGAGATATGTCCAATAGGTAGTGGCGGGTGAAGGAAGGGTGGCTTTACCTCTTCAATCAGTGTACCAGTGAGGTTATCCTTGTCTGAGATGTAGAGGCGATGCATTGTCCGCAGAAAGACCAATGCCTCCTGAGTGTGACAAAATGACCAAAGGCCGCTGAGAACTTCGCGGCGACCGTAGCAGGCAGCAGGAGGACTTGCATGCAGTGATTAAGTTTTGGTGCGAGGTATATGTTCACAAAGTGTAACCGCGTAATCACGTCAAGCGTTCGGAGTTTATTGAGATGGACTTGCGTGTGAATCATGTTTAGCAGTTGACGGTACGTAGCAGCTGCAGTACGCTTGAAGCTCCCATAAAAGATCACTCCTAAGCATTTCAACACTGGAATCTTGGTAACGGGTACGGGCATACTGATACTTAACCCTTTTCCCACGTCCATATAGTGAGACTTCTGCAAGCTGATACTGCCGTCTGCCACCTCGCCATATCGTTGTAGCCATGATACCGCCGTACAGACGTCTTCCGCCGACCTCGCCAAGAAAACGACGTCATCTGCATATGCACAACACTTAAATCGAGCACTGCGTAACTGAATGCCCTCCAAGCGTTTTCGTAGACCGTGGAGTGGAGGTTCGAGAGCAACGGCAAAGAGAAAGGCCGACAGAAAGACCTTGTCTCAATGAGCGCCCAAGAGGAAATGATCGCGAACTGCAGCCGTTGACCATGACCGTGGATGGTGCTCCGCTAATGAGTTGGAGAACGACATCAGCCGAGATAGGTGACATACCCATTTTGTGTAACACTGCTCGCAGGAATCCGTGTTCAACCCGGCCAAAAGGATGGTCTAAGTCGACTGCGACGAGTGCGCCTTCAAGGCGACATAATTGTTACTACGTCTCGATATGCGCTTAATGTTGTATATATGTTGCTATCGCCTTCCAAACATGTTTGGTCAATGTGAATGGCGTCCTTGATCGTAACGAAGAGACGAGCACGAAGTATACGTGCAAACAACGTATAATCAGAGTTAACCAACGTCAACGGGCGGAAATCTTGTGGTCTGCATCCTGCTTTTGCTTTTGGTACAGGGATGACTATGCCCTCCACAAATTCTCGGGGGATCGCGAACAGCTGGATTCAAAAGTTCGCAGAACATCTGACGCTAAACTTCTCCCATCAGATCCGAGAAGGAGGTATAAAACTCATGCGGAAGCCCATCAGGTCCAGGAGATTTTTGTTTTGCCCCCCGCGATAGGACCATGCACAATTCTTCCATAGTTATATCTTCTAAAAAGGAAGCTTCTGCCTGAGCCCTTCCTGAAAACGGCAGGTCACGCAGCACGTCTTCCGCGTCAGGTTGTGGTTGCGGACCTGCCATATAGAGAGCCCGATAGTACTCGGTGAAGACACGGCAGATGCTAGCCTGCGTTTCCCCTCGTTTCCCGTCTGTTACAGTAACTGCCGTGAAGAGTTTCCTCTTGCGATGACGCCGTTCACGAACTACGTGATAGAGCGAAGCACGTACCTCAGGAATAGAGTCATGTAGCATTGCTCTAAATCTTGTGCCTTCTAATTTGGTTGCCATAAGTTGCAGGATCCGCGCCTGTTCTGGCAAGGAGGTTGCAATGCAAGTTCCCTCAATAACGTGTAGTAAAACTCGGCCGTTGCCCGTTGCCGCAGTGCTCTGACGCGTCCACACACCATGAGTGTCTGACGAATAGCTGGTTTTGCACAGTTTTTCCACCACCGTATCACAGAATTATAGGTGTGACGTCGTCGTTCACAACGGCGTCAAGTATCAGTGATGCCTGTCCATGGTCCTCTACTGCGTCTCGTCCGTTGTCGTGGTAGTGTCACGGCGCATATAAAAGCCAGATGGTC
Source organism: Locusta migratoria (assembly GCA_026315105.1). Classification (NCBI taxonomy): domain Eukaryota; kingdom Metazoa; phylum Arthropoda; class Insecta; order Orthoptera; family Acrididae; genus Locusta; species Locusta migratoria. Next base: position 548,989,273 of record CM048755.1, on the reverse strand, counting down.
GGAGAAGGCAGTTGGCCATAGCCCGGCACTAACGTTCGCTGACCGAAGCCCTCGGGAAACGTAAACCCTGTCCAACCTGCTTGCCGAGTGGCTATTTATGTACGTATTTCCACGCCGGTCGCCGTGTAGAAGTGTCCACGTATCGTGCAATGCAAGGACCCTGATCATCACGTTGAGGGCTGGACATGGGACATAATTTGGAATCTGATCGTCTGGCTGTCGGACGCTATTAAAGTCCCCGCCCACCACCAAGTGTTCTGGGGCTCCCTGAAACAACGGAGCCACCTCGGTGGAGTAGTAGGTGTTTCGTTCGCGATGCTGAAGGCGCGGTACGGTAGGCATCAGATCGTCCGTTGTTGCTGAGGTGTCATCTAGCGGCCTTTGTTCTCGAGCAGCTGCTGCCGATCCATGTGCCGCTAGCGGATGGTCTTCAGTTCTACCTGTTACATTTTTCTTCGACGCGACTTAATACTTCCCCGTAAGATTGCACTGCGTCCTCAACGAATTTTCGCGGTACTTAGAAAGGTAGCTGAAAGACTCGTATGGTCCTAACGCCGAGGCGTTTCGAAATGAAAACGCCATCGTCTGTCAAGTCATCTAGTTACACATTAATAACGCCACTCGCGCGAGTAAACAAACGCGTTGCCGCGGAGTGTCGAAAGGGCGCCGCGCACTTCCACTCCGTGCCACGGCCGGGCACCGACTAGGCCGTTAAACTACCGTATCACTAACGATTAAGGCGCCACGGAATAGTCTCATTACGACTTCCCTCCACGTCACAAACTTTAATTCAGCTTCTGTGTTCCATAGATAATTGCCACTACTGCCAAGGCTGTGTTACTCAATTTGTACATCGAGCAGGCGGTGAAGGAAAGCAACGAAAAATTAGGAATAGGGATTAAAGTTCATGGTGAAGAAATAAAAACATTGCGTTTTGCTGATGACATTGTAGTTCTGTCAGAGACAGAAAAGGACCTGGAAGAGCAGTTGAATGGAATGGACAGTGTGTTGAAGAGAGCGTATAATATTAACATTAACAGGAGCAAAACAAAGATAATGGAATTCAGTCTAAGAGAATCAGGCGATGCTGAAGGAATTAGATTAGGTAACAATGAAGGTGGTAGCTGAGTTTTGTTACTTGGGTAGTAAAATAACATATGACAGGCGTAGTACAGAGGATATAATCCAGAATGGCAATGGGAAGAAAAGCATTTTTGAAAAATAGAAAATTTCTAACATCGAATATTAATTTAAGTGTAAGGAAGTCTTTTCTGAAGGCATTTGTGTGGAGTATTGCCTTGTACGGGAGTGAAACATGGACGATAAAAAGTGCGGACAGGAAGAGAGTAGAAGCTTTTGAAATGTGGTGCTACAGAAGAATGCTGAAGATTAGATCGCGTAACTAATGAAGAGGTACTGGAGAGAATTGGTGAGGAAAGGAATTTTTGGCATACCTTGCGTAAAAGAAGGCATCGCTTGGTAGGACACATTCTTAGACATCGGGGAATCGTAAATTTAGCATTGGAGGGAAGTGTGTGGGGTAAAAATCGCAGAGGGAAACCAAGAGGCGCATATAGAAAGCAGATTCAAATGGATGTGGGTTGCCGTTCTTATGAGGAGATGAAAAGGCTTGCTCAGGATAGAGCAGTGTGGAGAGCTGCATCAAAACAGTCTCCGGACTGAAGACCATAACAACAACTGCCAGGGCTCTCCATGCAGCGGAATAGCACATCTGCAATGGACATATTGGAACATTGCTTTTAAGGTAATATAAATATCAATTTAAATATAAATTCAGAAACCCTGAGACGGTTTATCGTCTGGAACATGTCCAAGACATTAAAGATAAAGGTGAAGCATCACAAATTTTAATTCATTGCTTCACCTTTATCTTTAATGTCTTAGACATGTTCGAGATCAAAACCCGTCTGAGGGTTTCTGAATTTATACTTAAATCGATATATCACATTCACAGGAATGTTCCAATATGTCCATTTCCGGGGTGCTATTCTGCTGCATGGAGAGCCTTGACAGTAGTGGTAATTATCTGTGCAACACAGAAGCTGAATTAAAGTTTGTGACGTGGAGGGAAGTCGTACTTAGACTATTCCGAGAAGCCTTAACCGTTAGTGGTGCCGTGGTCTAACGGAAGGGCTGGTCGTATTGATCATCGCCTAAGATCCCTGGATATTCTTCAGCGAGTTCGATATGTCAATGTCTATATCGTAACCCGCGTTCTCCATGTCGCACAGCTCTTCCCATTCCCACTTACCATGGCCTATCGAATGTTGTCAGCGATGGCTTCATTCGTCAGCAATGGTTAGTTGTTCAAAGTTAATTATGAATCGCTCACCCTTCGCCGCGACCGTGGTGGGCTAGATCTGTATCACGTACCGAATAGAGCTCGTGCCCTCTTTATTAGCTTCCAGATGACGATATGGACACGTTGCCCTACGAGCCTAACTGGTCTTCTATTGTCGACTTACACGCCGGCCTCGCTGTCAGCTCCGGTCATGCTGTCAGTTATTCTAGTTCCCTTACATTATATCAGATATTTTATTCTCGAGCTTAGTTATCTCCTCCTCAACTTGTCCGTCCCGTACTTACGAAAAACTAAAGCTGTCTATGATGTTCTACAAAGACGTCTACCATCAAACCCGATTGAACAAAAATTCGTTATTATTTCCTGACAGAGTGTATTTTCCAAAGGCTAAGACCAATGCTGTGAATTGGATTCGCGGACATGCCATACACTATCTATTTGGACATACTGCTAAATCGAAACTTGATTTTTGGAGTTACCTCACGGATCGCCATTGCAGAGTTTTACGTCACCCTAAATACAGACAATACCTTTCAAACTTCCTTGGGAGTACCTCCCTGCAGCTGGAATGTGTTCAGTCAATAGAGAAGAATTTTAAATGTTTGAACTGCTTTCCCTACTTGAACTGTTCAATGGAATCCACATTCTAAGAGAAGCCATGACTAACCTTACTAGCCATAGGCAACCGAGATCTTTTGAACTATACAACGATCTATTAAATAAAATAATTAAAAAACCGAAAGACGTCTGCCTAGAAAGCAGGGAGGTTAGGGTTCGATTCCCGGACGCATCACAAATTTTAATTCATTGCTTCACCTTTATCTTTAATGTATTGGACATGTTCGAGACGATAAACCGTATCTGGGTTTCTGAATTTATATTTAATACATAAATATTTTGCCACAAGTTTTACTTTTATACTTAGAGTGATCCCGTGGGTTGCTTGCACCATTATCTGTCGCAAAATGCTGAAAGTATGAAAATCGCAGCACTACGAAAAATGTGCAAAGGTATACATGACACAGCAAATATTTTGTGTCTGAACACCAATAAGAAAAAAATACCCATTTTATCAATGCGTCCACAGTGTTTATACTTACGTTTCTGAAAACATGCAATGACTTGGAGAGTGTTTTCACATGAATATTTCTGTACTGATGCGTATAATGGATTTGAGTCCAAAAATATAGAGTTTTAGTTAAATACATAGTCTCAGAGGAAAAAAACGATTATTATAAACGATATAACGAGTTTTTTCACAAAATTTTATATTATTATAATATTCTTGTTAAAACTGTGTTGAACAGAATCGCTTCCATTGGGTGGAGTGGATGGAAATTTCTCTGTCTGTCATTTTCTCCAGACTTTGAGGAGAAGCGAAGGAGGACTCATGGAAGAATGAGCGTAAGGCAGTCTCAGAGATTTGTGGCATCACTTCCAGAAGCCGTCGTCGTCGCGGACAGGTGTAGCCCTTGTAGTAGTCTGGGCAAAAATCATCTAAGCTCTTGCTAAGGAGTCAAAGAGGTGACTTAGGAATATCTGGACACTTCCGACCTGCTCTATAAATATTGCCGATTCATACCCTCTCGTCCTCCAAGCTGTGGTATGTATAAGTAGCGCACCGGAATTAGTAGGAGAGTGTCGTTTTGGGTTTCCATCAGGGTTTGACATTGAGTTGTGGGATTAGGATACTAGACGGACTTGACTGAGCACCACCCTCGACGTAGTTTGTCCATATTGCTACCACAGAATGTTTAATTAAGTACCAGAATCTGCAGCAGCTCCTTTCATTTCTGTTAGTGAAAACACGTTTTCTCACAATATCGTTGATGAATAAAATAGGTAGAGGTGTGTTAACATTGTTTGACTGTGTCATTGTATTGTATCAACTGAAATGTTGGCCCTCTAATTTAATTGTAATGACAGTAAAATTGTTGTATCACTTCGCCCCTATTGTGTTTAATTCGTAAATTATTCACATCGCATTTGGTAGTTTAATTTAATAAATCAAAATCTATACTGTGTTCCGAATTTCATTTTCTCATCGTTGGTCACATATTTATTTAATTTCATTAATTATAAAATGTGACATTTAGTGAGATTTCCCCACTTTTATGACTCAGTGGCAAGGCCAGAACACGATTGCTAGTTTCCATTGCGCTAGAGAATTCATTGCGTAAGATAACAGAAATACCATGGAACCTTAAGCGGCGATGTTGAACAATGGGCAGCTCCGATCTCAGCGTATGAAAAGATGGTGGTCAATACGAAGAATGTAACAGAACTGAAAAATGGTTATACTTGCAACTACAAAATTCAATAATAATTAACCCCATTGACTGTAGCTAACCCAATTAAACCAATGAAGGCAGATAAATTTGGCGCATCTCATGGTCGAACAATATTTTTAATATATTGAAAACAGATGTTCAGATGCAAATAAATGATAAAGGAAAGGAAGAAGGATTAGGAAGGAAAGGATTGAAAGAGGCGGCTTTAGGGCATTGAAATGAAATAATGGCGACAAGTGAAAATGTGAATCGAATCGAGAATCGAACCTGGGTCTCCCGCTTTGGGCCGGCGGTCGCCTTAACCACTATTTTCTCTTCTTCGTGTAGATATATGATTGACAGTCGTTTTCATCGTTCGTAGTTGGTCGTTCGTTGATCATTTGGCTCAGCTTTTTTATTACAGACAGCGTTCAGCCCTCTGACCGGGCGCGCTGAGCCACGGCGCCCGGCCACCACTTGGCCATCGGAGCTCGCCTCCTGGCCGCCTCAAATTCCCACACGTCGCACGCTATGGCTGTAGCGCCCCTATCCTTCATGCCCTCTTACACTCGCCATTACGGATTCCCGTGCGAGGTCGAACATATGACCACATCTGCGGTGAAGTAAATGAAGCTGACGCCGTCTTCGCGTGTAAATACTTATTATTTTGGTGTGGTGTCTGTTCTTTCGGACATAATTGCAGCTTCAATTACTTCACCGCAGATGCGGTCATACGTTCGACGTCGCACGGGAATCCGTAATGGCGAGTGTAAGAGGGCATGAACGATAGGGGCGCTATAGCCATAGTGTGCGACTTGTGGGAATTTGAGGCGGCCAGGAGGCGAGCACAGGTGGCCAAGTAGTTCATTCGAGTCGCAGCCGCGGTGAAGGAAGGACGTGCGGTGGCCTCGCTGGCGGTCCTGTTGTAAACAACGGCTGTGTTGCAACTTTTAAGGTTCGTCTCAAATTCTTCTATTGCGATTGTGGCTTTAGTTAAAGTGGTTGACAAGACAGAATGAACACGAAAAAAAAAAAGATGGGAAGAGACAAGATCAAATTTACTTTTGACAGAAACTTTATAAGACCGAAAGTTTATGAGGTTAAACAGTGGCTTATTGAGAAAGTCAAGATTTCTGGGAATGAAGTCATAGGATTACATTTATCGTTTGTTTCCAACGCTGCTTTTGTTAAATTGACAAGTCCAGAATTATGTTACGCAGTTGTTGACAAGTGCGGCGGGGTTATGAAGTTTAACCATTCAGAGGGAACGGTGAGTGATGTAATCGTTAATCACGAAGATTTAGGCATTCGGACAGTGAGAATTTTTGAGTTAACCTTCGAGATATCAGCGGAATAAATAAATTCGGTCCTTAGCCCCTATTGTACGATTCTCTCCAATGTAGCCGAGAAGTGGTCGGAGGCTCGTATGTTTCCTGTATTTAATAGCGTTCGGCAAATTAAGATCGAACATCAGCAGCACATCCCTTCTTATATCAATGATCTCGGATATTGGGCTATAGTTACATATGACGGGCAGCCAAGAACATGAGCTCTGTGTAATTCCACCGAGCACATTCGCAGTGAGTGCGGTAGGAAACGCGTCGCGCGGCTGCCGGCCGTAGAGCCTGTCGTCCCGGGCCAGGCGGTCAGCCTCAGGCTCAGCCAACACCACCCGTCTTCTAGGCGGTGTTGGCTCAGCGGGGCTGTCAACAGCAGGGTAGGAGGAAGCCGCGCCGGAACAGCCGCTACCAGGAAATAGCGCGGAGCCGTAACTGATGACGTACGTAGTGATGGGGCGGGCCCGTCAAATCAGGAAACAAACGACACACGTGGTGTGACCGAGCGTCTCGCTAATCCAGCGCAGGCAAACCTGAACACTATAACAGCAGATTCTGCGTAGGATCCTCTGGCTTTCCAACACGAGGAGCTAGAGACCTCAGAGTCACTACCAATGCTTATTGATGACAACCATCACCCGCATGTAGGGATACAGGAAGATCGCTTGGAAAATTCGTCGCAGAGAGACGAAGTTCACAAACCTCAAGAAAGTAAGCGCAGTACAAAGAAAGAAACAAATAATAATGTAGTTCAGCTCAAAAATGGGACAGGAAAAAGCTCAATGTCGACGAACACAATGAATCTCAATGTAATAATTTAGATCAGTCCAAAGATCTGATACAACGCGAAAGATCTTCCAGAGAATCGACGGACAAATCACCTGATTTATCACCGGCTACATCGCCGAAGAGGAAACGTAATAAGAAACGTAGACTAGCTCATGAGGCTGTAAAGAGTGCTGCTCCCATTTTAAAGGACAAATTGAGAAACATTCTGCAAAAAGAAAAGAACAAAGCGGACGCATCATAAGGACGCTCCGAAGTGTCTCCTGCAGGAAACAGAACTTCGGAAATATCCGATTGTGCAATGCAGACGCTACGTACGGAGACTGACCACTCAAAATCTGACACAGAAGAAGAAGTGTTGCAGCAGGACGATAAGAATGAAGCGAAGACATCAACGAAGGTGCAGAAGAGGACATGCAAGAGGAAACTTTTCCAGAAGAGGATTTTTTTTTTATTAAGAGAATGTTCGACAGCGGTACAATCACATACACGGACTAAACAAAATGAAAGAAGGTACACGGAAGGGAAGTATAATACGGGATCCTGTAAATTCTTAAACCATACTCAATCATGGAACAATCATATAATGTGACCACCCTCAACGTAAATAAAATGCAAAGTAAAATTAAAGTTTCAGCACTTAGAGATTTTTTTATATCAGTCAGACACCGACATAGCTCTGCTGCAAGAGATAAACGTCATGAATCTTTATGTTGCCGGCTACCAAGAAATTGTAAACATAGCCCCTGACAACAGTTGCGGGACAGCTATCCTTGCAAGGGAAGGGATCGAACTGAAAGTCGCTGTTCTTTTAGAATCTGGGGGAGACATCAAATGCAAAATTTTAAAACAACTTTTATCAACATCTATGCCCCATCCGGAAACAATGCAAAACCGTAAAGAGCTGCTTTTTATAAAATTAGCGTTTTACCATTACTCTATGATCACCCTGTCGACGTTTTAATTCAAAAAAATGTTCAAATGTTTGTTAAGCTTATGGGACTTAACTACGGGGTCATCAGTCCCTAAACTTACAAACTACTTATCTGCTACCTTATACTAAGGACGGCATAAATATCCATGTCCGAGGGGGGACTCGAACCCCCGACCGTAGTGGCCGTGCAGACCGTGACTGGAGCGCCTCAGTCCCCTCGGACACCGCGGCCGGCACGTTTTAATTGATGATGACTGGAATTGTGTACTACATGAAAAGGACCAAAGGCCAAATTATAATAAATCCAGCGAACTAGAGGGACTAGTTACCAATATGAAATAGAAGGACGCTTGGAAGATATAGTATCCCACCATCGTGTAGTTTACTTATATTACCAACACAACTCAAAATAGAATAGATAGAATTTACGTATCCTCTACCTTGGAAAGCAATGTGGACACCATTGAAGTCATACCCGTCATCTTTTCTGACCACCAAGCGCTAAAGTGCAGTGACAGAGTACGTACTGGGGTAGGCCCGTATGGAAATTGAATATTAACATGTTGACAGAAAATGCTCTCGCTGACCACATAGCAGAGACGTGGCGGGCCTCTTTAAGAATGCGCTATAAATACAAATACTCTATAGAATGGTGGAGCGCTGTTGCAAAGAAACGGTTAAGAGGCTCTTTGGTAGCAAACGGGAAAGAGATGGCGAGCCGGTTGCGGTACACTATAGAGTTTCACTACACCTCTTTACGTGAACTCTATAGCAACCAATAGACATCTTACTGGAAATAAAGAGGTCAAAAGCTGAACTGATAAACTTCAAACGGTCAGAGATTGAGGATCTGAAAAATCAAATCCCACACTCAGACTTTGGTTCAGGAGGTAAATACGTCGATATATCATCTCACAAAACATGAGCAACAAAGGAGAAGAACTTTTATTGCGTCTCTTAGAGCAGAGGATAACAGCGTCCTGTCAACTCACAAAGACATTATCAATGAAGCTTATCGATTTTATACTGCCCTCTACACTGAAAATAGTATCGAGGAACAGGTCATAAGGGATTTTTTACCTGTATCTGAACTTCAGGACACCATCACAGAAGAGGATAATGAACATATTAAAAAAGAAATAAGCGAAGAAGAAGTTTTGGATATAGTAAAGACTTCCCCTTTAAAAAAGTCGCCAGGCCCCGACGGTCTGCCACTTGAGTTTTATATAGTGTTTGGCATGTCATTGGCAGTATGTTGACAGAAATTATTAGCGAAACCTTAAAGGAAGAGGCTGTCCCAGCAGATTTAAAACAGAGTTTCACATTGTAACTATCAAAAGGCAAGAACACGGAAACAAAAGATATTAAGAAAATGAAGCCTATTACATTAATGAACTCGGACTATAAAATAATAGCTAGAGTTCTGAAAGAGCGATTGCGGCTAGTCCTAGAAAAAATAGTCGGATGCCAACAGACGTGACTCCCTGGGCGCATTATTTTGAAGACAGTAAGCGATGTTGTTGTTTGGATGTTTTAGGGGGACAAAACTGCAAGGTCATCAGTCCCCCATTCCATCGCTAGGCGTCACAAGGAAAAACGTAAATGTGGAAAAGACCCACGGATTACAGTAAGCGAGTACAGGGACATTGTGGAATATTTTCAAACACTTCAGCATATGGCGGTTTTGCGTTTGTAGATTTTGCACAGACATTCGATAAAGTCAATCACGACTACCTTCTTAACACTCTGACGCATCTGGGTGTTAGCGAGAGTAATATGAAGATTTTTTACAACATTTTAAAAGGTATACAGACGAAATTAACTATTAATGGTCACTATACTAAGAACATTCCCATTGACAATGGAGTACCGCAAGGGAGCCCTTTGTCAATGATGCTGTTTCTTGTGACAATCGAACCATTTTTAAGAAGACTGCAGAAAGAACTAGAGGCCATTTTAATATCGAGAATGAAAAAAGTTATTAATGCTTTCGCCGATTATGGAGGTGTCATAATAAGAAGCACTGATGATGTTGAAAAGCTTACAGCTAACTTACAACTATATTGCAGTGCAACAGGGGCCGAAATTAATGACACAAAAGTGCTTTTCTTAATCTCAATGGCCTCACACATGTACAGGTTCCTTGGGAACAATGTGTAGAGCATCATACAGCTTTGGGTGTCACCCTATACAGCTGCCCTCTTCGAATGATCGCCGCCAACTGGAAAACAGTATTCGATAAGATTCGTGTTACCCTTAAATTGCACGACATGAGAGATCTGAATCTGAAGTAGAAAGTTAAGAGCATAAACTGTGTAGTACTCTCAAAAGCAACATACACAGGGAAAGTTTTGGCTATTCCAAAACAAATAGAAAGGCAATCATAACAACTGTCTGTCGATATATCTGGCAAGAACATATTTTTAGGGTAGCTATAGGAACAATAAGTCTGAAAACGGAATAGGGCGGACTCACACTTACTGACATTTTGAGGAAAACAACAGCAATATTCATAAAGAGGTCCCTGCAACCTACTGAAAGCCACCCAGACGGCATAAGAGCGCAATTATTCAAATTGTTTCAAGCTGGAATCTTGCAGCCGCCAGTCGACATCACCAAAATAAATTACAAACTGAAGTACATTAGACTCTATTATTTAGAATTAAACTACATGAGGAGTATTGTCTTGGACATAAAGAAGAGAAACTACCACTATATTAACGACAGATTAAAATAAAACGAAAACAAAAACAGAATGGGGGTCAAATTTCCAAACAGGAATTGGAAAGTCTTTTGGAAAAATGTGAGTAATAAACTGCTTCCATTAGAAATAGAGGTAGCATGGTATAGAGTTGTCAACAATATTGTTAGTACCAATGAGAGATTGTATGCAATCGGAATTTGCGATACCAACAATGCCCAAAATGCGACTCAATTGATACCTTGGAACATAGATTCGTCTGTATAGAATACAGTGCAATATGGCAGGAACTTAGGAAACAAATATCGTTTCTTAAGAGAAGCGATGGGAGAGAAATACATTTAAATCTTATCTTTTTCCCCGACGAGATACATTTTCCTGTCCAAGAAAATAATGCCATTTTGTGGTTACTGGGGAATTTTATTCACTACGTTATTACTATGAAAGGGCCTGGCACTGCCCAGGAATTCAAAGAATTTGAGCTACAAGGATATTACGAAATATTCCTGAAAAGAGATATGAAAACAATTTTTGGATATATGTTGCAGATTCTCTTCGAGAAAGAGGGTGTAGGATGATTGCTACAATCAATTAACAATGCAAATTGAGGCATGCTAAATTTGGGGATCACTGTTGAGGGCGAAGTACGGTGGGGACTTCGTGGGCCCCGAGGCCGCTACGGTAGCCGTGTGGTTCTTGCGCGGCAATTGCTTTCAAAGTTAAGAGAAGTTCACAGATAAAGACCACCTGTAAGCCTGTAAGAACAGTAGAAAATAAAGTAGTCAGGACATGATTAACGGATCCACTGCGAGAGCAGTAAATTTTCCTGAAGACGAACGTTGGAGGCAAAGGTCAACTGCATATCACACTTAAATAAAATTGGAGGCAAAGGTCAGCTGCATATCACGCTCACATTTTCACTTGTCGCCATTGTTTTACTTCATTGCCCTTTATTTTACTTCATTTGCCTTTTATTCACATGAAGCGTTAAGTGCCATCGACAAGGGATCTCAAATCGATTCCATATTTCTGGATTTCAGGAAGGCTTTTGACACAGTACCGCACAAGCGGCTTCTTATGAAATTGCGTGCTTATGGAATATCTCCCCAATTGTGTGATTGGATTCACGATTTCCTATCAGAAAGGACACAGTTTGTTGTAATTGACGGTAACTCATCGAGTAAAACAGAAGTGATATCTGGCGTTCCACAGAGAAGCGTTATAGGTCCCCTACTCTTCCTCGTGTTTATAAACGATTTAGGAGACAATCTGAATAGCTCCCTTAGACTGTTCGCATGGTTCTGCATGGTGCGAAAATTGACACTAAATAAAGAAAAGTGTGAAGTAATACACATGACCACTAAAAGAAATCCGCTGAACTTCAATTACGCGATAAATCAGTCAAACCTTAAGGTCGTAGATTCTACCAAATACCTAGGAGTTACAATTACCAACTACTTTGACTGGAAAGAACACACAGAAAATATTGTGGGGAAGGCGAACCAAAGGTTACGTTTCATTGGCAGAACGTTTCGAAGATGCACTAGCTCCACCAAAGAGTCTGCCTACATCACACTTCTGCGTCCTCTCCTGGAGTACTGTTGCCCCATGTGGGACCCTCACCAGGTGGGACTGACGTAAGACATTGAGAAGGTTCAGAGAAGGGCAGCTCGTTTTGTTTTATCGCGTTACCGGGGGGGGGGGGGGGGAAGCGTCATGGAAATGTTGCACGAATTGGGGTGGAAATCAGTAAAAGAAAGACGTTATTCATTGCGGCGTGATCTGTTTGCGAAGTTTCAATCACCGACTTTTACTTCTGAATGTGAAAATATTTTGCTAGCACCCACCTACTTAGGGAGACATGACCATCCCAATAAAATAAGAGAAATCAGATCGAGAACGGAACGATTTAGGTGGTCTTTCTTCCCGCACGTTATTAGAGAATGGAACGGTAGAGAAAAGTTATGAAAGTGGTTAATGAACCCTCTGCCAGGCACTTGAATGTAATTTGCAGAGTATCTATGTAGATGTAGATATAGATGTAGATGTAGATAAATCCTTCTTCCTTCCTCTCATTTATCATTTATTTGCAAATGCAATATGGCTGCGAAGCAGGTGTGGTGTCTCTTCTTTCGGACATGTCCGAAAGAACAGGCACCACACCAAAATAATAAATGTTCAGATGTTTGTAAACCTATTGGACAAAACTGCTATGGTCAGCAGTCCCTAGGCTTACAACCTACTTAAACTAACTTAAGGACAACATATACACCCATGTCCAAGGGAGGACTCGTAACTCCTACGGCGAGCAACCGAGCACTCCGCAGCCAAGTGCTTTAGACCGATCTTCTACGCCACCGCGATCCTTGAAAACAACAAAACTTAATTTTCACCGTATCTGAATACTGAAATCTCATAATTACCAACTTTTGAATGCGTAATGTAATTCCAACAAACTGTCTCTTACATGATAGCTTATTACCTCAAGCTATCATCTTGAAAGCAACAGACTTATTAATTTTACGATTTATTAAACTTGTTATAATAATTTGTGATGAAATACTGACAGATCATCGTATCCTCCACAGTAACTCAGCAATTGTATGTATCATGACATGCACCTCTTATCCTCATGTTCATATAACTATTTAATGAGTAACTGTCAATTTTGCCAGCGAATTTTTGTAAATATTGTGTAGTGTGAACGATCAATCTAATGAAAGTTGGATTGTTCTTTTATAATGTCATGAATTATTTGTACGGCTGAGAAATAATAATGTGACTTTTTTAACTTCTCTGTTTTATACAATAAGACGTTAAGTTAGTGTGGATGTGGTGAAAGCTGAGTCACGATGCGGATGGAGAACTCCTTCTGGAAGAACACTTGATGTCTCAATTTGAAAGAAGAAGGACTTGCCTGCTTTGCAGAAGTGATAGAATCTGTGCGGAAAATGGCCTCGTGTCGGGACTCTAACTTTGCCGTGGGCTATATGTGACGACCGAGCGAGGTGGCGCAGTGTCGACCCACCGTACCCCACTGGTGGTCGTAGAAGGTAATCGATCGACTATACAATACTGTGTTCTCTCTGACAGGTTATCCCCTATCCAATCGCAAATTTGGGGCGATATATCATAACCACGCAATTTGATTAAAAGCCGTTTGTGAGGTAAGGTGTCAAAAGCCTTCTGGAAATCAAGAAATACGGAATCGATTTGCGAATCCTTGTCGATAGCGCCCATCACTATCGCCATAAGTCTGTCGTGGTGGTTAAGGCGGCCGCCCGCTAAAAACGGGAGACCCGGGTTTGAGTCCTGGTCCGGCAAAAATTTTCTGGTCGTTTGTACATCTTTACAGGAGCAGCAGATGTCGGAATATTTCGCGATTTGCGAAGTATATACATGGATATAATTGTCACTGCTGCGGATCACTGCCAACGCCTGTTCCTTTGGAACAGACATTTACCAATAACCATTGAAATAGGCTGATTATGGAGGAGGCGACCCACTAAAATGTCTGAGAGATCTACGCTGAATCGCAGTTCAAGAGTGAGACAATTCTGGATCATCAGTCCCCTTATCATCAAAGACAGTATGCCACGACGAATACAGGCGAGCATCATTACAAGAGAACATGTTGCAGGGTATTAGATATGCTGCAATCTGGAACACAAATTCAGACTGTCTAGGTTATAGTCGTAAAAATTGCCAGATTCTATTTTCACAAAGAATATGGAGATCTGAAGTGTTTTTTTTTTCTTTTGCATATCTGTATTACACTTTAATTTAAAGAGTAACTAACCCCTAGAATCGTATTGATACATCACTCATCACTTTCTTATGTGTTTATTACTCCACCTGGCGATAACGTCGCGCCAAACAAACGTTCAAATGTTTGTAAATCTATCGTTCTCAACTGCTGGGTTATCAGTCAGTAATTTACAAACTTCTTAAACTAAGGTAAACTAATCTAAGGACAACACTATCACTCATGCCCAAGGGAGGACTCAAACACCCGACGGCGTAGGGCCGCGCGCATCGCAGCATGGCGCCCCAATACGCACGGCTAATCCGCCGCGGCGCAGCCAACAACCGTGGATTGCAAGACCTGGAGGCAACAACTGATGAAGGATTAAGTCGTGTATCTTTGCTGTGCGTTAATAATGCATCCGTTCGGTAATCATTTAATTACATTCCTCACTTTTCGGTAAGAATATATATATTTCGAAGTTAAGTATTGTTGTCTAACGTGAAACCTATGGTGTTGAGATTTTTATTCTACTCTTCCAACTATTTATAGTGCACAATGGACTTGACCTATTGTATCCGTGGCTCCTGCAAGGAAGACATCAACAGCATGTGACATAGAAGTCAGAAAGATGCTCCTAGCCTACCTACAATCGGTGAAACTTTATCACTTATGTAAAGATAGACGTAGATGACATCTCCTGTAAGAAAAAATCTTAAAATTAACAAAGTGTAACTAGTGAGGATCTTTTCGGGTACTAAAGTGATGCCGCTAGTTACTGAAATGAAAAACTGATTGTGAATACTTCTTTTATTATTTAACCTTAATAGAAAACACAAATTTATAAAACAATAAATTACATATTTTAATTTCCAAGTTCCGGATAGGTTGACAGGATAGATGAAACGTATAAGCAATTTCGAAATAAATTAAAGTTGATAGAATGGCTGAAGAGTCGCGCCTACTTGACTTTAAAATTAATTCAATTTCTTCAGTTTCCGTTCAAGGCTATCGCAAAGTCCGAAATGTTACACAATGGTGTCTTGCTCGACTGCTACCGATCGCACTTTCTCTGCATCTTGATGAAGTCAAGAACGACATATAACTGCTAGTCTGGCTATAAATTGGCGTTGTATGTCAGTCTCAGACTAACCCACCATGTTGCCACTTAAAAATACGCTCGCAAGCTTTAACTAATGCTCTCTGTCTGCGTTCACGCCGTATATGAAGTATCTCGGCCAACACTTTGATCAACGTGCAATATTTAGTACTCTCCATTGGAGATTCAGTAAGATTTGCTACACGACAGAGGTGCTCCGTACAGTGCAGCCCTGTGCCACAGTCTTTATCGCCTCTCGGCACAAAACTCGCTGCGAGATCGTCGCATCGCTAGTGCGCGACCACACACAGCAGGGGTGAGGGCGCGTCTCAAGTCAGCTAACGTCTCATTTATGCATTTCTCTAAAAGTAAACAGCGCCTTCTGGAATTCACTTTCCTCGTGTGTCCTAACAAGTTGAAAGTAAACATGCTTTGTGAGGAAAAAACTACTGTCTGGTTCTTTTTACACGGCTTTCAAAGAGTTTTCGAAAGCGTCTTGTTTCCCCAAGGTGGCAGGGGGATTTTTAAGTTGCTTTTGTACGTAAGACCGCCCAGGGTGGCTTATTGTGGGGACCTCTGCCCACCTGCGCTTTCTGGCCACCTCGCTTCCGCTTTACAAATGTTCAAATGTTTGTAAATCTATCGGACCAAACTGCGTGGTCATCAGTCCGTAGCTTACAAACTACTTAAACTAAGGTAAACTGACGTAAGGACAATACACACACACACACACACACATGCCCTAGGGTCGACTCGAACCTCCGACAGTGAGCAACCGCGCGCTCCGCAGCGAGGCGCCTTAGACCGCTCGGCTACTCCACCGCGGGTAGTACGCATCATCAGTCTTGATTATCTTGTCGCACTTGCGACATGATCTCGTAATTTGCATATCATCGTTGAAAATGCCCATACCCCATCGAGCTTATATTCAAAATATTTGTCTTGACGATTAGAATGTGATTGTGAGGTCGGACTATTCAGGAAATGACAGTGAGGAAAACTTGACTCCTTACAGTTGTTGTTCCACATGTATCTGATTTAAACTGAATAGTGGTAAGCGTACTTTGAGACACCTATACTGCTGCACTGAAAAATCGAAAACGTGAAATACCTTTCACGGATGCCCAATTTGTAAAGGATTGTTTTGTAGAGTGTTCGGAGATAATATGCCCGTCTGTCGTGGCTCTATTTGAGGCGTTCAGTTTGTCTCAATTCACAATATCTCGATGAGTGCCAGATATTGGTGTGGAATTAAAGGAACAGTTGCACAATAAATGTTGTAACTTCTTAGAGTACTCGATTGACCTCGATGAGAGCAATGACAGTTGGAGCGTAGCTAAACTTGCAATTTTCGTAAGTGGTGTCAAAAACAATTTCCCTATTACTGAGGAACTTTGAAAAGTTCCAAAACCAGAGAAAATATTTTAGTGGCTCTAGAGGAGATTACGAACGATATGCAGTTGTTATTAAGCGCCTGAAGACATGGGACGTGTATTCAATCGTACGCTATTTTCCTCATAAAGCTCAGTTTAACAGTTATTTGTTGATCAATAAAAGAGCGTATTGTTTTAAATGATAGTGATGTTTGAGAACACATACTTGTGTGATTTTTTTTTTTCTGTTAGTTTCATGTGCTGCGATGGTGCTGCAGCAGTACGCTGTATTGGGTTCTCTACAGACGTCAGCAAGATGGTAGTGGTCGGCCGCGGTGGAGTAGCCGAGCGGTCTAAAGCGCCTCGCTGCGGAGGTTCGAGTCCTCCCTGGGGCATGGGTGTCTGTGTCGTCCTTAGGTTAATTTAACTTAGTTGAAGTAGTTTGTAAGCTACGGACTGATGACCACGCAGTTTGGTCCGATAGATTTACAAACATTTGAACATTTTTTTGGTATTGGTTGCTATCGTTGATTAGCCGAAGGTCGGCTTGCTGAATTAGAAGACACTGCCTGCTGTTGCGGACCCCGATTGACACTTTTTTTAGGATTAACAATACAATTTTCGTTGTGGAATTTCAGATTTCACTAGGTATTCCTGATGTTCTGTACGATAAGTGATTTGTATTACTGATTTATGCGATCGTTCATACGTCAAGATTTAGTTAAATAAAAAGTTAAAAAGAAGATTAAGAAGAGTTTTCAAGACTTTAAAATATTTATTCAAAATGTTTAATTGATTTTTCCTTAAGTGAGGACTTTATAAACTGAACCTTGAACGTGTTCTAAACAACTTACAAGAATAATTAAGCGTCAGGATTTCTGTTAATGCAATATCGATTGCAGTCATAGAAGTGCTGTGGAAGTAAATTCTTGGGAGTAACATCATGAACCAGGCACTGTAGTTTGACAGAAAACGTAATACTTCTTTGGTATTGCCTATTGTACTGATGTTGCTTGAGGGAATCAGTCTTGTATTAATGTATTTAAGCATATGTGGAATATAAATATAGGAATACTTATATTATCTGTCAACATAAATTCTATTTCTGGGCTGCTAGTTAACTTAGAGTACGAAGTCACGGCCATTGAAGAAGTTTATTGTACATTATATCAGAAGTTACGTAAAATAGTACCAACGCAAATATGAAAAAAAAGGTGCGTGAAACTGCGCTTCCCCCAATTTTGACAATACACTGTATTTGCATCAAGAATAGCTATGTGTAAAGGTTTTCCACAAGTTTATGTCCCTCATGGCTAACATTGCAAAAATTGAGATTTTTTCTATTTGAGACAATAAAAAGCTCTGTTCACTGATATGAAATGTTTTCCACAGTCAGACTTGCAGGATGAGCAATGGATAGCTGACCTCGCTTTCATGAAAGACATCAGGAGTACATGATTTAAATAACAAGATGAAAGGAAAAATAAATTAATCGGTAATATGTATGACCGTATAGAAAGTTTCAAGTTGCAGCTTTTGCTTTTTAAATGGCATCTTCAAGAAGGAAATTTGAACAATTTTCGATGAATTCCTTATGACCACATTATTCATTGTAGAAGGGATTTTAAGACAGGCTTCAAGAATCAAAATAACTAAACTTTCACTCAAAAGTTCTAATGACTCCTTTTTCGGTCCGCTCAGAGGGTGTCCGCATCAAGTCTCCAAATTGAACTGATAAAACTACATTGCCAGACAATTTTGACGCCGGCCGCGGTGGCCGAGGGGACTAAGGCGCTCCAGTCACGGTCTGCACGGCCACTACGGTCGGGGGTTCGAATCCCCCCTCGGGCATGGATATTTGTGCCGTCCTAGTTCGTAAGTAGTTCATAAGTAGTTTGTAAGTTTAGGGACTGATGACCCCGTAGTTAAGTCCCATAGACTATACAAACATTTGAACATTTGAACAATTTTGACAGACCAGTATTACCATTACAATGGTGATTTCATTTCATTTTTAAAGCAGTTGAACAATAAGAATTCCCGAAGAGTCATGCGCTTGCCCTAAAACGTGTTGCAATATTCTGAACAACATTCGTTTGTGAATAAGTGTTTTTAATTACGAATACTAACAAAACAAAAAGAAGGTCATGTGTGATGCTTCATTGGAAGCTGTACTTCGAAATGCAACTGCCGAAGATGTGAAAATGAGTGTCTTCGACGTGATGCCAAAATAAACAATGAATGTTGAAAACTAGTGTCAAATAAGGAATGCAATGAAAATATTCTTTATCTCTATACACAAACATTTGCATTATTATTATTGGTTTAAAAAAGTCGCAAACAACAAAACGACTCTGGCCTCGATAAGCGCTGCGAGCTGCGCGAGAGTTCCGAGCGGTCTGGAGCGCCATGTTGCGGATGGCCCGGCCTCCCGCGTCGGAGGTTCGAATCCTCCCTCGGGATGGATTTTTGTGTTGCCTTTAGTATAAATTAGTTCATAAGTAGTTTGTAAGTTTAGGGACTGATGACCCCGCAGTTAAGTCTCGAGCGCCCTCTGCTGCAATCCCGCTCGTGGCCACCACTGAACTGCATCGACCACTTAGGAATTAGATAGGTACCAGTAAAGACTTGGGATTAGGACCGGCACTAGGACTCATCAGTAGGCAGGCCTCTACCTAGTTAACCTATGTCTCAGCAGTACACTTAGTTGGAAGTCATGAACTTTGTAAAAGTTAAGTATTAACCATTTCTACGAAATATACAACTTGTTCTAATCTAGCTTAGTGTTTCTAGTTTCTGCTGTCCCACTGGCTGGTCACCTCAGACTCTGTACCCGCACACGCGTGCATCCTATTTCCCGGTGTCTCTCTCTACTCGGCCACGAACACCCAGTACAACCAGCGGAAACGATACACAAAAAAGTGCCATAAGCTTTACAAACAAGCGCTGCGACAACACGTTCCTCTTGTAGCACTACCACCACAGCACTGTGTTTGCCTCGTTCACATGCCCCACACCACAAGTGCTAGAGCAAAGCACCGGTCTTTGCCGGTGCCGGTCGGTGCTCGCGAAGCACCTGAGTTGGAGACGCCTGGTTTACACAGTAACTAACTTGCGAATAGTCCAAGAGACAAATACGAACTGCAGCTATACCACTAACGCCAACTGGAGCACTGGTTAGTGCTACTACACTATGCCACCTTCTAGTGGCGCTAGTTACAGGACCTCTAACAACTACCAACAAATACGAATGTTAGTATTGACACAAGCAACCTCCGTTTGCGCAGAAGCATCGACTTTTGGAACAGGTTATTATACGACTGACGCAAAAGAGGAGGTAATTGGAGGAGGTTACATTGTCTTATAGAAATTTTGGGCTTCACCATACGAGATGCGATTTGTTATCTTCATTTCCTGTACCTTACCTTTTCGAGAGTATTTCATAAAATATCTACTCCAAACAGCACGTGTCTAGAACAGTTAACACACTTAGTAGGAGATGAACAAACCTCTCCACCATGGACGGCCTAATCACATTTGCCACAACTGACTTCACCATTAATCCTATGGTGTTGAGTGCCGGCAATTAAAACGACGCATTGCGTTCCTGCCTTAACAAGTTGTAGGTTTTGGAGTACTGAACGACAAGATAAATAAGTTAGATTTTACAGATTCTCCATCCTCCCTTTTCATAATGTTTTCGACAGCTACGATAACTTCTGAAGACCATTCTTCTTGAAGTTCTTCTTTAGGAATATTAATGTAATTTAGGGGGCTGCAGCTCTGTTTCGATAGCATATTTCCCGAGGCACGTACCTTTCTGGAGGTTTGCTGCTTGTTGACAAGTAGATGATCTGAACAACAGTGTCCAGCCCACAAACATTTCTGAGATTTTAACGTGTTCCTAATGCCTTCTTGCCCCTTCTGAATGTAAAATAGTAACACATTTTCAAAGTTCATCGCGTTCCTTTTAATTACTGTAAATGCATTTGATTTGCAAAAAGTGTTATATTAACATGGATCTTTCAAAAATGTTCAAATGTTTGTATAGCTTATGGGACTTAACTACGGAGTCATCAGTCCCTAAACTTACAAACTACTTATGAACTAGCTAAGCCTAAGGTCGGCACAAATATCCATGCCCGAGGGGGAATTCGAACCCCCAACCGTAGTGGCCGTGTAGACCGTGACTGGAACGCCTCAGGTCCCTCGGCCACCGCGGCTGGCATGGTTCTTTGACTTCATTCTGGAATCATAAGGACTGGCCACTAAAGCCCTCTTGTTACGATGGCTATTGTAAACGCCACTGGTACTTTTGTGTCCCAGCCTCGTCGCCGCTTTTGTGTCTCGTTCCGTCGTAGGTGTCGGTGGCCCAGTGGAATAAGACCGACACAGGAATAAAGATAGCACGCTGGTGCAGGTACGGAGGGGAGCAGCCAGAAACTAGAAACACTAGAGTAAATTAGAACGAGATATATATTGCACGGAATTTATACAATACTTAACTTTAACACAGATCTGTACTGCAGATACATAGTTGAGCTAGAGGCCTGCCTAGTGCCTATACGATAGCAAAGTCTTCACTGGTGCCTATCTGATTCCGAAGGTCCTAACTGGTTGCTATCTCAGTCCCAAGTGACGATGTCGTTCAGTGGTGGCCACGAGCGGCGTTGTAGCAGAGGGCGCTCGTGGCTGTCGTCGTAAGAACGCCGCGCCGTGCGTGCATGGCGGCGCGCGGCGAAAGTAGGTGGCGCGAACTTTGTACTTGTGCGACACCACAGGTACACCACAGCGCTGGGAGATGCAAAAGAAAAATCTGAGGGTTCCAACTTGATCTCCCACAATCAGCTAGGGAACTAAAACTCGTCCCAGGTAAATGCACGCCTGTCTGACTAAGCCTTATACAACTGAGGTGTGTTAATATCCCAAGATGTTGCTCGGTAGCAACTGTTTCACCTCAAACTGAGAACGTACGGAGATAATATTGAGGTTTTCGTAAATAATAAACTAAGGCGCCGCAGTTAGCTTTAAGATGTACCACCTTTTTACTTTTCCACTGTAGTTCCACGAGTACGACACATGCAGGTGCATAAGCTTAATCATGGCTCAGTACGTAAGTTGAGTACGCGATCTCGATGTTGAAAAGTATACCTGCCAAGGAGGAATAACCTATTGACTGGATCAGAAGAACATTAATGAAACTAGCTTTTCTGAGTCTTTTGAGGGAGCAAAGCGAAAATTAAGTGATGCAGTGTAGAAAAATCCAAATATTTTCCATTATAAGAGGAGTAATATGTTATATAACGTCCAAGCCGTATTCCACAACTTTTTTTTCAAATTCAAACGAAGTAGTTAAATTTTTGTTTATTCCACTACCACTATGAATAACTGTATGTGCCGCGACAAACGAAATCTGTTCCGAAACTGTGTGAAAGTTTGACTGTGCATGTAATCGTTATATAGTTTCTGAAAAGATATTAATTTTTTTTAAACTGCGATTGTTCGAAGAATAATCTTAACTGCTACACGAGCGTAACCGATCAGTCACTGCTATGGTAAATATTAATCACGATACTCAACTGCTGTGTACATAGTGGCAATGCCATAACGCGGACCGTTCTATATGCGATTTCGTGCAGTGGCTGTGCTTTATATGAAGGACGGGTCCAGTTTTCCGCCACAGAAGACTCAGTAGCGTGTCAGCGGTGCAGACTCGCGACTCGAAATGATCAAAGTAGGGAAGATTACGGTTTAACGTACCGTCTACATGTTGGTCGTTAGAGAAATGTTCAAATGTTTGTTAAGCTTATGGGACTTAACTACGGGGTCATCAGTCCCTAAACTTACAAACTACTTATCAACTATTTACGAAGTAGGACGGCACAAATATCCATGCCCGAGGGGGGATTCGAACCCCCGACCGTAGTGGCCGTGCTGACCGTGACTGGAGCGCCTCAGTCACCTCGGCCACCGCGGCCGGCGTCGTTAGAGAATGAGCACATGCTCGGATTATATACGAGAATTCTCTATGAAAGATTTAGGGAAATTACGGAATACCTAAATCTGGATGCCCGTAGGTAGATTTCAGACGCCATCCTCCCGAATCGCCTGTCAAATTCCCGAGCAAACGAAGGCGGCGAGTTCGGTGATGATGAGCCAGGATTCACTGGCGTGGTTAAGGCGAGAGTACCGAGCATATTTGATCTCTAGTAGCCGCATCTAGGCGTGAGCATCAATGCAAAGAACTTTTATAATTGGCCTCAGATACCACCACCGAGACCGAGCGAGGTGGCGCAGTGGTAACGCACTGGACTCGCATTCGGGAGGATGGTGGTTCAAATCCACCTCCGGCCAGCCAGATTTAGGTTTTCCGTGATTTCCCTAAATCACTCCAGGCATATGCCGGGATGGTTCGTTTCAAAGGGCACGGCCGATTTCCTTCCTCATCCTAACCCAAAAACTCCGAGCGTTAGCTCCGTCGTTAATGGCCAAGCTGTCGACGGGACGTTAAACCCTAAGCATCCATCCATCCACCACCACCGAGCCAATGAGTAAAGCGCCTTATTTCTCTCGCGGCATTAGGTTATAATATGGATTCAATGCAATTATCCGCGCGGCACAGCGAGTAATAACGCTTCATTGCCGTAGCCATCTACAGCAGAGCCAAGAATTCTGTCTTAGAAACTAGCAATTCGCATTTCGCTTCCAGACGCGGAAGAGTTAACATCGGCGCTCAAAGACAGTGTAATATCTTCCTGCTTGTCAGTTTGTCGTGCCTCAGAAACAGTGACAGATTTAGAAGGAAAGAGAAATTTCTAGACTTGGCTGCTAAAGGGCGTTGTAATAAATCAATGGAAAAAGTTTAAATTTGTACCGGTCATCGAATCGAACGCTTATCTCCGCATTACGTGAATGGTGCCTTCCAGTTCCGACAATCGGATACACTTGCCATCCGACTGAAATTCCCAACTGTCCCACACTGCTAATTCAATGTCCCTGCTCCAGTATATCACTTGCTTGGAGCTTATTTCTGAAACGAATGACGGGAATGTTGAGTGGCAGAAAAGACACGGCATGCTGTAGGCTTAGCAGCTAAATATATTTTTTTATAGTCTCTGACATCAAAAAAGAAAATGCACAAGATCTATTTCCAAAGTAGTTAATGCAAGACTTTATACTTTTATTTTATTTATTTATTTATTTTTTACTTAAAGGTACAAAAGTTCCAACGGTTCTCTCATGTGACGGTTATTCTATTAAGAACGTATTGTAAATAAATTTTACATGACTCGCACCAACATGAATATACGTAGGGAAATTCATTTTATTTGTAGAAAAGGCATGACGTTCGTACAGGAAGTAGAAGTTTTTTTCAGTGTGCTATAAATTTATGGAAGCACCACAATTGACCTACTTACACATAGTTCGTTAACGTCAGGTTCCATCTACATCTACATCTACAACCATACTCCGCAAGCCACCCGACGGTGTGTGGCGGAGGGTACCTTGAGTACCACTATCGATTTTCCCTCCTATTCCAGTCACGTATTGTTCGCGGGAAGGAGGATTGTCGGTATGCCTCTGTGTGGGCTCTAATCTCTCTGATTTTATCCTCACGATATCTTCATGAGATATACGTAGGAGGGAGCAATATACTGCTAGACTCCTCAGTAAAGGTAAGTTCTCGAAACTTCGACAAAAGCCCGTACCGAGCGACAGAGCGTCTCTCCTGCAGAGTCTTCCACTGGAGTTTAGCAATCATCTGCGTAACGCTTGCACGATTACCAAATGATCCTGTAATGAAGCGCGTTGCTCTCCGTTGGATCTTCTTCACTTCCTTTATCAGTCCCACCTGGTACGGATCCCACACCGGTGAGCAGTATTCAAGCTGTGGGCGAACAAGTGTACCGTAACCTACTTCCTTTGTTTTCGGACTGCATTTCCTTAGAATTCTCCCAATGAATCTAAGTCTGGCATCTGCTTTACCGACGATTGATTGTATATGGTCGTTCCATTTTAAATCCCTCCTAATGACAACTCCCAGATAATTTATGGAATTAACTGCTTCCAGTTGCTGACTTGCTATAGTGTAGCTAAATGATAAAGGATCTTTCTTTCTGTATATTCGCAGCATATTACACTTGTGTACATTGAGCTTTAATTGCCATTTCCTGCACCATGCGTCAATTCGATGCGGATCCCACTGCATCTCAATACAATTTTCCATTGTTACAACCTCTCTGTATATTACCGCATCATCCGCAAAAAGCCTCAGTGAACTTCCGATGTTATCCGCAAGGTCATTTATATATATCGTGAACAGCAACGGACCCACGACACTCCCCTGTGGCACACTTGACATAACTCCTACTTCGGAAGACTTCTCTCCATTGAGAATGACCTGCTGCTTTCTGTTATCTAGGAATTCCTCAATCCAATCACACAATTGGTCTGATAGACCATATGCTCTTACTTTGTTCATTAAACGTTTGTGGGGAACTGTATCAAACGCCTTGCGAAAGTCGAGAAACACAGCATCTACCTGAGAACCCGTGTCTATGGCCCTCTGAGTCTCGTGGACGAATAGCGCGAGCTGGGTTTCACACGAACGCCTGACATTTCATTATAACAGTGGATGCAATACAGCTGATATTAATACTAAATGCTTGATTTGATTTGATTCTTTCAGGGAAGCCAAAACAGTCTTGGTCTAACGCGCCACTGCCCGCACCGAAATTAAGTTTATTGTGCGGTATCGCTCCCTGTGTGTCTAGTAAAGCCAACCAATGCCCTTGAACAGTACAAGGAGTCCCTTTACCAGTTCTTTATTAGACACAATTTCTTCGGATCTGGTTGTCCCAAATGTTCTGTGCCTTTTACTCTCCAATGCAATGCATTCGAAGATCAGATGTGATGCAGTTTCATCACCGTCATCACAGATCCTACATTCAGGGTCCTCTTCTGTTACTCCCATTGTATGTAGGTGTTTTTTTTTTAAATTCCCATGGCCTGTCAGCAATCCAACCATGAGTCTAATCTCTCTCCTGTTCAGACCCAGGATTGCAGAGCTTCTTTTGAAACAAGGCTTTGGCATCATTACCTTGCCATGTTTATGTTGATGGGCTTTGGTCCAATATTCTACGTGCTGTCTTCTGAGCCAGTTACGTAGCTCCAATTTGATCATTGCCTTGGTGATTGTCAGGACAGGTTCCGGTCCAATAAATGGAGTCTCTGCCCCCATCCTGGCTAATCTGTCGGCATGTTCGTTGCCACTGATCCCCGAGTGGCCAGGGACCCACAATAGGTTTAC
Source organism: Locusta migratoria (assembly GCA_026315105.1). Lineage (NCBI taxonomy): Eukaryota > Metazoa > Arthropoda > Insecta > Orthoptera > Acrididae > Locusta > Locusta migratoria. The sequence goes on along the minus strand of CM048755.1, from coordinate 548,963,395 downwards.
TCTGTTGCTTTCCCCTAGCTCCACCAGAACCCTGTGACATTCTGCAACAATTTTAGACCTTGTTGTAGGAGGTACTAAATGCTTACATGGTTAAGAAATTTTGCAAACCACTTTATTTGCAAGAATTTTGTGTAGCTGGTGTTCGCAGCAGGAAATGAATGTCGTCTTTTCCATGCAGTTGAATTTCAATTTTTATACAGTTCAGGGCGATGGCGCACGTGGAAGCTTTTTCCTGGACCAAGTGGGAGACATCCGTGGGCTAAAAGTACGGGTGTGTGCGTAAAACATTTTGGTCACGTTGCACAGGCGCCGACATCACGCCTCCAGCAACGTGCCAGCCGGTCCCGTATTTACGACCGCGCTGTCCCCAATTGGCGCGACTTGAGTGCTTCGCTCCTCAGCAGCTTAACTCCGTCGAGAGAACTTTTTCGATGACTAAATGGTTCCAAGGCCTGAGCAGCATCTGGGGGCACGCCTGGGGACCTTTAAAACTTTATACGAGTGTTCTGTGTTACAAGCTGTTTGCGAGGAGAGTCAGGCAGAAGGGAGAAAACACGATAAAGATTCAAACACGTGCACAAGTTGGTTACATTAAGCTCAAGATGTTACGTGTTTCTCAAAAAGCCAGAAGACAGTAACATGGTACGAACTGAATAGACGTTTGAATGAAGCGCGAGCCAAAGAAACAAATTGTACTTCATACATTTCGTAAAACGTATCTGGCCATTAGAGATTATGACAAACATAGGTTCGGAACGGCAGTGTTTAGCGTGCTTCGATAAGGTCGTTTGCAAGAGTAAATATGTCGCCTTAAACTTTTGGGCAATATTATTAAGTGGAATTCTCCTACAAGTAGTAAGAGAACCATTCAGAAAACAGTTCTATGGCTTCATTTTCTTTCCCAATATAATGAACGCCCTTACATGAAGTAGCGTGATACGTTATTTAGTATCTGCCTATTGTTTCATTTCCATATCTATGCAAGTATCATACTCCACTCATAAAAAACAATATTCTATTTCCGTAATCTTAATATGGAACTTTTTCAGTTCCAATCAGAAGAAAATGGCGAATCAAACGGGGTTAGAAACTAGAAATTTTGTATATTTTACATAATAAACAGACAAAAAGGCTCAAAAATATTTTTTTATTCTTAAAAAAAAAAAAAGACAGACGAAATCAAAGGGTTCAACTCCTCTGACTGTTATCGCAAGTTAGTTGCAACAAAACACAAGGGAATTAAGACATTAGCTGCCAGTCGGCGCTGAATTGCATTAGTGGGAAAGATCAAAAGTTTGTGTGATTGGAACCCCCGTATCCTGTTCCCTAAGCAAGTTCTTTGTCCACTATTCCATTAGGACACAGCCGATACTCAACTGTGGACTCGTCACTAACCTACTTACTCGCTATGTTTCTGCGAACGGAGAGTAGTGTGTATCTATATTTGAAATGTCATTGGCCTGTAATCATCTCAGCTATACAAGTAGTGCCTTTCCTTTCAATCATTGAGGCCAATTGTCAGTACATTGTACATGCACACCACAATCGAACTCTTACGGGATACGGCGGAACGTAGCGAGCAGTGAAGATAATGAAGGTGAGGATAGTTACGTCAGGATAGTGTGGGTAAATTGAAATTTTGGGTGTGATGTTAATCGTGTTGTGGTAGTCCGTGCAGCTGTGGTGAGAACTGTGACCGGAAGGCGTAGTGGTCAGCGCACCTGACTTATGAGCAGGAGACCCGCGTTAAAACCGGGCCCTGCATTCTCCATTGATGCAATTCAGTGTACACTAACAAAGAACGTCTTTAATTTCTTTTTGCCTTGACACAGACTAAATATGACATATGGGGCGCGGAAGCTGTGAAGTCCTCATTTTTGATGTCATGTTTAGTGGCCTTCTCATCCTTCATTTATATGTGCTCACCAAACGATCAAGTTCATACTTTGGCCATAGAAAAAAAAATTGAAATGTCCCAAATGTGTTACGTGCCATTTATACGATCAAAATTGCATACTAGGTTAGTGTGAACGACGTATCGTTCACTGAAACAATAACGTTAGATGCGCCTTAATTTGAGATTCGAGCTTTGGTTAGTTTAGATTATATATACTTCGTTTCCACAGTGAGGATGTCCTAAATAATATAAAACAAGCTATGAATAGAGAAAACGCATATATAATTATTATGTATTTACAATAACAGGCATAATATGATCTTCATTGTACAGATTTAACGAAAATGCATGATGTTCCGTCATCTACACAGTAATCCCTGCCATTAATTTAGATTTTCATGCGATCACATTCTGTTTTATAGTCAGTGTGGTAGTCCTACACTAATATCCCAAAGCTTATTATAATCAGTAAATGTGTGAAAATGAGCAGGCCTACAGTATGTGTGAATAGTTACTATAACATTACATCAAAAATAGTCCCTGCACACTCTGAAAAGGAAAGAAACACTATTATCATGAAAAGGAGATGTATCGAATATGCCATACAGCAGTGCATTAGATTAGGAATGTCTCAGTTGTGTTTCAACCTTATCCTGGCCACAGTACAGTTCATAAAATTACACGACGAACTTCTTCTAGTTTTCAGGTTGCATGTACAGTACTATCAGTTAAATACGCTGTATTAATGTCAAATGTTATTAGTTAATAATAATGGAAATACGCTGACTTATCGAGAATTATGAAAAATAGTTAATGTCGTTGATAAAATGGGATGATTCATATTTACTCATTTACTTGGTCATGTGGTATCCTACTTTAAAAGATAAATAGATTGCGATGGACGTACTAACATCCTTGGTAGTTAAGTGGAGTAGAAGATGGGTTTCTACTCTACAGCCGCGGCAGAATAGACGTGCGCACTGAGGAGCCGTACTGCGGTGCGCGCGGCCGTTCGCCGTCGGGGCTTGAGTCCTCCCTCGGGCATGGATTGTGTGTTGTCCTTAGGTTAGTTTAAATTAGTTTAAGTAGTTTGTAAGCTAGGGACCAATAACCAAGCAGTTAAGTCTCAAAACATTTACAAACATTTGAACAACTACTCTACAGCATAAACAGGAATAAATCAATAACAACTGCTTTAATATACTTACAATAAACACAATTACTTAACTGTGGTTATCAAGACGAAAACGTTCCATAAAATATGTTCGCGTGTAGTGTGTATCACTTGATGATAATTTTGTTGTAGAGAGAGCTGATGAATTTCATGTATGTTACACATTTCTGAATAATTAGTATGCTGACATGTTGTCAGAGTTTTCTACTGGAAACTGATTGCTAGTAAAGGTTTTATACATAGACGAAAAATAACAAAATACTACTTGGTACAAGTTTAAACTATACATGGTGCGTAATCGAAATTGTACTAGTCAAGACGACACTAGACAGGACTACACAAGAATGATTAATTGAAAGATTCGTCCTTATAACGACTCGAAGCTGTAGCATATAGTGGGGGACATCCTTATCTCGTTGGCTTGATCTACATGTGATCTTCACAGCGCCGTCGTGAGTGATCGGTATACAGTGAATAACTTTAATATTCGGACACCAAGATATTTTTAGTTTGCTGCGCTATAACTGCATTCGGAACATACAAAAATATAACATAACCAAATATTATATGAAGGTGCATGTCTTGTAAAAAACAGTATGAACGTTGTTTGCATAAAGTAAAACAGTTGTTAAAGAATGCGATTAAAATAAACCACTCCTCGATGGTCACGTTACTTTAATATCCGGACAGATGGCAGTGTCGCATTTGTCACCGTTCACGCCGGAGTGAGTAGGCCTGCTTCTAGTATGCAGGCAGGTGTGTGTTCACAAGCGCGGTCGACTGTCCAGACGGTACGATGCCACGCAAAGATAATACCAACTTTGAGATTCGACAAATTGTGATTTTTCACAATGCGAATGGAAAATCATATCGACAAACTGCTGCCATGCTCAACATGAGTAAGAGTACTGTGGCAGATATTGTCAAGCGTTTCAAAAACGAGGACCGTGTAGACTCCATACCACAAATGGGCCAGCCACAGAAGTTGGATGCTCGTGACAAGAGGAAGTTAATACGAAAAATAAAGAAGGATCCTACACTCAGTGCACCGAGATTAGCACGTGAGCCTCTAAACGAGACTGGCAAGAAGTACATCCTCAAACGATTCGCAGAGCATTGAAAGAAAGTGGATACAATGGAAGAGTGGCTCGGAAGAAACCTTATGTGACTCAACAGAATGGACAGAAAAGATTGGGCTTTGATAGGGAGTTTATTACGAAGGATGCAATTTGCTAGAATGACGTCACGAAAGTAAATTTAACGTATGTGGGTCGGACGGACGAAGCATGATGTGGCGGAAGAAGAAAGAGGAATTTACAGTCACAAATATTAAACAAACTGTAAAGCATGGAGGTGGCAGCGTCCTTGTCTGGGGCTGTATATCGACATTTGGACCGGGCGAATTGGTGTTCATCGACAATACTATGGACAAATATGTCTATTTGAACATATTAAAGAACAATTTACGAAAAAGTGCTGAAACCATGGGGATATCAAACACCTTCAAATTTTATCAGGACAATGACCCGAAACATAAGGCTCGCATTATGCAGGAATATTTGTTGTACAACTGCCCCAAAGTCCTACCACCACCTCCTCAATCACAAGATCTCAACCCGATTGAGAATGTGTGGGAAGAAGTGAAGCGATGTATTAGAAGTAGACCAATATCTTCCAAAGAAAGTCTGAAGCTTCGACCGAAAGAAGAATGGGACAGTCTACGTGCAGGCTATTTAAAAAGTATCATTAGCAGTATGCCGTAGCGTTTGAAAGAAGTGACAAAACAGAATGGCTACCCAACATGATATTGAAACATTTATTTTCCATAAAATTTTGTCTCGAAATACTTAATTCTGCAAAGTGTCCGAATATTAAAATAACGTGAATATAGGACCGAGTTGTATTTAAATTGCATTATTAAGGAAGTTATGCAAGTTATCTCAATAAAATTTATATGATTACTTACAAGACACAGCACGTAATGTAATAATTGGTTATACGTTTTGTTTGTTTTGTTATAAATAAAGTTATGATGTTCCAAGATTGAAACATCACATTGTCCGAATATTAAAGTTATTCACTGTAAGTAGGTGGAAGAAATAGACTGCTGAATGCTCGTTAACAACTTGGCCATTATAGATGGATCACAATTTCGGGCTGTTTTTATTGAGGATGTGGAAGGTAATGGGCTGTGTCCTTTCGAAGACCCATACCCGCACTTCGTCTGAAGCGATTCGCGGAAATCACGAGAAACTTTAATATGGAATACTGGAGACAGATTTGAACCGCTGACATGGGAATCCAGTGTGCTGAGAAATGCGCCACCTCGCTCGTATTCTTACAGGACAGAGGAACGCCTTGTGCTGTGTCTAGAGAAGATAGTTAAAACTGACATACTTATGACCAGTGTTTTGTTCTGTGATTAGAGGTAAGCATCTCCTGCAAGAACTATGAAGTAATTGTTCCATACCAGAATTACTTTGCAGAACTGTACCTTTGTATTCTCTAACAGATACAGAAAATGTCGCATGGGACATTATACGTATTCTGTGACCCAAAATCTGTTTCGAGGTAGTCTATATACTGTCACGACAGCAGTAATAACATCTCTTAACACGACATGCACTAAAAATATTAATTTAAAGTGATATTTAGATAATTTTTTCTCTCATTACTAGCTTCAGTGTTCAAATGTTTGTAAATCTAAGGGACTTAATTACTTTGGTAATCAGTCACTAGGCTTAACATCTACTTTAACTAACTTACAATGAGGACAACACACACACACACACACACACACACACACACACACACACACCCCTGAGGAAGGCCTTGAACCTCCGATGAGCAGCAGCGCACTCTGCAGCTAGGCGCCTTGGCAGAACCAACTAGAAACAAAGCCTCAGAACAGCCCTTATCACGTCACACCGACCAGACTGCGACCGCCAGCTAAATGGATTACCGCTGGGGCACAGCCCACTGCCTCGTAGCGACCAGCCAGACAACTGGTGGTTGCGGCCTGGTCGGCGTGACATGACACAGGCTGTTGTGAGGCCTTGTATCTAGGTTCAAATATTTGTAAGTCTAAGGCGCCGTTCATACTGAGACGATATAAGATAAGCGATATGTAGTAAGCGATATATTGCGCCGATATATTGCTAGCGAGGTTCACAACAGCAGGCGATAAATCGGCGCGACATGGGCGATATGAATGTGGTGGGAACACTTTTCACTGCTTCAGAATGATAATTAATGCCTGAATTATAATTGAGATACTTATTTCGTGCGTAAGAGTTCTATAAATATTTAGATTGTGAGTTAATTTTATAACAGTCTGATTACTTCCTCGCCTTTTACATAATAAAAAGGTAAATAATATACATACCATTGTCTCTTATCTCTGATGCAATTTCCCTCCATGCGGCTCGCCACATCCATCTTACTGTATACGGCATTGATGAGCTTCAACTGAATTCTTGGAAGAAAGCAAAGAATTCTCTTCTTTCCGCCATGTTCACAGGTAGAAATATCGCCCGCTACTAATCGCTCAGGAGACCGGCAAGCGGTACTTAAAAAGAGGTATCGCTTACGATAGGTTGCGCAATCGCGCTAGGGTGAACCCTTTCTCCGACGGCGAGCAACCGCGCGTTCTGCAGCAAAGCACCTTAGAGCGCTCGGCCAGTTCACCGTGGCTTCTATGTGTGACCAGTAAAATATAATAGTAGAAACGAGCAAACTTTCACCCACACAGTTAATAGCTGCTCAGTGCTGTTCAGTAATAAGTGAACACCGTAAGTGGTAGGTTTGTTATTATATGTATTTGAGAAACCATCTTATTCGAAGGCGATTTACTATAGGTCTGTCGTCTGACGTGCGTAATACGTCCTGTACTACTCCGTGACCTACTTTATTATTGACAGCTAGTTCATTGTATCCCTGTTCACGGGTACACGGACCCTGCTTTTTTAACGCAGTAACATTCTTTCATTTATATTTTTGTGGCTCATTATATCAACAATAACTAGGTATCAGACAAAGCACATCGAATGGGAAACCACTGACATAATATTAGCTTTTTATCCGGAAACCTCTTACATCACGAACCATAATTCCTGTTACATATAAATATTATGTAATCAAAACTATCCGGCCAGCTAGCTGAAAATGACTTCGTTGCGCCCTCCATCGGTAATGCTGGAGTTCACTATGGTGTTGGCCCACCCTTAGCCTTGGTGACAACTTCCATTCTCGCAGGTATAGGTTCAGTCAGGTGCTGGAAGGTTTTTTAGGGAATGGAAGCCCATTCTACACGAAGTTCTACGCTGAGGAGAGGTATCGTTGCAGGTCAGTGTGGCCTGGCACGAAGTCGGTGTTCCAAAATATCCCAAAGGTGATCTATAGGATTGAAGCCAGAACTTTATGCAGGTCAGTCCATTACTGGGATGGTATTGTCGCGTAACTACTCCGCCACAGGCCGCGCATTATGGACAGGTGCTCGATCGTGCTGAAAGATGTAATCGCCATCCCCGAATTGCAAGAAAGTGCTTAAAACATTAATCTAGGCCCTTTCTGTGATAGTGCCACGCAAAACAACAAGTGGGTGCGAGCTCCCTCCATGAAAAACACTACCACACATGACACCTCCGCCTCCGAATTTTACTTTTAGCAGTACACACGCCGGGATATAACGTTAACTGGACATTCGCCATATCCACACCCTGCCATCGGATTGCCACTTTGTGTACCGTGATTCGTCACTCCACACAACGATTTCCCACTATTCAGTAGTCCAATGTTTGCTCATCTTACACCAAGCAAGTTGTCGTTTGAGATTGACCTACGTTATGTGTGGTTTATGAGCAGCCGTTCAACCATGAAATCCAATTTTTTCAACACTCGCCTAACAGTCATAATACTTGGAGTGGATCCTGATGCAGTTTGGAATTCCAGTGTGATGATCTGGATAGATGCCTGCCTATTTACACTCTTCAACTGTAGGCGGAATCTGTCAGTCATTAGACGAGGTCAGTTTCATGATTTCGTGCTTTACGTGTCCCTTTACGTTTCCACTTCACTATCACATCAGAAACAGTAGACATAGAGGTGTTTAAAAGTGTGGAAACCTAGCCTACAGACTTCTGACAAGAGTGACACCCGATCACCTGATCACGTTCGAAGTCGGCGAATTCCGCGGTTCTGATATGGAGTACCTGGCAGTAGGGGGCAGCACTGTGCACGTAATATGAGATACTTCTGTTAATGGAGGTGTCCGGATACTTTCGATCACATAGAGTACCTTATTTAAACTGCCACTTACTACACCCAAGCCGGCCGCAGTGGCCGAGCGGTCTGCGGCGTGCCAGTCACGGTTTGCACGGCTGCTGCGGTCGGGCATGGATATTTGTGCCGTCTTTAGTATAAGCTAGTTCATAAGTAGTTTGTAAGTTTAGGGACTGATGACCCCGTAGTTACGTCTCATAAGCATTACAAACATTTTTTGAACAACATTCAATCTAACCTCTCTCTGTCAAAAGCTGTCCAATATTTATATTTGTTACACTCGACCGGTTTCGGCACTGGCTGCCATGAACAGGAGTTTAACATGATATTGCACATGAAATACAAGAAGATATTTGCCAAAAATGATAACTTCTTGTAAGTGATGTGCAATATATTTTCAATCTCCTGTTGATGTTGATGGCAGTCACTGCCAAAACTGGTCGAGTGGAATAATTGGAAATGATGTACAGATTTTGGCACAAGAATGATTTTTTCTATCTTAATTTTCTCTGATGAGTACCCTGTAACTGGTACGTTAAGCCTTAATCTTCCTTCCTTCTCTCTCTCTCTCTCTCTCTCTCTTTTTCTCTCTCTATGATACACAAAAGATTAGAAACAAGTCCTTCTTGATCGTACACTATGTTTCTGAAGCCGATGGGATTGCTCATTAAAAGCACAGTAAAAACAAAATGAAATGACTGCATCAAAAATGTTCAAATGTTTGTAGAGCTAATGGGACTCAACTACGGGGCCATCACTCCCTAAACTTACAAACTACTTATGAACTAGCCAATACTAAGGATGGCACAAATATCCATGCCCGAGGGGGGATTCGAACCCTCGACCGTAGTGGCCGTGCAGACTGTGACTGACGCGCCGCAGAACGCTCGGCCACCGCGGCCGGCGTCTGCATCTTTAATGCCTATTATTCTTCGCGAAATCATAAGCTGAGTGAAGAAAAATAAGATTTAACACTTTCGTAGTGTGAAATTTTTCACAAAAAAATAAAAATGTAAATTATAGTAACCCATTTAATTAGGTACATTCGTAACAAGAATGATTAAAACGCGTTATCATATACAAATTGTGTGTCCATAACATTTGTGAGCGGCTATTAAATATGCACATGGTGTCTCGATCTAACCACGTTACTGCTCAAATGAATTCTGACGCTTTAATACAGATGCGTTCGTGTGTCTGACATTTCATTGTAAACAGCAGGAATTCTCGCTTGAAAATCTACAATTAGTGTTTACCCTCCACCTGGGGGGTTTGCGCTTTGGTACTGTTACACTGATTGGCAGTGGCTGATTGTAATTCCGAATTCCATTTACTTTGCACAGATATTTTCACTTGCGCAACTGGTGCGTGCCGCCAGGTTATTCGATAACAGCGCGGGCAGCCTTTAACTCCAAGCTCGGTGTCTGACCTGTTTTAACAAGGGGCCAGTTACATCCACCGCAGAGTTTAATCATTCAGTTTTTTCAGAGCAGAGTAAATGAAAAGACTGAGTGAATATCACTGTGTTCCAAGGGTACAATCATGCAGAATTATGTAACACTTACAAATCCATAGGAAGCACAACTTTCTTAAAATGTAACTTACGCGTATATCTGTCGGTGAAACAGAATGACGCCAGCTGTCATAAGGCTTTGATTGGTCCATGGCGACACACAAATATCAGCACAGGGACCGGGATTCGAACCCGGATCGTCCGCTTGCTATGCAGTTTCGCTCTCCATTGATGCCGCACAGGCAGCATCGTTTCCACGAAGGCACGGACTACCCAAGGCAAAACCTCCCTCGACACATGCTCCTGTGACTTACATTACCGGAGTAAAGCCCTGGTTATCCATTTCCTCAGCTTCATTGAATCACGCAAGGGGTCGGAACTGAAAGCGCATCTGCACTGAAAAGGGGCTCTTTAACCTGTTTAGGTATCAGAACAATGATATGCATCGTGTCTGTTGTCTCGGACATGAGAGATTCAATGAAGTTGCGAGAGGTGGGCATACCAATAATCAGGACATTACTCCGGTTATTGTGACATATGGGAGTGTGGGTCGGACGGAATGATTTTCAATACAACCCAAGCTGTTCTGTGAAACCATATTTTTTGTGTGGCGTAAGTGGTTTGCGCAACTGCCTAGTAATCAGCAGATCCGGCTTCGAGTCCCAGCCCAGACACAAATTTTCGCATATTGCCGTTGATCATGGCAACTGATGTCAACTTATTTCTCCGCGGTTGCACAGTCCGTTATCATATTTATATGTACGTCCGTAGCTATAAAGTCTCGCAAGAAGTCTTTCACCTCATACAAATCCGAGATAACAGACCTCATTTATATCATTGTTAAGACATGATTGATTAACATATGTAGTTAAAAAAATGAATAACTCACATTAATGAGTTATTATGCTGATGGACAATTCAACTGAATGTTGCACTTTGTTTAAGAAAGAAAGGAAGAAAAATTTATTTCTTATAATAAAGAAGACAGCAACCAACCACTTTTTATCATGATATTTATTAACTAAATAGCGCCGTTGCCGGTTTCAAACCTTTCAGTTTATCTTCAGACGGCTGTTCACGTCCACACAAATGTCACTTACATTTTTGTTTTATGCAGATAATTTTTCTTGTGGTGAAAAGTCTTTGGTTGTGTGGTGCCCTACAATACAAAACCTCATTATAATAACTTTCTCGAGCGTAAATGTGACTCATGATACCGACAAGTATTGTGAACAAACTTTTATGATTATAAATTATAATCAGGTTTTGTATTATAATGCACCACACAACCAAAGACTACTCAAATTTTTATTGAGATGAGGTTCAATAGCCGTAAGATATTTGAGGAAATGCATACTGTAAACCATCAGCTGTTTATTATTCACCATGTTCAGCTTGGTTCACCATCACACAGCCTAGCATTGCTTTTATGTTTTTAACCAAGACTTGATGTCTAGTGACGTCTTATTTATTTTTATTGTGTGACAAGCATGCCAGTATGCATAAGGAGGCATATAATGCACCTGTTTAATCAGTCTGTCCAGTTCCCTTCCGTGAAGATGGCTTATAACCGAAACCTGTAGAAGTTTGGAAAAATAATAAGCTGGCCGCGGGGACTAAGGCGCTCCAGTCACGGTCGGCACGGCCACTACGGTCGGGGGTTCGAATCCCCCCTCGGGCATGGATATTTGTGCCGTCCTAGTTCGTAAGTAGTTCATAAGTAGTTTGTAAGTTTAGGGACTGATGACCCCGTAGTTAAGTCCCATAGACTATACAAACATTTGAACGTTTAATTTGAAAAATAATAAACAGCTGATGGTTTACAGTATGCATTTCCTCAAAGACTATTCACCACAGGAAACATTATCTGCTTAAAACAAATATGTAAGTGACATTTGTGTGGACGTGAGCCGTCTGAAGATGAACTGAAAGGTTCAAAACCGGCAACGGCGCTATTTAGTTAATAAATAGCATGATAAAAAGTGGTTGGTTGCTGTCTTCTTTATTATAAGAATCACCCTGTATTTCATACACAACCTCGGGCTCAAAATGTCAGTTTTTGACAAAAAAGCTAAATTTATTTCATTGCGAGTGCCCTACTGTAGTGTCGGGGAGTGGGATGATCTGATACGCCATATTACTGGGGTTCCTTCAGACCTCAAACCAGCCGTTAGAGTGTCAACGAAGTGGAACATGGAAAAGATTTGAGATATTAGTGCATTTCGTTCCTGTTAGATGGTAGGTCCCATATGCATGGAATATACTGTCACCTACCTCAGACCACACCAAACACACGAACCAATAAAAGAATTTGTTCGATTCTAAATAGTAACCGCAGTAATAATCGCTTTACAAGATGTATCTATTAACTGAGAAGTTCATATTCATTAGGAGTTGACCAGGAATAGCCATTCGGTATGTGGCATCATGTTACGGTTTGCGCGGCCGCTCCCGTCGGAAATTCGAGAGGTCCCACGGACACGTGTGTGTGTGTGTGTGTGTGTGTGTGTGTCGTCTATTAAATAAATTAGTTTAACTACTTTGTAAGTGTAGGATCCGATAACTTCGGTCGGGGGGGGGGCGGTTCGAATCCCCCCTCGGGCATGGATATTTGTGCCGTCCTAGTTCGTAAGTAGTTTATAAGTAGTTTGTAAGTTTAGGGACTGATGACCCCGTAGTTAAGTCCCATATACTATACAAATATTCGGCAGTCACGCTCGTAACGATTACAAACATTTGAACATTTTATTCATAAGGAATCAAGCTTACTTACATGGTAAAACAACCCGTGAGTGTTCAGTTCTTGGATGCTCAATATTGTGCGAGTGTCCACCACTTTTTAGGGAATAAGGCGGACATATTAAAAATGGTTTCCACAATGATTTTTGTCACTGAGCTTGCTGCCTGTTGAGAGTCCACTTCTACATCCTTTATTTCGTGAAAGCATTTTATGTTGGGCTAAATATGGTTCTGAAGGCAAACATCGCAGACAGAATAGTATCCCAAACTATCGATCAATGAAAGCATAGGATAAGCTTTCGTGTGATCTCGAACGTAAGCAGCCAACTACTGGGGCGGAGACACATCGCTCTCTCTTCTATTGGCTTCCAATCCCTAAAATTGGATCTCCATACAGTCATGTAATTCACTTGGAAATTTGACCATTTTTGTCCTCTTCAGACGTATGGCACCTTCCAGAAGAGCGATACATGTATCCCTAATTACATAACAAATGTGGCAAAATTTGTACTAGAAATCACTATCCTAATTTGAAAGTTAATTCTCCTCGATGCACGTATGAATATCCTGCTTAATGTCAGCAACATAATTGGCTCTATAACCTTTCCTGGAAAGATCGGCCTATTACAAAATACAACCTGCATCTGGTAGCCACTGTTAACATTTTCCGCAACGATAAACGATATTTGGATGATAGGTAATATCCATACAATGGGTGTTGATACAGTGCACATATACGCCACGATGGAATAAATTATTTGCCAATGCCGGTGGACATATGTTTCTACCAATACGAAAGCCTCAGTACTGGGTTTAGTTACCTCCACCGCCACATGTCAAATGTCACATGTTGGTATATTCATAGGAATGACAAGAAATTAAGACTATGGCGAGTCGCGCTACAAGTTGGTGGTGCCGATCGTGGTGTACAAAATACGTCGAAATACAGATGAGATGATGAAACTTAATTGTTCACAGACACAACCTAACCTGGTTGTTTGACGAGATGTCGACTATCAGGGAGTTATATTAGAGGAAACTACCCTGTGTTGATGAGCTACGAAAGAAGCGTAGTTCTTATAGCGAATATCGTCCTTCCCATTATTAGTGTGATAACTACGAAATGTTGACTGTTAAAGCTTCAGCGTCGGTGCCACTTTTTCTATGTGAACATTCAACAAAACAGGACCTTTCTTATGTCTACCATCGCCTCTCATCTGCGAGTGATATACGACTTCACCTGCATTCGTTTTAACGGCTAGAGTACCCCACAGAAGACTTATACAGTGCAGTAATATCATACAGCATACTATCTCTTTTGAAATGTAGGAAAATGTGTCGAGCGATACTCCACAGGAATTAGGATGCTAAAGCACAAAAAACTGCATTATCATTTAGTATATTTGTGACACAATGGAAACGATGAGGTGTCTAGACTCAGTTTAAGTTATGATTATCGGTTCTAATGCATTTTTGAACACTATATCTAGGCTGTTCAGTACAACAGAAAGATAACCATAAGACTCCTGATGATTATTGCGAAAAAGAAACAATGCTTGACATCGGACGTCTGTAGAATGATTTTGTAACCGATTATTTATCTTCCTGCGCATATACGACAGGGTGAAATAATGACCACACAATCAAATTCAATGACAGCATTTTCGTTGGTGGTACAAAGTAAGAGTATGTGAAACAGTAGCTTCAGCCACCCAGAAGGTTACTTCGGATGGACAAAATGATGTGAAGATCTAACATAGCCATAATATTTATTTATTACTAAGGAGTTCGCCCACCACTGGCTTTGAGAAGAACAGAAACTCTTGGAGGAACAGATTCGGGAAGTGTCTCTAGAGTTTCCAACAGAATGCTATCTTTTCTTATACCAAAACAGTATCCAATAATTTCAATGACCTGGTAGTTGTAAATGTGGTACTCATTCTCTGCTCGAAAACTCCCCATAACCGTCCAATTATGTTGAGACATGACAATTTTTCTGCTCAGGGCAGTTGGTTATTTCTGGTGCTGTACATAGCACGCCCGCACCTACTTGGCTGTATGAGTGCGCGTATTATCATTATTGAATATTGTAGTCTTTATTAGCAATATTTCTGCAATAATAAGAAATTTGTTGTCCAGGATGGTGAGATATACATACACAGTTTCATTATCAGTAAGGGTAATAACAGAAACAGTTGAATACCACGATGTAGATATCCAAATTGAGGCGAAACATACCCCGTAGTTAACTGTAGGAAGCAGCCATGACGTATTGTAAGCTACTTTTGCGATTTTTGATACATAAACCCAGTTGTTTGCAGGAAGGAGCAATGGAAATTTCTCTTCATCGGACCACACCATATACTTCAAGTCTTCTGGTGTCCGTGTTTTATGAACGTGGCACCACCTTGTTAGTAGATTTCGCTGGCTTCCGTCACAAAGAGTTTAACAACTGCAGCCCTTCCATGAATGTTGTCTGTCTGTATTGTTTTTATCGAAACATTATTAGTCAAGTGAGTGCTGAGATTTACAGTCGCTTTTGTAGTGGTAGTTCTATGTCGTGTGGCAACAATCGTTCTTAACGCTCGTTGGTCGTTGTCAAGCTAACTTCAGGTTTTGCCCTATCCCTCTTTGCAAACATTTTTTTAGCTGTTTTGTGTATGGTGTCATTACCGAGGATACTTTCACTGGTGAAATGTCAAACAGTGGAGCCGTTTTCGTCACAGATACTTCCTCTAACTGAGCGCCATAGAGTTTGCATCTTCGGAAGTCTGAGGGATCACGCATTCCACCTATCATCTGTGTTGCCCGTTGCTGAACAAAACGTATGATATACTTTAAGGTGACGTACAGGACTTAGCACGTCAATTCTGCACTTCGGTCGCGTCTCAGTGTTAACATGTACTCCGTAGTGCCAGCTTGCAACAAGTATACCGCATGAACCTCATATTTATTCTGCCCACCTCTTGTATACTCATCAGTATTCTTAGCTATGACCAAGGAATTACTAAGGAGGTACCAAATAGGAAGTGACAAATCTGGAAAGTAAAAGGCTGTTTTGAAAATAATTCCATCTTCAGATGATATCTAAGAATGGTTTATACAAAGAAACAATTTACTTCCTGTAAAAGAGTGTCGACGACAATCTTCTACAAATACAAGAGAAGATACAAAATATTCGACCTTCTACATCGACATCTAGAACTTTTGACAAAGTTCGGTGAATAGTCCTGTATCATTACCAAGCGAGGTGGCGCAGTGCTAAGACACTGGACTCGCATTCGGGAGGATGGTGTTCCAAATCCACTTCCGATCATCCTGATGTAGGTTTTCCGTGATTTCCCTAAATTTTCAAATGTTTGTATAGTTTATGGGACTTAACTAAGGGGTCATCAGTCACTAAACTACTTATGAACTAGCTAATCCTAAGGACGGCACAAATATCCATGCCCGAGGGGGGATTCGAACCGCCGACCGTAGTGGCCGTGCAGAACGTGACTGGCGCGCCACAGACTGCTCTGCCACCGCGGCCGGCAAATGCCAGGATGGTTCCTTTCAAAGGGACCGGCCGATTTCCTCCCACATGCTTCCCCGAAAATCCGAGCGTAAGCTCCGTCTCTAATGACCAAGCTGTCGGCGGGACGTTAAACCCTAAGCTTCTTTCCCTCCTCTTTCTCCTTCTGTATTATTAACGTAGATGAACTATGAACTACAGTTACCTAACTGTCCTTCGAAATTGTCACCTCCCAATACCATGCACCGGCGAGCTCTGTGATACATGTCCTGGAAACTTCGCATGAAGTCTTTCTTTTGCGATGGTGTTCAAAAGCCTCGCATGTTTTAGGAATATCGCCAAATCTCCTGCCTTTCCATGCGAGTTTGAGTGTTCGTTCGTATAGCTTATGGGACTAATACGGGGTCATCAGTCCCTAAACTTACAAACTACTTAGGAACTAACTAATACTAAGGACGGCACAAATACCCATGCCCGAGGGGGGATTCGAACCCCCGACCGTAGTGGCCGTGCAGATCGTGACTGGTGCGCCTCAGTCCCCTCGGCCACCGCGACCGGCGAGTTTGAGTGGAGGGAATAGTAAGAAGTCTGGAATATTGATATCAGGCGAGTATGGTGGATGCTCATGTTGCACCATTCTCTTTCTTGCCACGAACTATTTGACGGTTACAGACATCCAACGAAACGTGACGAGAGTTTTGAACACCAACCCAAAGGAAGACTTCGTGCATAGTATCCAGGTCGTATATCACAGAGTTCAGCAGTGCATAGTTTGGAAGGTGGCTATTTCGAAGGACAGTAAGATAACTGTAGTTCATAGTTCATCAGTGTTAATGTTACAGGACTATTCACCAAACTTTATTGTCAGAGGTTCTATATGACGACTTTGAAGTTCATACTTAAGTGCCTGGCGAGGTGTTCATCCAACCATTTTCAAATTATTTCTCTATCGCATAAAATTTGGATTACAAGATATCCACGCCAGTAGGTATAGTTATGGGAGAAAAAATATCTGCTTGAATCATACTGACTTTATATAACCACTGCCGGTTTCAGAACGTAACAGTCCCATCTAAAAGTTTACAAATATGTGCTCATTATACCATAAGTAGTGCGATTGGGCCAATCAATGCAGCCTTGCGTCACTGTATGTTGGTCTGCGCTCTACGGCCCCCAGGAAGACCTTGCTGTGATTCAGGGACTGTACTGAGTCACCCGATTGCATGACTAATGCCATAGTGGTCATTCATTTGTATACCTTAAGACAATTTAAGCGTAGTTCTTCTGCAGTAACCAATATCTCTACCTTTACAGTCTGGAATAGTGTGCGGGATAAACGAAAGCTTAAACTTTACTGTTAGAAATATGTTTCCTCTTATTACATTATGATGTTCATTTCTTCTAATATAGGTTGTGGTCAACAAAATATTTTCTGCTCGCCGAAAATACTGCCTTTCTTAGTGATTAACTGGGCTTAATGTTTAGTGGCAGTCCGTCGTCTGTCCAGTTCTTTTGTTCTTTACCCGAATTACACATTTGGATAGTCTCCAACAGCTACTACAGTCGATATCACTGAACTAACATTTCTTCTTATCCCATTTTCGTTTATATGTTACAGTACTTCGAATCCCGAGGGTGTTACATTTGGTATATGTACTGCATGTTTCAACATTTCATACTTCTTATCTCTCAGTTTTACCGTTGTTAAAGTATCTTTGTGAACAGGCGAAAGGTGAAAGAATTTACTTTCTAGAGTGATAATTTCACCCTGCAATGGGTTGTGTGCTGATATGAAACTTCGTGGCAGGTTAAAACTGTGTCGTGGAGCGAAATTGGATCCATGGATCTTAATAGCATTTCGATTGACCTACCCTGCCAGTCCTCCGGGCTCAGTCGGTGGAGCGTGAAAAGCAAAGGTTGCTGGTTCGAATCCAGATCCGGCAAACAATTTTAATGTGACAGGAAGTTTTATATTAGCGCACACTCCGCTGCAAAAAGAAAATACCAATCTTGAACCCAGAGGCGTATATAAGGGGGGCGGGTGTCAAGGGGCCTACCCCCCCTACTCTCGAAGTAACGAAGATACAGAAAAAACTATATATTCATGATTTAATGTCAACGATGAGAAGCTCGCTGCTCCGAATATGAGCAGTAAAACGGATAAAAATAATTGCGTGTCTACTTAATATTACTTATCTTTACATTAGCCTTGCCCCCCGCCCGAAAATATATGCTATATTCGCCACTGCTTGAAAAATCCTCTGGGCTGTGGATAAGTCATCTTTCCATAATATCAACTTTTCTAGAAATGCTAGTCCTGCAGGTTTTGCAGGGGAAGTTCTGTGAAGTTTGGAAGTAGAAACCGAGGAACTGGCAGAAGTAAAGCTGTGAAGACAGTCTGTGAGGTGTGCCAGGGTATCTCTTTTGTTCGCGAAAGGTAACAAGCCTTCTCTTGAACCCCGGTCCAGCAAACAGTTTCATGGTGTCAGTAAGTTTCAAAATTTATTTTTAGTTGTAGATGAGGAGCCAACGTACATATTTTTCACAAATTTCGATCAATAATTGAATAACAAGGTATGAACAGTTCATTTCCATCGCAAGACACTGAGCCAATTACCTATCAGGGAAATAAAATCAACATCGCCTTTTTTGATAATTTTCTTCCTGTTGTTCCGTAGTGTAACCTCGTCTTACTCAAAGTAACCACTTATTATAGATCAGAATTTAACACATGTGACACAAAGAACTCGAAAACAGTGAATATGGTCGGCTCCTTGCTTGAATCTGCACAAAGTGGTTGATGGCCCGTGAAACCTCGGCTATGCTGCACGATGTAGGATGTCGACTTCTCGTTACAAAACGTAGATGTTAGAGATTTCCGGCTATCTAAATGATAGGCAGCGATATGAGGAAAAATGACGACAGAATAAAATCCTTCTTCAGGTCATAGCCTTTCGATGCACAACCTTCGTTGCACACTGTTCCGCAGCAGACGACACGCAGACAGTGGTGGCTGATGTAGAAGACTCTAAACGTAGGACACATTGTCGATTTCCTAAAAATGTTCAAATGTTTGTAGAGCTTATGGGCTCAACTACGGGGTCATCAGTCCCTAAACCTACAAACTACTTATGAACTAGCTTATACTAAAGACGGACAAACATCAATGCCCAAGGGGGGATTCGAACCCTCGACGGGGAACGGCCTCACGCATTGTAGCATAGCGCCTCAATGCGCTTGGCCGCCCCACCGCGGCGTGGATTTCCTGGTAACTTTTATTTGAAATCTGTATAATATAATATAGATGCAGTAATCTTCATTGTACTGCTCTTAAATCTACCGCGCTTGGCTGTATTGGTACTCTCCAGACTCCGTGAAACCTGAGCATTGTTCAAATGTTTGTAGAGCTATGGGACCAAACTGCAGTGGTCATCAGTTTCTAGACTTACAATCTACTTAAGCTAAGTTATTCTAAGGACAAAACAAACACCTGTGCCCGTGGGAAGTCTCGAACTTCCGAAGGGGAGTAGACGCACACTTCGCAGCAAGGAGCCCTAGAGCGCACGACGACTCCCGCGCCGCTGTGAAATTTGGCATCCGGTTCGCCAGCAAATCTGCAATCATCATTAAAGAGTTATGGCGAATGCCAAATTAGAACCCCCGTCTAGCCGTTTTAGTGTTAAGTAGTAATAAACATACTGACAAACACACACAAACTTTCGTTTTTATAATCCGATCAAAGAGGAGACAAATTTTAATGAAAGTGTAGCTCAGATGTTTCCAACTCCTGAAGATCAATTAAAGGAAAAAATATATAATTGTATGAAAACTCCGTCATGAGTCGTGTGCCCAAATAATAAAGAAATCTGCTTTTTGGTTATGATATAAAACATTTGTTGCAAAATATAGCAAATCGATTTCGTCCACCGAATGAACATCTTCAATGCAGTTTCAAGTCTAGGCGACTCACGTACATCGCATACATTTTTAAACAGTTAAAATACGTAAAAGGAAATGTCAGATGTAAATTGCAGCCACAGCGGAGCGGCGGAATGCAAAACGACTGCCGGCGTCGCGCAATGGATAGCGTCACCGATTGTGGTGCTGAAGGTCGCCGGTTCAATCCCGTACACCGGTGACAATTAATCACGCCGATTCATGTGTTGTGGTCATCAGGCTAACTGGTCCTGGCTCAGCATTCCTCACTCGTCCTGCTGAATCTGCATATTCCACCGATATCATTCTGCGGCCAACCACGTGTTTCCGAAGACAAAAACTAACATCGTAATGTGGTTGATCGGTCACTTTGTGCATTACGTTGTGTGTAGGGTGGATGGTGATGATCATTTGGCTTTTTGCCAGTTCATGTCTACAGCGTACTGGTCATACACGATCGGGAGCGTCCGGTATTACTATGGGTGATCGTCCGGGTGCGTTGAGAGCTGTGGAAAATTTTTGTTTGTCTTGTGACTGAGGAAACAGGAGGGGGGGGGGGCGGTAAAGCAGTGTAAAATCCCTGAGCACCAGTCATTGCGGCAATGTCCTGGATTAAATTCCAGACCTTTCAGAGAGTCTCTTGGAATGAGAGCTTGTGACACTGTTGATAGTGATCCCTGTATCGGATGGGGACGTTAAGCTCGAACGCCTCCTTGGTGCTGTTCAAGAGGTCTTGTTACGTTAAGGGGAGTTAGAAGTCATTTTTTCACAAAATGTTCAAATGTTTGTAAATCTATCGGACCAAACTGCGTGGTCATCAGTCCGTAGCGTACCTCCGACGGCGAGCAACCGCGCGCTCCGCAGCGAGGCACCTTACACCGCTCGGCTACTCGACCGCGGCCTTCTTTTCACATTTTCGCATTTTTGTCTGATAATAAAATTTGCAATTTTCTGAATAAACAACATTAAAAACAAAGAAAGATGGAAAGAAAGAAAGAAAACATTGAGGCGCTATGCTGCAATGCGCGAGGCCATTCCCCGTCGGGGGTTCGAATCCCCCCCCTCGGGCATAGATGTTTGTGCTGTCTTTAGTATAAGGTAGTTCATAAGTAGTATGTAAGTTTAGGGACTGATGACCCCGCAGTTAAGTCCCATAAGCTTTACAAACATTTTTGAACAACACCGGAAATGAAAGGGTTAAGGCGCCATGCTACGGATAGAGGGGCAGCTCCCGTCGGAGTTTCTAGTCCTCCTCGGCCATGGGTGCGTTTGTGTTGTCCTTGGAATAAGTTGGTTTAAGTAGTTTGTAAGTCTACGGACCGATGATCTAAGCAGCTTCGTCCCCCAGCTTTACAAACATTTGAACATTTTGATTAACCACTTAGGAAGAGTCCATATTTGTTGTAAGAATAGGAACAGAAAATCTTGAGAGTGCATTTATTATTCATTTCCTTATTATTTTGTATTTTATGTAGAATTAATCAGATAATTATAATTAATGGTTAATTTTTCATTTTTGTAATTGTGGGTTAGCTTCCATCCTCATCCCAAATTCTGTTACGAATCCTACCATTGTCGTTGTTTGCTAGTAAATATTTATAAGACTGGTTATATCTGAGAGCTCTGATTGCTGAAGGCCCTCTGACGAAGTGACATTGTGCGTAGGTGAAGTGTCGTCTTCCCGAGCAGGACGAAATCTCCTCACTTTACTTACAGACTTGATTTTCGGACGACTTCATGCTCTTTACCTTGAGTTGTTACGAAGTTGAACACTGAGTCACCATTTCATCATATAATACAGACTTCATTAACTTTTGCATATGGATGAAAACTGAATTTATGTACTGACTCCACCTTGGTGTTCTGTCATTGAGGGAAGAACGCCTGCTTTTGCATAAATCCAAGTGCAGACAGGTTTCTGTACAACGTCACTCACTGTCGGATTTAGTTATGGTGTTTGTGTGAGATTTGAAATGTGTCAGATCCATCAAGTAAAGAACTTTAATTTTTTATTCTTATAGGAGAACTTCTATTGAAGTGCGGATTTCGATATTTCTGTGGCAATTTAAATTGGAAAGGCGTTATAGGGACATAACAGAAAGATTGCATAACTTTAGAAGTTTATTACTAACTAGAGAATCCGGCAGTGCTAAATATGCATGGCCATTGTACACACCCTACTCTGCTTCCCTTAATCTCTATGTCCATCTCTTTCCATAATTATACCTAATTCTTACCTTCCTCTGTGGTCTCTTTGGCTTCTCTCTGTATTGGGTACCTTCAAAGCCTGGGTTGCTCGGGGATTCCAGTATTTAATCAGTGTTTCCACTCCTCCGTCCTCTATTTCTCCGTCTACGCCTCTACCAGTGCGCGTCTTACATAGTGAAATGTAGGAGCACTCATGGACAGTAGGAAATTTTTGGCATATGGACATTTAGGTTGACACGTGAGGCGTGTGCTGATAGAGTAATGGTTAACGCGACCGCTAGCGTAAGGCAGGATATTTGAGTTCGAGTTCCGATCCGGCACAATTTATCTTATGTCACCATTCAATCATTCAGCTGATCTGACTCATATTCGCAACTGCGACTACACTTCTTGTATTTATTTAACTATGCTTCGGTCAATCAGGTTTTTACTCACATGGGCGAGTGCGTAAAGCGTGGCCTCTTCCAAGATTGTCGGAACTGTCTGCATTCAAATGTTCAAATTTTTGTATAGCTTATGGGACTTAACTACGGGGTCATCAGTCCCTAAACTTACAAACTACTTATGAACTACCTAATCCTAAGAACGGCACAAATATCCATGCCCGAGGGGGGATTCGAACCCCCGACCGTAGTGGCCGGGCAGACCGTGACTGGAGCGCCTCAGTCCCCTCGGCCACCGCGGCAGGCACTGTCTGCATTCCCGTGGCCATATCGATATTGGTGTAGCAGTCTTTGGTTGCCTCGCAATAGGCGATATTACAGATATGAGCGTCACTCAGGATCAGACTTTAATTTTAACATCGTTAGAAGTAGTTTCTGGATTTTACTTGTTTTGAACCAAAAAATTAAAGTCTTTCTGTCCTTGCTATGGACACCTACGGTCGTCCTTATTAATGAAAGTATTGGCTTAGGACCTCTTGGTGAACCTGTTACACAGAATTAGTCCTTCTTTTCACTTACTACCAGAAGCGTCTGTACGCTAAAACTCGTTACAAACACTCGAAGAGCAATGAACTCCGCACCAGACGTTGCAGCTGTGACACAGGCCACATGCAAATCTAGCAAGACACTGCAGCCTTGGAAGCCACCGAAATTTATTGTCACCGCTTTGCACAGTTCTGCATAGTACTTAATTCGTTATGTTATTGCATGCAGAATTTTTAAGCACACTCATTGTTGAACGGGAACGTAATTTCTTTCGTAACTGAACGACAGTCAGGCTGCTAACGTGATCATTTCTCTTCCTTCTAAATGAGTATCAATCAACACATAATTGTTTAAAATAAGTCAATATATACCTTGATATGCTTTGGTACAATCGGTTTTATATTTTTCTTCGACAAAAGTAAACGTAAATCATTTAAATCAAAATATTTCCTTTCAGTAATTGGTGCTTTGGTGTAGGCCTGACGGCCGCAGAAGCTCCAAGTTTCACAAGGCCTAAACACAATAGAAAGATGCTAAGAAGAAGGACGTGGTGGCAGGTAGGTGGCGCTGAAGATATCGAGTTCTGTAAGATTTGCATTTATTAATTCCGCGAAAAAAATTGTTAACCTTATACGTAACATTTAAGTGATGCTTTCTCGAAGCAGTTCGTGGAGTCTTGAGGCAGTTAACGCAGTCGAATCTACCTAACAGGACTTCCACCAACCTCTGCACCTACCACTCCCTCATGCGTCCCGTCTTGTGCAGTGCAGCCATCACATCCAGACACTCCTTTTATCACTCCGTCTGTGTGAACTGTGGGCAGCAGCATCCATCTCGCTCGCTGGACTGTACTATTCTGCAAAAAGACATGAAAATCATGCAGATAGAGCCCCTGGACAGGTTGACATACACTGTGGCAAAGAAGAAATTCGAGCGACTCTACTCTGTTCGTATGGTAACGTCATTTGCTTCTTACAAGTCGTCTCCAGTCTCTTTGGGAACGACAGGTTCACGTTTGTTATCACCTTCTGCGGGCCCTATGGACCATCAATCTTACATTGCCCTCTTTATGGGTGGGGCCTCCCATTCTTTCGCTGCCCCCGCAACACCATATGTGGCAGGAACCTTCCCTCCACCATCAGGGACACAAATCCCTATCCCTCAGCCAGAGGAGGAACAGTTTTTCCCAGCTTTCCTCGCTCGGAAGGTGTCCCTTTGGATATTCCGTTCTATGAGTAGACTGGTGGATCCCAGCCAGTGGCTGATGGACCCACAAGCTCCTGGTCGAAAGGCTTCGCGGTCCTCATCGGACCCTGAAGCCACTTCAGAGAAGCCCAACCAGCCCAGCGCTTGCTCCAATGGACTCTCCATAGAACTGACTGGCCAGCTTATACCTCGGCTGCTGTGGTTATCACTCCGTTTACAGCCAACACTGATACAGGGATTCAACAGGTCACTGCAGCCCATTATTTCCGCCGCAGAGAAACTATTCCAAACACACCTGGCTCTCTCCAATGTAAGTCGGGAGACACCAGAGATTGCTGAGACCATCCAGGAGAGACGGAGGGTCCTCCAGCACCACCGTCATCATCATTTCATAGACCTGGCTGGACCTCTTACACTTGTTCAGCAGAGTAAGCCTGACTGATGGGAAAGATATGTATCCACTATCAGTTCTTGCACCTCCCCTTCTCGGATGTGGTCACAAGTACAGCACCTTTTTGGGTCCCGCCCACCGACTCAAAGAGCGGGTCGAGTGGAAGCAGTTATCATTCCGCACGCGCCGCCAGGAACTGTAAAATGCCCCATTTAGTGAATGGGAGTTCCAAACTGCTCTTGCTGCATGCCCTGATACCTCGCCAGGATCAGATCGTATTCACAGTCACTTCCTCCGTCACCTCTCAGCAGACTTTCAACATAAGTTACTCGCCCTGTTCAATCGTCTCTGATCAGAGCGTGCTTTACCGTCCCAATGGCAGGATGGTACCATCATCCCAGTGATGAAACCAGACGCAGATCTGCTGGTGGTTGACAGTTAGCACCCTATAAGACTCACTAAAGTTCTGCTAAAAATGTTCAAATGTTTTTAAAGCTTATGGGACTTAACTACGGTTTCATCAGTCCCTAAACTTACAAACTACTTATGAACTACTTACGAACTAGGACGGCACAAATATCCATGCCCGAGGGGGGATTCGAACCCCCGACCGTAGTGCCCGTGCTGACCGTGACTGGAGCGCCTCAGTCACCTCGGCCACCGTGGCCGGCAAAGTTCTGCGTCAGTTCCTAAGGCAGATGGTGAATGGGCGACTTATGTGGATCCTTGATGACCAGGGTCTTCTGGCTCCAGCCTCACTACAGCCTCAGCTTCCTTCAGGGCTGCTCCGTTCATGACAATCTAGTGGCACTGCAGTCTGCCACCAGTACAGCTTTCTATAGGCGCGAAAACCTTGTTCCTGTTGTTGTTGACCCCCCCCCCCCTTTTTTGTTACCTCCGGAAGGCATATGATACCACTTGGCTACACCATATCCTCGCTACGTTGTGTCCTGGGACTTACGGGGTCCACTTTAAATCCTTATTCAGAACTTTCCCTCCGCTCTTTTTAGTTTAAGGTTGGTAACTCCCTTAGCTCATCGCAAGTTCAGGATAACAGTGTCTCACAGGGATACATACTTAGTGTACTTTTTAATTGCAACTAACGGTCTTGCTGCGGCAGGGGTCATTGATTTCTTCTTTCTTGTTTGCCGATGACTTGTGTTTATATTTCAGTTCTTCTATCATTGGTGTCTCTGAAAGGCATCTGCAGGAGCCATTCGAAAGGCGTAGTCATGGAAGTTAGCCCATGGGTTCCAGTTCACTGCATCCAAAACACAGGTCATGCACTTCTGTCGCCGTCGGGCTGTTCATTTGCACTCAATGCTCTATTTGGCTGAGGCACTGCTTCGTGTCAAATAGAAGCATTTCTTTCTAGGCATGCTCTTTGATGACCATCTCACTTGGGTGCCACACCTCCGCCAGTTCAAACAAAAATGCTGGCGATAGCTTGACATACTACACTGACTCAGCCATACTGTTTGGGGTGCCGCCCGTCCAACGCTCTTGCAGCTCTACAAGTCTTTAGTCCAATCCCGTCTAGACTATGGGAGCTTGTTATACAATTCAGCAGCGCCTCCAGCTTTGGAGATCATCGACCCGATCGTCCATTGTGGCGTCAGACTAGCAAAAGGCACTTTCTGCACAAGTCCGGTGACTAGACTTCTTGTAGAGGCAGGGGTCACTCTTCTGTGATTCCGCCGCTAACATCACACGTCGCCCACGTTCCTTCCTCGCTCAGTCACCCAAAGCGCGAGCTCCTTTCTACGTCTTCCTTCCTTCCTCGTCACCTCGGCGGCTCTGGTCAGGTCTCCCGATCGCAGCCCGTGTTTCCTCCTTTCCTTCTCTCGAGTCCTTTCCTCTTCCTCCCTCCTTCCATTTTTTTTCTAAATGCCTCCCCTTTCTTACTATCGGCTCCACATGGATTCTTCATTTGACTCGAAAGCCCCAGTACAACCAACGAATCTCTGTCGATAGTTTGCGTCACTTACTGACTCGTTCCGTGATGCATTTGTATATACCGACTGTTCCGTGGTGGATGGCCGAGTTGGACTGCTTACGTCCACAGTGATCACATTGAACAGCAATCCCTGCCTCGTGAGAGCATTATCTTTATTGCAAAGCTGGTCACTATTTATCGTGCTCCTGAGTACCTCCATGCAAACCATGGGGAGTCATTTATCATCTGTAGTGACTTCCTGAGTGGCTTGCAAACAATGCACCAGTTTTTATACAAACATCTTTTAGTGCAGTCTATTCAAGACACTGTCTTCTCTCTCGTCAGGTCTGGCCTTTCGGTAGTCTTTGTCTGGAACCCAAGCCACATTGGCACACCACAGAATGAACTTGTCGATCAGTTGCCCAAGCAGGCCATTTCGTCACAACGTCTAGAAATTGGTCTCAGGGAAACGAATCTCCGATTGTCGCTACACCAGAATGTACATATAGCTTGACGTACCGAATGGACTGCTTCGAGTGCGCCGGAAAAGCATCACGCGATCAAACTACCCACGGCCGCGTGGAAATCTCCACTGTCGTCCACACGTCAAGACTTGGATGTCCTCTGCCGCCTCCGTATTGGGCATACACAGTTGACCCTGGGCTATCTACTTCACCGTGACACCCAGCCAAAGTGTCGTTGTGGTGCACTCTTGCGACAGCCTTTCAATCTTTCAGGTGAGCTGACTTCAGTTCCAGGTGACAATGCCTCCATTGCTAAATCTGTTTTACGTTTTACTAGCGCAGCTAGTTTTTATCATTCCATTTAGTGGTGGGTGTTATAGCCTGATCTCTCCGCTCTGTTTTTATCACTAGCTTGGTTTGGCATAATGATGTCTCCGTAGAACCGACAGAAAGATGTCGAACCATTTTAGTTCATTCATACCATTACCGGAGGTTTCAGAATGGAGACAATCTAAATATGTTAATCAACAACTCCCATAAAGGAAAGTAGCCAAAATCGCTTTGTTTATAGTCTCTTATATTTTGACAACCGGTTTCAATGTACTGTCATTATCTTCAGCTCAATTGTCTACAAAATGCGGTTACCTACAGCTCTAGCTATAATATGAAAATAAAATTTAAAATATATACATATATGACGTCATGCAGTGTTTGCAGAGATTTTAGCTTCACTCCTAACCTGTGTAAGTGAATGACCAGCATTTCTTAGACAAATGATCTGAAGATGATGACATAGTGCATTGAAACCGGTTGTCAAACAATAAAAGACTACAAAAAAGAGATCTTGGTTACCTTCCGCTCTGGGCATTGTTGATTAGTTCATTCTGTCGATGATAATACATCAGAACCCCGATATCTCAACTGATCTCCTAATTGTTTTGAACAGTGTATATAGAAAACTAGTGGATTCTGCTAACTTGTCGCCAATGTTGTGTAGGCCTCACGGCGGCAGAAACTATAAGTTCCACTAGGCCTACACACCATAAACATGTGCTAGGAAGAAGAACGTGGTGGCAGCTAGGTAATGCTGAAGATACCGTGTTCTGTAAAAGTTGCATTTTCTAATTACATGAAAAACAATTGTAAAACTTGATACATAACATTTAAGTGGTATCTTCTCGAAGTAGTTCGCGGAGTCTTGAGGCACCTGACGTAATCGAATCTACCTCACAGATTTAGAGTTGTCACTTGCTAACTATAATTACTGCAGGAACACGAGAAAACCAAAGGATCCCTATCAGCGGATACGATGGCTGTAGTCATTAACTATTGTGCTAAGCAAAGGCTTCTCCGCGGCGACTACACTGTACTCACGAGCTATTAGAACTGAGAGACGGAGTGCAATGCGGCGTGCCCGACCTAAACATGCGATGGCGCTACCGTCGCGCTCCTGCAATGACTAAACTACCTAGCCGTGGTCGACTACGTGTAGTAACTCAAAATTCAAATGTTCAAATGTTTGTAAAGCTTATGGGACTTAACTACGGGGTCATCAGTCCCTAAACTTACAAACTACTTAGGAACTACTTACGAACTAGGACGGCACAAATATCCATGCCCGAGGGGGGATTCGAACCCCCGACCGTAGTGGCCGTGCAGACCGTGACTGAGGCGCCTCAGTCCCCTCGGCCACCGCGGCCGGCTGTAGTAACTCGCTGTGATACTACAGATGCCCTTATTTCATTGATTAATTCGCATATCATGAGAAACAGTAGTAGAATTTTTATTTGACGTGAATTTACTTCAGATGCGTTACATGTCAGTTTGGGTAAGAAAAAAATGTTCAAATGCTTGTACATCTATCGGACCAAACTGCGTGGTCATCAGTCTGTAGCTTACAAACTACTTAAACTAAGGTAAACTAACCTAGGGACAACACACACACCCATGCCCCCACGGAGGACTCGATCCTCCGACGGAGAGCAACCGCGCGATCAACAGAGAGGCGCCTTAGACCGCTCGGCTACTCCACCGCGGCTTTGGGTAATAGTAGATTCAGAATTTATAAACATAAAATCCTTAGTTAGATGCAACAGGGTTAAATAATTTATTGTGTAATCAAGATTCCATTGTAGAAGTATCACTTTAAAATATTTAAGGATTATGGTGTGTTGTTTCACAGAGTCTGAATCACAGTAAAAAGCTCACTTAGACGATGAACGTATGGCTTGGTGGTACTGGTTCTTAAATATGAAATTACTTTTAATAAAAATATGTTCCTTGAGGAAGCTATGAATGGAATAAAATTACCTTTTCCTCCAGTAAGACTTTTCAGATCAGGGTGACCTACTGAGTTGGTATAAGTCTTAAATGCCCTCCAAAAAGCTACATTGTTTTTTTTATGTTATTTTAATAATATATGTAGTTTATCAGACTTTTGGGATTTCTGATCTTATCCAACTACAGCTATTTCCTACAACAAAAAGAAGTCATGAGATGATGCTCGCTCCTAGCCATGGTATCTGTAGTGAAGTAACAAGTAACGCTAAACGATACTCTTATTGTTAGTTGTAAATCTGAGGTTGGCGAAGTGTAGCCGAGTATAGCCACGTTACGTTAACAGAACACACCCACACCATTTACGGATGTACGGAACGTTACAGAACTAAATTTAAAATCAGGTTTCTGTAATTACATAAACCGAATGACGAGTTTTCCCAGAACTAAGATTTCCATTTCGCTTCTGCCACAACAATCGTGGTGAAAGAATGACACGTTTTTCAAGACATGTATCACTGCAAGCGATGAACAGTTTTAGGAGATTGTAAGAAACTTTTCAGTATCATTACTCATAAGTTTATTTCATGAAGAGTTAATTATGCACTTATTTCTATGCTACTAAGCTTTTATGAAACTTGACGTGATATTTGGTGACACTATATCATGTATACTTCATTATAGTTCCATGAAGTTTTGATTATGTGTTTATTTCCGTGCTACTTAACTATTATGTAGTATATCGTAATATTTGGTGTTACAACTTTTACATGTTTGATTTTATGTCGTTTTACGACGGTTGCAGCACACAATTACATAAAATAAAAGATTAAAAAGTTGTGCCACGGTTGCACAGTGGTAGAGTGCCAGACTACAATCCCCGCCAGGAATTAGGATTTTTATCTGTCACTTTCCACTTCTTTCACCTCTGGCAGTGTTACTCATGTGAAAAATACCTAGTAGCACCGTGGTTCGGAACCCACGTTAAACTGTAGGTCCCCCTATAACTGGCTGGGTACGTCAGTCGAAGGTCGGAGGAAGGCAACGGAATACCACCTCCAAACAGGACCATGCCTAGTAAAGCACTGTGGTGTTCAAACCAATCTTTGGATTTTTGACTGCTTTACCTTACTACCAAATACAACGTCGGGCTGCATAAAATCTTAGCAGTATGGAAATAAACGTATAATTAAAACTTCATGAAATATACTCGCTAGGACAACATAGACGCACTTGATATTGGAAAACTGCCGAAATAGCCAGTCAATTTATAAGCAGTGATATTGGGTCGTTCCTTAACAAGTGCTTTTAAGACAAATTTCTCTGCGGGCGTAACTATAAGGAATTTGAAATCAAAGTTAGGAGATAGAGAGAGAGAGAGAGAGAGTGAGATTAGTTGCTGCTAGAAGGAAGCATATGTTAGCAATGACGAATGGATTGAGCAGCCAGGCACGCGGCTACGAAGGCGAGCATGGTAGAGCTGTCGCACTGGACGCCATTTCGTATTCCAGCGCGTCGGAGCGAGGCCGGGACCCTGGGGTGGCCGGTGCCACTACCTGCTCAGAGGAGAGCACTCCGCCACTCTGCCGCTTCCACCGCCCCCAACCCTGACCATACAGTGCGCGGTAGTAAAGTGAGGAGAATCTTCGATCCCTTTAGGCGGAATTCACCTCAGCGCCAGTTGGTATCACACGGACCTACAACTCGGACAGCGAGATGAAAGCAGAAGAACGTCTACTCGACAAAGTAGGAGAAAGATGCCCACACGCACACACACACACACACACACACACACACACACACACACACACACACACACACCTTGTCTACTTTACCATCAAATAGTAAATATTAACAGTATATGGATTTTTCTGTTCCTATTCTTCCTTCTCGCTTATTGTATAAGTATGTAATCATTGTGACGCTATTCAGTTTCACATACTGCTCTTCATACTCAGCAAATAAAATCGTAAAATACAAGAAATGTATTCTGAATTGTGAATCGGGTCATACTATAGCCATGCTAGTAACCGCAGATATAGGGATACGCGAAGAAAATCCATGGACTTCCTACGAAAAAAAGTGAAATCGTATCAAAAACTTTAAATGTCTCGCGACGAATTCCTTTCTCCGAAAAATGTTGTGAAATTCTGATGTGAAACCAAGTCGTTTAATTTAGTTAATGTTCATTGAAGCACCTATTCAACACGATGTCATAATGTGTTACCTAATTAGTTTTTTACCAACATTTATAGTGAACATATCAACATAATACAGCTTTATTTCTATAATAAATATCATGACTTTGCAAGCGCATGACAACATAAACTAATATGGAATCATTTCATGCGTATGTGAGTGTACTTCATTCTTATGTGATTACGTTTGGTTACATAATGGAATACAACTGTTCGTTAAGTCATAATGTCGATGCGCAATTGCGGCATCATTATATTTATTCTTGTGTCTTTCTTTAATAATTCGAATGCGAAGTTTATAATGGATTTAGCCCTAGGGAACCCACTCGTCTAGATTAAGTAAGTATTCGATACCTTTATGTCTATGTATGTAAAGGTACATTAATATATAATAATTTTCTATATCCATAGGCTACAGGAACTAAGATACTATAACTTTGTGTAAACCGTAATTACTAAGACAAACATTTATCGTCAGGACATTATTTTCATTCAAATTTTTTGCAAATATAATATTACAATAATTAACCAGATTATTTTTCATAATATTAATGGAGTAATCATTTCAAAACGTATTTTTCAAAACTAAAAGTCTTTTGACACCGCATAATAATAATAATAATAATTACTTAGCGTATTCCACTCTGGGAGCTTTGCGACTAATAATAATAATAATTACTATTATTTTTATTAGTCGCAAAGCTCCCAGAGTGGAAGACGCTAAGTAAAGATGTTTTATTTTCTGTTCTTCTTCATCGTCTGGTGCTTTTTATTTGCCCACCAGTTTTTCATTGTTTGCGAGAATTTAGCTCTTGTTTCTTGGCTCCACATCGTTCCGGTTCTTCGGACTTTTGTCTCTGGTTTTACTTTCTTCGTCGAGTTTCTTTTCCCATTCTTCCATGACTCTGTTTTGAACTACATTGAACTACAAAGGCGATAGCATTAACCCATCATCTTGTCTAATCCCAGTGATTATCTCGAATGGTTTTGGAAGTTTCCCCATTAATTTCACTTTGCATGTTGTATTTGTTGATGTCTGCTGAATGATATTCTGTATTTTCTGATCCAATTCTTTTTCTTCGGGAATCCTAAATTACATGGTTCTGTGGATTGAGACATAGGCCCTTTTGAAGTCAGCTTGCCTCGCATCTTCCTTATTCTTGTGATTAATTTTAGGTTTAAAATTTCCTCTGGGCACAATCTGTTTGGACTGAAGCCAGCTTGGAAATCTGATATTTTGGGTTCTAGCAGTTCTTGTGTTCTTTCAAGAATACAGGCTGATAATATCTTATATGTGACAGGGAGTATAGAAATACATCTGTAATTATTCACATCCTGTTTGTCCCCTTTTTATGTAATGGGCGTATTAATGCACACTTCGCCGGCTGCGGTGGCCGAGGGGACTGAGGCGCTCCAGTGACGGTCTGCACGGCCACTACGGTCGGTGGTTCGAATCCCCCCTCGGGCATGGATATTTGTGACGTCCATAGGATTAGCTAGTTCATAAGTAGTTTGTAAGTTTAGGGACTGATGGGCCCGTAGTTAAGTCCCATAGACTCTACAAACATTTGAACATTTTGAATGCACACTTCCAGTCTTCCGGAATTACTTCAGTGACCCATATGTCCTGAATAATTCTTAATAGCTCAATTCTTGAATTAGGCTTTAGAGTTTTGAAAAATTGTCTACATTTCCATCTTCCGCCAAGGCTTTGTTATTTTTTAGTTTCTTTATGTGTTTGATAATTTCTTCTTCTGTTGGCGGTGTAGAGTCCTTTTGTTGCGGTGCTTTGGTGTTGGGTGTTAGGAGGGTTTCTGTTGGTTCTGGACAGTTTAGTCGTAATTCACTATTTTCTTCATCGTCCAGTGCTAAAATCCCATCTGGTTTTCGGAAGCAAACATTTTGAGGACAATACCCTTTAATTTGGTTTGCCAAGGTCTTGTAGAATCCATGTGTATTATAATTTTTAAAAAATCTGTTTCTGTTGATTCTAGTTACTGCATTACATATTTTCTCTTCTCTTGTCTGATAATTTTATTCGAAAGTTTTGTGTATCTAGAAAATTTTGGTAATTCCCCTCATTCTTATTCGATCTGTATTTTGCTAAGGCATTTTTCGTAGTTCAACTACCTTATCACATTCTATATTCCACCACGGATGTTTGGGTATCCTCTGTAATGGTACTTGTTCCTTGGCTATTTCCGTGATTTTGGTCTGGAATCTGTCCCAGTTGTTTGCAGGAGAATTTTTCCATTTTTTAAATTGTTTCTGATTATGTTAGTTTTTTTTAGTTTCAAATTTTGATTACCGGTAGTGTTCGTGGATTTATTCGTTCTGTAGAGAATTGTCTCGAACCCTCGTGAGCTAGTGATCAGAGACGCATTTTTATGCCTTCCTAAATTTGGATATGTCTGATCTCTTTTTGGAAGTCATATGAGATGGCTACATGGTCTATCTGAAATTCTCCAAGTTGGCTTATAGGTGACCTCCAGGTTTTCTAATCACTATGTTTTGTGTTGAAGGAAGTTCAGCTGATTTTCATGTTGAATTGTTGGCAAAGTTGGATTAGTCTCATACCGTTTTAGTTGTTCATTCTATGTGCTGGGTTAGGCCAACTGTTTTCCTAAATTTCTTTCCTTTGCCAATTGTACGTTGAAGTCTCCAAGTAGAATTTTTACCTCGTTTCTTGGTATTTTAGACATTTCAAGTTCTAATCGTTCCCAGAATTTATCTACATCTTCTCTTTTCTTCTGATTTTCAATGTCCGTCTGACACGAAAATGGAATAAATGAATTTGCAAAGGCGAAAATTCTCTGCAACTGTGGCCTGTTTAGTTTTTTTCATATCAGGCATTTTTTCAGAGGTATTTGAAAAAAGAACGGCGATTTGACTATGTCTGTCTGTCTGTGTGTCCATAAAGTGTTCCGAGTTTTTAAGTCGAACTCGCACCGTTACATAGATATTTGAAAACATAACGGCGATTTGACACCGTCTCTTGATTTTACGTAAAACAGACATGACATTTCTCGCCCAGAACTCTCTCTGGCATATGCCCTCTTGCTGTCTGTTATTTTAAAATTTCTTTATTATAACTTATCCGTTGTCATTTCAAAGCAATGGCGCACCGAAGAAATAAAAAAAGCACGTCGTTCTTAGTAGGATAAATTATAATCTAGTGTCTAAAATGCCATATTAGAAGTTACCAACACCATAGTGTAGTGGGCAGCGCGTTAGGTTATGATTCTTGGGGGCTGTACTTCGAAACTCCCCAACTACCTTTTTCATTCCTTTTTATTTTTTCCTTAGCCTCCTAATAGGGTTTCGGGCAACCTTATTAATTAAATAGAGCTACGTTGTGCAATGTTGAGTTGTTTCTTCTATTTCGTGACATGCCGTGAAATACGTAACAGCAAATTGAACATTGGTCTTCTGAAGCATATGCACATGAACTGGGAGAATACTGCAATAATAAATATTCTAAAAACGTGCTGATATTGGTAGTTTTATATATAAATGAAGTCCTAGGTTTCTGTGGCAACTGTCGTTCCTTAATGAAACGGAAGGGAATTGTATACATTGAAACAAATAATCTTGCTACTTGCTTTTCTCAGCAACTAGCTGAAAACCCGGTGCTGCCCGGGTATTTATTTATTTATTCCCGCCATTTTTCAGGTAGCCTATATATTCATTTGTATAAGGGCTGTATGTCTGTAAAATCTCTTGGGAATACAATTAGTAGTGAAGAAGTAATAAATTACAACTTGGTGCGTGATGGGGCGGTATTCCATGAATGTTACTGTTTATGTGCTCATATCTCATGAACTTCCTTTCAAATTGTGATACAATTTAGAAGGTACACTAACCTAGATGTGTGTATACTGCCTGTAAAATTTCCTGCGGCTACAATTTGTAGTGTAGAAATGATACATTTTAACGTCATACCGAATGCCGTAGTTTTAGTCCACGAACAGCGGAACGTTACTGTTTATGTGCTAATATTTCATGAACAACGGGTCGTACTGTGATACTGTTTAGAAGGTACATTCAACTACATGCGTGTATACTGCCTGTAAAATTTCCTGCTGCTACAATTTGTAGTGTACAAATTATAAATTGTAACGACATACCGAGAGCCGTAGTTTTACTCCATAAACAGCGGAAAAGTAGTAAGCGAGAAACTTTTCTCATTTCATCATTTTACTATGGTTGCCAGCGAGAAAAAGTTTAATAAAGGTTTGAAATTATGTTTAAAGTTTGTTGCAAGTCGCTAAGTACGGTCATTCTCATACAGTGTATTTCGAAAGTCTCGCCGCATTATATGGCATTTTTTGCGATTTCTATTGGTTATGACGTAATATCTTTTGAACCATGTGCCGTATGTGATTCTTAACCAAGCAGCAATTGTTACCTCAAGGTAAGGAATGTGTGTACCAAATTTGGTTGAAATCGGTCCAATGGTTTAGGAGAAAATGAGCAGCATTGACGCAATATGCAGCAGTTTTAGCGCATCTCATAGTTTATGACGTCATATCTCGTGAACTATATATCGTATGTGACTCTTACGCTTACGGCGACCGTCCTCATGGATTGAAATTTAAGTGAACAAAATTTCATAAGGATTGGAACAAAACTGTAGATTTGTATGCGACACGTACAAACATACGGACACTCTGCTTTATATATTAGATTATTCATTATTTATGGAATGTGTTTAAAGTCATTAATTAAAATCAGTGCTTCTATTAAAATGTTTTTCTTTAGTATGGTTGCTATGGACGCTTTTATCATAGATTGTATTATCTTTTCTGTAGTTCAGGTAAGACTTTGTTCGTGTTACTTTGCTCTGAGCTAAAATAAAGAGCAAATATTGTGTTTTAAACCGTAACTACCATTTCTTTTACAGCTAAAATAACAAACGAAATAAATGTGGTAACAGAATTCGACGTAACTGTCAATTTATGGCCAACATTTCCGCCCGGCGGGCGCGAGCGCTCCCCGCGGGCGGAGTACACTCGTGGCCGGCGAGAAATACAGGCCTGAGCGCGCACATCATGCCACGTAAGCAAGGTAGTTCCGAGCCGGCACGATCGCTAGCTGATTGGCCGGCCGCTGGGGCACTGCCCACTGCGTCATAGCGGGCAGCCACTGAGCTAGCGATCGCTCCGGCTCGGAACTACCTTGCTTACGTAGCATGATGTGCGCGCTCAGGCCTGTATTTCCCGTTGGCCGCGAGTACATTGTAGTTGACCGCCCCGGCCGCGACCGTGTGTCGCTAGTGTCCCACACGCCGCAGCGCACTGTACCAACACCACCTAGAGAGAAGGCCGCGGCGCTCTCGTGTGACGTCACGCAGTGTAGGCATCGTTCGCGTAGCTGACTGGGTAGCCGCTGGGGCACGGCCCACTATGCCGTAGCGTGCAACCAGTTAGCTACGCGCACGATGCCTACACCGCGTGAAGTTAGGCCGCGGCCTGCGGGGGCTACACGTTCTAGCGACAGCGCGCGACAGCTTCAGGCGACAAAAGACGACCACACGTATTGCTACGGGAGTGTCCTGCGTGAGCGCCGACTGTGGCGCTGTCTGTCGCTGCGTGTCGCGCGCTACATCGAGCGACGTTTGAGATTCAAACCTGTTTGAATCTTGTCGCTGTCGCACGCGCTACAAAGTGCCGAGTTTCGTTGAGAGTCGACTGCTTTTAGGGGTTATGAAGGTTGTCGAGAGATTTCTGCGAGCCAATAATCCCTGAAGTTTATGAAACGGGAACTGTTCGTGAAATAACAGACAATAAAATCACCTTGCACATATAACGAAGTATTTTGCTTTGGATAACTAGCTCGTAAATTTTCTTTTGGCTTTTATAAACGACTAAAGTTACATTATTAAATTGTTTCTAATACATCAGTCTTCTGTATTTTTATTCTGAGTGATAGTTTCATTTACACAACGATGAACGTGATTTAAAGAATTACTCGCATTTGTGTGCTTTGTTCATTGGCAGTACCGGTAACAAGAATGTTACAGTACTCCTGAGAGAGAGAGAGAGAGAGAGAGAGAGAGAGAGAGAGAGAGATAACTATGGGATGACAAAGGAGATGCGTGTAAATTACGTTTCTGAGTAAAATGTCAGGACATAATGTCTCAGTAGCAATTTAATGTGTTTGGTAGGTGTACAGTTGGGTACATGTGTTTGCAATAAAGATGAACTAGGGGTAAAAAAATTTTAAAAAATAATTTGTGGTGCTTTCTAAAGATAATACATAGAACCTTGCACAAATAAAAGGTGAAAGGGTTGTAATTGCAGTAATTAAAATATAAGATGGAACGGGAAGCGAACCAGCGACCGCAAAATTTACTTAGTTTACGATTTAACAGCCCACGTCAGTAACCCTACGCTACGCCGACCAATGACGGAAAACTACGGGGTAAGTGACTTACTTTCGTCTTCGAATAAGTCATATTTCGAACTAATTCAGTTGTTGATGGTTTGTAATCACAAAACTCATTGAGAACGTAGTCGAAAGTAGCTGTACTCGTCGTTGTACTTTCGAAGAATTTGGCCGGTGATATTCATAGTCTGTTTTCGCATTCGAAGTTCCGAATGAAATAGTACACGAACATTCCTCGCTTTGTAAATGTAAGGCACAGCATTCCTTTTACGCCTTATTTCCTAAAGTTAATAAAACTTTATTGCCTTACTCTGGAGCTATCATTACTCTACGGTTTACGGACGGCAAACTTTAGAAACAGCTGATCGGTTGTAGCAGCCATCTTGAAGAGAGGAGTTGTCGCGCTCACGTCGGACACCCGGCCACGTCGCCGAATGTCGCCGCTTGTAGCAGCAGTGTCGCGTCGCTGGATGTCGCGCGCTGTCGCTAGAATGTGTAGCCCACGCAGGCCGCGGTCTTACACGAGAGCGCCGCGGCCGTCTCTCTAGCTGGTGTTGACTGTGCGCGGGGAAGAGGCGCGGCAAAGACCACCCGCGGGCGGCGGCGCTGGCACGGCGAGGCAACACCACCTCTGTTTGTAAATGTTTGTAAAGTCTATGGGACTTAACGACGGGGTCATCAGTCCCTAAACTTACAAACTACTTACAAACTAGCTAATACTAAGGACGGCACAAATATCCATGCCTGAGGGGGATTCGAACCCCCAACCGTAGTGGCCGTGCAGACTATGACTGGAGCGCCTCAGTCCCCTCGGCCACCGCGGCCGGCAACAACACCTTTCTAGGTGGTGGTAGGCGAGGGCGCCTGCGCCCGTGGGGCGGAGTTTGGCCATGCCTTCTCTAGTACTTAATCTCTATACTAAGTTACTACTATCATTACGTCATTTACAAAAGTCATTTTAACAGTATCTCCCCAGTTTGCTTGTTGTTGTTGTTGTTGTGGTCTTCAGTCCGGAGACTGGTTTGATGCAGCTCTCCACAATACCCTATCCTGAGCAAGCCTCTTCATCTCCACATAAGAACGACAACCTACATCTGTCTGAATCTGCTTACTGTATCCATCTCTTGGTCTTCCTCTGCGATTTTTACCCCACACACTTCCCTCCAACGCTAAATTCACAATTCCTTGATGTCTAAGAATGTGTCCTACCAATCTATCCCTTCTTTTAGTCAAGGTGTGCCAGAAATTTCTTTTCTCCCCAATTCTGTTCAGTACCTCCTCATTAGTTACAAGATCCACCCACCTAATCTTCAGCATTCTTCTGTAGCAATATTCATCTTATATGCACCTTTCAGCACACTGTCCATTCCGTTCAATTGATCTTCCAGGTCCTTTGCTGTATCTGACAGAATTACTATGTCATCGGCAAAACGCAATGTTTTTATTTCTTCCCCCTGAACTTTAATCCCTATTCCAAATTTTTCCTTGCTTTCCTTCACCGCCTGCTCGATGTACAAATTGAATAACATCGGAGAAAGGCTACAACCCTGTCTTACTCCCTTC
The DNA here is from genome assembly GCA_026315105.1 of Locusta migratoria. Lineage (NCBI taxonomy): Eukaryota > Metazoa > Arthropoda > Insecta > Orthoptera > Acrididae > Locusta > Locusta migratoria. Next base: position 548,923,783 of record CM048755.1, on the reverse strand, counting down.
CCAACTGATGCTTCCCTTTCATGCCCTTCGAGTCTATTAACTGCGGTCTGGCTTTTGTACAAGTTGTAAATAACTCTCCTTTCCCTGTATTTTACCCCTGCTGACTTCAGAATTTGGAAGAGTGTATTCCAGTCAACAGTGTCAAACGCTTTCTACAAATCTACAGAAGCTAGAAATGTAGGTTTGCCTTTCCTTAATCTATCTTCTACGATAAGACGCAAAGTGAGTATTGCCTCCCGTGTTCCTACATTTCTGTTGAACCCAAACTGATCTTCCCCGAGGTCGGCTTCTATCAGCTTTTCCATTCTCCTGTAGATAATTCGTGTTAATATTTTGCAACCATGACTTATTAAACTGATGGTCCTGTAGTTTTCACACCTGTCTGCACCTGCTTTCTTTGGAATGGGGATTATAACATTTTTCTTAGAGTCTGAGGGTACTTCGCCTGTCTCATACATCTTACACACCAGGTGAAACAGGTTTGTCATGGCTGGTTCTCCCAGAGACTTCAGTAGCTCTGAGGGAATATCATCTACTCCAGGGGCCTTGTTTCGACTTAGGTCTTTCAGGGCTCTGTCAAATTCTTCTCTCAGTACAGTATCTCCTATTTCACCTTCATCTACATCCTCTTCCCTTTCTACAATATTGTCTCGAAGTTCATTTCCTTTGTAGAGTCCCTCTATATACTCTTTCCACCTTTCAGCTTTCCCTTCTTTGCTGAGAACTGGTTTTCCATCAGTGTCCTTGATATTCATAGAGCTGTTTTTCTTATCTCCAAATGTTTCTTTTATTTTCCTGTATGCTGTATCTATTTTCCCCTATTTATACATTCTTCTACATCCCTGCATTTGTCTTCTAGCCACTCCTGCTTAGCCATTTTGCACTTCCTGTCAATCTCATTTCTTAGTCGTCTGTACTCCATTTTGCCTGTTTCATTTACTGCATTTTTATATTTTCTCCTTTCATCGATTAAATTTAGTATCTCCTGTGATATCCAAGGATTTTTTGTAGGTCTTGCCTTCCTACCTATTTTGTCCTCTGCTACCTTCACTATTTCATCTCTCAATGCTACCCATTCCTCCTCTACTGTTTTATTTTCCCCTGTTTCTGTCAATTGTTGCCTAAAGTTCCCTCTCAAATTCTTAAGAACCCCAGGTTCCTTCAATTTATCCAGGTCCATCTCCTTATTTTCTTACCTTTTTGTAGTTTCTTCAGTTTCAGCCTACAGTTCATAACCAACAAGTTATGGTCAGAGTTTATATCTGCCCCTGGGTATGTCTTGCAATTTAAAACCTGATTCCGAAATCTATGTCTTACCATTATAAAATCTATCTGGTATCTCCCGGTGTCTCCTGGTCTCTTCCACGTATACAACCTTCTTTTGTGATTCTTGAACCAGGTGTTTGTTATAACTAAATTATGTTCTGTGCAAAATTCTACCAGGCGGCTTCCTCTTTCATTCCTTTTGCCCAGTCCATATTCACCTAGTATCTTCCCTTCCCTTCCTTGTCCTACTACCGAATTCCAGTCTCCCATAACAATTAAGTTTTCCTTTCCCTTAATTGTCTGAAAAATTTCCTTTAGCTCCTCATATATTTCTTCGATTTCCTCATCATCGGCAGAGCTAGTTGGCATATAAACCTGTACTACTGTTGTCGGTGTTGGCTTCGTATCTATCTTGACAATGATAATGCGATCACTGTGCTGGTCATAGTAGTTTACCCGCATTCCTATTTTCTTATTCATTATCAATCCTACTCCTGTGATACCCCCAACTGATTTTGTGTTTATAATCCTGTACTCACCTGACCAAAAATCCTGTTCATCCTGCCACCGAACTTCACTAATCCCCACTATATCTAACTTCAACCTATCCATTTCCCTTTTTAAATTTTCTAATTTTCCTACTCGATTAAGGGATCTAACATTCCACGCTCCGACTCGTAGAATGCCAGTATTGTCTTTTCTGATGATCACATCCTCCTGAGTAGTCCCCGCCCGGAGATCCGAATGGGGGACTATTTTACCTCCGGAATATTTTACCCGAGAGGATGCCATCATCATATGTTCATACAGTAGAGCTGCATGTCCTCGGGAGAAATAACGACTGTAGTTTCCCCTTGCTTTCAGCCGTTCGCAGTAACTGTGTGGCAAAGCCACATTAGCTGATGTTACAAGGCCAGCTCAGTCAATCATCCAGACTGTTGCCCCTGTAACTACTGAAAAGGCTGCTGCCCCTCTTCAGGAACCACACGTTTGTCTGGCCTCTCCACAGATACCCCTCCGCTGTGGTTGCACCTACGGTACGGCTATCTGTATCGTTGAGGCACGCAAGCCACCCCACCTCGGCAATGCCTGTGGTTCATGGGAGTGGCCAGTTTACTTACGTGTTAAAAAAAAAGTCTGTGTTTGCAATTAGTTGGTATGGATTTCATGGTATGTTCACAAACCAGAACAAATGCACTTTTCAGAAAAAGCGCTTTTATCTTTGAATAACTCGTAATCTTGCAGAATACAGTTGTGTTCTATTAACAAGAGTATGCGAAAACCTTTTAGGAATCAAGATTCAAACAAGAAAACTAAGGCAAAATGTCAGTGATGGTCTTTTATGATTTATATCTATGTTTTGTTGTTCAGGTAGATCGATACGTTTCGGTCGTTTGTTCATGTTGGTTCTGGGTTGAGAATTTTTCGACGTCCTTATATTACAGATGGCGTTGAGCCTTCTTTCTTTTTCTCTCTTTTCATTGGTTCTTCGGTTTGATCGGTTCTTTGTTTTATTTTGATCGTTTCATCGTTGACCCAGTTTTGGCCCACTTTAGGTTACGGTAGTAACACTAAAAGTGGGCCTTTGCAATCGTTTTTTGACAGCTCGATCTTAAATAAAAATAACGGATTAACCATTCACCTGACACAAAAATTGAATAACCGAATTTGTAGAGGAGAAAATTCTCTACAACTTTGCTCCCCTATCTTTGTTTTCATATCTCGTATCGTTTCAGAGATATTTGCAAAAGTAACGGCGATTTGACGATGTCTGTCTGGTTGTAACGTGTTCCCACATTTTAGGTCGAACCGATTGGCACCAAATTTTATAGACATACATGTTGGCTAACAGAGACCAGAACCTCGCTTTTTTAATTTTTTTCAAATATTTCCGACCAGAAATAGGTTATAATATCAAAGAAAGGTCGTTTTTAATGTAATTTTAATTGCATATAAATCGTTCATCTGACGCTAAAATTGAATAACCGAATTTGTAGAGGAGAAGATTCTCTACAGCTTTGTTTCCTTATGTTTTTTTTTCATATCTCGTATCGTTTGAGAGATATTTGCAAAAATAACAGAGTTTTGACGCCCTCCACTAAATTAACGAAAACCAGCCGTTCGCAGATGTCACGTGACATTCCTCGCCCAGAACTCTCTCTGGCATAAGCCATCTTGCTTTGCGTATTTGATGATTTTCTTATTTTAACTTACACGTTTTCATTCCCAAGCAATGGCGTACTGAAGAATTAACAAAAACACGTCGTTCTTCGTACGATAAACGATAATCTAGTGCCTACAAATGCCATATTAGCATCAGTTAATAACAGCCATTAATAGTATGAGATTAAAGTATGTCACTTTTAAGTGTTGGACGTAGCGTAGTGGGCAATGCGTTTGTCTGTGACGCTGAAGGTCAGTGGTTCAAAACCTGCCACTACTTTTGTGTCCCAGCCTCGTCGCCGCTTTTGTGTCTCGTTTCCGTCGTAGGTGTCGGTGGCCGAGTGGAATGAGACCGACACAGGAATAAAGATAGCACGCTGGTGCAGGTACGGAGAGGAGCAGCCAGAAACTAGAAACACTAGAGTAAATTAGAACGAGATATATATTGAACAGAATTTATACAATACTTAACTTTTACATAGCACTGCAGAATGTTGATACACAGTTGAGCTAGAGTCCTGCCTAGTGCCTAACTGATAGCAAATTCTTCACTGGTGCCTATCTGAATACGAAGTCTTTACTGGTTCCTAACTCAGTCCCAAGTGAACGATGTCGTTCACTGGTGGCCACGAGCGGAGTTGCCGCAGAGGGCGCTCGTGGCTGTCGTCGTAAGAACGCCGCGCCGTGCGTGCATGGCGGCGCGCGGCGAAAGTAGGTGGCGCGCACTTTGGACTTGTGCGACACCACAACTACCAACAATTTTTCGTTTTCCTAAAAGGGTTTCAGACATTCTTGTTAATTAATTTTTTGTTGTTTACATTATTATTTTGCTCCAAAATGTTTGCTAAAACTTATAAAACTACAAATCTAAAGTGGGCCGTAAAACACGTCAGTGCGATTTTTTTTTTTTTTTTTTTTCATTACAGAGGGCGTCGAGCCCTCTGACCGAGCACGGTGAGCTGTCATGTCGGCAAACCTGTGACCAAGCGCGCTGAGCCACCACTTTCGAACCTCTCGTGCATCACTAATTCGCCGCCCATTACGTTATGCCGAACAGCTGCAAGAGTAATCCGTAATTCTCGTAGCATAGATGGCAGGTGTTATCTGTTAATATGGTATTTTTAGACATTTTATTGTAATTCCTTGTCCTAATAACGGCGTGTTTTTGACAAATTTCAGAGGCCATTGCTTTTAAATGACAATCCATCAACTACTTGAATAACAATATAATAAGAAAATCATCAAATACACAAAGCAATATGGCGTATTCAAAAGAGAGCTTCGGGCAAGGTTTAGGGAGAGGAATATTACGTGACTGATTTCCGAACGTCAAAAAAAAAAAAAAAAAAAAAAAAAAAAAAAAAAAAAAAAAAACGCTACGTTCCTTGCAGGCTATAGTTATTCGTAACCAGTACAGGTAAAGAAAATAAACATAAAACAAATTACCAAAGAAAGACGGGTGATAATATTTTAACGGAAAAAGAAAATGAAAATGTGGGAGAGATATTAAAATAATAGTTTAAAGAGGTAAAGTATGTTTGTCAAAGCTAAACACAAATATCAAATAATTTTGGCTGGTTGTTAAAATACGGACAGAAAGAATATTACGTGTTGGGTGCATAGATGTTATCACTATAGTAGAGTCGTAATCGTCTCGTCCATAACTTTCCATTGTCTATATTTTTATTATTTTTCCGAAATGTTTGCAAAAATCACAAAACTGATGGTAAACCTAAACTGGGCCGTGAAACACGACAATGCGATTTTTTTCCAAGTATTTTGCTTATTATTGCCGCACGCATGTTCTCAACACGTGCCTGTTGGATCGACATTTCCTTGGCGACTTGGTTCTGATCAAGAGGACATTTCAGTCTCGCAGAATAGCCTGAACGTGGCCACCGTGGGGCAAATTGTGCAGATACCTGAACGACGGGCCGAAGAACGATCGCTAACTTGCGCCCCGGCCTCCTGTCTGACTACACATGTTCCCTTGAACTCTGATGATACCATAGCTTTGCCTCTGATTGCAAGATGTACCCTTAGGGACAGGCGTCGCCCTCCCGCCGAGCCCTGTTTATCTCAATGTAATTGCTTCCGTTATGAAAGCTACTTTTATTTCTTCCGTAATTTCAAGCTTTTGTAGGACATTTTTTATTACGTTGAACCTATATGATAATTGTTGTTCAGATAGGCGCATTATCAAGTGCAGTGATTATGGTATCCAATTAATATTAAATATATTTGACATCATGTTTATTCAAAATGACAACATTATCACAGTAGTAGCACGCTGTTTTGTTGGCTCTCGCAGTCCACTCCTTCGCACTCCCGGCACAAATTGGTATTAGAATCGCGATCCGGCTCACCGTATGGTTGAGTTTGGTGTAGGCGTGTATTTAATGGAGGTCGGCCCGATAACCAACGTGGAATACAGGTGCGGTATTCTGCCACAGGCGTAGTCCGCTGCATGCACAACGCAACCGCGTGTCATTTATAGGACGCGCTTCCTCCCGTTGGCTTTGACTCGTGGCAGTGGCGTGCTGTGTAGTAGGCAAAGTAATTTTGACAAGGTCAAATGTAGATGTTTATTCTTACTGACTAAAGTACTTTAATATTTTATTACGAATGTCTCATAATTTTAAAGGATGTGGTTAGGCAGGAACCTAAGACTACAGCTTAAATTGTTGCGAGTGAACAGACAACGACGGCACTGCGATACTCGCGTGTTCGAAATGTATAGTAGGCCACAACTGTGATGTGCAACGCTTCTTCAAAATTATCAGTAAAATTTTAACAAGATCCGTGATATAATTGAAAACACTGATGAATCGAAACATTGTGATTCTTCAGTTTGAAAGGAGTACACAATATAATTTTCACTTAATTTTTGCCTGTCATACAGCCTTGAGCATGTCTTTTTATAAAAATCTAAGCTATAATTCTGTAAAAAACAAATTTAGGTAATATTTTGTGCCATTTCATGAATCGATATAACATACTATACTTGTTTTCATATCTTTGCTGTAAACCAAAGACTTTGCTTTATCTTTGGAATGTGTCTTGCACTCGCAGTTTTTGCGATTAAAGGAGTCGTAGCGTGTCCTTCGTGCAGGAGAGTCGAGGTATGATTATGGTAGAGTTGGGTCGATGAGTTGTGGTCGTGGAACTGTCGGGATTGTCTGTGTGTTAGACTCGAAGAGAAAAAAAATTCAGACAGTTTCGTAGAGTCGCAGCCAAGTCTGCAGATTGTAATTTTTGAATGGAAATTAATCTGTCTCAAATAAGGTAAACTTGTACTTTTCTATTGTTATGTATGGTAGCCTGTATTTGAACTATTGTAGTTGGTGTTTGGGTTTTTGCTAATGAATACTGTTTAGTGCAGCTTGCATTTGTCATTTAACCCTGAGTCATTTTACCAGTTCCTCGTTCCTTTCACCAATTTGAATTGCTATCCGTTCTGATCATTGTTTCTTGTGATAGTGTTGCATAATTATTGTGTTTGTAAATTTATGTGCTAATTACAACAGTTCAGTGTAGGGATTTTGTCATGATCAGTTGGTCTATTAATGAGAGCAGGAAGTAATTTGTTCATAAATCCAGTAAAGTTCATAGTTAGAGATTTTCTCAGTCTTAATGAAAGTTCAAATTATTAAGTCAGTTAATGTTAGTAACAGTTAAAGTGATTTGTCTGATCAGAAGAGAAATAGATCACGTAAAGAGATAAGAAATACTTTCTGTGTGTGATACTTGAAACCATTACCAGATTTGTAGGACATTTTTTATTACGTTGAACCTGCATGATAATTGTTGTTCAGATAGGCACATTATGAAGTGCAGTGATTATGGTATCCAATTAATATTAAATATCTTTGACATCTTGCTTATTCAAAATGACAAAATTATCACAGTAGTAGCACGCTGTTCTGTTGGCCCTCGCAGTCGAATTGTGCATGTATAGTCTGGCTACTGGTATATGGTGCACGCTAACAAATCTGAACATTTCATTTGCACACATTGTTTCTCACACACGAAATTAATGTGTAGACAAATTACGAGTTCAATTACTGTTAATTTATTAACAAGTGTACAATTGAAAGTGTTATCCGTTGCGCATCAAACAAAACCACATTTACGTAAGATCATTGCATTCCATGTCAGTTGCAATTTCTTCTAACAGGGCAAAGGAAGGTACTAAGTCTCATTGCTTAGTCAAATTATTATGTAACCAAAACTACAACAGAACATTTATTTGTGAATTTTAGCGGGAACGGTCTCTTAATAAAAACAGTGACACGCTCGCCCCACACACATACTACCTTTAGCATCCATTGAAACACACAAACACTACTTTTAAGTTTCTCCCGCCGTATTTCTTAATCGAACAGTCCACGGGTGTACTGCCGGTCCATAGTGTCCAACGGACCGGCAGTACACAAGTGGGCTGTTCAATCAATCGAAACATTATCTTCCGTTCGCTACGAGTGAAATACGGGTTTTCCGACACGTTGATGACGTCATAGGTCAAAGCAGAGCGATATAATCACGTCGTAAAATTATGCAGCAACCGCTGCAGGCATGTCTGCGCGAACGGCCTTGCCTGCGCCTGCCACATAGCGAGCTGATGGCTCTGGTGCGCAGCGGTATGAGACAGGCTGAGGCTCCTGTACGAGGCCGACGCTCGTCGGCCACGCTCCTGTAAGTACGAGCTAACGCATCCCCCATTTTTATTCCCATGGCTCGTAAGTTGAACATACTGCGTTGCTATAGTATTTGCGTCACGGCACTTTAGCATGACATTATGGGTGGTTGTGTTGCCATAAACTGCTCAGATAGTTCCAGAGGTGGCTACAGAATGTTTAGTTTCCGAGAGATTCTGACAGAAGAAAAAAATTAATCATTAACTGTCAGTGCAAAAAACTGGAAACCCAGACCGAGCGCACAGTTATGTATTGTAAGTAAATATTTTTTGTTATTATGACTTGAAGCAATATTTAATAGTAAAATTTCTCTGTGGCATTTGAAGGTAAGTTTTTTTTACCTCTTTTGACAGTGCTACCTCTTAACAAAGAATCTGTCTGTAGGAAGTTACCAGCCTCAAAATATCATAACACAGAAAAACATCCCAGTACATACAGTTTTTAGAGCACAATATGTGTGTCTTATATAGTATATTGAGAAATTAACAATATTAAAAAAGTTCTGTACTGACATTACACAAATTTATAGTTTAGTGGCATATTATGCCTACAGAGAGCGATCGAAAATTTATATAAAACACACTTACTTCCGCCAAGATCGCTAGTTTATTTGGTGTTTTATTTTTACCGGTTTCGATGGACTATGTAAAAAAATTTCTGATGATGCTGATATAGTTAATGGAAACCGGAAAAAAAGTAAATAAAAAAAGCAAATAAACTAGCGATCTTGACGGAAGTAAGTGTGTTTTTTTTGCACAAATTGTTGAAGATACTTCTATTACATTATTGCGAGAAACTATTACAAATACCAAACCGGAAAATATAAATATACTGGGCAAAAAGTTTAGTTACAGCGGTGGCAGCGTACTGTGCTGATTCAGGCAACCACCGTTGAATGCTATTTGTGGTATTTCGAAGTTTTAGCGTCATAACTTGTAGTATGCGATTTGAAAGAAAACTACCTGATGTTTTATCGCAAATACACCCTCAATTCAATTTCTTATTAGTAAATGCAATTATTGACGCTTATCTATAAAAGACTCTAACATAACTGACACAGAATAATGGGTAAATTTTACTTACGGCTGCGGCGTTGGCAACATCGGCACCGTGTGCCTCTACGATCGTAAACTTTATATCCTGTAGACTTTTTTTTTCGTTTTAGTGTTTGTAATACATTCTAAAACTTTCTCAATAAAGTAATAGAGTACATTCAGAAACGTATGTACAAAAATCCGATGTGGTGTATTTGTCACAGCAGACAACAAACACGTATTGCAAGTCGGCAAAAAAACCTCACATACTGACAGTCATTATTGAAATACAAACCAATATCGCTAAAATTTTTATTTAGATGAACAGCTTTGGCAGAATTAATCGTAATATGCGATTTTTATCACAGAAATATATATGGTTCTTGCGCCATTTTCCTTATTCGGACAGCAAAGAAAAGCAGCAATAAGTAAAGAAAACGCCAGATTTTTGTGTTTAATCCACATTTCGAAGTAAACTAAAGTGGAATGCAAGCTCAGAGTAGTACGATCTAAGGTTCCATGGCGGACACTTATAAAATATTTCACTAAACTTGAACAAAACAACACTTTCCAGAATGAAACTTTCACTCCGCAGTGTGTTCTGATATGAAACTTCCTGGCAGATTAAATTTGTTTGCCGAAACAAGGACTCGAACCTGGGACATTTGCCTTCAGCGGGCAAGCGCTCTACCGACTGAGCTATCCCGACACGAATCACGCTGCCCCCTCACAACTGTACTTCCGCCAGTGCCTCGCTTCCTACTTTGCACCGAAGCTCTCCTGCGAACCTTGCAAGACTGCCAGGAAGTTTCATTCTGGAAACAACCCTTAGGCTGTGGCTAAGCCATGTCTCCATCATATCCTTTCTTCCAGGAGTGCTAGTCTTGCAAGGTTCGCAGGATAGCTTCTGTGAAGTTTGGAAAGTAGGAGGCGAGGTACTGGCGGAAGTTGTGAGGGGGCATCATGAGTCGTGTAGGGATAGCTCAGTCGGTAGAGCGCTTGCCCGCGAAAGGCAAATGTCCCAGGTTCGAGTCCCGGTTCCGAAACGCAATTTTAATCTTCCAGGAAGTTTCAAAACAACACTGTTCGCATCAGCTACGTGTTGTGTTTAGCATTCGCAGGGAATGAAAATGGCGGATGCGCCAGCCAGTGTTTAGGAGCTCTAAGACTAGCCAGCATGTTTCAGTAACGCCGCGCAGCAGCCGACTGTTGCGTGCCGGCCTTCCGCGCCGTTAAACAGTGAGACGGAATCCCTAAAACTTCGAAAAATGAATTTTCGATTTTCGGAATTTTAATAGGTGGGTTTGATAGAGGAAGGACTGGTGCATCTCAGAAGGAGAGGTCGCCACCTCTGATACCTATCGAGTTACGTCAGTTCAAAAGTGACCGTCGAGAGCACACTCAGCGCTGTGAAAACAAGACAAAATTACTCTCGGTTTGTGAGTGAATAATTGGTAGTGAAGTGAAGAATTTCATTTCTAAAGGATGGAAACGGTTGCTACAGCTACATACAAAATGTTCTTACACTAAATCGATGTGAATTTCATGGTTATCCTATTTTTTTCCGATGCCTGTGCAAAACGACCATGCTTTGCCCAACTTGCATTTTCAACTAAAGCAAAAGTAGCATATACCGCAAAATACCGCGGAATTTCAATTGCCAGCCTATAGACTGGTTAATTATCTGGTGGAATTGACAAGAATCAGCTGTCAGAATCTGCCAATTCTATTGCATAATGAATATTTAGAAGTATCCATGCAATGTTGCCGATCGGTCAGTTATCCGAAGAAGGGCAGGAAGCGAGGAACAAAGACATTAAAAGATATCGGGAAATGTTCACATGTAAAACCAATACAACACATTTTAAAGAGGCTTCAGGTAACTTCGGATCCATACAAGTCCAGTGTGCCACAAACACGTGTGAAAAGTTTGTCAAAGGAGGCAATAAAGCTGTTACTGTCCTCCGTAATTCCAATTACACCACGATCGCCCATGTAAATTCCGATATGGATTCTGACTCTGAGAACTTCGAGAGGGATACTGACTCTGATTGCTAGATAGAAAACCTACCATACCATTTGTATGCATCAGAATAACATCTTCAGTCATATTAAGTTTTGAACGTTAAGAACGATTGTCTTTATTAGCTACACTTATTACTTCTATCGTTGATTATACTATTAAATATTTGTGGTCTGTCACCGACTTTCAAGATTGTTTCATTATATAATTGAATTACAATGTGTGTGGTATCGAAGAATTTTTCGACAAATATTCTGTTATAATAAGTAAATCATGTTGGCAATGTATTAATTATTAGGGTCTAAATGCAATTTTTATACCACCAAATTCGTAATCGGTGACCTCTAAAACCCCGGTGTGATGAGTTTTGTGTGAATTAAACGTCCTCTTGGAGTTTTGGCCACGTATTGGGGATTCCGTCCGACTGTGCGTCGCTCGCCTCCCGACGCCCCACGCCGCAGTTCCCTGCCGTCTGCCGCCGCCACGAGAGTCCCATGTTCAGCGGCGCCGACCTCGTAGCTGCCGCCAACGCGGTTCACAGATGCCAATGCCGTGTAGCTGCCTGCGGAGCCGGACGATGCCGCTTTCAATGATGCCGCCCCCGCCAATGCAGTTTTCATCTGCTGTGCGTCGCCGCCTAACGTGAGCGTTGCTTAGCCAGGAATATCCTTAGCAACGATTTTCTGAAATTTTATTCATTCTTACATTAGTTCATTATTAATGATATCAATACAATAAACAGCAAAGTAGGTCTTAGCAATACCCTGCTGTTGTAGGCAGCCATGCGAGTACAGATTAATCTGCTTCTCCTTAAAAAAAAGTAGAACTTCAGGCACAGGTGGAAGAGTTAAAACTGCCACCCCTGCTTCGTAGTTAGAAGTTATTGTACAGGTTAATTTGCAAGCTCCACTGCATGAGTACAGTTCGCAAAAGAGGAAGTTTCTGTTCCTTCTATTCCTGGTAATGTTTCCTCTATATTTTCTACCGTTCCCTTTATCGTTTCTATTGTTCCCAATCCACTATTAAATAGTTAGAGAACCCAGCAAAGAGACTGCCTTGCCACCTACGTACCAGGTAGTCTAGAATTACGAAACCGAGTAATAAAGAGAGGTTAGAACGAAATGTTCACCCTCCTACCCATGGAGGCCTGTATCCCCTTGCAGGCGTGACATCAGTGTCTCCGCGAAGCTGCAATTGAACGATCGCACCCTCATAATACACTACAGGATCCGTGCGAATACTTTGAACCGTTAGTGGAATGACAAAAACGTTTGGAAAAATGGGAGTGAAGTTGAATGTTCACGCATAGTTTTCTTCAGAATCAATCAATGCAAGTGTTTAAAAGCGCAAATGTAAGAGCTTGATCCGCTGAGTGTTGTTAGGCCAAAACGAACTGCGTACCATAATTACAACCGAAGAAATCGTAAAACAAACCGATTAAAATATTCAGTGCAAGGAAAGAAGATACCGCGTTTGAATAAAATTAAAGGATGGAGAGACTTAAGTTAATTCTGATACTTAATGACAAATCTGCGAATGAATATCTTTCGTTTAAAGCAGACATGAAGGAAACCGGTCGGATATAACGGCCTGACCGACTGGCTTTAGTTTACAGCAAGGACATCCCCATAAGAAATATACAGAAGGAAATCACATTTGAGTATAGAAAATGGAAGGCCAGAGTTATATAAATTCTGACACTTAATGACAAATCTGTGGATGAATACCTTTCGTTTAAAACAAAAATGAAGGAAATCGGCCGGGTAGTTTGGTCTGGCCGACTGACTTTAGGTTTCATAGATTCTTTTAATATACAAGATTTTGATCGCCTGAATCTTAAGATGGACGAGTAGTCAATTCTATTCCTCCACCAGGCCAAGGCCACCCCGATGACGTAGCCAGGTTGAATTAAATCCAGTTTATAACCTGCCCTAAATATCTGTATTTTATTCGCATTTAATTTACCCACATACATTCCTGCAGAATAAGACGCGCCTGGCCACAGGAAGCTATTACGCATTAGTTCTTGCCTAACTTCACGTATTTTACGTCCTGTATGTTAATTGTCATTGTTTTCATATGCTTATAATCTGTACACCGCTATTGTGCGTCTAGTTACATTCATTTCATATTCGTAACAATAAGGTTAGTAACGTTGTATTTACCACTACATCCATGCACTAATCTTCAATTAGCTATTTATTTAACGTGCTTTGGTAATGAATTGGTTTCATGTGTGACTTAACTATATGTTATAAGTAAATGGAACGGTTATGCTGCCCCACTGACACAGATCTTGCGTTGCCTGATGAATTCAACCTATTTATTTTTGTGTGTTTAAATCTGCCACTTATTCCTTGGCACGGACACGCCTACTGTGTTTACGTCGCCTGACAGTTTCCGAGGCTCACGTGCTCCTTCTCTCGCAGCTGTCAGCGCCTGGCGCTCTCTTCTCCCCCCTCCCCCTTGACGCTCCCATCCCCTCCCCACCCTTCATCCCCCTCCACAACCCACACCCCTCGCCCTCGTCATTCCCGCTGCCTGCGAAAGAAGTCACGCAGCTGTCTTTTGTTCCCCTGTTGCCACGCCAATACCCTCCCTCCCACTCGCTCAGTCCTACGGCCATGTGCGCTCATCATCTGATGCCGTGCTTTCTCGCAGACTAATAATTTACACAATTACCTAGTTTAAACAATTTTTAGCCTCGGGGACGTGCCTTTTGTACTTGGTGCACGTGGTTACTATCTGGGCATAATATTAACTTCTCTTTAGTTTACATTTCATTGTCTGTTATTCTCTCATCTTGACTATTGCCATCTTTATTTTAAGATCTACATCTACATCTACATAGATACTCTGCAAATCACATTAAAGTGCCTGGCAGAGGGTTCATTAACCACTTTCATAACTTTTCTCTACCGTTCCATTCTCTAATAGCGCGCGGGAAGAAAGAACACCTAAATCGTTCCGTTTTCGATCTAATTTCTCTTATTTTATTGGGATGGTCATGTCTCCATAAGTAGGTGGGTGCTAGCAACATATTTTCACATTCAGAACTAAAAGTCGGTGATAGAAACTTCGCAAACAGATCACGCCGCAATGAATAACGTCTTTCTTTTAATGATTTCCACCCCAATTCTTGCAACATTTCCGTGACGCTTTCCCCACCGGAACGTGATAAAACAAAACGAGCTGCCCTTCTCTGAACCTTCTCAATGTCTTCCGTCAGTCCCACCTGGTGAGGGTCCCACAAGGGGCAACAGTACTCCAGGAGAAGACGCACAAGTGTGATGTAGGCAGTCTTTTTGGTGGAGCTGGTGCATCTTCGAAGCGTTCTGCCGATGAAACGTAACCTTTGGTTCGCCTTCCCCACAATATTTTCTATGTGTTCTCTCCAGTCAAAGTTGTTCGTAATTGTAACTCCTAGGTATTTTGTAGAATTTACGACCTTAAGGTTTGACTGGTTTATCGCGTAATTAAAGTTCAGCGAATTTCTTTTAGTGGTAATTTGTATTACTTCACACATTTCATTATTTAGTGTCAATTGCCAATTTTCGCACCATGCAGAAATTTTCCAACAACGTAGCGATACCAGTGCTGGGGTCTTAAAGGAAAAGCCAAAATCCTCAAAGTTTTCAGTCGCGGTTGAGTCGGCCAAATTTGCTGATGAGTGCAAGTGGTTTGGCTTGCAGCCGCACAAATAGTGGTACACTCACGACTAGCGTTTTATAACCGTCGGAACCATTAGAGCGCTGTGTCGATCCATCACATTGTAAGCCCTAGGATTAAACTTAAGCTCCTCCTTTCTCTCCTACGTGTTTCTCCCTCTCCTCTGTGTATTCCCTATCTGTCCGAGATTTTTCTTCCGCAGAGTGGCTGTTTCGTCAAGGTGGTTACCAAAGCACGTACCGACAGATTGGATCTTGTTGATTCCAATAGTTTCACAGCAGAGAATCGTGGTTGTGGTGTGATAAGGTAGCCCATGAGAAGTACCCGAATCCCTACTGCACCGTAAGTGATGTGCAAGTAAAACTCTTTTCAGCTGTTATATCCATAATACAGCCAACGTAATTTTTAATTATTAGGAATTTAATGATATCTGTTGCACGAAGCGAGTTCACTAAAAAAAACACCACTTGGTCATTATTCCTTTTGCTGTCATTTTGCTACTAACGACTAATTTCCTGTTCATATTGGAAACTGCTTTGCTACCTTGATGGTAGTATGTTTTGTTTGAAGACAAAAATCTAGCAACGCGATTGGAAATAAAACTGCAAGCCATAACGTTTTCAAAATGTATATAAAGAATACACACCAGTTATTCTTTTTTTCATGCTCACATTACGCGTTTTAAAAAATTTATTTCCCTCTTCACTTGCTTTTTGTTATATAATTTTTATTCATTGTGATGTCTTCATTGGTGGTGTTCTGTTTCTCCTGCCACGTGGTTTCAGCATGATATTACAATCGAAGTATAGTTTGATAATATACCGGTATATTAGGATGTTATTTGTACATCCTTTTTAAATAATGGTGTTTTTAAGCTTCTACTTACAGGTATTGTGTCTTCTTCTTAGTACAGAATCACGCACATATCGAGAACATCACTACACTGTTCTCGTAAACAAACATGTTACATAGGTGTTAATATAGTACAGGTTTACAAAGAATTTGTATATACTCAGATATGTTACTTCTTAGACAGAGTTGGTATATATTCAAAGATGTTACATTTTTGTGACATATTACTTACATTATTTACAGTTATTAAGAGGAATTAAAGAACCTTACATTATTATTTACGTAAGACATGAGACAATGGACAACCTAGAAGAAGATCTTAAGATACTCCACTATTTCAAAAAGTCACATGCAATAGATTTAATGGAAGAACATAAAATTTTTGTACACCACAACAAGCAAGAAGAAAAAATCCTCAATGATAAAATGTATAGTGAATTGACAATTCTTTTAAAGGCCTGTCATGTCTTACATAAATAGTAATTTAAGTTCATTTAATTCCTCACAATAACTGTAAATAATGTAAATAATAAGTCACAAACAATGTAACATCTTTGAATATACACCAACAATGTAACACTTTTCAATATACACCAACTTCCATACTTCTTCGCACTACTTCTTCCTTTGAGCACACCCTGTGACGAAGTTTACTTAGGCTGATTCTCCCCCCTCCCCCCCCCCCCCCATATAATAAGTGATAAGTCGCGTAATGATGCCTATTGGGTCTACGCTGACCTACACTAAAAGCGTACGCACACTAAGGTGCGACAAACGTCTAGCAGGACCGCCGAAAACTATCAAGGACTAAATTTCTTGTACGCAGTAGGAATCTTTTATTGATGAACCAAAAAAAAGTCATATACGTCTAGGTTTTAAAATAAAATTATACCTTATAGTGACATATCCACTCCTAACGTTTCATACAGTTAATCGATTTGCCCATCGTCAGCCGGCCGCGGTGGCCGAGGAGCCTGAGGCGCTCCAGTCACGGTCTGCACGGCCACTACGGTCGGGCGTTCGAATCCCCCCTCGGGCATGGATATTTGTGCCGTCCTTAGTCTTAGCTATTTCATAATTAGTTTGTAACCTTAGGGACTGATGACCCCGTAGTTAAGTCCCATAAGTTCTACAAACATTTGAACATTTTGCCCATCGCCATTATCACCAACTACACGTTGATTCTTACGGCAATGTTTTGAGCGGGCTCTACCCACATGCAGTACATCGCATCAGCTCGCTACATGCGTGTGTTACACGATACCCTGCTGGTACAGGCGTTCTATTGTTCACGAGTTGATGCAACGTTGCGGCTCCGTCCGCTCTCTGTTACGCCCGCTGTTCATTAGTCCGGCGGAAACATGATTTGCTGCCGAAGCCGAAACCGAAACCGTAACCGGATATTCGATTCGTCTTCTAGTTTCGGGCGAAACTTACTTAATTTAGTTACAGTTTCAGTAAATAAACGACATACCGAAAATCCCCAAGTCGAGCGCACGGCCGTACCATCCTTTTTCCGAAGCAGTTCACGGCACATTCGAACCCCTGTGTCTCCGTTGTGGATAAATCTAGAAGCCTGAATTTTCGGTTACGAAGAGCATCCACTATAACTAGCTACATTTTAAAATTATACTATTCTGACCTTATAGTTTACGAAATATTTGCAGTCTAAATTCGCTAATTCGGTCACTCACTGACTCATCAATCATCAAAATTCGAAGGTACTTCTAGCAGACACACAAACGTCAAATTTTGTATTTAGGTAGTGTTTATCCTGTAATGGAAGGAAAAATTCAAAAATCTGTAAATATTAAGTCCGTTCTCGAACACATGTTCTCTTGATGGAAGAGTATCCACTGTCATGGCTCTTGACCATTGTCTTGCTACTGATCTTGTGGTAGAGCGATGGATTCACGATGGGGAAATCGCGGGTTCGATTCCTGGTGTCATACCTCTTTTTTTTTCATCATAACGTAGCCGTCACCTTTCTACTAATTGACGAGTCGTCAGAAATGACATGTGGCACCTGATTAGACAATGACCTGGTAAGATATAGCAATTGCTGCAAATGGAAACAGTACCAATGACACCTACATTCTAGCTCGATTTCAGCTAAAAATGATAAAAACTGCTGCTCGTAATGTCGAAAATTCCGTCGCATGACGCGTGACAAAAACGTTAGACCGGAAGGCAGCGATAGGGAGACGCCATTGCTCTGGGAGACACGCAGTCTATGTTGTCTATGGTCTGTGTCTGTACCATTGTAGAAACTATCTGGAGTAAGTATTGCGTTCTGCTTCTGCTTTTGATATCAACAATAAGCTGGGATTGTCACGTGATATAATATAAACACGGGAAATTGAAGTACCAATTTTTTACAATAATTTTGGCAATATTTTACAGAAACTCGCAATTGTAATAGGAAGTAAATTCGGAGCTAATAAAGAGCAACAAAAGAGACAAAGGGATTACTAACCCCATGGCTGTAGCGAGACCGAATATCGAAATTCCCAAATCCACAAAAATTTAACGAAAAGTATATTTATCCAACAAAGTAAACGAACATTCGATTCACGCTTTCCTGAGTGAGAATCTCCAGTCTTTCAAAACTACCAATGTGAGTGTAGATCAGATGGAGCTTATATTCAAAGAAATAATATCGACAGCTATTTAGAGATTTATACCAAATGAATTAACAAATCAGTGGGCTGACCCACCGTGGTACCCAAAACAGGTTAGATAAGTCTTGCAGAAGAAAACAAAGAAGCATGCCAAATTGAAACAAGACACAAAATCCCTAAGACCGACATTTTTAGAGGAACTAGAAATTTAGATCGAACTTCAGAGAGAGAAGCTTATAATAGTATCAACAACGAAGCCCTGTAATGTGATTTGGTGGAAAATCCTAAGAAATTCTGGTCGTATGTAAAGGATACTAGCAGCAAAACACAATCTTCACCTTCACAACGCTGTAACAACGCTTATGCTACTGATGACAGGTGTGCTAAAGCAGAATTACTGAACAGAGCTTTAAGAAATTCTTTCACCAAAGAGTACGAAGCAAATACTCCAGAATTCGAATCAAGAACAGCTACCATGCGTAATTTAGAAGTAGATTCCCTTGAGTATTTAAGCAGTATAAATCACTTAACGAAAGTAACTCCCCGGTTCAGATTGTATTCCAATTAGGTTCCTTTCAGAGTGTGCTGCGGCAATAGCCTCATACCTAGCTACCATATACAATCGCTCGCTCAGCGAATCATCTGTACCCAAAGACTGGAAAGTTGCATAGGCAGTCCAAAATTCAGGAAAGGCAATAAGAGTTATCCGCAAAATGACATGCCTATATCACTAACGTCCGTTGGCAGCATGATTTTAGAACATATACTTTCCTCAAACATTATGAACTACGTCGAAGAAATGTTGAAATGTTTGTAAATCTCTCGGACTCTACTGCTGGGTTACTAGTCCGTAGCTTACAAACTACTTAAACTAAGGTAAACTAACCTAAGGCCAACACAAACACTTATGCTCGATGGGGAACTCGAACCTCCGACGGCGAACGGCCCGCGCGCACCGCAGCACGGCGCCCCATTGGGCACGGATATTCCGCCGCCATTCTGTTATCCCCACAAAATGGGCCTGACGGACGATTTAGAGAAAGGTCAGAGTAGGGCGGCTCGTTTTGTAGTATCTGCAATATAGGCCTGAGAGTGTCACGGAAATAATGTACGAGTTGGGGTGGAAATCACTAAAAGAAAGCCGTTATGCGATTCGTCGATTAAGCTGTACGTACGCCGGCAGCAGTGGCCCAGCAGTCTGCGGCGCGCCAGTCACGGCCACTACGGTCGGGGGTTCGAATCCCCCCTCGAGCATGGATATATATGCCGTCCATAGTATTAGCTAGTTCATAAGTAGTTTGTTAGTTTAGAGACTGATGACCCCGTAGTTAAATCCCATAAGCTCCACAAACTTAATTAACATAGCTGTACGCACGATCAAAACAAACGAATCGAGTTTTGCGAGGCGCTAAGTGGGAGACTACACTGTTTCTTAAACGCGAATTCGAATCTAGTATGCACGAGAGCACGAGATAAAATTACAAACTGAAACGAAAAAGCGCAGACAAAAATTAAATTACTGTATGTCGCTTCTAATCAGAAGCCGGTTTCACATACGAAATATGAAGGCGGCGTCTGCTGTGTATGAGCTGGCAGCTAAACATACATGATACGAATCATATACAATAATAATATTGCCTCTTGGCAATTTGTATGGTATAGAATGAAACCAGATATTGATTTATTTAATTTTTTTCATTTTTTTCATTTTCTTTTCATTTTGATGAATACACATGGATGGATATCTAAATGTTTTATGCTCTTTAAAGTTTTAGTTGTAAATACAGTACCTACCAGTTTATTATTGACAAAGCTCATTGAAACTGTATTTTACGATATTTTAATTATATAATGATTTTCTTGTGCTTCAGTTACAAATCAATATCATCTGTAATTTTATATTGTAGTGGTGTATACTTGAAACACGTACCACTCACCTGTACTGAATTTCAGGACTGATGAAATAACTCATTCATGATATACATAACATGTCTAAACCAACGAAACACCAAGTAATCAAATATAAATTTATGACTTACAGATGTAAAGATGTATCTTGTTTAAATGAAAGTTGAGAAGTATTGAGAAAAAAATACTTATTTTGTAAGTTTTCTTCTTTTCTTTCTCATCGTTACAGTAATGAAAAGATATTGTGTCATTTACTAACACATAATCTCGTCTGGGGGTTTTGTGATGATACATAATCAATCTGGAAGTTTTACGTCATTGAGAAAAAAATGAAAGGTTCAATGTAATATAGAACATGTAGAAAAATATCAAACATAATTTCTCTTTTGTGATGTCAAACATGTACTATATTTTTGGAAAGTTCGTGGCTTGCCATGTTTTTGAGTAAAATATTTTGTACATTAAGATTGTCCTTTAGTTAGAAAATGATATCAAGAAGTCATAGATTACCTTAAAAGTAATACAAAAGTTATGATTCATAGAACATTTCACATTTGTGTTTTTCATATTCATACCAATAGATTTGTCATTCGACAGTAGCCCTTATAAAGACAAATCTTTCTTTAATCATATGGTCCAGTCATATATTTTTCATTTGTGTATGAAATGACAATTATTTATGGAGTCGAAATCTAATCGAGGAAATAGTACTTTTATGCTTGTTTAATATTGAAATTATTTCTATTTCGTAAAAAGTGGAAGTTAACAAAAGCATTTTTGAACATGTAAATGAAACGAATCAACTGTAATTTCAGTTATGTATAAAATATTAGTGTATGTAATTTTGATGCCCGTTTTTTATTCTGTTTCTTATATCTTTGGGATGCGGCACTAGAAGGAGGTGGGCCGTGGCTAACAAGGATGTGGACAAGGTCTGCAACTAAAAGTAGTGATTATCACATACTTTTATTACAGATGAAAAGAATACTCAGTTTTTAGGTTGTGCTTGTGCTACAATTTCTTCCTTGCTACAAAACAGTTCTGCAATCATCTCTTCTATATCAGTCAATAGTAGTGTTCCGGCATGTGCTAACGTAGACTGCTGACTCGCTGTAGACGGATCTCCTGGATCTGCTTCGTACTCTGCCGTAATCCTGTACTGACTTGCAGTGGCTGTTGCGCCTGGAGAAATCGGCCATAGCGGAACATTTATACGAAGAAGGCAACCACGAAATTAAATTTAATGAGACTAGTGTCATCTCAAAAACTTCGCACTATCAGGCGCGCACATATAGAGAAGCAATCGAGATCTATAAACATCGCAATAATTTTAACAGGAAAGGGGAAGCTGTTAAATTAGACAGAACTTGGACATCTGCTTTACACCAGCGGAATGACAATCGATTCTTCTCTGCTAAGAATGTTGGCAATACCAGAGATAGTGTCGTAGCCGACGTCACGTGATGTCTTGTGGTGCCCTCTGCATCGCCTATACATACGGCGCTCCTTCAAGTTCTCATCGCAGTTCGCCACTCTACCTCTGAAGATGTCTTCCGCAGCCGAAGATGAAACGTTAGGGGAAAGTTTTACAAATCGACCACGGCTTATGAGCACGGAAGTTTTAATTGAAGAGCTACGTTGTGTCTGCCGCTAGTGGTCTGATGTCTGTCTAAGTCTGGCACCAGCCTTGTCTGTAGTGGTCAGTCTGTAAGTTGTGAGAACCTTTGCAGAACTTTTCATGATGAAGTTGGCTATTATGTAAGACATGTGTATATTTGAACATGCTTTGATACAAGTTTAAAAGGGGCAAATTTTGACAATGTCGATTTGGTAATCGCATAGGATGTTTAACAGGTAAAATTCTATATAAAGAAATGTATCTTGGGAGAAGAATTTCATGGTATTTGATATCAATGAAAGTGCAAAAGTAAATCTTGAAGTGATGGAATTATGAAAGTATACACTGGTTCAGTACTCATTTAGTAAGTGATTTCTTGGATCATTATTATGGCGTAGACCACAGCAATTGATATTCACCCCTAATATTCATTCAAGTAAGCTTGTTTCCTGTTACTAGACAAGTTAATGTGTTATTTTACTCTAAACTCAGTTCGACTTTATATTCTGAAGTGAAGTACTATTAAAAAAGAGATTTTTTTGTCCGAATGGATGAAGTTAATCCAGATTCTTTTCAACTGACCGCATAAATAAGGACTATATCCATCATACACAGCTTCCATGAACTAAGATGCCTATCATCCTCTCCACGTACTCTCATCCCGTCTAACCTAATTGCTGAACGATCACAATTTATAACTGCTTGTGGAGCCTTTAGAAAGTCCTATCCGAGGATGACGTCATGACTACATTCTTCTAACACGGGGAACTGAAAGTGAAGACACGAATAATGCAAATTTCTGTAGGCTTCTCATACTTCCCATTAGCCATCTTCAGCTGAATTATGTCGTTGTTGGCATAAGCGATCTTCAGCAACTGGCGATGCTACTTCTCCAAAATAACAGAATATGATGCACACTGGTCGACAAGAGCTCGTACGGATCGGTCGTACATAAGGATGTTCATGTAGTTTCCTATCATTTTAAGTGACTGACGGGAAATGGTTTTGCTCTTCGGTCGCATACAAGGAAGGTCGCACCCTTTTGCTTTTCAGTTTGCTTCGGATGGGTAATCAAGCTGGTACTCTTAAAAGGCGATGCAGACCTATTCGTGTCGGGGAACGCGTCTCTCCAGTGGATAGATTGCGGCGATAGTCATCTACGTCGTCCTCTATATACAAAATCTTGTCCTTCTTCTTCGTCCTGCAGTTGGTGTTGGCTTAGGTCTGCTAGCAGCCTGCTGCCACGGGCATCGGAAAATGCGTGTCGCTGGCAGTATCGCACTACATAACCCGGTCGTGCAGAGTAAAAGCATACTGTCTGACTGTCCTGGGTCCTCCATATGTCACTCTTGCTTGGGTCTTAAACAGGTTCCTCACACTGCGTCGTGGGAGCGGAAACAC
This sequence comes from Locusta migratoria, assembly GCA_026315105.1. Classification (NCBI taxonomy): domain Eukaryota; kingdom Metazoa; phylum Arthropoda; class Insecta; order Orthoptera; family Acrididae; genus Locusta; species Locusta migratoria. The sequence continues at coordinate 548,900,531 of CM048755.1, read as the reverse complement.
GCTGGCTTCGACGGTTTTACAGTAGATGATGGAAAAGGTCGGCAAACCACTGGAGCCAACGTTTATTTTACTTCATCCATTATTTTATCTTGAAGCGTCTCTGTTTTCGGCTCGTCCGGGTGTGTTTATTTTAATTTCTTAATAGTGTTCTAATAACGCCGATCTTTATGGATTAATATATCTTCCAGAACTTTCTGTTAGTGTATATTTTATCTCATTGTTTACTTTCGATGACTCATCGCCACGTAATTATTTAGAGACACCTCTTGTAGTAGCCAAGACATTGACGACACTTTGCGCTGGAGTAGGTGTGTTTTCGGCTCGTCCGCACTTCCAGCGCCTTTTTAAACTCTTCACTTGACAAATAATGCATGCATGGATTTTCCTCCGTGGCGGTCATCGATACGACATTCCGAAGTCATTCAAACTTTTTAAGCCCAATTCGTGTTTGATACATCGTCTCAATGAACTGCCACCATTTCATGAAGTCGCCTCTTGTCAAAATCTCCTTCATGCGTAGTTCCTAGTTGATGTTTTTAGCAATACCATTCTTAAGATGAGCGACCCTTTCTTCCTCTTTCAGCTTTGGCTCTACTATCTCCCATAGGCTCTGTTCTACTTCTCAGTTGTTCTTCAGCTTCACATTTCTCTCCTGTGCATTTCCAAAGACTTTCTGTAGTTCCTTCTGGAATACCACTCAGCTTTTCAGTTTGTTGTCGTTGTTCTCGTACCATTGGTTGGCAGTCCCCTCTAAATAGAAAAAGACATTTTCCAGGCGTACTGTCTCGTCCCAGCTGTTGAATTTAGAGATACGCTTGTATCCCCCAAATGACTTGTTTTGGTCTAGAACTTTATCTTCAAATAACACTGGAGGATGTCTCACGCGTTGACATACCGTTGGCGGCGAGTTTGTGATCTCCTCTTCTTCAGTCTTCGACGTCTCCCACAAAATGCAGTGCGGTTCGGACTCTGGCTTCTCACAACGTAAATGACGGTTCTGTCTTAGCCTGATACGAGGCACGGTGCTGACGAGAATGTGTATGATCCGAAGTTAGCAGTACCTAGAGTTCCCACAAGGATAACGTTAGGTAAAGACGTCGTAAGACGAAGCTAGTTGATTGAAGAACTCAGCAGTTTTCTATTTATGACTGGTTATACACGTACAAGAGCACAGAATGAAGTTACTGAGGTCGGAGATTTACACAGTATAAACCTGTATACTTCGGTATCGGAAGCCTCCGACAGCGCCCACTTAGAATAAAACGTCGACAACACGCGCCGTACCAAGTAAAGTACGCCACTGACGGCTTACGACAGCGCTGCGTAGACCACGTGACGATTCAGCCAACGAGAGTCAAGCGTACTCCACTGTGCCACAATCCCGAAGAATTGGGGAATGTTCACTTTGCCCCCTTATAGTGCCCGTCGATCGAAAGTACACACAGCTCATCTAATGACTACCTGGGCCGCGGTGGAGTAGCCGAGCGGTCTAAGGCGCCTCGCCGCGTAGCGCGCAGTTGCTCGCCCTCGGGAGGTTCGAGTCCTCCGTGGGGCGTGTGTGTGTGTGTGTGTGTGTGTGTGTGTGTGTGTTTGTCCTTAAGGTAGTTTACCTTAGTTTAAGTAGTTTGTAAGCTACGGACTGACGACCACGCAGTTTAGTCCGAAAGATGTACAAACATTTGAACATTTTGACTACCTGGTTGTGCTAGAACTTGTTTCTTTCGTACTTGTAAATTCGTAACTTCGAAGTGTACAAGCACATGAACTATCAAAGAGGCTGAAACAAAATGTCATCAGAAATATAATTACAGTTGATAAACATAGAACGGTAAAGTGATTGTTTATTCTCAGTCTAAAAAGCATATTTTATTGACGCTGTTGTAGATAACCAGTCACCTACTCCAGCGCAAAGTGTCGTCAGTGTTGGGACTCGAATTCAGGGCACTTCGCTTCTGAGTCGATTTTTTTAAATCTTCGGTTACTTCTGTTCTTTGAGGAAATCGCCTTCTTCCTAGTCCACCGTTGAGTTTATATTACTGGAGAGTGTGTCTCGCCGAACGCGTTGAGCCACCGTTCCGGCATACGCTTTAGCCACATCATCGCACTATCGCTCTCTTCCAGCTCCTCTTTTGCGATAATATTGCACCTACACTAAAATAGATACCAACCAATTTTGGTGTCTGTGATCCAACCAATATACGTTCCTGTTATTGCAATGAAATTTCAAACCAGCGGTCAGATGACAACTGTTTTGTGAGCCTATGTCTAGGTTACATGCTGAAGTATACGTAACATAGTGGCGAAGTATATACTATTGGAGGTCACTTTAGCCTTTTATGCTCATTTTCATCTTATTTCTTGATTATCAAAAAAGTATTTTACAGAGAAACTGTGAACAACACCCAGCCTAGAATTTAAAATTTCACCTCAGGCCTTTTTTGTAGCAGGGCGAGAGGAGTGGGATCGCTTGTGACATCAGTGTTATCTCCTGGATACGCAAACACGTACGTTATATACAGGGTGTTTCACTAAGTGTGTTTGCATCTGTAACTTATAAAAAAATAGGTCACGGGAAATTTTAATGCGGTAGGTCAACCCAAGAAATGTTACACTTTCTGCGGAGCTATGAACATAGTTATTGTATCATTTTCCAAATAGTTACACCACAAAGATTTAATTTTTTAAATGGAACAATAGTTTTTTCTATCGTGTATTTGATTCGTTTAAACCAGCTGCGTCCAAATCAATTTAAACTACATTCCTATCACTGTTAGTTTGGGAGCTACAATCCTTAAAACTTCCGGGGGCGGAGGCTGCGATAGCGTAGGTGACTGGCCGAGTGGCTATCCCCTGGGGCACGGCCCACTGTCTCATGACCACTAAGCAGTCAGATACGCTGTCGTAGCCTCCGCCCCCTAAACTTTGAAGGGTTGTAGCTCCCAAACTAACAGTGATAGGAATGTAGTTTAAATTGATTTGGACGCAGCTGGTTTCAACGAATTCAATGCACGATAGAAAAAAATATTGTTCCATTTAGAAAATTATATCTTTGTGCTGTAACTCTTTGGAAAATGATGCCAGGCACTTGAATGTGATTTGCAGAGTATCTATGTAGATGTAGATGTAGATGTCGAAGGTAGATGTAGTGGGGATTCGTGAAGTTCGGTGGCAGAATGAACAGAATTTCTGGTCAGGTGTGTACAGGATTATAAATACAAAATCTGTTGGGGGTATCACAGGAGTAAAGCTGATAATGATAAGAAAATAGGAATGCGGGTAAACTACTATGAGCAGCACAGTGATCGCATTATCATTGTCAAGATAGATACGAAGCCAACACCGACAACAGTAGTACAGGTTTATATCCCAACTAGGTCTGCCGATGATGAGGGGATTGAAGAAATATATGAGGAGCTAAAGGAAATTATTCAGACAATTAAGGGAGAGAAAAGTTATTTCTGATGGGACACTGGAATTCGGTAGTAGGAAAAAGAAGATAAGGAAAAATAGTAGGTTAATATGAACTTGGCAGAAGGAATGAAAGAGGAATTCGCCTGGTAGAGTTTTGCACGGAAAATGATTTAATCATAACAAACACGTGGTTTAAGAATAAAGAAAGAAGGTTGTATACGTGGAAGAGACCAGGAGACACCGGAAGGTATCAGATAGATTTTATAATGGTAAAACATAGATTCCGGAACCAGGTTTTCAACTGTAAGACATATCCAGGAGTAGATATAGACGCTGACCATAACTTATTGGTCATGAACGGTAGGCTGAAACTGAAAAAAAACTGCAGAAAGTTTGGAAAATAAGGAGCTGGGACTTGGATAAATTGAGGGAACCTGAAGTTCTTAAGAATTTCAGAGCGAGCTTTAGGCGACAGAAATGGGGGGAAATAAAACAGTAGAAGAGGAATGGGTAGCATTGAGAGATGAAATAGTGAAGGCAGCAGAGGACAAAATAGGTAGGAAGGCAAGATCTACAAAAAATCCTTGGATATCACAGTAAATACTAAATTTAATTGATGAAAGGAGAAAATATAAAAATACAGTACATGAAACAAGCAAAACGGAGTACAGACGTCTAAGAAATGAGACTGACAGGTAGTGCAAAATAGCTAAGCAGGAGTGTGGCTAGAAGCCAAATGCAAATCTGTAGAAGAATGTATAACAAGGGGAAAAGTAGATACTGCCTACAGGAAAATAAAAGAGACATTTGGGGACAAGGAAAACAGCTCCACGAATATCAAGAACTCAGATGGAAAACCAGTTCTTAGCAAAGAACGGAAAGCTGAAAGGTGGAAAGAGTACATAGAGGAGCTCTACAAAGGAAATGAACTTAGAGACAATGTTGTAGGAAGAGAATAGGAAGTAGATAAAGATGAAATAGGAGATACTATACTGA